>CM048658.1:7530294-8894192 GCA_026401315.1 Dysphania ambrosioides | reverse complement strand
AGTAGTTTGAAAGAGGGAAGATGCCTAAGAGGATAATTTCCAAGATTAGGTCAAGTTTCAATCATATCCAGCGTCACTGCGTGAAGCTAGACTTAATATGAAAAATTGCAGTTGTGTTTGAGACCGCACAGGACCAGAAAAACAATAAAACAATCTCCTTAGCTCCATGATGTTTTCCTTTTTTCCATCAAGTTTTATAGCCAATGGGGCCAAAAGAAGAAACTAGATGGGTTTCTGATAGTTGGCATCTCAAGGTTACAAGGAAATCACACTTCTTACTAATCTTATTCACTCATTTCAACTACATCGCAACCTGAGACTGTGGTCTTCTGCTGGATATCCGTCAAATCTACACAACTAATTCACACCTTTCTCCCCCTTCTCCGACAAAAGTCCGGATTCCACAAAGATTCAGTTCAGATTCTTCAAGAAAATGGGTCAGCACTGGATCAATCTCAATCACCAAGTCAAATGAAACCACAAATTTCCAGATTTTAAGGTTCCGACTTCCGAAATCGATACCGAGAACTCCTAATTGTACAAATTTGATTGAATTAACCTAGAAAACCCAACATATTATCATTATAAGTATATGAAATATCTCAAATTTAACTTGAAACGGAGTTAACTTTTTCAGCAACTAAACAACGACAATCAATCAAGCTTAAAACTTGAATTCAACCAAAAAAAACCCATAAATTTACAAAGCCTCAAATTCAACGTAAAATGGAGCAAACTAAACACAAAATTAAATTCAATCACGAACTGAACTGAACTGATCGCACACATTCTACAAGTAAAATGGAGAGAACCCCAGATCAATAAACAAAGAAATGCCAAACCTGGGTAATTGGAGAACAACTGAAAGACGCCTTGAAATCAGAAGAATTGCTTGTAGAAGAAGCATCAACAGCAAAAAACCCAAAGTAACAGAGCAAAATTGTAAGGGTTAGCAAAAACATCACCAAAATCTGAATCCAAATAAGCCACGGAATCCTGTAATTGTCTAGGACAATTTCATCCCGTAAATCAAACATGATAAATTCTGCAAATCCCTGATACTCTTTGGTGAAAAATTGGTGGGATTTCAAGACAAAAAGTGGAGAGAGAAAGACAGCTGGTGGTTGGTGGGGTTAAGAGGGATTTGTGAGTTAAAATTATGGGATTTTTGTGTGATTATTGGGTGGATTAAAGAGGGATAATGTTTGTTTGATTGGGAAATTATGAGTCCATCATGTGATTTTAAGTTAGAATTAAGGATTATAATTTGAGTTTGTGCTGCTAAGTGCTAACTGCTAACTGCTAATTACAATAATCAGCCTAAGATGGAGTAGACTATAATGGGGAGAATGATGGGTTTGAAGTTCAATGATAATCAAATTAGACAGTGGACATGAAAGTAAAAATAAATACGTTTCACACAAAATGAACATTATTTTCAAAAACAATAAATATTGATTTGCGTAATATTTATTATTTTTCAGAAAAAGTCATTATTTTGTAATTTCTAAATTGAGAATAATAATTTCTAAATTGGAAAATATTTATTATTTTCCAAAAAAAGTCATCATTTTGTAATATTCTTTATAAATCTTAACTTTTTGCATTGGAAATAGTAAAATGAACATTATATATTATCAAAATGAACATTAGTTATTATTAAAATAAATATAGAACATTCGTAAAAACAAATTTTTATAATGAACATTATGTATTCATAAAGTGAACATTATGTATTATAAAAATAAACATTATATATCACTTGAATGAACATTCTGTGTAAAAGCGTTGAACATTGGTTTCAATTTTATTAGAAAGATTTTTCCGATGAACATTATATATTCATAAAATGAACATTATGTTTTACGAAAATTGACATTATATATCATTTGAATAAAACATTATGTCCAAAGATAATGAACATTGGTTTCAGTTCTATCAAAGACAATGAACATTGGTTTGCGTAATATTTCCAACAGAAGTCATCATCAATGCTCCGTAATTTGCGCCATTAATGTTGTTGGGTTTTTATTTTAATTTGCATTGAGAATAAGATACATACAAAACTTTAATTTGCATTGGTTTATGGGAAAAAACTATAAAACTTCCAATATTCATTGCTTTGTACAAAATGTTCGTTGCGTTTTGCACTCAGGTGCACAATGAGTATTATGCACCCGAGCGCACTGTCCAACCATTGGTCCAACTTTGGATTTTTTTGTTTACGTTTTTTTTAAAAATATTTTCAAAAACAGATTTCAAACAAAATTTTCAAAATTAAGTTTCTTTATATTCAGATGAAAATCACCGGGTCTACTAAAATTGGGCTGGTCCAAACGTAATTTGTTTGGGACAATGATTTTCTTTTTTTTTTTGTAAAATCTCCCAATTATAACTTTCAACCTAGTGTAAGTCATAGCCTATTGGTATAAGTTTTTTTAAAAAAATTACAAAACACTTTAAGTCAGTTCAATTTAGTTGACCCAAAATCGTTGCCCCGACATCAATTCCAAAGTCTATTTTAAAATTATTTTTTAAAAAATCTTTTAAAAAAACTTTCCCCAATTGAGGTAGCGCTTCTAATTACGGCTTGGGTTACTACTTTGGTCGTTGCTCTCACGCGACTCTTTTTGTATGCGTCGAATTTGGTATTTGTCCACTGAAATATGGTCACTTTAATCATGGATAAATCATGATGGGCTATCTAACATGGCTAATGAGGGTCCAACTTGAGTATTGTAATTATGTGTTGGACTTGGCCCAACCCTTATCTTCTCTTTGTAATTATATACAGTATGATTGATGCGTGATTCATGTTAAAAGTGTAAATTCACGAATAAAGTTTTTTTTTTTTTTTTTCCGGCCAACCAAATGATAGTATTAACAATGGCTAATATGACCGGACAAGTGGACAACTCTTCCAACTTTTTGAAATTGGAAAATATTGATGGCAACAACTAATAGAAGTGGCCTCGAATACTTTTGATCGTAGCCTTAAAAAACCCATTTTTACAAGATTATGGTATGTCAAAAGAATCATTGGTATAAGGATTTCATTTGGCAGCCAATTAGCCTGATATCCATGGCAGACTCGTACATTGGATCAGATCAGAATCGGGATGAGTTATATGCAAAACGATCGGGTCAGGTAGGTCCAAAGAAGATGTAAAATGAGTCGGTTCGAGCTAATGGTGGGCACAGGCCTTGCCAGCTCGTGTCTGGCCTCTTGTTTTGTCGTGAATGCTACATTTCCACGTGCCAAACGTGTCATGCCTCGTACTGACCTAATTTTTTAACAAAAATAAAAATAAAGTACATAATAGAATTGAAAAAAATAATTCTTGATAATTTTAATTATAATATAGAATATAATAATATTAAAAATAATTATAATATTAATTATAGTAGTAATAATAATATTATTACTATTAATAATAGTATTAAATAAAACTAAATAATAGCGTACTTCAGGCCGTGCTTACAGGTCGTACCTTGTGCCAAATTGGCATGTCGCTCCCGTGCTCGTGCCTAATTTTTTTGTTATCCGTGGCTTGGCCCGTGGCCCACTCCACGGACAGCACACTATGTCGTGCCACGACCGTGCCAAAAGTGTATTTTGCCTGCTCGACTCGTGTGCCGGCCGGCCCATGCCCAGCTCTAGTTTGAGCCAAAGAAGATACAAAATGGTCGGATCTGACCATCCGAAGATAATATAGTTTTATCTATAGATGGTGATAGTTTGTCTGTATCGCCTCCAATCTTTGGTAGTGGATCATTGGCAAGTAAGTGAAAATTATTCATTATTTGATAATGTTTAAAAGCTTTGAAAACTATTAACTCATTATTAACCGACTTACCATTAAAAACCCAAGAAAATATATTTTTTTTAAAAGAGCAATCCATTAAGCCCATAATTTATTAAACTATTTTATAAATGGGCCGATAAAGGGTTTTTAATAGGGCTTCTCTCATTCGAATATGTCTAATCTACTAGTAATGTCTTGTTTTATCTATTTTGTTTAAATTGTAGTTAATCTATAACTTTTTACAAGCATAATTTGGCCGCTAAATTTATTTTTTGGACCATTAAATCTAATTCATGTGGACTTAATATTTATTACACGGATATTAACTATTAAGTGTAAATTGTATAATTTTACAACCTCTCACATTCTCCTCCAATCACGTAACTTACTTTATTCAAAAGATTATAGGTTCTGATAAATGCAGTTTTAAACAAACGCTTAAGACAAAAAATGTGAAAAACCAAAGTTAATTGTAGGAGGAGGGTCAAACCGTCAAAGACCTTAGTCAACCTTGCATACATTAGCAAGTGCATGTGCATCACACTTTATTTATTTATTTATTTATTTTTACAGGATGCATCACAATCTTACAGACTTTAATAAAAAGGAGTATGTAGTAGATAATTCTAGATTTAACTTTTGATGAAAGAAAGACACGACTCCTTTGCGTGGAGATTTGTAAACATCAGCTTCTGCTGAAAATAGTACCCAACCAAAAGGAGGAAAAGTAAGTGGAGTAAAGCGGAATGTATGGGGGAGTACATAAATGTTTAAAAGGTGTTACGTATAATTATCCAGTAAAATATACAAGGTTGACTTATACTCTAGTACAATTATTTTTTAATAGAGGACAATACGAGGGACGTAAACTTATTCAGGTTTTCACTTCTGACAACGTTTTTTATCCGAAGCGATATGTATCTCTTTATCCTCCCAAATTTTCCCACAAGACCGCTAGGAATTGAACCTAGTTACAAGGGTGGAATCAAGGAAGGCCCAAAGCATAGCCACTTAAATCTTTAGATAATTTACAGCTAAATATTAGACCCAAAGAAAGTAGTAAAATTATACTAATAATTTTACTAACAATACATGATTGTAAAGAGACAAACAAGTATCGTCAGCATCATTGAGCCACAACCATAGAAAAATAGTACGGACTACTGAGTACTACTACCACTACCACTACTTTAGCCCTCGACATTATTATGTGTATCACCCAAAAAAACAGATCAGAAGTGTGGGGGTATACTCCTATAACTCAACAAAGAAGCAAATCAGCAAGCTTCAAGTTTACATATACTCTCTAACATTTTTTAGGATGAAAACCTACATGAAACCCTTACTTAGGTTTCTCGACTTCCGTTGTTTTTCAACCTCAACTACTAACACTGAAAACACAAGTGCTGCAGACAGTGATGTCAAGTTGAGTACTGTAAGTACACTCAATTACCAAACTATGATCATATGCATAAGTTCTCTGCCTTATCAAATACCCTTAACATCATCCTTAAACTAGAGAAGTTGATCTTAATATGAGTTTTCTTTTTTATTTCCTGCTGTTTACAGAAAAAGGCTGCAGTGAATAGCAGGAGGATAAGACCAAAACTTCCATTCAAAAAGCCACCAAAGCCACCAGTAAGGTCTGGAAGAGGTGGACAGATCCACAATTCTTTATAATCATATTGTATACGCATACTAGCTCCATCTCGATACGATTGTCACGTTGATAGTGCAATTTGAAATAGCGGTAAACTGGCGTCTTAATTAAGAAGGAGGTAGTAGTTTTCACCCTCTTTAAGACTTCCTAGTTTTTCATTTTCAGTAAGATGGAGAAGTTGGAATATGGAGTTTGGTTTGGGTTGTGTGTAGCTTGCAATTGTAAAGCAGTCAACAGATAGGTCGTTTATGTAACTGAGACTTGAGTACTCTTAAGTAGTCAAGTGTTTTTTTTCCCTTGTCCTTGATTAACATTGCAAGGACTAAGAGTAAGCTTATTGATTGCAGTTTTTTTTTTCTTGAGTTGTGATTATAAAAGCGTAATACAAGAGTTTTCATAAAATCTTCACAAACATTGTTTTGTGTATTTTTATTTCATAATCATAAGTTGGATCATTTTCAGGACAAGGGGGACGTCTGAGGGAAAATTCGTTTAATTTCGTGAGCATGAAAATAGTTCTTGATTCATGGAAAAAAAGGGTGGATAGCTCTACAGATTACATCCCTTGTAAGATTCACCTGAATCAAATGCTACAGATTTTTGCTCGAATCTTCTTTAGTTAGTGGGAAAGATCATCCCAAGTCTTTTCTAACAAAAAAATTTGACATCTAGCCGGATCTGCCGACAACCCAGCCAGGAAAAAAAAATATAGCTTCCTTCTAATCTTATCATTAACCCCAATACACGTGTTCTGCAAAGGTTAGTTGTCTTGGGCTGCAGAGGAAGATGACATTCACTTGAACAGTTGAGCTTATCAGTAAGTGATTCTCTTCCTCCCATGTATTAGTTTAGGCCTAATATAAAGTGGCGCACCCAACTGACGCTTTTGCCTCTTAACTAAAATTAATAAAATTCAACATATTTAGACTTAATCACTTTGCACTCTCGTCAATCCCCCGCCAGCCAACATCCCCAACCACAGACCACTGTGTTTTCCGACCAACCAACTCGCCGAAATCCGATCAACCACCACACACACCAGTAGAGGAGCTGTCAACACGCTATCGCCGTCGCGGGTAAGCTAGAGACCGACCCCTAGGCTGAGCCGGAATTTTTACGACTACCCATTTTATTTTTTTTTTAAATTAGATTAATTGAAAATTAAATACTTATTAACATGATTAAATAAAAATAACATGATTTTAAGTATACTAGTTAACACTAATTATTTGACAATACTAATTGAGTATGTTGGGGGTATTATAATAAATACAGGAGGCGGACCGATAAATTTTGGAACGGTAAATAACAATCTCTTGTATCAAACATAATAAAATGTTGACATATGAAAATCCAGCATGACATGGAACCATTTCTTTCAACGCCATTTCGTTTTGGAGTGATATCTCTATCTCGGTCTCTCGGATGATGCAAGACCAAATGAGCAAAATCTACTTTTTTTTTTTTTTTTTGTTTCTTTTTCCTACAAAGGCTGCAGGACATCAAGAAGCCAAAACCCTCAAAGATAGGTACAATTACCATCTGACAGAAATTTTCACTATCTAACAGACTGTTTCTGGTAGGCACAGTAGTGCCTTAAACCCAAGCTAGAGTTTGCTCAATAAAGACATGCGTAGGATATTCCGTCCTCTATTAGTTGCCTGACTATCAATAGTACACTTTTACTTCATTAAAGAACAATATCCATTTACACAACGGATACAACAATAGTTAAACCTTAAAGGCAAGCGATACTCTGGCGTCAAAGAAATCTCACACTCATTCATATACGGAGAAAATGATTGTTAATGCTCTCAACATCAAAATTATTTGTTTGAAGACCTACGCTTGGACCTATTCGAAAAATAATTGACAACCGACCTTGAAAATCCGGTGAAAGCAAAAATCACTTGCAGCATAGTACGACCTTTTACAATGCCTTCTCGCATGCCTCTTGCAGTTGTAGCCAATGCGGGTTCAACTGTTGAGCTAGCTTTGGTTCTCTCTATCACCTGCATTGGTGCTAATGAAGTGAAGATGAAGTAAAAATTCCAAGTTCCTGATGATTTGGAAAACACTAATTTAGTTCACCGTGATCAAACAAACCTGTTGATGTCATGTTTGCAAAATGACGCAGTTTTTCTTCTGCCATGTGCACTGCCCGTGTAGACCTTCTGACACCTTGTGTTATTTCCTGACTGCAATACAGTTAATCATTTGCTTTTGGACATGTACCAGAACTAAAGAAAGCTTTAACTTATCAAGTCTTTTAAGGGATGATAACATCGATGAATATTTAAAAAATTGCTTCACATAATGAACACAGTCTCAAACTTCAGTTCTGAGTTGATATCAATAATTTCTTTGTCCTCCTCTTGTTAATGATATCAGGTAATACAAACACCTTAATATGCAATGAACTTAACAAACTTCCTCGAATTACATATGAACTTATCTATTTAAAGTGATCACAAAAAAAAAAAGAAAAAAAAAGTTCAGGGTGTCCAACAATTATAAATAACAAAGTTCACATAGCAGACCTTCTGACACCTTGTGTTATTTCCTGACTGCAATACAGTTAATCATTTGCTTTTGGACATGTACCAGAACTAAAGAAAGCTTTAACTTATCAAGTCTTTTAAGGGATGATAACATCGATGAATATTTAAAAAATTGCTTCACATAATGAACACAGTCTCAAACTTCAGTTCTGAGTTGATATCAATAATTTCTTTGTCCTCCTCTTGTTAATGATATCAGGTAATACAAACACCTTAATATGCAATGAACTTAACAAACTTCCTCGAATTACATATGAACTTATCTATTTAAAGTGATCACAAAAAAAAAAAGAAAAAAAAAGTTCAGGGTGTCCAACAATTATAAATAACAAAGTTCACATAGCAGGCTAACGGTCTTGGAAAACTTTACCTTACGGAGTATATTGAGGAGCCATAGAATTCCTATTTTAAAAAAAAGATAAGACATGAAGAGGCATTGGATATTACAAAAAATTAACAAACCACTCACATGATAAGTAAGATTCACAGACTTGGAAATATAAGTTCACTAGTCACTATAGACAAAGGTATGATGTTCTTCAATCACTTTGGAAAAAAGTATTCAAAAGGACCCCGAGAGCAATAAGAAACATCTTACCCCAAATCACTTAGCTCCATAGTTAAGTCACTGATTTCCATTCCAGACAAGCGAACTGCTGCCATTGTGTCTGGAAGTTCTTCTCTTGTGACATCCAATAGCTTCTCCAGTGACTCTGCTGCTCTCTTGAAGGCCTTAAACATGTCAAAAGAAAACAAGCACTCAGAAAGATCTGTGAAAATCTTGAAGATTTTGCTAGTTACACTCAAACTGGGTAAGTATATAATGATGGAAGCAAAATACTATTAGTATTGTTTCTCCTGATAGCCTTAGGTCCTTGAAGGGACACAAATTGATGCACCATCTACACTAAACTTAAGTAATCTACAAAAACTTGACAATTCTAGACATTGCTCAATCCCAAAAACATTTTTTTTTCAAAATGCAAGCCAGTTATTTTATGTTCCCCACCCCTCCCTCCATTCCCTCTTCTAAACAAACGCTGTATAATTCAATTTAGGAAGGATGTGGTTCATGTCCCATGGAAGGGGAAGAAATAAGATATTTATTTCCCTCCCCATCCTCTACTCCATATCCAAATTCCAAAACAAACTATATTTAACCCAAGCATCCACATACCCCTCGAGTTTAAAGCCTACAAGGCAAAAACAACCTAAAATGTACCTTGTCGCGTCCGAAGTAGGGTGTTTATACCGAGAAATGATGTTCTATTGAGCTTTTTGTAAAAAAAATTTGGAAAACTACATCTAATGTTGATCCTTCTAAGTGTTTTGGCAATGACAAACTCCCTGTTCCTAATAGTTGCTTTGTTTAGATGTGTGTGATAGGAACCAAGGCAGACCACCTATCACTATCACATACAAGAGGAGGGTGCCAAGACAGAGGAATGGAGTAATAACATGAAGCCACAGTAAGGAGGAAACAGATACAAAGAAGATACAAAGAAATGTGGAACAACTGCTTTTATTTTATATGTACATAAATATCAAGTTCTAATTACAAGCTAAGAAAAAAGGGGGAGTAGGGAATCTTAGACGCTTAAGAGTTTATTGAGGGGAAGGGGTTATATATACAAACAATATTGTAGAAGAATGATCAATCAAGAAATATTTTGTTGAGTATTGGAGACCTCCTGATTCTCGAATTATGGGATTGTTTGTTTTCTCTCTTTTCCTTGTTGTAGCCATCGTAGAAGCCAGATCTTATCAATCTGGTATCAGAGCAGACCAACCATTGTAGTTAAAAAAAATATATAGAAGAAAATTCCATGGCACAAACCCATTCCCAGAGAATGGACCAACCGGAGAGTGAGCCCAAGGCGTTGCGCGCGAGATTTACGGAGCAAATGGCGAAGGTGGTGGAAAGTTTGTAGCGGATGGAAGGAAAAATGGAGAAGAATCGAACGGATCAAGAGATCCTTATTTCGCAGATGAGATCCGAGTAGAAGGAACTATGGGAGAAGATGGGTTCACACATCAGCCGAGACCATCAAGTTGGGATAGGCATACCTTCTCCTCAACAGGGGAGCTATACCGGGGGGGGGGGGGGGGGGGGGGGGAGAGCAGCAGATGTCAGGAAAGGGGGGTAACTCGAACATTGGGGCAAACTAGAGGTTTAAAAAGCTGGAGTTACCTTTGTTTGAGGGACACAATCCCGATGGGTGGATTTTACAGGTGGAGAGGTACTTTGATTTCTATAGAATGAGGGAGGAAGAGAAGGTGGAGGCAACAGTAGTGTTTTTCGAAGGTGATGTTATGTGCTGGTATCAATGGACGCACAAGAGATGGGCCATTCGCAACTGGAGCGAGCTCCGTGAGATGTTGCTTCAGCAATTTAGGGCTACAGCGGTGGGAACCCTCTACGAGCAATGGCTCGATCATCGGCAGGAAGGGACGGTGGGAGATTACACACGCCATTTCATAGAATTGGTGGCACCATTAGAGGGATTGATCGAGGAGATAACTAAGGGGCAGTATGTTACAGGGTTGAAGGAAGATATTAAGGCTGAAGTAAGATTGTTAGCCTGTGGTCCATGGATCTAGCCCTCAAAGTGAAGGATAAGATTAGATCCGGACTGGCGATAGGAGGGGAAATGTGTACTCTAATTCCAAGCCCCAAAATACACTAGCTCTCTCCCAACCCACACCCTTTTACCCGAGCATATCAGCGTAGTTCACCCCATGTGGCACCGTTCAGCGCTCCTTCCATTCAGAGCTCTGTCAACAACGTCAATCGAAGCACGGGAAGTGGACAGCACAGACCGGGGGAGATTAGAAGGCTTAGCAAAAGAGAGATGCAAGAGAAAAGAGCTAAGGGGCTATGTTTCCGTTGTGATGGTAAATGGGGATTGAATCATAGGTGTAACCGGAGGGAACTGAGTGTGCTTATTGCGCGAGTAGAGGAACTTGATAAGACTGAAGAGTTAGGGGAGGAAATGACGTGTGAAGAGGAGAAAAGGGAGGTTGAACTAGAAATGACTTAAGCTCAGGTTTCTCTTAACTCCGTTTTGGGTATAACAAATCCAAAAACCCTTAAGTGGAGGGGGTGGGTGAATGATAGTGAAGTGGTGGTCATGGAGGACCTAGGAGCCACCAACAATTTCATATCCAAGAATGCAGTGGAGAAGTTGGGGGTAAGGGTGACCAACACTCAGGCCTTTAGAGTATCCTTAGGCACCATGGAGGCGGTGCGAGGAGGAGTTTGTAAGGGAGTCACACTTCATTTGTCTGGTATGGTGGTAGAGGATTTCCTCCCACTCGATCTCAAGAACTCTAACATAATACTTGGGATACAATGTTTGGAAAAACTGGGTACTATGTCCACCAATTGGAAGACCCAGACCCTGAAGTTCCAAGTTGGAGGGCAGAAGGTAACGTTACACGGAGAGCCGTCTCTGGGTAGGTCCATAATTTCACTTAAAGCAATGGTGAAGAAGGAGAGGTAGGGATATCTAATCAAGTTTAATTAGCTTGTGGGGAAGAAACCTGAGGATGAAGAGAAAATTCCGGAGTTTCTGGAGGATATTCTCCTTCACCATCTAGAGGTATTCAACATTCCCCAAGGACTTCTACCGATCAGTGGAAGGGAGCACACAATTCTATTGAAGGAGGGAACCAACCCGTTAAGCGTCGGGCCGTACAGATATCCCATGGCACAAGACGAAATTGAAAGACTCATAAGAGATTTGTTAATGGCAGATATTATACAAGTCTCCTCTAGTCCTTTCTCCAGCCCAGTATTGCTTATTAAAGAAAAAGATGGAACCAGACGCTTTTGCATTGATTATAGGGCTCTTAACAAAGTTACAGTGGCTGATAAGTTCCCTATACCGGTAATTGATGAATTACTAGATGAGTTGAGCAATGCTATGATCTTTCTAAGTTGGACCTCAAGTCTAGGTATCACCAACTCAGAGTTAGGAGTAAGGATGTGCCTAAAACCGCATTTCGTATTCACGAAGGCCACTACAAATTTTTGGTCATACCATTTGGGTTGACCAATGCCCAGTATGCTTCAATTGCTTATCCTCTAACCGAATAACTCAAAAAAGATAGTTTTGGGTGGACTCCACGAGCTACATAGGCCTTCCTAGAACTCAAGGAAGACATGATGAGGGCCCCAATATTAGCCTTGCCTATTTTTCTGTTACCTTTTGAAATGGAGACAAATGCCAACAGTTACGGTTTAGGGGTTATCCTACTTCAGAGTGAGCATTCAATAGCTTATTTCAGTAAAGTGTTGGGGGTTAGAGTTAGAGCTTAGTCCATATATGAGGAGTTGATGGCCATAGTGTTAGCAGTACAAAAATGGAGATATTACTTATTGGGTAGAAGGTTTATTATAAAGACAGATCATTAGAGCCTTAAATATTAAATGGAGCATTGTGAGATTAGTTCAGAGTATCAGTGTTGGGTCAACAAACTCATGGGGTATGATTTCGAGATACAGTATAAATCGGGTGCTAGTAATAAAGTGGTTGATGCCTTGGGTTTGACAACAAGGTGGAATGTGGAGCTTTAATCAATAGTAAGGAGCTGGAATGAGATATAATTAAAGGGGTGGTGGATAGGGATCCTTTCATTAACAAAATTAAAGAAGAGCTAAGAAAAGGGGGTTAAGTACCCAAAGGGTACTCACTAGAGCATGAACCACTCAGATACAAAGGAGGATTAGTTATTACTGCCTCCTCCACTTTTGTAAAGGAGCTACTTCACGAGTATCATGACTCTCCCCCGTGGGGAAATCGGTGAATGGTACTAGTTGTGCATGAGGAAGGCGGTAGCTAAATACGTTCGAGCTTGTGGAGTGTGCCAACAACATAAATATTCCACCCTTGCTCTAGCAAGACTTCTACAACCTTTGCCTATTCCCACCAGAATTTGGAATGATTTATCCATGGATTTTATTGGGGGCTTGCCTAAATCCATGGGATTAAATGTGGTCCTAGTGGTAGTGGAAAGGTTGTCCAAATATGCTCACTTCTTGAGGTTAAAACATCCTTTCACAGCAAAGGTAGTAGCTGGGGTGTTCCCTAGGGAAATTACAAGACTCTATGGGTTCCCTTCTACAATTGTCTCAGATCGAGATAAAGTTTTCATGAGCATATTTTGGTCTGAAAAGTTAAAAACACTAAACTGTACAAGAGTACTGCCTACCACCCTCATACAGAGATTGAGGGGTTAACAGAGGGTTAGAGACCTACCTTAGATGCTTCATCAATCGTGTCCCCAGGTCTTAGGCTCAGTGGCTTCCATTGGCTGAGCTTTGCTATAATACCTCTGCTAATATTGTAACACAATGATCAATCAAGAAATATTTTGTTGAGTATTGGAGACCTCCTGCTTCTCGAATTGTGGGATTGTTTGTTTTCTTTGTTTTCCTTGTTCTAGCCATCAGTGTGTAGTTCATTGCATGTGCTCAAGAGTATGAGCAAAGAGATGATGATCTATAACAACTCTACATAGTCTACCCATAAGGAGAATGAAACACTCAACGCAATGCAAGAGCAATACATCGCTTTTTTTGGAGCTTGATGAGGAGTTCCAATCTGCCATAGTGAACTGTTCCAAACAAGAAGAGCTCACTGTACTTCGAGTGAAGCCCATGCTTCGTGGAGCAAAATGAGGCCCTAGTATGAGTTTGCTTTTAGGGATGATGTAGCACGTATAATGGGGAATTCATGGCTCAAACTTGGCTCAAATTGTTTTGCATTAAAATATGTTTTCAAAGGAATTGTGTCTTGGAAGCTTAGAAAGCAAATTCTTGTTTTATCACATTGGAAGATTTTTCAACTTTGGTTTTCCACCATTTTTCCTTGTCTTCTCCCATGCAAACAATGGACTTTCGAACAACTAAGCAAAAGGAATAGAGAAGTACATAGTAGTTAGCCCAACCGTACTTATAATACGATTGGTAACTAACTTGTATTTTTCACTTTCCTTGTTTTATAAAAAAAAGTAGGAATGTTGTACTTATGAAGTTTTGTATATAAGCACCTCACCCCTCACCTCTTAAATGCACTTCACTGGCCAAAGAACTCAGAGTTTTCAACGAAAATATTTCTAAGTGTTAGTAGTCTTCTTAAGTTGAGCCTGTTCCATTTACTTCTTATCCTACGTGCCTTAGTGAAATTGTAATTTTTCTTTGTAAGCTTATTATATAGAGTTATGCAATATGTGGAGTGTATTGTAGAATTTAGAGTTAAGTTCAAGAGAAAAGAAGAGTGAGTGAGTTAGATTCGAGCTAAGTCATAGGGAGTAAGAGAGAAGAGAGAATGAGAGAGTGAAACACGTTCTGAGTGGAACAAGTGAGAGAAAAAGGATAAAAAATCCTAATTGAATGTATTAGGTGTTGCCAATTAGGAAGAGTTGAAAATCCCAAAGCCGGGTTATGGTTTTTTCTCTTGGGATGGGCGTAATAGTTTCCACG
The DNA here is from genome assembly GCA_026401315.1 of Dysphania ambrosioides. Taxonomy (NCBI): domain Eukaryota; kingdom Viridiplantae; phylum Streptophyta; class Magnoliopsida; order Caryophyllales; family Amaranthaceae; genus Dysphania; species Dysphania ambrosioides. The sequence continues at coordinate 8,879,678 of CM048658.1, read as the reverse complement.
TGAAAAAAACCCGGTTGTTCCATTTGCTTTCTGCTGTTCCATTCTGTTTGTCTGTTCCATTTGATCTAATTCCGCAAAAATTGAAAATTCCCCTCACTTCAAATTCACCCCTCTTGTAAGTGTCCACCTAAATAACATCTAAGCAACTAGGTCAATATCAATCAAGGAGTGCTAAAAACCATCCATTAATGAATAACTACATTATCAATCACAAGAGAGTGTTTATCCTAAAATAGAATCATCATCTTGTGCATATGTCAATCCTAGTAATGATCAATGACCCCATCTCTAACCAAAACTCGCTTCCATTAATTGATACACAAGAATTTAATTGAACACACAAATTTCGCAGTCAAAATAAATCGTGGACAACGATTTCAATAACGACTACAAAGAGCATAATGTGGACAGATTATACAAACCAAAAGTGTGGGAATCGCCGAGCAAAACAGCCAAGTTGTTGAAATTGCAACCTGCAAACAGAATACAAAAACATCCTATCAGTTAACATAATTGCTTTTCAAATAATTCCAAAACAATATAATTGAAATTAATCATTAGTCCATATTTTTGAAGCATTCGAGAAGGGATACAGCGCAGGCGAGGATGTTCAAGACGGTGATATGGCGTTGAGAGAGTGTGAACTGAGAGAGGCAAAGGGAAGGTGATCCAACGGACGAGATGAATTCCGAAGAAATCGGCTGCTCAGAAGAAGGTACATTTTCCGGTAATTGGACGGAGAGTACGGTGAACCGGCGAGGTGGTAGACGGAGGATAGATGACGGGGACGGAGAGAAGGTTAGGTTTCCGGTGAGTTTGAAGTTGTTTAAGCGGTGGTTTGCAGGGGATGACGCCGGCAATTTAAGAGATGAGAACATCCCTTCTTAGAAGTCACTCGCTCACACTCACCACACTATTAGCTCTGGCCTCTGGGCAGTGGGCACAACCGCACAACTAATGAAGTATGGAATAGGTCAATAGGACTATAGGAGTAATTGGGAGAAGATTTGTTGCCATCAAATTTCCAAATATCTTCTTAAAATGACTCTTTTTAGGTCATCTCATTCGACAGCTTTAAATATACTCCTATGTTATTTATTTTTTTAATATGTAAATATTATATTTTTTATAATACATATTAAAAATATTATAATTATAACGTATATTAAAAATTATGAAAAAAGCAAGTGTGACAAATAAAAAGGAAAGAAGAGAGTACAAAATTTAGCTAACTTTAATTCAAGCTAATTTACTACCATAATTGAGGAGAAAAGTTTAACATAAATACCTATTGGTTAAAAAATTTCAGCAATAGATAATCTCAAATTTATTCTGATAAAATTTCAAAAACTAGAAATTTTAAATATTTCCCATCTCCAAACTTTCTTTCGGTAAGACACCTCTAAGTTTGGCAAATATTCAACATAAAAAAAGAATATAAAAACTTTATTTTGTTCAAAATACTTGAAAAAGAACTAGTAGAATTGTCTCAGAGAACCCAAACCATTTCCATCATAACCTCTACAATGGCAAAGGATACGTATACAAAATAGTTTTTCTCACTAATCCCCAAGATTTGGGTAGATTATATTGCAATAGCAATGAACAATTGATGTCCACTCGTTTAGAAAGGAGAAACCGAAAAACCAAGGAGTTTTCGATTTACTCCGGGTGTTTATTATACTCTTTTTATATGCATTTGATCACTAGGAAGCAAGAGCAATAAAAAGTGGTCCATTACTTTCACCTGTACACGTAATATTACTATAGCAGAACAAAAATGAGAAACACAAAATGAAGCACCAAACTGTTAATCCTGATCCCCATAGCTATATTGATAGTGAATAGAGATCATTAGCTCTGATATTTTCTTGTATTTACATTATTATGACCCCAAAAGCTTCTACAAAAATTGCCCACATCCATGGTTTCCCTCTGCCCATGGCCATCCTTTACCCTACATGCATATTTACAAACTGGTGATCAAACTCAAAATTCTATTCTAACATTATGCTTAACTATCCTCCCTGCTCCCCTTTAACACTCCCCCTAAACGGTTCCCCTTCTAGGTCAATTTTTGTCTTCGGTCATGCATCATATGCCTTTGACGTTTTTTTGGCTACGTCAGTTGCAATAAAGATGCTGGCACCAGACTGAGAATCTGAGATAAACTGATAATAATAGAACCAGTGCAAATCTCTTTAGCAAAAATTTTACCGACCAGGACTGTAAATCTGATTTAGACCGTTCTTGTTTCGTCCTTGATAACTTCATTGACTACGGCATTACAAAAGAAGCATCTCTGGCAATTCAAGAGGTGTCGGCTAATGCACCCATAGCAAGATTGGTGTGAACAAGGAACGAAATGAGCATCAGCTACACAAGTATAGCAGATACAGCATATACTATCATCACATTCTGATTCTTGCCAGAAAGCAGATGTATCCAAATCTTGGGACCCCATCCGGCTAATGAGACAGGTTAAGAACTCCTCGAGTTGACTCAGCTTAGCGAAGTGAACATTCCCTTTCGAAAAACCAGCCTGCCAAATATGCAGGCAAAGTAAAAATGATAACACAACAGACCACAAGATTTGAGTAATTAAATAGCAGCAAAGAGATACAAATAACATCATGATGCAACCTCAAAACAACTATTCCAACTCCTAAGGAAACAGACCACAAAAACCTGATGGCAGTTCTTCATGCTTACTTCTTAGATAACACCAATGGTATTTAAGCTACACTCAACCAAGACATTTAAACTCTAAAATGCATAGCATGTCAAAAGTCTTAATAGTGTTATGATATCATCATAAATCATGCACCTAACTGGATCCGTCCATAAAATGCCAAAATGGTATTGTTTCTTATGGAATTTCTAGCGTAATTCTTTAATCTACAGAGTTATAATTGATGTTTGAACATAGCTGAATCAACCACAGGAAGACCAGGTGAAATTTGGTGGTATGATGACAATATCCCTAGGAAAGATGGAGAAAAGGACAAGAACTAACCCAGTTGAAATTCAACATATATTGGAGACCAAAAAGAACAGTTTCTGGGCAGTCCATCCTGGCCAAAACCTCAACAATATCATTCGGCTCACTCGATTCAACTTCTGTACTCGCTTCCACCAAATTCACAATGATGCCAACAAGAGGAGCCAATATCATACCCCGATTTATTTTCTCCAGAGACTGACCTTGTCGTTTCACTGACCTGGAGAACAAAGAAATCTGGACTAAGCAGCTAATATCACTAGATGATTATTAGAATTCAACAGATTCAAAGCTCCGAGATTAATCCCAAGCAATGCATTCTGGTAAAAGATTCCAGCCTGCCCAAGCATTGCCCATTTATATTAGAACAAGGGCTCCTGCTTACAAAATTGATTGTATTGCTTTCTACTTTGTCCTTAATACAGCAGTATCATATATGCAAGATACTTCCTCCATTCCACAAATATTGTAATATTAACCTCTTTAGGAAGTCTCAAAAACATTGCAACATTTCCTTATTTGTACATTCTTTCTCTCTATCTCTTCCTCATCACATAATCCCTCTTTAATTTCTCTCTCTCACTTACCATATAAAATATGTGCACTCCCCCATGTTACAATATTAGTGGAACTGAGGAAGCATACAATACCAAGAATAAGCAGATGATCACAAAGTTAATGCATATTATAAGAACATAGAAAGTGAAAGGAGAGAATCTAATGATGGATTGACAGTTAAATGAATAGAAAAGTCCAGACACTAATGCCAAGGGTTGAAACACATATGAAGAAAAGAGCCTGGATACTTACCAATCAAGAAATTCAGAGTCAGTTGCTGATGTCATCTGGTTAAGTGTAAAGATGACCAACTCAGACAACCTTTTGAGATGCATATCACTTCCCAAAAGAAATGCTTGAGGAATCTCACGAGTGCAGAACTCAAGTATACGAGCAAGATTGCTAGACAAATCAAACATCGCACTGCATGTTCTCTGCTGGAACTCCAAAACCTACAAAGATTATTTATTTAAACATAAAAAAATAGCAAGATTGAACATTCTACTTCACATTCAGGTGATTCAGGATACGGTCCAACATTGAAATTAGAAAAAGAACCAACTTTCTATGAACTGAAGCTGGGATATAAAATACCAGAAAATACACCAAACAAAAGAACGACTTACACAATAATATCATAAAAATTAAAAAAGGCTTACACGGTTCTTTTCTTGCATTTCTCGAATGGAAACTGAAAATTCGGTCATTGTCCAACTCAAGGTATTGAATAAGCGATTCAGGAAAGCCGCAAATAGATCCTCATCTTCAACACACACATCACGCAACAATCTCTTCAGAAGATCAGCACACATCCATAAGAATATGGGTCAGTCAAGGGAGCTGAGTGTACCAAAGAGGACTCAAGATGTAGAAAATGAAAACTGAAAAAGGGTTAGCTTCTTTTACCTGGAAAATGACAGAAGAAGATGATGACTCGCCATGTTTTGAAGAGCCAAAACCAGAACCCTTACACAACCTTAGAAGAATGTTAGTCACTGGAATCCAGGATCTGTTGTCAAATGCTGACAACAAGGCTTTTGCCATATTGTGTCTGGCTGCATGATTGGTTTCAAAGGAAACCAAATATTCTTTGTGTTGTACTAATATCAATATGGACTGGAGAAGTAGATCTTTGATATCTGCACTCGATATCCGAGGATCACTGAAGTGTGATACAACAAATGTGACCTGATCAAGGATCCATTACAAAAAAAAACCATTAGAATCCACAAGTAAATGTTGGTGGCCAATTAAGTACAGTTCATATACTGCAAATGAGATGAGAGACAATGAACAAATAAACTAAATTCTATTACTAAGGGGAAAGGTAGTGATAGATACAGTGGCACATGCTACAAGTACAATGAGATAAATTTTCCAATAAATAGCACTGGTTTCCTTATTATCAAAGTAATAGTCCATTTTCTTTTCAGGAGTCAAAAAATGTATAACTAACCATTTGCAACAGATATCCTACCAGTAAAAATTCATTCCAAAAATAATCTCAAACAAACAATTGATGGAGGGCATCAATCAAGATGCAAACTGCAGCTACACAATCTAGACTTTCAGGGTACCATAAAAAAGAACTGAAAAAATCTCAATAGATTCTATATAGAGATCTGCCAAGTTACTACTGGATCTAAATTTAACAAATCTCTTAGACTTTAGCACCACAATACAAGAGCGCATGTGATGCACAAATCGTGATATCATAGTCCAGGGATTTCCATCAGTAGCCCTAACACTCCCTTATCCATTAGCAAAACATTACTATCTTCTACCTTCTTCAAGCGAGGTAAGGTTACATCGAGTCCTTCCCCTTAAATTTACAAAGGTAGAATTAAGACCCTAAAAGTGGATGGCGTAACTTTTGCAACTAAGTGGCTCATAAATATAATGGGAAAAAATCCCATCTCCTTTCCTACACTTCATCCCTGAACCAGCAGCTCCAGCTCCCCATTGCTGCCAAATGCCAACTAGCATTTCCCCCACCACCGTGGCCGCTATATTGCCACATGCCAGTCGCCAACATACCCAAAAAAGAATTATCAATATAATTACTTGCATGATTATTAATTACTACTCATGATGAATTTTGCAGCAAGCATCAACATTATCAGCTTCATCACAACTCACAAGGCTTATCTTCTTCCATCCACTGTCTGCAATGATCTAGAAAAAACCCAAAAATGAAAAACATTCCCTGTTATTGTACAATGGGTCAATTGAATGATTGGGAATGATAGAGGAGAAGTTGATTAGAGGGAAAAGTCCCCTATGCTGGAAATTGGATGTGACGATGGTTTTAATGGTAGTGATAGTTGGTTGGTCTTATTAAAAATGGATGAGCTATTGGGATATTGGTTGTAGGCTTGTTACATAGGGTGGGTTGCTAGTGCACAGGAGAGAAAGGTTGAGGTTGTCTATTTCTCTTATCTTTTGAATTAAATATTTATTATTTACGATTTTGACAGTAAAAGTTACTGCCATCCATATTTAGGGACCTTACCCAACCTTTTTTTAAATAGTTTAGACCTAACCCTACCTTCTCACACTTAAGAAACCTAACTCAAACTAGTTTAAGGAATAAAATCGGGCATAAATCTCTCCAAGTACATAACCTTTTTGTAGCGTACTTGCCACAAACAACACATCAAACAATTCTTAAAAACGATCCTTCTTCTCCCTTTTTGATCTATATATTTTGGGATCCTTGGCTACACTTTTCCCATCATCCCCAATCCTTTACCCAACTCAATCAACATTCACATCAAAACAGGAAAAGATACTGAGGTATCAGACTCAAATTGAAAAGCTTCAGCAAAATCAATTAATTTTCTAGTATATTTTTATGCAACCTTTCATCACCACTCATCCTCTGAGATATCTCAAAACTTAAGATATTAATCAGCTACAAAGTGACAATGATGATAGCATGATCCAGAAGCCAGTACATCAATAGCAAACTGCCTCAATCTCAGAATCTCTAACTATATATATCAAGCATGAACCACATGGAAAAGTGGGGAAATGAAATGACACAAAAGGAACAAAAAGGGAATATAATATGCTATGATATAGTAATCCAGCAACTTGACATTCTTGCTTTAAAGAGGTCAAACATAACAAGGCCTGTTAAAACACACATCAAGGGTGGCCAGCCACACAAATAAAATGAGAATATATATGGAATATAAAATATTGAAAAAAAAAATTTAGGCCAAAGAAAAAGAAACAGCCTTCTAGATAACAGGCCTGATAACAATCTAATCCAAGCAATGATATCTGGTTCATTCAATTTCCCTCCATTCAACCACCTATTGCCCATACACCCTTTTCGATTCAATGAGAAAAGTATAAATGAGATACAGTTCCACAAAAATACTCCCTGTCTCTTCACACTTGGGATGCACATGATAATTGAGAATAGTTGCTAAAAGTAAAATAGATATTAGGTAATGATAGAAAGAATAGAGATCTTGGGATGCAAACAGCAGTGAACAAATAGGATCAATGGGATTGAGGAAGAAAAGGGGAAAAAATTAAAAATTGGCTTTTTAAAAAGGAATTATGTAGTCTAATGTAAAGTTTTTCATGAGACAGAAGGTGTTTTGACAATACACCACATATCTTACTATCTTAGGCAACGGACCTTGTAAAAACGCATAAGATCAAGCAACAAATAAAGGTTATTAGAAAAAAGTGGACAGTTATTTCAGGACCTTGCAAGGAACATGAACCACCAATTAAACCAAAATTTGTGAGGAAATGAGAGGTGAGACGTACAAATGAACTTAGTCCTTGCTTGATCAATATAGATGAAGGGACAAATGGTGGATCACTTTTTCGTAACACGTGAAAGCAATCAACCTGCAAGAAAATACAAAAGATAGTTAAAAATTTCAATCACTAATCACTACATACTAGCCAAACAAAACTTTAAATACAAATAAAGAAACAAATTCTCTACTTCCCTTTGTTACACTTTGCAACTCAAAAAATTGGTTACGTCACAGAAAGTAGGCAAGCTTGCAAACAAAGGAGGATGAATAATTACTATGGAAAGTTAGGGTCCGTTCTGTTCAACTTATTTGACTTATTTTAGCAAAAATAAAATAAGTTCAGCATACATAAGTTCCAGTTATTTCTATCACAATTTCAGATTATTTCACAGTTTCAGAAAATAAAATAAAAATAAGTTCAGCCAAAATAAGTCAAATAGAAAAAACCCTTAGTAGGCAGACACACTTGAGAGAACTAATGCAAGATGATGAATGAACAAAGCAAGAATTAAAGAAAAATGGTTTTACAGGGAACCTAAGTCTTGAAAAGTGAACCACGACAATTTCAACCCCAGAAGCTAATAATATAACATCCCTAATGCTGGAACAGTGTTGTCCAAGCCCCTTGACACCCAGACTCTAATATAAGTCATCTATGCAAAAAAGTCACTGGAATCAGGTTATCTGGCTAGATAGAAGACCCATGACTTAGTCATCCCCTTTAGGTACACGTCTTCAGCATTTGGTTGAGTGGAGAATATGAAAGAGTAAAATAAACAGGCCACATGTTGACGAGTGGGCAAAGTATAGGAACCCTACGACTATACAGGAAATGGAGCACAGTTTAAGGATTACATGGTGTATACTTATAGGGACAAGTGGGTAGCATATAAGGAAAAAAAAACTTTTATATGAAAAAGAAAACAACAAATAAGGATGAACAACCATCCATATGATAAAGAAAAGAGTGGAATGCACCAATAACGTCAAATGATCAGGCAAGGGTAGTCCACCAGAGCTCTAGAAGAACAAGATAAAAAGAAGAAAAAATAAACACCAAGAATAATATTCCTTTCCATCACAAACACTCATAAATACCATACAAGACTACAAAAGAATGCCAGACGACTTTCTTCCCTTATGAATTATGATTAACAAATACAATAAATCAAACCTACAAATGCACCATACAGAAGCAGGGAAAACCCACTCCACCATCACAACCTCAAAGAGTTAGTATCATAAAAAGAAGCCGCACTGCCTCATCACAATGTGAAAGAAATAGCACCCAGTCCCCCCACCCAAAATAAAAAATACACAAACCAAGATCTAATTTCAAACTCTGCAATAAATCAACACTAAGATCAACCAGTGTGGGTACACATCCCAAGATTCTATTCCAGTCAATACCTGCTTTTAATAACCAGATGTAGATAGACTTAGACTTAAATTGAACAACCAATATAATTCCCGACATGGCAATATCTTAGACAACAAATTTCCGAAATTCAAACAGTTCATCCTGAAATTTGAATGTCCCAATCCGTACAATGATCTCCCTTCCTCTACCATGACTCAGGGAAAATTCTCAGCAATTTTCTTCATATAAATTCTAGACTGCTAGAATCCATTCTCCCCACTCACATTAGGCTATCTTAACTGGAACCAAAATCAATAACCTAAGAGATTTTTACATAATAAAGCAATTCCTAAAAATACACATAACAAAAGAATTAAAAAATACAACCTGTATATTTAAAAATGACAGGCAACAATCACTCGTAGTTTAACAACAAACCTTTGCACAAACATTAGTTTCTCATTTCTCAAGAACAGACCAGACATTCATTACCAAAGTGAAGGGGAAAAAGAACCACTTTATCTAAAATCTCAACCACTCATCTAATTATTTGTTACATTCAAACAAATACTTGGATGAGCATACAGTGACTTCAATGTAAGATCTGATGTCAGGAAAAAGACAAAATTTAAACTTGCTTGGTAACAAAAAATTTACCTTCCAAACTCCTCACAATAGTTGTATAAATACAGATATAAGTAAGAAAAAATGAAATGGGCAAGATCCAGAATTACCTCACTATATATGGTTAGATTTCAGTGTTTAAGAAAAAATCTTGAAAATTCAAGAACTTTGTATCTCAAGGCATTCTACCATTGATCCTTTTGCATAAAATATTATAAGAACGCATCAAAAATTAATTTTTAAAAACAAAAAACGAATAAGCACAACAATTAGCTGTAGCAAAAACAATTATAAGCTTCTCTTTAGTTGCCAAAACGAGTTGCTTAATATTTGGGTCGTGAAAGCCAGCTAAAGATAGTAAGAGTCAACTTACTAGCGCTTCGAGATAGAATTCAGGAACGAAACTGAACAAGGCATCATCTTTGCTGATCACCAGCAGCAATTGCACAATCCACATGCAAGTCGCATACATCCCTCTTTGTTTCCATCGGGACAATAGAAAAATACGATACCTGTAAGACATAACACAGAGTCACCACAAAAGCTCTCAATCTAACAGTGCAAATCAACCAAAAAATTCAATAACACTAAAATAAATAGCGTCCAAGCATAATCAATAATTGAAACATAATCTATTTTTTCAGACCTACAATATATATAATTTAAGAAAACCATAAACAAGATTCAAACAGTCAACCCTCAAATTGGTATTTAATTATCCAGTAAGGCTCCTGAACCTAAATTGATTGCAAACCCAATTAAGATAAAATCAGCTAAACTCAAACACTGTTATTCCACCCGACCCGCCTTTCAGGCCCTACCCCATGTCAGTTATCAACTATCAACAATTACATGGGCACAGATAATTATGCTCAAAGTGTAGCAAGGACAAATAAAGAAAAAGTTCAAAGAGAACACATCAAAAAAACAGACATAACTAATGAACATAGAATTCCTGGAAGATATTAAGACATGATTTGCAGATTGATTTTAAGTAATGGTCAAGTTTTGACCAGTCAGATACAAGAACACAAATTTATGGCATCAACACAAGAATGTACCACAGGATACATGGCCATACCCAAAGGTAATCAAGAATAAAGTATAACTAGGGAAAGATAGGAGTGACCTTTTAACATCTATTAAATACAAAAAGCAAGCCACACATGATTCAGACACTTAGAGAGGAAGCATCCACCACAACCAGTAGTAGCTTGTCAGGCACTACCTCAATAAGTCGCTAATATAATTCAGGGAAGTGACTTGCTGAGCCCTGATGAACCCTTATAAATGTTAGCTGATACCATCATATTTTTTATGTAATTATAACCTATAACCAGCCAGGAGAAGTTCTTTGATCAAACCCTATTCGAACCATATTCATCACTGGTAAAGGATACGCTGTCTAGAAGAGTACTGCTTATGCCTTCTACTAAGTTACACACTATTAGTATAAGTGCTCCACACTTTTAAACTTTTGGACGATTTAAGTATCGCCTCTCCTGGCAATAAAAGCACAAGACCTGAGACTCTGAGAGAGCTTATCAAATGATTACAAAATTTGAAGTTTAAACAGTTCAATATCGAAGTACACTTGAAGGATATATCCTGACATGATCACATAAAGCAACAAATAAGACTGGATTGTTCCCAGAAAAGAAATAAATAAATTAGATTAAAAATAAAAGAAAGAAAGATATTGCCAAGAAAAGGAACAGTTTAGTCAAATAATATTAAAAAAAAAAAAAAACTTACCATGTAGAGTATCTTATACAATCAATAACTTCCTCCCTGTAGATATTCCGGGCCTCTTTTAGACGCTTTTGTTGCTCATGGCATGGTCTTTCTTTTATTAGCCTATCAGTTTCTTCCAAAAGAGACATCAATTGCGATTGATGTGAAATGTAGTATGATGCCTACACAAAATCAAAGAAAAAGTGACCATCCCAGGCGATAAAAGATAGATGCAAAATATGCAACAAAGTAAAAAATTTGAAGTGCAGATATATTCTTGGGAGAAATGGCCAGTCTATTGGAAATTGATAAATGAATCCCAAGATTCCAAGAACTCAAGTGAGTAAACAATTCTGAAGAGTCTTAGGAAAACTGGAATCAAGCCAAACAACGAAAATCACCCTTCACAATTGTTCATCAACAAATGGGGCATATACCACAAGAATAACACAATATTTTACTCTCAGCAGACATTTAGCATAATAGCTTGCCAAAGTAGGCCATGCCAACTGTGGATGAAGGGAAGAGACATAGAAGGTAATCGCGTACCACCATTATTCCAGGGAGAAAAAAAAATAATAATAATAATAATAATAATAAATTCAAATAAAGTTATGTCTATACATTACAGTCTTGTTTGTTTTCATCATACCGCCATATTCAAATTTCAAGTCCCCCCACTATTCAAACATCGTACAAGAACATGTAGGTTAACACAAAATTGTCTATGGCTGTTTAATTCTGACAAAAAGACACAGCTGGTTCTGAATTGAAAACATCTACGATTCTTCTAAAAGAAAAGCTTACAGATATCTTTCATTCATAAACTAACTATTTTATCAAACAGTCACATTAACAAGCTAAATTCAAGAGTTAAAGATGGTTGTATCAAAAAGTTTCCCAAAATATATGGAGGATAATAGCACAGCAACTGAGTCCATTGAGGGTTTCATACACATTATATCAAGGCACACATGCAAACTGTTCCCTTTAAGCCTAAGTTGACGGCCCACTATCCTTTTATCTATAAGAAGAAAAAAATTACTGTAATCTTAAATCACAATTTCTATACTACATACTCCGTAAAATCTGACTTCTATCCCTTCGGTAATGTGATATTTGAAAGTAAACAAGCTATATAAAATGAGGAGGGACTAAACAAAGTTCATACATGGGAATTCATAAATATTTAACGATGCACCCTTCAGAGATGACACAAATTTCCATGGGCTTCATATCGTAATAAAGGTTCAGAAGCCACCTAGAACATTAGAGGTTTTAAAAATTTCCCAAAAGCAATCAACACCATGATCCTCATGCTAAAGGCCTTTTTATTAACTGAAAACATTTCTTTCAATACTACCCTAAGCCCCAAACCTCAATTGCTATACTTGCCTCAGGAAATTAATTGCTGAAATAAGTTGTTCCAAAGCCAATAGAAATACTAACTTCCAATTATAAAAAAAAAAAAAAAAGAGCCCACTGATCTCACCTGCCTAAAGTTTGGAGCAACCCCTACGTTATACAAAAATAGCATAACATCAAGAAGTTCTTCCTCTCTCAATGTAGCTGAAGAAATGTTACTTTCTTCAGGCACTGTTCTTGATTGCTGCATTGGTCGATACCCAAACTGAGAGAGAGGATGCTCACTTGAGCTAGGTTTGTCTTCAATTTCCTCATTCAAACTTCCAGCACTGCATTCAGCAGCACCATGAGCAGATTTCTCAGGAATGGAAGAGTTATGGCCTCGAGAACCTTTGGCTCTAAAACTGATTGGATAACGATGGATTCTTGTAAAATCTATGTCATAGCTAGAACAGCAACATGGTTTCTGTCTTGTAAAATGTGTTACGCTTGCGTCCTCATCATCCATGCAACCTTCTTCCCAAGAGACCACTTCAGACACTCGGTCATGCACAGAATGCAATTCTAACAGATTGCTAAAAGATCCGCCAATTCTGGAAATGTCAATCCTCATAGGATCATTTTTCACTAACAACTCAACAGGAAAACTGAGCTGACCACCCCTATGTAGAAAACCCGTATCCGTTTTAGCATCAAGGCTCTTATACCATCCACACATATCTGCCATAGGAAACCCTTCAGAAAGATAATGAAGAATAACAGTATATAAGGAAACAAGGACAGTGTTTCCTAAAACACCAGGAGGGGCCACGTTACGGTCTGCAATCCCATTTTTCCGTAGCACATTCTGCAAGAACTTCCTAAAAACTGAACCAGGAAACTGAGGAGGTGTCACAGGTGGAGTGAACTGGATAACCAGGCAACAAAGGTCTCTGTGCTTCTCCTCAATCTGCAATTAGTACAAGTATAACAAACATAGATTAATCAATTCCCATGCTCTGCATATTCTTTCTGGAGTCTACAAAGAATCAAATATATTTTCTTGGAAAATAAGACAAAGGTCAACTTTTAAACAAAAATGTCTGAATTTGATAAGAACAGGGAACATTATACACACAGTTAGATCATGTGACTTCTTATAGTTGTGCGCAAAGTTGCAACTGAGAAGAGTATGCATACCTTAGAAACTATAGGAACATCCATCCAAACAAAGGAAACGGAAATGTGTAAAATAAGAATTCAGAATGCTAAGCAAAATAACAAATCATGTGATCTTAAGAAAAAACCACCCTTGCTTCTTCCAACACCAAAAGAGCAAAAGAAAAATGCCAGAGGAAATAAGAAATAAGAAATAAAAGAGAACACGTTCACATCTACCTGACACAAACACACATTTGCTTCCCCACATGAGCTTCAAGCACTAACAGTATTGGAGTAGAGGGCTAAGGCAACTAAAAACATTTAATAATTACTCCCTCCATTTCAAATATCTTCCTTTTAAGGTTAACATCGCACTTTCACAAGATTGAAACTTCGCATTGAGATTTGAAACTGCCAAGGTAACATAGCATTGATATTTAATATTGCCCAGCAATAGTGTATGGAGGCAGTAGTATAATGGTATCACTCACAAGCATCCCATGCAAACCACCTCAACTCTAGAACATATATATTTCACATCATAACAGCAGACTCCCAGACACAGAATGAGCCACCACATAAATCACATAACCATAATTTATAGGAAATCCCCCAGCTTTGTGGGGGTAGTTCAACAAAAACGTCAAAGCCTTATATAAATAGATTGTGGGGCAGTTCACCACAGAAAAAAAATACAAAGGTAGCATTGAGTGGTGGGTACACGAGGGGGGTGTAACTTCCAATATACTTATATTACCTTGCTAATTGCATCTGACAGAGCTGAAGTGGTCAGCATCATACTTCGTTCATGAGAAACATCCTCCCGTGAATTAGGCCACCAAACAGAAGGCACCAACAACTGAAGATCGTGCTTGTTAGGACTTTTCCACGACAAAAAACTTTCAAAGAGGAACTCAAACTCAGATGACTTCCACCACAGCACCATCAGCTCCTCTCTTCTCAACAAATGGCAAGCCAGTGCAAGATAAGAATAGGGTCCTGTATAAGGGCACTCAGTTAAAACTAACGAAGCTGTTTTGCAACTATAAGAAAGGGCGCCAATAACATGCTGAAACAGCAAGCTGGAGCTTCTTGATTTTAGAACAACATCAAGGACTTTGTCCAAGCTCCAATGATCATGTGGTAAATGCAAGCCATATAACTCCACCAAAAATGAGAAAAATGGACCCCATGCAACATACTCTATGCCTCTCTCATCTCCATCTAGGATAGAAAAGAGCTCATCACAAATTGCATCAGCAACAGGGTGAAAGATATCCTCCAGTGGAACAAACCTCTGCAACCTTCTCAATTTATCAACAGAAGTGAACTCAGCCCTTTCCATGCGTTCTATTTCCAACATCCTTGATAAGCATTGCAACAACTGAGAGACCAGTGAATTTGCAGGCGGAGAATTTTGGAGTGGCAGGAAGCCTTCAATTGGGTACTTGAAGGGCCGAGCACCAAAATTCAAATCGCACCTTTCACCCTGAGATAAAGAGACTGCAGGAAAGTAACCAAATCCAGGATTCATTTGACGAATGCCAGTAAATGCAACCCCAAGTGGTATACCATTCCTGTAAAACAGTATACTATCCTCATTCAAGTCAATGCAACATCCAATAATATCACCAACAACCCATGGCTGACCATATGCCTCATCCTCCTCGTTCCATTTTTTAACCCTCTTACCATCAAAAGCATAAGAATCCTCTGCATCACCCACCCCCATACGGTCAGTAAAAGGGCAAGAAATCGTTGTCCAACCAAGCTGCTGTATCCCTGCAGTTTCCAGCATTACCTCATACATCCACTTACCTTCCCACACACAGGCATTTGCTCTGGCACTGCTAAAAATAGCCAAACTCTCGAGTAGCAAAGGAGGGCCGACCTTCCGCAAATCCCCACACATACTATACTCGTCAATACAAACAACATGCCCCCCACTTCCATGGTCAAAGATACAAATACCATCTCTATCCCGAGGTTCGGAACTCACAGACAGTCCCTTGACAATAGGCTGAACAACACTGACATCCAATGGACCACTGAGCAGACCTATTGATCGGTTAGGAAGATCAAATATATACTCCAAAGTCCTCTCCAAAGACCGATGCCCGAAGTCATCATGATACGAAACAAGCCGATTCTTCTGAGGATTCACTTTCTTATCACCAACATCTAGTATCAACGCTAAACCAGACGATAATCCACTACCCCACACACCACCATCTTCTGCCATCTAAGAGGAGGGATCTTCCACCTCCCCAATTAATCCTACATACGTTTACTACCCTACACCGGTGTACCCTCCTTCAATTCACCGAACCCAACCGACGCCGCCTCCGAATTCCTCAATTATTTACAAACTGCGCGGAACAGAAAGCTTCCCCTACACGCTGAAAGCCTGAAAATCACTTGCATAAGCACTCATCCATAACTAACTTCAACAAACACATCCAATTCTTAATAATTCAACCTAAAAGACAACGGAAAATGACGTATACAACCCTTACACCCGCATAATAAAATAAAAACAACACCAATCGGACCGGAGTTTTTAAGGAAACAAGAGTGAATAATCAATGAACTTACAAATGATGTGATTAGAATCTTTGATAAATAAGCTTCACTAGAGTGTCCAGTAATTCTGAAGTCGGCTGATAGGAGAAATTAGGGCTCACAAGACGCCGACGCAGAAATTAATGACGCTTCACATGAAAGGAGGAGAGAGAAATTTAATTTGGGGGAAACGGAGAGTTTTGCAATTGTTTGCCAAAAAGTTGGGGAAATAATCCAAGAAGCGCTGACTAGGAAGAGGTAGCCTGACCGACACGTGGCTGTCGCAAGCCACTGAGTGAGGTGGACTGAGAAGTCTTAGAAATGTGACCGGTGGCTTGGGGGAGGGGTTACCGGGTGGGAACCGGTCATCCGGTTGTGCCAATAACGAAGTCAGAGTGGAGATTTTTTTATTTTTTTTGGGTTTTGGGAAGGCGAAGTTGAAATTTATTTTATTCGGAATATTTTTTGGAATTAAATTATGATACGGAACGTTTGGCATATGATGCTTCGTTTATCTTTAGAGATGTAATCATGTATGGACCGTTTTGCGCTTTTTTTTTTGCCCATATGTTTGGGTTTTTTAATTGTGAATTTCACCAATTTTGGGTTGTATTCTCCACAAATCATATCAAACAAGAGAAACAATTGGTGTGGTGACAGATCTTATTAATTATAATATGTAAGAAGTAATGGTCTTAAATCTTGCTCAATTCAACTTAAAAATAATTTTTTAATAATTGGTTTGATTTGAAAAAATTAGTCTTAAAATTAGTACAAGTAGTATGATATATTTTTTTTAAATTAGTTTCAATTAGTAAAAAAAAGTTTAGATCATTAAAAAACATGTGAATGGAATATGGACTTACTAATCAAATCAAATAATAGGCTTTGGTTAGTATTTCTTAACAATCGACATGATTAATTGTTTGAGAATTTTGTTTAATGATTGTATTTTTAACCAACAAGGAATTAGCGTGCTTCCATGTCAAAAAAAAAAAGGAATTAGCATGCTAAAACAATAAATATCAGACAAATTAGCTTATTTTGTTGAAAAAATAATTGTTTAAAATTGTGATATCATTGTTAACTCGACCAAACTAAATTTGGCATGTTATAGGGTTTTTACATTTCAACTCTAATGTTGGAGGGTTTAAACCCATTAGTAACACTCCCTTTTTCCCACCCAATACATTACTTTCAAAGGATTTTATGTGTGTAATCAGTACTGATTATTCCATATGGGGTCCACTTCTTCTTACCTACATCGTATTTCTTCAGAGAAAGAAGAAAAAAATCCAATGTTACCTTTTAGGCTCCGTTTAGTAGAGCATAAAATATTTTCAACTGAAAATGATTTTTCATGGAAACTTTTTACGGTGGAAAACTCATTTTCATAAAACTTTTCCGTTGTTTAGTTGAATGTAAATGATTTTACATTTAAACATTTTTCGTTGTTTGGTTGAACTGAAAATCAATTACTCTTATTAACTTTTCTAATTGTATTCTCTTGTCATTTTTTTTAACTTTTTTCCATTATATTTTTTAGTTGTTTATCATTAGCTAAATTTGTTATGCTATAACAAAAAAAAAATTATAAATTCTACAGTATATTTCTCTTATCTATTAATAACATATTACATTATACAAAATATCTCCATAAAACCATAAACCCCTACAAAATTTAGTTCAACATTATGAAAAGACCTTAAGCTAATTATAAAGGAGTATTCACGATCGAATAAGCAAATCAACCAAACAGGTAAATATATTCGCAATCAAACAGGTAAACCAATCAACCGGTTGTAATGTAATAGTTTGTACTTTTACATTTTAAATTCTAACAAAAATAAAAATTCTACTCTAATTTCAAATAAATTGTTGAATGCACACATTTCATGAGAAACTTTCATAGTTCAATCGAATCGGAGAGAAATCTAGGTTATTTTTTTTATTTTCGACTAAAATGGATAAAATTTATTCAAATTCTTGATATAATATGATAATTTAATAATCAAGACACGAGATTCGAAAAAACGTACATAATTGATAATATTCGAAGAAGATGAAAAGAAATTTTAATAAAGAGAAAGTGTGGAGAGAGAGAGAGAGAGAGAGAGAGAGGTAACTAAGATGATGAGAAATAAAGAATGTGTGAATAGAGTTAAGAATGGGTCAGGCCGAAACGCAGGTCGAGCAGGCACACTTTTGACACAGTACGACATGAGCACGGTCATGACACGCTACAGATGATAGCAAAAATTTAGGCACTAGTACGCGAGCAGAGCGCCAATTTGGCACGAAACACGGCCCAAAACACGCTATTATTTAGTATTATTTAATACTATTATTATTAGTAATATTATTACTACTACTACACTTAATATTACTATTATTTTAATATTATTATATTCTTATAATATAATTTATATATTCTATATTTTTTTTCAATTCTACTATATACTTTATTTTATTTTTTTGTTAAAAAATTAGGCCAGTACGAGACATGACACGATACACCAAGAACGTAGGTCGTGTGCTAGGCCATTGGCTGAGTTTTAGGAAAAGGTATCACGACATAGCATGATACCACCACAATTAGGCAAGGTACAACACGACAAGAGGTCAGGCACGAGCTGACACCGTCCATGACGGGCACGGTACGACCATTGCCCACCTCTATGCATGAGTTGGTAATGCGTGAATTGTTTGTTAGTTGGTATTTTTTTAGAGTGAATGGATGTAAAATCGTTTTATTCCCAATTTTGAAGGAAAATGTTTTCAATAGAGTGTAAAATGAATTTACATTATAAGTTTTACATCCTATATTTTACTCCCAACCAAACAGTGTAAAATAGAAAAACAATTTTCAGGAAAAACGTTTTACACCCTACTAAACGAAGCCTTACTCATATCAAGCAAAAGAAGGACATTATTTCCCAAACTAGGATTTAGTTTTATTAAGAACCATGTTTCAACTAGGTAAAAAACATGAGATGATTAAATACAGTTCCTCTATCAAGCTACAGGATGTTCGTGAATGCCATTGTTAGTATTTTTCACAAAATTTACCATAGATAATATCAACTTATTACTAAAGTAATACTTGAAGTCTTTCATGATGCTGTTTATTTCAAAAGTAATATTCTCATTTTATTGGACCAACTATTGATTTCAGGTTTAAATTTGATCCAACGAACATGTGAGCTTCATAAAACCACAAACGTGTCTCAAAGCTAGTTTTAATACATTGAGTTGTGTCTAAACTGTATATTTGTTTATTACTCAAGCTTGGATTTTACCAAACACTCAAAGTCTATTTGTCTAAAATTTTAAATTAGTCCAAAGTATAAACGGAGTAACAAATTTCAAGTTATGAAAAACATGACCAATACCTGTTCTCCGGTGAGTAAAGTCCCAAAAATTGGTAGATTAATTGATGTGAAAATGCATTATTATTGCCAGAAGTATAACAAAAGTGAGTTTCACGATAAATCTAAATGTTATATTGGTAATAATGGGTTAAGCACACTTCTATAGCACAAAGTGCGACTATGAAGTTCAAGTTCAAGCAGAACTTACTCAAATGCATGGGCTAAATAGCTTAAAGCAAAATTCAAAGTTAAGTTAGTTTGGGTTTTCGAACTTGTTTTCTTTGTTTTGATTTTGTTATATTAAAATAAGTTGTAGTGAACTTAAGTTTAAGGTCTTTTTATAATGTTGAACCAAGTTTTTCAGGGGTTTATGGTTTTATGGAGATATTCTGTATAATATAATATGTTATTAATAGATCAGAGAAATAAACTGTAGAATTTATAAAAAAAAATTGTTATAGCATAATAAATTTAGCTAGTGATAAACAACTAAAACATATAACGGAAAAAAGTTAAAAAAATGACAAGAGAATACAATTAGAAAAGTTAATAAGAGTAATTGATTTTCAGTTCAACCAAACAACGAAAAATGTTTATGTAACACCCCCAAATTACTAACATAATAATAATAATGATAGTAATTTTAGTAACTTAGGGGTATTACCGCCACGTGTCACCACGCTTCGGCTGTGCTAACTAACTACTATATTGCAGCGGAAGAAAAACTCAATTTATTTATTAAAAAGAATTATAATTTTGATTATCCAAAGGTACAAAATTTGATTAAGAAAAATTATAAAACTCCTAACTAGTATGTGCCCCTTGATGTAATGCTCCCATGCATATTTATTCCTGCAAACCTACTCACCATAAATGGTAAGTAGGGCAAACCAAAACAAATAGGAAAATACGTGTCAATGTAAAAACACTGTGTACGTATACATGATAAAAGAAATACTTTGACTTTTAAATTCCTTCATTTCAAACTTGCCTTCTTATATATTAATAAACTTCGAACCTTTCTTTATAATAATCCAATACAAATGGAATTATTAAAACACTTAATAAAAACAATTTCCTCTTCTTATATCCCCTCCTTGATCTTAAGTGTGCACACCCCCCAAGTTAGTTATCCCATCACGGATCTATCCTTGGAGTTTCCTTTTATTTGCCAACAAGTGGACTTTGAAGCATGAACCCTTCTTGATTATGAAATCAAGCGGTAATATATAATAATAATAACTCTCCTTTTATAACTCCTTAAATACAAATACCTTGCTTTAATTATTAAAGTTCATTGAAATTTATAAAATCTCAAATGCCATTCGGCCCTTTTGAAACATGATACATATTAAATAAAATAAGGTAAATGTATATCACCCTTTTTTTTTGTTATCGAAATTTCAAATACATAGCCATATATAAACATATATTTAAAAATATTTTAGCACAATATAATTCACAAAATAATATATTCAATTGCACATAAAAAGATTTAACACATATACGTACCTTAAATTCTAGTACTTTATAACAACTCTTTACTAAATTTCAAGTTGATCCTCCTATCAATTTAAGATAAACTAATCAACACAATGCAACACAATAATTATGCATATAATATTGAAACTTTAATTATGTTTAGAAATAGTTTTAAGAATTAAACAGTTTGCAAAATAATTAAAACAATTAAATAGTTAGGGAAATAGGATGCTCACGGAGGCTGGTGGTTGTTGGTGGCACCAGATGGCCGAAGAGATGCAGAGAGTGGCTTGAGAGAGAGGGAGAAAGTTTGAGAGAAAGAGAAAGGGTTTAATGATTTTTGTGTGAAGAATTAGGTGAGATTTAAGGGTCTATTTATAGTAGAAATTAGGATGAATTTTAGAATTTCAAAATACTAAAAGATAAATATGAATTTAAATTGATAATTATCCTCAAAATTTCAGAAAAATCTTTTAATTATAAAATAATTAAATTATTAAATAATTTAACCAATTAAAATTATTTAATTCAAAACAAACCAATTAGAATTAGTTAAAAAGGATAAGGATAGAATTTATTATTTTTTTTTTTGAAAATCTATTATTTTTAATTTAAACTTATCTTTTCAACTAAAATTATCCTTTAAATTAGGGTTTAATATATATAATTATAAATTATTATTTTTTTTTTAAATTCTAATCATGGTAGCTGACCATTATTAGATATGGTCGAATTTTTTTTTTTTTAAATATATATATATTTTTTTTCTTTGGTAAATATATCATATTTTCAACATTATCCATTTTAAATTAAAAAATAATCTTTATAAATATATTAAACTATATTTTTTTGTTAAGAATAATGTTTTAAAAGCTTTTAGAGTATTTTAGAATAAAAGTGGATACTTTGGATATTTTAGAGGGCTTTTTTTTGGAATTTTAATGGAATAATTGAGGAATTAAATATTTATTTATAAAATTAAATAATTTTCTTAATAAATTTATAAAATAAATATATAAATAAAGTTCCATAATTGTGATTGGTGCCAAAATAATTTTTAAATTATTTATTTTGTACTAAAATATTCTTAATATAATGTCTAAAATATGGGGTATTACAGTTTAAATGTAAAATCATTTTCCATTCAACTAAATAATGGAAAAGTTTAATGAAAATGAGTTTTTCACCGTAAAAAGTTTTTCATGGAAAATCATTTTCAGTTGAAAATGTTTTACGCCCTACTCAACGGAGCCCAAATGTCTAATTTTGCTATGATGCACCTAGTTTCTCTTATGGAGCTCATGCTTGGAATGAGATCTTTAATTTTCTTCCAGTTTAAAAGGATTGCCTCATTGTTGGTGATATGAATCAAGTTGAATCATTTTGTTGACAAATTAGGAGGTTCAAGTGTGATTAGATCGAGGTTGGATGGAGTTCATTTACTTAAGAGTGTCAACAAACCTACGAGGTTCCTTTTTCGAGACCTAGGTTTACTTGGTCTAATATACATTTAGGAAATGACTTATTCCTTGAGAGATTGGGGTAGGGGATACATGAGTTGAGGACTGAGGAGCATACAGAAATATTCCCCCATAGGAGAATTACTAATCAACTGCTTATTTATTCAAGCAATGCAGCTATATCTATGGAGATAGCTCTTTGAAGCTTTGTAAGGGGCAACCTTATTAAATCGAGAGCTGGTGTTTTGATTTTACAAAATTATGCAAATTTATTAGAAGTTTGTATTCAAAACGAGTTATAAGAAGCTACGAGTGTATACTTTCTAGGGGAAATGGATGATGTTATACCAAAATTGAAAATTGGTGTCATCGTCGCAAGAAATTTTTTGGTCTAAACTGGAGGGAGATCACTAAAACTCTTACTGACGAAGGCATGGATGCGGAAACATACTAACAAGTTATATATTACATTAGCAGTGAATGATACCAGTCTTTATATTCTATACTAATTATATTGAAAGCAAAGAATCAAGAAAAAATTGGAATTTATTTTTTTGCGAACGGTAATTCCCAAAAAATAGGAGATTTTGATTACATTTTATCGAAAATATTTTCAATGCATTAATATAATACATATATGTATATATACATACATATATGTACATACATATTTCCAAAATAAATTGCAAAATATTTTATTTTTAGTTAAATCATAAAATTAAAACTCTTTTCTACAAAATATATTTTTCATTTTATTTATTCTCTCTCCTAAGAAACCCACCAAGCTAAACTACCTAAACCTAGTACTACTTTTCTACTAAGCATATATTACCTAAACCTAAGAATTTTACCTAAACCTAAACACTACAAAACCAACAAAAAAAAAAACCAAACCCACCCCATAATCACGTACAAAACAAAAACAAAACACCTAAACCCCCTTAAAACCTTTTCCCACGTGAAGCAAGAACCCACCCCCTTGTGTTGCTTCCTCCTTGCCGTGAATCCCAGCAGCCACGCCAACCCCCTTGCCGCCGCCGCCGTCGGTGAGCCACCGACCTTCCTTAGTCTTCTTCTTCCTTTGTTTTTCATTTTTTTCCCTTAATTATTATGCTTAGTATGCATGTTTTATAAATTATTATATGATACCTATGTGATTTTATTATGGGTTGAATTTATATTGAATGTATATAAATTTGTATGTTCTATAAATTATTTTTATACATCCTACAAGTTTTCATGCATAAATAATAGGTTTAGGTATGCCAGTATCATGAATTAGAGTTTTTGATACTAGACTTTTGATTTTCACATAAAATCTTAAATATTTTGTGGATCATCTATGTTAAATTTTTTAGGGTTGTTATTTAAATGAATTTTCAGATTTTATGATCATATATTTTGGTATAAAAATATTAGTTTTCATGATTTAAGGCTTAGATTCTTATATTAGTATTTGGTTCATAAATTTTGACTATAGTATGAGGTATTTTTGTTAAAAATTTAATATTAAGGTATTTGAAATAAATTTTAAGAATATTATACATAATAGATTATGATTTGATTGTTGAAGATTTCATGTTTTAAAGTTTGAAATTATATACATTAGATTAAGACTATTTTAGAATACAATTAGGAGTAATTTGAGTATACTACATAAAATACAAATTTTCAGATTTTAAGAGTTATAAAAAAGGAGTTTTATAACATATATTTTAATGAGTTTTCAAATAATACTTGTAGTATTGTGTTGGAAATACTAGATTATGATTTGGGAGACTTAAAAAGATGTTTTGAAATTGTTTTAAAACCCTAGAAAGGTTAGTATGATTGCTGTAAATTTTAAGTAATGGTGTATTGATTTAAGTTGTATAATTTGGTGTAACAGAGCACTTTGTAGAAGGTGCTAACTAGTAAAGAAAGTGGTCACCCATGTATTTTACTCCAGGTACGTACAAATTATAAAGAATGTTACCTTTAGGAGCATGATCTAGAGTGAAATGCAAACTTAGTATCATGTTTAGGAAACCTTTTGGATGAGATTGTTTGGTTATTTATTTAAAAAAATTCATGTTTTTTTTATATTAGAGACATGATTTGGTATTGTTGGTGAGAAATCGTGATTTATTAAATTGTTATTAATTTATTAATTAATCCATGAGGTTGTTTATTATTACTCCTTCATTACTGATAGTATGATTAGAGTACAGGTGTATTTTTTTAAGTCTTAATGACGATGATAGTTGACTTTGTTCAACAGGTTTAACAGTTGATATTGAAATTAAAAGGTTAAAAATTACAGTATAACAGTGATTGATTATGTAACCGTAATGTTTGCATATGTGTGTTGTGAAAAATGTGTGTTTGAGTTTAAACAGTAAACCACGTAAAGAGAAAGATGATAAACAATAAACTTTGGGCTAATGCAAGTCTAGAGTATTGATAATCAGGGGTTGGAGTTTCAGGGGTATTATCCGTGGCTTTTATTGGAGGCCGTGTGATCTACGAGTCTCTCTTTTATAAAGTTTTAAACTTAAAATTGGGGTTAGTTGAGATCTCATATAGCTATGGTAACGGAGTCGCGCCCGTTTACCATCTGGATTTTTAAAGTGTATTTTGATGCTCTCCAACGGGAGTGCATGGATTATTTATCTTTTGATGTCCTAATCAGGGCATGGGAGAGACAGCCTAGTTTATTTCTTAATCCAAGTAGTTAATTAATTTATCATATCATTTGAGTAAAATATTGCGTAATACGTTCTTGCATTTTGTGTATATCCTTTATTTATTTGCTATTTCAACTGTTATATTTTGTAATTTATATGTACTTAGCTCGCTAATTACGTGCTTTGTGTGTTTTTGGTCATGATTCTTGCCTAATGACACTGTGATGATCCAATACTTACATTTGTATTATTGGGGAGTAGGTTATTGACAGGTATCCATACGAGCATACATGTATGGGTCGGTTGAGAGGAGCGTTGTTTTAATTTGGATTTCATAATAGGTTACGTTTATTTGGTTTGATTTTAAATTGTTCGTTTTGGATTTGACTTGAAATTTATTTTGGTACATTGCAGTAAGGGCCATAGTGGTTCCAGTTTATTATGTTAGGAGTTTGTTTTACGTTTAATGTTATTTCAAAAAGTCTTTTGATTTTCTGCTGCAAAACTCTGTTTTACAGCCTTTACGTTTGAATACGTGGCGGTAGCACACCGGTAGTTTCCTAAATGTTTGGTTTTCGGAAAATGGGAATTACCAAGGTATTGCACAAACTCCTTAAGATTATTGTGAGAAAGAAGAAAAGATA
Organism: Dysphania ambrosioides; assembly: GCA_026401315.1. Taxonomy (NCBI): domain Eukaryota; kingdom Viridiplantae; phylum Streptophyta; class Magnoliopsida; order Caryophyllales; family Amaranthaceae; genus Dysphania; species Dysphania ambrosioides. The sequence continues at coordinate 8,853,926 of CM048658.1, read as the reverse complement.
AAATATATTTTTTAGAGAGTATTAAAAATACGTTACTTCTTATGGTATAGAATATATTATAACTTTTTATGACCGGCTATAGGTAACAAAACATTTCCTATTTTGAGAAAACTATTATTTTCAAGAACTTACACACCACTTACTTTTAGACTCCCAATCACTCTGTAAGATAACAGTAGCAAAAAAATAATGAATAATCAATGTTATTAGTCTTTATGTTTAGTTTGTGCTTCTTAGTTTAATTCTCTCAATACACTGTCTACATAGATTGTGTGAAGTACGTTGAGTATCAAAGGAGTTATGATATCACCTTGGGCTTGATCATGGTTCAAGTTTGATTATCATTATTTTATAAGATTGAAGGAATATCATACTTTCAATTCCTTGGTTTTGTAATAAATGTTTACCAAGTTACAACATAATACCATACAAGAAGATAGACAAGTTAGATTGACTATGAACTATCTGGTATTTGTATGCATGAGACAAAATAGTCATTGAGGAACTTTACTACCGAGGTACATTGTGTGGAGTATGAGACTTTTGTTGGCTAATAGTTATACTCTTTGCCTCTTTGGGGCTTATAGTTATACTCTTTGCCTCTTTGGGGCTAATAGTTAGGTAAAAGTTAGGTTTTGTTTGTTTTACTTATCATTTTAATGCCTTGATTGGATAAAAGGCAAATGCATTACATGTTTACCAATTAGTAAAATAAATTATTTTGCCTGTCCTTTCATATCTTATAACTTTCAGTCCTCACCAATATTAAGTATTCATAATTATTGCGAGAGATTTATGATATTTGCATAAATTTAGTGATATTAATGTGTAAATAAATGCATGAGTACCCGATATTCTCTACTATACAATACTTCCATAATTGAGTTTTTGAGGTGGACAAGGTCATAAAATCTCTTTTTTTTTTATCAAAATATATATATGGTAATAAATAAGGATGCTAAGAAGAGTAAGCACAGTAAAAAATGCGATGTCTAAATGTTGTTCCTTATACCAAATTCAAATTTATCTTTTAAGACACTTGTATCATTAGAAGTAATTTGTATGTTTGCTTTTTTAAGAGGATGAAATGGTAAATTTATAATTTTTTTTTAAAAAAAAAATCAATTTTCTTTTGGTTTATCATGATATTAATGAATATATTTCTAAAATACAATCCATAATAATTAAGTCATTTTTTTCATACTCAATAGTATTCAACATAAATGATATGGAGTATGTTAGCTAGACAGCAACACAAATACACAAGTAACATTAATCCCAAATAAAAATAAATATATAATATTGGATGATCAGGAAAAAAAACACATGTGCATTGGCTAAAAATATTGTCAAAATATTTCTCAATCAAAACCTGTTGTTGGCAATGTTATAAATTTTAAATTTGTTTATCTTATTAATATACGTACATTGAATATTTTGCTATTATGTCGGTTTATCCCAAACATTTGAAATTTTTTCTAACATTTCCAAAAAGAGAATACAGTAAACAATAATAATAAAGAAAAACCCAACTGTAAATAATCTGCCGTTGTTCTTACGCCATATTTTCAAGTTCGAAACAACCAGAAGGTGGACGTTGGACCCGGGTGCACGATGCGCATCGTGCACCCTGGGTGAAACGCAGAGCAAAATAGTACAAAACGCAAGGGGGAAGCAAGTGGAGGAAGCAAGCTTTACACGTTAGCGTCTCCACTGACCATTTGCATACTTTCACTGACCAATTGCGGTTTAAATTTTTCCCCCCAGAAACCGTCATATCTTGGCAGGACATGACGTGCCTCGTTTCCCGGACTTTGGCTGGTGCTTATTCCCCATAAAACTGTCATCATTTCTTCCATCCTTCAATCTACTTCAAGCTCTCATCTTCCGGTTCAAATTTTATTTCCCTCACACCACTCTCTCTCTCCCTACAAACTCGTCCACTAACTGCACCTCTTCTCTCAGAGCAAACCTTGAAGACCCTCTCCAAACTCCAAAATCAACATCAAAATATGTCTCATGCGAAGAACAAGTAAGTGGTCAACATTTTTTTTGGCGTTCTCTTCATATTTAGAGTATTGGGTAACTAATATTTTGTACAATTTGAAGGTTTGTTGGCGACCTTAATGAAGAGGAACCCTTAATTAACATAGTGCAAGCCAAGAAGACAAAGAAGAGGAAGACATATATGTACGAACCTGTTGTAGATCCGGCTTTGCTTGAGGAGATAGCAGAGATAGCCGGGAACATAGAGTAATCCCATTTTGCTAATTTTCTTTTTATACAATGTATTATTATGGATTGTATTTGTGTAGAGGTTGAATTTTGTATGTAATTAGTTGAAAGGTAAGTGTAAGTGACAATATGTGCATTCAATATCTATAAATGGTCAGTGGAAATGCTTAGAATGTTCACTGAAAATGCAGTTGGGTGTATTAAGTTGCGCGTTGAACATGTTCAGTTGTTTGAATTAAATGTTCATTCAAACTGACCAAATGTTCAGTGCGGAAGAACGTGTTGGTCATTGAGTTTAAGGATTTGGTCAGTGACCATATTGTATATTCAGTGAAGTTACCATAACGTTTAGTGGAGTACACTGTTGTTCAGTGGAGTATGTTACATGTTCAGTGGACTGGGCAACATGTTCAGTGGACTGTATTACATGTTCAATGGACTATATTACATGTTTATAATCGTTTTCCAGACCATATGAAATGGTCAGCGAAATATATAAAATGGTCATTAGTTTAACATTCGTGGTCAGTATGTATAACTAAATGCTTAGTGAATATTTAATATCTGTAAATGATCAGTGACCTTTTTGTATAAAATTAGGTGAGAGGTAAGTGTAAGTGACAAGATGTGCATTCAATATCTGTAAATGATCAGTGGAAATGATTAAATGTTCACTGAAAATGCAGTTGGGTGTATTAAGTTGCGCGTTGAACATGTTCAGTTGTTTGAATTAAATGTTCATCCAAACTGACCAAATGTTCAGTGCAGAAGAACGTGTTGGTCATTGAGATTACGGATTTGGTCAGTGGACCATATTGTATATTCAGTGATATTACCATAACGTTTAGTGGAGTACACTATTTTCCAGTAAAGTATGTAACATGTTTAGTGGACTGTATTACATGTTCAGTGGGCTGTATTACATGTTCAGTGGACTGTATTACATGTTTGGAATCGTTTTCCAGACCATATGAAATGGTCAGCGAAATATATGAAATGGTCATTAGGATAACATTCGTGGTCAGTATGTGTAACTAAATGTTCAGTGAATATTTAATATCTGTAAATGATCAGTGACTATTTTGTATAAAATTAGGTGAGAGGTAAGTGCAAGTGACAAGATGTGCATTCAATATCTGTAAATGATCAGTGGAAATGATTAAATGTTCACTGAAATGTAGTTGGGTGTATTAAGTTCCGCGTTGAACATGTTCAGTTGTTTGAATTAAATGTTCATTCAAACTGACCAAATGTTCAGTGCAGAAGAACGTGTTGGTCATTGAGAATACGGATTTGGTCAGTCGACCATATTGTATATCCAGTGAAATTACCATAACGTTTAGTGGACTATATTAGTTGTTCAGTGGGCTGTATTGTATGTTCAGTGAACTGTATTACATGTTCAGTATCGTTGAAGTAGATCAAATGGTCAGTATGTTTAAGTAAAAGTTCAGTGAATATTTAATCATGGTCATTTTAGAATAATCATTGAATGCAATTAGATGGTGGTTGCAAAAAACTAGTATACAGCAGAATGTAATGGAAATGTGCAGTAGACTTGGCTAAATGATTTAGTAAATGCTCATTGAAAATGAATGTTATGATCAGTGGAATCGAGTAGATGGTCACTTGGAAATAATAGTAGATGATAAGGCACATAGGTAAATGTTCATTGTAACGGTGTAGATGGTCATTGATTGTTTGGGACAAAAATTTATAAATATTCATTGATTGTTTCATTATATGTAGTGAGCCGTCGATACCAATCCCACTGGCGGTGGAAATGCCAACCCCAGTTTCCGTGGAAGCACCGACCCCCATCGTGGTTAAAAATACTACGGATAAGCACTCCAAGGGGAAGAAAAGGTTAGAATCAATACAATTAAACGAATGATTGAAATGCCATACAAGTGAAACTGAGCAGGGGGAAACAAATCAATCTCAATGACCATATGTTGTTTACAGGGGGAAACAAATGCCATCCCAAGCTGAAGAGGTTGCAACTGAAAGGGAAAAGGCACAAACTCCAAAGAGGAAGAAGAAGAAAAGGTTAGAATCAACTATTTATTTTCAGCTGACCATTCAACCAATTCCAGTAATCATACAAATAATTCCATTGAACAATCCCGAATGTTTCACTGACCATTTAGACTAAACCACTGAACATCACACTTGTATCACTGATCAATCTTACATTTCCACTGAACATTCCATTCGTTTCACTGATCATTTTGTTAATTCCACTGACCATTCACTTTATTTAGCAGACCACGTAGCATGTTCCGACTGAATCTAACAGACCAACTCTTTGTTTGTAGTGCACAAGTAATTCCAACCCAAACGGAGGAGGTTGTAACTGAGCACGTGCTGGAGCCAACTACAATACCACAAAAAGGAAGGAAGAGGTGAATGTTAATGTTATTCCTATTCACTAATCAACTATACTGCAAATAATGTTCAATTCTACTGAACTGAATGATCATCGCTTTCTAATACAATGTACATTGCATTTTTATTCGTGTGTGCAGTGGGAAATCGAAGCCTTCCACACCAGAACCCTCAGTGGATGCTCCAAGTACGACAGAGGCAAAGGAGGGAGCGGTACGACTGAACATAAGGCAAACACTCATCCCCCTCCAGAACGTTGTCAAGGCCCTTGCCAACAAAAATGACAAGTTGGAGGCAATAAAAAGCATGGGGTTTGCCGGATTACTACACCTCGATTTGCCTACCAACAACCCCGAGTTCTCAGCTGACCTTGTCCGGAACTTTGATTCGGACGGGACCTGCATTCTACTTGACCGTAACAGGTCAGTAGCCATCGAAGATACAGACGTACACTTGGTGTACGGGGTCCCGATGACAGGGGAAAAAGTCGTGGAAGCTACCAACCACGATGAGAGGCTATCACAACTCATGGTTGAGTTTAAGGCATACTATGGAGGGAAATTGCCCTCCTTGAAGGATGTCGTGAAGAGGTTGATGATGGATGATGTCCCTCTTGACGACAATTGGAAGAGGAGCTTTCTGGTGCTTGCGGTTAACACCTGCATGAAGTCCAGCTCCAATTCCCAACAAGTCTTTGTGAGGTTTCTCACCACTTCTTATGACACGAACCGCATACGCGAGTTCAACTGGAGCAACTACACATTAAGAAGCTTGGCTGAGGCTTCAATGACTTGGAAGAGTAAACCTTCAAGGTTTTTTAATGGTCCCCTCCCCTTCTTGACGGTAAATTACTAAACCAAAAATACATTCTCACTATCCTGCTCCCCCATTCATAGTGCACTTACTCCTTCTAATATCTCTTCAAGTTCAGATATTCTACTTTGATCGGCTTCAAAGATTTGGTAACTGTGTACCAAGGGCTTTTCCATTAACGACAGTCTGGAAAGCTCCTTTGGTGAAGGAAAGGCTTGCCATCGAGCTGAGGTATGGCTTTGGTAAGGGCAGTGTGCTTACCAGAATGGAGGAACCACAATCTCCACAAGCGCCTATACCTATCCACTTGCTCGATGGTGATCAACAACAAGAACAGCAAGAACAACAGCAACAAGAACAACAACAACAACAACAACAGCAACAGGAACAACAGCAACAACAACAACAACAAGAACAACAGCAGCAACAACAGCTACAACAACAAGAACAGCAGCAGCAACAACAGCAACAACAACAACAACAACAAGCACAGCAACAACACCAACAACCACCCCAACCCACCACCTTCGAGGTATAAAATCCCTAGAATAAGATAGTACTTATTGGAAAATGTTCATTTGTTTATAGTTGCATGTTCATTAATTTTAGGTAGGTGTTCATTGTTCCTTTTATAAATGTGCAATGAATATCCAGAAAGTGTTCAATGACCCTTTTCTTAATGTGCATTGTTGTCTACTTATTGTTCATTGATTTCTAGTGTAATATTCATCCTTTATGTGATTTTTTCTCTGGTTCTATATTCAGGAATTCAACGACCTCGTGAGATCGCTAATGGAGAAGTTGGCATCTGATTTTGTCAATCTCACCGAGGTCTTGAAAGGCGGGAAGAAATTTTACCCTGGAGGGCTTTTGAATGATAATACCCTCGTTGACGTTGCATCGATGTGGTCTCGATGCTCGGGGACAATTCTTCCACCAGACCTCAATCAACTGAGCCAGAGGAGAGTTGATGTCCTCCCCGTTAGCCAGGATGATGACGTATACGGTGCGTCGTGGTTTGGGGAATTGGTTGATGAAGCCGTGAGGAAGGCTATTTGGGATGAAGCATGTGTAGTCCCCCCAAGGTACAACAGATTGTTCAGTATTTTCATCTCCATGTTCATTAGTTATATACAGAATGTTCACTACGATTATAAACATGCATAACAATATGAATTTCAGTGATGAAGCCAATGCATCACAATTTGAAACTGGTCACCATGATCAGGAAGTCTTAATGCAAGACCTGAATGAAAGGTAAAATATCGTCTTACCGGAATGAAGTATTGTTTAGAACTTAAACTAATATCTGTTATGACAATGTTCAGTCAAATTGTTGAGGAAGAACCTGAAGAACAAGCCCCAGCAGAACCCCAAGAACAACAAGTCCATGTTGTCCAAGAAGAACCCCAAGATCAAGAAGCACAAATTGCAGAATCTGCTATTGAACAAAGGTACTATTGATTACCAGTAAATGTTCATTGAAGCAATAATATGTTCAATCAAAATCTGTATATGTTCAGTTGAAGTACATTAAATGTTCAGTGAAAATAAGGAAATCTTCAATGAAAGGTATGAAATGTTCAATAAGAAGAAGTAAATGTTTTAGAAAAGAGCAACAAATGTTTAGTGAAAATAACTTAATATTCAGTGCAGTTTGGACATGTTCACTGGAATATAGCAAATGTTCAGCGCACTATGTACCAAATGTTCAGCGTAATATGGTAAATGTTCAGTGGAAAGAGATTAAATGTTCACTGGAACTGACTATATGTTCACTCGATATTCATTATATGTAAAGTTCAAGATAGTAAACGTTCCTTGGAAATAAGTATATGTTCTACAATGGAATGTAGTAAATGTTCAATGAGAGGTATGAAATGTTCAACGAGAAGAAGTAAATGATTAGTAAAGGTAAGTAAGTGTTCAGTACAAATAACATTAAATGTTCAGTGAAAATATATTAAATGTTAATTGAAGATATTAAATGTTCAGAGGAAATAACCATATGTTCACTCGAAATTAGTAAATGTTCAGTGAAATATTAGTAAATGTTCATTGAAATATAGTGAAATGTTCAGTATATGTTCTACAGTGGAATATAATAAATGTTCTACAGTGGAATCATTATATGTTCTACAGTGGAATATATTAAATGTCACAGTGAAACAATAGTAAAATGTTCATTGAAATATAGTAAAATGTTCATTGAAAAATAGGGAATGTGCAGTGAAGTATTGGTAAATGTTCAGTCGATATTAAGTGAGTGGTCAGTCAAGTTAATTATATGTCCATTGGAAGGAAGTATATGTTCAGTGGAAAGTGGTATATGTTCAGTGGAAGGTAATGTATGTTCAGTGAACATAAGTATATGTTCAGTGAAAGGTATGAATCTTTCTCTAAAATTAGTTAAGTATATGTCCATTGCACTTGTAGGAAAAGGCGAAAGAGAAAACCTGCAGCGCTCTTATCCCCATTCGTCATGCAGTATTCGAATTTGATTGATCGTGATGACGACGAAGTACAAGCACTATGTGACTATGCATACGCGGAAGATCTCGATCCCGAGTAATACTCCTAAACTAGTCATTGCATAAATGTGGACACATATTATACAATACTCACTGACCACTTCGTTACATGTGCACTAGGGAGTTACTGTTTGATGATGGCCAAACATTTATCTCCCGGGATCAATTCAAGTCGATGGCCAATGATGCGAACATCTATACAGAGATTATAGACGCATGGGCCGCAATACTCAATGCTCGTAACACAGCCAGAAAGGAGAAGAGGATTTTCTTCCCGAATAATCCTTTTGTAAGCTCCATCATTTATCATTATTTCGCATAATATAAAATTGTCCCTAACATATCCTCCTTTTATGAATAGAATGTCCTGTGTATGAGCGATGCATATGATGAAACAAGTCAAACTGTGACTGAGGAATTCAGAATGACACAGTTCATAGAGAGCATCGAGTATTACTTGGCTGACAGCAAGTTACCCCCCCTCAAGACCTTCGACCAGGTATATTATTTCATTATGCTGATAATTATAGAAAATGCGCAAATTAAATATGCATAATTACATAGCAATTAATATAACTCAACAAATGTTTTAGATCTTCTTCCCAGCGTACGCGTCGGGTCACTTCTACTTGTATTGCGTCAACGTCAAGAACAAGTTCTTAGACCTTCTTGACAACAGAATTCTTCCGGATGGAGTTTTGTTCGAAAACAAATACCATGATCATCCCGGTAAACTGGTTAGTTATCTCCCACTACACTGAATATGTTCTGAACTTTACTGAACAATAACTTCATTTCACTGAACATTTACAGTTCGCCACTGCACATTATGTACATTTCACTGAACAAATACTCAATTTCGAACATTTACTTCATTTTCACTTGAACATTTACATATTACCAAATGAAACTTTCTGTATATTTTACCGAACATATATTTAGTTCCGAACATTCACTTCATTTTAACTGAACTTTACATACTACCAATGAACATGCACTTTCTTTAGAGTGAACATATTCTTAACTTCAATGCACATTGACTGATTCTCAATGACCATGATTATCCTATTTGTTCACCAACAGTTGAATGCTGTGGCAACCTACATGAGAGACCATGGCAGTAAGAAAAATTTCAACGCTTTCAAGGTAAGGAACCTTGAGATGCCATGGAGATCAAATGAAAATGAGGTTGACTGCGGCATATATGTGATGCGACACATGGAAACCTACGAAGGGAAGTCTAAGTGGGAATGTGGACTGAGTCCTACTGACGTGAGTAGTTGTTTTCAATTTGGTACTCTCCAATTTATCATTTGTCGAAATCCTTACTTACCAATCCTTTCTTATCAATTATTAACGTGCAGTTCGAAGTACTTAAAGGTTTACGTTTGCGCTACACATATGAGATCCTTGTCGATGATCTGAACAAGAAGAGGGGCGATGTTCGTTACCTGGCTTTGAAAAGAACATTCTGATGATCGTTATTGTAAAATTACATTGTTTAAAATTTTCTAGATGTATGTTATTACACAATTTACATTCCGGTTGGTTTTGTTTTTGAGTACACACTTTTTTTTTTAAGTTCAGTAATTACGTATCTAATGTTCATTCCCTTTGGGTTTTATGTTCAGAATCTATATAAAAAGTGTTCAGTATAACTCGTAATGAACATTCCCTTTGGGTTTCCCAGATTACATATTACATCTATAAATACAGTTCAAATGAACATATTACATACCCATAATGAACATACTGCATATCCAAAATGAACATGTAAAATATCCCCACATAATATTTATCCATAATGAACATATCCATAAAAGTTCAAATGAACATATTACATACCCATAATGAATATACGTAGTATCCATAATGAACATGTAATATATCCCTAATGAACATACTAATTACCCAAAAGTAAGAATTGTTTAACCTGGAATGAAAACACTAAAAGGGAGTGATATTGACATCAAAATATTCATCGTGCTGGAAACTTTGAAGTTCTTGGACAGCAGTCACTAGATGAGCAAGAGTATCCCCTACAGGGACACGAAAATAATCCTGCCATTTTTAACCATAGTAACAGTTAGCACGTAATTTCGAAGTTAATGGTCATTGTATATATCACTCATGTTCATTCCCCCTTGACTCTTCAAGTATGTTCAGTTAGTATGTTTTTGAATATAGTGTTCATTGTCTCTGGTTGTTGTGAACATAATGATCAGTACCTTTATAGAACGCGTAGCCCTCGTCTTCATCGTATCAACAGCCCTACCCGTCCTTCTTTTCCATGATTGAAGTTTCCGGCCCTTGAGCCTGTTATAAATCTTCTCCTGCGTTGATTTAAGCCGATCATTTCTGCCACCCTTTTTCCTTCTTTTTATTGGGTCCTTTATCTCTTCCTCACGATGAACGGGTTGGTCATCGTGCATTTGTGAACCGTATGCAGTGGGTTCTAAAACACCATTATCCTCATTGGTACACTCATTACTATCCCTCTTGTCCATTATACCACTCAAGTAGAAATCAACCTTCTCCTTGCACTCAGCTAAGCACTTTTCTACGGGACCTCGAGCAGCCGTATTAAACTGAGCAGCATCAACTAGCTTTGTAAAACATCGTAAATTATATAACCTCCAAATTCTAGAAGGTGTAGCAGCTGACCCTTCACCCACGTTACCATCCACCTTCGTGCACATAGCAGACTTAGTCCACCTCCTTAGGATGTATGTTTCTGGTATAAAAGTAACATTGTTTAGGTGAAGAACACGAAGAGAATGTTTACAAAGAAGCCCAACCTCGGAAAAATACTTGCATGTGCAATCAATTGTCATTAGCCGATCATCGAATGTAACAGTATGCTTTATAATGTCCTTTTTCGGATGGCCCACATGATACTCATAAGTTGGGGGTTGCATTTGGATAACTTTCGCAATACAAGGAACACTATTGACAAAATTATCCTCAAATTGGATGTATAAGGGAATAGTGTAAACCGTCCTTGCATGCTCCAATATACCCACATCCACCCAAACCAAGTGCCTGCTACCAGTAATGCTGTTGTAGTCATCGCTGTTCTCATTACTCCTCCACTCTTCGACCACACCAACAAAACAGTTATAGAAATCACAAAGTCCGTGAGTTTTATGCAATCTCCTCGAGATAGCTCTATTAGTGCTTTCACTTCTTTGGGATGACAGTACTCCTCCGCTGAAGTAGTCCTTGGAATACGCAGGGCACCACAACTCCTTGATAAGATATAGATTTTGAATCCATTTGTTGGAGGAACACGCAAACTTCGTAACCATGCTGCAAGATGAAACAATTGACACTTCATGCATTAGAATTACACGTAATGTTCACCCAAATAAAAAACATGTTCAGTGCATAAAGGCTGCATGGTCATTGGTATATAATAAATGAGGTATTCAATACAAATGTTCAGTGGAAATGCCAAACATGTTCAGTGAAATCAAGTAAATGCACAATGGAGTTATCTACATTGTCAGTGAATTTTATCAATTGCGCTGTTCAATAGAATACATGTTCATTGGATTTTTATTAGATGTTCAGTAATATGGCGTAAATGGTCATTAACATGTTTAGGTCAATCATGCGAGTGGTTGGCTCAATATGTAATTATTTCATGGAATTATGCGTATGTTCAGTGAACATGACCAAATGTTCAGTAGTATTAAGTAGATGGTCAGTAGAAATGAAAAAAAGATCAGTGCAATACTCTAAATGTTTAGTGGAGTAACCTGAGTGGTCGGCTCAATTTGTAATTATTTCATGGCATTATGCGTATGTTCAATGAACATGACCAAATGTTCAGTGGTATTAAGTACATGGTCAGTAGAAATGAAAAAAAGATCAGTGCAATACTCTAATACTCTAAATGTTTAGTGGAGTAAGCTGAGTGGTAGGTGAGATGTACTAAATAGATGTTCATTGGAATGAAGGACTTGTTCAATGAGTTTAAGTAGATGTTCAGTGAGATTGAGTAGATGTTCGTTGGAATTTAAGATATGTTCACTGACAACTCTTCCTGAACATACCAAAACTCATTCAACAGGAACTTCCATAAATACATATTATAAATTCCAATGCACACTGTACTCGGTATTAATGACCAAAATATTGATTACCAATGAACATAATGGAAACCTCGCTTATGCTATACATACTACCTTGACCAGTAGTGCTCGAATTCAGATACCGTATCAGTGTATTTTAAAACAATGTTGAATATATCATTGAAACCCTCCATAGACCTCAATCCCTTAATATTCTTTTTAGCATTCTCCCCGATATGCCACGTACATAAACGATGACGCGTGTTTGGGAACACAATCTTTATAGCTCTAGCCATTGATTGTGCTTGATCGGTCATAATAGTAATCGGATGCTTCCCACCCATGGATCTCAGAAATGTCCTAAATAACCACTCAAAAGACTCCCACTTCTCATTCAGTATGAATCCAATGCCAAACATCACATTCTTGTTTTGATGGTTCATTCCAACAAAAGGGCCACAAATCATGTCATATTTATTCGTGCGGTAAGTCGTGTCATGAAGTAATAAATCGCCAAATACGTCGTAATCTACTCTCATACTACCATCCCTAAAAAAGAAAGACTCTAGATGACCTTCCTCATCCACGTCAAAATCGTAGAAAAAGTCAACCTCGTTGCTACTCCTTTCCTTAAAGTATTTAATTAATCCCTTTGCATAACAACCATCATATTTCGCCCTTTTCTGCCCTTTCAACGCATCATAAGCATCCCTAGCAAGAAATCCAAGATTAGCTTCACCTCCTGCCTCGTTCCTCAAAACACGGACAGCATCAGCAATAGGTATTCCACTCCCGGCGAAGTTGCTCAGCATTGCAATTTGATTATCAGACACCTTCCTGTGCGATCTTATTAAATGTCGTTGTGACACGGGGACCCTACTGTGATTATGAACCATGTAATGCTTTGTTACTATAAATAAACCCGATTCCTTATGAACATCAAACTGAATAAATGCCTTGCACCCAGTTCTAACATCCCTTTTCTGATAAACCGATAAGTCCCTACTTTTCTTAAACCTAGCTTGGGAGCATACAAATATCCGCAGTCGTGTAGTCTTTTTATCGGCCCTCATCTCCATTTTTCCTTTCCGAGTGCCAAACCCATGCTTAAATGAATAATTGTTATATAATTCGTACGCTTCTTCATCAGATTTTACTTCTTTGTACATAAGCTCAGACTCTGTGGACTCTATAAAACACTCTGCAAAAACACAAACATTGAACCTAATATTAACTGCAAATAACACACATTAAACCTAATGTTCACTGTTTTACCCTACATGTTCAGTGCCCGATTCCTTAATGTTCAGTGATAATGACCTAATATTCAGTGCCCTCAGGTGCTTTTTTAAACTAAATGTTCAATACCTTTTATCAAGGTGTACAAATGTCTTCATGTTTAGCCTATCTAGTTCAATTGTTCAGTGCATAAAACTAGTATGTTCATTGGTTTGTCCTCGTATGTTCATTCGATAATACTAGAATGTTCATTCGTTTAGCCTGGTATGTTCATTGGCATAGCCTGGACAAATATTAAAAAATATATCACAATTCTAAATCCCAATATTACAATAGGTCCATTTACGTACACAATAATTGAAAGATGAAATTAACCAAATCCCAATACATAATCATTAAAAATTAATGCTTTTTTTAACTCTTTCTGAGAAGTAAACAAAAGGGGTACAAATGTGTTCATGTTCAGCCTATCAAGTACAATTGTTCACTGCATAAAAGTTGATGTTCAGTCAAATCTTGTATAATATTCAGTGCTTATTAACATTATTCCCTTCCCACAAGTGTATTGTTACCAAATTAACTACAAAAATCAACAATATCACTGAAATTAATAATATTCAGTGCTTATAATATTCAATGATTGCGTAAAAGTGTATTCTCTCTGACTCTTGCCAAAATTAATTACAAAAATAAATAAACTTAATATTGCTAATTAAATCAACATTAACTAAGCTAATTTAACAATATGCATGAATATTATTAACATTATTCCCTTCCCACAAGTGTATTGTTACCAAATTAACTACAAAAATCAACAATATCACTGAAATTAATAATATTCAGTGCTTATAATATTCAATGATTGCGTAAAAGTGTATTCTCTCTGACTCTTGCCAAAATTAATTACAAAAATAAATAAACTTAATATTGCTAATTAAATCAACATTAACTAAGCTAATTTAACAATATGCATGAATATGCTAATTACTTTATAAAATCCACAATACACATAATTAAATCAACAAAAACCTCAAAAAGAATACAAATCATTTCTAAAATATATGATAATTTGTATTATAAATGAACATTATGCATAAATATGCTAAAATATACCTCCACTTAATTCAATATTACCACTTCGACATTCCTCCACAGATATATCATCAACGTCTTCACCCAAGGGAATCGAAGAAGCCATTGTAGTTCATTCACAAAGATAAAAAAATGCGCCTTTTGTAGACCACATATAAATAATATACAAAATTTACAGTGCCAAAAGCAACGTTGGAAAATCTAAAATAATAAAGTAGATATTCAAAAGATATCTGCCAAGCAAAAGCGCGCACGCATCATCATTACAAAAAAATGCGCCTTCCCAATGCAATCTCTTAGATTTTTGTGCTGGTATGTAACGTTCATTCAAACAAAAAACGTAAATGTTCATTCGTTTACACTAGCATGTTCATTCGTTTACAAGAGTATGTTCATTGGTTTACACTAGTATGTTCATTTGTTTGTACTAGTAATGAAAATGTTCATTGGTTTATACTAGTATGTTCATTTGTTTGTACTAGTATGTTCAGTCAATAATGCCATAATGTTCATTCTTCTAGGCTAGTATGATCATTGGCATAGCGTACACAATATTAAAAATTAAATATATTGCAATCATTAAATATATTACATAATTCCTCATACGTAACAATAATTGAAATATTAAATTAATCAAATGCCAATACATAATCATTACAAATTAATGCTTTTTTTTAACTCTTACTGTGAAGTAAAACAAATGTTCACTGCATGCTACTAAATGTTCAGTCCCTCTCAACTAAATGTTCAGTGACTCGTTATAAAATGTTCAGTGACTCGTTATAAAATGTTCATTGTTTAAACTTCCAGTAAATTATATTGAACTAATTCACCCCAGTAAAGAAATGTTCATTGCTTATTACATAATGTTCAGTGATGTTCAACTACATGTTCATTGGATAACTACGTAGTTTTCACTCGTATAATTGTGACATTCATCTTAGCCTCGTTTCATGATTCCCAATGCAAAACAGTAGTGTACAGTACCTCCTACAGTGAATACTGCAAAAAAATCTTTGCTTTTCACGTTTACCAAGTATGTCTTCTCACACTTACCAACTACACTTACCAAGCACATTACCCTACTGCCACAAATTGCTGACCTGTACTCCACTACCATTCACCTCCAGAAAACCCTCTGCGTGCGTTTCATATTGCTTCTCTTGCGTTTTACCCCAGGTGCACGATGCGCATCGTGCACCCGGGTGCACTATCCTATTTGCGCGAAACAACCCCCCAAACCAAATCTCAAACAACAATTCATTACTTGAACCTCACGCACACCTTATAAAATACGGAGTATGCCAACCTCTCTTTAGAATCTTCTCGATCCTTCGCTATCTCTCTACATCAATGGCGAAGAGGAAGCTTGCTCAGCGAAAAGGCGCTGATTATGAGAAGGCCGAAACTACTGAAGATAAACCTAAGGTTGAAGAAGAAAAGCACGAAGATGTCGAAGTGTCGGCGTCTCAAGAATTAGTGGAAGGCGAAGGCGTGAAGGAGAAGCAGGAGCTTAAGAAGGAGGAGCGGAAGAAAGTTGCGCGGAAACCTAGGAAGCGTACTATACCTGTTTCCGAACCCGAGTACTTCGAGGATAAGCGCAATTTGGTATGATTTTTGCTCCCATTGTCTATTTTTTCGCTGCAATTTTGTGCTTAATTTGATTTTTTGTTTGATTGTTAGAATTGTGTGCTGGCATTTGGAATTTTGGTTTTTATGATGTGTGTATTTGAGTTTGCTGGTGAATTGTCCGTGGTTTCGGGTTTGTTTGTGTTTTTTAGGGTTTTGGTTTTGTGATTATTGGTTTGTTTCGTAGATTTGTTTGGGAGAGAATGTATTGCGTCATAGATTGAGATTAGGAGAGTTTTGATTTTGAATAAATTGAAATTTACATACACTTTCTCATTATTTGTTTAACGGATTGCCTTGCACTGCGCTATAAAGCAAAGCTTTGAATTGTTCTTAAAAGAGAATGCTTTAATTGTGTTTTTGTCGAGAAAAAGTGAGTACTTTAATTGTTAAGAAAATCAGATAGTGGAGGACATGAAAATTAAATAGGTATTATTGGTTTTGTTTATCATTCTCTTCTCGGTTTCCTGCTTCAGTTGACATTTTTTGTTTCATTTTTGTTTCAATGGTAAATTGTCGCTGTTTTCGAGTTTGTTTGGATTTGCTGTGGTTTGTTTTAGCTTTCTTATTTTGTTACCATTGGTTTGGTTTAGCAGATTTGTAGGACAGTTGGAATGGCGACGTGAATTGGGATCAAGAAAAGTTTCAATTTTGATGAAAATTTGAGATTAACACATTCACATTTGGCACTTGTCTTGAAGCCTTAAATCTGTTCTGATTTTGCATGTTTGACGTGTTTTCTTTTGTTGGCTTGCCTAAGTGAATATGTAAATAATTAGTTAAGCCAGCAACATAGTGTGGACTGTGGATGATATGAGACAAAATATGCTTGGAACATCCCAAAGCTGAAGCATAACAGCTATTGGAACTAGGAAGAGAACAAATATACTAAGAGAATTGCCATTACTTTGTACAGATTAAAGGGCTTGTCATTAGCTTGTAAGTGAATTTTTTCGACCTCTAAAAATAAGTTTTATCTATAATCACTAGTTTAGTAAACAAAATGTCTAATTAATCATAAGTGTCATAACATATACACATTTTTTGTTCTCTTTCTCTCTCTTTAAACTCTTACAAAGTAATTTTTTAATCGGTCATTATTTGACTATTGCGCTCAGTTTGATCATAAAATTGTTACATAATACATCGATTTACAACTTAAAGCTTCTTAATAAATATGTCAATATCTGTGTACTTATTTATTTGTCTTGAATAGTAACATATTATCTTAAATATGGTAATTAGAATTACCTTGAAGCCAAAGCAGCCTTGTTATCTGACCTTGAGGAGAGTTTTGGCACAATTGAATTACAATGTGCACTGTTGATCCCCAGTTGAATTACAATGAGCATTGCTGATGGCTGAATAAAAATTGAAGCAACAGTGTTTAATCTTCATGAATTTCACACGGCCATTTGCTTCGCAAATAACAAGATGAATTGTAATTAGTCCCTCACATGCCTTTACCAACCAATAAGAGGACAACTAGTTGCATCCCTAAAATTTGAGACACACCCAACTGCATGAAATTCCTTTGTGTTTAAGAGTTTAATGCATCCTGTAAAGACATGTTCAAGATGCTTGTTTTTCTGTTGTACTATTTATGATGAAGGCCAGATGCCCAATTTAGATTCATGATATTTGTTCTTTTTCCAGGAAGACCTGTGGAAAGAAGTATTCCCTGTTGGTACCGAGGTTTGTCCCATATTAATTCAGTTTCCCCTGCTTTTGGTTCAACACATAGTAAATTAGATTTTAAATGCATGGTAAATGTTGATTTGTTATCTTTCCTATCCAGTGGGATCAAATGCATTTGGTTTATCAGTATGATTGGAACTTTACAAATCTGGAGGTATGTTGCAAGGGCAAAGTTAGTTGGTAACTTTGTTTGCATTTATTTTTGGTGTTAATGCTTTATGGGTGAAGCATTGCTGATTAAACAGTTTCCATGTTTTTCAGAATGCTTTTGAGGAGGGAGGATTGCTGCATGGTCAGAGAGTTTATCTGTTTGGGTGCACGGAACGTATGTATCTTTTTTCCCTCTTAAGATTCTTGGTTAGGTGTTGATGTCATGATTTTTTCCCCATGCCATTAACTGAAATCTCTTGTACTCTGCTGCATGTATTCCAAATTTATTTCTTGGAGAAATACCTGGGTCTTTAGTTGACTGATTTTTAATTTCACCCTTTCACATTGTTTTATGGGTATTCTATCATGCTATCTCTCGCTTGATCTTTGGTTGAGTTTTTCACCCTTTATTGTCTGTCTTGTTTCTTGTTTGTGCAGCTCAAATGGTGCCTCTTAATGGTCAGATGAAAATAACTCATGTTCCTGTTGTGGTAGCGGTAAGTTGTTTCTCTCAATTAGTAGATTTGAAGCATGAAATTTGTGGTTACAAATGGCTATTTGTTATTTGTTGTGACTTCTGATTGAACAGTCTTTCTTAGTCATTCCTTAGAAAGGTATGACTCCTTATATGTCCATCAAACCTTTTGGGGGATAAATATTGCTCTGATAAATCGAAAAATACACGTTTCAAAGTCAAATACTTGCTCCAAGGAACAATTGCAAAAATTAGGAATCGCAAAAAACATGTTTTGATGTGTTTTTGGATGTATTGCGTGAAATTGAATGAAGTGATTGAGATAAATGGGCTATCTTTAAGGATTGATTGGATACAAAAACACAACCAAAGAATCCGAAAAGTCCCTAAGAACAACACCTAATTCACCAACAAATAATTAGGCTAGCAAAGGAACGAATAGACCAAGTTTTAATCCAAAAACTTAGAGAATTCAAGAGTCATAAAGATACGTGTGTTTAAACTTCAAAAACTGATTTTTTTTCAATCCAAATGACCTCCTTTATAAGGTAGGAGACCCGTGGGTTTACAAGAAAGCCTAAACAAGTGAAATACTAGCTAGGGTTTTTTAGAAACCGAAGAAGTCTATCTAGGGTTTTCTTGAAATCCGAAATACCCTAGGATAAGCTAACTAGAAGTACTTAGAAACTGAAATTCCCTATGATAACTTCAGAATTACATACAACTGAAAAGACTTTAAGATAATTCTAAGTAACACAAAGATAAGACTAGCTAACAAGATCCTTTATAAGGTAGGAGAGCCATGGGTTTACAAGAAAGCCTAAACAAGTGAAATACTAGCTAGGGTTTCTTAGACACCGAAAAAGTCTATCTAGGGTTTTCTTGAAATCCGAAATACCCTAGGATAAGCTAACTAGAAGTACTTAGAAACCGAAATTCCCTAAGATAACTACAACTAGAATTACATACAATTGAAGATAATTCTAAGTAACACAAAGATAAGACTAGCTAACAAGATAAACCCTATTGCTTTTATCCTTGAAGAAGTTGAATCCACGCCATTTGTGCATTATTTTCCCTCCAAGTCTCTCATTCACGCCCAACTCTCAAGTCTTCAGTTTTCTTCCAACTCTCAAGTCTTCCATTCATGTCAGTATTTTATCCCCACGAATCTCTTGGCTTGCAAGAACATTGACCCACCCCTTTTGTCAACCCTTGACTTCTCAATTTGACCAATCTTGACCAATTTTGGGGCAACTTTGATCAAGCCCTAATTCGAGCCCTACTCCTAAAGTTCGAACCTTTGTGGGTTCAAAACGTTTTATTTTCAACCTATCCATTTCTTCCGTGCTACTACTTTCCCAAAGTAGAAAGTTTTCGTAATTAGAAACTTTCGAGGAAAAGTCAACTCGAAGTCAATGCATCAAAATACCATACTAAGATAAGTATGTTTATCTTGATGACTCTCCACCATGTGTGCCACACATTCGGCCACATTCTTGATGGTCAAAGGATCTCTCGTGATCTTCAATTGCATAGCTTCTTGATCCCCAACACCAAACCCTAATTCCTATTCCAAAACTTACTCCATGTATCTGTTACTATCACTGATGTTATTGTAGTATTTTGTTGTTTAGTCCAGTTGTCGAAGGGCACTTAAATGTCTCAACTTTAAGTTGTAGTTGCATTTGGCTTGCTTCAAGCATAAAGGTTCAAGCCTTTCAAGTTCAATTGAGAAATACAGAGGCTTCCGAAAGCATACTGATAGTGCTATATCAAACAGTTTACTGATGTTTTTGTATTTTACTAATCCAAACTGTTATTTTTTCCAAATAGGTTGTGTCATGCTTCCCCCCTTCAGATAAGATTGGCATCAACTCAGTTCAAAGGGAGGCTGAAGAAATTGTTCCCATGAAGCGCATGAAGATGGACTGGGTACCATATGTTCCTTTAGAGAAGAGGTACCTTATTCTGGGAGCGTCCTATGGTTTTTGCTTGCAATCCAGTCATTGCATACCCACTGTGTTTCAATTACGAATGTCTGATAGTATGTATCATCTTATTATCTTACAGGGACATTATGGCAGAAAGATTGAAAAGTGAAATCTTTATCTTGAGATGTACTCAGAGAAGGTATAATCTGTTTTAATAAAATGTGTTCTTTTGTGAGATGTGTTAGTGATTTGTCTCTATAAATATAGTTGACAACGTATTTGCAAATTTTGGGATTGAGTCTTTTAGAATTCTGTCTTCTGATACGGTCTAGTCTGTGGTCCCAAAACATGCAATTATTGTTTTTGCCTGCCTGGTAAAGTTTACACAAATTTTCTCTCTTTTCCAGATACACTAGTGTAAAGCATCTCACCGGCTCACTATGCTGATGTTCATTTATTTGTGTCGGAGAAGTAATGCTTCACTTGCTCAATTGTGGATCTTTATTGCCAATTATTTCTGTTCAATGTTGCTGTGTGGTTGTTGTACAATTAGTCCATCTGAAGCTGTGGTTGTCTAGTCTGTGGTCCCGAAACATGCAATTATTGTTTTTGCCTGCCTGGTAAAGTTTACACTAATCTTCTCCCTTTCCCGGATACTCTAATGTGAAAGCATCTCACCGGCTCATTATGCTGATGTTCATTTATTTGTGTTGGAGAAGTAATGCTTCACTTGCTCGTTTGTGGATCTTTATTGCCAATTATTTCTGCTCACTGTTGCTGTGTGGTTGTTGTACAATTGGTCCATCTGAAGCTGTGGTGGTGCTTCTCTCCTTTCTCTGAAAAGTTCCTCCCCCCCTCTATTAATTTGAACCGATAGATTCTTGTAGCTTGGTGTTCCTTCTGGAGTACCTTTTGTGGTTTCTTATGCAGAGCTCTTATGTTCAAAAATTGAGTTGTTGAGGGGTTTTTCACTTGCTTTGAATTTTGCTGCAGGTCTGCGTTAAGGCATTTGAAGGAAGAACGTGTGAAGACATATGAGTATTGTTTGCCCTGTGAGTTTTCCCTAAATTTTTTCACTTTCCCACGTGTTAAGGATTAGGACTCTGATATAAATGGCATCCTATGGGGTTGCCCATGTAAATATTACTGATCCATTCTTCTGTCATTGGATAACAAATTTACGGATCTGGAGGCCCAGTTTATTTTATTCTTCTTTTAATTCAATCAAAAAGTCAATTTCCATGTTTGGTTGAATACTTTAGGCTTATTGAAGTCATATATCTGCTCTTTTTTGGATAATAATATACTGTCTCTCTATTCTACTGCTCGATGAGATGGGATAACGAGGGGAATCCTGGCATTTCTCTGTTGCCTTGTATTTGGAATTTTGGATCCAACCACTTGTGGAGTCTATATGAGTGGTGGTGGTTTTTCATGAGATGATATGTGATGTCTTTCTTATTTGTTTTTATGCCGGATATTTGATAATTTCATTGTTGTCTTGGCCTGTCAAAGCTTATAGTAATCAGATAACGTGTTACACTAAGCAAGAAAAGAAACTTTTTCCCCTTTTCCCCTCAAAAAGAAAAAGGAAGCTCTGATATCTTGATATAGCTACTTGATTTTTTGTTCTACCTCTGTCAGTATTTGGCCATTTTATTATTGTTTGTGTCGAAGCGCTGCACTGAAATTCTAATGAGTCACTTTTTGGCAGATTTCTACCACCCCTTACAAGAAGATGAACTTGAACAGAGTACTGTTGTGCCAATTATTTTTGAAATGGATCCAAAGCCGGTAAGTTTTAGTAACTTCAAGAATACGGTGACTATTTTCATGGGCTGCTGCTTTTTTCTTAGGATATTCATAAAACAAATAAACCATTATTTTAGATAATCTTGAAAACACAAACAACTCTTTTGGTTTTTCCCTCTTATGTCTTTTTGGTTTACATGACTTATTTAGTAATGCATCATGGGAAATCTATTATCTTCTTAATTTTAGGCGAAAAAGGAATTGGTTGGTATTTTGGATAAATGAAAAGAGGGATGAAGAAGAAAAAATGATTGAGGTAGGCAATAGAGCATGGGGAGAGGGTGAGATATTCAAGACAAGAGAGAGGCGTTATGGAATGGGTGCTGTGTAATCTAATTGGACTTTTAAATCTCCTTGTTATTGCCACAATTTAGAACTAAATCACATTGATAGTTATCCCCCCTTTCATTTCAAATTTGATGGATTTGGTACAGTTTGGTTATTGAAGAGGCTGTTTCACCAACTAAGCAAGGTTTTTTTTTGGTTTATTCAAACAGTATGCAGCAACCTAGGTTTTAGTTTTTAGAATTTTGTTACACTGTGGGTGTTGAAGGTGCTGTTTCACCAAATAAGCTATATTTGTTCAAATATACCAAACATTTTGACAGTACATAACATTATGGATTTAGCCTTTATGAGCCATTTTTTGTTTCCGTTGATGTAACTTGTATCTATTACCTGTTGCAGGTATTTTGTGAGTTTGATTGGGAACTTGATGAACTTGAGGTACAAAATCTAATACATACTTTCTGAATTCTTTGTTCTAGCTTAATATCCATTGTGAAATTAGAAAAGAAGAATAGGTTAGACAGGGCTGACATTGGCCTGTGTGCTTCATCAGGCTTGCAAAGCTCTTTATATCTATCTTGTTAGTAGAGAAGAAATATAATCCATGAAAGCATGTCCTTTTGTTAGGTTGTCTTTCCTGGAACCAATACTTGGAAAGTTGTTTCTAACAGGGGGAAACTTGATTTCCCTACTGTATTTTTCCAGAAAAAAGAGGACACATCTTGTGTGACTATCTGGATTTATATCTCTCTTCTGGCATGCACCCTTCAATGCCCATACTTCACCACAAACTGTGGAGGTTTAGCTCTCCTGATGGCCGTCTTTCGGTAAATAGTTCAATCGTCCATTTAAGAATTTTGGGTTAATATCTCATCATATGATGAGGGCATAGCTCTATCTCTTCCATAGAACCAAACTACCTGGAAGGCCTGGGTGCTTTTCCTAGTTTGATGTTACTTTGGTTTGGGTCTTTGAATAATTGGAGGTAATACCAAGTGTATGGAGTCGTTTTGTATCTGTTTTAAGTCTAGCTAACAATACTGTCATATGGTTTTTTGGATATGATTATTTTGATTTTCTTGATTTTAACATCTTACTCCTTGTGCTTTGCTGCACCTTCTTATCCCCAGGAATTCACTGATAAACTTATAGAAGAAGAGGAACTTCCTTCACATGAAAAGGAGAGTTTCAAGGTTTTGATGTTGAACTATGAAAAATATGAATTTTCTTTTCTTTTACTTTCTAAAACCAAACATGAAGACCAAAAACTGTATTTCCCCAGGCATTTGTCAAAGAAAAAGTTCGGGAAGCCAAAAAGGCAAATAGAGAGGTAAGTGATGAATTATACTTGTCTATCAGATTTTAATGTAATTCTAAATTTTCGTCATTTAGTGTGTGTTATCATCATTTGCAGGCAAGGGAAGCTCGTAAATTAGCCTTAGATCAGATGAGCGAGGAAACCAAAGCTGCATATGAAAACATGAGATTTTACAAATATTACCCTGTGGCTACACCAGATACCCCAGATGTATCAGGTGTAAAGGTAGAGTACTGATCATCTATTGTTTTGTCAAAAGCTTGGTTTCATATTGTTAGATAAGCAACTCTTTTACCTCTTTTTGGGGGAATGGGATAGTTGTAGGGGGCAGCACAGGTCCCACTCCTGTATGTCATGTAATTAACTAATTATTTAAGGAGCTTGTGAGTATGTTCAGTAATTACATAATTTTATTTAAGAAATGAGGAAAAGAAGGTTTCTGTTTAGTTGTTTTGTTGTGGGTATGATTCTTTGAAGCAAGTGTTCTGATTTGAGTGGGTTAATTACTTTTTGTGCTGTCATTGAACACGAAGTGTTCTGATTGTGATTCCATTTAATACTCTTAGAGTCATAAGATACTAGGTTATTGAGGTTTACTGTGACACTCCTGTGAACTCGTCCCATTCTGATTCAATTATTCTTTTCGTACCGGGAGAGACTGGGCCCCTCTTAGTATACCTGCACCCATAAGAAAAACTGGACTCGGTGTGGAAATTCGATAATGTGGCAACTTGGTTAAATAAACTAGGTAAATAATTATTATGGGAAAAAAATAATTGGATAGAAGTTGGGACACAGAGTGTAACTTAGACTTTGTCTCTTTGCTTGAAAACTTCTTATCTGAACTTGTCAGGATTTATTGACCCTTGCTGTACCTTTTTTATCTGTGAATGAAATTTGTAACCTTATCTGAACTTTTTATTGTAAGGTGAAAGGAATATGACTGTATGCTTCTTGTTTTATGGAATATGAAAAAAGGGAAATATAATTGACTGTGTGGGTGAAGTTCATGCCTTGTGTAGTGGTCTAGCGTCTACTAGCTATATGCAAGGTCACAGGTTCGAACCCTGGGAACAGCCTATTAGTGACAGTAAAAGGGTAAGGCTGCATATAGTTTGACCTTTCCCAGATCTTGCTGTTGCAGGATCCTTGTGCACTGGGTGAAACCTTTCTCTCTCTCTTTCTTTTTCCAGGAAACAGTCTGGGTGATGGAGTGTGCTCTACTGCAATAAAGATTGTATGAGGAAATATGGCTGTTTTTACTTCTTTCTTTTGGTCTTTGTATACATTATCCTTTGAATTGCTCCATGGATGACTTGTATGATATTAATCAAATTTTTATTCAAGCATTACGTGCAATTATTGAGCTTTTTGATTAAGTGGTTTCTTTGATTGCCTGGTATATAGTGTGCTTGTTTCCTGGTTGATGTGACCACACTTGACACATTCTTGAACTTAGTTTATGTATCAAATTTCCTGCCAAGATTTTTAAGGAAAAATTTAGTGGAAGGGGTTAACTGCTTTGTCGTTGTGCTTTTTTATCGGAAATGTTACAAAAAATTTCTTGACTCTTAGCCATCCAATGGCTTTTGGCTGTTCCTTTAAATGACTATGAGCGTAATGCATAAGCTGATCTATCTCTGTCATCATGATTACCGTTCTAACTTCTAAGGTATATTCTCCATACAGGCTCCTTTCATCAACAGATACTATGGGAAGGCTCATCAAATCTTTTGATGGATGTTACTTGGCAGTGTTGCACATGAACAAAACTGCAGTGTCTTGGACAATTTTTATCTTACATTTTTTGTAGTGCCATTGCTGTGGGTCTGTGGCTATTAGTTTTTAGGATGGGAGATTATCGACTCTGTGGGGCACCATGATGATTTGGGTGTACAGCCCAAGGCATTGTCAGAATTGTTAGTAGGTGATAAGTAGTTGCTAGTTAGCGGATGTAATTGTACTATACATGCTGAGGAATCTTATCAATCAGAGAAACTTGAAGTTTTGGAAATGTTGTGGTAATCCTTTCAACTCCTATACAGTAGTTTGAAGTTCTGAATTCCAGGACTTGTCTTTGTATCACCAGAAATCCATTTTCATATTGCACTTTAGAATGACGCAGGATTTTTTTATTTATTTTGCTTTCGTTTCTGGTGAATTGATTTTGTTTATGGTTTCAACTGCAATGTACAATAGAGAGTGAACCATATGGTTATTTTTTCAATATTATGGAAGTCAGTGCATAGGTAGGTATTGAAAATAGCTTTTCGGTCGTAACAAAATTTTGAGCAGTGGTCGTGTGTTAAAGACTAGTTGTGTGGCCTGTGTCTATTTTAGGTGTATGATCTGCCCAAAATCTACATGACCCGGACCTTTTTGGGGTGCTTGTTTAGTGGGGTAGGGGATGGGACAGGGATAAGATAGTGGGTAAAGAACAAATCCTATGTTTGTTCAGTGGAATAAGGATACGAGGAAGGATTGGGATAGAGATAAATAAAATTCCCTTATTCCACATATTCTATAGAGAAGGAGGTATAAGAATTGGATATGGAAAACCAGTATACCTTATTGAACAAGAAGGAAATTGAGAAAGGGAGAAAATTATATAGGGTATAATAACAATATTGCCCCTTTAACAATGCAAATTAGATGGTACACTTGTGTGTACCATACTCATGGTGCACCCTTGTCTAGCTGGCACATGCAACTGGGAAAAGAATATGTTTCGTTGGGAAAATAAGAATGATTTTGACAAAAGCTTTACATCAGAGATAATGACGTTCACTTTCCTAAAATAACTGGAGGAGATAATGACAAGAGCTTTGCAAAATAGATTATGTCGGTTCAATGTATATCTTATATATGTTCAATAACTGGAGGAGTCATTGTTTACTAACGTCAATTCTTATACAATTTTAATGTACATTTTATATATATTCGATGTATATCGTATGTAATCTCAATGAAGATAACTTTTTTCGTCCAGAACTTATATAAAATGTTTAATATACTTAATACTTAACTTTAATGTACTTTATTCAGATTTTTAATATTCATAATAATTGAATTTAGTGTACATGTAAAATTTTCTAATGTTCATAACATCAAAAATATAAATAGTGTACATTAGTATTGAGTATTTTGTATACGAAACATCTTAGTGCACATACTCAATGAAAAATGGCATTTGATACTTAGATATAAAAAATTTGATTCGATTGTAATGAACATTAGAGATATTAAAAATGTATAATAAATTTGAGTATTTTATACATTAAATATCTTATTGCAAATACTCAGTGAAAAATTGCTGGCATATAGTATTTAGATAAAAGAAATTTACATGTACATTTGATTCGATTGTAATAAACATTAGAAATGTGAATAATGTACATTAGAGCTGAGTATTTTGTACATTAAGCATCTTGTGCATAGGTTTTGCATAGAGTATAAAATGTCATTGCAATTACATGCGAAGTAAATTGAAATTTTGTAATATGTATATTGAAATTGTATTAGAATTTATGTACACAATATTTATATCTAAATATTTAAGTATATATATACATTTATAAGAGTAGTATATACATTTAAATTGTGAGTAATATACATTTTAAGTAATATTGGAAACATGATAGAATAATCACTAATATACTTGCATACTGAATTCATAATAAACATGACGTACATTGCATATGTGTATAATGTACATTTTCCTTATTATTAATGTACATATTCATAAATTTTAAAGTACAATGATATATGATGACCATCATCAATATATTGTAAAAGTAAATGATGGTCACTGGGATTCTATTGTCTTCATTGGGAAAATAAGAATGATAGTTCGTTTTCAAATTTTGAAATAAATGTGGCAATTAATTTAATGAATCCTTCTTTTTGGTGGGAAACTTTAAATTTCTCGCGTACATTACGCTATAGCTTAATGTACATTACACTAGTTACAACTTAATGTACATTACACACTTCACATATTAAATGATTTACGCGTTTAATGCTTTCTTAGCTTGCATTTTGATCCGGGCGCACCTTGGTGCACTTGTCTGCACTATCCAGGTTTTGCTTTATCAATTCTTATTTCTATTTAAAACTAAACAAGGGCAAATAACTTTTCTCACTTTATCCTCGTCACCTATTACCTATCCTTGTCCGCCTTCTTGTTTGTAATATTTCTATCCCACATAACAAAAAAATCCTTTGTGTCCATTTATGTGAGTATGCCAAATATATTAGACAATGATATGAAATACACTAGTATTTTTTCTCATTTCCAATGGCCTTTAATACAAATAAAATTTGTCATACTTTAATTTTCATCAAAATTGCACAATTGAGATTGATAGAGTGGCATCTCTTATAACATGTTATGATTGTTATTAGATCTATACACACAATATATGTGTAAATGTTTATATAATAGAGGTCATCCTAATAATCAAACAATAACTTTATTTTTTAACCACTAATTTGCTTATATCAATTTAAACATTCAAAGGAGATGCCTTATCTCTCCAAACGACCATAAGGCATAAGAGAAAATAAGGTGAAACATTTTGAAACTAACTCACTAGTTTTGTTTGGTTCAAATAAGAGTAGTAAATCAAATAAGAAGTCTTATAGAAACAATCACAAATTCCAATTGCAACTATTATTAAGAATGCTAGCTCAAATAATTTCCATCAAATTCGATTAAGTTTTAACCATAAAAAATTTATGTGCATATCCTTTTTTACGTATCTACCTTTTGTTTTTGGCAACGGAAAAACAAAAATCAACAAATAATAAAACTAGACACGCGGTTGCTAGGTTATGTTCTTTTGAAACTAACGTCATGGATATTTTGAAACAAGACTGAAATTGGAATTTCTCTACTTCCCTGATTATGCCCCTTACAAGCATATGTTCTTTTGGAGCTTAGTATGGCCTTTGCAAAGGGCTTCTATTGCTGATATTAGAAGTGGGCACGGGTTGTGTCGTGCTCGTCATAAACCATGCCAACTCGTGCCTGGTCTCTTATCATATTGTGTCGTGCTATCCTACCTTTACCTAAAACTTAGGCCATGGCCTAGCACGGCCCATGTGCTTGGCGTAATGTGTCGTGTCTCGTGCTGACCTAATTTTTTTTATCAAAAATAAAAATAAAGTAAATAACGAAATTGAAAAAAATAATTCTAGATAATTTAGTTATATTATAAGATTATAATAATATTAAAAATAATAGTAATATTAATTGTAGTAGTAAAAATAGTAATAATAATATTATTACAAATAATAATAGTATTAAATAATACTAAATAATAACGTGCTTTGGCCGTGCTTATGAGTCGTACCTCATGCCAAATTAGCATGTCGTTTATGTGCTCGTGCCAATTTTTATTTTTTTTACTATCCATAGCCAGGCTTGTAGTCCACTCCACGGATACCATGACCGTGCTTGCCATGCCAAAAACATGTCGTGTCGGCCCGGGCCCAAGATTGAACGTCACTTCCAGGCCTTTCCATATAGCAAGCTGTTCCACAATCCATAGGTAACGCTGAGAAAGTCTACTACACCTTTCCATATGGCTATCAGACTCCTTCCTCCACAAGCGTGTGTATGCTACTTTTATAGCTTTATAGTTCTATAGTTTCATACTCCGTACAACACATAGACAGACGAGTAGTAGAAAGAGCTCCGTTGCCTCCGTACCAAACTGCCAAGTCAAGTCCCCACACTCCCCAGCCTGTTAATCTATTGAATTCAATTTCCAACGGGAACAAAGATCGACTTACCCGCTCTCTCTCATTCTCTCCCAAATGCTTCAATAATCCCTAAATGATGGGGATTCAAAATTCCCCTTCTCCCTCTATTCAACCGCCCGGTGAACAACCTTCCATCACCACCGTTCATCCCACTCTCTCTCCAATCCTACCACTATCCGAGACCCCTTCTCTGCCGTCCGATCACCCATCGAAACCCCAAATTAACGGCTTCAAATCATCCAAGAAGATCAAGAAGCATGCTCTTGATGAAACCTCCTCTAATTCGTCGTCTTCCTCATTTCAAAGAGGAATTCGAATTTTTAATAAACGTAGAAACCCTAGGTTTTTAGTTCGCCGGAGTAGGACCGATGTCGAAGCCATTGCTTTTCCTCTTGGGATGTCAATTGCTGCCGTGTTGGCCCAGGTTTGCTTCTATTTCTATTTTAGTTATAATTTTTCAAAATTTTCGGGTGCAAAACATTGACGCTTCCATTTTTATTGCTCCGGTATGGTTTTTTTTTTTTTTTTTTTTGGGTATAAGTGGGTGTGTTAATTAATGGGTTTTGGTTGAAATATACTAATTTGATGTTTATTTGAAGTTTCATGGTTTGCAATTGCATGTTAAACATTTGTAGGGAAGAAAGTTTCGATTTTTATTGTTATATCGTGGTTTTTTGAGCTATTTTGGGCACGGTAATCTATGGGTTTTGGTTGTAATTTGTATACTTAATGTATAATTGAAGATTGTGGTTTGCAATTGCATCTTATACGTTTGTAGTGCATAAATTTCTGATTTTTATGCTTTATTTTTTTTTGTAGTTCTATTATTGGATTTTGGTCTATAGTTTGTTAATTTTTATACATTAATGAAGTTTTGTAATTTGCAATTGCATTTTAAACAATTTTAGTGAAGAAAGTTTCTATCTTTATTTCTCTAAAATCATGTCTTGGGTGTACTAATAATTGGGTTTTGGTAGAAAGTTTGTAAATCTGATGATGCATAATGGAAGATTTGTAGTTTGCAATTGCATTTTAAACATTTTTAGTGAGGAATGGTTTTTTTTTTTTGATTGCTTTACATTATTATTTTTGCCCAAAATGGATGTACAATTATTGTTTTTTAGTTGGTTTGGTGTTTTAGTCCCTTCTGTTTAATGATGGCGCTTCAAATGTTGCTGCGTCTTTTGTCCTCATTGATGTGTATACTTCTGCAATATTAAACATTGGCCTCGGCTACGAAGTATTATTTCATATGGATAGTCACTTCTTTAATTGTGATATTAGCTTTTCGTTATGTGTCAAGTTACCAAACACATTGGAGCTTAAATTTTTTTTTTTCTTTCCCCACTAATACTTTCATGGACATGGTAGATTTGGATGGTAAAATGTAATAAGGTCAAGCTCCTCAAGTCTCAACTTACATCTATCGTTCTTCTCATGTATAACCCCTACTTTTTTTAGTATTTTAAGCATATAATGAGTAATGATACCCTTTTTCGTCTTACCTAGGTTCTTCTATGGTGTAGTGGATAGTTAGTCTTGTGAATTTCTTTGCTCTCATTTTCTGTGGTTCTTCTGTGGTAGTGTCTAAAACTCATCGAGTTCATGTAGGCCATAAAAGATGGAACCTTTTCCTATACCCCTTTTCTTGGTTGAGATACTTGATCACAAATGTCTGTCTGATTGAGTCCCCCCTCTAGAAAATAAAAATATATTATACTCCGTAGTAGCAAATCATGTTTATCTTATTGGATTCTATGGGATCTAAATATTATTGGTCATCTCTTGTTATTGACAGACTGAGAGTATTCTATTATTGAACAGAAACTAGCTATATTTTGAAGTTATTAGTTTTTTTCTTTAGATATTTTTAGGGGACAAAAACATAATTAATCTATGATTGAAGGTTTCAAAGTAGTGTTCAATGCACAGTACACCTACCATGGCTACCTTTAACTAGATGCAACTCTTTTAAATTTACTTTTAAAAGGTATAAATTGAGGATGACATCTTAAATTATTTTATTTTGTACTTGATCTGTAAACTTTTCAGGTTTGATCCTTGTGGTTAGAGTACTGCATTTTATGTATTAGAATTATTTATATTTTGGGTGGCTTGAAAATTTTTTGCCTTTAGATTTATGTTTTATGCTTCAATGCTTGTATTCTATATTTGTATTGCTTGTTTTTACTTCTGATCTAGCTGTCACTTTCAGATTTTGGAGAAGAAGGACTTGACAACTGAGAATGCTTCTATTGATCATCTAGCAAAGGTAAATTTTTTTTTTTTTTTTTATTTCCAAAGTTCTGTTTTCTATATAATTATGATTTAAGTTTTCGACCTCATACTACCATTTACTCCTGGTTTCTTTGAAACAATGATGCCTTTCTTTGGATGATTTTTGAATCTTTGTTCACTATTAGTTATTTTTTTATACAGTCTGATATAGGCACTGGATCCAAAATTATCTATGGACCAAGGCCTTGTTATTGAAGTTAAAGCATATAAGTAAACATTTGTTGTTGTCAAAGGTGTGCATCGGTTGTTTTTACAGCCTCTTCACATCTTATTGAATTTATCAATTGCTTGTCATATAATGAAAATGACTTGTGTGACTCCCAATCATGTTAATATACAGATATGCACTTCAGCTGTGAGGGAATCTTTGACCAATGTAAGCCATTCTTCTACCTAGCACTGAATCCCTGTGGTTTGGAGTTAGTGTGCTTCCTTAGGAATACAGTCATGGATGTGTTCTTTTGTTCTATTGTTTGTTGCAACCAGGTATTTGGCAACAAGTTTGATGATTTTGCAAGAAACTTTGAGAAATCTTTTGGGAGTACCCTCTTCACTCTCAGATTAATAAAAAATTCATCTGTAAATGGTACAAAAGATCAAATTTGGAATAACAATGTTGGTGATTGTATATCTGATGCTACCCAAGTTATCTCTGTTAAGAAAAGATATTGTTCCGCAAGAAGTTATGATGCTACAAATGGTTGCTCGGGATCAGTAAATAGTGCTACTGGTACTCAGCGATGTATGAAAAGGGTTGAAGAGGTAGAAGATACACAGTCAGTAGATTCTAGTGATTTGGAGATTTCCCTGCAAGGGCATAGAAGCTCGCAAATTGTTGTGTCAAGCGTGCGGAATAACTTGAGCAACCACTCTGTGCTCAGTACTATAGAGAAATCTGTTGTCGAGCAGACCCGTGCAAATGACTTAAAAAGTGTCGAAATAGGTCTAATAATGAAAAAGTTGCAGCTGAAGGAAACTCAACTGGCTCTTAATTCTGACTTGAATTTCTTGGAGAGATGTAAATTATCTCTAGGAATTTCAAGAACATCCTTCAAGGCAGATAAGTTCAAGACTCAACTGGAAGAGGCAAGACACATTGAGCTCCTCAAAACATGTGCAGATTTTCTTGTTGCTGATTTGCTCATAATGTCAGGTTGCCTTGGCTATGGAGTATATGCCTTTTCATATGACAATCTTCGCCAACTTAGTAGATCATGCTTTTCTTCTGAGGTATGGAAAACCTGTCTATTGGTGAATTGGCTTTTAGCAAATGTAGTCATGCAGATATTTTAATATGGATTACTGCTCTACCCCATTATTTTTAGCTTTCTAGTTTGTGATGTCATGAGGTTGTGCAGATCCTTGACTTATTTGCATTGGCTGATGGAATATGTGTTCAGCTGAAAAGCGTCTCAGGTCTGTTTGGCGCTTGGAAACTTTGGTGTTTTTTTTAGGGCTTTGTTAAGACTTTTCGTTGTGCTGTTCAGAACTTCAGATTGTCCTATAATCTTGAGTAGGGGCTTGAGTTCTGAACAATAGAGCAGATATGCCATGCCAGTGGTGGTAGTGGGGGATTCTCATTAATTTTGAGATTGT
This sequence comes from Dysphania ambrosioides, assembly GCA_026401315.1. Taxonomy (NCBI): domain Eukaryota; kingdom Viridiplantae; phylum Streptophyta; class Magnoliopsida; order Caryophyllales; family Amaranthaceae; genus Dysphania; species Dysphania ambrosioides. Next base: position 8,820,588 of record CM048658.1, on the reverse strand, counting down.
AATTGTGATGAAGCTTTTTTGTGATTTGTGCTGGTCAGAACTTCAAATTTTCCTATAAAATAGTGTAGAAGCTTGGGTTCTGAACAAGAGAGAAGATAAGAATGTGGTGGTGGGGGAAACTCCAATAAAGTTTGAGATTGAAATCATAGTGAAGTTCTTTAATGGGGTTTGTGCTGTTCGGAACTTCAGATTGTCCTATAATCTAGTGTTGGGTATCGAGTTCTGCTGAAAAAGAGAGAATAAGAAGGTAGTGGTGGGGGATACGTACTTAGTTTATGAGATTGAAATTATTATGTTCTTTATTATGATTGTGCTGTTCAGAACTTCCTCCTGTCCTTTTACCTAGTGTAGGGTCTTGGGTTCTGAACTACATAGAAGATAAGATGGTTGGGGGGTGGGGATTCCTGATAAGTTTGGGATTGACATTGCAATGTGAAGTTCTTTGTTGTGATTTTGCTGTCAGCATGAAAATGTTTTGTGGATAGTTTCTTAATTTATGATTTAAACCATCTCTACTAGTTTGTCTAGGCCAAGAGCTACAGTTAGGGGATTCTGTATCACCAATTCACCATCTCTGCCCCATATGGAAGTTCCAGTTTCTCTATAAAAGAAGAAAATGAACTTTGACCTTGATTTTTTACAAAGAATTACGTCAATACTAAAAGCTTTATAAGTATCTTGATTGGAATTCTTTGTTATTTTTCAAACTATTAGAGGTCAAAATAGGATTGTTGACTTCGGGAAGTTTTTTTTAGTTGAATGGAGGGAATATTGGCTGTTAAAGGTCATTTTTGTTTGTCATGAATGTGTAACAGTGCCTCATTCTTTGTCTTAGGTGTCTAAATCCTGGTGGATCCCGAAACCAATGGCATCATTTAACTCAGGCCTCCAGACCCTGAAGTGTGAAGTGCAAGTATACAGCAGGATGCTGTTTGGTTTGCTGATGATTTTAGCATGTGCATATGTGCTTATTCAACGCTCTGAAATTTCAAGACAAGCCATGCCGATCACTATCCTAATATTGCTTTTAGGGGTTGGTTGTGGTTGTGCCGGAAAACTTTGTGTAGACACGTTAGGAGGTGATGGATTTCAGTGGCTCATATATTGGGAAGTGATGTGCTTATTGCACTTCTTCATCAATGTTTGCACGCCATTCTTCTATCATATTCTTTATGGGACTATTCAAGTATCACAAGAGATAAAAAACCGCTCAATCTTCCCCTATTGGATGAGGCGCAGGTTGTTTCAGTTCATTCTCATTTTGATTCCGTTCTGTTGTGGTCTTTTGCCTTTTGCGAGCCCAAGAACATGGTGGGAAGAGCACTTCTCGAAATTGATCAGAAATCATATGCTTGCTGCCTATGATGATGATGGGAATGGTTTTCATGATTACAGTGAAGGTGAACTGTAATTTTTTTTTTGGCCATTCTACTCATTTGAGTAAATTCATGTTGTAATTATCTTGCAGGGGAATGTTTTGTTTTGGTGTGTAACAGTAGAATTATTAATCAAGGCAGTTGTCTTTGGGTATTGTTCCCTATGGGTTAAGTGTGCCGTATGTATGTTTGGCTAAAGAAATATGTATGCTAACATTAATAAAATCGCAGTTACCTTTATTGAATTTCTTGCTTATGGATGTAGTTTGATGGATATTTCTGAGTTTATTACGACTTCCTGTCGGTTTTGTACTGTTTTTGTTAGTGAGCGTTGCAATGGAGAGCATAACATGAATTAAGTGATGCCTTCAAATCTTCTCGGATATGGACGTTATTTTCCTACATGATGTATATTTGGGGAGTTTACTTAGAACCTTCTAATATTATTAGAACACTGATTATGGGGCGCTTGGGCCATGGGAGTTCTCTATTCTTTAACTGTGTGTACAAAGGTGTCCACCATCAACAACTGTGATTCTATGAACAACTAGTGCAACTACATAGTCCTCTGTTCCCTTTTATGTCATATTAAACTAGTATAGGATAATGTTGAATATTTTTTTAAAAAAATTTATATTCGTCAAAGACATGAGCTTTTTTTTTTTTTTTTTTTTTAATAAAAAGTTCTAATTATTGAAAAGGTTAATCCTTAATTTTGCATTTATTTTTTTTATGAAGAAGAGTAAGAGAATGACAACATCATAGAGATTATGAAATATTTAACTCTTCAAATTATTGATTATCATAGAAGAGTTCGTTGGGTTTTAAACATTATGAATCCCTTTGTTATGTCGGTGGAGTGGAGTTTTGGTTGAAAGGAATAGTATGATTAGATATGAAGGTGGACAATTAAGGACAATTTTGACAAGTGTTGATAATATTTTTTGTTATAATGTTGATATGATTTTCAAGTTGCGTGGATTTAGTAGTACAACGGAATTGAAGTTGATACTCCACTAGTACATCAGGGCATATATAGCATTGCCACTTACATATGACTACTCACTAAAAGTCATGTAAGCACATGTTCTAAATTTGATCCACATTTCATGGAAATATATGTTGAGCAAGTACCTTTGTCTTTTACACAAAATGTCCAATTTTCAATTCCTATTTATTCCCTCCTATACTGAAATAATGGTCATGTTTTTCCAACATCATTAACTAAATCTTACTCGTCCACAATTGAACATAACCCTTCCTCACAAATGCATTTTATTCCTTCACAAATATTTACCCTTCTTTCATATGTGTTGGATCACATAGACTCCATGTTAGCGGGGTCGAGTGGAGGGGGACTCCATAAAAGCCCAATTTAGGTAAGATCTAATTGTTTTATTTTCATGTTTCTAAATGTTTAATATTAATTACTTTCAAATGATCAATTCTAATAATTTTGTTCTATTTTATATTGAGCATTTTTTGGCTATTCTTTACAACCGTGTCAAAAACTCCGACCTTAGTCAAGTTATGGCCAACAGTCATTGAAAAGTGGTCAGGAGGTATGGAGAAGATAGGTCAAGGTCACCTACTTTGACACTATTAGCAATTGGGACATTCTTCTCCTATTCCACAAAATCCATTGTGCACACCCTCCTCATCTACCAGTTATGATATCCAAGTCTTAGTCTTTATATGGCATCGTATGGTTCCACCAGTGAGTTTTCATATACATCTCCTTATCCGTTTAGGCTTACGGAGAGATTCAAACGCTCTACAGAGCAAAGTCCAGTACTCAAGTGTATCACTTAGATGTCATTTTTGAGCAGAGGATTCCAGGTCCATATTCTTAGTATTTTAGTTAGATTTTTTTTTTTATTCATGTATGGTTATTATCAATAATGTGTATAGTACTTATCTATAATGTGTCCACGAGTTATTATCTATAATGTTTATTCAACTCTAGGGTTTCGGGTTTTGAAAGTTTCTACTAATCCCTTAATCATATTAGTGTAGTAACTATATGAGGATGGCCCATAGACTATCGAATGACCTTCTCTTTCTAGTCCTCTAATCTACCTCTAATCCAATAGAAAGCCACTTAATCTAATACATAACAGTTTGTAGTATCACCAATTGACTAATTTTTATTTTTGACATTTAAAAAAAAAAATTCAAAAACTAACCCTCACTCAAAGGTATTTTGAAATATGACTTTTGTTTGTAAACCGTTGTCACTGACAATGGTTTTAAGAGAGTCGGTATATTGATTTTCAGGGAGTTAAATTTACCCAATGCAAAACCGCTATCCATGGCATTGATTTTACTACAGATCTCATTTCCCCATTTCCCTTCATAAAAAAATGTTTAAATACCACTGTAAAAGCACTGTCAAGGACAATGATTTTACCGTAAAACCGTTGTCCTGGACAGGAGTCTTACATAGAGTAATTCAACTTCCATAAAGTCAATATACAAATTCTCTTAAAACCATTGTTAGTGACAACAATTTACAAACGAAGTTATATTTTGAAATACTTTCGGACGAGGGTTAGCTTTCAATTGTTTTTAAAAAAAAAGTAAAAAAAAATTAGCCATCACCAACAAGACGACATTCTTTACAAAATTTAAATAATCCTTCATACATGAAGTAGACCCATACCACTCGATCATCCTCCAGATAGGTTCACATGGACTAATGCCCTATACTCCGGAACCCCAGGAGGATGGTATTGAAATTCGACTGATTCAACAAAACCCACATGGTGCAAGGATTACCGACTGATTCACTGTCTATAAAGCTTTTCTAATGGTAGTCCAACAACTCTCACTTATATTTTTGCCATGTCAAAGTTTAGGTTACCCAGGATTACCGACCTACCTCCTTGGCGGAAAGAGATAATCGCGCCCTCTATAATCGTTGTTTGAAGATCTAGGAGTGCTTCCCTATCACGAGCATGAGAGCACAAGAACGCAAAATATCTTCCAAGGCGTTAAACCCTAATAGCACCACGGGTTTGACATTCCAGATTTACCACTGCTTGTACAACATCTTCGGCTGGTGGATGAGGTCCATGGAAGGCTCCTATCACCGATGTATTCCAGTCTGGCTGTGCTTGGAGTCTCCTTGAGTCTGATGGATTGATTAACACTCCCATACGAGTGTGGATCCAAGATTGAGAAGAAGACATAGTTAAATTAGAAGGAGAAGTACTGTGAGGTACATGCTATGGAGGAGGGAAAATAATCTGATTTGAGAGTAGGAGATATTAGAGATAGTGGGATGAAAACAGTGTAATGAGTAGCTGAAGAGATGATTCAAAACAAAGAAACGCCGAGTAAATTAGGGAAACAAAGGAGTGTAGCAGCGCACTAATTTTCGTCAGTTTTTGCATGGAGCCCATCTGTCAAAAACTAACACAATTGAAGAGTGTAACCCCAGTGACGAGGGGATTACGAAGGGACACATCTTGGAAATTGGTGAGTTGGGTATGGAGAATAGAAGCTGATTATTTTGAATAATGATTAGAACCCTAGAATAGCTAAACCTAATGAGCCGTAATAATTAGAACCCTAGAACAGCTAAACCTAATCAGCCTAAAAGCCAGAGACACCCAGAGGAGAATTTAGAAGGGCACCCGAAATCAGAGAAAATAATTATGGGAACCTAGAGATTCTACACAAAAAACTAAGAGACAACAGCAAAAAAAACAAATCAAAGAGCATTAAACTGCCACATTTAAATTGCCAGACAAAGCATTAAACTGAGATATTGGAGAGATAAACTACTAGATTCAAAGAAGGAATAATGAAAAGCTAGGGAACCAGAGAAAAACAAAACGACTAAAGGAAATGAGGAAAACTCTCAGTTTTCCTGAGACAAACTAAGCTGCTAGCTTGGCAGTGTTCGGTGTCATTATCTCCAGCATCCTAACGTAATTTATTAAAAATTACACAACAAGAATTTGCAGATATGGTGTCGTCAAGGGAAAGCAGAACATGGGAAGAGCAAATCTACTGGGAGAATTTCCACTTTGCTCATATTTTTGTAACTTTACCCTCTGACTTCCATAATCGCCTTGTAAGTGTAACTTTCTTTTGTGTTACTCGCTCGCTACTAATTATGATTAAGAGATTAAATCCAATATAATGTTGCCTTGTTTGAATGACCAAGCTAGTTTTTTTGTGATTTTTTTTGAAGTCCTTAGTTTGCTCTGTGCTACTTCTTTAGCTTGCCAAACCTCTTAATGTCCTAACTCTAATGTGGACTTTCTCCATTTTGTTACAATCAGACACTTCCTAAGAAGTTTACCGACTACAAGAGGACCGAGTTGCCAGAACAGACTGTCCTCAAAGTCAATAGAGTTTCCTGGAATGTCACCTTGAATAAGGACACGGATGATATCATGTTTCAAGGAGATGGGTGGGAAGAATTTGTGAATGCCTACTCTTTGAAGAAGGCGGATATCCTGGTCTTTAAGTACATTCGTCGAGAATGTTTTGAGGTCCTGCTCTTTGATCGAGCAAGTTCGTGTGAGAAAGAAGCTTCATATTTTATAAGAAAAGTTCTACAGCAGAACTTTGATGATAGGGAGGAGGATCATGATGGCACTCATGGTGGTAAAGAAACAGATGAGAAATACGACTCTGTTTATAATGCTCCTGGGAACAGGCGTAGAAAGAACCCTCGTCGGACTTGTAAGAGTGATTCTGGCAGAACTGTTCGTACTGAAGGTAATGAAACAGGCCTGTCCCAAGGCTCTTTGGTAATCCTATGAGCTTTGAAGTCCAGGCTCTTGGGAGTGAGGCAGAGGAAATGTTGTCCGGAATACCACGTCCAGGAGCTCCTGGCTCTGATCTTATCACTATAGCAAACTATTTGTCTTCTTGGATTTATTGGTTTCATCTGCTACAGAGAATAATAAGGCTTTCAGTTTTACGACTTAATCTCGGACATTTTGTTTACAGATGGTTTTGGTGATCAAGATGACTCAGACAAGACTTCTGATGAAGAGTATTCCGTCTCTGATGAGACAGAAGCTACTCCAAGGAAAGCTGCTACTCGAGCTAGGGAATGTCCATCTAATGCTTCAAGTAAAAGGAGGCGCAGCAGAGGTGGTACATTATACTATTCAAGGATATGGATTTGCATAATCATTTGATTTCTTTAATGCTTCATATACTTGAATGCGAATCCTTTCTTGATAAAAAAAAAATTGCACTACTAATTTTTCTCTTGAAATGTTAACCTGTTGGAGCAATGGCCAGGAATCAAATCCCTTGCTAATATTTTAATCAAGTAAATAAGTGATAGAGCAATTGTCTCCGATGGTCACATTGCATACTTGTTTCACCTTTTGTATGTCTTTCTATTACATCTAGGAATCTAGAAAAACGATAAGGAAGCTCGATGATCACATATTAATCTTCCTTTTTTTTCATTACATGAATTCAGCAAAATCAAATCATAGTTTCCAACTTTTTTTTTATATATAGTTTGTTTCCCACAGATCACAATTGTTCTTTGTCCATCATTTTCCCCTTTGTTTTGATTCAATACGTGATTACATAAGCTTATGCTTTATGAAATGTTCGCAGTCAATAAAATCATTCGTGGGGAAAGTAAATCACTAGGCTTTCATCATCTTTCATATAAATCAAATAGAAGAGCGATAACTAAGCCAGAGATAGCAAATGCTCTGAAAAAGGCGAAGGTAGCAGCAAGACAGTGCCTTGACAAGTTCATTGTGGTGATGAGACCTACCTGTGTTTACAAGCGCTTTTATTTGGTAATACCATGGATTTAGCTTAAGCTTTATGTTGTACTTTTACTAGATTAAGCTTCGATTTCCTGTACGTTTAATCCCTACACTACTTCGTGATGATACAGAATATTCCTTCAGAATGGAACCCCAGAAGTCGTCTCAGGAAAGGCCAAGAGGTTTCTCTCAGAGTGGAGGGTAAAACATGGAAGTGCAATGTTAGCTACTGCCAAAACAGCACAGGTTTTCAAACTTCACGATGGAGAGATTTTGTCCGAGATAACTACTTGGAAGAATTTGATGTGTGCTTGTTCGTTCCTTCTGGATCGAAGAATGAAACATCTGTCCTCGATGTTAGCATATTCCGAGTGGTTTCTGATGTTGTTCCTACATCTCTACAAGTCCAGTAACTCACCCCTTGACTACTGATATCGTATTTTTTCTGCTTTGTAAATTTTGAGTTAGATGGCCGATGAAGTTGTAGTGGTTCTCCATTTTGCCCGTCTTGGTTGACTAAATTGCATCAACTATGAAAGTAGTATTTTGATGACGTACTCCATTTTTATTTATAAAATTAAAATTTAAAAATTTTGACCATAAATTCTCATCATATTATAAGAAATAATATATTCAAGTTTTTATAATTGTATACATCTTAATGTAAATTTTTATAATAACAGTTTTCATAATTTTTTGGCTTATGAATTTGCAAATAAAAACATTTAAAGTTGTGTTTTGAAGACTGCGGAAAGTCAAATGAGTTAATATTTGGAGACAGGGGAATATATGTTTTTACTTAACCTAGCCTCTAACTCGGGACTTTATACGTGATCTGAGCAGTATGAAAAAAGTTGCTTTGGATTGGCTTGCAGAAAAGCCAACCCCCAGTCCCCCACCAACTAGAAAGGGTTACGTTGAGACAACTGAGGTGTCTGAGTAGTTGAAAAGAATTGGATGAGTACCAATAAGTGAGGTTTGAAGAATATTTTTTTTTGGAAATCACTGACTATATTGTCATAAACATTTATATGTAAACAAATCACTCATATACATAACAAACGAGTTATTCATAAAATTCTATATACATGTTTTAACTCATTCATAAAACAAGTTTATGATATTCTTGTTTTTACCCTCGATTCATTTAGTAATAACATAGTCAAGGATGAACTTTGGCTGAGCATGAACTCGAGGTGTTCACTAAAAATCTCAATTCTCTTGCATTCATAGTGTGGTTGGTTTTTCTTTATCTTCTTTCTTTTTTTTGGTAGTAATATGGTAGAAATGTAGAATCATGAGTAAAAGCTAGCAAATGAGTACGCAAAAACTTTTTGATATATGGTAGAATTAGCTAGCAAACTGAGAAGTGATGCAGCAATCAAGAATTTTGTATCTTAGATGGTGCTCCTTTAGATTTAATTTGGATGTTAGATGAGTATGTTAGAGGCGTAGCTATACCACGCCTAGTATCTAATTTTTTTTTATTCGTGCATTTCTTAGCTTTTTCGGGTATTTACTCTTTTGAATTAAAAAAAAAAAAAGAGTTAAACCTAGCAAATTTTTCCTCCGACAAATTTATTGGCACCTACATTATTTACAAGTAGCTAGTTAATTTCTCGAGTGGAAAGTTAGCTAGGCATCTTACATGGAGAAACCAAGAGTGTTTTTTTTTTTTCCACATATAAAGCTATGTTGGAAACTTGGAATGAAATTGGACCTTCACAACTGAGGTACAATTTATTCAAAATGGTATTCAACCGAACTAATCATGACTAAGCAATTACTACGGTCTATCTTTCTTCCTCCCCAACTGTTGAGAAACTTCGAGGAAGAATCATTTGTAAGACTTAATTAATTGGTTAACCATACTTAATTATCCTAGTGGTGCTGCAATTTGATGATCAGGAATTCACCACACATCTTGCTCATCATCAGTCATGACACATGTGAACTGAAGACCTTACTAACTTGCTGATTCATGATTTCATGACATTACATGTACAATTATGGACTTTAGTCTTTTTATCAATATATTTGGTGCATTCATAGCAAATCACTTGAAATTTTTATACACATAATGTATTCAAGAAGCTGGACTGTTGATTAAAAAAAAACTACTTGAAATTGTATACTCCTCATAATTTATTCTATAGAGCTTTAACTATTCATTTGCTCTGAATTGTCTGAATATTTATTGGTCACAGTAATGAAGTGGTTGGAAATTAAGAACCCAAAAGACTTACTATTATTCTTTAGTCAATAAATATCTGGTAAACTCTACATAATTTTCTTTAGTCAATGAATGTGAAAGGCGTGTCGTACACTTCCAATGACCAATCACTGCTTAGTTATATTGACTTGCTGAAGAAACTTTGTTATGTGCCTGCCTGCTATAAAAAAGGAGGACAACCGTAGACAAAACACAAAGCAGTAGAAGTATTACCAAAGAATTAGTCTACAATATTGAAATGGGGGTGAAGCTGCTTATACTCGTGAGCTTTGTGCTCAGCCTTGCTTTCACTGTTGCAAAGGCTAGTGATGGGTTTGCTGTTTATCATACCCACAGAACCCGTGAGTATTCCCTTCTATATTTCTAATTTTTTTTTTTACAAAGTACGGAATACTCCGTATTTGTATTTTGTATGTAGTAGTATATTCCTATTTACTGGCATGATAAATTAAGCTATACTAGTTCCGTTTCTAATGTTTTAAAGGTTTAGGGCAACAATCTTATAATTTAATAGTATATTTCAAACTCTGTCAAATTGTATTTAAAATATTAGTTAAATGAAACTCTTTACCATTGATCCAATTTAATGAATACATTAAATATTATACATATTATTTTTATATTACTTTTATTTTTATCTTAACATTAAATTGTACATTTTTTTTTTCACGCTGAGCCAATACATACTGATTCAACAATTTGTCAGGTTTGTCTGAAAAATAAGATACTCCGTATTCATTACCTCTATGATTGTATTACGTGCATGGGAACTTGATAATATAACTTGTATACTACTAATTTAATGGTTTTAGACAATGTTTTACGCATGGAATTTATCAAAATCAAACAATTATCTGTGCTATTTATTTGTGTGATTTTTGTGATCCTTATTAAAATGATGATTAAATGTGATATGAACAGCCTCGGCTTGCTACGGGGGCCAAGATATAGGACCATGGGTAACAGGGGTCAGTCATGCGCTGTGGAACAATAGAGGAGCATGTGGGAGGTACTACAAGGTTACATGCATAGGTGGAGCGAATTTGGCTCCTCACCCTTGCAAAGGAGGGAGCGTTACTGTAAGAGTTACTGATTTGTGCGACAGTTGTGCTGGTGACCTTAACCTTTCTCAAGAGGCTTTCAATGCCATTGCAGATACTAGAGCTGGAAAGATTCGTATTCGATACGACCCTGCATAATTTAAACTTCTAAAGTATCATGCTCCATGGTTGTAAACACAGTCTTTTGGTTTACACAGTATCTACAACACTACAAGTAATCAAAGATGTTAACAATAAGTTATTAATATGTTTTTTTTTTAAAAAAAAAAAATAATAAGCTAGAGCATACGTACTGTAATTCCCATCAAATAAGGGAGAAGTTGTTAGAACTCTAAAAAAAATATATATATGTCATATATATATATAATCATTTTTGATGACTTTTGATTAGAGTTGTCAATTTAAAAAACTTATACAATGGGAGTTCATTTTTTACAACACAATTTCCGTTGAGCCTCTATTTGAACCCTGTTATAGATGGTTTAATACTCTATAGTTGTTAACTTGTTATTATTATGACGCATACCCATTGATTTTAATAAAAATTTGAGCATTAGACTACATGAGAAAAATTAAGTTTTAGATAGATTAAATTAGGAAAAATTAAATTTTAATTATATAATAAAAATAAATTTATACTAGATCAAATGAGAAGAATAAAGTTCAAATCAATCGATTTCAAGTTATTCGGGTTTAGTTTGAGTCAAATGCGAATCAGCTAACCGGGTGTCCGGGTCCAATAAAACATTGAGCGGCTAAAATACAAGAAAAATGGCATACAAACTGTAGAAGAAGGTCAAAGAGACAAAGAATGATCGCAATAAGTAGGCAACGATCCCCACTTGTGCTAAAATGGAGTCAACTAGTCAACCAATTGTAAAGCCATTGGAAGAACATCTTTATTGGAAAAACTTCCAATTTTGTCGCTTCTCTATGACTCTACCCAATGATTTCTACGCGTTGTGAGTTTTTGAATTTATTTATGTAATTCCCTTTCTTAATTTTGAGTTTACTGTTAATGCATGTTGTTTTGCTTATGATTAATATTAAACCAAACAGAGGTTTAATTTCCCACTAAAGCTCTCTAATTATAATTAGACCAGTATTTTCCGACGTGGTCTATTAGATTTTGTTTTTGGGTGATTTGTTAAGAAAATCATCTAAAAGATAATAGATACTCTTCAAACTCATAAGTAGTTATTATCACCATAATAAGAATAATAATTAATCTCTCAATTCCTTATTCTTCCTCATTCCAACACTATAATTTCTTTTTTTTTTCACCTCATTCATTGTCATCACCTTTATTTACCTTCATTTTTCATTATTTTGACTTTTACCACCCCTTTAATCATCTATATCAATCCAAGCATAGCCTCAAAGTGAATATATCAATGGAAATATCTTGAATATTAATCTTGTGAAAGATAAGGATGATTTAGTGAACCAGGGAGATGGGTGGCAAGAGTTTGCCAAAGCACCAATGCCACAACTCAAACTCCGTCAAACCTGGAACCTTGACCGTTTGCAATGTAGGAAAGGCACAGAAAAGGTAGAGTCCATCCTGACGTTCATCTACTCCAATCAGACTCCTCGAACGTTGGCCCTATATTGCACACAAGGAATCAGTGAATTTGACACTACATTTAAAATCGTCAATCAATTGCGACACCGAAATTAAATTGCAATTAAGCTTAGGAACAAATAAGACATTCTCAAAGACAAATCCTTGGTCAAAACAACACGACCAGTCAGGGTTGCAATAGCCTTTGTACCATCAGGCTACCCTATGGGCCAATTATGAATGCAACGAACATCAATAAGGCAAGCTTGATTGCCAGGAACATGATGCAATGCTCCCGTATCGATTATCCATGTCAAAGAAAAAGCCTCACTTGTCATTCGATCACCTGATTTTTATTTTCTATGGATAATATTCAATAAAATTTGCACATGCTCCGGGTTTTAATCACGCAAACCTGACGAAATTTCGGTAGATAAACCCATGGGTTCAATGACGGCATTAGCCCTCACTTCCTTACCACGACCACGACCAGCTGTAGAAGAATTGTTGGAAGCCTATCCTGCTCCCAAGTTCCCCCCTCTGCCAGAGACCCTGTTATCTCCCTTATTACGGTCATCCCACCACTCCGAATATCCATGTAATTGAAAGCAAGCATCTATTACATGCCCCTTTTTCTTGCAATGCGAGCAATGGAGTTTCCACTTGTCTAGCTTATCACTGCTGCCCTTACTTCGATTAACCTAGAGAGCAAAGGCATGGGTCTCAAAGACTTCCCCCCTTGCAATAGCCTGAGAACGTTCTTCCTGCATGAAAGCTTGATACGCAACCTCAAGAGTAGGTGTAGGTTTTTGAGACAATAGATTGGAATGAACAGTAGCAAACATTTCATCATCCACATCAATCAAGAGTTGGTGAAATATCTCCTCATCACGATCCAAAGCAAATTTAGTTGTGGCATCACAAGTACATAAACCACATTCACAACAATGTAATGGTTTCAACCACGCCAAGTCATCAAATAGACCCATCAATTAATTTTAATACTCATCAAACGAATACCAGAAGATTGAAGGCAAGTGGTGATGCTTGCACGAAGCTGCTAGAATCTCAGGCCATTAGCAACCGCAAAATGTTTCTCCAAACAATCCCACAAGTGTTTGGCCTCATCGAATAGAGGAAGCAATTTGAGGATCCATGCTACGTAGCATCTAAGAAACCAACATTGAATTCACCGTGTCCCAATCAAGGAGCTTTGACCCATATGATGGCTTTGTTATCAGACCATCAATAAATACAAATTTGCGGCGTGACTTTAGAGTCAACATCATGGCTCTAGACCATGCAACATAATTGTCGCTGGTGAGAATAACTTGGGAGATGAGATTGCCCGGTTAATCACTGGTGCTAAGAAAATATGGAGAGCAAGGATCGGTCCTGTTGTCCTAGTCAGACATGATGGAAATAGCAGCTAGAAAGAATCGGCAGAAGACAAACTACAACAAACCCATAACAGAACAATCACTAAACACCAAACCAGCAGAAGAAAAGAAAATAGCATGCCTCATGGTGATATAGCACATAAACAAAATCACTGAACACCTAAAGATCAAACCACTAAAAAACCAAACTTCTTATACTAATGGAACCACATAAAACACCGAACACCCATCACACAAACAGCAGCACACACTGAAAGAAAAGAGGAACTGCAACACACACCAAACAACCGAAAGAATGTGCCACGTAGTGAGGATCAAACATCGAACAAATGATCAAATAAACAAGCAATGCACCAACAGAAGAAGAGGGAATACGATAGATGAAAAGAACCGAATAAGCAGACACAGAGCACCGAAAGGATAAATCCAAAAGGTAAAAACAAGCACTGAACAACAAACATAAAGCAATGATCAAACTATCAATATCAATGATTAGTCAACCACCAATCAAATAAATAACCACCAAACAAAGGTCAAATAAACAAGACATGGTTAAATAAATAAATGATCAAATAATCAACCACCAAACCATCGGGGAAGAAAAAAAAGAAAAAGAAAATAGGGACATAGGATTAATTGGCAGAACAAGAGAAGAGAAGAAGAGAAAAAATATTAGGGATATTCCGATACCATGACAGAATTTAGAGAAATTGGTAAAAAAACTATGGTAAAACTCATAAGGGGTCTTCTTCGAGTAGAGTTGCTCATAGTAAAGGTATATCTAGTAGTGACCTTACTATATTTCATGTTCTTATGTCTCTATCTCTGGCTCTATATCTGTAGATGGCTATGATGGAGATGAAGGAGGTGAGACTTCCGATGAAGAGAATTTCTCAGCCGAGGATTCTAATGCTAAAAAAAAAGGACTGCTAAAGGAGTTAGAGGATTGCCATCCAATGTTTCAAGGAAAAGGAACTCCAAAGTTTGTATGTTCTTGAATTAAGCAAGCTCAAAAACTCTCTCTTATGTTTGTGTAAATACAGTTATATTGATTTTATATTAATCTGATCAAGTTTACATGTATTTTATAGTTTTGCTAACCTGTTGTGTTTGTCTTGCTGTATACTACTACCTCATATATACTAGAAACATATCAGACTATTATGTAATCTTATCTTTTTCTCCTATATCTGATATCTTTTATAATTATTAATTTTTTTCTACACTCCCCCTCAAGTTGGTTGTGGGATCTTTCACACCCAACTTGAAAAGTACATTTTCAAAGATATTAACACTAACTGCCTTGGTTAAAAATCAGCCATCCGGTCTTCCTATCGAACAAATGGTAGATATATAACCTTGGCTTCCAAGTTGTCTTTAATAAAGTGTTGGTCCACCTCAACATGTTTTTAGATATTCTTATAGCAGCCTATCTTTAGAAGGAAATCCTAGCTCAGAAAGTAGTTTCTTCAACCACAGAACCTCCACTACCCCTTTTGCAATCCCCTGAAATTTTGCCTCTGCATTAGAGAATGCTACGACCTTTTACTTTTTACTTTTCCATGTCCTTAGATTACCTCCCACCAAGGTGAAGTATCCCGAGGTTAATTTTCTACCATCTCTATATCTTGTCAGTCTGCATCAGTATATGTCTGTATTTTAAGATGACCATTCTTTCCAAACACCACTCCTCTTCCTGGTGTTCCTTTGAGGTGTCTCAATACTTGATATACCTTCTACTCCACCGTCTTCTATCCCCTTTGATTCTTCAGCCTCTTTCTCCTCTCCAATCACAACCGAGCTTGTTCCCTTCCTTTGTTGGTCTTCTAGTTTTTCTCCTCCTTTCTCCCCTTGTTTCCCCAAGTCGGGCCACTAGTCTAGGTATCCCATAAGCTTAAAATACCCCTCCTTAGTGTGTCGGCTTTCCCCATAATGTGTACAACGGAGGTGGCTTTTCTCATCTTCTCTCCGAGAGGATGGCCTAGTTGATCAGGTGTTGGTGTTGAGGCCACTTCCCAACCCTTGTGTCGTTGACCCAAGTAGGTTGTCAGGTAAGTTGCCTCTCATAATTGTTCTTCTTGTTATATCTCGGAAAATTGTGTTGTAGGCTACCTAACTGTGGGTAGAGGTTCTTGGTTGACTAAATCTCATATGTTCTTGTCCAATTCGTCACTTAACCCGGATAGAAATTGGTATAACCAGGTTTGTTGGGTCAAATTATTGTGCATGACTATATCTTCCGAACACTTCATGGGATTGGGCATTCTTCGATCGATTTATTTCCAAATTGAGGTCAATTCGCCATAAAACATTTCGATTGAATCGTGCCTTTGTCTGATCCGGTTTGCTTTGAGCGTAAGGTCAAAGTTTGGAGGCCATCACTTCCACTCCCAAGCATTGTTTTGATGCCCTCCATAGTTCTCTAGCAGTTGGGAAGTCCAAGAATTGGCTAACCAATTCAGACCCTATATTCTCTATGATCCATGCTTTTACAGTAAAGTCCCTTTGGGCCCATTGACTGTAATTTGATGCATCCATGGGTGGGAGATTCGCTATGATATGACTGAACCTTCATCTACCCTCAATTGCAAGTTGCATCAATTTGGACCATTTTGTGTAATTTTGGGTGTTTAATTTTTCAGCAATATATATTGAGTTAGTTGCCCTGTGGTCACTGCTCTTATTGTGTTGAAGCTTTTTGAAAAGCTCCATTAATTGAGCAATGATCACGGTGGAAGTCTCAATCGGGTCTTTGGGTGATTCACTCATCAGGCAATGTTTGGTAAGTGATGATGCTCCTTATGGCCGGAAAAAACACCATATTAAACACCGGCTCTAATACCAAGCTCAGAAACTCTCTCTTATGTTTGTGTAAATACAGTTATATTGATTGTATATTAATCTGATCAAGTTTACATGTATTTTATAGGTTTGCTAACTTGCTGTGTTTGTCTTGTAGTATACTACTACCTCCTATAGACTAGAAACATATCAGACTAAGTAATCCTATCTTTTGCTCCTATATCTGATCTCTTTTGTAATTTTATCTTTTCTACAAAGCCTATTTTTATGACATTTGATTGCTTAACCACTGCCTTGATTTTATTAGTAACATGTGCCACATAGTTTCTTGATCATCAATATATGTTGTTCTTGAAATTAGTTATGTAAAATTGATTGGAAAAAAAGATGGAAAATGTTAGGTTGAGCTTGTAGTGTAATGGTTCCTCTTCTGATGATTCTCAGCTAATCAGACAATCAGTCCTAAGAGAAAAACGCAACGTAATGTTACATACAAATCAAACAGAAGGCCGGTTACTGAAGCAGAGAAAGAAAAGGCTCAGGAAAAGGCAAGGGACGTATCTTATCAATACCTTAATTCCTTCTTCGTAGTCATGAGACCGTCAAGTGTTTATAAGCGCTTTTATATGGAAACTTCATTCCTCCTCTATGCCTGTTCACCATGTCATTGTCATCATTGATCTTAGTAATCTTTTATTTTTTGTTTAACCTTCAATTTTTTTATTTTGATGTTTTAGTCTGCTAATTTTTTTTTTACCTTTTTTAAAAAAAATCGAAAACTAACACACCCGAAAGTATTTCGAAATATGACCTCTTGTAAACCGTTGTCACTGACAGCGGTTTTAAGAGAGTTAATATATTGACTTTATGGGACTTGAATTTACCTGGTATAAAACCGCTGTTAAGGACAACGGTTTTACTTAAAGCTTGGCAGCGGTTTTACATTGGTGTTTAAACATTTTTTGATGATGGGAAAATGAATTCTGTAAGTGTAAAACCATTGTCAAGGACATTGGTTTATTTTATTTTTTTTTTGTAAAACAGTTGGTAAATTCAAGTCCCATAAAGTAAATATTTAGGTTTACAAATGAAGGTCATGTTTCGAAATACTTTCAGCTAAGGTTAGTTTTCGAATTTTATTTTAAAAAAAGTCAAAAAAAAATTAGCCGTTTTAGTCTATTCCAAATGAATGGAACCCCTGAAATGTTTTCAAGAAACGCCAGGAAGTAATTCTCAGACTAAAAGATAAAACATGGACGTAGCAGAGTTACTTTCAGAAAAAAAATAGTGGAGGATTCGAGGGTGGCTGGAAAAGATTTGCTTTAGAGAATCTCTTGGAAGAATTTGATGTGTGCTTGTTTGTTCCTAGCACTGACTCAAAGGGTGGAAGACCTGTACTGAATGTTAGCATATTCCGAGTGGTTTCAGAATTTGTTCAATCTGCTCCAGTAACTCCTTCCAATGTAGAAGTTCAGCAGGTTTTAACGAGGATGGAGATGATGACTTTGATTATGCTCGGAGAAACAGGCGTAGGCGAAAGAACTCCGGTGTGAATTGTAAGAGCCATTATCCTGGCAGTGATGCTCATAATAGAGGTATGTACGTCCTTTCAGATACTAAAATCATTGGCTATAGTGAGAGAGCTTCAAAAGCTTCACCTATTTATCTCTTCACTCTCTCTATCTGCTAAGATCCTCATGAAGATGCAACGGATGAGAGTTCTGATGAAGAGAAATCCAGCACAGAAGAAATCTGTTATGGAAGTACCGAGCAATATTTCACGGAAAAGGAAGAATAGTATTGGTATGTTTTACAATTATGTGGACAAATATAATAATGTAGGATTTCTATTCCAGAGTATGCTTACTTGCTAATTCATGCTAATGCCATTCTCATGAAATTCTGAAAATGCGTGATTCAATATATATGCAGTATGCTCGAATAGTTGTTTGATTGGAGTTGGGCGAACAGAACCTTGATTGGTTTAAAGAATATATTATATAGTAAGGGTTGTGAGCCTATATGAAATAATAATTTAATTTCACCATTCATTATTAGCTTCTGATTATTTCACCTTTTGTATTTCCATAATGCCGAACCATTTTATATTTTTGGAGGTAGAAAGAAGAGTGATGTTATTCACAACTTCCATTAATTTTTTGTTTATTCATCATTATTTGAATTTATAGATGTATGAATTTATTTTACTTTAGCATCCTCCTGGTTTCTGCAAGAACATGTAAACTATCCATCTGGAAGAAGCTTTCAACATTCATTAGATACCCAAGTTAATTCATTCTCTTAATTGTCATACTGTATGATTTTTATTTTTCTGGTGGCGAATTAAGCTCGTAATTGTTTTGCATGTTCTTTTTACCAAATTCTCAGCTGGAAACACTACCTTTTGAGGAAAATGGCGAACATTGCAAATCAAGGGTATGTCAAGTAACTGAAGCAGACAAAAAACATGCTTTGGAAAAGGCAAAGGAAGCGGCTGTTAAATTCACAAATCCGTTGTTAGAAGTAATGAGACCATCTAGTGTTCATAGACGTTATTTTCTGGTAAAGTTTCCTTCTCCTCAAACAATATATGCATACATTCTGCTAATGTCAATAATCTTCTAAGTACTCTGTAGTATTTTTGCTTAACTCATATATACACTTCATCACGATGTTCAGTCGATTCCGAAGGACTCGAAAGTCAGGAGCAAATTGCGAAAAGACAAACAAGTGATCCTTCGTGAGTTTAGGGAGGATAGAAATTAGAGGCGGAACAGTTAATGTCTTAGTGAGTCAAATGACTCACCAGTGAGGCAAAAAAAAAATCAATTCAATTTATTAAAAAAAAACTCTCGCCCTTTGGGACGATGGCGTTAGACCAAGTTATGGAAATGATGAAATGGAAGTAGATGTTTTAGGGGCAAGATGAGTGTTGGAAGACTGAAAAGATGACAGCCATTGAGCCCCAGATGTAGGTGAGGACGTGAGATCTAGTGTCATAGCCACATGGAGCAAACTAGCTGGGTGTGTGTCGGGATCTGAGTACAAAAAGGAGGAAAAGTGAGGATAAGAGATGAGAAATGAGAAATGAGTAATGATTTAAATGAGTTGTTTGTTGGAAAGAAAAGTATTAACAACACGACCATGTAGCTTTCAAAGGTTGAAATAGGAAGCTAGGTTGATGGCCTTCAGGCCTTGATAAATGATGGGGGATAGGGGAGCTTTCAAAGGTTGATGGCCTTGATGAATGATGGGAGATAGACAGCCAACAATGTGTTTGGTTATAAGGGAGGGAAGAGGAAGGTTCTAGTATTGGGGAAGTTGCCAAAAAAAAGTATTGGGAAAATTTAATCCAATGCTTAAAATTTAGATTTGAGAAAGTTTTAACATTTGGAAATGGTTGGTCAACGAAAGTTCAACAGGCGTGTGGGGTCTTCACCATATGTTTCTTTTCTTTTTTAATTTTCATGGATTATTAATAAAGGTAGGTTTATAGTTTTCATTTAAATTTTACGGTTTATTTAATAAATTTTGGTTCATAGCTTATAGGCTAATACACACCTAAGAGCGAATTTGGTTGTTGTCTTGGTGGGAGAAATAAACTCACATGTCGGCCCAAAAAAAATTATTTAAATATTTGGTTGTATTTTGTACGTTTTGAACATTTATATGTATTTGTTTAGTATTATTATTTGGTTGTTTGGTAAAAAAAATTATTACATATTTGATTATCGATTGTGATTCACTAGGTAGAAAATCCTAGATCCGCCACTGATAGAAATGATGGAGTGGAAGGACGGAAGCCATTGGAAGAGCTCGAGAAAGAACACTGAGCAGGGGAGGAAGAGAGTAAGAGAGGGAAAAGAGAATTAGCTTTTCTATTGTTATACAATTACAATTACAAAATGACTATTTAACAAACTAAAAACATAAACTCCAACACCCCTGAAATTGGAAATGGTTGAACAAATATTTTCAGTTTGAACCTAAAAACACATGGACGTGCACGTTTTGTTCAACTACCTCTAGCAATGTAGTATTGCTATGTGGTTGGAACGCTTTGTTGCTGATAATAAGTTAGAAGAATCCGATGTCTGCGTGTTTGTTCCTGCAGAAGAACAGAATGGGAAATTTTTCCTTGATGCTATCATATTCAGAGCCCGTCCATAAGTCGTATGATTTATTCAAGTGCGTAACTCATTCCGCTCCTCTGTCTAGTGTTCAATTGCAAACTTATTTTCTGCGTTGATGGATGTTTTGCTGCTCTGTAAGCTGGAAGAAACTTTTAATTTAGATGTAGATGGCTGATATTCTAGTAGTTTACTAATCTTTGCCACCCTCTTTTGGAAAGGAGATTATTTCATGAAATTTGGTGAACATAATTATCAATTGTTTGGGGTTACTCTCTACCTCTTTGTCCTGGTATGGATGTGATAAAATAAACAAGGCAAGATAGAGGCAATATCAATATAATATATATGAAATAATTAATGTTTGAAATATATATTATACGTAGTGCTTATATATAGAGTTGTTCTTCTACAAGATGGACAAGTGTTACTCCCTCTGTTTTTTGCTTGTTCTTTTCATTTTCTTTTTGCGCAGACTCCAATATAAACTCAAAATTCAAATATGTTCGATTGTGCTTTTGTAAAATTTATGAAAAAAAATTCATATTTGGAAAATGTATTTTGAGACAAATTTATCAAGATCCAAAATAAATATGTTTTTTCATCTATATTAGGGAGAATTTATAGTCAAAATTTAACTCTAAAATTTATAATATTCCAAATGAGAAGAACAAAAAAGAACGAAGGAGTATCTTTGGACACAACAATAGACGTATGCTTTAAGACGTGATAGTTCTCACCAATTAATAATGTATGAGTGTGACAAATCACACGCAGTTTTTTGCACATTTTCTAATTTCTCTATATCGTGTAGCATCTACATAACTATTAGCCAAAGCCAAGGCATTGCTAGTAAACTTCACCACCAAGGCAACCTTTGTACTCACCTGACTCTTCAGCTCATCTTTTTCATCTTTCTTCCCAGCTTCGCCATCGCTAAACCCATCGATACAAGTATTCAGGTCTGTTATCGCGGCACTCATCCATGTCTGCACATTACTCATCTCAAAAGTCCGCTTAATCTTACTCCTCAGAACCTTGCTCATCTGATCCAGCGACCTTTGAACCTGCTCTACAGCTTCTTTCGTCAGCTCCACGCAATCTTGAACGGCCATGTCATCTCCTGTGGTTGTTTCATTACCCACTGCTGCCACATATTTTGCAGTTTGGACTGCTTTGTTGAGGCTGATATGAATAGCAGCGTGAGTAAGCATCCCGAGGTCCGTGTCACTGGTGTAGGAGGATGAGAGGGAAGAGTAACACAAGTCCGAGTAAAGGGTCACTTGGCAACTCTTCTTGATGAAGTCATCTAGCGTTTTGGAGTTGGGTGAGGTGGTGGATTTGACGGCGGTTGACCGGAGAAGGATAGAGTAGAGGAGGATGTAGGTTGAGAGAAGGGTGTAGTTTGTGATGAATTGCATGACTGATGAAAGATGAAAGATGAAAGATTGGAGGTTTTTTGCATGCTAGCTAGTTGACTAGTTAGTTATTCATAGAAATTGAGAGGCTGCCTGTTACACCATATATACTGCAATTTGCAAATGGTTTGTAAAATAATATTCCAGAGTTATATACTTCGTAGTTAGTGCATTATATAAAAGATCAATATTATATATTAGTAAGAGGTACGTAAAGAATAATATATGCATTTCATTAGTTATACTCTTGAAAAAATATCATTTGTCCAACTACTTTCTAGAGGATTGGCGTATGGGTATTCCTCAATGGTGTGCTATAGCTCTCTCCATACTTTTAAAGTTGAAACATCTAATCATTTTATACCTAAGCTAAATTTGGATACATGGTTACGTACGCATAATTCTTATCTTTAATGTAATGATGAAATTGGGCTTAGTCTGAACAATACCTTAGGATTTCTTTCTTTATTTTTATTTTTATAAGAGAATTCTTATTCTATATAATATAAAGTGTCTTTAGTGTGACTTCATCAAACTCCCTTCGTCTCTCGAAAATTGTCAAATAAAGACAAGTCCGATAAATATGTATGCACGCACATAGGGATATTAATCAAATCATATTATTTCATAGATTAATAATAATGTAGTGCCACCATTTTTTTTATGCAAAGTTGAAGGAGAAATTGCAACGATCATGTTCAATAATGTACTTCATAGATAGATGTCATTGCTTTTTCAATTAGCATACAGCCATGGGTTCTTATGTATTGCCAAATAATTAATACAGTTATGTCGTAGAAGTATATGTTTTCCATGCCACTGCATTCTCATTGCTTTTTCAATCAGCGGTGCCTAACTGTTGATTCCATCCGATCTTACATAGAATTGCGTGCGGATTCTATGTTTATGTTAATGTATACCGTATAAGATTTTCACCCAAAAAAAAAAAAAAAATTTGTATGAAATTCATTTAAACCAATTCATTTCAACGCTAGGTGGAATGTCTAACGGAATATATCAGTCCAATAATTCATAACATTATATATCTATTTTATCTTAATTAAGCGTAGCATATTTAGCATTTGTATGACTTATAGTTAGGAAACTCTGCAGTGCATATGTTATTATGTCATTCCAAGCTGTACATACAAGATTTTATTCTATATGTATATCCTGGATGAATGAAAGGAGACTTAAAATGTTATTGGTAGAGATAGAGGAAAAGAGAACTATTATGTGTAAGAAAATCTTTAAGAATCGAAATAAAATCCATATTGACCACTTTTGTTAATAACGTACGATTATTAGTTTTGAATTGGTTTCTGAACTCAGCTCCATTTGTTGTAAATGGGTTTACATATACAGGTTTAAGATAATGGTTTTACACTTGCAATTAAATTACATGGTCTAGTAGTTCAAGGTTTCAAGGTTTGAGTTTGAAGAGGAAGTAAGCAACATCTGCTACAAGAAAAGGAAAAAAATGACTTCATTTCACTTTTTTAGATGAACTTCTTGTAAGTGTATGTGACATGGAGAGGGGATGATTAGGTTAGAGGTGATCAAAGTTCGGCCCGGCTTCGTAGTGAGTCTAGGTATCGGATGAAGCTTAAGATTGGGCTAATTTTAGTTTGCCTGGATTCCAATTTCAGGCTTAAATAGCAGACTTTTCAAACTATTTTCTTGATATGTTCAAAATTCTAGTCTAAATTTTTTTTCCCTAATTTGTCCAAAAACGTTATAGTTAAAAACAAAATTTATAACAGTTTAAAAATCGGCCCAAAATTTATGCCCAAACCTACTAACTTTTTGTATCAAACCACTTTAATTAGCTCTAGATTAGTATGGTTAAGTTTGTCAAGTTATCACTTAAGCAATTTTTTGGTGAAATAACTTTGGGAGTTATTAGATTGCTAATATACTAGCTAGCTAGGCACAAATAGTGACATTTGATAGCAATATGATGTACAAGTAATGACTGTCACTATTAGCATATCAATTCATTGTATTCTGATAATCTGTTATCTTTCTCCATTTACGTTGACTCCCATATTCGTCTTCGACAAAATTTTTTCTCACTTCTAATCACTTTCTTCTTCCTTCCCATCATTTTAATAGAAATTTTTTCTAATACTCATCCCACCAATGAGTAAAAAGACTCATCGTCACTTTCTCTCTACCCATTTATTCTCTCTTACTTTCTACCATATCTTATCATATTTTTTTTATCTCCAACATAAATATATCAATTATATTGATTATTGGTTAAGTAACTATATTAACAATACATTTATAAATACTAATGACGTCAATTAACTTAATTAATATTTTTAAATTGATAAGAATGTTATTTTTAAATAAATATTGCAAAGAAATATTAAATTATTAATAATAGTAATCGAAATTTAGTAACTTAGGAAATGAAAGAGAAAAAAAATTGTGCAAAACTATATCAATACAGATGTCTATTTATAGATCATAAAATTTTATGACCATAGGTGTAATTTTTTTTTTATATAAAGTATATTTCAAGAAAATAACAGTTGAAAATATAATCATTATAATCAAATAAGTTTTTTTAATTGGTTAGTTTTTGACATGTGTTAGGATTTGATTGGTCAGCTTTATATATAAAAAATGAAAAAATTTAGGTGGGATTCACGAGGAACTCATTGTGGCAGGCTGGGGGCCCATTTTGTTCTTATGCGTGATTTTTACATGAAAAAAAATTCTGACCATTAATGCAGTTGCTATTAGTATTTGATAATTCCCATGTTGCAAACTTGCAATAAAAAGATAACATAGCAAATATTAGATATGTACGTTAACGATGCACATGAATTAATAGAAGACAGGAGCATAAAAGTTTTCTTCATTCATCTAATTAATTGTTTACATTTCTCATATATTGAAACTTCTAGTGAATTACTCCACAACATAAAATCGATAATTCTTTAGTCCAATTAAAACTATGTAAAATCATAATATTCACTCTCAAAAAATAAATCAATTATTTACTTTGTACATGCTCTCAAATCATCCTCCATATCAAGTACTACTCTCTCCGTCCTTATTTATTTGTTATTTTTGATTTTTTAGAATCTCCAAGATATAACATAAAACGTTTTTTTTCTTTAAATTCAAAAGAAAAAAAATTATAAAAACATGATATTTAAAAAATTAACATTAAAATACATCTAACAAGATTTTATTTAAATATGTTATTTATTATAAAATATAAATATAATATATAATCAAAGTTTATAAACCTTGGTTTTAAAAATTAAAATATAACAATTAAAAAATGACGGATATAGAAGCAAATAGTTTGGTCCATTACAAAAAAAATATAATTCAAAATAGTTATTAGTACACTTTATATTAAACACATTTTATAATATTATATGGTTGATTGATGGAGAATCTTGGGATCGTTTAATTCGTAATCTTGAATATGTTATTTCATTCCAAAACACTTACCTAAACTGCACTAATTAAAGTATGAATTTAAAACATATTCCAAAATATAAGGGGCACATCTTAAATTGTTGATCGACACTCTCAAACACCAACAAAATTGATAAAACCTCCGCAGTTCGAACTCTCACGAGTCACGAGTCTCGTCTATCTATATCTATTTCCATAATCCCACGTGGCACCCCCCTTTGCCACTCCTTCCCATTACCCCTATTCTGTTTTCCTCTGTAGGCTATGTTCAGTCACTGTCTTTTCCAACTCTAGCAAACTTTGCTCTCATTTTTTCATAAATTCAAACTCCATGAAAATTGTCCTCAAAGCTTTAACCCTAGCTTCTCCGATCTCTCTCCTCTTTAAAGAAATTAATCGAATTCAATGGCGCTTTCATTCTCCTTAATTTCTCACTCATTCCTCGACCACTCACTTCCCCGACTCCGCTTCTCCAATATCCCCTCTTCGCAAAACCCTAGACCCCTCAGGGAACAAGCCGCCGTCGACGGAGGAGAGGGACATTTCGGTGATAAATGGAGTCCACAGCTTGAGATTGAACGCTTATTTGAATGGGAATGAGAATGGGAATGGTGCGGCGAATGGGAGATTAGTTAAGTTTGTTGACGGTGATAGTGTTACGCCGGCGGCTACTGGTGTGGTGGACGGAGTTCCTGAGACTAAGATGAAAACGGTGAGCTGGAGAAGGCGGCGGTTTCGGTGGAGGATATTGGACAAGAGGAAGCTTGGTAAACGAAAGCCGCTGGAGATAAATTAGAGGTACTTCATCTTCTTTCTTCTACATTACGCTTTGTATGTTTCTTATTGCTAATTGATAACAAGTATTGTATTGCTTCGTCGAGTATGGGAGTGAATGATTGTGAATGTGAATATGTAGGTTTAGTCGGTTTTGGAGTTTGGATTGTATATTATTATTGAATAAATCTCAGCTCTTGAATAGGTAGGAAATTACAAGATGCCTTTAGGTATACTAAGAATATGATGAAAAGATTCTCGAATATTTTTATGTCAGAGATACATTTATCATTGCCTGACTTCATATTTCTTGTGTTAAAGGTATCATAGGATCTAAGGCTCATACTGGGCATTTGAACTAATCTAAAAGTGTACAATGTGTTAAGCAGAGGAAATATTTGGGAGAACGTCCTTTAGCATTTCTATTAACATGACTGCATAGTACAACGTCCACAACTTTACAAATTCCCTAAACATTTCCGTTACGATATAGACTTTTATCTCAGATACATTCATTTTGGATAACAGTATTGCTTTCACCTCCTCTGGTAGGCCCACTTGAATTGTATGAGTTTCTTTTGCAAGGGAGAAGAAAAGCCAATCAGCATGAAGTTTATCGTCAGCACTAAGCGTAGATAGTAATCAGGATTAGCTTGGATATTCTTTGACAAAAACAAAGCGTAATTGAGGTTTAGAGCAGCTAGTCCCGTGTCAATTGTGATCTCTTCTGCTTTAGTTCTTGTTTCTTCCTTCTTTTACATTTCAATTTTTTTGACTTCTTCTTTGTCTTTTTCATCTCCAAAATCAAGCATCCAAATTCTCTTCTCTAGAGTGAAATGAAACAATGTCTTATGGGGTGGGGACATTTTCAGGATTAAGTTCATGATACTCACACCCATCAGTAGACCCTTCAGTAATGGATAGATTATTATTTATTAGTTGGATGTCCAGTTGCAATCATATGTATAGTGGGTGGTAAATTTTGCATTTAATCACACTCTATATTCACCAAAACATTAGCTTCTGCCATAGCTTCTTGAACATCATCTGCAACGATGTACTGCCAATGAAGCACACCTGCACTCAAGGATTACACAACACCCAGAGGACAGCAACAAGCAACAGAAGATATTATATATTTCCCCCCTTCCCCACTAAAGGAATCTTCTAACCGTCTTGCTATTATACTCATTATTACAGTATTACTTTATAACAGAGTATGCTATTACTTTATAATAGAATTTGTTATGCATGTTCATCTCTTTCTTTTTCCACATTCCTCTCAGCTTGTTTGTCATTCTTGCCCTTCCTTTGGTATGTAAACAGGATCATCTCGGCCTTAGGACGATTCATTACATCATCTCTTGTCGAAACAAGTGTAATCCCATTTCCATTTGGCTCGTGTAGTGGGGAGTCCTCTTTAGTTCCTTGGTCACTCCATTCCTTGTGAGTTTGAAGTGCCTGACATTAAAATTATGTTATTTCTTAAATTATATTTTGAATATATGAAATGAAGATTTCTATCGTTGACATCAAAACACATACAATTGATATATATCTAAACATGTAAACATGATATCATAACACCACATCATGGTAATCGTAACTTCTTTTTCAGAAATAATTACTTCTATTTCTTCCATCATAAGACCTATATTCGAGAAATCATAACACATATGCTTGAGATATGAATTCTTACGTTTGAGATCACGACTTATATAGGTCCCACTATAGAAAATTTAACAATATGACACCTACAACCGACGTCATAACACGTAAACATGGAACTTGTAAACACGTAAACCTGATATGATAATGTGTAAACTTATATCAGAATTCTTATTATCTAGGTTAAAACATCTATACCGCTCAATTCATAAAACCTAAACTTGAGATCATAACTTACTTTTATGAGATTATAACTCCGAACAACTCAGCTTAGTCCATAACCTGAAATTATTGACCTTAAACCTAATATCATAACATATGAACCTAAACCTAATCTCAAAATTAACAATTTTTCCCGATATCATAGCTTCTACATCTGATGTCATACTTTTTATTTCAAATATTATAACACTTAAATAAGCATGAGATTATCATAACTTCTAAGGTTATGATACCTATACCTCTAAAATGAGTCAATATTAACAATAAACTATTGATGACATATTTAAAGTTTTTGTTTACTTCCTTGTCTATGTGTAAGAATCCCCTCTTGTTTTTTAGAAATTTCTTCTCTAATTTTCGTTATTGGGTCTTCCTTCTCATCTTATTCAACATTACTAAATTTATTTTTATGTTAAAAATTTTGTTTTCAAAGATAATAAGTAATAAATACAACAAGTCACTTGGGCCTAGCAAATGTGTTCAGATTTTTTCCAATTTCTTCAACTTGATGAATTCCTATCAGAGTCTTATGCATGAGGTCAAAAAGGTATGATCATTGTGTAGATTTCTTTCTTCTTAAGAAAGGTGCCCTTGTAAGGATTTCCTCTCAACTTTCTCCTTTGAAGCTTTTATTTTATGGCTTTACATTAAATTGAGTGATGCAATATTATTTAAAAGTTTCTCATTTAATTCACAAAGAAGATCCATAGGCTGCTAAGAATAGAATCAACAAGATTAAAAAATATTTTATGATATCAACAAAGTTATATTAATAATTAATTTAGTTAAAATATTTAATTACAATAATAATTAATTGTAGTTTTCTTTGTGCTTATTAATTTCTAGAATATTTTCATCGGTCTCTATTTTTAAGAACTTGGTGTTTATAGCTGGTTCTTCTAATGGTTTAGTGTCATAAATTTTTCTTTTTTGCATTTCATAAAGAATTTCCTCCATGATATCATCATAATCTGAAACATTAGTGAAAGGTAAAATAATGGAATCCCAACACTAATTTCTGCCTCTAAACTCTTAACCTTACTATTCAACTTCTTCTTATCCCAATATTTTAAGTATGGAGTCTTCACAAATAGAAGTTCTTCCTTAGTTTGAGGCGCTCCGATTATGCCAAAAATCAAATTTAATGCTTGTTGTATTTTGTACTCAAAACCTTTTAAAGAGAAAACCCAATATTTTTCCTGACGATGATCGCTCATTTGAAGACATCCTGAAAATAAATCAAGAAAGATAAAGTTGGATTTTATTAGAATGATAATGAATATCCATGTATTTTTTTACTATGATTGACTCAATTTAATTTATATAGTGTTTCCACTTTTTCTATCATGTAATTATCAAATCACATCTTCATCAAAATATTAGCACTTTATACAGTTTATAGAGTACAAATACAGAACATGCATAATACTAAATAACATACAAAATGGAAGACACATCAATACATGTAAATTTGATTAACCCTCGAAAAAATAGATACCTCCGAAACTTTATAAAAATCAAATTAAAATGTCAAATAATCAATCACTACATTTAATTAAGTTGATTTGCAAAATGAATAAACTTGACAAATCAAAAATATTGCATTAAATTTATACCCATCACATGCAATGGTTCTAACTTTGTTCTCCACTGTCACACACTCATTGACATATCTCTACGTACACAACTACACATCGAAACTTCCTATAAATTGCTAATTCACCGACTAAACGACCAACCATTCTTTCCCTATAAATTCATTTATCATTTACTATCTAACAAAAATAGGATCTAACAAATTATGAACAGAAAAATAAAATTAAAAAAAAGCCCCTACCCAAATTGAAAACCAGAAAAAATAGAGAAAAAAAGGAAGTGGGTACTTGAGGAGAAAGAAAAAAACTAGGAGGAAGAAAGAAATTTAGTGAAGGAGGAAGAAGAAGATAAAAAAAATTGAAATTAAAAGTTAAAACATACCTGGAGATGGTGGCTGCCGGCGAAGGTGGCTGGTGGCTTCCGGTGAAGAGAACCTAATCCAACGTGAGCAACATCTATCTTCTCTTTATTATTAAGCTGTAGAATTCTATTGTCATAAAATTGCTACTGGACAAAGAGTGAATTTCAAGTTTAGCATGCCCATTTAGTTTTGCTACAAAATTCAAATTAATAATGCAAAATTGCTAAAGCTTATTAACAATCGTCCAATAATAAAATCAAATTCACTCTCCGTCTAAGTGTAACAATTTTTCAACTATTATTAATAAGGTTACCCATGAACAGAAGATAGATTGAATTTGGTTTTTTATTGGACTTTGATATTTTAGTGAAGTATAAAAGATATTATATCCTTATTTGATAAGGAATTATAATTCAATCAAGCCTTTCTTAAAGCTAGCTAATCAAAAAAAAATTTCAAATCATTACACAAACAAGTAGGTAGAGTTAATATGTTGTTTGAAAAATAATACTACGAATCCAAGTTTCCCTTCAAAGAAGTTTCAGAGAGATTTTTTTGGACTGTAACTGAAACGAAATTATGTTTCGATAAGTATTTGGGGATCAAAGTTCAAAGAATTAGAGAAGGGAGAAGAAGTGTTTAAAAAGATGTTTATATTATTTGCATTGACAATACTTCTTTCGCCATTTTGCTGAAAGACCCTGGCCTTGAATTTGGTGAAGTCATTGGTTGATGTCACGAAATTATAAAACTACAATTAGTGTGGTTATGTTCATGGGTATTTTATGTGAATTTATTAAAGATTTTTAGGAGACATACCAAATGTTTAACGTCAAGGACGGAAAGCAAAAAGGAGTCATTCAGAATTCTCTAAAAGGTTCTAAAGTCCAAGTTAGTTTACATGGATTTTTAATAGCCTACATACATGAAGTTTGGGAACCCCTGTTTGTGAAACCTCCATGTATAAAATATTGGGATAAGAAGAAGTTGAGTAATAAAGTTAGTAGTTAAAAGGCAGAAATTGGTGTTGGAAATCCCATTGTTTCCCATTGTTGTACCTTTTACTGGCATTGTTGAACGAGTAGATGTATTGAGAAATATTTTTTATTATAATGATGTTCATATGAATGATGGCATGGCATGGAGGAAACTTTTTATAAGAGGTATAAAAGAAAAATTCATGACATCAGAAGAACCAACTTTAAACACCAAATTCTTAAGAATAGAGAATGATGAAAATATTCTTGAAATTAATAAGCACTAGACAATTATAGTTAATTATTATTGTGATTAAATATTTTGACGAAATTAATTTATTAATATAATTTTGTTGATATCATAAAATAATTTTTCATCTTGTTGGTTTAATTCTTGGTAACCTTTGGATCTTTGTGAATTGAATGAGAAACTTTTGTATCACTCTCTTCCGTGTATAGCCATAAAATATAAGCTTTCAAAGAGAAAGTTGAGATGAATGCATTATAGGGGCACCTTTCTCTAAAAGAAAGAGATCTACCCAAAAATGATCTTACCTTTTAGACCTTATGCGTTGTCAGGAATTTATTAAGGAGAAAAATTGGGAAAATCTGACCACATTGAATTGTCGATTTAATTACTTATTTTCTTTGAAAACAAATTTTCAACGTTAATTTAAATATATTAATGTCCGAGAAACGACACGAGATCTTTGGTAGTGACTCCTCTCATAAAATACCTATCCAACAAGAACTTCAACTTCAAATGTAAGATAGGATAGTATGAGAAGATAACCAAACGTTGTACAATCTTATAGAATTGGAAAGATATGGATGTGAGAAAGAAGAAGTAGTTAATATAGAAGATCCAATGACGGGAATTGGAGGAGAAGACGTTCTTGAAAAGAGATAAGGAAGTAAACAAAACTTTCTATATGTCCTCGATTGTTTATTGTAAATATTGATTTATTTATGGAAAAAATTATCAGAGGTATACGTGTCATAACCTCGGAAATTATGATATTAGGTTTAGACATTATTATATACTAGAAATAGAAGTTATAAAATGAGGCTTATTTGTTATAATCTTGGGGTTAGTGTTATGGTATTTATAATAGAAAGTTTGACGTTGGGTATAGAAGTTATGATATCAGGAAGAATTTTTAATATTGATATTATAAATGATCTCATGTATAGGTTCATTTGTTATGATCTTAGGTTTAGGTAGGTTTTGTGGACTTAACTGTTGTTGTTAGGATATTTGTGGTAGGAGATAATCTCACGAATGTAAGAGTTTTGATCTCAGGTTTATATATACATTATGATGTTAGGTTTACGTGTTTTTCTTAGTTGTTAGGATTTCTATAGTGGGACTTATATTTTTAGGAATATAAATCGTGATCTCATGTATAGGAGTTCCTATCTCGGGTATAAGCGTTTTGATTTTTCAGATGTAAGTGTTATGATGATAGAAATAGAAGTAATGGTTTCTGAAATAGAAGTTGTGATCTCTATGATATCACATATTAGTATTTATCGAAAAAAATAAAATAATTTTGATATCAGGTATTTCAAAATCACAAGTATAGAGAGATCATTTTCGATGGGTGTGAGTTTCTTGAAATTATTCCTGAAAATGTCTCAAGTTCTCATAAAAAACCCACCCTAGAAGACATTATTTCACTTCATTGTCGAGAAGAGAATTTGAATGTTGGCAAGTTGATGTTGGAGATGGAAAAGGCAAAGAAGAAGTAAAAGAAATTGAAAAGGGAAGAAACAGGAACTATTACCTGCACTAATTTCCTTTGAAGTAAAATAGATCACTATTGATATAGGATTGGTTGTTCTGGCTGTCAACTATAATTTGTTTTTGTCAACAGACTATGCAAGCTAATCCTAATTACTATCCTGATTACCATCATTGACCACATCATAGGATTCAACTTTCAATAAGCCTTTATGGCTAATCTGTTTTTTGAATAGCAAAGCTGGTATCAAGGGTGCTGAATCTACACCTTAAGACACTTAAAAGGAGTTACTCAGTGATTTCAATATAAGCTTTTTGACAGATTCATAAAGCATAGAGATCAAGCATGCTTTCTGTCCAACTGCAGCTTAGCACTCATGTCAGGAGGATAGCAAGTAGGTCACCAAATCCATTGTCAGATCTCCTAAGGGACCCCCCTAGTTCAGCTTTGAAGGTAAATTTTACTCTCCACTATGAACCATTTGTTAAAAAAAAAAAAGAAGGCTGTTGTTCCATCAAAACAAACACGCTTTCTTTCCCACATGCTTTACTAGGTTAGGTAGACTGCAAAAATTTTGCCCACCCCCCCCCCCCCCCCCCCCCTCTTAGTGTGGTCAATGTATATATTGTATAAATTTATTTGTAATTTGAAAGATGTAGTGCTATGTACACTAACTCTAAAGTAGAGAGATACTTCAATCTTGAGTTTGCGGCAAAGGATACTAGTATACTATGTTGTATGCAGTTTGGCTTGCAGAACTCCTGCTCATGTTCTGTTGTTCATACAGCTGCTGTACGCCATTATGCTGAAAATCTTGTAACTATATATTATGATACAATGGAGTTGGAATATTATCTGTATAAATTATGATGAACAAAATGCTGTCTCTATATATATTATCTTGCTCAAACAGTTTGTTCTGGTATTTCATGTTTTATATTCAGTGTTATAATCGCTGTAATTGTGCACTTTCCAGCGTCCTGGTCATTGATATCCTTATCTTTCTTTTGTTTCTTGTCCTCTGTGTTAAAGTTTTACCTAAAAGTAACGAAGAGAATGGCGTAAATCTTTGTTTATTCTGTACAAGTTGAATTCTCAGCTTAAACATTATTGGCTCCACTGTTTCTGTACAGTTGCTTGCTAAGTTGCACAAACACCCATGCAATTGCCTATAAGGTTCTCCCAAAACCCAAAAAAAGGAAAAGAAATTGGAATTATCTAACGAATACGAGTACGAGGCACCATAATGCATGTAACTCTACCACTCTACAATATTCTGACCTGTTACATATTATAATCAGTGCTCCATGATAGTAGTTTGATTTAATGATTTTTTTTAGAACATGCTATAATTACGTTGTATCATACGGAATATGAAGTTTGTTACATCTGGATTAATCATGTAATTGAGGTGTTTCGTTGTACAAAATCAACTTTTGCAGGTTATCTATCCTTTTTAACGACATTCTGATATGCTTCAGCGTTAACAGGGAAGTTTCCTAGAATAATATGGATCCGTAAAGGCCAATTGATACAGTTGTCACATTTTAGTCACTTTGACCAAATCAATGAACTTGTAGTTATTCGGGTGAACCAGGTAAGCTTGCGTGGAGAAATTCCCTTTAAATAATCACCTCCGTTCCCTTTCTTGTACAAGCATTTTCCAAGTGCATTTGCTACATTACATGTTCTTTGCCCAGTACGGTAGTACAATTATTGTATGCCTTAGGAGACCGTTTTCAGGCATTTGTGTACTAAGTTGCACTAGATTATTAATTAGAGCTACGTGGTAGTTTCTCCTGCAACTTGTATACTCTCTCTATTCCTTAATGTTTGCTCTATTTAATAAGAAAAAGACTTTCGTAACAAATAATCAAATGAGGCAAATATTAAGGGACAATAGGGAGTATCTTCTTGGGGATCTCCTTACAAAATACAGCTTTTGTTCGGAAGCAATGATGGGAAAGTTTAAACTTAGGCCAATAACACACTCTAAGATTAACCACGTAAGGAAAGTATGACCATTGTTTAACTAATGTAGAGGGCCTTTATGTAATATTGTTTTCAGCTTACATATCAATGATATCATGAGCTGTTCAGATGAAGTATTTAGTCACTTTAGAGTAAACGACAAAGAAATCTACATAAAATTTTACATATAAGAATGAGAATTTTTCATTCACTGAAATACTATTGTATGTTAAATGGAAAATCAAAAATCTCAAAACAAGATACACACATTAAAAACCTTTAAAGAATTTTACACTTTGAGATGATGGGATACCAAACACTACACTTGAAGTAAATCATGTATAACACTACTTGTAGCAATTTTCATATGTAACAAAATCTCAAACATTCATATGATAGATGGGGAGTATTCACTAAATCATACTTTATACTTCATATAAGATAAAAGTTGTTTCATGATATTCAAACAGAAGAGGCAAAGAGCATCCTTTATATCAATTATATCAAACATATATACTTGATTCAAGTAAATTACTTCTCAAATAAAAAAATCAACCAAGAGCTGATTTTCAAAACCCTAACATGATTTTCTAGTAGTTAGAATTCTACAAATCATGTCAATCTACGATAAGAAATTTTGTATTATAAATATTGTCATCAAATCATTTTCTCAACCCTTAATGTTGATTTTTTATAATTAACTTGTTAATTAGGGCTCCGATTTTTATGTTGCCCTAGGTCTCCAAAATATTAGGAATGGGCCTGACTAGATGGTCTAAATTACTACAACAATACACACAGTTTACAACAAAATTAAATAAGGAAATTAATCAAAGATTAGGGCAACGATTGGGGTAAATGTAATCTTCGTGCTAAAAAACATCATCATCTTGTTGCCATATATTTATTTTCCTCTCAATGGTCTCCATGCCATGCTCATCTTTACCCTGCATACATCAATGCGAAAGCATCATGTGCGTGTGCCTTGTGCGCGTATGTTAAAGAGAGATAGAGAAAGAGGAGCTGGGGCAAACTAACCTAGCTTTGTGGAACCACTAAAATGCATAAAATCCTTTGTCTGTAATCCTTGTTTTAATTGGTTTAATGAAAGAAAATACATCATTACCAAGAGCAATAGAAAGATACTTATTGCTCTTATTTGATTTTTTCAAAAAAGTATAAAAGCAATAGATGTAGAATGTACTAGACAAAGCAAACTTTGAGGAAGCTTTATTTGTCCTTTTAACCCATTTCAACCGTATAATAATCACTATTTTTTTCTTTTTGTTTAAAATTTATAAATTTTAGGGTGAATCTTTAAATATGAATTATCTCCGATCTACGAGAAAAGGTATAATAATGTGAAATCTTAATGGATCTATTTTAATGTATATTTTTTTATTATCAATTATTTATATTTTTGTAAATAGACAACTTTACATTTTTAAGTTTTAAATTTGTTTTGTAGTCTACATAAAAACACATTGAACGGTAAAAAGAAATAAATAGAGCATATAGTAACTTCTTTATTAAATTTATCTAGTATATGCTTTATGTATGAGTATATAGTAACTTCTTTGTCAAAAAATCCTAGCTGTGTTTTTAATGGCATGGTTTCTACTTTCTAGATTCCACAAGATGCAACTCGAGGCGTCAAGGACTGTGTTGGTTTCTTTCATGAGTAGTGGAAAATTAGAGAGGAGAATCGAAGTTCTTAATGTTTTTTCATGGGCTGTTGATTATTATTGGTTGGTTTGGAATAGTTTAAGTGTGTTTGGAATATACAAGCCTAGAATTGAGGAGAATCGAAGTTCTTAATGTTTTTTCATGGACTGTGTTTGGAATATACAATCCTTTCACAAAATTTAGGTATACATCCGGTGTAAATTTATTGAATTAAGTTAAGTACGAATTGGGCCACAAATCTTATGGGTCGAATTGGGTTACATCAAAGAAAATGTAAAATAGGCTGGGTTGGGCAAAAAAAAAGAGAAAATAATATAGATTTATGCCAAAAGGAACGTATCCAGCTGGATATTTCTTATTGAGTATCTCAAAATAAGCTAGCTACTTAACTCTAAGCCATGTAAAACTTGAGAAAACAAACAGGTTGTTAGTTTATGGGAATCGACCTATTGGCTGAAATACTAAAAGGTCACTGGTTCAAACATTTTTTTGGCTTCACTTGATGATCAAAAAACTTCCTATAGCAGTCTCAATCTACAACACACACGCAGATACCAGTCTAGGTGTCCTAAACAATGTAAATCAGGCACTTTTAGTGCAAAAAAACTCACATCAATCATCAGCATTCCAACAATGCAACAATACATAACCTCACAAAACTCAAGAATAATAATAATAAAAAAAATCCAACTCAAAACATAAACAAAACCCAACTCTAATCCAAATTTTCAGAATGTATCACTGAGTAACGGTTCTATAACCTTAACATCAAAAAAAAAAAAAAAAGCAATCCAATTTACAAATCATAAAAATGTAAATAATAAAAGAAAATTTGAAAAAAAAAACACAGGATTATCAACTAATTATTCGAAGAAAAAGAAAAGAAGTGACCTTCAGAGAAATGGAGAGATCGAAAATGAGAGAGCAAGATTCAGTTTAACAAGTGACAAAGATGAGAGAATGAGAATTGAGAAACAAGTTAACAAATCACAATTAAGACATGTCTATTTAGTTTTTAATTACGGCATGTTATTAATCCGATTTGGCTCTTTTGAGACCAATAAAATATGATTATTTAAAAGCCCAATTCATTCAAATTCATAATTACCTAATTTTATTTATAAAAGGGTCGGTCAAGGACCCTTAAATACCCCAACCCATCTAGTCTACGAGTACATTATTGTTATTATTGTATGGATGGGGTGAAGTTTCAAGTTTTTATTTTGGTCGATAGCTGTCTACTTGGCTGTACAACATGAGTTTCGCCGTTTCAGCATATTTAGAAAAAAGAAGTGTGTTATTAGCGATGACTTAAGTCTACTTCTTAAGGTATTTGTTTTTTTTTTTATATTCAAATATTTTATTTAGCAAAGCAGAATATGGGAAAAAAGAAAAGAAAAAAAATATTGAAACGTGGTTTGATAAAAAGTTTTTGTAGAATTTTTTTTATATAGTTTTTTTTATGTAAGGTTTATTTTTAAGTTTGATGGGCCATATCTATCCAAGAAAGAGTTGAGATCTTATAATTTCTGCCTTCTATGTCCACATTCAGTTTGAAGACTTTCATAATGTTCCTTTGATGTCATAGATCTAAAATTTCACACAAAAGAATGTTTGCATAGATGTCTAAAATTTTAATTAAGTAATAATCATTAAAAGCTTTAAATCTATGAATGCGCAATGTAAATAATAAAAAGAAAATTTGAATACAACAAGAAAAATCTAGCCTATTTCAAAACTCAAAAATGAATATTCCTTCTATCTCCATATTTTATTTTGTGGTCTTTAATATATGACTTTTAATGTTTTTAACTCTAAATTTATAAAATTAAAAATTATAAAAAATTAATATTCTAAAAATTTACATTAAAATATATTTAATAAGAATTAAAAATATTATTTTTATAATATAATGATAATTTGTGGTTAAATTTTTAAAATTTTGAGTTTATAAATAAAAAAGGGTAAAAATTAAAGATGAGAGGGAGGTATATGGACATTAGAGAATAGACTAACAATGCTTGACAGAGAAATGTGAAAATGTTTTGAAAATTCTGCATTGAACAAACAAAATAAAAAGAAAACAAAAATACAACCCAAAAAAAATATCAGAGGGCTTGACAACTTGACACCCAACTCTTGCCATTTTTAGCACATTCAACGGCACCTCTCCTCCACTCTCCTCTTCACACCGCATCATTCCTAGTGAGAGAAACCCCTACTTTTTTATTTTATTGTTTTTTCTAGAGAGAGGAATCCTAAGCCCAACTTTTCTTTTTCCTTTTTTTTTTTGAGAGAGAAAGGAAGAAAAAGAGAGCATTGAGTGAAGTGTGTGTTGTGAAGTCAGTTTTACAGAGTGTAATAGCAGCCTCACTCCCTCACTTCCGCCATTTTTATACACCTTCCTCTTTATCTCTCCATTATCCCTTGAATTTCCGGTTCGAAACCTTGTTCCAATTTTCCCTTCCCAAATTCCTCTGAAATTTCCAATTTCTTCGACTCCCTTTTCAATTCAATCCTACCCCATTAATCTAATCGTCTCAATTTCACCTAGTTCCCCCAAATTATGCTTCCCCCATTTTCTATCTCCTCCTCCTTCGTCTTCCCAATGTACAGTGACTCGTCAATCTAGCTTCCCTCCCCAGTAATTTTCTCTCTCCTAGGGTTTGCAATCATCAATCTTAGCCATGTTTTCCAGTAGTAGGAGTAGGACTAATTCTGGAACGGCACCTTTCTCGACGCTTCTATTTTTTATTCTCGTATTTCCGACGCTTCTTGTAAAGTACGCGCACTGCAACTCCGACGAAGTCCGAGCTCTGTTGGAGTTCAAAAAGGGGATCCAAGGGGACCCACTTAAGAAAATTGTGACAACATGGAATGCTACTGCTGTTGAGACCGCTTCAGATCTCGACTCCTGCCCCGCCTCCTTCCAAGGCGTCATGTGCGACGATGCCTCAAACTCCGTAATCGCCATTGTTCTCGACAGCTTGAACCTCAGCGGCGAGCTCAAGTTCAGCACCCTAATCGGGCTCAAAATGCTCCAGAATCTGAGTTTACGGGGCAATCATTTCACGGGTCGGTTAGTCCCGCAATTGGGTTCAATGAGTAATTTGCAGTTTCTAGATCTGTCGGATAATCAGTTTATTGGTCGGATCCCTGACCGAATTCATGATCTTTGGAACTTACAGCACTTGAATTTGTCAAATAATCGGTTTTCGGGCGGTTATCCGACCGGAATTCGGAACCTACAGCAGCTTAGGGTATTGGATATGCATGCCAATGAGCTTTGGGGTGATGTTGGGGTGTTCTTCTCTGAGCTAAGGAATGTGGAGTTTGTTGATTTGAGTTTAAACCAGTTTTCAGGTGCACTCCCAGTTGATTCTTCGAATGTTTCAAGTTTAGGAAACACGATTAGGCATTTGAACTTGAGTGGTAATATTGTGGGTGGGAGGTTCTTATCGGATGATACATTACCATTGTTCCGGAGTTTGGTGGTGTTGGATTTTGGGGATAATATGATTGGGGGAGAGCTCCCTTCTTTTAGGTCGATGTCGAATTTGAGGGTCCTGCGTCTGAGAAACAATCAGTTGTATGGAGGGATACCTGAAGAACTGCTGACTACTTTGATTCAGTTAAATGAATTGGATCTTAGTGGGAATGGGTTTTCGGGTAAGCAATTTTGGTTTCTTTTGTTTTGGTTTCTGTATATGGTGATACTATTTTTGTTAGCTTTTTTTCTAATATGAGGTAGAGATCTTTGTTTGTGTTCCTTTGCACTCTATATTGCTCTAAATTTGTTGCATGCAAGTGATTGTGGTAGAGATCTAGGATTCGAAGTGTGAGGACTAAGTTGGTTTGTCACACTATTTAACTCAACAAGTTCGTTGTTTGTGAGTTCCTTTGAAATGTGGTCGAGCTTGTATACATTTATGCATATAAATTGTTAGAAATAAGATGTGAAAGTTATCGAATTCTGGCCTACATCAGGGTTGCGGATTTCACGTGCTCTTAGGTCCTTGTTGGATTTTGATTTTGGTCTTGTTGGATGATCAAGAGAGCTAATGAAGGCGAATGAGATTTTTGATTTGAAAATACGGTCTTAAGTTCTCTACTTATTCCTTGTATATGCTTTTTGGTAACTTTGTCTTCGTTGTAAGACTAGCAGAACACATCATTTTGGGGGTCATAAGTCTGTTTTTCTTCAGCTTACAGTGTTTTTATTTTTTTGCTTCGCTTTCCTATCATTTATTCATTGGGAAATGTCATGCAAAGAATAGTTTCTTTAGGCAATTACTGATAGCAGATAAGCAGAGTTATTGTTGCAGTTTTATCTCTTTTCATTTTTCTCTCTTGTGTACAATAAAGTGGAAACCTCTTCCCTTTCTCTACTAAGTGTCTCTTAGAAAATAAGCTGGTTTATGGTAATGTCTCGGAAGTTGGAACTATGCAGTTTCAATTATTGCCAGACTGCGGTCATTTTTTTTTGTTTTCTACTTTTAGTGATTGGAAGAAAATATTTATCGTCATTCTCTGTCCAAATTTTAAGAATACGTGAGTAAGGGGAGCTTTTATAGGTGATGTTGTTAGAAAAATGTGGGTTGTTGGTGAGGAAGTTTTAGCTTGCTGGAAATTGTAACTATTTGACTAGAAGAAAGTTATGTAGTAATATCTGCTTTTTGCTTGAGGTGTGTGCATCTACTAGTTTGTCACTTCATTTAATTTATTCATTGTGGAAGCAGTTTGTGTTTATAAAGTACAATTAAGCTCATGTATGCATCATATGAGTTATTGGAATGTTGATTTGATTTTCATTATGCCTATATTCTTTTACCCTGTTGTACTGTAATTTTTTTTATTTTTATTAATCTTTATATGGCATGAGTTGGTGCTTTTTATGTTTCACTTAGTCTCTTAGGATGTGAAATCTTGAAACTCTTCATGCATGCCTTCTGGTTTGTTATTTTCATCTATGATTGTGCCTGAAAAACCTAAATTGTCTGCAAACAGGATCCATCAGTGGCATCAACTCAACAACGTTGGATATACTTGATTTGAGTTCAAATAGGCTGACTGGTAGCTTTCCAAAGTTCGGGTCTCAATTGGGGTTGAGTACTTTGAGAATCAGTAACAATTCGCTAGAAGGTAACTTGCCCTCTGAATGGCGTCAATTCCCAAGATTGTCCAAGATTGACCTGAGCATCAACAACTTGGCTGGACCGATTCCATCTGCTTTATTTTCATT
The DNA here is from genome assembly GCA_026401315.1 of Dysphania ambrosioides. Taxonomy (NCBI): domain Eukaryota; kingdom Viridiplantae; phylum Streptophyta; class Magnoliopsida; order Caryophyllales; family Amaranthaceae; genus Dysphania; species Dysphania ambrosioides. Next base: position 8,779,159 of record CM048658.1, on the reverse strand, counting down.
GAACTTGGTGGACTTAAATCTTTCTAGAAACCATTTCAATGGAGCTATCCCTTTCCCAGAATCTATTGTTGGTGAATTCTTGGCTGAACCTGTTTTTGCACCTTTGGAGTCCTTAGATCTTTCTGATAATTCATTAGTAGGTGGTCTGTCCAGTGATATAAGATTCCTGGTTAGGCTTAGATCACTAAATCTTGCAAAAAATAGTTTATCAGGACATATTCCAGGTTCATTGGCCAAAATTGATGGGTTAGAATCCCTTGATTTGTCAAACAATCAATTTGGGGGTCACTTACCTGGTAATCTTCCTTCAAGTCTAGAAGCGTTGAATGTAACATATAATGATTTATCAGGCACAGTCCCTGAAAGCTTAAGAAGATTTCCACCGAGTGCATTCCATCCAGGAAATGTGAAGCTAGTCATCCCAGGTGTCGGAGGATCTCTTAGTGGTGGTTCAAATTATATATCAGGGAAGAACGGACATCGTGGCTCAAAGTCTAGTATCAAGATTGCCATTATTCTTGCCTCAGTTGGTGCTGCTCTAATGATTGCATTTGTTGCATTAGCTTACTATCGTGCTCAATTTCATGGGTTTCATGGAAGTAGCAAATTCAATGGGGCAACAACTGGAAGAGATGTTAAAGTAGGAAGATTTGCTCAGCCTTCACTTTTCAAATTTCATACGGGCTCTGAGCCTCCAGAAACGGCATTGAGTTTTTCCAATACTCATTTACTAACTTCAAATTCAAGGACATTGTCAGGGCAGGCTGAACTTGTGACAGATATTAGTGAGCGTACGCCCATGACAGCTGCATCTAGTACTTCCTATATGAAACCCAATATCCCTGATAATCCTACTGTGACATCAGCGCAAAAGTCTCCTCCAGGTTCACCATTGTCATCATCACCCCGTTTCTTTGAGTCATCTGAACAACCTGTAACATTGGATGTCTACTCACCTGATCGATTTGCTGGAGAGCTGTATTTCCTCGACGCATCACTGGCATTCTCTGCTGAGCAATTATCTCGAGCCCCAGCTGAAGTTCTTGGTCGTAGTAGTCATGGTACATTGTACAAGGCCACACTCAGTGGTGGACAAATACTAACTGTGAAGTGGCTGAGGGTAGGATTGGTAAAAAATAAGAAAGAATTTGCTAAGGAAGTCAAAAAGATTGGTTCAATGAGGCATCCTAATTTAGTCCCAGTACGAGCTTATTACTGGGGACCCAGAGAGCAGGAGAGGCTTATTTTGTCAGATTATATCAATGGGGATAGCCTAGCACTTCACCTGTATGGTAAGGCAGTTAGAGCTTATATACCTGTGATTTTTGAGGCTGTACATTCTTGAATATTGATTTTACCATCTTACTGTGTTCTTTAAACTTCAGCATTGCACTTTGTGATATTTTGTATAGGTTAATTTTTCTTTGTCTATCCTGAAAGTCAGTTGATAATTTTGAGTCTGGTTCATGTTAGATTGAATAAAATTTCTACAGAGTAAATCGTAGTGGAACTGTGATGTAGGAGAATGATTTACTCTATCATGCATAGGAAATTTCTTTGTTCTCATTCTTGTCATCAGTAATTGTGCATTACATGAATGTCTTCTTGCTTATTCGCATCATAGAGCTTATTTTTCATTGCATTATAGGTAGTATGTTGTTTATGTGATTGGGTGGTCTAGTACTTATAGAGTTTATTGGGATCTTGTTTTGATGCCTATAAGATGATTTTACCATAAAGGTTTAATTTAGCATTTTCTTGCTCTTTGTTTATACATTCCTTTTTCCTGTCTGGTATCTCCTTAATCTTATCTTCATCTGTCATATGCAGAATCCACGCCCAGAAGATATTCTCTTTTGTCGTTAATTCAAAGGTTGAGAGTTGCTGTTGATATTGCACGCTGCCTGGTCTTTCTGCATGATAGAGGCATGCCTCATGGAAACCTAAAGCCCACAAATATACTCTTAGCAGGGCCTGATCTCAGTGCTCAGTTGACTGACTATGGACTGCACCGTTTAATGACACCTGCTGGAGTTTCTGAACAGATTTTGAATCTCGGAGCGCTAGGTTATTGTGCTCCGGAACTTCTTAATGCCTCCAAACCAATACCCTCATTGAAAGCTGACGTGTATGCATTCGGAGTGATAGTCATGGAAATTTTGACGAGAAGAAGTGCTGGGGACATTATATCGGGGCAGTCAGGTGCTGTTGACCTCACAGATTGGGTTCGGCTCTGTGATCAGGAAGGGCGGCGCATGGATTGTATAGATCGCAACATAGCAGGGGGGGAAGAACCCTCGAAAGTGATGGACGATATGCTCGGTATATCTCTTAAGTGTATTCTTCCTGTAAATGAGCGGCCTAACATTCGACAAGTCTTTGAAGATCTCTGTTCTATATCTGGTTGATCTCTCTCTGTACATGGTGTCCCTATTTAGTCTCTTACCACAAACTTTCTTTTTTGGGTTAATTCTATTCTCTCCCTCCCATCCCCTCTCCCTCCCCCCTGGTAGTCTTCTCACTTTTGCAATCGGTTCGGAAGGCTTTGAACGTGGGGTGATTGATCTCATTCTTTTTTTTTTTTCAATTTTTTTCTTGTGTAAAGTTGCGATTGATCCATTGTTTGATTGACACATTTTTGAGTTTGATGATGATGGTGATCTGAAAGCTGGATGCAATTTTTGGTGCCTTCTTTCACCATCATTGGTTTATTTATTGATTACTAATGCTCTTTCTGATGTTAAACTGCCTGGCATTTCCATGGTGATGGCCAAGAAGGGCTTTGTATAGCCATATTTTATAATTTATCCCCACAAATTTTGTATGGCAGGAATTTGACTCTCTAGTCTGAGTAATTTTATATTATGTGACCAATTTTAGTTCCATGTGCTAGAATATAACCCCCCCACCCCCCACCCCCCACCCCACGCCCATGAATCATTGGATTCTTCTTTCTCATTTGCTGAATACCTATCAACTGTCTACCCTGTCTTTGAGTTTGGATAACAATCGTAATTCGTAATGTAGTTATGTAGTTGAACGAGTCACTTAATATAATAAGTTGAAGGTACATACTTCATACGCCATTTCTTTTCCAATGTAGTGGTTTGATAATTTAATTTATAGAATGACATCAAAACAAACGACACAAAAAATAGGAATATTAGAACAAACGCAGTTCATAAGTAAGAAATACAAAGGATTGATTGGATGGGTTTGAACTTTGAAGTGAGTTCATTGTTGTTGTTGTTGAATGGCAAAGGAGATGCCAAAGGACTTTCAGTGTAACATATAAAAAAGCATTCACATATACGGAAATCATCGTCTCTGCATTTTCCCCATGCAGGCGGACTGTCGTGGCTGCGCTTTCTAGCGCATTATTTGTGTAAATCAAACAAATTTTAAAAAAACAACGTTACAATAAAAAAAAAATTCAGAATAAGCTAACAACACATCACACATGTCCCGTTTATTTTCGAATGTAGGAAGTAAATTATATGACAATTTTTTTTTACCACAATATATCATAAAAACTTCTACGAGCCATACAAATGGAAAGGTTTTATTTGCAATTTGAATTGATTTACCTGTTTGAGAGAAAATCAGAAGTGCTAGGAGAATTGAAAGCGCAACGTATGACTTCATCTTTAATAAGAAATTATCTGTTATGGTTCAGAATATAGAGAATGCATAAATTCAAAAAGAAGGTATCAAATACATGAAAACGATTCTAAAAAGTATGCAGAGTAAAACTTTATATCAAGAAAATAATTAGAGCAATAAGAGAAAATAGTTACATGGAAATAGAGATTTTGCAAAACAGGCAACAAGACTTAATTGACAATTGTGTTGCAGAGTAACGTACCCTATGTTTCATAATTAAGGTAACATGATCTCGCGTTTAATATGTGAGATAGGGTGGGTTGAATGAGAATATTAAATTAATGAGCCGTTTTCCCCCTGTCATAAATGTTACTCCCTCCGGTTTCTTTTCCCTGTCTAAAAATTTTAAAACGTTGTTTTCATTTGTAATTCTTTTATTTTGGTCTAATATTGTGATTGTGTGAAATAGTTTGGCTAGCATCACTAATCGTATGATATATAGTCCATTGATTGATTTTTTTAATCGTTTAATGTCATGTATTTTAGAAATTTCACTACTTATTTAATGTTATACCATTTGCATTATTTTTTAATAGAATATAATTTTATTTTAGATTAATTCTAATTTTTATGGAATCTTAATAATATTTAATTTTTTCTTGGTTTCTTTCCAAATTCCAAATAAGAAAAAAAAAGGAAGAGAGTTATATGTTTCTCATTTTTAGGAAGTTTTGTAATTAAATTTTGTACTCCGGCCATAGTTTCCTTTTCTGCATTTCATTTATCTTTCTCTCTTCAATTATCACAAGTGTTTCTCGGTTTCTTCTTATATATGCTTCCAACTTTATAGGAAGTTTCATATCATTTCTAATGATGAAGAGTGTCACATAGAAAAATAAATAAATAATTTTATTTATTTATTTATTTATTATAATTGTTAAAAGGGATAATTGAACAAACATGTCACATTGACCACATGAAGGTTATTATGTATTATTTATATTTCCGAAAATTTTACATATGAAATAATGGCATTGGGTGCTCCACAAGATCATACAAGAAGATTTCAAAACCTTTCAATACCTATTATTGGTCTTCAAAGGCTCTAAAAACGAGAATAACCCAATTAAATGAGTTTTTAAAATTGATTAAAATATGAATTTTAAGTCAAAGTATATGATTCTAATCAATTATATGGTAAAAATATTAAGATATTTACTCATCCGAAATAGTCAAAATTGCTTAAAGTCAAAATAGATAATGCAATTACTCTTTTGCACTTCCCATTAATACTCATGATGATATGTCAAGATAATCTCTCGTCGGTTTTGAAATTATCCAAAATGACCGAATTTTGAATTAATTATTATACATTGTTTTTAAAGATAATATTAAAAAAAATTGAAAATTAAAATTAAAATATTAAAGTCTTTATAGGGTCATGTTGAAATTGAAATATCCATATATACCCAGGAATGAACAACCACCTGAAGTCGTATAATTTACTTCCATTCGAAAGGAATATAAAGAAATCAGCTACTGAAATAAGAGCTTGAACCTTATGAATGAGAAACAGATTGGGACAATTTAAGGTGAAAAAAGCTAGTATATTTATTAATAATCTTAAATTCTACTATATATATTTTCTTGAATAATTATAAAAAAAAAAAACGACACAAGAAATCATTATTTTAGAGCAATAGTTCAATAAGAATGATGCAAGTACTAAGGATCAACTGTGTGGTTTCAAAGTCATCTGGTTGTTGAATGGCAATGGAGATGCCAAAGGACTTTCTGTATAGCATATGAAGAAGCACTCACAAACACGTTCATCTTCATCTTTGCATTTTCCCCATGCACGGGGAGTGTCGTGACGATGTTTCTTGATGCAGTATTTGCCACACAAATCAAGCGAACATTTGAAAGGAAATCTTGCCATCTTCTCATCCTTGCATACCTTCGTCCATTTGTAACATTCACCTGTTTCGCATCCACATGACATTTCAACAGTAAGTTACATTACATTATAACATTTATGCACGGATTATTAACATTTATCCACATTTGTTAGAGGTGATTTATCTATCCCCAATATCAAATGTACAAAAAAGTACATATTCTAAATTAGAGGTGATTTACCTGCTTGAGAGAATATCAGAAGTGCCATGATTATTGAAATTGCAGTGTATGACTTCATCTTCTGATAGATATAATCTGTTTACAGTTCAGAAGACAGTTATTACATCTTACAGTGTATTCGAAGGTTTCATATAAACAACTATGGAGTATAAGAAAAGAGGTAAGAAAAACATAATTACATGAAAACGAGTGAAGCTAAAATCTCCAAGGATTTTGTAGATGATATCTTGAGAGGTTTTGGGAAATACTCGATACTTGATAGAGTATATGTTTTATAGGGATGAGTGGGTGACAGGGTAGGATAAGAACAACAAATTTAATAGTAGGTTTAAATTTTTTAAATATAATTACCCTTACTAGTCACTAAACACGCACTTTTTTCATTTCATAATTTAATGACCATAAATATAATAACATCTCCCATATATAAAAGTTTCCTAAATATTAGACCTTGGTATCATCTTGTGAATATTTGTGATACTAAAATACGAGTTACAAGTTCATAAATCTATAATCTCTAAAATACTTTTTGTAACCACTACTCCCTAATTAAATGTGATCATCTTTAAACTATCGGTTACAAGAATATGTCATCAATAACGTTATTACAATTAGTCGTGGGATTTCTCTATAACAAGAGGGCCACATTATCATGTATTAACGTATGCTCCTACTTCTACGTACCAATAATTTAACCTTACAAATACACAAATTATTGTATAAATACGGGATTGTGTGTATACAATACTTTTTGTTACTGATATTCAACCTCTTGCTAAACCGCTAAAGATTTACAATCCCAATTACCATAACGCTTAGATCCTACACTTTGAAAAAGCTTACAATTGAAGTTTCAAAATTCACTGCCAGCCAGTCTATCCATTGCTCTACAGTTTATCTAAATATGGCGTTGGTATTGCATATAGATTTTTTTTTAAAGGTAACATATATCGTACAAAGTAAGATTGCGTGTCACATAGGAGTGTGAGTATATAGGGCATTAATTCCACATTTTTATGAAAAAGAAATTAAATCTTCTATCTAAATATGGAATAAATTTTGCACATTTCTCTTTTATATGGTTTCGAATTTTCGATTAAGAAATAATATAATGAAAAGATTGTATTCTTCTAAAAACGGAATGAAATTGCACATATGTATTTGTTATATGGAATCATATAGTGATTAAGATATAACATCGTAAGGCTTATCCTGTGCCCTCGTAGAGTTGTAGGAGGCCTCTTCTGAATTCCCATTTTTCTATACAGTAGGATTGAACCTCACCCTTAACAAGTTGAGATGAGATCCCTCTATAGCTAGCATATATACTCCTTTTCGTTCAAATTTACTTGTTATATTTCTATTTTTATAGTCAAAATTAAAAAAATTTAACCAAGAATTATAATTATTTTTTAATAAATAATATATTCAAATGAGATTTTATTGGATACATCTCGATATAAATTTTTAAAATATCAAATTTTCATAATTTTGTCCTACAAATTTAGAAGAAAAAAACGTTTCAAATTATATTTTGGAAATCATGAAAAGACAAACATAGGTAGTAACTAAATTGGGATAGAGGGAGTACTATGTATTATGTTTATGGTGAGTATTAATTGATTTCGATTATGGGGAGGTAAGGTCAGACTAGGATGGCAATGAGGAAAGGTCAAACTAGGATGGTAATGTGCCTATTGTAAAATAACAGTAATGTCTTGCCAAAATAATTCAGACTGAATATAAGATTCAAGGGTTCCAAAGGTTTTCATCTGAGTATTAAATTTGTTGTTGGTGTTTTGGGGTAAACCTTATCTTGAATATTGCAACTAAAAATAATATCCAGTCGTAAGGTTGTAAGTCTTGGAACTCTTCATTTGTTCAACGCTTTTACCGCGACTATTATAAGCTCAATCTTATACGCATATAATCTCCATGCCTACACGGGCACATGGTCATACATAATCTGTCTTCTCTTGACTTTTTTCTATGTAACCTTTTTTATAAAAAAAATTTCGAAAAATAACTTCTGTCTTAAACTATTTAGAGAAAAATGACTCTGTGATTAGGCTCGGGTGAAAACCGCTATCAAGAACAGTAATCCACAATTCCAAAAATAACTGAAATATGCCTCTAACAAGAATTAAACCCTTAACCTCTGAGTTATTTATGATATCTTACACCTTAATCATCGTGTCAACTTAGCTTCTTTGTATAATACTCTACTTTTTATGTATAAAAACTTTAAATTCAAGTAAAGTATATTTAAAACTAAAAAATGACATAATTTATAACATACAAATCCACTAGGATCATGCGAGTACTCACTTTCTCATGGAAAATCACGATTTATAAAATGATACGCTAAAAAGGACAATATTAGTTCGACTTTATATCGGGGGAATCCCGAATGTTACGATAAACTCGGAATGATGTACATCTTCACCCGAAAGTCCAATTGGTGCAACTTTTTTAAACTCCTTATTTTTAGGGCATTATATAGTCATGTTACCTTCTAAGTTAATCAGTTTGCGAATATAAGGATCATTTTAAGAAAAAATTTCAATAAGGTATAACTTTATCTCCGATAACTCAAACAGGACCATATATTTTTTTTAATTTAAAAAGTGTATTTTTTAAGTGTATATTTTTCTTAGACCCATAATTTGGATAGTCCTATCCCAGTTTTATGGACGAAAAAGTTCTTTTGGATCTTGAGCCTTTGCTTAAACAAGCTCTCTATATCTGGACTTCAGTAATATCTCTAGTCTGAACTCTTGATAGACATGGGGAATTGGACAATTTGACACAATGATTCCCCTGGTTACCTAAATATGCACTTCGTGAATGTGGACTGGACGTTGTTTTTCTTACCCAAATGAAGTGCAGTTCTCTACATTCATGTCAGAGGTCAAGTATCCAACACGGGTTTTTAAGGTGAAATAGATAGTCTAATTAAGGGTATAGGTTTTTTTGCCAGAGTTATGTATATGAGGGGAGAGATCCAGGAGAAAGTCTCTAAAAATGAGAAGTTTGGATTGGAAGTAGGAAGCCTGGATTATTTGCTTCATCAAATAAATAGATGCAAGCGTTTTGTGTACAAGGATCCATCTGCTCTATCATCTAAGGAAGACATTTGTTAATGGGTTAAAATTTAATGAAGGAATCACAGACTTCTCAAGATGATGCAAATTTCTGCTGGTTTTCATCTTCGTTACAAATCTGAATGTTTCTTTCTTGCTTATTCTGACCTGCATGTCACACTTGTTTAGTTTATAACTTCCGTGTTTAGAAAGTCATGGGTGTTTGGTAATTATCAATGCAGAGTTGCTAGTACTTCATTTTTTTATATCATTTATCTGTCAGGAAACGAGCCTGTTTGGACTGTAATCCCTTGTTTTTGCTGTCTCACTGGACCAATCTATAGAACATAGGTGATAGGTCCTTGCTTTGATTGGAGTATTGGACACCAATTTAAACCAGTTTTAATATGGTAAAAGGTGTTAGTGGCGTGTAAGAAATGTAAATACTGCATTTGAAACTCTCTTCATTTGTCAATTCTCTCTAATTTAGAATTGTCTTTCATATTATAAGTCATTTTGTCTCTTGTTTTACTTTCTAATTGTCAACGTAAGTATTTACTAACAAATGCGAACATACCCCTCCACACTTGCCTTTTTTATTTAAGGAATTTTTGGCAGTTGCTAGCTACCTGCTGTTCACTGCAATTTGGCCTATGTTGTGTGTTGTTGAAAGCTTAGTTAGCACCCAGGATTATGAAGTTATTATGATTTCTTTTTTATTTAACCTTTTTTAAAAAAAAAAATCGAAAAACAACCTCCAACTGTAACTATTTCGAAAAATAATATTTGACTAGGTAAGAGCAGCGGTTTTACCTATCGGGCCAAAGTGAAACTGCTGTCTTTGTCAGCGATTTTATCATGGCCCAGTTTCAAACACCTTAGCTACTGTGCTAACTCACCTTCTTCGTATAATACTCTACTTTTATATATAGACACTTCAAATTCCACTAAAGTATATTTTAAACGAAAAATAATATTATAATTTATAACATACAAATCTACTAGGATCATGTGAGTACTACTTTTGTCATGAAAAATCACGATTTATAAAATGGTACGCTCAAAGGACGATATTAGTTATACTTTGATATCGAGGGAATCTCGAAAGTTACGATAAACTCGTAATAACGTATTTTCTCGAAATCTTTATATTCGCAAAGCTAATAACTTAAAAAGTGACACGACTATATAGTGCCCTAAAAGTAAGGAGTTTTAAAAAAAATCGTGTCAATCGGACTCTCGAGTGACGAGATACGTCATTCCGATTTCGTAACCTTTGGGATTTGCCCAATATCAAAGTAAAAATAATATCGTCCTTTTTTAGTGTACCATTTCATAAATCGTGATTTTCCATGACAAAAGTAGTGCTCACATGATCCTAGTGGATTTGTATATTACAAATTATGTCATTTTAAGTTTTAATTACTTTAGTTGAATTTGAAATGTTTATACATAAAAAGTAGAATATTATATACAAAGAAACTGAGTTGGCACTACGATGTCCTTGTGAATGGTTTTTACCGGAATCTAGTCATAGGGTCATTTTTTCGAAATAATTTCAGTTAGAGGTTATCTTTTTGAATTTTTTTTTAAAAATAAAGTTCAATAAAAAAAGTCCAACTATTACGGCTTTTCAGGTGAAAAAATGAAGCCTAAGTTGTTGCAGTATGTGTTTAGGCTAGTTGCAGAATCTTTACAGCATGATGAAATATCAACATCCTACAACTGTGAGTTGTAATTGAGCTAGGTGAGGGTTTTATTTCTTCTTTTTCAGTTTTGGTTGCATATCAGTTGGAAAACGTACTGGTGCAGATTGTTTTGTGTCCTATTATAATTCATAATAAGTTCATTCTCATTTCCTGCATGTCCTATAATTTTTGGCACATCACATTACTTTGATACCTTAAGGGCTTATCACATTACCTACTTGTCATATAATGCCAATGAGATCATCAACATATACGAGCACGTTAAGTTGGACATTCCCACGATAAAAAGTGAATAAGGAATAATCAGCATGGGGCTGAACAAAACCGTAAGCCTTCAAAGACGTAGTCAATTTTGCAAACCGGCACCGAGGAGCCTGTTTAAGACCATATAATGAATTTTTCAAGCGACACACCAAACCAGGAGTTGCCACATAGAAACCAAGAGGAAGTTTAATATAAACAGACTCTTCGAGATCACCATGAAGAAAAGCATTGTGGACATCCATCTGGTGCAGTTCCCAATTCTTTGCAGCCGTGATGTGCTCGTTTTAGAGCACGTTTACAACCCCGTTGTAGTGTTAAGTCTCGCAGTTTTAGATTGATTTTATGCACATTACGCTTGATTTTACCTTGATCTTGTCTTCGAGTTGTTCTAAGGTCATTTCAGGTATTTTCGAGGATTTAAAGGTAAAGTGCGACGAGTTCGAGGCTTTGACACTCTTATCAAGAGTTTAGATGCACGTATCATAGCTTGGGCATGCGTTCCAAGTCGCTCTCAAAGATCCCACGAAGTTCAGAAGTCATTGGACACTTTGAGGAAGCTGTATAGTAGGATTCAAGCTCAGATTCGACCGAATCTGAGCACCATTTGGTCGAATGGAAGACAGGAACTCAAGCATATGATTCAAGTTCTCTGATATGGCCGAATCACCACCCATTCGGCCGAATTACCATCCATTCGGCCCAATCAAGGCTTCCTTCGGTTTTGTTCCCTTGCTTAAGCTTTCTGATTTGGGCGAAGCACATAGCCATTCGGCCGAATCCACTCCCATTCGGCCGAATCAACCCATCATTCGGCCGAATGATGCCTATTTTCGCAGAATTATTTCTTAAGCCGGCCCTCGAGGGTTCTTCTAAGGTTTTACCCCCTTATGTCCTTAGGGTATAAATACCCCCTTTCTTTGTGTAAAACCCTTATGCCTATTTTGAGAGCTCTTGTGCCTCAACTTAGAACATCATTTTATTGCTTTTCATTTCATTTATGCTCTAGTTTAGATTCAAAGCTTTCATTGCTCTCCTTTTCAAGTATTGTATTTTGGATTCAGAATTTCTTTCATTCAAGCAATTTCATTCACGTAAGTTATCATTTCCTTTATTGCTCTATTTCGTTTAATGCTTTCACTTATTAATTTTGTTGATTTCATTACTCTTGCTGTTATTATGTCTCCATTTATTCCAATGAGTGAGTAGTTTTCTTAGGGGTTTGATTGGTAAAACCCTAGGTTTGGCTTGTTCTTCATGCGTAGGGTTAGGGTTTGAGATTATCGATCATTGTTTGATTGATATTCGATGCGAATCTTGTCCTGCCACTCCTTAGGAGACATAGTGCGATTATAGGTTGTTCATGTGATTTATAGGGTTGCAAACTTCCTCTCGTTATCTAGAATGTCTTGATTGATTGTTGATCGATTTCTCCTGATCTAGTTTATCTACTAGTTTTATTGTCCTGCCTAGGGTGGAGCTAATCTATCCCCGTTTGTTTTTCATTACTATTCATCCTCGTTTTTATTCTTTCTTTGCTTTCCTGTCATGAGTATAGTTTAACAATTCACATCTCAAATAAACTCTCTACTGAAATCTAAAACCTTGTATCCCTTATCCTTGAGGTTCGACCCCCCGACTTACCATTACACTAGTTGTAGTAGTACTAGGGTGATTATAAATATTGTTTGTGTAACTAGTCTTTTAGTAAACGACACTAAAAACCGGTTATCAAGCCGCAACTACCAGAAAAACTCAAACTGTGACCATTTTGGCTACCGGGGAAAATGTTTCATTGTAATCAATCTCCTCGACTAAATGATTACCAAGGATCACCAGACAAGCATTAACTCTCTCTCAATGCTCCCATTAGCATTATACTTGATCTTGTATATCCATTTGCAACCCAAAACCTTCTTCCCTGGAGGAAGAGGCTCCATCACCCAAGTTGCATTAGTCTCAAGGCACCAATCTCTTGTCGTATCGCCTTTCTCCAATCCTCATGCTTCATAGCCTCAGTGAAGGAACGAGGCTCATGATCAACCGTAATGGCTGTAAGAAAACACGATGTCGAACAGAAAAATGATCACAGATAATAAAATAGGTGATAGGGACTGGATTACCTGAGGAACTAGAAGGTAGCAGTGAACTAAGGGAAGGACTCGAAGAGAGGACAGTGTGAACATAATCACTTAGCCAAACAGGTGGAGTCTTATGACGAAGACCACGTCCCAACGCTACTGTATCAGACCGTGTAACAGGCGCGCTAGATGGAGAAGAAACAGCAACGCTGGACTCAATCCTTGAAAGAGAGGACAAAGTCTGTAAATCATCAAGAACTATTGGACATTCAGAAGCATCAGCATTATCAACAAAGCATCCAACTGGGTTGCAAACTGAAGAACTCTTAAAATCCTCCAAAATTGGAGGCGTGATTTCCTCATCAAGAGGGTTGGAGGCACTGGGTAAAGGAGCAAACGGGAATTTGGTCTCGTGAAAAATAACATCCCGAGACACAAAAAACTCACCCATATCCAAATCATACAACTTCCGCCCTTCTGATATTCGGTTAGCCAAGAAACACACACCGACGACTCCGAGGGGTGAACTTGTCACCCTTCGAACGTTGATTGTGTACAAAACACAAGCAACCAAACACCCGTAGGTGATCAATACTAGGCACTTTCCCAATAAGAACCTGAATAGGAGTCTACTATTCAAAATAGAAGACACAGTGCGATTAATCAAGTAAACAACCCCCAAAACGTACTCACCTCAAAAAGAGACAGGAAGATGCGCTTGAAACATCAAAGCCCGAGCAACATTTAGGATATGTTGATGTTTACGCTCAACACGTCCATTTTGTTGCGGAGTGCCAACACAAGAGGTTTGAAACACGATACTATTGGTCTCAAAAAAAGGTAACATGTACCTAAATTCAATGTCATTATCACTATGCACAATTTTCGCAGTGGAACCAAACTGACGATCAATTATAGCAAAAAAAAATGACATAATCTTACAAACTTCGGTCTTTGAGTGTAACAGATACACCCCAGATGCTCTAGAAAAATTATCAACCAAAGTCAAAAAATAATGAGCACCGATAGAAGAGGGTGTAGAGTATGACCCCCACAAATCACAATGAACAAGCTCAAAACTGCAGCTAGCTCTACTGTCACTAATCGAAAAACTAAACCTAGAGTGTTTTGCCTGAGGGCAAACAATACACGGATGCGTCATTTTATTAGTAAAAGGTTAATCCTGAATAACTGACACTGACTTGAGAACTTTATCAGAGGATGACCAAGACGACGACGCCACATCTCAAAAGGAGCCAGTCCCGAGACCATGGCCATTGTAATCACAGTAGGGAACCTCTGAAAATAATACAGACCACCCATTGTTCACCGACTCCCATCAAGTTCCCTGAACATCGGTCTTGAATAGCACAAAGATCGTTAGTGAAAATAATGATATAATTAGATCCCTTGAAAGTTGAGACACCGATATAAGATGATAGTGTAAAGATGGAACAAAAAGCACATTATCAATAGTAAGAAGAGGTGACAAAACAACTTGCCCCATCTTACTAGCTGTAACATGCTGCCCATTTGGCAAATCAACAGGACATGAATGGATAACAGAAGCATTGACCAAAGTTATAGCATTCCTAGTTATATGATGAGATGCACCAAAATCAATTATCCAAGAGCAAGCGGATAAAAACTTACCAGACATATTATGTGTTGCAATCACGTAGCACTAATGTGAGGTAAGGAAGCAAGCAAGCACGTAATACTAACGTGCGGTAAAAGAAGAAAGGAGAGCAAGATAATACCAACTCTCGTGTACTCACAACAGAACACCGCAAAGCACCACAAATCACAACCTGCAAATACCGCCGCAGGACAATACACACACGTAGAGCACCAATACACCGTAGAACACAACAAATACCACCGCAAATAACACAGTAGGACAATACACGTACGTAGAACACAACAAAGAAGCACAAACAGCTTTGGTGTATACAAAACACGCAGAGCAAAAAGAGAGTTAAACCAAAGTAGAACCAATCAGAGCTTCCCACCACAATTCATAGCAAATAACTTCAATTCACCGCTCACCGCAACTCATAGCAAATCACAAATCACAACATCCCATGAATCAACGCATAGAAAATCACAACATCCCATAAATCAAGAACACAACACACCGCCAACAATCCACGCAAACTGATCTGATCAGAAGCACACTAAGAATCCACGCAAATGATAAACAGCAAAGCAGAAGCACAACACCGATAAGGACAATACACGCACAGCAAAGAATACGTAGAAAAAAACGACTAGAGTAAAGAGGAGATAGGGTTAGGTTTTTGGCTCTTGATACAATATCAAGTTTTAGGATAAAGAGATCCATGGACATAGGAAACTACGTATTAACCCTAGCTATTTAAAATATATAATTCAAAATTTCTATAATGATGAAAAGTTCAATTGTGCAAACTGATTATATAATATTTTAACCTCAATTAGAGGATCAGACGTGTTGTTGTGCGTGTGCTTAGTCTAATATTGAGGCATTTGGTGCAGAGTTGCCTGAGTTTATGTGAGCTCCTTGTTAACCTATCATTTTGATGCTGCAATTTCAGTTCTCAGCGGGTGGTAAGGTAGTGACTTTGTGAGACATGACAGTAAGGTGCTATAACCTAAACATGGCTTACGTACATGGAATCAAATTACACCGCTAATGGGTACAAACGACTCCATCCGAGAGTAAGTGCTAGTAGTACTAGTATATTACTCCTAGTATATTATATACACTCAAATTTCAACTAGCCAAACTGCCATACATTAGTCAAATTCCAATATGCATGATCTGAGAACTTAGAAGCTTTCACACGCGGAGTCCTCCCAAGTGCTGACCACATGATTAGTAAGCCGAGTATAAAGACTAAATTCATTTTCAAAAGCTAACAACTCCCACTTAAATCCATTATCATTTAACGTTCCCACGCTACACCCATTTTAATCCATATATCAAACTCCACATTGAGTGGTCAATAAAGCATTATAGAAAGAGGAACATATCAAACCTAGGCAACTTTTTAGGGAAATTATGTAATTGATAACTTTCTAATTTATATAAGATATATATGGGCATTTTTCTAATTTCATTTTTATATCTGATATCGTAATGTCTATACTTAATATATTTTTTTCTGTATCTTTATATCTTTTGTAAATCTATATCAGATATAACAACAATTATATCATATATAACAATATCTATATTTGATTTTTCAGTATTCTGATTCTGATATTAAGTGTAAATACATGCAGTAGGGTGTTTTAAGCAGTATTGTGATTCCATTGTAGTTTAATCAACATACACTTGGAGAAACCCCAGCAACAACGGCGCATTAGCCACCACCATCAATCCATCATCAACTCCTAAAACTCTCCTTCCTCCAGCTACCAATTGAGAACCTGTTGATATAAATCATGCAAGTCTCTCCCTCGTTATCTCTAGCAGTCTAGATCTCTCGTCCCTAGCTAGCTTAGCTTGGTCGATACATATATTACGTCTATAATTATATTGAACGAGTAACAAACTTATCTATATCAGTACTGTGCACATTATTATATATGTGAAGTAGCTACCACTAATGTGAGTTATCTTACATTATGTAATGATATGTGCAGAGGAAAAGGTGGAAATGACAGCAACTCCACGTAGAGGACACCCTTAAAGCCAAAAACCAAACGTGGGAAACCTGGCCAACATCACTCAATCATTCAATTCGTGGAAGATTAATTAGGGATAATTAAGTAGATAACATTTTTAAGATAAGTTCTTTGTCGATATATCGTATGTAGGAAGTTCGAGGTTGGATTTGAATCGTACTGGCTTAAAAGAATATATTTTAAAGACACTGTCCGCATCAAATATCAAATAATAATGGTAGAAGTAACATCATCCATGTTCAATAATATTATAGTACTCGTCGATTGGACGCATTATAGGCACTTTTAAAACTGTTGAATGTTAAGATTTATCTATATCTAGCTTAAAAATAATGTATAATAACCTCTAAAATGTGGTTAATTTGGATAGTTTTGAATTCAATAATTGGGAAATATCTTGATATGGGTATTATATTGGAACCATCTACATACTTAGGATCTAAATATTTGTTTCAGTCGATTTCCAAAACTTTTACTTACAGATTTGTTTATAGGCCCTACGAATGATTAGATCTATCAACTTTGACTCACCAATTCATTATTTTTCAAAACCTATACAATTGAATCATTAACTAATTTTTAAAACCTTTAGAAATTGAATACGAAGTATTTAAAATACCATAACTGATAATGTAAATCATAATTTCAACGATGATGAAAAAGTCCAATTGTTTAAACTGGTGTTCATAATTTTACCTCGATTATTGAGTGGACTTGGCCTAAAACATTACCGTCACTTCTGTTCATTATCATCTATCGAATGGGTCGCGAATGAAATTCAACTATCTACGGTTTGAGTTGCAACTTGCAGGACATGGAAAGCTACAGCCAGTCTGCAATAGGGTACGGGTTTGGTCAAACTGTTTTTCATGTGAAGCACAATTCAAGCAGTCAAGCATGCATGCATTATTCATTGGTCAACCTTCCAAATTGAGAAGCGTAGGTTTCAACACGCACACCAAACTGACAAAATTACTCCACTATAAAAACGGTCGAAGCCCATACCCATTTGTACTCACAACCAACAAACTCCAAAATTAAAGATTATCATAGTTGAAATCGTATCCTAAAATTACCATTGAAGAAGAATGAGGAATTCCAAGAATATGAAGAAGTTAAGCGTAAAAGTAGATGAAAAATTTAAACGGTGTTATTCCCAGCTTGAAGCTCATTCGATCTATTCCCCCAGAGCCCCTATCAATATCATCAGCTACACCCCTGACTCTTCTTCTCGTCCCCCCACTCACCATGTAAGTCCATCTTTTTTGTTCTGCTACACTCACCTAGGCGTTCCCTAATTTATCATTAGGAATTGTTATCAGGGGTGTTTATATATTATGTTCGTCTATATATACTTTGTCTAAGTTTTCATACGCCTGTTAATGATTTTGATTGTGTAATTTGCTCAGATTGAGATCCGCAGGAGGGAAATGACGCGGGACCTCAAAGTGAGGAAACCCCATACGCCAAAACCCAGCCCGGGGAAGCCTGGCACACATCATTAATCAATGTCTCCCATTCATATTTTGTAATATCCTTATGTTGTACTGTGAAGATGAATAAAAGTTTGGATGGTTTTTGAGATAAAAGCAAGGACTGCGTATGGCGTAATACATTTTTTTTAATGGGATATTTAGTACATTACTTGCTCTTTTTTTTTTTTTTTTTTGTCTATTTTTATGGAAAATGTTATATACAACCCATAAAAGATTAAATAAGAAAATAAAAGTGGCTTGAAAGATTAAGTAACATCAAACATAAGTACACAGACACTGATTTACTTGAACTTTTGCATGTATTTCCAAGTTAATATTCCCTCCTCCATAAATAGCTAATTAAATTGCATGATTTATTATGCAATATTTTTTAATTTAATTTATTGTGCAATATAATTACTCCAATTTTATTAATTCATGTGAGTAGTATGGTTTTAACTCTAAATAATATAGAAAGAAGTAAGGAAATAAATGGAGTTATTAAATATATAATTCATATTTTAGTGGTGGACACCTAAAAATAAAAGTGGAGGAATTAAAATAAGACGAAGGAATTACCATAATAATAAAAAAAAATGTGTTAAATGAGTACTCTCCTATTCCTTTTTATTTATTACATTCCCTTTTTGCATAATTTCCAAAGAATGAACATGTTTAAACTTTAATATCTATCTACAAATATGTATTATACAAATTATATATTAAAAAAACTATATCTCGGGACGAATCTAATATAATACAACACGAATATATTTTAACTCATAAATATTGACGATAAACTATGTTTAAGTTTCTCTCTCTTTAAACAAAATTTTCTTAATATATGACAACTAATAAAAGGAATTGAAACATAAAGAGTATATGATTACCCATTTTATAGTTTTAGTTTAAGAGGACGGAGATGTTGAACAACTTCTAATACTGAATCAAATAATCGTATGATTGTATCCACTTCTGCAGTTTACACATCAATGACAATTGTACAGAGACAATATTGTCAAGCTGGTGATAGTTGACTGAAGTTTTCTTTAGAATAATAGCAAAGTGAATTGTGGGCATAACTCACATGTGTCAACTAGACTAATACTCCGTACTACCTAGTGCGTAGAACTTACTCCCCATACCCAAATTATTTTTTTTTTTCAATCCCATAAACAAACATTAAACCTAAAAAAACAAAATAAAGAGATTAAAATAGTAAGTAAGCTAATGTCTGGCTTGTCCTAAAATGTGCCTGCAAACTTCTCGGCGATCCACTTTATTGATGATGCATATTTCAAATTGATTTGTTAAAGCCTTAACGTGCTGTATCGTTTTTTATACGTCCAAGATATTCATACCATCACCTCGAAGGATTGAGACCAATACAGCTGTTAGCTATTAAAAAACAAGGCTAATCTATTAAAAAAATGCATGATAATAAACTATTAGCTAAGCACCATTATGGAGCATCGCGAAACAAGTTATAGCTTTCGCACGGAGGGCTGAGGAGGCGAAACCAACAACCATTCCTCCCCTTTCTAGCTGGCATTCTGTTTAGATCAGACTTATCTCCCATCCACTTGCCGACCTTCCTTAATCTCGTTTCCAAACCCAAATTATCATTGAACAACATAGAATATAAACAGTAGTAGAGCAAAACCTTATCTTGACGATAGACTCTATTTAAAAGAATAGGAATAAAAGTGATCTGAAAGACTGAAAAGAGAGATTATTGAAGACAATGTCGTATTTGCATAATCACACTGTCGTCAAGCTAGTGAACGCATGAATAATGATATAATTATTTGTAAATTTCGTGCTCTCTTGTACACTACGGTGTATATAATATAGGGTTATATTTTAGGTGTACCATTCAGTTTTTATTGATTCACAATAATTAATATCGAAGAAAATGGACAGAATTTTAATTTCTAGCTTTGAGTTTAGTTTGAGCGACTTTGCAATTAATTTTTCTTTTTTTATTTTTATTTTTGGCAAGTACTTGGCAATTAATTATTGTTATATGGAGTGCGGGGTTTATTAGAGTTGAACACAGGCCGGCCGAGGTTATTGTACATCATTGCGGATTTGCGGTTATCAACTTGTTCCTTTTACATTCGTTTTTTGAAAAAAAAAACATAGAAGAAAAGAAAAAACAACAATAAACAGTCATGCTGATGTACTAGCTGGCGTACTAGCTGCTGGCTATAAACTAATAAACCCCTGTAATGCATGTATGGAGTAATCCCTAAATAAATAGGGAAACCTGTAATATTATATATATACGGAATTTAATAAAGTTATTGTGTTTTTGGTAAAAGTGACTCTCTTAAAATAACAAAAGGTATTTTAAGTTGATAAAGATTGACATATTGTATTAAGGGATAACTTTTATTATATAGAGACGTCACTTTTAGTAAGGTATATGTAATAGTTTTTGATAGGGAGGACAATACTTTCAAGTATCAAACAACAATCATGTAATTAAGATGACATACTACACCAAATATTATATTTTGTTCAAAGATGAAGTAGTATTTTCAAGGCTCTTCTCAAAGGAAGAAAAAAAAACTGTATATTCAAGGCTATAACAAGTAGAACAAAGAAACAAGGAGTGGTCATGTCGTCATGGCGAAAGAGAGATTAACATCATTAACACCATTAACTGAAGATTATGTTTTATTGGTGCGGTTAGGGTGCTAATTTGCTACATATAATTCCACATTTATTACAACTGTTTCTAACGGTTGGTACGCAACAAAACTTAGAGGTGTAAACTGTATTTTGTGATCCGCTTCTTGAAATTAACACACGCTTTCAATCAAATTAAAAGTACTTTTAGATGAATATTTAAAGCCAACTTACTTACAAAATAGTGAAAATAGATCGGAGAAGTAGATAGTGTGAATGAGTTGTGCATGTGTTTATATCTTTCAACACTAAATTAATTAAATAAAAGAAGGGGAGGCAAAGGTATTAGACCTAGAAATGAAAAATTAATAATGGACATATATAGTTCCCAGTAGCCTTTAAAAACTTTTCAGAAAAAGGAGGTAGGGAAAATATATAGGAACACTAACGTTTATTTTTGTCTCTTTATTTTTGCTCTATTTTTATTTATAAAGTTAAAGTTTAAAAAGTTTGACCATAAAATTTCATTATATTATAAGAAATAATATATTCAAGTAAGATTTTATTAGATACATCTCAAAGTAATATTTATAATATCAAGTTTTTATAACTTTTTATTTTACGGATTTAGAGATATAAAGTGATTTAAGCTGTATCTTAAAAATCGTAAAAAAGCTAAATGAGGCAAAAATTTAGGAATAGAAGGAATATATAAGTTATCATTGAACATTATAATAGAAAATAAAATATCAATACTTCATATATATATATATATATATATATATATATATATATATATATATATATATATATATATATATAAAAGAAGGGTACCTTAAAATGAAAAGGATGAGAAAACATTTTGGCTCCTCATTTCCCAAATCCAACACATAATATTTTACATACACATAATGATTCTTTTTTAATTCATAGTAACTAATATAAATACTTTTTTCATTTATAGTGACTTTTTTATTGTTATAGTGACATTTTTTATTGTTATAGTAACACTTTTTATATGAAATTTCTAGCATTGGATCTTACCATTTGATATGCGAAATTCTCTTCTTATTCTTCTTATTTTAAGCATTTTTCTCATTGAATTTCTCTCATATATATCTCTTCTTATCTTTTTCATTTTAAACATCCTTCTTATATATATGTCTTTCATGCCTCTTACCACATTCAAGCTAATAGAACATAAGTACAAACGTTATTATTAAGGAAAAAAGGGAAAAGGACAAATAGAAACAAGATAGAAAATGAATAATCAAAAGGAGCAGTTTCAAACAGCAAAAGAATCCATCGTCAATGTCTCTCTCCCGTCAACAAAGCAGGAACTCCTCATCGTTTCAACTGTAAGTTTCTTCCCCATTCCTCGACATAATTTTTTTTTTGTTTTATATGAAGTTTGATACACATGCCTAGCCGTCCACGAAGAGACCTTCCAATAGTCCCCCTATGCACCATGGGTAGAAATCGAACCTCTAGGTTCTAACTACAAGGGTGTGTTTAGAAAGTTGAAAGCATTGCGTCCAAGAGGTCCTCAACCATCTTTGAATTTTTTTTTTTTTTTACTTGAACAACCATCTTTGATTGAACAACAAAATAAATGCAATGTCACAGACTAAGAATTTTGCTCATGATATTCATAATTACATGCATTCCAATGTCTTGCCTTATTATTCCTCTTTAACTTAATATGTTCCCATACAAATAAGTCTTCCATGTTTGTTTTAACTAGTTGCCCGCAAAGACATGCGGGTTGAAGTATACACTGAGAGCGCCGTGCGAGAATTGAAAGCCAAACCTCCAACACCAGCTGTCGCATCAGGAAGAACTGGCCAAGTTCACAGCTTCATTAAGCTTGATCATCTATAATAACAAGGAATCTTGGAATCCAAATGCTATCATTATTCGATCGACTATGCAATATATGTATGTAACATAATGTTTTGTTGGCTTGGTATACATACCTGTTAAATACTACGGTCTACTCCGTCATAAATAAATACATGTAAATTAACATGCATGTCATAAACATAGATCATGGTTTGAATGTGGAGAGATTAAATGAATAAATTTTATACTGATGTGCATCTGTATGTGATTGTTAATCATTATGTAAAGTAGTACTCCATTTATCACTTGAATCCCTCGTATCTTTCTTCCCTACTTCCATTAGCGTTAGTTTAGTTGTTACTTTAGTAATTTGGTTCAATATAAACATATAATCCAAATAATAAACAGTATGAGTCTAAGTATCTAAATTAAGATTGTTAGGTCATGTGAAAATTTAAAAACTGCTACTTTTTTCGTCCCTTTATTTCTACCCTATTTCTATTTATAAAGTCAATGTTTGAAAAGTTTAATCATAAATTATCAATATTTTATAAGAAATAACATATTCAAGTGTAAATTTACTGAATACATCTCAATATAAACGTACTTTTAGAATCTCAAGCTTTTGTAATTTTTTGTGTTACGGAAAAGTCAAGTGAAATAAAGAAAGTCGCATATTTTATTTTTCAAGAAGTACTCCGTAATGGTAAGAAGTAAGATAGATTAATTTGTTGATCACACCATATTACAAGTTCACAAATCTAGGAATATATGATTTGGTGATGAATTAGGGACGACCTATCTTCTAGTCCTACTGGGCATAATCACTAGCGTGTCAACTCATGTTTTGACGAATGCACATTATTACGCGCCACCGTAATAAGGATCTTAAGACATGATTTGGAGTACATGTTCAGATATACTCAATCAATAATCATCTGCATTACATTATCAAGCCATTATCTCTTCTGTCATGACCCAACTTTTTTTTTTTAATCAAGTAATTTTCTCTTCTAAAGACGAGCTAGACTAGACACCTTTAAGATTGCAAAAGATACTTTCACATGACGATGAGGCCAACTTATTATAGTGCAACTACATTATAAAAACTTTATAAAATATGAAGTCAAGCATGGGATGATGTGATGGTAATAATAAACTAATGAACACCTTAAATACGTGTAAAAATTTATTAATGGTGTATTATTCATCTTATCATTTTATCATCAGAACATGCAGTACTTGATCAAACTAATCCACAAGCTATGTCTACAAGCCTAACCATATACGAGGTAAGTTTATTTAAGGAATGTTTTTCAATAGCAATCCTAAAATTATAGTTACTATGATTAAGCTAAATATAAATCCTTATTTTTGAAGTAGCGAATCTTATTATAATGTCATCATGCATGAAACTAAATTGTGAGTAAATGATGTGTTATAATTAATGAGGAATAGGGAAATTGAGGGAGGAAGAGGAAGGGTATATAAATAAATAAAAACAAAGACTATTCATTGGAAGGTATAGATTATATATTGAATATGTACAATTATGATTTTAAAATTAGAGCGACAATCACCAACAATTTTAAGCCATTGTAAAGTTCACTTTGTAAGTTTCTGATCTATTTTTCTGGAATATTTTTAAGCTTTTTTTTAATAATATGAAAAATAAACTACGAATCAAAATATTTTTAAAAATAAACTTTTTCAAGTTTAGATAAAAATCAATACTTGGGCAACGATTGTGCTTGATCGTTGCCCTGGGTCAGCCTGAATTGGGTTGACCCAAATATAATATTGCATTTTACAAAATTCGAATCGAAATCGTTGCACCAGGCAATTATTAAATTTTTTTTACCTAAAACAAACTAAAATCGTTGCCTTGGCAAAATCGCTGCTTGGGCCAACGACTTTCAAAATAAAAAATGAGTTAGCCCAATTCAATCAAGTCCAAATCGTTGCCTAAGATTTTATTCCGAACTTATAGAAACTTATTTTTAAAAATATTTTGGTTTAAAACTTATTTTTTTTTTTAAAAAGCATAAAAAATAATAATCTCTTTTTTTTCTTGCGAATTTTATCAATGGTTAAGGTTTCCTTGTGAGTTAGGATTCTACCTAGCCCTTAAATTATCATGCAACATAGGAAAGTTCAGCTTTTTACGGTCAGAAATATCTTCGTAATACTATGCGGAGTATAAGAGTTAAAGTGTTCAAGCTCTGTCTAAGGGGTAATAAATACTTACATTGTACTTGCGTTGCTCTCGAACTGATCTCAATGGCAGGCTGAAGCGTACATGGAGAGCGCTGTATGAAATGTCAAAACCGATCACCCCCCGACACCAGCTGTCAAATCTGGAAGAATTGATCAACTTCACAATCCAGCCTTACGCTTCCCACAGATCTCCTGCAAGCTAGGGAATGAAATAAAAATGGTTTGATTAGATCATACTCATTCTCATTTGGTTGACCACCTCAAATTTGTTAGCCAGCAACATATTGTTTGCCCCATAAAAATGGTCTTCTTTTATTTGCCCTAACTTTCTTTTTTTAGCTAGTACCAAAAGTTTACCCCATTTTCTTAAAAGGCTTGTTCAACTAAGCACTACGTCTGTTTCAAATTTAATTCGTTGTCACACTATTATATTAGATACCATTATGTACTACCTCCAATCCTCCATTCTTAAGGAGTTATATATATACTTAAGTATAATGAGAATAATTGGAAGCTATAATAAATAAGGAGTATTGGAGAAGGTCGGGACATAGATGATGCATAAACGTCTAAACTATAGACATGTGCTCCATAATTGGACAACGATAATTTTAAAAATGCACCATGACTGTTATTTGTGGAGTGAGGGAGTCTTTCATAGGTTTCTGACTTGGGCTTATGCCCCAATTATATTCAGATTCGATTAAGATTGCGTATCTGTCTTATGGTGAGTGAGGCTTCTCAAAAGGATTCATGCATCAATAAGGTTCGAACTCATTACTTTAAGTGGTTTCAAACTATTTACCACTTGAATAATTTCACGATTCACGTTGGTTATATTATTACATGGAGTAAGGGAGTTTATTCTACACATGTGATGATCCTATATAAGGTTTGACTCAATTTCACTTGGTTATATTAATACGCATTTTGTATCTATATCAAAACATGATTTAAAAAAAGAAATAGTGCAAGTAATTTACATTGGTAACACATTCGATCAACAATGTATTTGTTCGTCTCACCTAATTTTCACTTATTGTCATATAATTTCAATTTTATCGAGTATATTCTTTCTATTGTGATTACTGTAGTTACAGTTACAACTCAAATTATTTTTTGGTTTTTAATAGTTTTCTAATAGTTGTCAAAACCAACCTAATTAGACTCGAAAATTATCTAATAATAACCTAAGTGACCTGAATAGAAATATTTAAGCATTCAATCAGTAGAATTTCACATAACTATCGATCCGAACCGATCGTAACCAAACCAAACCAAGTAGATTCAATTGGTAACCGTCCCATTGATACGATGTGATAGCTCTATCACGTTTAGGCTTTGATAATTAAGTTTGGATCCATTTTGCAACTACTTCATCTCAACTGGGCATTTATGTTTGGGTCAATTAAATTCATCACAATTGGGCATCTCTTATATGGGTCCATCCTGGAACATGAAAACTCTGATTTGTTTAACAGACAAATAAGGCGGTCACTCCATCGGTGGCGCCGTCGTCCCGTCAACTCCTCCATTTTAGGCTAGGAGAGAGAGAGAATGGGAAAAGGAAGGATGTTGGAGTGGGCGGCGCGTGGGTCACATATGGCTGGGATACCTCGGAAACTAACCCTAACTGCAGTCGGCTCCATCGCCAATGCATGGACGGCGCTCCTCAACACCACCGCCGTTCACAACGGAGAAACCCTCCTTAATCTCGTTCGATCTCGCCCTCCCGGCGTCCCTCTCCTCACCGTCAGCAACCATATGTCCACGTCTGTCTCTCTCTCCTCTTTACATGATGTCTTCAGTTCAATTTCCAATTGTTATTGTTGAATGCTTGAATTTCTCGCAACATTTAAATTTTGGGAAAATTTTTAAGTTGTGGACAGTTGAATTGAAATGTTTCGGGTATGATAATAGTATAATTGGGCTGTATTTTGTATATTCCCCACTATTGGCATGAAGTTTAATCACAAAAATAATTTGTGTAATTTTATTTTAGATTTTCGGATTTTGTTCAATGTATTATAGGACTGTTTGATGTTGAAAAGATTTTGGTACAAGAAATAGTATGTAAAAATGTTAGCATTGTCGAAATTTTAAGGTTACGGAAGTCTCGGTTTGAGGTTGTGTGTAAGTCGCTTAATATTGTTTCTTGACTTGATCATCTTTGTATCCTGATTTGCAAGTATTGGAACAACTGAAAACCCCGAGATAGGTGTTTGATTGAAGTTAAAGACAAGTGCCAACAGCATTTGACGGTTTTTTTTTTATTAGGTGGGGTGGATGGAGGAGGGTTGTAGAGATGGTATTTCTATACTTAGGTGATGATAATTGCTATACAATTGGTAAGGAGCCTGCTTTCTGTTGCCAATTGACGGGTGATTGCCTAGGCACGACGGTAGATAAATTTGTTTAAGTTGATCAAATGATCAATTGTAGGTTTGACTTGGCAAAATTTGGAGGAAAAGGACACAAAGACAGGAAACATAATACAATAGTAGGATATGCGATCATAACCATTAGTTTACGCTCTGGTTTATTATCATGAAGTAGATTGTGTTATTTGCCTCAATGTATTTGAAATCTCAATAATGTGACCAAGCCTTGATTTACAGTGGAAGTATATGGTCTCTAATATGTCCCTCCATTTGAAATGAAAATAGGTTTCTGGAAAGAGGTTTCAAAGGGTTCAACCTGTTCAACTATCTAGAGTGGTGTAAAATTATGTTATGTCCTTAGTTTTGGGATGATGTAACTACAAACTTTGGAAGGAGTAAGTAGCAAATTTTTGTCTGGTTTTCAAAGAAGACTCCTTTATTCTTTGTATTTTAAAATTCTCAGTTTTCAGAAGTATTCATTGCCTTTCATCTTCTGTATACTGGTGCTTTTTTCTGCTGTGTTATTTTCTAAGATCTGTTTGGATTAAAACTACTACTATGGACTTGACAAATATTCAGATAGCCCTTGGCCCCCACTTCACCCATCCCCTACCTTGCAAGGGATGAAATTAGAACTGGAAAATCAGAAGGCAACAGTACTAACATATTTATTGCCCTCTACTTTTTGCTGAGTTTAAGAACTTGTTATTGTGGTTAGAAGAGACTGTTTTGCTTGGATTGTTGATGAAAGTGTT
This sequence comes from Dysphania ambrosioides, assembly GCA_026401315.1. Classification (NCBI taxonomy): domain Eukaryota; kingdom Viridiplantae; phylum Streptophyta; class Magnoliopsida; order Caryophyllales; family Amaranthaceae; genus Dysphania; species Dysphania ambrosioides. Next base: position 8,751,307 of record CM048658.1, on the reverse strand, counting down.
AATTCTGACAGGTTGGATGATCCATTAATGTGGGGATTCAAGGGTTTTCCTATAACAGATGTCAAATTGGCAAGATGGGTACTTACTGCTGAGGATATATGCTTTAAAAATACAGTGATGTCTTATTTTTTTCGACTTGGTATGTAGCCGTTATGATTCCCATCTGTCCTGTCATTTATGTATCTGATGATTCCCATTTGTCTTTTTTACCCTATCGTCTATCTCTGTTTACTATCATGTTTTTTCTTGTTATTGGCTTATTGCAAGTATGCCTGATGGAATAAAATCAAATATAGTACTGCAGAGTTGCTGTAAGTAACTGATGATGTTTTGCTTATTTTGTCACAGTCCTGGTTGGTTTCAATGGGGAGAACAAAGTATATTGATGTTTTTATAGGACTAGGGAGTTTTTTAGGAAAGGTTTTCTAAAGCTATGAGGTTTCTGGGAATAAGAGACTCTCTAAGCTTTAGAGATTGTGTTTCATGAAGAAACATTTAGTTTCTGTAAATCTGTATGTGGCTGTGTTGATCCTCCTCATTTAAAGAAAAAGTAGTTTCTTGAGTATCTGCTTCTTGGCTTTGTCATTTTTCCAATATTATAAGGAAAGATCTCGCTGCCTTTTATTTTTAACCGTTGTGATGTAATGCCAGTTTGACAGTCACTTCTATAGCACGATTTGATTTATCTTAAGTTTCAGATTTCCTGATGAGAATTTTTTTATATTTTATGAGATTGGAATTACTAGCATTAGGACTAATTTCTGATTTGATTTCTGTCTTTGATTTTGGCTTTCAGACTACTAGCTAGTTGATATTCTGTATTGGCTATGTTGCTTTGATAATGTAGGCTCATTTTTAACATGTTAAGAAGAAAAGCATATTGGTACCTATGAAGAGTTGTGTTGAAATATTACGTGTAAATTTTTTTTTTCTACCTTTGGTTGTCATGGATAATCGTGTTCATTTATGCAAGATACTAAATGAGTTTTCACATAAAACCTCCCTGTGCATGTGATGCTGTATTTGGTTTATTAATTTTCTAATGAAGGCATCATTAACTTCATATTGCAATCCATCATTGTTACAATTAAACATGCACTCAAGGTTGTGATAGTTTACTGTCTGAAACTTTTCTTTACCCTTAGCAAATTAGCATGCATGAAGTGCATTTGAGTTGGTTTTCTTCTGAACAAGTATATGGCACAGGAAAATGCATACCTATAACTAGAGGTGGTGGGATTTACCAAGAACACATGAATGAAGCTCTTGAGCGCTTAAATGATGGAGAATGGGTATAATCTTGTCATTCTGCAATCTTCTTGTGTAGATGTATGTATTGTTTTGAGCCTATGACCAGTAACTATAGGCTATCTTTCTATCTTAAGATTCTATGCACTTAGAAACTCGATTAAGTAGATGATGTTAAATTTTTGACACAATGATAGTTCACTAGTGCCAAGGAAGTCTTACATAATGTTGGTTTTTAAAGTGCTCCTTGTTATCACTAATTATGGCATTTTTATTATAGAGGTTCTGGTGTTATCATGTTGCAAGCAATGCTTATATGAGTCTATGGCTCTTGATCATTTCTTACATAGATAGTGGGATACTGATCACTGCTTACAGGTCCCATTTTTTGGTGCAAAATATTAGAGATTCAGTATATATCAGTCAGAAATGTTTGATTTAGGGTTAATTGTTTTTGTAGTTTCAATTGTTTATTGTGAAGAATAGTGTTCTGTATTTATGGAGCTTTTTTTGTTCTTATCAATGTTTTCTGTTTAGATCAATTAACTTTCTTGATTTTTCAGCTGCATACTTTTCCTGAAGGGAAAGTGTCTCAACAGGATGGTCCAATAAGAAGATTAAAATGGGGAACTGCTAGTCTTATCGTCCGTTCTCCAGTAACCCCGATTGTCTTACCAATTGTTCATCATGGTTTCCACAAGGTAAAAGGGAGGTCACCTGTAAGCTCTTGGGAGAAACTAGTCTCTGTTACTTTTGATAAATGTTGTCATTAATCATTATGCAATTCTTTATTTATTCAGGTCATGCCAGAGAATTACTTATTTGGTAGGAGACCACCAATTCCACTCATTAACAAGCATATAAAGATTATTGTTGGTGAGCCAATAGAATTTGACCTTCCTAGATTAAGTGAGATGACATTATCGGAATCTAATGATGAGTCTTTACCTAGACTTGGTTGGCCAATCATCAAACGCTATGGCTTAGATGAAGCGGCTCAGAGATATCTCTACTCCAACATATCCGAGAAGATACAAACTGTCTTGGAGAATTTGCGTGTGTATGGGAAAACAATGTCAAAACAAAAGGATTGAGACTGTGTCCATTTCATACAGAGAAATTATACTGTTTTTGCCTGACTTCTGGTATTTGTGATGAAGTGGGCATCTCCCTGGAAGTTACGTTGAAGTTTGCGAATGTTTTACTCCATACTCATTATTTTACTCTCTATTGGATTCAGCTGAACTAAATTTGTAGGATATCAAGGTAGGATATAGTGTTTTTCCTCTATATTGTAGCAATGTTATTATGTTCTGAAATTATATATAGGTTCCGGGCTTCTGGCTTTTGTACCTGCTTGCTGAATGGGATGTGCTCTCCCTGAGTTATTTAAGCCTCCATTATGTTGTATTTCTTCTTTTGCTTTAGCACTTAATCCTGGTGGTGATCATGTTGGTTTCTGCTCACCAACCTTCCAAAAGGTCTTGATTTGTTCAGCTGATTTGGGACAGGTCATCCGGAGGGTTCTCTTGTAGGGATCACCTGATAGAGTAATCTTGTTTTCTGATGGTGTTAAATTGGACAGACTGGTGTTATCTCTATTTAAATCTGGATTAGCTAGCTAACTTTATGTCTCATTGCTCTATCTTGAATCTAATCGGTTCTCAATTCGTTCCTGGCAATGGTTTGAGTCCTTGAAGAATCCTCTGGCTAGTAAAGAAAATTATTGGTGGTTCTGAAGGGAGCTATATTCATAATTCTCAATCATTTCGTATTCTTCTATAACAAATATCAACTTTGTAACTTTAACTAACCATGCTACTTGACATTCTTCACAAGTCAAGAGTCAAGACAATTATGGACAAGTGGATCTTGTATCAGTTGTATGTGCAAAGAACCTTTAGCCAGTAGGGTCATGGGCCATGGTACCCTTTTACCCATGCTCCCACTTGAACTTAACCGAGAGTGTCCAACCTCACCCCATTTCCCACCATATTCAAACAATCATACTCTGGAAAAAAAATATGCAAATGACCGTTAACTCCCTGCTCCCACCCGCCTCACATTTCCCGGACCCATCATCACCAAATCGCACCGTCGCCTTCACCACCCCTGAAAACAACTATGCTTCTCGACTCTCTCTCCTCCTCTACCGCCACAACTTCACTCCCCTCTCCTGCCCCACCGTCATCGTCGGCCCCGCCTCCTCCACCAAATCATCTCTCCTCCATCACATCTCCCTCCTCCACCACTTCTCCGCCGTCGCATTCACCTCTCGCTCCGGCATCTCCGCCTTCCTCTCAGCCCTCTCCGAAACCCCCTTTCCACCTCTCTCTCTCCTCCTCCCCGATCAAGAATTCATCCTCTCCGCCCTCGGAAAAGACGCCGAGCTCCTCACCCCAGAATTCATCTCAAAGCTCTCTCCCAACTGGGACCGAGTCAGAATCGTCCTCCCATCCAACCCCACCCCTAGCGGACTCGTTGAGTCACTCGGTCCTGGGCTTGGCCGTAATATCCTCTGCCCCGTTCCTCTAGTATTGGGCCTTGATGAGCCTCCCGTTGTGCCCGATTTTCTCAGAGAGTTGGGTTCAGCGGGCTGGGTTACAGTTCGGGTTAATGCGTATGAGACGAAGTGGGCTGGGCCCAAATGTGTGGAAAAGTTGGTAGAACTGGAGAATTTAGATGGGCTTGTATTTACCAGTACAGCAGAGGTTGAGGGTTTGTTGAAGAGCTTGAGGGAATATGGGCTGGACTGGGAAGAGATGAGGAAGAGGTGGCCTGGACTCATTGTCGCAGCCCATGGTCCGGTTACTGCTTCTGGGGCTGAGAGATTAGGGGTTAGAGTGGATGTGGTGAGCTCCAAGTTTAGCAGTTTTGAGGGAGTGGTTGAGGTTTTGGATCAAATTTGGAGGGAATCTCAAATTTTATAGTATCGTTTTGTGTATCTCAAACTCTCAATGTTTGTTTGAAGTCTTTGTAATGAGAAATTTTTGTAGCACATTTATGCATTTTAACATTTTGCTTAATATAAAAAAGGACAGTGTATAAAGCACATTGGTCTCCAGTTGAAGATATGTTTATTTTATATTTTTTTTTTGAGAAAAATATTTTCATGTTTATAAAGCACAATAATTTAAAATATATTAATATACGAAGTACTCAATGTTGTGTGAATCATGTATTCTATTATTGTTCTTTGTATAGTAATTGTCTATTCAATTATTGAAATATTGAAATAGAAATTGAGAATTTCAAATGAATTGAATATATTAATAATTTACATTAAGAACCAAAATGTAAATTATGTACATAAGACAATTATCACCAAGTGTGTTGTGTACATAGCCATTAGCCACGTACGGAATTATGGGTTGAAGTTCAATTTTTTTGGTAATAAAATCACGTGTGACATTCTAAATATTCATCAGGTAAAAAAAAAATAACTGACTTAAATAATTCGTGGGTAATAAATTTAAAATTTTTAAAATTAAATCCCTTCTTATATTATATCATTAAATTATCCAATACATTATTTTTGTATGGTAATGAATGGAATTATGGGTAAGCTCATGTAAGGTACCTTGATCCTCGTGACAAAAAACGATTGAATACTTTAATTGCCCAAAACTTTTTGACTTGTAGCCTTTGGATACATTTGACCTCTTGATGCTGCTTCTATGAAGTTCTTTTATATTGAATGTTTTTCATTAATAATTCTAATGCACCAAAACACACTCGTAGATGGAGAAATTGTTGGACAAAGTTTGTCTGCATAACAAGATAACAGTAACATTTAATTGTAACAGTTAACCGTGAACCGTTAAGAATTAATGGTTACTGTTATAGTAATGTAATTTTTGTAACGGTTGAACGATATTATTATTTTAAAAAAAAATAAACTTAAAAGGCTAAAACATGAATGAATATTGAATATCACAATTTTTTTTATGCATTATCAAACTTTGTGTAAATATGGTTTACTACTGTTGTAAAAGGCCTAAGTGAGCTAAAAAATCATACAAGTAGTTTCACAATATTAAGTGTCCAAGTGCATAAAAATAGAATGAAACAGTTAGCGGTTAACCGTTAACCGTATCGTTAAATACCGGTTAACAGTTTAAGTAATGGTACGATTATGGTTAGCCTTTTCCAATAACCGTTATAACGGTTAACCGCACCGTTAATTAACCTTTTATGAACACCCATACGTAGATAGTAGAGCCAGTAACTAACTAATAAATGAGATGTTCATATATTGATGTATACAATAAACCAATAATTCATTCAAAAGTTATGCATCAGTGAAGAATCTCGTGAGTCCAACAACAAAGATGATTGATCCATCTCCTGTTAAACTAAAAAATAAAAACAAAGAAACAGTGATGGTACATTGGACACAATTGGTACATCTTCAATTCTTCGATGTTAGTTATGAAGCAATGAAGCATCATCCTTCTCCTGAAGTCTCCTCCATTAATTTCTTTGGCATGGACCACGTCTAAGGTTTTACTTGTGGAACATTTACTTGCCTGCACGTCTGACGTCTGCCAATTAGGCTCTATGTACTGTCACACTGTGTGTCTAACTGCCTATGTTGCATGGAACTCCGTTACATTGGAGCATATTTAAGCCCTTGTCAATTTACCTCTTATCATCAACTGTCCCTTATTATTAATCTTCGCGAGGCTTACTACACATACTATGTACTTTTGATTATTAAACTCTTATAAATTTATATATAATAAGCAGAGGCGGACTTACCCTTTGGCATGGTGAGTCAAGGACTCACTTAGGCCAAAAAAGATTTTAAGTATTTTTTTTTTTAAAAAAAATTTAAGTATTTGCTTGTATTTTGTACTCTTTAAACGTATTTGATTATCGATTGTGACTCACCAGGTAAAAAATCTTGGGTCCGCCTCTGATAATAAGGTGCATAATGTAATGTTCTTTGGGCAACGCTTCCAGAAGTACAACATTTTTATGTATCTCGATCAATTAGCTTGATAATTTTACACTTATCTCTTCGTGTTGTGAAACTCAATGCGATGCACAGAGTACCTCAATGAAACTTGTGACCTTGATAAATCTACACACATTGTGTACTTATCCAGTTAACCATCATATTAAGAACGTTATCAACTTAATCATACAAAAAATTACATTATTAATAAAATTTACCGTCCGAACTCCTGGGCGATGATGGAGGGCAAAAGGGGCAATTTCTTATAGAATTATAGATCGAGCTTATTGATGAATCATGAAAGGGCCCCCGACCGCAATCATAAGGTCGTTTAGCAATACTCGTATTTTATTAATAATATGCAAAATGTACTATGTTGCACAGAGGATCTGATCTCTAAAGGGTAGATTTATATGATGATCTTATCATCAATTCTCTTCGTTTATTACAAGTGACAGGTTAACAGGTTCATCATGATGTTGCATCATTTTAATATAACAAACAAATTTTTAAGGGCTTAATCCAAGTGTATGAGTCAGTCTGTCAGCATTGAGAACTAAATATTCTTTCACATTCAATTTATTAGCTTTATAATCTTCTAAATTTTACTTTATTTTATAGAATACTTGTACAAGTGTTTCAGTCCGAGTTCACTAAAGTAATTTTGATACAATTGAGGTGGTTTGGGTTGGAATTTTGTTCTTAATTATGATTTTTTTCTTGTTCCATATTGATGTATGGAGAGTGATTGAAGCATTTTATATAAAGATTTGTTGACTCATTAGATGTGACCCAATGTTTAGTAACTTTTGTGGAAGCGGGAAGACTTTATGAATCCAATCAACATGCTTGTACACGCTGTGCTGAGCTGAGTCGGGTTATAAAATTCATGATCCGCTCAATTTATATAGAGTTTTGTTGACTCACTTGGATGCCCCCTAAAGTTTACCCACTTTTATGAAAAAAGTAAGACTCCATGAATCCAACCCTTTTATCCGTAAAAAAAATCAAATAGAAATTCTTTTTAACTACTCTAAAAATGACATTTACTATACTAATTTACTACAAATTCAAAAGTTGAATCTAAGAGAATACCCAAAGTCCCGTTGTTGTCCTGTCCCCAAAACTCAAGTCTTCCTCCTCTCGAGTCTTGATGTATCCCTCTCCTCTGCCGTCTACACACCAACAAACAGCAATATACAAACATTACCAAGCACAGGTCGCAGATGAAAGTCCAACTTCCTTCCCTTACTACATTTATTGACATCAACTCCCGTCTCTCGTGCCCTCAATATTTCTCCCTCGCATCCCTCGACGTTTGTCCCCGCTAAAGATCCCTCCTTTTTTCTTTCTTTCTCTTTCTCATTTCCATTTTCCTGACGCTTTTTCTTCGACTTCCTGCTCCTTCAATTCCCATTGGGTAATCCCCCATTCCCTTTTTCTTTTTTCTTTTTTATCTTATGTTATAATTTTTTATCTTGTGTTATACTTTTCTTGTCATATTTTAAATTTTCTTCAATTTCAATTATGTTTGTCGTTTCAAAGATCTGTCCTTTTTTCTAAAATAACGTTTTATCTCTTTGCTTGAGATTTCTTGCGATTTTCTGGCTTCTGCTTGAAGGTTTCTGCTATATATATTGCTACATTTTCTGGGTATTTTCCCTTTTTCCTTTTTATTCATTAATATGAATTTTATCTCAGTTGGTTTTTTTATTTTCTGTTGATATGTATAGATTCATGAAGGTTGTTTTGTGAATTCAACTTGCATTATTTTGTACTACTTGTTCGTTAACGTTGATAAAGTTTTCATCTTGTAATATTAACATGTTAAATTGGGGTGTATGAATGTATGTGGTCCAATAATATGCTTTTGTGGGGTTCATATTCATCCATCTGACATTCCCATGCGTATTGCTTTGTAGTCAAATTTTGGGAGGTTAATTTTTGGTCCATTGAATTAGGTATAAATTTAGTTCTAGCTGATTTGAGTTGACTTTTACTTGCTCTTTTGATTGAATTGTGATGTGTCCCATGAATGTATTAATCAACTTGACAGTTATTCAGCTTGCACTTATTTTTATCGGTTATTTTGAGTTGCTGCTCTAATGGGGTGTGGGATGTATTGTAGGCTGGCAAGGGTTTTGAGCGAGGCGAGGCTCGTGAAGCCCTCGGAATTTTGGGTTTTGATTGTGAAATGACTCTTGATCGGACATCTGATATGTCTCAAAGTTCGCGATTCTCATCCATAAGCGCGAATGGGAATGGATCACCTTCCCACTCGGCTGCCTTCTCAAACGGAGATGACTATGACAGTGATGGTGCATCGAATTTTGCCCCACCGTGAGTTTCTAAATTACCTTGCGGAGATTATGAATTCATTATCACATTGGATATTACTGTAGAAATGTTTGGGGCTTTATACTGGTTGACAGAGTCTAGTTCCCTGAAATCTTGAGTAATGAAGTCGGTCAATGTAAGATTACGCTGTTTGAATTTGAGTGCTCTGCTCTCATTTTTGGAGATTGCTAACTTCCTTGCCTTTAAGTATTGTGTATCCTCAAATTAAGTTCCATGGCAGTAGTGTACATTCTGATACCAAATGTAATTTATTTGCTGCAGTGAAGCTCTAGGTATCAATCCAAAATTATATTTGTGATTTTACTGTTTTCCAGATTGATTAAGCTTCAATCACCCTGTTAGTTTTCTAAATATCCTTCACTCTAGTATCCTTAAATAAATACTATTCTTACTTTCCTAGAGGCCAGAACACCCATTTTCTCTGTCCCTTCTCACTGTATATTGAATATATTGGACAGTATAATGGATCCATTTCTGGTTCTTATGAGCTAGTTTGTTTTATGTTACGCAATCTTGACTGTAAATCAGTAATATGTTTGTTACAAATTGAAACAGTTGCAATTTTTTTTTTTTTAAAGAGATTGAGTTGTTTTGTGATGATAATCAAAATGCAACCATTCTTTTTGTAAGTCAATTCATACTGCAGAATATTTGTTTTTAACTCCATCAAGCTTTGTATGGAAGGCATTATACCAATTTAATTGGTAACAATTGAAATGTTCTTATAAACTTTTTCCTTCCCTGAGTATCATAAGCTTCAACTGTTTTAAATGCACGTATGTTCTTTTTATCTCTGTGAACTTCTTTGAGGAAATTACCATTGACTCCTGGGTTTGATTTTAATTTATTAACAGTACACCAATGACTCTGTCAATGTCCATTCCAGCTGAACTTGCGGGAGCTATTCCCTTAATCAATAAATTTCAGGTGAGAATTTATCTCCAAAGGGACATGTGCAACATGCCTACCATGACTTTTGATCATTATTATTTAGAATAAACCAATTAACATGGGATTTAAATCTCATTATATTTAAAATGGTTTAGGTGGAAGGATTTCTAAGAGCTATGCAGAAACAGGTCCAGTCATCTGGAAAACGCGGCTTTTTTTCTAAGAAATCCGCTGGTTCCCAGAATAGGGAGAAGTTCACTTTTGAGGATATGCTTTGCTTCCAAAAGGTATCTACCATTTTCTGTATATTTTACTCAACCTATTAGTTCTGAACTCAGTCCAAACAAAATTTTGACAGGATCAAATTCCGACTTCCTTGCTAAAAATTAGTAGTGATTTGGTAGCTCGTGCAACCAAACTGTTCCAAACAATTTTAAAGTACATGGGAGTTGATTCTTCAGATAGAGTAACACCAACAAGCTTAGATGAAAGAATTGAATTGGTTGAAAAACTGTTTAAGCATACCCTGAAGCGCTCAGAACTCCGGGATGAACTTTTTGTACAAATTTCAAAGCAAACCAGGAATAACCCAGACAGGTGCTAAAACATACTGCAAAATGCTACTTATTAAGTACACGATATATCTCTGGTGATTAGTTGTGCTTAGCATCTGTCTTGGATTTGTCTGTAATCACAGGCAGTATCTGGTCAAAGCTTGGGAGCTCATGTACATATGTGCATCTTCTATGCCTCCAAGCAAGGATATTGGTGCATATCTTTCTGAATATGTCCACAATGTTGCTTATGGTGTAAATTTAGACCCTGACATCCAGTTGCTTGCTCAAAATACACTAAATGCTCTAAAGCGTTCAATGAAGGCTGGCCCGAGGCTAATTATTCCTGGACGAGAAGAGATTGAAGCTCTGCTGACTGGTAAAAAACTTACAACAATCGTATTCTTCCTGGATGAAACATTTGAAGAAATCACGTATGACATGTCAAAAACTGTAGCAGACGCGGTTGAGGTATGCCTAATAAGCCATTGTATGTATATATTAATGTATTTAGCTTATGCATGTGCTATGAGAAATAGATCTAGATGGTATCTAATGATCTACAAAGATTTCGATAATTGATTATGAGAATGATGATAGATATAATCAACTCATGATACAAAGTGAAAAGAATGCAGATCAGCTCATAAAACCGGGAGAAAGGGTGGAAGAAGAATAAGTTAGATTAAAAATAGTAATCACTCCCCTTTCACGACCCAAAGAAGAGAGCGGAAATTGAAAAAATGCAAACATATAATTCTCTATAAGAATAGTATACATTTATTTATTTGTGATTGATTTTCCATATGATCCTTGTAACATTGTAAGTGCTGTCCTACTTACTATGTACTCCTGTACTTCTATGATTTCCAATATTCAAAATTCTTCTACATCTTCAGTGCATTCCATCTCTTTCCTTCAAGTCCTATGTATATGTAATCCTTCACTAATTCAGCCAATTGTGTGCTCCTCAGATCACTCCTTATTCTACCTATCATTGATGTTTTCTCATCTTTTTATTTCTTTAGAGGCACTTGTGCTTCCCTCTTATTCTTTTCAATAAAATTTGGAACTGCAATTTGATTGCTAGACCTGCCACAATTGCTTATGTTTCTCACTTTCTCAGGATCTATTTAAAGCAATGATGCAGAATGGATTTAGGAATGCAAGGACTGGAATTGATCTTTTTGTGATTTTAATAAAAATAAACTATGCAAAATCTTAGGTCTTGCTTTGTTCCTTATATTATATTGTGAGGGAACTTCTTCACCTAGATATTTTCATGATGTTTTGGTTTTCCTACCTCACCTTCGTTTTGTCGTTAGCTTGCTTAGTATAACTTGGTTTAATAATTTGTTTTCCTTCTTTCCTTAAAGCCGAAAAGGGGCCAAAAAATAGTCTGATCTACCTATTTGACTCTATATTGATTTAAATGACCAAAATAATACTCGGCACAACTATTAATATCAATGTGTGAGAAAGTTGTCTTTATTGATATCCTATGATTTGATGATAATGAATGGAAGGCTCATTTGTTGGTTCTATGTTTCAATAGTATCAACACTAATAATATTAATTTTAATTTTTGAGAAAATTGAATTTTACACTAATCTTAAGGTCAAACGAAATTACTATCATAAGTTACACAAACAGCAACATAGTGTAAACCGTGGATGTACACAAATGATGAAAAAGTTAAATGCATAATCTGTATATTGTTCAGATGCATAATTGTTGAGGTTGTAAAGTTACAACATACATGCTGCATCAGCGTGTGAAATATTAAAGGCTTTTTGATGTGTTTTGAATTCCTTCGTAAATTACTAATCCTGTATGTTGACTAAATTATCTAGGAGATTGCAAATGTAGGATTCTAGGAGCACAAGGATTGGGACTTTTGCAACAATAAAGGTTGTTGCAAAAATAAATATTCCCATTTTATACATTGCTTGCAATGTTTTTGTTCAAGATTCTGTTAAAATTCTTTAGGTCTGGTAGGGCTGGGATCCACTGTTCACGTGATTGATTGTTGATTTTAATTTATTGTCCATGCAATCACAGTAAACTCGTGTAATGAAACCTTTGTCTTACCTGAAGAATACCCTCTCCATTTCCCTGTAGATTACTAAAATTAACATAGTGCTGGTAGCACAAGCCACACTCTTTTGGTTTGTAGGGGTGGCAAACGGATGGTCCGGTCAGGTTCGTATTTGGGTCACTTATTTTCAGGTCAGCTATCCCCTAACTCAAACCTGATCCATTTAAGTTTTCAACCCCAATCCAATCCAAACCTAACCCATTTAATTTCGGGTCAGGTTTGTGTCAATCCATTTAAGTTTGTGTCGAAAATATCGACCCTATCCGCTATTTTCGGGTTGGGTCATTTTTTGGCACCAGAGTTGAGATGAAATGACTAACAGTAGTAGTTTGATTGTCTTTTAGGGTTTTAATTTGGGCTTGGGGTTTGGCATAACCCATTTAATTTCGGGTCGGGTTCGTGTCAACCCATTTAAGTTTTCGTGTCTAAAATCTGAACCCTAACCCGCTATTTTTGGGTTGGTTTTCAGGTCGGGTCGGTTTTTGCCACCCCTATATGTTTGTCAGTTGGAAAGTGGATTTGTTCTCTTGTGTATTTCAGTATTTTAAGCGATTACTAATTAATTGCATTTAATTACATTTTCTATCTGTTGGGATATGTGAATTCGAAATCTTCAGGTCTTATGAATGTTGCTTTTACTTATCATATGTTTTTTCCTTACCATCTTCAGGAACTTTCAGGAATCATCAAACTCTCTGCATATTCTAGCTTTAGTTTGTTTGAGTTCCACAAAGTTGTTGCTGGTTCTAAATCAAGTGATGCTGGAACTGGTATACATTTTGATCTTAATGATTTCCTTGTGTGATTTCTTATCTTTTTATCTTCTAATCTTGCATCATCTTTGTGTTATCATATAGAGGAGTATATTGGTTTGGATGAAAACAAATATATTGGCGATCTGCTTGCGGAGTTCAAGGCAGCAAAAGAGCGTAGTAGAGGGGAAATCTTGCATTGTAAATTGGTTTTCAAGAAAAAGCTGTTTCGAGAGTCTGATGAAGCTGTGACTGACCCAATGTTTATGCAGTTGTCATATGTTCAAGTATGTGGCTTGCATCTTTTGTTATATATCAAGCTTCTGATAAATGATTTTGCCATGTTATACCTTAGAACTTACATAAAGTTCATATGTAATTTTTGTGCTGCAGCTGCAACATGATTATATTTTGGGTAACTACCCTGTTGGAAGGGATGATGCTGCACAGTTATCTGCACTGCAGATTTTGGTTGAGATTGGATTTGTTAGTCACCCAGAGTTGTGCACGTGAGTGGAATCATGCTTTGAATTTACTACAAGGCCCTAATACTCAAATATGCTTGAAGTGCTTATTAATAATCTTTCTCTTGAAAGTCTTATTAATGATCTCTCTCAGAATGAGAAAGTTTTGGATTTTATATTTTGTGAGCATTGATGGTTTGGTGAGTGTGATTGCAGTGATTGGACGTCACTTTTGGAGAGATTCTTACCAAGACAAATTGCAATAACTCGAGCAAAGCAGGACTGGGAGGTGGATATTGTATCTCGATACCACTTGATGGTAAGAGTAAAGACTCCGAAATTTCTTTTGTTAGAGAAATAAAGAGCTAAGGGCTTGTGGCAGAAAAGGGGAATTTATCAGCTCTTGGCCGCTTTAAATGCAAAATTTTACTGATGTCAAAGCCTCATTCAGAAGGGGAATGCATCAGTTCTTGGCCGCTTTAAATGCAAAGTTTTACTGTTGGCAAAGCCTCACCCATTTCGATCGTTTTTGGTTTCGTTTAAATCATACACTCTAAGACACTTTCTTAGGAGAACTTATTTTTTGTAATGTGCACCAATATTATTGACCTTAGAAGGAAAATAACTTCGAAGGTCAATGTCATTTAGTGCTGCAGCTATACCAAAATAAATTTCAATGAGTTATTCTAGTATTATGCTCCTCTGCTGTATGAGTGCATGGTCAAATCAATTATTTTACTAAGTATTAAGTGCAAATTCCATGTAAAAAGTAACTAAAATAGTTTGTGTTTTTACAGGATAAGTTAACTAAAGAAGATGCTAGGCAGCAGTTTTTAAGGATCCTAAGACTGCTTCCCTATGGAAATTCTGTGTTTTTTAGTGTCCGCAAGATTGATGATCCCATTGGCCTTCTACCTGGGAAGGTCATTCTGGGAATCAACAAGCGTGGGGTCTGTCCTCCAAGAACTAATTTCTGTGTGCTCTTTCTAATCTCTTTGAAGTCTAAAATACTAACATTTCAATTTCTTTCACTCCCAACAGGTTCATTTTTTCAGGCCAGTTCCTAAAGAGTATTTGCACTCAGCCGAACTAAGAGATATAATGCAGTTTGGTAGCAGCAATACTGCTGTGTTCTTTAAAATGAGGGTTGCTGGTGTTCTCCACATCTTCCAATTTGAGACTAAGCTGGTTTTTCCTCTTTTCCACTTTTGTGGCTGATTATGTTTGAATTGGAACTCTACTGTATGCACTAAATTTCACATTAATGCAGGGTGAAGAAATATGTGTTGCTCTTCAGACACACATAAACGATGTCATGCTGCGCCGCTACTCCAAAGCAAGAGCAGGTGCCAACAATGCAGCAAATGGAGAAATTATCAACAATTCCAAGCCTCCAGCTACTACTCCTACTGCAGAAGTTTATGAGAAGCGTCTTCAAGATTTGTACAAAGCTATTGAAGATTCTCAAAAACACATTGATCGAGTATGTGATTCCCCCTCTCATTTTGTTAAAGTTTCTGAGATTGTATTATTGGTCAGAAACCTCCTATGCACATGGTCATGGAGGAAGTTGAGAAGGAGCTCATAGGATAAAGCAGCACTATTCGTTTTATTTTCTTTATAGGCTTCTTGTGCTGTAAACGAGGATGGAGGCTTTGAGTGCTGTAAATATTAGACAAGTCTTTAAACTTGGACGTACTAACTTAGGAGAAATGTCTTATTCATTGACTAAATTGGATGTATAAGCTTCTTTGCTTATTACATTATTGGTAGCAACCATCTTCTGATCAGGCCTTTATCTGGTGAAGATGAAAATTGAGATAGCTACGGAGTAAGGGCTAAGTTATCTGGTAAAGATTGAATCATGTCTGAGTTTGCGTGATGATGTGACAGAGACTCCTTCTGACCACTGTCTTTCATTTGTAAATTTATACCAAATGAGCTATATGTGAATTGGTGTAGCCAATGCACTAAAAGGTTGTCACTGAAGGACTGAGGAGTCAAGAAAGCTCTATTTCTTAACTTCCAGAATACTTTTCATCGCATATTTCTAAGAGAATTCATTTATTTGGTTTTGGATCAAGGCATATCTAGTTAATATTCTTATTGATAAGGATGTAGATTAACAATATACTTCTATGTTACTCAAATGAAATTATCACTCATCTGAGCCCCTCATCACTCCTTATTGTACCTTATACCTTACTGCCTTGCATGTCTCTCTCATAAGGTAGAGTGAGCGGTAGGAGGATATATGTACTCTTATAGTCTTATCTGTTATCTATATCCTTTTAACTATAATAAGCTGTTTTTAGTGCCTTGACTGAAGATTTATAGTTGTATAGAAAAACATTTCACTCTTCCATAACAAATGAAAAGGCATCAGAAAGTATTGTGAGGCTTTTGTATCATTCAATTATGCTCCAAAACTAAGAGCCAATAGTTGCTCTTCTTATTGTGTTGAAAGCTAACACATATAGTTGGTCTAATCTCAGTAATTTCATACTTCACATTGGGTTCAGTGTCTACTGGATACCTTGGCAGATATCTATCCTTCTCTCTATTTTTTCTTTTTACTAATTTTGTCCCCCCACCCCCTCTCAGGTTTGAAGTAAGCCTGGAAATAACCAATGTACTTGTTCATGCAGTTATTAGGGGAGTTACAGGGAAAACAAAAGGTAGAGGAGAGTTTGCAAGAAGAGTTAGATGCCTTAAAAGAGTCTGCAAAGACAGAGAGACAAAAATTGGGAAAGCTTACGATTGAGCTTGACAGGCTGAGTTCCTTGTGTGATGAAAAGGAATCGGCTCTCCAGGTATGCTTCCTTTCAGTCCCACTGCCTGTAGCATAAAATTGCACATATTGCTTCATCTTATTTTAGTACTTGATACTTTTTAGTCAGCATTGTTGGAAAAGAGTAGCCTGGAATTAAAATTAACAAAGCTCAATGATCTATTGTCTGAGCAAAATGCGAAAAGGGAGTTGCCAGGAGCAAATAATCAGGTAATCATTGTAGAGTTGCACTGAAAGGTTATTTCTTGCGTTGTGTGCATATTGACAACTGACCATGTTTAAGCAGGCTATACATAAGATAGAAGATGAGTTGAGAGTACGAAGTGAAGAATTGCATTCTGCTGAACAAACAGTAAAGAGACTCGTAGAGGATAAGTTTTCACTAGAACAGAATATTCGTAGGCTTGAAAGGAAACACATAGAGGAGGTAACTTAATGATTGTGGTATTGGTTCTTCATGTCAACTCATAGTTGGTCATTAAAATATTAAGTCATGTTCGTACTGATTTCAGAATGAAATTGTTGGAAAAGATTTTGAGAAAGAACGACAAACTTTAAAGCTTCGAGTCTCCGAACTTGAAAAGAGGCTGGAGGCTGTTACACACGATTTAGAGATTGCTGAAACAAGACTTAAAGATAAGGAGTCAGATTTGACAGGCTTGCAAAATAGTCTGAGGGAGCTAGAGGAATTGAGGGAAATGAAAGCGGTATTGTTTAGCATCCTTTTTTTTTTTTTTTGAGGGAAAAGTTTTGCTTCCTATTAAATAATTTTTTTATTCTAATTATTTCAAGATTTCACTCTTCAACATGACCAGAGGGTCACACTCATTTGTGATGTTTCTTTGACCTTTGCATCCTTGCTTGCTTCCAGGATATTGATAGAAAGAATGAGCAGACTGCATCTATCCTTAAGTTACAAGCCGCACAACTTGCAGAGATGGAAATGCTTTATAAGGAAGAACAGGCATTGAGGAAAAGATATTTTAATATAATTGAAGGTTATTTTATTGTACTTAAAAAATAATATTTGTCTAACTGTTGTTTCCTTCGATGTTTAGAATTCATTTTTGTCTGTATTGGCTTTTTATGTCGCTTTATGTTGCAGATATGAAAGGCAAAATAAGAGTCTATTGTCGTGTAAGACCTTTAAGTGGTAAAGAAAGGGCTGAAAATGAAAAGAACACTGTCATAAGATCAGATGAGTTTACAATTGAGCATCCATGGAAAGATGAGAAAGCTAAGCAACACATCTATGATCATGTTTTCGATGGAAGTGCAACCCAAGAAGATGTTTTCGAGGATACAAGGGTAAATTTTGATTAACTAATGAAATTTTTCTTGTTGAGTATCATTCCTTATATTTACCACATTATTTACCATCAATTTTGTACTATTCTTTCAAATGATTTTATAGAAGAGTGAGTTTATGGGGTTTATGTAATTAAATATTTCTTTTGTCTTTTGGTAATTCTGTATGCTATCAAGTATCCAAGTGTATAATTTTTTTTTTGGCACAGTATCTGGTGCAATCTGCTGTAGATGGATTTAATGTATGCATATTTGCATATGGTCAAACTGGTTCTGGGAAGACATATACCATTTATGGAACCGAAAATGATCCTGGACTTACCCTACGTGCCATTTCAGAACTTTTTAACATTCTGAAAAGAGACAACAAGAAGTTTTCATTTTCTTTAAAGGTAGTAATCTGTGATCATTCAATTTGTTTGTGGAAGTTGTCAATCTATATTTTCTGTCATTTCTAACCTAAACTTGTTGTATAGGCATACATGTTGGAGCTATATCAAGATACGTTGATGGACCTTCTATTGCCTAAAAATGCAAAACGGTTGAAGCTAGAGATTAAGAAAGATTCAAAGGTAATTTTGTTTCTTGTTTTGCTCACTCCTTTTGTTACTAGTATGATGTACGCTATATTCAATTATTTTGTAACTTAATTACCAAGTCCTTATAGGTATAGATATTATTCGTTTTACCGTTGAACTCATACTTTTACCATTGATGTCAGGGAATGGTAAATGTTGAAAATGCGACAGTTGTACATGTTTCCTCATATGAGGAATTGAGAAGTTTCATTCAGAAAGGATCCGAGCAAAGGCATACATCAGGGACCCATATGAATGAGCAAAGTTCAAGATCTCATCTTATACTTTCAGTAATCATTGAAAGTACTAATCTTCAAACACAGTCTGTAGCTAGAGGAAAGGTAATGTCACTGCCTACCTATATCTTCAATATTTGCATGTGTGTATTGTATAGAAAATATATTCAATATATGCATGTGTGTGTTGTATAGAAATTATATATTCAATATATGCATGTGTGTGTTGTATAGAAAATAAGCCTGGCTAAGTTAATGTGAATTATCTGATTGCTTCATCTTTTTTAGTGTTATACATATTATTGTAAATGATTTGTTCAATCCTTGCAGTTAAGTTTTGTGGATCTTGCTGGTTCAGAAAGGGTGAAGAAGTCCGGTTCTGCAGGTAGTCAACTAAAAGAAGCGCAAAGCATCAACAAGTCACTTTCTGCTCTTGGAGATGTTATTAGTGCATTATCAACTGGTGGAAATCATATACCATATAGAAATCACAAACTAACAATGTTGATGAGTGATTCTCTTGGTGGTAATGCTAAGACACTGATGTTTGTTAATGTTTCTCCTGCTGAGTCTAATTTGGATGAGACCTATAACTCCTTAACGTATGTTCCATCTCCCTTACAGAGTTTATGCATTCTTTACATAGTTTCATACTACTCCTTAATGTTCATCACATAGTTTTTGATAAACCTCAGTGAAGTCTTGATAAATTGTATATTTTGTGTAAATTTTGGTGTTAAACAATTATTTAAAAGCTAAACTATTAATGAGGGGGAATTTCTTGATCATGCTTTTGCTATATTGAAATGTCTTTTAATTCCAGGTATGCATCAAGAGTTCGATCCATTGTGAATGACCCCAACAAAAATGTTTCCTCAAAAGAAGTTGCTAGATTGAAGAAGCTTGTTGCTTATTGGAAGGAGCAAGCAGGAAGAAGAGGGGATGACGAAGACCTTGAGGAGATCCAAGATGAAAGGCCTACACCAAGAGATAAATCTGATGGTCGTCATTCCATGTAAGTTGTATATCTTGTTAGTTGTTACCTTGAAGATGAAGGGTTCAATTTTCCCGAGTTGAGGATTGAGGCTGTTCTTTTGGAGTGCCTTGGATTCCGTCTTTTGTGATAGCTTGACGGATCAGGAACAGATCCAGGATGCCATTTAACCACCTGGCTGTAGGTTTCTTGTACTTCAGTCTGTCCCCACTTGCAGAGAGCTTTGGTGCTTACGTGGATGATCATAAAACTGTATAGGCAGAAATATGCAATGTGTATATTTTTTGTTACTCTTTTTTCCATTGACATATACTTTGTACCCTTGCCTCTATAACGTTTAGATAATAGATATATGTTACAGTAGGGTAGCCTTTGCTTTCAGTTCCAACGTAATCAGAAGTGTTACAGTTAGGAAGATTAGGAGCTAGTTTACACCTTATAACCTGGCAAATTGATGTTGCTCTTGTCTGTCAATTTTTAGTCCTACTTAGAGAAGTTCCGTCCCCTTTTCGAGGGATAAACATTATGTACTGTCGATTGATGATTTCTTCGTCAAATCCTCAACCAAAGATATAATGATTGGTTACACATTGATCAGGCATATCTTGTATCATCATTCTTATCTTAGTTAATGTCTGGGAGATGAACATGAGTGTGCCATTTTAGACGACAGTCTGTCATACCCGAATAACCTTAGAGGCTAAGTCGTTAGTCTGTCATACCCGAATAACCTTGGAGGCTAAGTCGCTAAGATCACCAAGGTAAGTTCACATATATGAGAAGAATTGCAGTGTAGAGTTAGTGAACTACAATGTATAGTCCCATTCTGCTACCGTATTTGACTTAATATGTGTGAAAATGTGGTAATTGGCATACCTAAGCTCCATTTTAGTTCATGGGAATAACGAGCAAATGTGTAGAAAATAATCTCGAATAACACTATTTTATGCAAGTAGAAATTTGAACAAAACTAGGGAAAAAAGTAAAAACAAATTCCGTTGCCGGGACTTGAACCCGGGTCTCTCGGGTGAGAGCCGAGTATCCTGACCAACTAGACTACAACGGAGAAGTGATACTTGGCTTAAAAGAAAAGTATAATACTTGGGTGATAAACATAGAAAGCGAATAGAGAAATCAATTTTGGGGAATTATTAATTGATTATGGGTGAAAAAGGTGGAAATATCCTGAGCGGCTCACGCATACTTTGAAATTGACTTTGCTTGCTAAAACTTATCTGTCTATGGCTTCAATTTCCATCTCCAAGACGTTCAACTAATTGATGAGCCCAATTACACTCAATTGTATTCTGCTTATAGGCCCGTGAGTTCATGTACATTTTAAATAATACCAAGTAGTGAGTACATCGTAGCTCATTAAATTTCCTTAACATAGGCAAATAATTAGCGTGTAGGACTAGCAGGAGTGAAGGCTATCCCATAAAGAGAATAGACGTTAACATCACGACAAAGGGTAAATAAATAGAATAAATCCAAACCCATCTACGCAGGCATGAGGCATCTATTGATCTAAGGTCAAAGAGAAAAGAGGAGAAAGGAGAGAGTATGGAAGGGAGTATCCCAGTAATTGATATACACAAAATACAAGGGAAGTACTCGGAATTAAGGGAAGTTAGTGAGAAATGGGGTTGCTTTAGAGTGGTTAATCATGGGGTTCCCTTGAAGCTAATGGCGGAAATGAAGTCAGTTTCAAGACAACTGCTTGATCTTCCGATCGAGATCAAACGGCGGAACGTGGATGTAATCCCAGGTAGTGGCTACATGGCACCTAGCGTAATGAACCCACTTTATGAGGCTTTAGGACTCTTTGATGTGGCTTCTTCTGTCTCTGTGTCCACCTTTTGCTCTCAGCTTCAAGCTTCTCCTTATCAAAGGTACTCTTTTTTCTTCATACATCTTTTGTTGGTCTTTTTTTTTTTTTTTGCCTTGAGTTTCAGTGTGCGTCTTGGATGACATACCAAATCCGGCTTCTGTGTCGTACTACCAATTTCAATTAAACTATTTACGTGATTATTGATTCCTAAGTGTGAAAGTCGAGTTCTTGCAATCATTTACTGTAATTGCTTTGGATATAAATTTTTTTTTTTTTAAAGAAGCATTACTTAATTAATTAGATTTTGCTCCTATTGGAGCTCCTAATTGGTCATGTACTATCATCTAATTTGTACTCAACAAAATTGTTCTATTCTCTTTTTTGGTCACCAAATTTCTGTCTAGTTAATTTTCCCAACCAAAAATTAATCAAGTAATTTATATAAATAGGGCAGATAATGAAAGAGTAACTTCTTTAAAAAGTGTACTTACTTTAACCCATCATTTAACAGGGAGGTAATTGAGAGTTATGCTCAAGCAATATACAATGCTGCAGTAGATATTGCAGGCAAGATGACTGCAAGTTTGGGTTTGACAGATTATAGTTTCGATGGTTGGCCTTGTCAGTTCAGAATTAACAAATACAGTTTCACCCCGGAATCTGTAGGATCCTCTGGCGTACAGATCCACACAGATTCTGGATTTCTTACTATACTTCAGGATGATGAAAATCTTGGCGGTCTTGAAGTTATGAACGCATCAGGAGAATTTGTTGCTGCTGATCCCTTGCCTGGAACACTAGTTGTCAATCTCGGAGACGTTGCTGTAGTAAGTAAACTTCAGACCTGTTTTCTTCAACTTCTTAACATAAGCTCCTGCAAAATCAAACGTATTCAGCTGAAGTTACTTCAATAAGTTTTGATCATTACAAGAACGGTTTACTGGTTAAGTAGTTACTCCATATAACTAATGTTGCAACGACTATTTCTGTAAAAATAACTGAAGATCTTTCAAGTGTATCTGATTTTGACACTTTGTATTCTGTTGAATTAATTTCTTTTTTACTAACACTCCTGACCAGTGAGTTTTGATTCTGTTAAAGCCATGGAGCAATGGGATTCTTCGTAATGTGCAGCATCGAGTTCAATGCAAGGGTGCAGGAATACGTATGTCGATTGCAACATTCCTTTCCCCACCCCCAGACAAAGTAATCGAATCACCTGCTGAGTTTGTCAGTGCTAAGCACCCTCGCCTTTATAATCCCATCACATATGAAGAGTTAAGGAGGCTTCGGGCTTCAAAGAAGCTGCATTCCGGGGAGGTTCTAGAACTGATTCAGCTTGACAAGTAGATCCGTACAGAATATGCTGAGTTTGCTGGAATAACATGAAGACCTTATTTTGAAATTTCAAGTGAGAGTTGTTACGGGATCTGATATCACTTGAAGATAAAGTTTATCTACTTCTTCACTGAAGAAATCATATTTAGGATTCCATTTCTGAACTGTTTCCTTTGATGTAGAGGTTTATTATTATTTTTCGACAAAATCAATGAGAAAATGATGGACATGGTTTTCTAAAATCCTAATTTGTGATGCAAAGGTTGAGGATTCTGCTTCCCTGCTCTTGAAAATAGATGTTTAATTCTAGTTGAGCTTATAATGACTGGGAATAAAAATACAAAATCAATAACGAATACGACTCTTCTAATTTTATAGAAGTTTAGACTACTTGACCTGTCGACACAAATAATTGAGCTGTTCAAAAGATGAGCTTACCTTGTCAAATTTCAGTATCACACACTCATCATCCTTCTACTCTTTGCACTAATGGAATCCTTCTTTGGCTGAAATCAGCATTGTAAAAGAGAAAGAACGGAATTTTGTAAAATATGAAATTATCACTTTCTTCCTTCGGATACATAGTTTATCGGTCGGGTAACTACTAATACATTGCCAGTTATCAACACACAGGAATACATAAACAACTAAAGAAATAATCTAATCTTAATTTACATTGACAATCCATCCCCTTTCCCCTATACAAATTACGTGGTAAAAAGTTGGAACACAAAATTCAAGTGCTTATGCCTTAAAATTATAACAAATTAAGCTGAACTTTTCATGTAAAATGGCAGAAAAGTTGCCAGAAAGAGGAAAAAAATAAAGCAGGGATGCCTCGCTGCTGTTAACTGATCAAATGTTACTGTCATACCACGGAGAATCCACTACCACTATGTGGGCTGACAGAATGGGGAGTCCAGCCGGAGAGATCATAAAGTGAAGATGGGATATTGGTCTCAGCCGTCATATCCGAGGTGGTGTCGTCCATGGGGCCCATTGCTGGCCACACGAACGATGGCTTGAAAGGCGGGACATGAGGCACAGGAACTGTCCCTGACAATATCTGCTTGATTACTTGTGTTTTAGGTCTCTCAGGCGCGGTCGGGTGAGAGCATGCCAAACCTAGGAGCAAAACTCTTTTTGCTTCCTCAGCCACATACTCCTTTCCCAACCTCTCGTCCATAGCTCCTAAGATGTTCCCATCTCTGTGCATTGACCACACCCAGTCGACTGTGCACTGGTATCCACCCTTTTTTGTCCAAGGACGGAGGCCGCAAGCCACCTCGAGAAAGACTGCCCCAAGGCCGAAGATGTCAGACTCCCTAGAGGCCTTGCCTGTGTGGAAGCACTCAGGAGCAATGTACCCCATTGTGCCATGCACACCCTCCATCTCAGCATATGAGGTTTTTTCATGGTCTAATGCACGAGCTAAGCCAAAATCACCAAGGCGTGCATTGAAGTTGGAATCGAGCATGACATTACTGGCCTTGAGGTCCCGATGGATGACCTTCTCATCATACTCGTTGTGGAGGTAGTGAAGAGCAGAGACAACCCCCTTGAGCGCCTTGAAACGAAGCTCCCAACTCAAGGGCTTCTGGTCAACCCCGCAGAATATGTGCTTGTCTAGACTGCCATTAGGCATGAACTCATAGACTAGAAGGAGTGTGTCATTCTGATGGCACCACCCTGAGACAACAGATAACGTTCATTGAGCATGACAGAGCATAAATGATAATCTTCACAAATGTATACACAATCACTCTCCTTCACACCAGATTCACAAAACCGCTCTCTTTAAGCACTTGGCGAGGTTAGCAGGAAGAAGCTAACGCAGAAAAACGCCAATAAGTTTAATACAGTTTTAAACAATCTTATTTTGGCAGTTGAAAACAGCAGGACATCTACAAACTCTTTTATTCGTGCTAATTTATTTTTTTTACCATCGAAAACTAACTCTTATCCGGGAGTATTTCGAAATACGTCATTCGTTTTGTAAACCGCTGTCATTGACACGGTTTTAAGAGAGTCATTGACTTTATAGGACTTAAATTTACCCAATATAAAACTATTGACAAGGACAATAATTTTACTTAAAGGTAAAACCGCCATCGTTGTCACCATTTTTACATCGGCCGAGAAATATGGAAATGAGGTATGGCTGTCCTTTCTTCTTCTTTTTTTAAAACCGCTGTCTTGGACTCGGCGAGGATTAGTTTTCAAATTTTTTTAAAAAAAAAATTAGTCCTTTTATTCACCCAAATAGTTCAGGTCATGTAGAAGCACGAACAAAAGGCTGCAATAGTCATCTTCATCCAAGCATACCAAAAATTTTACTCCGTACATCAGAAGTTGAAAATTAGAAGACGTACAAAACCTGTAATTCATCCAATAATAGCATATCTAAAAATAGCATACTACTAAAAGCAATAGGACAGTAGCAAGTGTCCCCAATCAATAAAGGAAAACACAATTAATACACCAATCCAGGAATAACATCCCACCAATCAATCATAAAAAGACACATACCTAGTAATTTGACGAGATTTCGATGGCGCAACTTATTAATGATAGTAAGCTCAGCCAAGAAATCATCTTTACTCTTGATCTCATCCCTCGAGAACTTTTTGACCGCAACTTCTTCCACATTTTCAAGCGGTAACAATCCTTTATACACAGTCCCATAACCCCCTTGTCCCAACTTATTCTTCTCATCAAAGTTTCCTGTCGCTTTCCTCAGCTCCTTATAGTCAAACTCCCTCGGCATACCCGGTAAGCTCTTCAAAGCTCCGAGTATATTCGGGTCCGACATCGAGCTCCGGGACCTCTTATTCCAAAAATACCCTCCTGCTATTGCTAAAATTACTAGCACTGCCACTATCGGGATCACGATTGCGAGGATAACACGGACCTTTCCGACGCCAGGTTCTCGGATCATTTCGACTGTGAGATTCCAGCTTAGTACACAATGGAGCTCCTTGATGTTATCCCCGGTTGATGCGGAAAACCCGAAATACGAAACCGGGTTAACAATCTCGCTCAGATCGATGCCGGTTAAGTTCATGACTGGTGTTTCTGGCATGACCGCCAACTCGTACTGGTCGTGAAGGCCGGTCATGTAGACAGTAAGAGAATTGTTCTCTCCTCCGACGTAGAAAATCCATACCTTGTGAAACACCGTCCCGAGCGGCGCAAGCGTGATGTTGAAGTCGGAGAGGGAGACAGTGTAGTTAGATCTGATGGAGTTGATGTCAACTCCGATATGGTTGCTATCTGGATCGTAAACACCGTTTCTGAAGGTGTCGAACTCGATGGCGAAGAGGTGGTTGTCGGGGTTTCCGTCGGAGGAGGAGTTGGTTAAGCCGAGGTACTCATCGGAGCTTTCGGGAGGGACGGCGAGGTCAGGGGCGAGGATAAAGGCTATACCTTCTCCAGGAGTGGCGGGGGTGTTGTCGGTGCTGTTGATGCGGTAGATGTTGAGGAGGAAGGTGGTGTTGAAGGAGGCGACACGAGGCGGATTGTTGTTGGATTGAGATTCCCATATGTTGAAGGGATCTTTGAAGAGGACGCGGCCGGAGCGGTTGTCTAGGGAGAAGTTTCCGGCCGAGTCAGGGGTTACTTGGAGGGCGGAGTTGGTGATTGTGGCCGGGGGTAGTACTTGGAAGGTGTCGTAGTAGCTTTGGTTGAAGGGGAACCCGAACGTGTAGGACGAGAGCCTAACGGCGGCGGCGGTGGTCGAGACGATAAGAAGGAGGACAATGGTAGTGAGGGCGGCGCCTAGTGGAATCATTGGAATTTGGAAATGTGGGAAAAAGGGGGGAGAGTAGAGGTTTGATAGGTGGGGTTTATAGTAGTAATGAAATATAATCAAGGTTATTTGTTGGTTTAATAATTAAATAACGCAAGAGCGGGAAGAGAGAGGACAAAAATTGTGCTGATCTCGTATGTTTAAATTATGTTTGTTTTTTGTTTTTTGTTTTTGCAAAATTCCAGCAAGGAGGCTACCTGGCTAGTTTCAGCAGCCAGCCAGCCAGCCCTGTTTCAACTTCTCCTTTTCTATATTATCCTCACTTTCTTCTTTCTTGCTACTGTACAAATTAATCAATCTACTGTACATTATATTATAATGTACTGAAAACTGTCTAAATTTATACGGAAGGATATTTATAATGATGGACGAAGTGTGTGCGTTTTTTTCAATAGTGAAAATGGATTTAGAGTACGGGTGATTTGTTGAAAATGATTTTAGACTTTAGAATTAGTAATACATGGATGAAATGTCTTCGTTGACTTTTTTTTGTTCAAGACACTTTGAATCTGCCAACGAATTCGTCTACGGCTCTTTCTTATTTCAGATACACCCAAATTAAAATCGATTTATGAAAATTTATAATGTTTTTAAAATGATACAGTATTATTTTCCTTGTTTTCCTTAAAAAATACGGAGTATATTGTTAGTTGTCAGTATAATAAAGATTTAATGTATGTATTTGGTCTAATTTTCATTGAGATGGATTTCCTCTACATCTATCGAATTAACGGGGTCTATTTTTCGAAACTTGAAGGAGTTAAATTTAGCTGGAAAAAATGGACATATAATTACAAAACGGTACGTATGACTTGAATTTTGGTAGGGAAGAGGTAGAATAAAATAATGAGAAGTAGCAGGGGAAAAGGGCGGAAGGGGGAAGGGGGAAGGTTGATAATTGATTGGTCGTAAGTTTGAATGTCATTCCACGATATGGTATGCTTACTATTTCTACGAGTGGTACCTGATACGTGTAGGATAAGTTTGCGGAAATTATCCACCAAAAAACATCACTAAATAAATAGGAAAAATAAGAGGCCACATAAAAATCACAAATTAGGATCAAATCTCATCTCACTAAAATATGGAGTGAATTAAATAAACTTTTAAATACTAATATTTCTTATTTTATTTTAAAAATAATTTTAAAAAGTTGATAATACGAAATTTCATAGAAGTTAATTGACATGATTAATTTTCATAGAAGTTCATTGACATGATTTCTATGTATATTACTCGATTTCTATGTATTTCTTTAAATACTAAAATATGTGACCGATAATATTTTTAAGATGTAACTAATTATGGTTCATTATGCCATTTCAAGATAAAAGGAAAGAAGTTCATTGACATGATTAAAATTCATAGAAGTTCATTATACGTAGGTAGGAACATAAAACAATTACTGTTGTTAATTTTCGTTTATCAATACTTGTATTTCTATATACTTTTTGCATCCCACAATAACTTTTTACATTTTTTTATTTATAAATGTTTTAAATTAATTGTTACTATTTGCTTTATTACATTATAGAGAATATGGGCCACCATAAGCAATTAAGCATTACATTTCACTTACTTTTTGTCTACTACTCCGTATTAAATTCTTCATTCTTTTTCTTACAAAATTCCATTCAACCTTATTATTTCCTAACAAGTTTTTGCTCAACTTATTTCTTTTATTCCTGTTTTTTTTTTTTTTTTTCTTTCACCGTTTCTCTTTCTTACATTCCAATGATTTGACTTCCTTTTTCCTTAGTTGTTGAGTGTAACAATTAAATCGAAATAAAGATGGTATATTTTAGTAATTTATAAATGATAAGTACGTAGTATAGTAAATAATTGCTCCACATGGAATAAATTTGACATTAAATTTTGAATGTGGAAAAAGTTCCATCAAATGCCAGTATGCTGCGTTGTAGAGTGATGGTGACACAAGTACAGCCCAAGTATATATCAGATTTTCAGGAAGGTGAGTAGAATTACAATTTACCAAGGACAGGGTTAGCAATTTAGCATCTTCGGCGTTTCCTCGTGTCGGTTATAAAATTGCTTATTAAGTTATTATTAACTACTCTGCAGACTAGTAGAATACGGAGTAGATGACTAGATGGGCCACATGATTCTTATATTTCTAGAAACAAAGATGGAAAAAAATATTAAAAAGATAAGATGGCTTTTGTTTATCATATGCGCTTATTGTTGACTGCATTATCCAAGAATCTAAAAAATGTATGAAGCCTCACGTTGCTGGAAAGCGACTTTTTCTAACTGCTACTGGGCACAATCATGGAAATGCCAGGCAGATTTTAATTTTTACGATAAATAAAAAGCCAAATCACCTTTTAAGTTACCGTTTTCCCATAAAAAATTCTAAGACCAGACTTCATCATCTTAAAGAAATAAAGAGTATAACTATAGCTCAATTAGTGTGGGGTGGGATTGTGGAAACTGGGAGGGATCAACAAAATTTGACGAAATTCAAACATAAATTTTTAAAGGCTTAATTTAGTAAGTCATGAAGAATCAATCATGTGTTAGTGTAGACGACAATCATTCTTTATAAAGTACTCCATAGAGTCAATTCTTGATTTCATCCAAATACACACTTTAAATCCTATAGTGATTAGAACTATTTCCATTCTTTAGTAAAACTATAAAAAGGTAGAACTTACATTTGAATCAAACTATGGAGACAATCGGACAACATATTGTCTAGTGTTTTTTATAGGTTTGTTTATTTTGAATGTTGTTTAATCCCTGAATATCATATAAGCTTATTAATAAATATAGTTCTGTGTCCACTTTCCTCAATTACCAATGGCTTGTATAAGTATTGGCCGGCCAAGTATGCCACAAACCCCACTTAGTACATTAGCTTAGAATGGGGCTAATCCCAACTTAACTTATTTGAACTTTTTTGTACGAATATCTAATTTACACTTGATATAAATATATTAAGGGTATTTTTATTTTTATATATAAGATCATAATGTTTAATGTCTATATCTAATATGAACTTTTCTGTATATATAATATAACAATATCTATATATGATAGAATAATACCTATATCTGATACCTCAATATTCCGATATAATTTATATCAAGTATGAATTAGAAAAAATAAAAATTTATTACTAAGCTTGAGCTTATTTAAACTTTGATATTTCGAGTAAACTTCAATTATCTTTTACTCTGTATTTGCTAAAATTGACAATTCAAAATTTTCTCTCGAACAAAAAATGCTAATACCAAAAATATGTGCATAGTAGTGAATTAATTAGTCATACCAAACCTAAAACTATAATCTCATCAATTCATAATGAATGAAGGACTGAGTATGAACCGTACATCATAGTCTACATCAATCTATATAACCAGCAAAAAAATCCAACACATATAATAGTATTATTCTTATTCCGATAATCTCATTAAAGTAATATGCTTGCACCATCAGCATTCTGACCGCGTAGCTTACACCTACCCACCCAACTAAAAAACAAACAAACAAACAAAACACGCATTGAAAAATAATGTAGTTTTTGTATCCTAAGTGTAGAGATCTCCAAATATATTTCCACCAAGATTGAGGTGGAGATTCGGTGCTAATTGTGCTATGTCCTCACTACTCAACAACATTAACACTAAATTACGGAGCAGTAGCACTGACTAGTACGGAGTAATGTAGGAACGTCGTAGATGATGTGGGTCATGTACTCGTGTGGCCTTGCTAAAGTAAATTTGTTCTTCTTAAAAAAAATTCGGTGCAAATTTAAAGCACAAGAGATGTTTATTTAAAGCGTAATGATAGTAGTAGCAACTAGCAAGTTGTCATGTTATAAGAAACTCATACTCCCTCCGTCCTAAATTAGTTGTTACATTTGACTTTTTACGGTCTCTAACACGCAACTTAAAACGTTTTTTTCCTCTAAATTAGTAAAATAAAAAATTATAAAAAGTTGATATTTTAAAAATTTACATCGAGACGCATCCAACAAGATTTTATTTAATATATTATTTGTTATAATATAATTAGAATTTATAGTCAAAATTTATAAAATTTGACTCCCATAATAAAAATGTAGCAAATAAAAAAAGATAAAGAGAGTATTACATTAATTAGAAACGCAAGCGGCACCACCGGGTAGCTTGATATTCCTTAATCACGTTGTAATTTAATAGTAAAAGTCATGCACAGATTGCACACGGAAATGAAAAATCAACCCAACCTGTAAAGCGCAATCTGATATGGATTGAGTGGGCACTTTGCAATGATCATACTGAAAAGCATATGTGAGTAAAATATAAAGCGTATGTGAATAAAGTCGCTCATCATCATATTTTAATACCAAGTACCCTTCACAATCGGTGAAACCGGGTTTCGGAGGTATGCGATGCAGTTGGTACATGCATTATTTTTCAAGACTCCTACAAGTGTTGCATGATTATTATAATCCATTCCTTTGAAACAAAAGTCCCAAATTATTATTCACATTGCCGTAAATGCACATATTGTGAAAAACTATTTCTTCATTTGAAAAATTCAATGGTATAGTTTTAAATCTATTTTGAACAAGACAAAACCATATATACTTCAAACATGCGAAAACTTGTTAAATACGAACTATTCTATGTATTCTAACCTAACCCATAAGTTACTAAATTAAACCAATCAAACTTATAGTCCCATTCTCCATATTCCTCATCCATAATTGTTTAAAATTGTAGATATTAATTTATTTGGTTGGTTATTTAGGATCACATCTATATCAAGTGACTTTTAAAAAAAATACAATTGACTCGAATTGGATGAACCATTTGCCACCTTTTTATTGAAGAGAGGAAAACAATAGCTCTTCAAGAGCGGATAACAAATTTCCTTGGTAAGGAAGGTATGCCACAAATTCTTCAAAATTCCTTCTTTTCTTCTTTCCTTCCATGATTCCTCCCATCCATTGATCCACTCATTCTCTTCTATTTTCCCTTTTCTCCGTTATATTTTCTTACGAAGAAAAAACCAAAGAAATTCCCCTTGTAAATTATTTTCCTGAAAATATAAATTTTGAGAAAAAGAATTTTCCGCCAAAATAAAGGGAGCCTTAGGCTATGCTTAGTAAGGCGTAAAACGTTTTCAACTGAAAATAATTTTCAATGAAAAACCTTTTACAATGCAAAACTCATTTTCATGTAACTTCTCTGTTGTTTTGTTCCTTGGAAAATGATTTTACATTTAAACATTTTCTGTTGTTTGGTTGAACTGAAAATCAATTACTCCTATTAACTTTTCTAATTGTATTATCTTGTCATATCATTTTTTAACTCTTTTTTCCAATTATATTTTATAGTTATTTGTCATTAGCTAAATTTGTTATGGTACAACAAAAATATTTTTTTAAAAAAATCTACAATATATTTCTCTGATCTATTGATATCATATTATATTATACAAAATATAAACCATAGGACCCTAAAAAATCTGGTTCAATATTATAAAAAGACTTTAAGCTAACTATAAAAGAGGATTCACAATCAAATAAGCAAATCAATCAAACAGGTAAACAAATCAATTGGTTGTAATGTAATAATTTGTACTTTTACATTTTAAATAATAACAAAAGAAAATTTATACTCTAATTTCAAATAAACTATTGATTGCCCACATTTTATAAGAAACTTTCATAATTCAATCAAATCGTGAGAAAATCTAGATTATTTATTTTTTATTTTTGACTTAAATGGATAAAATTTGTTAAAATTCATAATATAGTACGATAATTTAATAATCAAGACATGAGATTCAAAGAAAATGTACTTAATTGATTATATTAAAAGAAGATGAAAATAAAAAAATGATTTTTTCCTCAATTTTTGAGAGAGTGACAGTGTAGAGTAAAGAGAGGGGCTACTGAAAAGATGAGAAATGAAGAATGCGTTAGTAGAGCTGTGCATGGACCGGGTCGGAACGTGGGCCGAGCAGGCACGCTTTTGGCACACTACGGCACGAGCATGGTCGCGGCACGATACGTTGTCCGTGGAGTGAGCGAGATAGGCAAACCGCAGACAACAAAAGATTTAGGCACTAGCACGCGATCAGCACGCCAATTTGACACGAGGCACGACCCGAAGCACGCTATTATTTAGTATTATTTAATATAATTAATAATACTATTATTTTTAATATTATTATATTATTATAATATAATTTATATTATCTAAACTTATTTTTTTCAATTCTAATATGTACTTTTTTTTGTTAAAAAAATTAGGCTAGCATGAGGCACGACACGACATGCCAAGCAAGTGGGCCGTGCTAGGCCATTGACTGAGTTTTAAGAAAAGTTAGTACGTCACAGCACGACACGACCACGATTAGACACGGCACAACACGACAAGAGGCCAGACACGAGTTGACATGGTCCATGACGGGTACGACACGACCCGTGCCCACCTCTATGCATGAATTGTTAATGCGCGAGTTAAGTGGTATTTTTTTGGAGTGAATGGATGTAAAACTATTTTACTCTTAGTTTTGGAAGAAAATGTTTTCAATAGGTAGTAAAATGAATTTATATTCCAAATTTTATATCCTATATTTTACTTAAAACTAAACAATGTAAAATGAAAAAACAATTTAAAAAAAAATATTTTACACTCTATTAAACGGAGTCTAAATACATACGGAGTACTCTGTTCCAAGAAGAAGTCCCGTAAAATCCTAACTAAGCCCAAACCATACAAGACTAATAAAAAAAAGGCATAACCAATAGCATAAGAAATGAAAGAGTCAAAGATGCAAAGATCAGCAAAGTCAAAGCCCAATTAATTCAGGCCTCGATGCCCTGATTTGTCATTGTCCGAATCTAGTAATGTTGATCATAATCCAGGTAGGATGAGTATAATCTGGAAACACTCCTCTACACTCTACTCCACTTTATTATTGTCTGTAAATTTGTAATATTATAGACGGAGTATGTAGATTGTAGAAAGATGATCAAAGACGTCACGTGGGGCACCTCTCATGAATGGATCGTGACCCCATCTTCATCTTCCGTTCCAGCAAACTCCAAGGAGTATAAATTATGCGATCAAACTTTTAGTCACTCTCTCACATCCTTTCACTTTCCGCATCTATCCCTTTCCGTTTTTGGAAACCAATGGAACTTTCCGATAGTCCTGCCCCCTCAAAGGCGGCGCCACCGTCGCCGGAGATTACTACTTTCACCGGTAAACAAAATTCTACGCTCCACACGATCCTTGCCGTCGCAATCTGGCTCGGAGCTTTCCACTTCATTTTCGCCATTCTCGTCTCCTCCTTTTTCTTTCTCTCTCTTCCCAAAGCCTTATCGTCTGTTTTCTCTCTCTTTTCTCCTCAATTTGAAAATTTTCTCTTCTTTTGAATTTCTATTCTCTAATTAACTTATGTTTGACTTTGAAACTTTTAGGGTTTGTTTGGTGCTGTTGATTCTCATAGTTATCCCAATTGATGAAAATGATAAATTTGGGCGCAAATTAGCTAAGTGAGTTGTTAGTTGGTTCAATTAATTTGATGATTTTGACGACTTTTGCGGAATTTGATGAATTTTTTGTGGAATTGCAGATATATATGTAAGCACGGATGTTGTTATTTTCCTGTCAAACTTCACGTTGAAGATTACAACGCCTTTGATCCTAACCGCGCTTATGGTAATTCTAGACTTTCTATTATTAGAATGCAAAACAATAAAGGAATTTGATTATTTATACTTTTTTGCTGAATGTGGTGTAATTTCTCAAATTGTTGGTATTTGAATTTGTATGATGTTTCAGTACTTTACACTTAGTAACATACATTATATATAGTTCCCGGATTTTGAAGAGGATTGCTGATTTGGATATGTTCAACTTAGGGAAATTCGTGTATTGAAATAGGATTATGCGTGCTTTGTTGTTTGGGGACATTCAGAATTGCATCGACAAGTATCGTTTTCAGTTGCTACAGATGTTGATTATGTTCACACTAGTTAGGGTTATCATTGACTAGAGGTGACAATAATTGGGATATTTTGGTCTGAGCGGGTATAGAATGATTTTGATATTGGAATTCTTACTGAAAAGAGAAAGTCTTGGCTGTTGTTGATTATTTCCGCACTAGTTAGGGTTATTAACTTATTACTTACTGGAAATGACACTAATTGGGATATTGTGTGGTACTTGTCGAGTGGGAAAAGAGTGTTTTTGATATTGGATTTCACAGATTTGTTCCTTCTTCACTTGTGTAGTGACATACTCTTGAAAAAAAGGCAAATGGCCAGTGCTTTTCCTTGTGTGGTTAATCTGGTTATTATGGCCTTGTGGTTGGTTGTGTCATGAGGTGTCACATTGGAATGAGTTTGCTTATTTGTTTGTTTGTGCAACACAGTTGTGCACTGTGTTTTACCTTCCTCATTCTAAGGCACTGGGCATAATGTTATGTGCCTTGCTATATGCAGTTTTTGGCTATGAGCCACATTCGGTTTTGCCAATTGGTGTCATTGCGCTTGCTGATCTCACAGGTTTTATGCCTTTTCGGAAAATTAAGGTCCTTGCAAGTACTGCCGTAAGTTCTATACGCCTAATCTGTTCTTTTTATTTCTCTACCTTATCATCTGTCTTACCTATCTCAATGGCTAGGTGTTCTACACTCCGTTTTTGAGGCACATATGGACATGGTGTGGTCTAGCTCCGGCATCTAGAAAGAATTTTAGATCTTTTCTGTCTTCCGGTTATAGTTGCATTATAGTGCCTGGTGGAGTACAAGAGACGTTTCATATGGAACATGGCTCTGAGGTATGGTTCTTCATATTTTGATTGTTATTTGTGATGCAGGTGATGAGGTTGTCAACTTGCTATGCCCAAAGTAGAGGATCCTCTATTTTTTAAGTAACTCAATATGCTTTGTTATGGTCGGCTTCATTCTGACATAATTGTTGTTTGATGGATTGGTAGAGAACAGAAATATGAGTGATTGCTTAGCTTTAATTATTCATTATTCTTTCAGGTGATTTTCCTTAAGAATCGGAAAGGATTTGTTCGCTTAGCTTTGGAAATGGGCAGCTCAGTAGTTCCTGTTTTCAGCTTTGGTCAGGTACTGTGCTGCGATGTTCACTAATTATGTGCTCTGGTAAAAGTTCAAGCGGAAGTTGTCTAAGAAAGATCTTTATTTTCAGATGTTTTATGTTCTTTTTTTTGCAGTCAGAAGCCTATAAGTGGTGGAAGCCCAGTGGGAAAATGTTCTTGCAAATCTCTAGAGCTTTAAGGTTCACCCCCATATTTTTCTGGGGAGTTTTTGGGTATGTTTTAGTTGTTTTAGTTAGATAAAGTGACATTGAGGATTGTTGTTGTGAATTGTACTACTCTTTTTAGATCTAACTTAGTCGAACAGGAATTTATGTGTAAGTAGTAAATTGATGAAACTCTCAGATCTGTTTCCCTTACCTGGGCTCCTAAGGACTTATTAGTGGTTTCACTTCTTTTGTCTCCTTGTGGGCCTGTGATTTATGAATGTCCCAGGTTTTTTTTTCTTGTTACAGAAGTATGTAGAAAATCAGCATTCTAATCTCTATACCTTCCCAACATTCTTAGACGGTGAAAGAGGGGTCAAGGGAACTTCCATCTCCAACTTAAAATCAGAAGGTGCTTCCTTCTTTTAGTTATGGCGGAGAATGTTAAATGGGGAAGGGATAGAAGTATGTCATTTTCATACTTTTTGACATAATGTGATTGGCAGAGTGGCAGGCTAGCATCTATGACAATGTTTCTGGAAAATGCTCTGCCAGAATGTTAAAAAGTTTAGTAGGTAATCTTTGATCATATTGTTCTCTATACAAATTTCTGGGGATATGAAACAAAGGTTTATATCAGCCTTGCTTTTTGTAGGAGTATACTTCAATGAAATTTGTCAGTGGTTAGGAAAGTGAAGTATCAGTCTGCATAAATTCTTAATGACTATTGAGAGGCAGTAGTTTGTCAAAATTCTGAAACATCTCCATTATTGAGGAAGATACTAGCCTTGAAGAATTATCTTATAGTTCATTACCAAGTAACTCATTGTGGTTATCTGACTGATGTTCAGCTCTGCAACTGCTTTCTCATAGTCAGGCTTATATTTACTTGCAGGTCTCCATTACCTTATCGGGTTCCAATGCATGTTGTGGTTGGTCGACCAATCGATGTTAAACAGAATCCACAGCCTACCATGGAAGAGGTATTGATTCTAGTGCGTTAGCACTTCATATATGCCTTTGCTTCCTTTGTTGAAGAATTGTGACCATTTAAAAACTGTTAAAAAAAATCTGTCAAGTACTACAGTGCAGCAATGTTGCTTACGCATTAAATTTCTAAATATCCTGTTTTGTCATTTGATTGTGGAATTGGAGGGTGATTTGAGTCCTTTTCAATCCTCCCTCTTCCAAAGGTTATCCTCTCTCTGGTATGTTAATGTGGAAGTTTATCTCCTGGCTTACTGAATTTTTGGACAAATATATGTCGTCCTCCCAAGCTTCTGGCTATAAATGTTGCTTTCCTTCTTGTTCTTTGCCTACTTTAAAATCTGAATTTCGTAAATTTGGCAGATCTCAGAAATTCATAGCCGATATGTCGAGGCACTTCAAGAATTGTTTGAAAGACACAAAGCAAGGGTTGGCCATGCCAACCTTCAATTGAAAATTCTGTAAATCCTTCTGGTTGTTTGTACATATGCACATTAGACATCACTTCCAAAAAATTGTTTTGATGTTGTAATCTTCAGCGTATTAATATCATTTACATTTTACACCATAATTGTACCAGTAGTTTGCACACCAGTCATACACAGCGTTTGACGGCTTTCTGTAGTACTATGACGCCCAATTCTCTTTTCCTTGATTATTACAATTAAACAAGTACATAATACTTGAGTAGAGGTAGAGCAAAATCTTGTAGTAATTAGCAATTAACTATGTTCCTAGATTTCTCTTAAATTTTCTTTCTGTATCATGTTCTCCAGGCCCTAAAAAGAAATGCCTACAGTTTAGTACGTATTTCTGATTACGAACCCTACATAGTTCCCCTGTTGGCAATGCATTGGAATCTGGAGTTAATAGAGGGAGAGATTGAGTTCTGAGTAGCTGTGGGCTAGTTATGCTAGAAGCCAGAGGAAGAATGTGCACCAAAGAGTGAGCGTAACTGGAGCCAAAACATTAGTCCATAGCATTATAACTGAACATTCTTTTTGACCTGCTCCAAACAACTCTGTTACTGTTCCTGTTATGAGCTTCAAAACCCTTCATTAGTTGCAGAAATATATGATTACATCAAGAAAGAAAATGGAATCCAATAAGTTGAAGCTCTGTGTACGATTGATGATGATAAATCTATTATATTATAGTTTTGCCGTATTAGCTAAATAACCTTAAATTTTTAATATACAAAGCAATAGGCAGGATGATAACGACACTAAATATGGCATTACCAATGCTCACTGCCGGAGGGAGTGCATGCTGAAGCAGAAGAACAAACTGAAGGAATATGTCATGGGATTGAACAAAACCAGCTAGGATAGCGCCCTTGACGATTAGAATGCCCAGCAGAGGAAGAAATACGTAGCGAACTGCTATTATTCCCACAATCGTTGTAACTTGAATTCCTGATCCCTTCAAACCTGAAAAAGTTTTAAATTTTATTTCAGAACCATACCAGCAAGAAAGATTTTGCACTAGTGAAGTGGAAGCGATTTGAAAGTACCTCTCAGGAGATTGGCGCCAAGTATCAAGGTTGTACATGGGATGGCTACATCTCTGTCAGGTGAGTACATCATTATTGAAATGCTTGAATTTACAGTTCTATAATAATGATAAAACTTAAGTGCAGAATCACGCAGAGCCAAAATATCATTTAATTTATAGAAGAATTAATTAAATGAGTAATCAAAGATTACATACCCAATCATAAAACTTGTGTCTCCAACAACATGGAGAGTACCATTATTGTCCATGAGCAGCTTACGGATAGGGGAAACCGTCCCAATAAAAAATCCAACTATCTACATTTACAGACAAAAAGAAAAACAGAGAGATGGCCGGTTATCAGTAGTTCAATCGATGTATTATGTGCAAGTACTTCCCACACCCCTCTTGATTCCAATAAGGGGGTGATAGATGTCGATTTGATTAAAAACAAAAAGTTTTGGTGATGGTACCGCTCCAATAGTTGAAGGTGCCAATACTGCACTGAGATTGAACTCTTTGGAGATTACCCTTAAGCATTGCTTAATCCTGGACGATGTTTGCTAACACAACAAGCAGTTTAATCTCTGTAAGGATTTGACTATCCAACACACTAAGGTTTAGTTAGCAAGCACTTGGAAGTTCGTTTTACGTACCACTGATTTAGTTGGAGAATTAATGGAGAGGCGCGGCGCTTCAAGAGAATGATCTGTAGGATGTAATTCTACTGCTGGCACTAACGATTCCCCATTTACACCTGCGTTTACTGATGCATCCTTCGACGAGATCCTCACAATGTTGTAAGCATATAGCCAAAAATACACGGACCCAATCTGAAATATTATGAGAAAATACAGTTAGTTACACATGAGCTTTAAATTGTACGGAATATATACAATTTTACTAGACTCAAACATGATCCTAATGAAATCACTCGTTATGGAGATAATATGAACAACCTAATTTGATATGTACGGAAATGGAATCGAGTACAATCACTTTTAAATATAGGTACTAAACAGAGGATAAATTTAGATTATACCGCCATGGAAAGGGAGCCATAAGCTAGGCCATAGCGCTCACAAACGTCAGGTGCTCCAAAAGGACTGCCTTTCTCTTTGCACATTGCAGGAAGAATGATTATGGGCAAATTTCCAAGATTCCCTGTTTCATAGACGATTGTTTTATTAACTTGCATGAAATCAGTTTAACATGGTATGTCTAGTATAATGGTGCAGCCGAGTACAACGGAACTGCATGATGCTTGTAATGGTGGAAGCATCTAGCTAGCTTCATGCAATCATGCATGCAACCATGCCCGATAGCATTTACTGGGTACTTCTTTATATTGTTGTAATTACAAAAACAAAAAAACAAAAAGAAAAGGAAACTTCATATAACATATTAAGTAAGAGCATTAGGAGGAGATGCACGCAACTTTCCCTCTTTTAGCTATAGTGTTATACTGTAACGCAATTTGATTTGTCTTCCATTAATAGTCTTTTAGGAACCGTCCATTAGAGTTAATCATTGATTACATTCTATTCTACATTAGGCTAAAATTACTAGTAATAAATTGAACCTCTTTATTTTCCCTTTTGATATAGGACTAGAAATAATCTAGAATCAAGAGTTTTTTTCCCCAAACATTTTTTAGATTTGGATTTTTAAAAATGTCCATTCCTGCCAAGGCCAAAGTACCTTGAAGAATTCGGTATGTATTAATATGTTTTTCTTTAAAATTTATTTTTTATGTAAAGAGAGCTGCAAGTTATAAACTAGCAAATGATGTAGACAAGATTCGGTTCTAGATTTTGGATACTAATCCTAAGACTTTAATCAACTAAGATAATTGACATCCATAGATATAAAGTCAAGTTACTCACATATGTATATATAATGAATGTATATATGGAGTATTGCATCAATAAAGCAAAAATAATAGGCAAGGGAAGTAGATATAATAAAGGGGAGGGTGGAGTGATAGACTTACAATTTCTTTTCAATTATTATACAAAATGGGCTATTGTAGTGGGCTAAAATTATTTTCTTTCTTAATTTGCCTAAGATGGTAAAACTTCATTTTTATTTCGATTCACATAATCACATGCATGGACATTTACACTAACACAAATTATCTAGGGATGAAAAAGTGGAACATATATACCCCGTATGTACACATGGGGTACGTACTTGATTAGTGACGAATTATTGAACATTCACAACCACTTTTCATAGTGTAGAAAAATATACTCAACCTTCAATACCACTTCACATTTGGATTAATATAGTAATACATCGATCGTATAGAAAGAAAAAAAAAAGGAAAAATGAACATATTATTCCAGAATAACTAGAAGTGAAGTAACTACTACATCAAGTCATGAACGTAACAGTGGCAAGTCGTCTAAAACACTTAAAACACTATTGAGTTGGGAATAACAAACGAATTAATAGTATTACCCGCAGAACAAGATGCCAATATGAGGCCTTTGACGTGCTTTGGAGCTTTTGTAACTTTAGCAAGCACCCAACCCATTGCTGAGCCTAATAGAAACGATAGCAGTACGTTTACTAGCATGAACCATCTGTTAACATTGAAAAGGAAACGAATAGAGTTATGATCAACTGCTTTTGTAGCTATAGTGTTTGTGGACATGAATGTGTAGCTCTGCTTGGCATATATCATTTATGAACTATTTCATGGTCCTCCCTCTTTCGCACATTAATCTTATTGTATTCGTGAAATTAAGGAAATGAAAAAATAAATTGTGTGAATCATTAATTTATTCGCGAAATCAAGGAAATGAAAAAATAGTTTGTAGTGTGAGCAAAGTATAAGTATATACGGACTACTTTATATACAACGTAACGTACTATATATCATGGCCTCATGGGAAAATGACAATATGGGAATCCAAGGGAAGAAGTTACTCACAAGGTGAGAAAGCTTTTGATGGTGACTGTCTTAGCCAAGTTGCTACCCACTAATGCAGGACCAAATACGAAAAATACAGCCTACAGTTACATCAAAATAAGAGTATGAGTTCAATTCCGTACATCATTCTTGCGTAGTTGCATGCACTGTACGTAATTACTAATTTATTTGATCTTCTGCAACAATGAAACCGACTTATAGGAAGAAGAAAGAAAAAAAAAAAGATGTAGGAGAAAGATGATGAACTTTGTTAAGGTGATTTGTGGCCGTCTCTCCCAAGATGTCGATACGATTTAGAGCAAGAAATAAGCCGAGGGCAGTGATCAAAAGAACCTTCAAAACAGGCATTGAAGCAACAAATAGAAGAGCAAACAAATACCCCATTGTTTTTTTTTTTTTTTTAAAAAAAAAAAAGTGTTAGAATGTTTTCTCTCTGTGTATGACCAACTACAAAATTTATATGCTTTTGCGTCATGCATGTGTGCATTATTATAGCTAGATGAAGCACATATGCTGCAATCTTTTGGCATAAGCTTTTGGCA
Source organism: Dysphania ambrosioides (assembly GCA_026401315.1). Classification (NCBI taxonomy): domain Eukaryota; kingdom Viridiplantae; phylum Streptophyta; class Magnoliopsida; order Caryophyllales; family Amaranthaceae; genus Dysphania; species Dysphania ambrosioides. The sequence goes on along the minus strand of CM048658.1, from coordinate 8,709,896 downwards.
AAGGTCATAAGTGATCATTTATATATACAAGTAAAGACTTTATGTGGCAATTGGCATAATCTGTGGTGCATCTAGCTAGGGAGGGGCCTTGTTATATACTTGTATTAAAGTGAAAAACAGATCTATACTGCATGATTTAGTGCTTCAACATATATATAGTTATGCTGAAATAACTTATATCACACATATTAGGAGATATAGTAGTTCCTTACAAAGTTCAAGGTTCTTTTTTTTCTTTTTTTTTTTTAAAGATAATGTACAACCTTCAAGTTGTGTGGAGTATCGCAGTTCCCAAATTGTTAAATTACGAGTAAAAGTGCGACCACAAAAGAGACTATGTTGATGTTTTATATGAATAATGAGGTTTTCGTACGTTACAACTTACAAAAGTTGTTTTTGCTTTATGTGAATATTTCAATTTAAATATGATATTAGGTAACGTTTATACTTTTATTTCAATTTTAATTTTTTTTTTCGAAAATATCACAAAAGGTTGTACTATAACCTTTAGAATTTTGGACAATTGAAGATCCGGTGAGAGAACACATTAATAGATTGCTTTGGGTCCTATAAGGTCGGTCATTTACTTTGACTCTAAACGCCAACTTCAACGAATTTTCAAAAATGGGTCCTATAAATTATTGAATGATTGCAAAGCCCCTCGTGAGAAGTATCTAGCTAGTCCCTTTATTTCAATCCGGAATTTTTTTGAAAATATTTAAAAAATAATGTATAATCATCAAAATTTGGTCATTTTGATAATTTTGATCCAAGGAGATGACCCCTTAATATAATTAACATTGGTCTTAAAATGTCATATTAGGTGGCCTAATTGATTCAAAACATCCATTTTAATCTATTTCTAAAACTCCTATATATCCTTAATTTCTTTTTGAGGCCTTTATAAAGCTAATATAGGGTACTCAGTGATTTCAAACCTCCTAAACTGAACTTAGAAGTCTCTTTTCCAAATTTTGGATATTTCTCGAAAAAAATCACGTCAAAACAATGCATGTATATTACCATAACCTTCAAAACTGGTTATTGTACTTGTATTTTTATATTGAGCCTTAACATTAAAGATAAAGATGCATTGTACACTCCACCATTTACATACTTCAATTTCCTTCATTTACTCACTTTTTTCTTTTCAATGTTCTTTTCCTTCTCTTAATAACTTCCTTTTTTTTTAACTTATGAAATATGGATAATCAAGAAGAATCTCCATATTTAATTAAATATTTTTTATAAAAAATACAAAAGTTAATGCTCATATAAAATTATCTTGGTTCATCCCCTAATTTCAAAAAAAAAAATAAACAAATATAGTATAAAATTAAATCAAAAAGTTGACCTGACTTGAAAAAAGATAACAACATAATTAGAAGAACATTGGTATTCTAATTTGATTTTGTGATTTTTGAACCCCAATTATTATAAACTCAATAATCTAAAATTCAGTGGGTCAAACCTAACTGGATTTATGATAATTTATTGTGTATATTTAATTATGATTGTTAGGTATATACTAGATATTAAAATTAGTAATCAATTTACCGAGTAGTGGAGTACTATAGAGTATTCTAACATACTATTTGTTTATTTATAGAGTCAAACAATAAAAATTCATCCATATTTTATGCTTAATACGCAAGATAAAAATTGTTATGTGAAATCTTAATAGATTTTTTAATCTGTATCCAAATATTAAATTTTCATAATTTAAACTACAAAGTAATTGGTTAAATATGTTTAATAGAGATAATATAAGTAGATATGTGCATTGGATCAGGTTAGGGCCGGGATGAGTCATAAGAAAAACAAGCCGAGCAAAAAAGATACAAAACGAGTTGGGCCAAAGTAGATACATAACGGGCCGAGTCCGGACGGGCTGATAGTTTACATGTATCACTTTCAATCTTTGGTAGTGGACCATTGACAAATAAGTGGAAATAATTCATTAATTGATAGTGTTTAAAAGTTTTCGAAATTATTGTCCCATTATTAATCCAACTTGACTTATTAAAGACCTAATAAAACATGACTCTTTAAGAGACCGGCCCATTAAGGTCATTATTGATTAGGTCCATTTACAAACGGGTCGGTCAAAGACCCTTAACGGAGACCCTTCCTATTTGAACAGGTCTAAATATAAGTGACAAAAAAAATTTACGTTTTTGCGGTGAAAACAATGTGTTTGTACAATTAGAGAAAGAAGACATTAACCAACCAGTTGGACCATTGTTAAACTTATTGGAGTAATTCTAAGATATAGTCAAAATAATTTCATCCGTAAATCGAAAAATCCCAATTGAGAATCATAAGACGAAAAGAAAATCACAAAGTTACAAATTCAGTGTTGTCGTGCACTAACAACCATCAAACTAAACAAAGAAGGGTAATTAGTGCATATATTGAGCACTACGGAGTGTATAGAATCAGGTACTTTGCAACGAATCCTTTATGAACTTGAGTGGCTGAGAGAGGTTAGAATATACATTTTCTATTTCCTTCTTTTAGTTTTGACGCAATTGAAGAAAGATGATATATGGTACACCCGGATCGCATCTTTTGGTTAGCGGAACAATTTAAAACCTACGCCATTTTAAAGGTCTTAAGAATAGGGCGCATGAAATAATAAATAAATATGCGTAGACATACTGTTTATATTTCCTATAGTAGCTTTTAAGTTATATGTTTGTCATTTTTGAAATGTTAAAAATAAAGTAATTGAGGAAAGATGCTTGATGAGAAGTGTCAAGACTCTTATTTGATGCTAAACTGAAAATTTTTCTGTGATAGAATCCTTTTTTCAGTCAAAAGGGTTTTTTATATTACAATTATGGTAAGTATTAAAATGTAACCATTATCTTTAAAGTTTTTAGAAATTTCCTTTAGCAAAATGTTCAATTTCTAAACTTACTTGTCCTATTCCTTTCTCTTTTTTAGTCATATATAAGTATTTTTTTTTATTTTTTTTTTGTAAAGTTTCGTTTCATTGAATTTTCAATCTTCTAGGTATGGTCTTATGGGTCATAATATTGTTCAAAATCACAATTTATTGGTAGGTTTTCATTTGGTTTAAATTCTTTTGAGAATAAATAAAATATACTTTTGTTTTTATGTTTTATCATATATTCTTAATTACACATGATAAAATAAAATATAATTCAATTATTATATATCATTTGAATTTTTTTACTAAATTATTAGTTGTTGATGTAATAAATGTGTTTAGTAATTCATATAAATTACACATGACTTAATTTAGTTATAACTATGGTTTATGGTGAGATTAGTGGCAATTTTCTTCCTTAGAGATAACTGATTACACTTTTGAGGTTTTGCTAAATTATTATGAGACAAAGACAATAGCATCTAGTACTAGCTCCTTTCTTATTTGTTTGAACATTATGATTATTTGAGGTGATTTGGTACGTTGGTTGATATACCCAACCAATTGCTGCGACAATGAAATAACGTGACCATGATAAATCGAATATAGCACGTATCAAATATTCATCAGTAAAAAGAATGGACCTGGAAATGTGAAGAGTGAGAAAAGTTTCATCAGATTATGTAGTCATCAACCCTCAATTGCAAAGAGAAAAAAACAGAATCTATTTGTTCAATTTATTCAATTTTAAAGCAAAAGCCGCAAGATTCAAGTGGATCAAAATTTATAATTTTCTATCACAAACACTAATGTCTTCACAAATAGAAGTTAGAACAACACATGGCCTGGGATGGTTTCCTCTGTATCATCAAATCTCTCAAACCACTCCTTTAGATCTCTGTCAACACTACTTCCATAATATCTAAATGATGCAATAAGATAGGAGCAATTGAAGGATTCATCCCCGAACCTTAACTTTCATTTGAATAATACTACAACACAAGTAGGAACACTAGACTCCAAGAACAATGCAAAATTAGAGACTCGATAACCTAATCAACTAAACTAAACATCTGACTCACACATTGAGAGCAATCCACCTTGACACTACAAAAGCAAGATTGGTTAATGCAATTCCATCAAATTAGATCCATATAAGAGAAAGTCATTACTACAAGCCAACCAAATGACTGCTAGGAAGTGTGAGAGGAAGAAGCTCCAATATAATTTATTAACAGCCCATAATAACCTAGACTGTGGGATAACGAGAAAGAGTTACAATCGGGAAGACACACGACATAATTCAGGCTCGCCAACACAGGGGGTCTTTGGCTAGCCTATTGGGCAAGAAGAGACTTAAAGACCACTAGTATTTTACTCTCTCTGTTCCTTTTTGTTCTTTCGATTTGTTTTTTTGCGTAAATCTCAACTTAAAATTTAAATAATCTATTAAGATCTTAAATTAATATGTTTTTTCATCTATATTGAAGAGAATTCGTAGTCAAAGCTTGGTTCTAAAATCTACAATATTCTAAATGAGAAGAATATAAAAGAAAGGAGGGAGTAATGATGTTGAATTTCTAGAAACTTTTCTACCACTAATTTTCTATTTAAATTATTTGGGTTACAATTACTTTTAAATAGGAATAAACAAAAATAAGAAATGTACAATTGTTTTGGGATATATATAGAGGGATCACTTCGTATACATGACTACAATCACACATTATATTTTTGTATTTTCCTTTTCAAACAAAAGAGTAATTAATTGTATATTGTGTTGAATTTCTATACTTAATTAGTTTGAATGTCTTGCACTAAAATTTACTTAGTATTGACCTAAAAAAAAGAAGAAAAAAGTAATGCATTAGGGAGTCATCATAAAGTCAACGCACCATAAATTGATTTAATCAAGTTTGTTTTAAAGCATGATCAACAAAGAAAGAAAAAGAGAACCGTTGCAAATTAATACAAGTAATCCGTAATAAAAATAAAGCATTGAAGAAATACGCAGCGATCTGCCTGATGGAGACCAAATTCCTCGCATTTCTCAAGAAATTCATCGAGGAAGCCTTATGAATGATGACCAGAGGTTGTTTAGCTCCACTATATTAATTACATTATTGCTCAAATGATGAAAATTTGCTACTTCAATTCGCCTCACCACAAAACAATTTTATTTGAGTTCCATTTTATTACATTAATGTGTAGTCATAAAGGAAAAAAAAAGAAATAAATCAGAGTTGATCCAAAATCAAATTTCCCCACAAAATTTTACTGTTTAATAAATATGGTATTAAATTTATAGTATAAACTTCAGAATATAATATAGACGGATGGAAGGGTAATGTAGTATTCAAGTAACAATCCAAAGGAAAAAAGTGGACCAAAGAGTAAGCGAAATAGAGGCCAAAGCATAAGTCCATAACATAATTACCGAACACTCACTCTGACCTGCTCCATACAGTTGTGTCATTGTGCCTGCAAAACCATACCACACGCATTTTAGCAGACAGTAGTAACTACCAATGCCATAATTTTCCCCTTTCTCAACGTTGAATTGTTGACAGTAGAGTTTACTACGTACTTTGTATTAGCTAAATATCATGTGGGAAATTTTCCATTGATCACCTCACATCTAATTTTAAGTATATGATATACACCGCATCTTTCCATCAAAATATCATTAACAGTTCTAACTATCACCAAAAAAAAAAAAAAAAACCCAGTTCCACTCTATTGAAGCCACTTCATAAAAATAAGTTGTAAATAATATAAGCAGAGACTTAGAGCACCATCGAGTATGACCGACCCGGCCCTATAAGTTAACACGAGATGACATCATCAACTTTTGGGGACAAGTTTTTTTTTTTGTTTTTTTATTTTCCTCCATTGACGTGACAAAGTTTGAGCCAAGTCGTAAGTGAAGTCTTGGAAATTCAAGACCCAATATAAAACTTGCGTGGAGTCTTGAATAAAAATAATAATACAAATATTTTGATGAGTTTTAAAGGATGAAGGGTCAAAATTGAGGGAATTTGAAAGAGCCTTAGTCTAATTAGGCATGTGTAAATGTCTTTAGACAAGATATCTGATCATGCTTGCCATAGGACTTATTCTTATTCATATGCCGTGTCAAATTTCCACCAACATTTAATATTTTTTTTTTTTTTTATGTTTTGGATTCTTTTAAGACTTCTTCAAACTTAGTTCTTTACCCCTCATTTTGTCGAGTTTTCTTAGCATCAGCACACCTAATTTGTTGGTTATCTTAATACGAAAGGGCTCCACAAATTGATGATGTCATCTAGAATCTTAAGACTTCGGCTTTACCGTTTAATATGGCTTATTTAAAATCTACTCCTATTAGACTAGCTACTTTGTCAAAAATAATGGCTCAAGTTGTTTAAATTTTGAATACATTTTCTTGAAATACATTATTATAAATGCATGCAAAAGCCATCATATAAGGCTTTTTAATTAGTTAGAAAGGTTTTCAGAGAATGAATGTAGCATATATAAAAAAGCGACGTATTTGATATTTTTAACGCAAGAAAAATGAAACATGTAAAAGATAAGTTTGTAACAATTTGAATACAGAGTACTTGGTTTAATACAAGCGACTAACATGAATCACATTGACGCAAATCACGAGTGGTGCAGTATATGAGAGTCAAACAAAACAAAAATTATTAGGGTTAGAGTTTTATATATTTAAGGCATGTAAATATTATCCAATATTTATAGGACTCTATTATTATATATACTGATCTATTCATTAATGAAACACATGAAAATACCTTAAACTTGTCATGATATCAAGAGTCTAAAACCTAACCCTACCTTCTCTTTAGCCGTTTTTATTGTCTTTTACGTATTAAAGAAAATGAACGAACTTAAACCCAAAAGAAAAAAATTACCGAGTTAAAATGGAGAATGGTGTGTTTACATACCTATGTTCATTGCAGGTGGCATGGCATATTGAATTAGAAGAAGAAATGCGAACAATTTATCGTTGGATGGAACGAATCCAACTTGGAGTGCACCCTTAACAACGAGAATTCCCAGTAGAGGAAGAATTATGTAGCGAACTACAGCTATTCCAATAACAACTCTTAATTGTATACCGGAACCCTTTAAACCTAACCTCCAAAAGGAAAGCACTATTTAGTGCGTTGGAAGATATATTGACGATGAAGTTACTTTTATTTGAAGGATTCGTAAGGATTATACATACCTTGAAGGAGATTTGCTCCTAGTATTATGGTGAGAGCTGGAATGGCTGCTTCTCTGTATGTCCATAATACAAATAGCACGTACATGTTATTGAGTATATTAAGGCAAGCATTTTTTTTTTGTGAAAGATGAAACAATCCCTTAGACACATTAATTGTAGTCCTCTCCCTCCTCTACGTACTCATCTATGCATGTCAGCATATGGAGAAATATATTCGTTATAATGAAAAAAAGTTAATTACTAGTTCCATTCATATTTGTTTGCTATATTTGACTTTTTACAGTCTCTAATACACACCGTATTAAAACGATTTTTTTTTCTCTAAATATATAAGACAAAAAATTATAAAAACTTAATATTTTAAAAATTTAGATTGAGATTCATCCAATAAGATCCTAATTGGATATATTATTTGTTATAATATAATTAGAATTTGTGATCAAGATTTTTAAACTTTAACTCTAAAAATAATAGAATGTTGCATACTTGCATGCAAGGCCTACCATATCTCTCAAAGGACTTTCCTCCTCGTACTATGTCAAGCGGGGATAGATACATTAGATTAAAGAATAAGAGGAACATACCCAAGCATGAAGACCGAGTCAGTGACAACATGGAGTGAAGCATCAGCGCCAATTATCAACTTTCGGATAGGAGAAATCATTCCAATGAGAAACCCGACTATCTACATGTGGAGCAAATAGGATCATAATATAGATCATGTCCAAGACCTTACCCATACATATTACTCGCACTCCCATAGTACGTGATTGGAAGACATGGAAGTTCATATTGCATGTATAAAATCATCAAAGATGTGAGTTTAGATCTTTTAAGGTTGTCATTTTATGATATTTATTTTGGCATGAAACTTGCAGATAATGATTGCAAAGGTAAAGAGTGTATAGAGGATACCGCTGCAATAGTCGATGGTGCGAGCACTGCTTTGAGGTTGACCTTTTCTAACAAGGTTCTTAAGCTTTGGCATATCCTGACTGGTAATGATGTCTGCCCAATAAGACCAGAAAAACCATCCAATATATTCACAAAAGTAAAACTTGGATTAATTTCAAGCTAACCAACCATTTGTAACCAAATTCTAATCATATATCATTATCCAACATATTACATATACACTAGGTGTTGAAACTCTAAAAGCCCATAAAATATTATATGAGAGTATCTAACATTGACAAATCAATATAGACATGTCTACTATATAAGATTGAGGGACTAAAGGTAGAAATCTCTTAATCATATAAAGTGGACTATTGCCTATAAACGGGTGTGGGTCTAAAAGTACATTGATCATGGTATCCCCCTAGTGTGCTTCATTCTTTGAGAGTTGATTTGATTCAGAAAATCGTGCATTCTCTCACGATATTGATGGAAACATACTAATTACTTCCTAAAAGCTTATTTATTACTTACTATGAACAAACAGGGTTAATAGCATATTCCATCAAAGTGTCAATTATAATAATCTATAAATTGCATATATCAAATACCCGAAACCCAAAAAAAAAATAAATAAATAAATAAATTATTGCAAGCTCATAGCCCAACAATTATTTGTTGGCATATGTTAGCCCAACGTTTTAATGCAAACAAGTCCACTTAAAACTAACCCAACTAGCTATATTTTGAACTTGTAGCTGTACTAATGCCTTATCTAGAAGTTTGCCTAGCACAATCGAATTCAGAACATAAAAAGTAGGACGACAAAAGAGTTGAATTCATATATATATATATGCATATACTCCACGTAGTAATATTTAGAACTAAGTTTTACCAATGATTTAGAGGAAGAGTCTATGAGTTGATGATCTTCAGGAGCCACGTTTTCGGTGCGAGGAAGAAGGGCTTCCTGAATGGAATCCTTACGGATGCCTAAGTGAATATTTGCTTCTGTTTCTCTTGCTAATTCCTCGGCGGAGATCCTCACAATGTTGTAAACATATGACCACAAGTATACTGCCCCTATCTGCAAATAAAATGTTTTACGTTATTCAGTTACAGCAGTCAGTGTAGCTTCGACAGAAACATACATAAAGTTGTCACAGACGATGATTCGTACCGCCATGGAAAGAGAAGCGTAGGACAAAGCATTTGTTTCACAAATATCAGGCGCTCCAAATGGACTACCCTTCTCTTTGCACATTGCTGGAACTAGAATGATAGGCATGTTCCCCATGTTCCCTGTTTTCAATCAACTTGTGTCATTTCGATCATATACACATACATACATACATACATACATACATACATATATTGTAACGTATTGATAATGAAGAGGGCTTATAGGTTGAGCCTTATTGATGACTGGATACTTGAGCGCAGTCTGTGACTATCCCCTGAGTTGGTTAAGCCCTTGGGGAATTGGTAAGGAAATCTCAAGGAATTTAGTAGCCGGTGGAGCTCAAACTAATGACTCAAGGTTACAATTGATTTCCCAACCAAAAATTGTTTGTATTGTGTCATATATATTATGGTTATAGCTTATGCAATAGTGTTAGTTATATGAAGTACGTATTTTGAACAAAGAATACAAGCATTCTTATTTTGACTGAATGCAAGTAAGTGTACTTCTCCGTAATAATAGTTTATTTAATATGTAGCATGAAATAAATGTTAACATTTAAATGTTGAGATTCTATTTGTTGATTGAAACTAGCTAGTTTTTATAGAATAATACTGATGTAACTAATTAAAGCTAAACTTACTTGACATTGTTCTTTAAGGTGAAGTGAATATAAGAACTTGATGAATAAATTCAATTTTTTTCATTTATAAGCTTTTTTAAAAACATTTGAAAAAATAAGATGGTTCCCAAACTATTTTAAAAAAATAAGCCACTACATCATCCTCTAAAATTATAAGAGGTAAAATAAGCCACTTTGAGGTTAGGTCAAAGAAAGTAAGCTCAAAGAAAGTTATAAGCGGTAAGATAACAATTAATATATAGTGAGAATTATAACATCACTCTTTAAAATTTTAAGCAACTAAATTTATTGGCATCCACACCAATGCACTATTTCGGTTATTAATATTTGTAATTATATTATTAGTATACAATACAAAAATGTATATTATAACAACATAGTGAATGAATAGTGGAAAAATAACGTGTCGCAATTGATATAGGTAAAGTGGCACATAGAGAACTTTTATGAAAAAAATGACAATATTTCACGGATATTTAAAAATAAATACTTATACACATATCAATACTGCTAAAGGTAATTATGGAATAGTAATTTCACACTACTAAGTCATGAATAACAGATTTATTTAACATGCTAGCATTAGGAAAAAGGAGAGCGTTTATATAAAATTAAAATGATGCTGAGCATGCACAAAAGCCTGGAGGAGTGATTAAGCATGACTTAGGTTGGATCTGAACTCATCCATATATCATTAGGGTTAAAAACAAAAGATTAATTGAAGATATGGCCGTATGCCAAATGAACACGCATCTTTAGTTTGTAGTCTTGTGAGTTAACGTTTCTTGCTCACGAATCCCTATGATCATGCTAAAGCCTAGACCATTTTATTTTTTAAAAAAGAAAGAAATTCTATGTTTTCCATGATTGATTTATTGGTTTCAAGTCAAATATACATACCGCATTACAAGCATATCTATAGGCGAAAGTTATGGTAATAATAAACAACATAACAAGAATATACTAATCTATAAATAAACAATTTAATTTCTATGCTATATATTTTTCACACACATATGATCAGGAGAAGTATTAAAATACTTATAAGATAATGGACTAGAAAAAAATTGTAAAAATAAAAAGAATGTCCCTGTGAAGATCATTAATTACTGATAGATGAAGTATAAGTTGTAAAAGAAAAAAGAGGATTACCACCAGAGCAAGCTCCAATGATGAGGCCCTTGAGATGCTTTGGAGCTCTTGTAGCTTTCACAAGAAGCCATCCTAGTATTGACCCTATTATAAATGTGATCAGTATGTTTATTGGCATAAACCACCTAAATCACAATAAACAGAAACATTAACCGCAATGCATTACTCAAAACTCTATGAAAGAGCATAAAAGATAGAGTTAAGAAAGGTGTTAATGAGAAGCAAACTTACAAGGTAAGAAAGCTTTGAAAAGTGACAGTTTTGGCTAAGTTGGAAGCAATTAGAGCTGGGCAGAAAACATAGAACACAACCTTATTTAAATGATGCCGAGCATTTTCTCCCAATATATCAACACGCTCTACTGCAAGACACAATCCTAAGGCAGTAACCAAAAGCACCTTCACAACTGGTATTGAGGCTATCACAAGTAGATCTATTATCCCCATTTTCTGTAATCTGCAAGTCTCTCTCTCTTTCTCTTACTCTCAGTTGGATTAGGAAATGGAAGTGAAGAAACTATGGAGAGAATTGTTGGGTTTGAATGCCACCAACCACCTAACAAAACATGAGGCTAGCATTTCCTCAAAGAAGCAAAACAAAACAAAACATATGGAGTATTAAAGATGAGGACCAGTTGATGGTGTCTTTTATACGACCACGGAGCCGTGTTACCCTTGATTGCTTTCCTTATGCTGTTTTGACTCTAAATTGTCTTATTAGGCTAATCCATCATGGAAATTACGAGATACTTGTTGGGATCAGCTTAAAGCAAAATTAACATTAGCTGTCAATCATGTTAATGCCTAACAATTCATTACTCTAGGTTTTAAACGTTAATTTATGTGAAAAACACTACTCACAAACTGATAAGCTTTAATTTATCACTAATGTTTTAATAAAATTATGATATAATTTTATTACGAGATAGGATATATTTAGATTTGGGGGTTACTGGATATATAGAATTGTTCTTATGGTTAGTTAAGTTTATCTTTTAATAGTTTATTAATCACAAAACTCTAGGGTGAGGATTATATATATATATATATATATATATATATATATATATATATATATATATATATATATATATATATATATATATATTATATTAATCACGAATGAAACGAGTTTTGAATTAGGAAAAGTTCTTTTAACAAATATTAAGTTTTGACAACTCTCTCAACTTCCTAAGATTATAACTCCTCAGTCCTCACACTTCTCATCAACAATATATAAAAATCAGGAAATCGTTTCAGCATACAAAACAATTATCTAAAGTTCCCTTTTGGCTTTTGTAAATGTATAGAGGATAGAGATCATAAGTCAAGTGTAAGTAGGTAACAAGAACTTGAATCTAATTCTATAGGAAACTAACATAAATTCGTGATCTTGATATAATTATCTTGGAAGTTCATACAGAGTATCAGATTCCTAAACCAACTAACATACTCCCACCATCTACATTACTTGCCACATTTTCTTTTTGCAATATTTAATTTTCAAGACTCCTGATTCATATTTTTAATTTTAGTTTTGAATTGATTCGGAGGAGAATGGAAGAGATTGTGGCGAAGAGTGTGACGAGGTCTCACCAAAGTTGATAATGGAAGTGATGATTATTGTTTAGTTCATTAGTTGGAAATTAGATTTTGAAGATCTCGAATTATAGCCTTAGAAAATAATCCAAAGATCTGGAAAAGGTTGTGTAGAAGAATACTGACCTATTTTATAAGCCCGCCCAACCCCTTATACGATAATGACCTAAGAAAATAATCATACGATATCTAAGTAAAGATGATTACTGAATCATCATTTTTTTTTCCTTCAGTATTTTGGCATTATTAACCCACAAGTTTTGTTTAGAAATAGTACGGTAATATAATTTGATAGTCCATGAATTTGAATACAAGTCTATGGAAAAGTTTTCAGTGCAATGACTTTACTATTATCTCTGTTCTTCTAAATTATCCTTTTTTCATTTATGTAAGTCTTAGTCTCATTAGAAAATACTATTTTCTACAATTGTCTTGTCCTTTTCACAGTGACGTATGATGAGGGTAGGAACCCGATTAGAACGACTATTTACTTTAACTCTAAATATTCATTTCAATTGATTTTTGAAACTCCTCCTATAATTGATTACTAAACTAGCTTTTAGTGCATCAGGAGACCTAATATAAGATATTGAATAATTAATACCTTCTTGTATTACCTTAGAAAGCATCATGTATCTTTCAATATCAAAAATTTTGCGAAAATATATTAAAAAAAAAAGGTGTTCAATAACATTCAAAGATTGATTATTTTGGATCCCATGGTAGACTTCCTTCATAAGCTTACTATATGTCTTATAAAGTCATATTGATTTATAGGAGTGATTGAAACCTGTTACTTTGATTCTAAACACATTATCATGGCTTTTGGAGACCTAACATAAACTATTCATTGGTTCCAAACCTCCTCATATAATTCTAACAAGTATCTAGTACTTTTATTTTAATATTAGAAAATTTTCTTAAATATAATTTGGTCATTTTGAACAAATTCAAACTTGATGAGAATATGTATAAGTATACTTACCATGTATTTTTAGTAATTAAAACCATTTATTTTGACTCTAAATATTTCATCTGTTTTTTTAGTTATTCCACTTCACTTGACACGTATTCTAGTGCATTACTTTGATCTTAAATAATTATAGACATACATGATAATAAAATTGCATATTGAGACAAATCTAAAAAGATATCATAGTACTTTATTCTTTGCTAATCAAAAATTAATGATGGTCAAATGAAATAAGATGAATAATGGTAAAAGTCGATGTGGTATAACTAGTAAAACACGTAAGAAGTATCAATTTCAACACCCACTATCAAAACTCTTATAATTGGGTCACAAAATTGTTTTTAGGACCCTTGAGAATCAACTATAAGGTAAAATATCTCCTTGCCAAAAAATACTTCTTTATCTATAGTATGTTGTACATGCTAGTTGTCCCTAAAATAAAGCCCTATTGGACTTTTACGGTCTCAAAAACTTGACTTTAAAAGTTTTTTTTATCTCTAAATTTGTAAAGTAAAAAATTATAAAAACTTAATATTTTAAAAGTTCATATTGAGATAATCTTAAAGGAATATAGCTTTATTAATTTGAAGGGTGCTATGTATTCTTCTTATTTTTATTTATCTAAATTTAATAGATCTTATTTGATTTTATCACAATTTAGGCTAGTTAATGATTGCTTTGGGCAATACATTTTTTTTTTTTTCTGTTCTTCAAATTTTATCGCCTACGTTGCTTCTCCTCATAATTCTTTATCACAACATTATCTAGACCCGCAACATACTTATAGTTGGACTAGATGAAGCCCAATCATCCTAACATAGACATTTGGCCCAAATTTAAGTTTTTGCTTAGTCTTGATGTCCAAAAGATAAAAAATCATTTAAGAAAGTCCAACTGTCAAGAATAGCAAGGACTACTCAACCAAGATACCTTACACAAGTCATTGTCTATTTATACAATCACCAAACCTTATTTCTTCACAACTCCTCAATGTGGGACAAGAGAGCATTTCCTAGTTTCTTACACCTCAGCTCAACCTAAACGGCTGCACGCTCTTGCCAACTTCTCTTTGTTCTTGTTTGATCAACAGATCCCCTTTCAATGCTTGATAGTGATCCTCAACATTGACTCTCTGAATCTCTTTAGTTAAGTATCTACGTCTTCGAGGTGTACTAACTTCAGCCATTTCAGTGCCAGAAGTCTCTTTGTGCGCATTTACAAGGACCCGAAACTCCTTACTCGAAGCTAATAACTCATGATAGGAACCTGACCGGAGGACTTCACCATCTGACATCAGCTGCAAGAAAAATATTTCCTTTCATCTATGAAACAACTCTTAAAAGACGTTGCACTGGTGGAAATCATCTAGGGGTTTTAGTGAGAAGATTAGACATTACTTAGGGAGTATCATTGAAATTAACAAGTTTTTGTATTTATTTAGTTGATGAAAAAGGTATCCTTCTGCCCAACTGTTCTTTACGGGGATAAAAACAAACAATAGTGCAGCGAAGATATGAGAAAGCTTAGTACATGAGCACTGGTTGAATTTATGGGATGCTGTAGGGCAAGCACCCAGGCAAAATCCATTGCTTAAACTAGCTGTCACAGCTCCTTAATGACTTGAACATGCAGAGGATAAGCGAGGATGAATTCTTTTTCTTTCTTTCGTTTTCATAATTTTTGCAATCGTTGGATGATAATCAAGGTGCAGGATTTGCACATATACAAAATATCTAGTAAGAAATTGCAGGCTAATTAAAGCCAAGCAAGGTTGAGTAGACTGAACTATGGTGTGTAAAGCATAGAGAATCTCAAACCCTCACCAACGATAAGCATACATAATATAGTCTTAAACATCTATAAATCCTTGATTAAATACTTCATGATGTGCATTAATCGAGGATTATGCATTATGTATGCTTGTTTATATGGTAGTCTAGTTTCCTTCATGATGTACCTTCATGATGTACCTTCATGATGGGATTGCTCTCGAACTCCACAGCCAAGACACAATTGTATTCAAATGAGCATATCAATATAAGTATTAACAGTAAACGCATAGCTAAAATTCATAAACGTAAACAGTAGCTGACTATACACAAATATTATAGATTTTACACTTTTCTAATTTTTTTTCTCTATTCCATAAATATTTTCATATATAGATTTTATACTTTTTAATGCATAGTTATAAATATTAATACTAATCTAAAATATCACTTGATCATATTTTATCTATTCAACTATAAAAAAAATAGTAAAGTAGTATATGTCTCAAGCTTGTCCCTCCTCACATATTCAAAAATTCACATATTCACTCGAGCTTGTTATCGAGCTTTCGGGCCGAGCCTGACCTTGCTCAGCTTGGTTTGTTTAAGTCTCGAGTCGAGCCCAAACTCGAGCCAAGCTCAAGTAGCTTGATTCGTTAAGCACCCCTACCAAGGCCTATTCCAAGTATAATATTTCAGCCTTTCAGGCATGGAAGATAAGGTTTGAACAAAATATTGTATACACACGGAACATAATATAGTGTCTCCAGTAAAAATGACCCCTTGAAATAACAAAAAGTACCACTCAAAGTTATAAAGATTGTCATACGTTGTATTAATGGGGTAACTTTTGTTATATTAAAGGGTCACTTTTATTGTGTATATAATACTTTTTGTAATATTTGACCTTAGGTGCTATAAAAACAGTGGAGATTAGACAATTTCAGGAGACAAATTTTCCAAAGTTGGTCCGGGGCGAAATTCTGACAAAGATAATTGTTCAGTTGGGCAGAAACCTACGGAGTACAAGCTAGATGTATCTTTAAGTGACAATCCAGAGAAAAAATGTGGACCAAAGTGTAAGAGAAACAGAAGCCAGAGCGTAAGTCCATAGCATAATTACTGAACACTCACTTCGACCTGCTCCAAATAGCTGCATCATCGTGCCTAGCACAATATGTAATCGTACCACAAACATCAGGAAACTTATACCACGACCTTTTTGGTTTGTACGGATTTATGTTTATTTTGGTACGTAAGAGTAAAGACTAAGCTGGCAATATAAAATGCTCTTTACATACCTAGGTTCATAGCTGGTGGCAGGGCATATTGAACTAGCAGCACAAACACAAGCAATTTATCGTTGGATGGCACAAAACCAACTTGGATTGCGCCTTTGACAACAAGAATGCCCAGAAGAGGAAGAATTATGTACCGAGCTACAACAATCCCTATAACAACACTAGGTTGAATACCTGAACCCTTCAAACCTGTCCACGAAATTAGACGAAAGATTGAAAAGTTGAGTCCTTTGGGAAAATATTTTGATTGTATGATTGACAGTCGAAACTATTATTGGATGGACAAGAAGTAACCTTGAAGGAGGTTGGCTCCGAGTATTATGGTGACTGCAGGTATGGCTGCATCACTGTATATAACAAACAGACTAGGTTAATTAGTATCCGTGCAATTTACAGGTTCTAATTTATGTTACAGAAGTAAATTATGTTAAACTCTGGCTCAATGTTTTCTGAACCTTCATAGCGTTCATACCCAAGCAAGAAAGCTGAGTCCATGACAACATGGAGCGGAGCTTCATTGCCAATCATAAAATTTCTGATTGGAGAATTCATTCCGATGGCAAAACCTACTATCTACATCAGGAAACATGCTGTTAGCTTAGTTTCATGATCTGTTCCATCATTTCCAGAGAGCATTAGACAGAATTTTGACAATATAATATATGGACATGTCAGAAGACTAGTCATTTCAAATAAACTTCACAATTATTAGACGTCTAACAAAAACTAACTCAACTACAAAATAACAGAAAAAAAAGCTCAACTACGGAGTACCAACTTTGTTAACAAAAATTGCGTTACTTGAGACCGGCAGTGTAATATCTAACAAGTTTTAAGAGGATACCGCTGCAACAGTTGATGGTGCGAATACTGCTTTTATGTTGATCTTCTCTAACAAGGTTGTCACGCACTTTTTCAACTTGCCTCTCAAAGAAACCTGCCCAGGTTTTTGGCATAATTCGATTTCTGATTCATATAGCCAAATAGCCCATCCCAAAAATAAGGTTATGCTTCTAGGAAGAAAGACTTTTACCTTCAATTTAGAGGAGTTAGAGTTGATGAGCTGGTTTTCTACAGAAGCTGTTATGCAATAATCTGCAGCAGAAGGTAGGAGGGGCTCCCTATTTGAATCTGTTTCTGCTGCTACTTCGCGAGCAGTGACTCTCACGATATTGTAAACATATAACCACAGGTATACTGCCCCTATCTGAAATTGTACTAGGATCTCAGACATCTCTTGAAAATAAACTACTTCCTCTACGATGTATTTCACTATTGTGCACTAGGGATAATTTAAAAAAAAAAAAAGAAAAGGCATACCGCCAAGGAAAGAGAAGCGTAAGAGAGTGCATATGTCTCACAAACATCAGCTGCTCCTAATGGACTGCCCTTTTCTTTACACATTGCAGGAACTAGAATGATAAGCATGTTCCCCAAGTTCCCTGCTTTCAAGTAACTTATGTCATTTAATATATGCTTAGGCCGTTACACGAACAAGAAATATTTGCCAGGTAAGTATGAAATACGTAGTCCAATTCGAATAAAGAAGAAACAGAGGGAAACGGGGAAAGTCGAAGCATAAGCAGAACCTGCGGAACAAGCTCCGATGATGAGACCCTTGAGATGCTTTGGAGCTCTTGTAACCTTCACAAGTAACCATCCTAATGCTGATCCTATAATAAATGTTACCAATATGTTTACTGGCATAAACCACCTGCATCACAGAAAACACACCAAACAAAAAGAATTACTCGTTCAACTTTTAAAAACAATCCAAATTAGAGGAACGAGAAAGGTATGAACAGTTCGGACTTACAAGGTTAGAAAGCTTTCAAAAGTAACAGTTTTGGCCAAGTAGCCAGCAACTAGAGATGGGTTGAAAACATAAAACACAACCTAAAAAACCAACAAAAATCATCAAAAAAATATATACATATAATTTCAAGTACTTCAATTTCAGCAACACTGCCTACAAAAAAAAAAAAAAAACTGTCCTTTCAACAGTCGAGTACTCCATCAATCAAACAAATGAAAATTTAGTCGTTGTTTGAAAGGAAGAATGTATTGAAAGCAACCTTGTTCAAGTGATGCCGAGCATCTTCTCCCAAGATATCAACACGGTCGAAGGCAAGAAACAAACCTAAGCCTGTGATCAAAAGCACCTTAACTACTGGTAATGATGCTACCACAAACAATTCTACTAACCCCATATGTTTTGTGGACTTTGGAAAATGTAAATTTAATTTGGTTGGACTTAGCTAGTACCTATGTAGGTTGCTGAATGAATCCATTATATATTTATATACAGCCTGTGATATCTACATCCTACTTCTTAATTAATTCTAAGAAAAGATTGGGCTGCTTTATTTTCTTCCATTTTTATTAATTTGGCTTAGCAATTGTTTAATTTATCGAATGTAGTTGTCACATGACACATGCATAAAAATATTTGACCCACATTCTCCTATTTCACGAGCCCCTTTATAAAGTAAGATAATGGAGTATTATATTGTTATGGCTACAGATCAAAAGCCCCAAATGCTAAAGAATAAGGCTGTTTGATTATTGGTTATTTGTAATTCTTTAATTCTCTTCCTCCTTTCTGTCATGTACGGTGACAACACCACTTGTAAAACTGTCGTGAGTATAATTTTACGGGCCACGCTTAAGGTAACAAATTGTGATAATATAAATTGCATTAATAAGTAATCTTTTGTGTCCTTTGTTGCAAATGGCTGAATCTAAGCAAAATGATCTAGCATGAGGCTTGAATGAAGAAGCACTCTGTGGCTCACAAATGCCCATAACATAGGTATGAGAAGGAAAACTAGAGAAAATGAGCAGAGAGTAATATCTAATTTCACCACCCCCCACCCCCACCACCCCCCCAAAAAAAAGCTAGGGGTGACTGAGGACTCAATTAGTCCTAGCTTGGATAAAAGTTGTATGAATTGCGGACCAGATAGAGCTTTTGTGAAAACATTAGCCAGTTGTTGTTGAGTAGGAAGGTATTGTACAATCCATCAAGAACCTTATCTCTGGTAAAATTCACATCAATTTCTATGCGTTTAGTCCGTTCATGATGCATAGAGTTCTTGGCGATGTGAATTGCTGACTGGTTGTCACAGTATAAAGTGACATGTTTGAGATCATGCACACCAAACTTTTCGAGAAGCCTTACTAATCAAGTAACTTCAGAGGCTGCTAAGACATAGCCCTATATTCAGCTTCAGAAGATGATTCTGAAACAATGCTGTGTTTCTTTGATTTCCACGAAATGGCAAAGCCACCTAGTAGTATAACATAGCCTGTGATGGATCGTCTGGTGTTTGGGCAGCTTGCCCAATCTGTGTCAAAGTAAGCATGTAAAGAAAGATGATTAGTGGCTCTAAGCATAATCCCCTGCCCTATGATTCCAGCAACATATCTTAAAACATGATGCAGAGCTTTAAAATGACTCAATCTGGCTGATGCATGAATTGACTCAAACATTGGACAGCAAAAGCTAGGTCAGATCTTGTGTTGGGGTATGTGAAGGTTTGGTTGGAAAGTGACGCACTCAAAGTAGTGAAGTCATTTGACGGTAAACCTGCGCATTGGATCATTTAGAGCTGAGACGGGTTACAAGCAAAACGAGCCGGGTCAAGTCAGGTCAATGAAAATACAAAACGGGTCGGATTAGGTTGGGCCAAAGGATATATTATAGGCCGAGTCGGGCCGGGTCGTCCAAAAAGTGTATAGTTTTTATTTATAGAGGGTGATAGTTTACATGTATCACCTTCAATCTTTGGTATTGGATCATCGACAAGTAAGTGAAAATAATTCATTACCTGATAGTATTTAAAAGTCTTGAAAACTATAGACCCGTTATTGACCCATTAAAAACTCAATAAAATATGATCCTTTAAGAGATCGACCCATTAGACACATTATTGATTAAACTCTTTTACAAACGGATTGGTTAAGGACCCTTAACAAACCCCCACCCATTTGAACAAGTCTAGTTGACAGCAACACCAATGGATTGACTCCACTTTTCTTGATATATGATGATAAGTATAGGTTAGCAAGCCTCTTTGATGCATTTATTAAAATATTTTTTCTTAATTTATAAGACAAAAAATTATAAAAACTTGATATTATAAAAATTTACCTTGACATGTATTCAATAAAATCTCATTTAAATATATTATTAGTTATAATATTATGTAAATAGAAATTTTCACTACATGCTAGAATTCCTTGAGTTGATCAGCTTCTTCTCCCAGCATTTTGTTAAACGAGTTTATCGGCGTAATGAGGTGTTATTTACAATTAGAGTAGTAAGTAATGTACACACAATTTCATATCATAAAATGAGCATTTTCGATATTAGGCACTAAGATAGCTAAGATAAAGTGAATGTCAAACTAATTTGGATGGTTTAAGGGATACAACATCGTAGCCTAAGATTAAATCTTCTCTTCTTATTAGTCCTTTGAGCCCCTTCTTAAAGAATTACGCTGTTGCGCATACAAACCAAAACAAACAAAAAAGTATAAAATTATATACGATCAATCTATCATTAGACTTATAACTCCTGTATAAGTATTCAATACATTTCTTAATAATGGGATTAATTTGAAATATATGACAAAATCATACAAAAATTGGTGTTATTAACGTTAATTTTATTTAAAATTTTCACTTCTGGCTTTCCTATTTACAGTGTTAAAGATTGTATATAGCAGTTTCTAAATTGATGTAGAAAGAGAGAGTGTCGTAAATAGAACAAAAAAGAGAGAGTGTCGTAAATAGAGGTAGTGACAAGGCCGAGCCTCAGCGGGCAGGGTATGGCCTCGGGGAATCGTGGTCGGCCCAGTGGGGAAGGGCCGGTCTAATGTACACCAACCAGCTGCGACCCACACATTCTTGGTTGAACTTCAAAAACAAACACGGGCGGGTAGGCGAGGCCACTAGCATAGAGAGCATACGGGCCGGGCCTTGTACACCAACCCGCAGCGAGCCATACTTTATTGGATGAAACAAGCTCAGTCCTGAACTCCTAAATCCTAATCTTAGTATCTTACTGCAGTTTCACTAATGGCTAGTTCATTGAGGGCTGCGGGTTGGGGTACGCCAATCCGTTGTGACACACAGACACTAAATATGCTAGTAGCAGAGGGCCCAAGGCCATTAGTGACACTTGCAATGAGGAGGAGAAATAATAAGATTAGGACTGAGCTTGTTTCCTCCTTTAGGCCTTGCACCTTCTTGGTTGAACTTCCAAAGCAAATCAGCAAATGGTGTGGTTAAGGAGTCACGGAGAGATGCTGGCCTATGTTATTAATTTTTTTTTTTATTAACTTTTTACCGTGCAAATTCTTACATTTTGTTATATTATGAAGTATGAATAATTTGAACTAGAAACATAATTGTGATATGATTTTGCTATGCCAAATGCGTTTTCCAATACCTAAATGTCATATATATTTTTTTTTCCCTTTTATAAACATATAAAAAAGGTGTGGAGAGTTTATTTCTATATTTTTGGTATGTTTTCATTATGCATGTCTCAAGACGGAAACAAAGAAAGTTAAATGATCTTGTCATGATAATAAACCTTCTAACGATTTATAGGGATCAAATTCGAAGAAATCAAGGGTAACTAATCGAATCTTCTTAGGGATTGTAAATGGCCAAGAGAACATGCACGAGATAGATACATTCTGATTGAATTGTAGATAAAAAGAAAAAAAAATGAAGATATAAGAACATACCGTTGTTATTGAAGAGAAGTACAAGAAAGACCTTGCGGTACTTGTTGGAGATATGTGGGTATACTCCTAAGTGTTGCTTCAAAAGAGTAATGCTCTTAACTTATACTTCAAACGACTAATTTTGGGACAAGTACACACAAAGATGAAAGTTAATTGTATTATGGTTTCTAAGAGTGGGTAAATTTTCTCGAAAAAAGGGGTTTGATGTGGATTTGAGTAGCTGTAGAAAAATTCAAAGTCAACATTATGGAACGGGTTAAAAGAGTAATATGATGGAACCAAAATACGTGAAGAGTAAGGAGTTTAATAAGCTTAAATCTCTATGTGTTTTATTCTTATTAGGGGATTAGACTAAATAGATGTTTAAATTTAATAGAAGTCTTTGTAATATTGATCTAGTTTAACATTGTTCATATAGAAAGCATCAAGTAGTTATTCTATAAAATTGTTATGATTGAACTAAAGTGTTGAGTTTGAGAGATTATATCAGATGTTTGTTCACTTAATCTAGCTAGTTTGGTTTATTATTTGATCAGTTTAATCCAATTGTTGACTTAGGTTTGTTTGATCTAAGCTTAATATCCAGGTTTATGAAACCCGTTTACAGTAGCAAAAATATTATCATTTTGTTTATTGATAAAATTTAACAATGCATATTTCAAGAATATCTTCACCAAGATCTACAAATACTAAAAAGACTTATGTACATAATTAGCTATAGCATCCAATTCTAAAACAAAAGTACGTATTCAACAACACCAGATAGCTAAATATAATCCAGAGTCATATAATACATCAAATAAATTAAGTCTTCAAGTCTAAGACTCTTGTATATTCAAAGATTGGTGCCACATGTCAATGATATTATCCCACATAACACAAGCACCCCAGAACTCTTGGGTGGGTATCAACTCCCAAGCTACCAAGAAACTCAAAATTGCTTGTATAGTCATGTTTATCCACTGTATATAATTTTATCTCTACTTACGTACTATTTGACACATGTCCAAGGAATTAAAAAGATATGAGTAAACAACTATAGCGACTGTGACAGTATGTGGTGACACTCCCTCATTCCCTGATTAACAATCCTTTTTATCAATATCAAGAATTTGAAGAATGTCAATATCAATTACAATATACCTATAAGAATCAAAATATAGTCTATCATATTCATAAACTCATATATTTACCTATGAAAATTGTTTATTTTATTGGGGATACTCGTTCTTACAAGCTTTCCAATGATATATTATAAGCTCAATTCTGATTTAGAACGATTTAGTAAAAATAAACTCTATTTTGATACCTTTTTTACTATATAGGCTCTATCATTTTCAATTCTCATCCAAATGACCTAATTCTAAATCCATTGGTTATTTAGTTCATGTCATTTCAGTTGCTATAATATGATCCCCGTACAAAGTCCGTAGCGAAAACTATGAGAAAAATAAAATAAAATAATTGAGAGTGACATATAATATTGAAAATAATTTTAATAATTATTGTTGTCAATAAGGGGAAAAATAATCAATTCAAATACAAAATAAGGGCAATCCTAGATAATTGCGAATGATATTTAGCAATTCAATAATTTTCTAATAAATAACAAAAACAAGGGAGGAAAATAAAACGGGAAGGAGTAAGTATGTCTTTTAACCTTAAACTGTTGGAACACATAACACATATGTTGAAGTTTTATAAAAACAAAGCTTATGAAAATAAGGAGTCTCACATTGGTGGGACAGAGGAAGTTGAACCTCTTCATATAGAGGTATGGTCACTTACTTAAGTGTGACCCAAGGATTATCCACTTTTGTGGAAGGAGGAAGGGCTTAGAAATTCATCCAACACACACATGTGCACGACGCTGGGTTGGGTCTTTAATAAGTGATCATGAAGCTTCTACCTTTTTTTTGGACTGTTCGTTAACTTCAGTTTTAATTTTCTGAACTTTGTAACTTCGGTTTTAATTATGTCTTAATTGTTGAACGTTTTTTGGTTTTCTGCCTTGGCTATATATATAGCCTTTGTTCAGCATTGTTGGATATACAACAAAAAAAACTTCTTATCTCTGTTTTCTCTCCCCTCTATGAAATTCGAGCAGTAGTATATTCTCCTTGGGTGTTTTACTGAGCTCGGTGGTATTGTGCAGATCCACTGCTAAAATAAATAGGGAGACTGTTTTATCTTGGGGAACATCCGGTGATTCCCGAACTGCTTGCACAACTAAGGCAGTACCGTGAATGTTCTAAAGAAAGCGACATAATCCGCGACTCAGTCTATTGTCGTTAACATTGTTCTTGTTATTTTGCAGTATTGTTTACAACATAAACTAACCAAAGTTTATGAACAGAAAATATATCCTTAACGTTTTAATCATTGGAGTTAGTATTTCAATAACTCGAGGGCACCATTAAGAACAAACTTGATTTAAATAGTACCACAATTATCAATAATTCAATAGGACCATCGCTTATGTTTTTAAAAAAAAAAATTCCCAACTAGAAGTACATATCCCACCAACCGTAAAATAGAGGGTATATGCATATCCCTTGAGTCATGTAGTTTGCAAGGCAATAAACTATTTCCAGTTTAAGTACTACTCCTATATTAGGAGGCTAAACATGTGTGATATGCCGTATTTTGTCAGCCAAAAAGGATCCCATGTTGACAATAGGTCAAATGAGGAAATCTACAGTAAAGTGCTGAATTACGGAGTATTTATATACTGTACGTCTGTACTACGTTATTCAGGTTCATAATTTCACGGGATTATCGGCTCTCTCCAATTAATGAAATTTCATGAATCATTCATGGCTGAAAATGCTTGTCCATACGTTATATCAGGCGCCACTCTGTCGGAAATCGGAATATTGTATTTCACTAGTCGTGTACGTCTTTCATTTATGCGGCTTTTAGCTCCCCAATTTCCCATTCATTGTATTTCATGTCATATTGCATCATTTGCATGCCATCTCTGACTCTTTGTACAATACTATTATCGTCTCTTTGAAATTTTAAATTTTTTAACTTCTCATTTTATGTTTTATTCTCTACGTACTGGTCATTGATCACTTGGTGTAAAGGATATTACAAACTCCTTATCATTGGAGATCGAGCTACAATTATATTAACACACTAGACATGTTATATTAGTTTTGTGAATTTTTTTATTTTAATATGTAAAGCACCAATTACTCAAAACATGCCTATCGTATTAGGTCAACCACCATTCACCACCCATATTATAAAATAATATACATGAATGATCGACCCCATTTATTTTTTTATATATAAAAGTTTTAGTCGAAAGCTATGACAAGTATAAGTGTTGAAATCAATTACACGTACATGTCATATTTTAGTTTATGTAGTAGACAACTAGACTTAACTGCATGAATTAGACTTAACTACATGAATTAGCTAGGACATGAATTACTTGCTTCGTATTGGAAAAAAACAACTTAATTGATGGGCAATAAGAATAAAAATGATAAGTCAACAACTCAAAAAAGGAAAAACAATAAAACGCAATAAATCACAAGAGATTTTCCCTCCCAAAACCTCTTTAAAAATAATATGATCCCACAAAAATACCTTGTCTTTCTACCTTTTATTGATTGATTGATATAGAACGAAACTAATTAATAGCATAATTAAGCGGAGAAAAAAAAAAACAAATCCCCTAAAAGCGAAATCAACGGCGTAGGGCCCGGCCCAGTTACATATATCACATAGGATACTCATGAGTCCTGATCCCCAACTTTACAGCCCACAACTAGTATTACATTCGCACACGTCCCAATGAAATAATGCCACGTGTACACTCACATAGATTATCAACTCCTCAATTTTATACCAATAAATTATCAATTGAGTTTTTTTATTTTTTTTATACAATAAATATCAGATAATTCCATCCTAGTCTTTGCAAATGGTATTGGATATTACAATTTACAAATTGCGAATTGGCGGGCATTCACAACAAATTCAAAATCCCTCCCCAAACAAAACCCTAATTATTTCCCCCCTTCTCTCTCGCCCCTCCTCGACGGCGGTTCTGTCGGTTTTGACCCTTCGGTGTTTACTTTCGCCAGTTTCTCTACTCCTTCCCCTCTCTTTCACTCTCCCCAAGGTTTGTTATCTCTTCTTCATTTTTTTGTTGAATTTTTCTGGGTCATTTCTTGCATTTCCCCCATTTTTCAGAAATTTAGTTTTATTTTTCTGTGTAATTGGTCCATTTTGGTCGGTGATTTCTGGGTTTCTTTTTTATTTTTGTGGTTGTGGAAATTTTTGAAGAAATGGGGATGAATTTGGGGAAATTTTTGTTGCTTTTGTGCCAATGTAATCGATGATTTTAGGGTTTTCTGGGTTTTTTTTGTCCCCTTGTTCTGTTTGCTTTTCTGCTTAAAATCCTTGTTTTGTTTTTCATTTGTAAAGACTGAAATTTAACTCCATTTTTTAGATGTTCAATGTTTGTCGATTTTTGTGCCAATTTTATATGTGATTTTAGGGTTTTTTCTGGGTCTGTTTTTTCTTGTTCTGTTTGGTTTTCTGCTTCATTTCAGTTCATCATTTGGTAAGGTTGAATTTTGACTGAATTGTTTGGATGTTCAATCTTTGTTTCAGTTTCAAGGAGATTTTAAATCAATTAATTAGTTAATTGATTGAGCATATCAATTAAATCATCTATCTGTATTTGGACTTAGGGATGAGAGATTGTTTAATGAGGAGTAGTTTATGAAAGGGAGTTTTTTGACTAATTTGAATTGAAGAGGTGAAAGTAAAGCCAAGGGATCATGGGAAAAGTATCACCTAAAGAGAAGGAATTTAAAACTCTCAAACAAAAGAGACGCACCCGGGCTTCAAACAATAAGTATCTTAGACCAGGTGTGGTTGCTCAGCTTCGGTACAGTAAATCATCGTCTACAAAGTCTTGTACTGATCTAGGGAAGAAAAGGATTGCGTTATCAGATTCTAAGAAGGTGGATAATGATGAATTGGATAAGGTTGTTCCTACTCAAGAAACCCCCTTGCTGATGTCACCTGAAAGGTTTGGGTTTCCTACTATGGCGTCACCTATTGGTTTAGTGAAACAAAATGGTCATCTGATGTCTCCAAGGACTCCCCGATATGAAGACTGTGATTCTGAGTCCAGGCTTGAGGCTCTTCATATGGATCTACTGGTATATGTTTCTACACTGTTGCTCATAACCGTTTGTTTGCTTGTATGATGTTGTGGCATGTTTTCAATGATTTTGCCATTTGAATGATCGACATTTTTTGGGTAGAATATTACTGTGTTATTGCAAAGCATCAAACTTGGGACATAGTTCTTTACTTGTTAGATTGAAATGACTGCATTTATCTAGAGTTACCTTTTGCTAAAGAACTCTATCCAGTGTGTTATGAATCCATGCTCTCATAGTCTTGTAATGGTGGCTTATGGTGTCTAAAGAAATAAATATGTTGTTATCATTGATTTTTAATAGGCTGAAAGGTAGAAAATAAATTAATTTGCAGACTCTCCTGGTGTTTATGCGCTTTAAAGTTTAAATATAGGCTGAGGTAAGATTGTGATTGAACCTTCTAAGAAATTCTGGTGAGGCTCTGTTTGAAGGCCATTGGGAGTGTTGATGACCTTGATGATATTACGGTACAATGGAAATGTTCTTTGGTGCTGTCAATCTCGATTATTGTATGATTTTCTTTGGATAGGACTATAGGAGCCTATGAGACAGATAGGAGACGTCTTTATCTAGTGTGGAACATCTCCAAAATGTTCTTTGACCATTGTTCTGTGCAATATCTCCCCAATCTATTATCTCTAGTTTGGTTGGCTTAGTGGCAAGTTGGGTCTACTACTTGTGGTTTCTGTGTGTTCTGCATTTTGTAAGCAAGCATGAAGGGGTTGTGGAAGTGATTTATCTTTTGAAAAAGAATGAACCAAGATGCAATATATTAGTGTTGAGGTTGTTGGTTTGATGAAACAGGCGCAACCTAGTAACATCACACTCTTGACAATTATGTTTCACTGCTGTAGACTTCATCTCTTTGATTTCTCTTGTATGTTACATTGTTTCTTAAGAATTCCAATGATCATGTCTACATGTTCTGTTTTTGTTAGATCTATGTGTTACCATTATACCTGATTCTTATATAATGAATTACAGGTCAAAGTCCTTTGTCACTTGCACCATGATCAACTAAAAGTAGTTTTTCATGTTTCACGAAGGATCAGAATGGCGGTGAGACCCTGTCTGCTATCTCCCTTTCTGCTTACTTAAGTTCTGTCCTCGCTACTTTATCTTTCCCCTTATGTGCTACGTATTATAATGTAGTGATTTTTGTTGATATTGTTATGGCAGGTAATTTTTGCTAGACAGTTTCACTTTAATTATACCACGCCTGATAGATCTTGCCAGGAAATGTTGAGTACAATGACACCACTTGCAAAAGAGCACTGGCCATTCTTTAGGTTTGTTTGCTGAAATTGTTCAAATTTTGATTTATATAACCCGTGTCCAAATTTTTAATATCGGATGTCCACTGCAGCCAGGGAGAGGGTAAAAGATTCCGGTTACCGAGCCCACATACACCAAAAGCACCAAGGCATGGTCCTCGTCCACCTTCTCGGTTGAAGTATACAGAAATGAGGCAGGTTGCTGCTGCTTTGTTTCAGGAAGCATCGTTCCCTTCAAGGTGCATGGTCCCATCTGTTCTGTCTAAACCCCTGTGCAAAAACCGAGTTTTGTTCTATGAGGATGAGCTATGTCAAGCTGTTGCTCAGAACAAGCTCCGTTGATTTGTTGTCATGGTATTGCTATCAAGCTCATTCTCGCTTGCTCGCTTGTGTATAGTTTGTCCTTCGAGTCCCTAGAGTAGTCATTATGTAATTTAGTAAGAGTTTCTTGTTTGCATGATGTTAGGTTGTCTCAGGTTTAGTAGGAGGAACGATGGAGCATGCAGTTTTGTAGTATAAGGAATATACTAGGGCTTTCGGTGACCTTGTTTTTGTCGTGTTGGGTTGAGGTCATGCTTATTATAGAAATGACGCATTACGGAATGGCTGCCTGTATATATTAAGCTATATAGTATATCTATAAAAAGGTGCCTTTGTTTTCTGGAAGACCGGTATGCCCTTTTGGCTTTTCTGTTGTCTTAATTCTGCTCTTCTGAATGCATTTTGAATGTTTTTGTTTAACCATAAGGCATTTATCGTAATTCAGAGAAGAATAGATCTGGTTAGTCTCTATTGTACACCAACAGATCTCATGGTTAAGTTTTTGGATATGTCAAAAAAGAGTTTTATAACTTGCTGTTTCCCTGGAAAAAACAATATTCTATTCTTCCTATACATTGTTTTGGTCAGACTGTAGGTACAGCCATACTGAGTCATCTTTGTGTTCCATATTTTCATCATCCATAATGACTAGCTATATGTACCACTTCAAACTTTGAAATCATAAGCTTAATAAGAGAGTTTATAGACAAGAAATCCGGTTATAATACATTCGGAGTAACTCCTAAGCCAACTCTAGCTCGAACTTGAACAACATTGCTTGAGTTTCTGTTTAGTCTTTTAAGAGACAACACTATATTGTCGGCTCTAATTAATTACTACTTCAATTTCTTTTTAGTTGCTATATTTGATTTTTCACGGTCTCTAAATTACAATTTAAAACGTTTTTTTTTTTCTAAATTTGTAAAATAAAAAATTTATAAACTTGTTATATAGAGATGCATTAAACAAGATTTTACTTAAATATGTTATTTGTTATAACATAATTATAATTTATGGTCAAAATTATAAAATTTGACTCTTAAAATGGAAATTTAGCAAGTAAAAAAAATACTGGGAGTATTACATAGTACACTGTATTGGATACTTTCATAGCTTCACAAGTTCAAATTAATTAAGATTTCAGAAACTATATATATGAGGAACATACTTACATACTTTGAGCTTTTATTTGATCAATTAATGAATTAAAAGTTGTAATATAGCTACACCTAATTCATGACCGGTTAATACAAGAACTATAGATAAAGGACCAAGATAATCTATGTAATATAAAAGATCACTCATACATAGCGTAGGCCAAGTGAATGCACTTTATAAAATCTTACGTAAACTATGACCGGCCATCATATTAGCAAATAATCGTATTCCTGAGCCCGCTTGATGCTCATCGGTTTGACAATTCTAATTATATAGACTATGAATGATAAATAATAATAATAATAAAAAAAAGATTACCAAAGAAATCAGAGGGGACTTTGTCATTGCTGTATCTTCCTGTAGGCACACCTTCAAGGAAATCCCTCCCATAAGTTGGGAAATTGGCCTCCCCATTAGTAGGAACATAGTTGTTGTTTCCTGGATCTACAACTGAATCTCCAAAAACCAATAGGGCTGGCACTCTTTCCTTTTCTCCCAAGTCCCTACCATAAATAATATGAAAATATGAGGCCATAACTATATGCTATAAACCATATAAGTATTATTTATGAGTCTCGAATAAGATATGGAATCATTTCCCAAGGAATAATTCTTGATGTCTTCTCTCTTTCTGATTTCTTTCTTGATCTTCTTCATTACTCTTACCTATCAAACATATTCAAGGCATTAAGTTTACAAGAGTGCACGCTATAGATAAACATTTCTACATAACGTGAAGAGTGTTAATTTTAATTGTTTAGCAAAATTAAAGTTTAACTTATCTATTCGGTTTGATGCTACAACCTTCCTAGTTAAAAGTTTTCTCCTTGAGATTTACGTGAAACCTAACATGCATTAAAATGTAATATCTTCCTCTAAAAAGTCTTTTTAATTCATACCTGGTATAAATTATATCTGAATATTGAAGTTTTAGATATATATATATTGTTATATCAGATATAATCATTATTTATATTATATATAGCTACTGTTATATCAAAAATAGAAATATGAAATATATAAAAATATAGAAATACGTATATCAGATATAGACATTATGATCTAGAGTATAGAAATGAAATTATGAAAATACCCATAATATATTTATATCAGGTATAAATTAGGAATTTCTCCTCCGAGATAGGAGTGTGGTGAATAAGTTGAATCAAAGTGAAATAAAATGAATCTTAGTACCAGTTACATTATCTTATGCGTTTATTCATTTGTAGAAAGGAAATAACAAATCCACCAAGTGTAATTGTAATTTGATAGAGCTTATTAAAACTTGAGGATATCTAGCTAGTGATAATGTAATACACTAGAAACCTACCTAGTAAGAAATTCGATTTCCATTCATCATATATAGACGGAAGGTTATTATTTGACAATTCTACCTTATCGTACCTTGGGGGTATCTATATTGATACGAATATCCGATGCTACTAAAAATTGCATGTAATCCGACAGTGACATGGTTTGCATGTAACTTGGGATATTACTAAGTATGGGCCTTGATGCCTTATCTTCATCATAGTTGACGTTATTGTATTGATGGCTTCCCAATGTTCAGCTCTGACATTTTTTTGGACCAAGTCAGGCCTAAACCTTCCGTTCCATTTTCAGTTCAATATGATGGTTATATAGTAAACTTATCTCATTGAACAGTGCACATTCTAAAAACCACGTTGATTAAGAAAGAAGTGTCAAGCTTATAAGTGATTCAATTTCACATTAGTATGAGGTCTTTTAGAAGATGCCAAAAAACAAATTCGTAAGGATTGAGCCACTGAGGTGCACTATATCATTTTAATGTGAGTCACTTATGACTGCTGGACCCAACAATAAATTTAATTATAAGATATACAAAATTTACCAATTTTCAACATCAAATTTAAAAAGTTGCCAAAAAAAATTCATTCCAAATGTTTCGTGTCACAAGGGGGAAGGAAGGTACGGTACAGTAACAATCTATTCCTATATTTTGATCAAATTATGAAATCATTTTGATCTTTAGATTCGATCAATAAGTAAGTACATGAAATCATAACTTGAATATGAATATGAATATCATAAGTAAGATTTTCTTTTCACCTTTGCTTGAGTAATTAATCTATAAATTTGTATTTAAAAGAAGTTGTCAATGTTTTTCTGAAGGATTTCATGTGTAATGAGTTTATAAGCAGCTTCAGTTGGGTGAAAACTATCCCAAAATATGTACTTTGAAGCATCTTTGCAGGTCCCAAGACTTAACGGATTACAAAGGAATAGAACCTCTAAGTTTCCTGTTCCACAACATCCTTTATTTACCTCTTGAAATCCTGCAAAAAGTTCATTATATTAGATTAGTCATCATGTCAGTGTACAGTTGGTTAAATAATTGTACTATAATCCAAATTCATATTCAAAGTGAATCAACCTAAACTTTGAACACGATGCACTTATCAATGGGTTGAGGAACTCTAATCTAAATTGGACAGTGTTTATGAAATGGGTACAGAAAAATCTACAATTTGTTATGAAAGATTGTGATATATCATATATATACCTGATTGAGAAGGGTTGTTAATGAGATCAAGCACAGGGTTGAAGACATCGAGGTACACAATTCTAGATTCCGCGAGCTTTTGGTTGAGGGAACTTAGCTCAGATTGGAGCTTGTCGTTGAAAAGAATTGAAGCTTGATTTTGCTCATTCGCGCAAGATCTTGACAAACCGCCATGCAACGTTCTTTGCGATGGAAGACAACCGCATGGTGGTAAACTAATCATACCTATCCTTCTTACCCCTAAACCGTATAGCTCCTAAAAGTTTCATTAATTTGTACAACTGTTATTTTTCACGAATGGCAATATTCGCCAGACATTTTCAATTTTTGGCATGAACATGTAATGAATCTTGTCTTTGAGTATAAGATATATATAAATCCAGTAAATCCTATCAGCTACTTCATATAATACACATTAATGTGGATACGATTCACCTGGAGTTCTTGCTGACCACAATGCATGCATGGTGCATAATCCAATGCAAAGAGAGTACGTTAGAGGGGCTTATCACTGCATGTTCATCTCCTAGGTATACCTTACTTATGCTATCTTGTGTGTCTATAGGTTTAGATAAGTTTTTTTAAGGGTTCAAAAAAACAGATTGAAGTTAGCAAGAGTCACTAGCCAAAAAAAGAAGTTTCGTATGTATTGGCTGGTACAATTATATAATTTTACTTAGACTTAGGAATTATTTCAAGTATGATATACAGTAAGGAGTTCATCCTTTGTAGTTACCCAAAAATATGTACATATAATTACCCAAATTACCTGTACGAAAGAGGATGCCCATTTGACCATCAAACTAGTATATGTGGAGATATTGTACTGAAGTCGAGCGAAAGGCAAAGTGTAATAGGTGTTACTGATGTCATTGCTTCCAGCGCAAACTATAACCATACTTTTCGAAACAATGGTTGATGTTGTGCTTTCTCCGACTGCTTCCTTGAGTTTGTTTATATACTCTTTGAACAACTTCAATTGATCTTCTAACGACAACGCATTCTGCACGCACAAAATTAAAGTTGTCATGCATACTATTCTTTAGTTTAATATTAATTCAGTTTTGATTTTTGGCCATTTGATTCTAATTCTGTACCACTTTATATGGTTGGAGCTGATCTTGGCACGCACACCCGAATCAAATTAATATTGACACACTTAATTATGTGCGAGTACGTAGATCAAAGTATCAAATAGTAAGTAAAAAAAATATATTCTCTCGTAAAGGTATATAATTCGTACAAAGTAAGTGGTAGAAGTTGTAGTACAAATAGCTTATTTTTTCTTTTATGAGTGATAAACATACCGTTGATTTTGACGAGTTAGGATCATAACCCGCAGCACCAGATGCGAAGCTGACACCTGTTAGGAGATCACTAATTTCGAGATTCGGGTCCAAATATGGAGGCACAAACTCTTTTATCCCAAGCTCTTCACCTACAAATAATATATCAATCAAAGTTGAATAAATACAAAACTCGTTTGGTATGAAATAAAGGATCAGTTGTCTAGTACGTTTTATAAGAACGTGGTTAATTTGCCCTACTTTGTGCTACAAGCTAGCAATTACTCCATTATATATATTAGGTAGTGACTTGAACACCAATCTTATACTTACAGTTTTTGTTTAAAATTTGATGACATGAACAAATTGATCTGATGAACAAGAAAACATAAAGAAAATATATATATATATAGAAGTTCGTTCTAAATAAATTACCAAATAAATCAGATGGAACTTTGCCATTGCTGAATCTTCCCGTGGCCACACCTCCAGGCAAGTCTCTCCCATAAGGAGGGAAATCAGCTCTTGTAATTGTTAAAAGATAGTTATTGTTTCCCGGATCCACTATTGAGTCCCCAAACACTAAAATTGTAGCCACTCTTCCTTTTTCTTCAAAATTCATGGCATATCCATAGATGTGCCAAAATGATGTCATAACCATATAATACATCAAAATAATGCTCGAAATCTTTTTATAAGATATGATGAATCCATTCCCCAACAAGTATTTCATCTTTGATTATTTTTTTTTTCTTTTTTATTCTTTCCTCCTTTTAGTCTTCACTATTAATTTGGCATCATGCAGTTTTGTGAGTGTTTATATACTTGAAGAGTTTTATCATTTGATGTCAACTATAACTAATAATTCGGCTTTTATGTATGAACATACGTAACCCTTTTTTTGGTTGGTTGGTTTGTTTGTTTGTTTTCCTTAGATGTATAGGCCTGTCCTAATTAAGAGTCTAAGATGGCAAGCTCGTCGAGTATACAAAAATAACAAAATGATAAAACTTTGAGATGGGATTGATCGCTTGATTATGATTGTTTCGAGACATGATTCATATGATTCATGGCTCTTGCGCTGCCATGCACGTTGTTTTAAGAGGCTAGGCCTAGGGTAACAAACTCGTACCTTCACTATAATTTTTTGGGATAGTATTCAAGATCTGAGATTGTATCCTCATCTACATTAGTTGTTGAATTGTCATTTACGGCTCTCTTTACATAAAAAAAATATAATTTTTTTATGGACCAATGAGAAAAAAACATATAAAGTACTTCCGACTATTACGTAGCATATTGTGAATCATGTTATATTCCGAAAATTTTAGTTAAAGAGTAAAAATCCTAAATCATTGTTACATTTTGGCCTGGGTTGGCATCACATTTTTAAATTTTGAGTATACACGCAACCTTCTCTTATATTTTACTCTCAATTAGGGGGTATTTACTATTTAGGTCTAATTAGGTGATCTAATTAAGTTACGTATCTTTGTGATATCTTTTTGTACAGTCTAGTGTTCGTATGGTTTTACTAACTAGTTTGGCTGATTGGGATGCTTAACTTATTGCTCAAGCATGTTAGATTATCTGTTGTATACTTGTATTATATTTACACTCTAGCCGGTGTAGCATTAATGTGAATGTTAAGAAAAAAAGGAGAAATAACAAGTTCTTCCAATATCATCTTGATCATTGCATGATATCGATCAGAACAAGTTTAGTATTTGAACTCTGTTGTGATGCACGTTTTTTAGATTTTATTTTAGTTTTTGATATACTATAATCATCTAAAACTTTGTAATCTTTTGCTATACAATTTCGCTAATGATTACAGATAATTATGATCTTTCAAAAAATTTATACTTTTTAGATAATGATATGATTCAGATGATAATTACATATATTAATACTCATTATTTAACAACTTTTAAGATGGTTTTTCTTTATATTTTTTACTATGATAAACTTCTTTTACTATTTTGACTTATATTTTCAACTTTTTATCTAAACAATTAAATGAGTTAGAATAATAAAGTGCTATTGGCATATAGTGTTCAACACAAAATCGATATTAAGAGTGTTATTAATAAATTTTAAATTTGTTGCATAAAATCCTTTTTTGCTGCTAGTCCTTAGAATTTGTTCTAAGTTCTTTAAGAGGATATCAATAAATAGGCTTCAAGACGTATTTGTACAAAGTGTAAGTTGTTTTTGAGTGCAATAGAGTAAATATTATTTCCAAATATTTTTACTCTCTATTACTTTACTTCCTTCCATACTTAGTGAGTGTGTGAGAAAAATCTAGGCACTAAGGGAGTGCACCAATGTGGGATGTACCTCGGGATAACGAGTGCTTCTCGTGTGCATATTGTGCGTCGTCAAGGGGACAATAAACATGGGAGTTAGGCACGGTGTAGGACGACGTGTTTTGCTAAGTCATACATCCCTAGCCACACAATGGGAATATAGACTCAACGGATAAGATTTAATTTGTTGAATGGCGCATGGCTTAGGTGTATTTTACGATTAGCCAAAGTAGTCCGCACATGACAATAAGCTCTGCATACTCTATGTTTAACTCAAAGAATAAAACCCGAATATTGG
The DNA here is from genome assembly GCA_026401315.1 of Dysphania ambrosioides. Classification (NCBI taxonomy): domain Eukaryota; kingdom Viridiplantae; phylum Streptophyta; class Magnoliopsida; order Caryophyllales; family Amaranthaceae; genus Dysphania; species Dysphania ambrosioides. Next base: position 8,673,105 of record CM048658.1, on the reverse strand, counting down.
GTTCTTTTTCATAGCTTATATTATTAAATTAGCTTTAACTTATTCTTTTTCATAGCTTATATTATTAAATTAGCTTTAACTTTGACTTTTAACCTAGAGTCTCTAATGATTCATCAAGGTACACGGACTACAAAAATCTTTAGCAATAGAATGTTATCTAATTGATTTATGGCTAGGCTTCCCTTTGTAATGTCATTCCACCATTTATCTCATTTCATTTGACCATCAATAATTATTTCATAATGAAGAAATAATCATGCGAAATATTATTATATTCATCTCAATATGTAATATCATAATATTATACTTTTTACTTATTGATTATTATAGTCATTTAAGGTTAAAGTAAACCCTCCTGGGTTCGTTTTTAACCATAGTGAAGTCGTACACTACTAATGGTGAGATGTATAGCCAATAGAGTATAATGGGAAGTTCCGTCATCACCACTACTCAACTACATTATCGGTATCATCACTTGGAATACTGGCCCAATCGTTAGACGATTTATGATCAACCATTACAACTTGTTTGACATATGTAATGGGTTGTTAGGGGTCTCTCGGCCATCAACGTTAGGTCCTATTTGGCAGAAGCTTTTTTAAGCTTATTTTTTAAATTTATTCCGAATATAAGTTTTGTGTCAAACTATTTACTATTTTAAAAAATAAACATATTCAAGATTCGAATATAAATCGTTGTCTAGGATAATTACGATTTCATTTAAGTGAGAATTGTTGTCATGGACAGCAACGACAATAATTTTTGACTCGGTTTGAATTCAAATTTGACTGATATCATACTCCGAAAAACATTGACACCTACGGTAATTTTTACTTCTCAAATACTTGGAAAAAATTCTACTAAAAATTCTCAGTTGTGTAGTTCTCAAAAAAAAAAATATATATCAGCCCATTCAGAGTCTTGGAGACAAAGTTATGATTTTTCATATAATTTTCTCAACATTTCTAGCTATATTTGCAAACTAAGGGACTTAAGAGGCAATACTAAGGTGTAGTGCCACAAGAAAATAAGGGATTTCATAAAAAAAATATCATATCAATTGGACTATCAGGGTAGGAGATATGCTTTTTTGAGTTTTTTGCAACTCTCAAGATGACCCTAATGTCAAAGGAGAATTAATATATCGTTTGTTATTTATGAGCGAGTTATCTCTTATTTTGCATTTACTTGACAAAACGAGTGTTTATAAGAACCTAATAGATTCGCTCGAGTATTTTTTGAGAAGTTGTAAATTTGTCTCTATGACCCTAAATGGGGTGTTTTTTTTTGTTCATTTATGTATTTTTTTCGAGATCTATACATCAATTAATTCCTAGTGGAAATTCTTCTAGTATTTTGAGAAGTAAAAATTGTTGTTTGTGTGACAGGCAACGATTTTTGTGGTGTACGATTTCAGCTAAGTTTGAATTCAAGCCCAGTTTGGACAACGACATTACTTTAATACTCGAAACCTTAGAGAAGCTTATATTTGAAAATAGTTTAACATGAAACTCATTTTTCTAAATATTTTAAAAATATGCTTAAAAATTCTTCCTCATGAGGTATCGACAGTGCAATTCATAAAGGTTTCACATATACATATGTTGAATGGAGGACGAACTGAGGAAGAGATTGCCTATAATCAAGAACTATCTCAACCATCAAATTTTTAGTAGTTATCATTTTAATGTCTTCAGATTTTACCAAAGTTTGTAAAAGTTTAATCCTAATATTTAGTAATTGAATGTTATGCATCACTTTTCTTCTTCTCCTTTTTTTTCCTTAGATGTAGAGTTTTCACTTCTCTCAACGAAAAGGTGATTTGCAATTAAATTTACCTAATACTAACGAGGACTCCATACTAGTTTTTCGGGGTTAACATATGGCACTAAACCATACTCTCGTGTATTCAAAATAAACTATCTAAAGCTTCCGTCTCATTATTATGTTGCATATTTGTGTAGTTTTGATTCATGCAACTCCATTTGCTTGATTAACTTATAAATTTTGAAAATTACCCATTAACATGATTTTTTCTTCTAATTATACATAATATTTGGAAAAAATAATTCAAAAGCACGATTTAAATAAATCATATCATAGATTACTATATAGTTTTGAGCTTTGTGCTCTATCCATTGAATGAGCTTGGGGTAACCAAACATGAACTTGTACGAAAGACAATGAGTAGGTATATCATGGATGTAACAATTTCTTTACCTCTGTGGCTCTGTAAAAGTAGTTCCAATTTGTACAAATGTGGATCAATTATCTGTAAATTTGTATTTTCTAAAAGAAATCGCCAATGCTTTTCTGAAGGACTTCATGCACAATGAGTTGATAAGCTGCTTCAGTTGGGTGAAAACTATCCCAAAATATGTACTTTGTGTCGTCTTTGCATGTCCCGATACTGAACTTATTACAAAGGAAAGACACCTCTAAATTTCCTGTTCCACAACATCCTCTGTTCACAACTTGAAATCCTGTATAAGTTAAATTCAATTAGTTATGCAAACGTATATTTGATCAATCAATAGGAGGATTTCCTAATTCATATATGATATAAAATATATCAAGATATTAAAATATTATATGTATTTTATTATATTAGATATAGATATTGTTATATCAGATATAGAAATATAGAAAATATAAAAATACAGAAAAAGTCATATCAGGTATAGACATTATGATCTCATATATGAAAATGAAATTACGAAAATGCTCTCAATATATTTATATCAGGTATAAGTAAGAAATTTGTCGATCAATGGTCTCATCCAAGATCAATTAAGTTCGAAGTAAAAACAACCGAAATGTTGAACATGATGGCGCTATCAACGGGTTGAAAAACTATAATCTAAACGCGACATAATTGTTAGAAGCTAGGTTAAGAGATATGCATTTGATACAAACCTGATTGAGAAGGGTTGTTAATAAGATTGAGTAACGGATTATAAATGTCGAGGTACACGATTCTCGATTCCGCGAGCCTTTGGTTGAGGGAACTTAGCTCTGAAAAGAGCTTGCTATTGAAAACAATCGAAGCTTGATTTTCCTTCTTAGCGCAAGACCTTAACAAGCCGCCATGCAACGTTCTTTGCGACGGAAGACAACCGCATGGAGGTGCACTGATCACACCTATCCTTCTTGCTCCCAAGCTGTATAGTTCCTAATGTTCCAATTGTGCAGTCAAAGGGTGATTTCTCACACGTTAAGTTGCAACATTTGCCATCATGGTTTTGGCATGTGCAGATATGATGGATGTTCTCTTAGAGTAAAGGATAATCAATCACATTAGCTATAACGTAAACTATGAACTTAAGATTTACCTAGGGATTCATGCCCAATAATAATGGGGCAATAATTGTAATCCAATATTCCAATGCAAAAGCTAGATAGAAGGGGTTTATTATGGTTAAAGATTGATCCCTAATTATTTTCCCCATTTTAGGGTACATGCTTCCACATACGCTAAATAAAAGTAATAGTTTCATAGGTTCGTAGCTTATATTTAAATCAAGAGTTTAGCGAATTCTTAGAAAATGAAAGTTATTTTAGTTGTTCCAAACTATTGGTACAAACACATTCAAATTATTGAGTACTCCGTCCTTCACAACAATTATTTTGATCTTGTTGATCTATCAAATATATATACCAATGCCGTATGACCTAGAAATGTTATCTAAGGAGTTGTTTATCCTTTCTAGTTACCTGCACGAAAGAGGACGCCCAGTTCACCATTTTACTTGTATATGTAGAAATGCTGTACCGGTGTCGTGTGAATGGTGAACCGAAATAAGTATTAGTGAGGTCATTACTTCCTGCGCATATTAGATACAAACTTTGGGAAATAATGGTTGATGTTGTGTTGTCTCCCACGGCAGCCTTGAGCTTGTTTATATAGCCTTTGAATAACTTCAATTGATCTTCTAATGTCAATACATTCTGCGATCACCATATATATTTACATTGCCACATCATTTAGTTTAATATAAATTCAATTTTGAATATGCTCCATCACTTTTAATTATGATCTTTTATATATAATGCCATCATATATTAAAAGAGAAATTAATACCGCTATTTTTGCAGAGTCAGGATCATAACCAGAAGCACCTGATGCGAAACTAACACCTGTAAGGAGGTCACTAATTTGAAGGCTTGGATCCAAATATGGAGGCACAAACTCTTAGATCCCAAGCTCTTCAGCTACACATTCATAGTCAAAATTATATTCATGATGATGATAAAAATAATGCCCTATGGATTAAGCCAATTCAAAATGATATTTTTCATAAAATCCACCCAAGGCCCAGGATCAAAATATATAGGTAAGATAAATTAAAAATAGTCGTAACAATGATTGAAATATAGAGTATTTATAAACAATTCAATACCTTATCACTTGACTTGCCCAAGCCTATAGTGTATCAAAATACTCGTTATTGTTCTAATTAAAATCACCTAGGTTTTTAACAGATCAGATGCATTCCAACTCCATGCATATAGCTAGATGATGAACCAACAAGAGAAAAGAATTGAAGAAAAATGAAAAACAAATGTATATATATTACCAAAGAAATCAGAGGGGATTTTGCCATTGCTGTATCTTCCAGTCGCCACACCTCCAGGGAAGTCTCTCCCATAAGGTGGGAAGTTAGCTCTACCAACTGTTGAGACGTAGTTATTGTTTCCTGGATCCACTATTGAGTCCCCAAACACTATAAAGGCAGGCACTTTGCCCTTTTCTGCAAAGTTTATGGCCTGTCCATAAATGTGTAAAAATATTGACATTACCATATAATTAATCACAAAAACATAAGCGATTTTTTTGTAAGATGTGATGATTTCATTTCTCAAGAAATATTTCATCTTGTTTTTCTTCTTCTTATTCTCCCTCTCCTCTTTGTCTTTATCATTTAATGGCATCGTGCATTATAAGTGTATTTATACTTGAAAAGTTTAACAATGTAAAGTCAACTACTTCAACTACTTTTTTTTTTATATGAAATCTAATTTTATATAGGATTATTTATTGTAAGTATGAATGTGACACAGTTTCTTGTATTATTTTATTCTATTTTCTTGATGGGTCGCTCATAACAGAATGAGGAAACTTTGAGATGGGTTTGATTGATTGATGATGATTGTTATTAGGAAACACAAGTTACGGGCATGTCATGCTTGCATGTATCAATATTTTTATGAAAATGCTGGAATATGTTTAATAATGATTGTTAATTGTGAGTCAAGGTCTAAAGCTTGATGTGAGAGAATGCATGCCATCCATGAAGGGTCGTTTGATAATAATCATCAAAAGATTCAAAAAAAAATTCTAGATGATTTATTAACACTTGATGGTACTGTATGGCGGTTTGCAATACTAGTAATTTTTAAGCTTTTTTTTAAGTAATTTGAAAAGTAGAATCCGGATCAAAATAAATTTCTAAACGTTCAGATGAAAATCGCTGTTGGGCAACGATTTTTTGTCAGCTTGAATTGGGCTGGTCCAAATGCACTATAATTCGAACCAAAATCGCTGATCCAGGCAGCGTTTTTGTTCCAAACCTCCAAAAACTTAATTTTGAAAATATTTTTTCTGAAACTTATTTTTGAAATAATTTTAAAAATAAAGCTTAAAAAAATAGTTCCAAAATATGGCTCATCAAAACTAAACAAAGTAGTAAAATTAACAAGTATGTTCTCCGATTGTAGAATTAAAATCATTAATATTAGATGTTGTTTTGATAAATGAGAAAAATTACAACTCTTACAGTTCATGCAGCTTCGAGCAAGTACTATTGAATAAGATATGGAAATTATGGTCAACAACTTGGGCAAACTTAATTTCCTTATTGCAATCAATCAAGTTAGTTATATACTTATGTGCGAGTTTCATGCATCGTCATATAGATCAGATTTTATTGACTTGTATGTGTATATTATAGATTTGGCATTCAGCTTCTGTACTGAGTAAGTGAGCAGCCCAAGTAACATAATCCTTACACTACACATAATCTCAAATACATAGATATATACTCACTTTACTTGCATACAATAGTCTCATTGTCTGTCATCATATATAAACAGTTAATGTCTATCTAGATATTGGTGCGAAAAGGACGAGATTACCTCACCATGCAAACAAATAAAGGAAAAAAAAGATTAGATAAATACGTACACTTGATAACAAAAGTGAAAACAAGAATACAATTACTCCGTTTCAAATGGGTTAAAGTTCATTTTCACAATATTCTATAAATAAATAAAGGCTTGAGATCTTCATTGAATTTGATTGGGTGGTATTCATGCACAAGTACATGGTGCATGAAAATGAATAGGTCTAATTCGAACACCAGGCTGAAAAGTTTGATTGGCTTCTCTTTGAAGAAACTTGGAGGCTATGATTTTCCTTAAGGTGTCAAATTAAATAAGGTGGATTATTTGGGTGGGAGTATGATGGAACGAGATCAACATTCAACAAGGTCTCTCCTCCACAAGGGTCAATTTGAACAACAATGTATATATGTTGTACCACTTAATGTTTTGGTGATGACACTGCAAACACATTTAATATGTTTGTTGTTCTAAGTTTTGTGAAGGCTTAAAGACAAGTTTCAGAGTAGGAGCAAGGGTGTCCAAGGGGAAATCACGCTTAGCCATGAAGATGTCAAGTGTACAAAAAAAATGAAGCAAAGCAAAGTTTAAATTAAGTCGTTATTAAAGCTTAAAAGTTAAAGTTTCAGTTACTACAATGTCATGTTCCTATCGCTGCAGTGGTGAATTCCAGTTGTAGCAGTGTTGAGTTTGAGAGTGGGAATTCACCTAAAAGCTTATGACTGAAAGCGTCTGGGCAAGCCTTAAAAGGAGTATTCTTTAGGCTTTGTGTAAGTGTAAAGTGGGTCATCTTATTTGATACATTAAAGCTTAAATAATAAGTAAAAATCAAACTAGACTAAAAGTTACTTGTGATTTTCTTGGGAAAATAATTTTATGACAAAAGCTTTTGAGCCTACTAAACCTACCTAATGATTTAATTTTTAGGTAGAAAAATCTCTTCTAAAGATATGCTTTTTATTAAATCAAGTTTTCTCAAGAAAGGTGTTTAATATTGTTTTACACAACAAAGCTACAGCCAAAGCTTGCTTCCAAAAAGTGAATTTGTAGCAAATGTGTCATCTTGGTTTACTGGAACAAGTTAGCTATACGACACAAAGGAACTCTGCTACGGGTGACTGCTCATGTACACTAAGTCATGCCACACACTAGTATAAAAGAGTTTATTTTACTTCTAAATCACTTACAACTGACCAAGTACTTCAAAGAGTTTTGTAAGAAAACTAATTCTAAGTCAGCTGTCTTTTTACTTATGTTTAAGCCTTGTATCAATTTGTAAACCTCGTTATGCACCATCTTGAGTTGTAATCTTCATTAGTTTAGTACTGAGTTGTACTAAGGGAAGGATTTGAGTGTGTATGTAAGGACTTTGAGTTAAGTCTAGGGAAGGAAGAGAGAAAAGAGAAAGAAGGCAGTGAGTGCCAAAGGAACTTCGGGTTCTGAGTGAAACTCAAGTAGAGGAAAGAGAAAGAGAGATCCTAATAGATCAGTGTATTAGAGATTGCCCTCATAGTAAAGGGTTGCAAAATCCTAGAGTAGCTAGGGTCGTGGTTTTCCTTTGAGATGGGCACAAAGGTTTCAACGCTAAAAAAGTCTTTGAGTTCCTTTCTGCGTATTCCTTTCACTTTCTATGTTCCACTTTTAATTTCCGCAAAAATTCACTAAATCTCACACTTCCAATTCAACCCCCCTTCTTGTAAGTGTTCATCCATATAACAATATATCACCCATCACTTATTACAACTATGACCTGAAAAGAGGAAGTGAAGTACGAGGTGTCGAGATTAACGAGCAGAGTGATCATACTGGCAAAATACATTAAGAAACAAACTAGTGAGAATTTAATCTTTGAAGTTGAAATATATCAAGTCTTATCTAGAGCATGCATCGACTGCCACAGGCTTCAACTTAGATTTAGGTCTTTTTTCATTTTTTTATTTTGTGTTATATTATGATTTATCTTATTACTATTGTGACTAATCAAGAGCCAAGACTAAAATCGAGCTAGGTGTCTGAATAATTTGAAGATAAGAAAACATAGAATTAGAATTGTCTGCGTTATAATTAGAGGCGGTTTTGGGCATATGCAAGGCACTCGACGAAACAGGGCTCCCAAATTTGAGGGGTCTCAAAATTTAGATATATTTATATTAGTTTTGTATAATAACATAAAAGTGTAGTTGAAGTAGTTGTTTGAATACTTATAATCTATATGAGAGGTCTCAAGTTTAAGTCTTTACTCCAACAATTTTCTTATATTTATTTTGAGAAATAAAGTGAACAACTTGGTATTTAATTTATTGAATAAAGGGTTCAATTTTAAGAAGTTAAATAGGGCCTCATAAATAATATGTAATTGTTGCCTTGGTCCTGGTTATAATGTCTCCCCACATTCTTGTAAAGACCGAACATGGCTAATTAAAAATTTAAAGGATCATTCTCTAGCTAAGGGTATATCGGGGGCTATTGTAGTAATTGCAGTGCTAAGTTGGGTCCCGATTACTAATATATCAAGGGTTTCTATTTTTTTTTTTTTTGAAGTTGTATTATGTAGAATTGAAGTTGCTCATTTGCAATCATACTAATAGTACATAAAGTTGCGCTATTAGAACTAAAGTTGTACATTTTTTCACCTATTCTGCGTGAGCTCATTTTTTTACCTTTATTTTCTTTTCTTTTTTAAATTGTACTATTTAAAATTGAAATTTTATTATTTGTAAATAAAGTTTACTAATAGATATGAAATTATACTATTAATAAATAAAGTTGTAAATTTTCCACTGGGTTCCTTCTTTTACCATCAATATTTTTTTTGAAATTATACTATTTACAAATAAAGTTTACTCATAGAAATAAAATTGCATTATTAGAAAATAAAATAATATTTTTCACATAGACCCCCGTATACTGACATCGGTTAGATGTGGATCCAAAACCCATTTCTTTTTTTTTTTTTGTTTAAAAAAAAGCATGATATATGTTTGGGTATATGTATATCCATCAGATATACATTTTGAATTATCTCTTTCCTCAATAGTCATGTTTTAAAGCTCAAGATGTAATTCATGAACAACCAAGTCAAAGAGAGGGACTTCTGTGGCCCAGTTGTGGTGCAAAAAGAAGGTATTTTTCCCATTTACAACAGCCATGCTAACCCCTTTTCTGAAAACGTCAAAGTTCTCAACAATACCTTTAGATGCATTAGACATATCCTGAAGCTTCTTTCTCAATAATTCCAACAGTTGCAGCAGGTTCACTCTAATGAAAGATTTCCACGACGCAAATCAATTCATATTTGGTCGGCTTTAGTTATTTATTTGTTTATTATGACGCAAAAACAGATCTTCAGACTTCAGATCAGGACCCGTACAGTTTGCCTATATATTTAATACGTCTGTAAACTGAGATGGACGTGCTAAATTTTTTAAAAGGTTCTTCATTATTCTTATATCGAAGTTCGGGTTTATGATGATCTCTACCAGGATTTGATCTAGAAACTTGCATAAATTTTTGCTCCATCCATAAAAAAAAACAAAAAAAAAACAAAACTGCAATCACATTAGATGATGGTGTGCCACATTTAAATTTGTTTCTTTTGTTGCATAAATGTGGCTATTTGACTAACTATATTAACATTTCTATTTTTCACACATCTACGTCAAGGGTTAGTTACTTTCAAGCTGTAGAGAGAGTATTTGATTTGGTCATTTTACGTCCGGCATAAACTACTGGCTCCAATATGAGATGCTTGTCACTTGGTTAAAAAATGGCTCTAATCCAGAGATGCAAGAGTCAATCCATGTTGGTCGAACATTATCTCTAGGACTCGAGGTGCACACATATGATGCGAACAATGATTATAGTACTCAGATAATCTTTTGTCCCAATCTGATTTCTGAAGCAAAAACTGGTAGTTCTTTCCTTGGGTGAGCCCATTGGCCAACCACGAACAGATCATTTTGGTTAATAAATTGGGTAAGACCTAGCTGGCCAACGCCAACTCATGAACCCATCACATACACTATAACACAAATCTGTCAATCTATTGTTCGATTGGAGATAATTTAGGCCACCTGATTAGGGTGATAAAGATCGTCTATATCATGGATTAAAACTTATTATCTGAATTTTGGACACCCCACCTTTTAAACAAAACAAGTTGATGAATTGACGTCCAAACTAAGAGATCAATACATTACCAACATAAAACTACAATGTTTTGATAAACATGATTCAGAAGCAAGTTTCAAGACAAGTTAAATTCAATAGTCACTATCTTTTTCAGTTAACCTTAAACTTCAGAAGAACTAACCTATATAGATTTTTTTTATTATGTTATTTATTCAAACAATCTTCTCAAAGACACCTTGAAATTGAAATGGAAGCCTCACTGGCTGGTTTGCTAGCATTCAATGGTTGATATATCTTGCATAAGATTATTCACTCCCTCATCAAATATATAGCGTGTACACATTTAAAACATACAAAGTATGCGGGCACAATATTATATTTACATTGGTAAAAACTAAATTTGCATGGTATAACTTAAATTCGACATAAACCCTGAATCAAAGTAGTGATAAAATGTGTTCCATACTTCGTACAAACAATAGATTCTTGTACCCATACCAGAAATTTATAAGAAGACACTCATTTCAATCAATTGAATTGTGATAATGCTGTAGAACGATGCTCAATTTTGTAATTACAGGGGGGTCCAAATCACACCATATATCAGTAGGCGTTTACCAGGAAGGGATGCTGACAAATGCTGCACTCGATAGTTTCTGAACCAGAGGCTGGAACTTGAACCTGCAGCCAAATCCCAACAATTCCTTGTCATAACATCATCATGCAGATATGTATATATGGATTATAACTAAACTCCCAAAGCAAAAGAAGGGTAAAGCAATATTAATATCAAACGCAGTGATGCTAATACTGTAAGTGAGATTACAAACCTGCAAGTGAACTGTGCAAGTTGGACAGGCAACTTCTCTCATTCGTGTCTGAGATCCTTCAGACTTTATACCTGTTATTGCCCAAATTAGAAATAGATGATGCATTAAATTAGATAACTCACACATAAACAAGTAATAAACTGCGGCAATTAAGTGCTGCTTTGATTCATGAACATCTGATAAGGTTGAAATTTTCTAGTGTTTAGACCAGAAAGTATTTGGAGGATGCAGAGTTGGCAATATGAGTACCTGCTGATGATTTTGAATTCCTGCTCATCTCCTCCTGATCAAAATCAAATACTGTGAGTAAAAAGAAAACAGCACAAGATTCTTCTGGTCATATCTATTACAGTATAACTACACTGGAGATATTCAACCAAGAAATAGAGTACTATCATCATCCAGACCAGTAGAAGAAGCACGTGAAACTATTTTAAAAGATGCATAACCTTGGAAGTAAAATCACAGAATTGGTAACCAAAGAAGGGTTCATAAACTACAAACGCTGACAATAACCAATTCAGACACGTTGCAGAACCACAACAGGCCCCAATAAGGATCCTCCATTTGTAGGTCCAGCACAATCAGAACATTCTCCAGGCATGCTATAAAACAATAAAATCTTCTTTCAAACACTGGACAATATCAGGTAACCGTGATTCCCTCATGCCTTGAACTATGGTAGTGGCTGAAAGTATTTTGAAATACAAATATATGCAAGCTCAAAACACTAGTATCTTAATTGACACATTATAACAGGAAGCATAGACAGTAATTTACAGAGGGTGAACAAACAGCATACAATTTTTGCCTCTTTCTTAAAAGAAACAGCATTGAACCAAAAAAATCTGATCTTGTCAAAGCACATCACAAAAACTAATATATATATATATATAAGTCACCTTGAGCTTTTTAGCCAAATCCTCATGACTTAGCAATGAGCCACTTCTATTAGCAGCCTCCCTAGCATTTGTTAGCCTTTGAGTGACTTCTGCCTGTAACAAATCAAACATCAGTCGAAGAGTAGCAGAACAGACAAAACTTAGTTTTATAACAGAAAATGAAAATGTATATAAAAGGGAGAGTCAGTCACAAGTAAATAGCCATCAACTTTTGCACACATCAAACCAAGGTTCAAAGAAAAACGTGGCACATAATTTTCCAAAAATAAACGTGGAATAAAATACTGGTGAAAAGGAAGAATGGAATTAAATTAAAAAAAAAAAACTAAAAACAAGAAAAGAGACCAGGTAAACAGTAAAGATATGGGTAGCAATAAATATCTAACAGAAAAAAAGCAAGTAAATGAAAAATAAAGTGAATACATTTCAACGCATTCCTGAGTCCTGAATAAACAGATCAGCTCAGGCATAATTAAAGAAAACACAAGATGTTAGTATCACATGACAGAGTTCAGTCACATTCGATACTATACAGGAAACCAATTAATATATCTTGTTACTAGATGTAATCAAAGAAAAGGAGGCAAGGAGCACTTGACTATACCATGCAACGATCACAAACTCGAACTGGTGGCGCTTGCTCATCTGTTGTAAGAGGAGTTCTTCCTTGAGTACATTTATCACAGAAAATCTCACCACAATTTCTGCAGTGATGCTGTGGGAAATAAATCATAAAAACAAAAGTTAAGAGCATTTAAATGCAAACACTGCCACTAAATCAAATTCATAAATGCTCAAAACCCAAACCTTCCGATTAAAAGCGTTAAAGTTTGTGCTACAGGAAGTACATTTATTGACTGCTTCATCAGGAACCTGTTATGTACAAGGTATTGATAATAGATCAGAAATATGTGGCAATATCTAATACTTCAAGATAATTCAGGCCTCAAAGTTATGGCGTACTTAAAAATAATATGTGGAAGCTAGAAAAATGTCATAGGCAGAAAACAAGACAGTTAGTGAATGACAATTAATGGAATAAAACAAGCTGCCCCTAGTTATAAACTAGAATATAAAAAAATACAAATGTGGAAGAGGAAGATAATTTTGGGGAAAAATTGATAATTGATTGATTCAATGCTATAAAATCGTCAAATAGAACATGCAATCCCAGTCATTAGAGTAGCAGGACCCTTCTATATATAAATAATATAAATAAAACAAAAGATTACTTTCAATAATATTCATCATGTTCTTCCCTCTCACTTCACTCCTCTATATACAAATCCTTATGACTTATTTATTTTGTATTACCTAAAGTGCCCCTCCCCTTACTTTAATCATTACACTCCTCTCTCTATAGAATGGTAATACTACAGTCTGCTCTCTTCAAGCTTCAACAGTTCAGTCAAGTATCTTGGATAATCAGATGCTAACTCCACAAACAACAACGATATACCAATCTTCATATGTTTGCAAGAATCCATTTTAAATGCAAGAAAATAAGAAGTATAATTACATTCCACCTTCCACGGGGCTATGTGATGACTAGCACACATTTTAGTCATGGACCCAACAAGAAAGAATAACAAAACATCATCACATTAATTTCAGTCGATAGAGAAAATGACTAACCCAATAATCTTTTTCCTCATTGACGGGTTTAATCAAGTTCATCCAGTCAAAACCTTTCTTCTTTTCAGCCAGCTGCTCAGAGGGCTTGGAGGAGCTGTAATCTTTTCTTTCTCCAATCTCCTTAAGCTGCGTCAACAAGTTTGTACAGATAAATGAAAAACAAATAACAGTAATACTTAGGTGAGATAATTTCACAGTAAAATGAAGAGACAAACAACTAAAAGGCACACCAAGGAATGTAATTAATCACAAAAGAAGGTAAAACAAAACCCAGATGCATAAATAATCAACATAGATCTACTTGGACTGGGAAAAAGGTATTGCTTTTATGTCCTGATCCAAATAACTGATATATATAGCAATCTAAAAGTTGACAGCATAATGACACTGTCCTAAGTTTAGAAACTAGGAAAGGAGCAAGATATTTAAATTATATTATTTCACAGAAATTTCATGTTTTTGTAACTTAAACATAAGAATCTGATGTATAGATACATATCGACAGGCGGAAATTAAAGAGACATTGAAAAACAGCTGATACACGATTGGACAAACCACTAATAGATTTTCAATTATGCCAAGCCCAAAGGAATAGTACAAGAGATAAACCACTAATGAATACACTCAATCCATGAATACAGTACCACCAATCCAAAGCCCAAACGAATCACTTCAGTAGTTCAGTGACTTCACCTCAACAAACCCTACTAATGAGAGCAGATATACAAGTCAGCAGATAAATTTAAGAAAGAAACAAATAGAAATAATAAAGCAACTCTATCAGAAGTGACCACTGCAGATCCAATTCCACTAACCACTAGCCTAATGTGGCTAAAGAAAAGTCCATCTTGTTTAGTTGATCATGGGAAGCTGGAACTCCTAATTCCTATGGGGAGTTCTACTTACCCTTGGGGAGGAAGGGGTTGCTAGGTATGCAGCTTTGCCCTTGTGGGAAGTAGGACTTTTTTGGAAGACTATGATCATGTCAACCAAACAGCTCAAGTTTTCACTTCCAAGAACTTGTAATTCTCATGCAACTTGATGTCAACCAAACAAGCAGTCAACCACTATGTTTAGTTGATCTAGGAATTCATATCAGCAAGGATATTGATTTTCCCTAGTAGTATACTTCCTATAGAGTAAAATGTTGACCTAAGGGCCTAACATCTTAGATAAGTAACTTCCTACATTTGGTGGGAAGTGGAAACTTCTGGAAAATGCAACTTCCCATATTTATGTCAACCAAAAAACTTCAAAGTCTTCCTTTTTTCTGAAACAAACAACTTCACACTAAAGAAGCACTTAGTTTGCAACTTTGCAAGCGTGTTAACATGAAAAGCTACACTTTCAAAGAAATTCTACGTGCCACAAAATGGAGGAAGTTGCTTACAAAGGAAATGAATCTGCATGGAAAAAACTGCTTACTAAGGATAGCTATTAAGAAATGATGATGGCATATGAATGTTAGAAGCCAACAGTTGATCCACACTACTCAAGTCTAAACATTCTCAGTTGCACAATTCAGTCACTTGAAGCATTGCAAAGACAACTAATACCACTTGTCATAGCGCATTTGCAGAGAATGAGAAATATAACCATACATCATATAAAAGATGCGAAACAGAGAGGTCATGTAAAGGGGAAGAAGCCTCAGGAGACATAACAGCAGATTATTTCATTAATCTTACGACAAAATAGGTAACAAAATAAGGCAAAAGGACACACAAATACCAAATAAAAAACAGAAAAGTGTCACAGTTTCCAAACCCAGTAGGAACATATCTAAGCTACATAAAGCAAGTCCAAGAATACATATGAACAACAGAAGTTCGAGAGAACATCATGAATTGATAAATAAAATTTCCGCTAACCTGCACACTTGCTGCTGTAACAGTGTCCAATATAGTATTTGTAGTATAACTGTTTGACTTTATCCTTATGCGTTTTGGTTCAATATCCACCGGCATTTTAGCCCAAAATGCAAAAATATAGGAATCCAAGACCTATATAGGAGAGAGAACAGGGGCTTTATTGATCATACAACATAACTTACATCAATAAAGAAAATCAATACAAAAAACATTTAAAGCAACCGGCCTACCTCCCATCTCGTAACATTCTCAAAAGAATAAATTCTCAGCGTGCGACCTGTAGCAGGATCAAGCATTCTGATCCCATCCAAACCAATCTGTTTAAACACGTAACTAGTAAGCCAAATTGTCAAAAGCAAGGTGTATCCATCCAAAAGGAAATGACTAACACAAATTCCATGTCAAGATATATAATATCAACTTATTCAACTAAGTAGGCTCGAGTCCATAAGATTCCAACTTTTCAGCAACTATCCATTATACGTATACAGAATTCAACAAGTTCCATTTATTTCCAGATTCCAACAAAAACATAATAGCTTCATTAACAATACAAACATACCAAAATTACAGCATACTTCGAATATAGAATTACTCCGTAACAACAATCACAAGTAGTAATCATTAGCATTAACAAGTCTAGAAATAAACCTGGCAAAGGACATCCAAATCAGTCTGCCCATAACCCTCAGCCAACACCTTAACCCGAAACTTCTGCACTCCACCCTTGACATCCTCCTCCACATCCTCCTTCGGAACCGCCTTCACCACCTTCGGTCCCACCTTCACACCACCCTGATCACTTCCATTCCTTCTCCCAATACCATCACCATCTGAAACATTAATCGGCCTTCCATAATCATCGAACATAACCTGCGAAGCCGAACCCGAAAACCCCGGCGTCCCTCGAGCCCCATACGGCTCCACCTTCCCTCCCTCATATCTATAAACACCATCATCACTGTACCCCTGCTCCTGCTCCCCATATCCACCCCACGAAGGCGCACCCGAAAACGACGGGTTCGGGTTAATATTCGGGGCAGTTTGGTTATGATCGTAGGAGTAATACGGGGGTTGATTGTGATGATCGTAGGAGTAATTTGGGAATTGGGGATTAGGGTTAGGAGGGAAAGAGGGAGGAGCAGTTGGGGTGGATGCATTGAGGGTATGATCGGAAGATTGAGAGGGAAAATGAGGGTAAGAAGGGAAATTGGGGTAATCGGGAGGTGGGGCTGGAGCGTAGGAAGAGGAGAGTGGTGGAGCAGAAGCGGAGGATGAAGGGTAAGGATTGGAGTATGGATCGACGATTGGAGGATTAGGGTTAGGGTTTTGGAAAGGGGGGGTATTGAATTGGGGAGGAGGGTAGTATGAATTTGTAGTGTCGCCCATGTTTGAGTACATGTTTTGAATTGATGGTTTGGAAAGAGGTGTACGTGATGGGATTTGGCTTGAGGAAAAAGGAAGAATAAGGAGAAGCTGTATGAATTGCGGAAGAGGAAACGGAGGAGGTGAAGATGCTGGAGTTCTGGTAGTTTCTTCAGCCAATTGACAGGAACCTTTGAGGGGGGTTCAAATTTATAGGGACAATGACCATAACCTTCACCGAGTCAACATCGGTAGCATTTACATTATAGACTACGAAATCAAACTTAACAATCTTAAGTGTTTGAATACAATTCAAACTGTTTCAAATTTGGATTGAATCCAAAATTTTTGATTTTGGATATAATCCAAACTGTTTAAAATTTGGATTCAATCCGAATTTTATTAGTTTTTAGATCCAATCAGAAAATAAATTACAAAATTTGGCTAATTATTGGGTCTACTATTTTTACTGGATCATATATTTTAATAAATGAAAAAAAAGTCTTTAAGTGGTCCCCAAAGTCAAATAGTTTAAATATTACATATAAATAAAAATATTTTAATACAATTTCTTAAAAATAAAAAATACAAAATATTCAATTATATGAGGTCTAGTATATTTTATTTTCAATTATACTATATTCAAATCATAAATGTAAAAAACTCTAAGTGGGCCAAATATATTTAGTTTTATTTGGTTTACATGGATCTCAACATAATCAAACCAATCCAATTGGAAATTCCATTTTTTTTTTAAATTTCAATTCGATTCAAACCGAATTGCAAAGTAATCCACTCCTAATTGTTCATTCTGTTCATTTTGGATTGGATTTCGGTTTTAAATAATTTCGTCCCTAGAGTCACTTACGAAATTGAAATTAACATTATTGATTAATATGCTTATGGTCTATCTATTACATTATTTTACGCAATACAATTTCAGTTTTGGATAAACCTAAATGAAATGGTACAAGGTATTCCCCAAATAGATAAGTTTTTTGTTAGAAGAAACTTGAACGGTCATGTGAGGATGAATTGTTATATATATATATATATATATATATATATATATATATATATATATATATATATATATATATATATATATATATATATATATATGAAAATATGCAGGGAAGTTTTGGCTATGAAGTAAAAATGGAGGGGAAATCATCATAGCCTTTGCACAATCTTATGATTTTTGTGTTTTACTAACACTTGATTCTAAAAGCAGGATTCCCATTTAGCGAATTTTCGGAGTGGAGCAAACGCAATCCAAATAGACTACATGTTGGCAAGGAGGATGGATAAGAGCAATTGTTTGAATTGTCGAGTGATTCAAAGGGAGAGTGTAGAAACTATTAGTATTAGATTTTCATATCAAATCAAGCTTTAAATTATGGGGACCACCTAAGGTGGAAGTATGGGAACACTTAGAGGGATAAATTTAGAAATGTGGATATTTGAAAGAAAGTTGGATAAGAATATTATGGATAAGTTAAAGGAGATTTTATTGCATTGATTTAGCATGTTAAACACCAAAACGACATTGATAAGGAAGGTGGGGGTTGTAAGTAATGAAGACCTCAAATATAGTCGATGCAGACTAAAGATGACTTAGATGGAGGGGGTTATCAAAGATATGGATAAAATAAGTTTATAAGAAGATGTGGCTCAAAATAGAAGAGAATAGAAAAGGAACATTTATGTAAATGATCACACGAGATATACTATTGGTTCATATAGTCGATCTCATCCTTTTGGGATTAAGACTTGACTTTTTTTTGTTGTTTCATAGTTCATTCAAGATTTCTTTTCTTAGTTGTGGAACATTATAGTTGCTTTATCAATCCAACATTCATATAGTACTGTTTTTGACATTCCATATGGTAATTTTGCTGTTTGAAAATTTTAAAAACTCCATTGTATATTTCGAGGCGGAAAATTCTGTAAAAATGATCAAATAGCTATCATTTCGTTAGACCAAGTATAAATTGGATAAAAAAATAAGCTAGGTTAGCAATGGTATGTGGTTTATAAGTTTGACAAAAACATTTATTAGACCATCTAATATGATGCTTGTCCAATTGAGTGACTTTTAAAAAACAATTTTACTTCCATAATTTTTTTCTATATACAAATTTAGGTGAATTCATTTATATTCATTAATCCAATATAATTTTTTCTAAACATCACGTTAATATTTGAAGTTGGTAGCTTAACTGAAACTTTTATTATTATTATTATTATTATTATTATTATTATTATTATTATTATTATTATTATTATTATTATTATTACTAAACCATCTATGATACTATAATTCAGCTATTTCACCCTTTGATTTAGAATTCCTTTATCCATTCCAAGATTTCCAACCAACCAACTCCTGTATACTTTTCCAAAAATAAAATAAAATAAACACCACATATTATAAATTGACTATAACATATCACAAATAATTTTCTCTAAAATCTAACCTATATTAAAACAAAGAATAAATTTATTAAATACATAGAGCAATAAAATTAAGACGGACTAATAAAAGTCACGGTAGACTCTAAAGTAATAAACCCGACCTCATAAATAGGATCGATAGAATGTTATTAGGGTTAATTTCTATAGTAAATCTACCAGATTACTATCTGCTTGACCAAGTTCATGTATTATCCACGTGGGCCAAGACATGTAAGATGGTTATAACGCCACCAATGATCACAATCCAGCATGAATTTCAAATGAACTAGAACGTTCTTCAACCTTCCATCACCGAAAGCCAACCTATGTTTTAGGATTGTAAAGCTAATCTCCCATTGCTCAACCCTGCACGCAAGGAGTAGCACCGCACTTCGACTTTCAAGCTACTTCAAGCTCAACTTGTAGCTCATCAGTCATCACGCATCAATCATCATTCATCATTCATCATTCATCATTCATCATTCATCATTCATCATTCATCAGTGTGAGTAGATGGGAATATTGGACCCAGTTTTCGAGTGTTGGGAATGGGTTTCGGCTCATCATCACAAGATCACTAGAAAACCTTTTAAGGTACGCGAGTAACTAATAGAGTGAACTAAAAGTATTTATGTTTCATAAATTTATACCATCTACTCGGAATCCATATCTATATTGATAATATAATTTAAACTACTCATACTATTTATTCGAATAGCTATATATATATATTGATAGTGTAATTTAAAATACTGATATAATTTAACAATTAAGAAGGGTTATAAGTTTTGTAGGATAACAATCTTTGCTAGCTAAAATGTCATCTACTCTAAAAACAAATTGTTGACATAATTTGCTGTGTGTTTGAGTGTAAAAATTAGACTTAATTTAATTTGCATGTCTAGATTCGCGCCACATTCAATTCTAGATTTGCATGATTAGAGTTTCGAGTTATTGGCCGGATTAATTAACATCAGTTGGTGCAATTGTTCTAAAGACAGTGGAGATAAAGGTAAGGATGGATTGTGAAGGATGCGAGAGAAAAGTGAAGAAGAGTGTAGAAGGCATGAAAGGAGTGACCCGAGTGGAAGTGGATCCTAAGTTGCATAAACTAACTGTTATGGGCTATGTAGATCCAAATAAGGTCTTGAATCGGGTCAGGCACCGAACCGGGAAGAAAGCCGAGTTTTGGCCTTATGTCCCATACGACGCCGTTGAGCACTTAGTTCATCCATATGCACCTGGGGTTTACGACAAGAAGGCCCCGCCTGGGTACGTGCGAAACCCTGAGCTTGCTGACCCTGATGTTGCAGCTCTGGCACTAGAGAGTCCAACTGAAGTGAAATATTCCACTGCTTTTAGCGATGAGAATCCTAATGCTTGCGTGATTATGTGATTGTAGATCAAGTTCCATCTATCATGATACTAGAACCTCTCAATGCACATTGTTGTAGTGTTTTTTTTTTCTTTTCAATGAACTAGCCTCTACTCTACTGTTTGATTTCTTTAATGCTCCGTATAACATTGTACGACCTCACACAGACTCAAACTTCCAATTTAGTTGGTAGTAGACTACTAGTATTAATTGGTAACAATTGTATATTTGTATTAAATTATTAATAACTTTGTGTCATGTCATTGTTTATATAGCTTATCACGTACAATTAGTTAACGACATAGCAATAATTATTTCATGGCTCTGTACTTGTATTTTTCTTCAAAAAAAATTTAATAGTAATCATGGTTTAATACTATGTCTATACATGGAGACGAAGGGTTATGCAAATTTATATAAAAAACAAATATGTAAAATCGCACTACAATGGACTCAAGCTTAACATTTGAAAAATTACATATAATTTGTTAGTGATTGGTGTGTTACATAATACTTCAAACATTGTAAAGGTCCTAAAGTCCTAAACTCCAATTCAGACTTGCCTAATTAACGTATTTGAAACAAACAATTTTTATCCCACGAAATCGGAAATAATACAAGTACATCTCAATTTTTTTTTCCTTTATGAAATTCTATAGTATTGATTATCAATATAAAGTAATATGGTAGCTACAATTGATTTGTTGACTGGTAAAATATAATTGTAGTGGAATAGTGCCAGAATTGCAATGGTATACACTAAAACCATATAAATCACTATCAAATCCATAGAATTAGTGAAATGCATCAGAATAGTTTAGGAGAAATTCAGATGGCTATGGATTATTATTATGTTGGAATGAAAGCCCTATACAAATTGAGGTGTATTCGTTTACTCATTCTTTTTTTTGTTTTATCGCTTAAAATTTATAGATTTTAGAGTCAAAATTTATAAGAAAAAAATATAATCATATAAAGTGTTAAAAAATTTATTTTAATGTGTATTTTTTAAGTATTAATATTTTATAATTTTTGAAAACAAAATAACTTAAACTAAACATGTGGCAGTACTCCTCAAGTAAATGGTAATTTGGTATGTGGACGATAATTATAAAACTAGGGGAACACGAATTGGATGAGAGTTGAGAAAACGAGAGGGAGTCCGTGAAAGACTTGGAGTACAGCTCAATAGACGAGAAAACGAGATCCAAAGAACAACTAATCAAACACAGAACCGCTGTAAGCTGTTATACAGCGAAAAGAAGCGGCTCTTAAACCAATCAAAACGCACATAATTCAACTCAAATTCACTCTCCTTTCATCCTACTCATACGCATCGTTGTGGTCGTCAAGCCACAATGACTGCAGACGGAGTTGAAGACGAAGAGAAATGGCTCTCTGCCGGAATCGCCGGCCTTCAACAGAACGCCTTCTACATGCATCGTGCTCTGGTACTCTCTCTCTCTCTCCTCCAATTCCCCCAATTTGATTGAATTTCCAAAACCCTAATTATTTCCTGCATTGACTCATTCTTCAAGGATTCCAACAATCTGAAAGATGCGTTGAAGTACTCGGCTCAGATGCTCTCCGAGCTCCGCACTTCCAGGCTCTCTCCTCACAAATACTACGCTCTTTGTAAGTCTATGATCTGATTCTGATATTCATTGGGACGTCCAATTGCTTTGTTTTTTTTTTTTTTTTTTTTATTGTTGAAGTGTTTTGTTTTTATGAGTAATTTAGACATGCGGGCGTTTGATGAGTTAAGGAAATTGGAGATGTTCTTTTATGAGGAAACGAGGCGAGGTTGTTCGATTATTGAATTGTATGAGCTCGTACAGCATGCTGGCAACATCTTACCGCGATTGTAAGTGTCCATTTTCGATAATTCGAGGATATTGAAGTGTTGTGGTTCAATTGTTGTTCTGGAGTCTTATTTTCTTGTCTAGGTTGCAATTTGTTCGGTTTTCACTGCTAAGGATGTAGCAATTGACTTTGTTGTATGATCATGTTTCCGTCGTCTATTCTTTGTTTGGAGACACTTGCAGGGAATTTATAAATTTGCTCGAAAGCATTTGGAGAAGTAATTAAGTGTTTTATATCCCGAAGACTGGTTCTTAACTTGATCATGCATACTTCCTTAATTTTGAATCAATTTGCAATAGTTTGCCTTTTGCATGGTTCATATGTGAAGTAGTAACTTTTACCACTTCTTTTAAATTATTATACATCATAATGTAGTATCAAAAACAAATGTGATATAGAGTGAATATCGTTGGCAAAGTTTTGTCCGATATTTTATTGCGAATCAATTTGCAATAGTTTGACTTCTGCATGATTCATATGTGGAGTAGTAACTTTTACCACTTCTTTTAAAGTATTATACATCATAATGTAGTATTAAAAACAAATGTGATTTAGAGTGAATATCGTTGGCAAAGTTTCGTCCGATATTTTCATAACATCAAAGTTTTACTAGTACATATTTTAAAAGGTTAGTAGTCTAAGTTGCGTTGGCAAGTTTGAAAGTCTTACTGTTACAATTATTTTGGAACTGAGGAAGTATGTCTATATATGATTTGCTTTTATTCTTCTTCTTGTATTGCTATATATGTGTATTTCTCTTGTACTTGCTCTCCACATTGGTAGCATTTCCTATCTGGTGTTATTTCTTTCTTTTTATGTCCAGCGAGTAATTGTTGGATTATTTGTAGTGCTTGATTAAGAAAAGCAATTTTCACTGGTACTTTTCTTCCATATTCAGGTATCTTCTTTGCACAGTAGGATGTGTGTATATAAAATCAAAAGAAGCACCTGCAAAAGATATTCTCAAGGACTTGGTAGAAATGTGTCGAGGCATCCAACATCCATTGCGAGGGCTCTTTCTGAGGAGTTACCTTTCTCAAGTCAGTAGGGATAAGTTGCCTGATATTGGTTCTGAATATGAAGGGTAAGGAATCTTAATGAATTCTTTTAATACCAACAATTAGCTGTTGGATGTAAATCCTGCAGGTCTGTCAAATCTATAATGATAAGCAGCTTAGAAGATCTATTAGTGCTCCTGTTCCTAATGTGATGCATTTTAAAGAAGATAGGTAGTCAAAGTGTTGTTGTTTCTTGTCATTCATTGACTTTGTTCATATGTAAATGAGAGCAATTATATCAATTATACAACATGAATTGATGATAAAGTGTTTAAGTCAGATTATATGCAAGCCCATGACAGGTTACTGATTTCCTTCTTCACAAATGTGTTACAAAAAAAGCTTTAAATTAAGGCTTAATGTTCTTTACCACTACTAGTGATTAGACACACAAACATTGTCTTCATGACTGTGTAATCCCTGTGTTTTTACTTTATTTTTTCTCTATATTTTCATTGTGAAAGGCTTTAAGGATAAAATGAGGTGTAGAAATTAACATTCTCACTTCCTGTTTCCTGCAGTGATGCTGATACCGTTATTGATGCAGTTGAGTTTGTGCTGCAAAATTTTACAGAGATGAACAAGCTATGGGTGCGGATGCAATACCAGGTTTGTTAGCTGCCTATCTTCTTTGTTTTCCTGATTTATTTGTGCATGCTGTGAAGGTTGTATTTCATTTTTGGTAGAACTGCCAATGAACTCCTTTGTCTTCCTATTTTTGTGGAAACTTTAGTTTTATGCTGAACTATGTTTTGGTAAGATATGGATTTGCATTCTGCTTAGCACTTTGATTGATTTGAAATGTAAGAGTTGGTAGACTTCATCTTTTGTGAGGTCGGGGATGCATTTATGGTTATGAAGAAATCTAGGCAGGACAAATTTACAAGAGGACTGAAAGTAGGTCCCCACATTTAATTGGAAAATGGGTATCCCACATGACTAAAAAGGAGGGGTAGGGGAGAGGGGGGGAGGGGGGCTTAGCTTTGTTTAGGTTCATGATCTCTATCTGAAGTCTGGTATCTTATAATAAAAACTTTCTTGAAATTTGTTAGCTCACAATCTCTAAATACAGAACATTGATGTAAGTTTTAGTTCTTCCTCTGGATACTATTATAGCTTTATGTCCTAGGTATGCCCCTTTGATGTTTGCCTGCAGCCCTTGCATGCCATGAAGGTAATTTGTCAGTCATGAGGGCATGATTTATCATCATGCAGGTTATAGTGTTGAATGATTCATTCTGTTTGCTGATCCTGAGTTGAAGCTTGCAATCGGGCTTTCTGGTCTGCAGGGAGCTGCGCGGGAGAAGGATAGAAGGGAAAAAGAAAGAAGTGAACTTCAGGACCTTGTAATATCATTATCCTAAAACTTGTTGTCGTGGAAGCAAGTGAACTCTAGATCCCTTGTGTGCACTCATAAAGACTGCTGGTTTGTTCCTTGAATAATTATGTGCAGGTTGGGAAGAATCTTCACGTTCTAAGCCAGATTGAGGGAGTTGATCTTGACATGTACAAGGATACTGTTCTTCCTCGAGTCCTGGAACAGGTCTGATTAAATGAATCCCTTTCCTAATTTATTGTTGTTGACTTTGAAATTTATGGCAAACAAATGTTTTTTATTTCTTTCATGATTGCTCTCAGGTGGTGAATTGTAAGGATGAGCTTGCACAATATTATTTGATGGACTGCATAATTCAAGTATTTCCGGATGAGTACCACTTACAAACTCTTGATGTTTTGCTGGGTGCCTGTCCACAGCTTCAGGTGATCCTTTGTCACATAGGATTTGCCTGTTATGATTACTGTTTTTTTTATTCCTATTTTACATCCATTATTTGACTGTATCCTCATAGGACCCATGATTGTTGTTAGAGTGTCAATCTAAAGTGTGGTATATTGTACAATAATTTAGCTATATTGAAGAGTGTCCAATTGATTTATGGTGGGGCTAATTGAATTTTGTATCACATACCTAAAAGAGGGGCAATATCTTATGCACCCAAGAGGCTCCTCCAGGCAATGGGCATGAGCACTTTCTTTTCCAATTTTGTATTTTGAAGCTATTGTGTAGACTATAGCTCTGAAGTGGTATGATGTAATTCTTCGCAATGTACATGCCATTGATTAGATCTTTTAGATTTTCTAATTGTTATTCAATTGGAAATGATAAATGACCACCCCATAACTGTGTGTAGATGGTTAGCTTGAGGAGAAAATATGATGAATTTGTTTCCTTTTCTTTCTCCATTATTTATGTATTTCCATGATTAGTCCTTACTATTTTGGAGTAGAGCATTATTTTAGCTGATTAGAAACTCCCTTGGAAACCTTCCAGAATATTAGCCATTACAGTACTCTGTCAGTCTGTCAATCCCACATATATTGTCCATGATGGTTTTTACTTACACTCTCAGCATTCTTTTTTGTTATACCAACTTTTGGTTTTCATTTATTCTTTTGACTTCTTCCCTCTTTCATTTTTTTCCTTTTGATGTGGTAATTTCTCTCTTTTCTCCCTGCCCATTACTTGGTACCCATTTAAAACCATTAATAGCATATTAATCTTTTTCTGTCCTCCAAGTAAGTAGAAATGCCCAATATGGTTGGTCCCTCCCTCCATAGTTCTTGGTTTTTGTATTCTCAGTTCTTGAGGTAAATCATAAAAGATTGTAGGGAGTATTATAAAGTGTAATTTATGAAAGAAGCTAACCAATAGTATTATACTATTACTGTATAGCTAGAATAGAGAAAGCTGGCTGGGTAAATGTCTTTAAGAACCAAAGAGGACAATAAGATGAACAAAGTCGTGGATTATCTTTGGATTAGAAGGGATACAATTCTGACACTTTGATGATAACACATTTTAGTTGATGCTGAATGAAGTGCAATATAAAGAGTCTGACCCTTGCTTTGTTTGGTTATGCCATAATTTGGTTTTGTGGTCAGTGAATCATTTTCTTACTCTTGCCTTTGAGTTTTGTATTGTTCTCCACTCAATTTTCTATAGTAAGTATTTGAACTTTCTATTTTTAATATCCTTTTTCAGGCATCAGTTGATATCAAGTCAGTTCTCTCTAGTTTGATGGAAAGGCTTTCAAATTATGCTGCCGCAAGTCCAGAGGTGAGCTTCGTGATGCTGCCATTGATGCTAACTTTTTGCTGATCATCACTAATAGCGTATTTACAGATATTGCCAGATTTTTTGCAAGTGGATGCCTTTTCAAAATTAAACAGTGCCATTGGGAAGGTTAGTGGTAGTCACTGCAGGATTACTTGCATAGATGTTGTGCAGCTATGAAATACAACTCCTTGCTTCAGTTTCCTTTCTTGAAACCTTGGCCTCTTGTTTTCTCTCTATAGCTGTTTTTTATTTTTACTAGTTTAATGTTAACAGATGAAATGGAGGAGAAATCTTCTGTAATTATTTTAATGTACTCTTATCTGTTAAATTCACTGATTTTTGTTCTCTTTATCAATGCAGATCATAGAAGCACAAGCTGATATGCCTGTTTTAGCCGTTGTGACTTTGTATTCGTCTCTTCTTACCTTTACTCTGCATGTCCATCCTGATCGGTTTGATTACGCTGATCAAGTATTGGTATGTTTGTTCATTTGTATAGTAATTAAGATTTGTCTTTGTCTGAGAAGTTCGGATAAGTTGTATTGGTGTTTTGATGTCTGATGTGAGTTGTTTTTACTGCTGTAAGTATTGCATTCTCCATTTGTAAATTAGGACATTGTAGTCTGAGACCCTGCCAACAGCTATTGCAAAAAGTTTCCCATTCCATTTCCATAGGGAAAGTCATTGGTGCTAAATGCTAATGTGTGAAAGAGTAGATGTCTTTACCTGTGATGATCTCACTTTTGGCAAAAACTGTGTATTAACTCCATTTTTTGGCTGGGAGAAGATATGATTTGAAGCAAAAGTGTTTATCACGGAAAGCCACTATTTTAGGTCTCTGTGAGAGACTTTTTTTTATATACTGGCACCAATATGTTATTCTATCTAGGTGGATTAGAAATTTCACTGCACCTAGGACCTGTTCTATGGACATGCTGCCAAAACCTCTATTCCTCCTGTGCAACCAGAGTTAAAATTTCTTAAGAAAAAGGAAATACGTTGGGGAAATGAGTAGCAACAATTCAGTTCTCTGCATCCTGCAGAGAAGTATCTGAAAAAGAAATTACTCAGGCTGCTCTTTTGAATGCAAAAAACCTGTGAGTCTGGGACTTACCCTTAGACTCCTAGGTTTTATAATAACTGTGATTAAACCTCAAAGCTTCAAGCAACCATAAACATGTAGACCTCCCTGAGACTAATGTCTGTGTACCCTTGAAAGGAGAAATCCTGTGAAAATCACAATTGCCTATCTGTGGATGGTCTTTCTGCGTTTAATCTATCTGCAGAGCGAATCGGTCCTAAGGAACCCCCAAAAGGGCTGCCATATGAGGGTACAGAAAAGCGACAAAGTTGTTCTTCTTTGCATAACCATGCCATCTGTTGGAGCGAATTGCCTTTTACCACGTTTGAGAGTTGGGATTGAGCTTTCTTTTCAACAAAGCCTAGCATGACTAACCCCCCCCCCCCCCCCCCCACACACACACACACACACAAAAGGTCAGTTTAGGAGTTGATTACGTGAATAATTTCTTCTCCAGAGTTGCTTGTATCGAAGCTAAATTCCTTTAACTAAATCAAAGGCAGGCATTGAAATTGAAGTGTGTTTTCTATGAGTGAAGATGGTTCTGTTTATGGAATCAAGTGGGTCATGGTTTGCTTTCATCCCATCCCTCCTTGACTTCTCTATTGCTGGATCAGGCTTTCACCCATTGGCCAAGAACCCCCACTGCTGCCCCTGTGGGTCCCTAGTTAATGATCTGAATAATACAGGCTGATAACTTTGTGTACCATAATAGATGAACATATCTCATTGATGGTTAAAAGTACAGTAAAGAGGAAGGCAGCTTAATGTTTCTGGATCCATTATTGTGCAGTTTACTTGAATCGCAATTGGACAATCACCTGTCTACCAATCTCTGTACCAGTGTACTGGTTTCCGGTAAGGCTGCGTACGTTTGTCTGCTCTGCACCCTGTCATTGGCATTATCCATGTTAGGTTCTTGCTGGCACCCGGAAACATACGCTTCCCCTGAATAATCGATCTAGCGCATGGACATAATAGTAATCTTCAAAAAATTGCAAGCATTTCAAAACTGAAACTCGTGATGTATGCCTCAAATGAAGATCTCCTGTCTGGAAAGTTTATTTTCAGAAGCTAAATTACTTATCTTAGAATTGTGTATCTTCTACAGGTCTCATTCCACTCTGAAATGAGACACTTTTGTTCTATATACTGAACTGCCTGACCTGTCTTCATTGCTAAGATATATCATTGTCATTTTGTTTACAAGTGCTGATTTAAACTTCTGTACATGCAATGATTTTTTTGGCGTTGTCTCACTGGAACCTTTGGGTTGACTCTTAATATTTCTGAGATAATTTGATGCCTTTTACTAATTCATTCCATGCATGATTTCTACCCTAAAATCCATGTTGCTTGTCAATAGTCTGCGTTAGATTGTTCATGTTTATAACTATCATTTGTTCTGATGATTTTAATGTTTCGCTATCTCTGTTTTCACTCAGGGATCCTGTGTCAAGAAACTCTCCATTATTGGGAAACTTAGTGACAGCAAGGCAACTAAGCAAATTGTTGCACTACTAAGTGCTCCTCTGGATAAATATAATAGTGTCATTACTACTTTGAAGCTCTCTAATTATCCTCGGGTGATGGAATACCTTGACAATGAAACAAATAAAGTTGTGGCAAAGATTATTATTCAAAGTATCATGAAAAATGAGACTTGTATATCTACGAGTGATAAGGTATATATTCATTTTGCTCCAGTCTTTATTTTTGTGGTTGATATTTGCCTGCCTAACATTCTGGGATTTCTCTTTTAGGTTGAAGCATTATTTGAATTAATAAAAGGGCTTATCAAGGACACAGATGGTGCTGTTGATGATGAGGTCAGTTGAATATATCACTGTTATTAGGAGTAAATCCCTTTGATTATGCATTCATTAATCCTATTTGATTTGTAGTCCTGAACTTGATAAGTTTGTGATGTGATCAGTTTACTGCATTTTGAGGCGGTTGAAGAAATGGTTTGCTTGGTCCATCATCTGCATGGCCCGTTTACCTTGCAATTTATATTGTTGTGCTTGTCATGTTCTAGGATGATGAAGAGGACTTCAAGGAGGAACAGAATGCTGTAGCACGCCTTATCCTAATGCTTCACAACAATGATCCAGAAGAGATGTTCAAGGTACTTTTACTATTTGTGATTAGTTCTTGTACTCTTTTCCATCCGTATAATGTGTTTACATGGCCCAACTTATCTTATTCTATGTTTTCTGTCATTCAAATGTCAATGTCCTGGCAATGGATTATTGTTGTGAATACCACTGCAATAATTAACATGTATTTTTTCTGTGTGCAATCTTACTAGACATTAATTTTTAATTGGAGTGGATATACCAAAAGCCTATCATGACATAAATTTATAACTGAATTAGCACCCTTATAATTCTAATGACAGTGAGAATTATTACTGCTCTTTATCTTGATCTTAACAGAACGTCAGTGCCCTTACGTGTAATGAAATATAACTGAAGCTTATTGTTGTCTTATGTCTTAAAGTTTCTTGTTGCAAGGTGTCTAAGGTTGGTTCTTGCTTTTTTAGGTCATAATAAATTATTTTGGAGCAAGTTCTTGAAAGGGTCCAAGAGGATCAGTGCTTATTGCTGTTTCAATAACATGTATTCCTTCCTTTTTAGTTGCTAAAAATGTTTATTCCTCTCTTGGTGATCTGCAGATTATAAATTTAGTGCGGACGCATATATTGGCTGGTGGAGTGAAGCGTCTATCATTCACCGTTCCACCTCTTGTTTTTTCCTCACTCAAGGTTTTGTTCAACTCTTGACTCCTAGTGAGTCTCTTTAGTTTGATACCGTGTTATTACTTGAATAAATATTTACCCCTCCCAAGTCGCAACTTATGGCTGACGTGGATCTCTCTGGAGGTTATTTGTTACCTGTAAGGCTGTAAACAGTAGAATGCCACTATATAGTAAACAAATGTCTTTTGGACAACCTGTGAAGCTAGTGAATTATGGGAAATAATCTGATGTATCCTACTTCTTTAGTTAGGCCTAGACAGCTTAAAGCTGCATGATTTGAGATTATCAGATCTCTTTATTGTTCACCCCCCGCGCCCCAAACAACAACCAAAACACACACCCACACGAGTATTCTGATAACTTAGACTAACTGTATTTGATGTTCACACATCGTCCCTAGTTAATGTGAAGTTCTTTAATCACGATGTTTATGACTTTGCTGAAGGAGATGGATATTAGATCTGTTTTCTTGTTTGGATTCTTTCCCCAGCAACCAACTTTCCATCTTTGAACTTGTGGTTTATTTCTGGCATTTTATGCTAATATTTTTAATTCTGGTCTTCTGCTTCAAACAGTTGATTAGGAGGATTCAGAATCAAGATATGGCTAAACCTGGAGATGAAGCTGTGGATACTTTGCAGAAAAATTTTCAGCTATTGAATCAGGTACTCTTGGATGGTTTAGAAAAAAAAATCTTTTTTAACGTATAGCAAGGTTGACATTTCTTTTTTGCATCTACTACATGATTTTCCTTTTTTCAATGAGATATTTTTCTCTTAAACTACAACTTTTTTCGCCGGTTTGTGCATTTGTTGTGGGGCACATTCTACGTTCCATGTCTTATAGAAATTATCCCTATCTTTTTCCACAATATATGAGGGGAAAGAAATTTTTTATCAAGTTGTATAATCCATATAGTTTCTGTGCTGCCAAAAATTACAGCTGACAAAAAAAATTGAATTTCTAAATAGAAGGATTAACATTTTCACTGAATGCTTATTTGCGTATCTCATTATTGCTAGAAGTTAGTTTTTTTTGAGCTTCCTGTTCACTTTCTTATTCTGAAGATGGTTGGACAATTTGTGCTTTTTCTTTTCAGCTTATTGAGGCTCTTTCAAATGTTCCAGCTCCTGAGCTCGCATTACAGTTGTACCTGCAATGTGCTGAGGTAAGTTTTAAATCCTCAATGTCAATTACCAGTATGATTTTATTTGAAGCCTGTCATCTAGTAATCTGGTTTGAACTATGTTTAGGCTGCAAATGAGTCTGATCTAGAACCTGTCGCCTGTGAATTTTTCACTCAAGCATATATATTATACGAGGAAGAAATTTCGGTAAATAACGTTTCAATGGTTTCTTGACCTGGACTTTCTAGCCTTTCAACTCTTGTTCCTTGTGCGCTCATCATTTTCACTGTGGTATTTATGTTTTCACTAGGGCTCCAGAGAGCAGGTGACTGCATTACACCTAATAATTGGCACTCTTCAAAGGATGCATGTCTTTGGTGTTGAGAACAGGGATACTCTGACTCACAAAGCTACTGGGGTATTATTAATAGTCTTCTCTTTCCTTTTATGTTGTGATATGTTCTGTTGCATCTTATTTCTTTGCACTAATCTAGTTCCCATTTGCATCTGCAGTATTCAGCAAAGCTTTTAAAGAAAACTGATCAATGCAGAGCTGTTTATGCATGCTCTCATCTGTTTTGGGCAGATGGTCAGGAAGGTGTTAGAGATGGAGAGAGGTGTGTTTCATCCTTTTATAACTTCTTCCTAGTGCTTTTGTTCTATATGAGAGTTAGAAATTTAATCAGCTTAACTCGAATAACTGCAATTATAGCTACCCCATACTGGGAAGTGTAGCTGTTAGGTTTATCACGGCTTTGCCAAAACTGCAACCCTTGGTTTTGAAATCTGTTATATCATTTGAAAGAGACAGATGAATGCACATATGAATTTCCTGATCTTAGGGTGTAACTGCTGGGATTGGTTAGTTATAGCTTCTGGGCTAATTAATTGAGGTCTGGATTCGTACATTGTCAAAGAAACAGAAAATGTACTGTATGTGGTTATTGATTGCATCTACTTAAGATTAATTCTTGGAGCATACTATCTGTTGGAAATTATTATAAAGCTGAATCATTGATGATGATCTCTGATTTTGCTATCTCAATGTTTGTTGCAATTCCATACCCTAAATCTAGCTGGTTTTCCTTCATGTAGGGTTCTGCTTTGCTTGAAGCGGGCTCTAAAAATCGCAAATGCTGCTCAACAGATGGCCAATGCTACACGGGGTAGTGGTGGATCAGTTTTGCTGTTCATTGAAATCCTCAACAAGTATGCTTTTTTCTAGCTATAATGTTTATTTTTTTCTGTGTGCCTATTGAATATTTGATCTTTTCCATGAGGAATTAGTGTTCTTAAGTTTGGAGTTTGCTTTCAATTTCAGGTATCTCTATTTTTTTGAGAAGGGTAACAACCAAATCACTGTCAATACAATCCAGGACCTGATGGAATTAATTACCACAGAGATGCAAAGTGAAAATGCTGCATCAGATCCTGTTGCTGAAGCTTTCTTTGCTAGCACCTTGCGGTACATCCGATTCCAAAAACAAAAAGGTGGTGCAGTTAGTGAGAAATATGAACCTGTGAAAGCTTGACCCTGTGATTGTATGTAATTAGACATTTTCAGACATCACAAGTTGAAGCTTGATTGATTATTTTTGTTACCAGTTTAGTCAGATCTCCGGATGGAGACTGTTTGCTTGGTATCGATCGGAGGGCATGTTTTTAGAATTCATATGCTATCAGTCCACAAAATCTTTAATTTATGGGTGTGCATGTCACATAATTGCGCAGCGTGAACTTTAGTTGCATAGACTTGTAAAACGGTTTATAATTTCCCCTTTTATCTCAACAATTTTTGTGAAGGAAATTTCCATTTGAACAAATAAATGATATTTGCATGACTCCATGCGGCTGGTTTTATGTACTCCTTTGTCTCTTTTTTTTTTACTACATTTTTATTTTTAGAGTTAGTTTTAAAAATTAGATCATAAATTCTAATTATATTATAATAAATAATATATCAAGTGGGATTT
Organism: Dysphania ambrosioides; assembly: GCA_026401315.1. Lineage (NCBI taxonomy): Eukaryota > Viridiplantae > Streptophyta > Magnoliopsida > Caryophyllales > Amaranthaceae > Dysphania > Dysphania ambrosioides. Next base: position 8,639,438 of record CM048658.1, on the reverse strand, counting down.
TGTTGAAATTTCAATGTAAATTTTTAAAATATAAGTTTTCATAATTCTCTGTCTTGTGAATTTAAAGAAAAAACGTTTTAAGATGTGTTTTGAAGACCGAAAAAAGTCAAAATGTACCATATAAATAAAGGGGAGTAATGAGTTGTGACACCGTGAATAAATCATTAATTATTGCTTATCATGTTTAGCAACACGGAAGATTCTGACATTATATTACCTCAGCGCAGTTGTGCGACATAATCTGCTACTCAAGGTACATAAGATGAGGTATAGAATCAAAATTTGGTAATAAGTTTCATTCAAATTCTACAGCAACAGGCTCAATAAAGTATGAAGTGTTGTCAAGGGGGAAACGTATCAGGAAACTTGATGCCTTGAGGAGAGACAGGAATGCTTAATTCATGGCATATTTGACAGTCCAACTTTCAGCTGTAGCCTCATACTTGGCTCGATCCTTCTTGTACATGTGAGCAATTTCAGGTACAAGAGGATCATCCGGGTTTGGATCTGTAAGTAGAGAACATATTGATAATAAAACCTGAAATGTTCCGAAAAAGTAACGTGATTATTAAGAAGCTGATTGTTGTTATTATGGTGACACAAAATATGCATCGAAAATGAATTTTGTTGACTGGCAGTAGGATTAACCTTGGATATAGTGAGGGCAGGGCTCCACTGATCTCTGAGGATGTCCAGACAAATATTCCCATTATTGTTTATGTTTGGATGGAACACTTTAGTTCTGAATGCGACCTGTCACCATTTTTCCATATTTTTATATAAATGAAGATTTTATGGTTACTCAGAAAGGCAAGAATTCGCTAAGAACTGACGATCATCTCACCTTTGGTGGTTTGAAGGGATAATCACTTGGAAAGTGAATGCTTAGAAGGAAAACGCCACCAGCGTAAGGGCTGTCTGCTGGTCCGATTATTGTCGCTTGCCACTGGTATAAGTTTTCTGACATAGGACCTAAATCCATTAAGAAAGCCACAACAAATAAAGATTAATTAGATGACTGGTATCATGATTCCCTTGAATAACTTGGAAGAGAAATAGACATAAGTTGATGGAGATGCATTTGTTTTTCGTTCTTCCTTTTTCACAATCTAGCAGTTGACTTCAAAATCCTCTCTAAATAAGACGAGCTTAGTTTCATGCATGGCAAACTTTCCAGTTAGTAGTAAGTTACTATACCTGCGCTACATGATGTTGGTGGATCTCGCCTTATGTCTTGAAGCTCCTTAAGAATCCTCTTCATTGCCATCTTGCTGATATCTAGATAGTTATCGCTTATCAGTCCTTGGTATATCGAAATTTGAGTTTTTGGAGTATGAAGGTTTGCACTTGCTGAAATGTAGGCGTTTATGCCCTATAAATAAGAAGACAGAAGAATACCCATACAAGAAGAGCACTCCAATTGCTGCGACAGGTGTAAGAAAAAAGAGATGAACTATTGAAAAATGGACTGAAGCCGAAAGGTATAGATTCTAGATGAAATTAGCCTTCTGTTTCCCTACTTGTTTAGGGAATCTGCCGACTTGGCATATTGATGGAAGTTATTCCTTTCAGAAGAGCGCCACAAATTATTTTAAGGAAACAGTGGCAGCACCAAAAAAGTGATGAACCAAGTTGCTTTGGTGAGTGGAGAGATGCATGTTGACTCATTTGGTAGTTTATCACATCGAAAGGCTTATCCTTTCGTTACCACATTATGAGGGGATTTAATATATATATGTTCCTAAAGCAAACGGAACTCCTATGAGATGGAAAACGAATTAATCGAAATTGTTTGGCTCAGTTTGGTCATATTCGAATGATGAGTTCATTTCATTTACGTATTTTCTGTTCACATATTATCAGTGTATCATGAAGTCTTATTATGAAATATCAATCAATATTGGTCATATTAAATACTAATCGGGTTATTTTATTCTAGTTGCAGCCATTTTGGTGTATTTCCGACTAGGTTGGGTCAGTTTTTCAAAATCTAGTCCTCCTAGATAACATGCTATCCAGCATAAAAATCTCTCATCTGAATCCTCGAACGTTTCTGCAACAGTACAACTTAGATCCTGGACTAGCCTGAATCTTTGTATAATTGGAGTATTGGACCTAACAGCTGAGCTTAAACCACTGCAATGCTATGCTACATACAAGCCTTGTAGAGTTATAACCTCTTTTAGCTGTTTAGCATTAATGTCAAACTCATAAGATAAAGTTATGTTGATAGATGCATCACATTTTCACTGTTTCTGTGATCAAAACAGCACAAACAGATTTGTGGCTGAAAGTTTCTTGTTGCAAGGTTTGGTCTAAGGTGACCTGTTCATGTGGTCCTTGTTGTTTTCATAATACATTGTTTTGGAGCAAGTTCTTGAAAGGGTCCAAGAGGATCAGTGCTTATTGCTGTTTCAATAACATGTATTCCTTTCTTATTAGTTGCTAAAAATGTTAATTCCTCTCTTGGTGTCTTGGTGATTTGCAAATTATAGATTTAGTGCAGACACATATATTGGCTGGTGGAGTGAAGCGTTTATCATTCACCATTCCACCTTTGGGTTTTTCCTCTCTCAAGATTTTTGTTCACTTTTGACTCCTAATGAGTCTCTTTTGTATGATACCGTGTTATTACTCGAATAAATATTTATATCTCCCAAGCTCTCAAGCCGCAACTTATGGCTGTCGTGGATCTCTCTGGAGGTTTTTTGTCATCTGTAAGGCTATAAACAGTAGAATGCCACTTCATAATAAACAGTCTTTTAGACAACCTATGAAGCTAGTCAATTGTGGGAAATAATCTGATGTATGGCTATCCTACTTATTTAGTTAGGCCTAGACCATGGTCAACCCCCCCACAAACACACACTCTAGTATTCTGATAACTTGGACCGACTGTGATTGATGTTCACACCATCATCCGTAATTAATGATTTGTGAAGTTCTTCAATCACGAGGTTTATGAATTTGCTGAAGGTGATGGATATTAGATCTGTTTTCTTGTTTGGGTCTTTTCCCAGCAACCAACATTCCATCTTTGAGCTTTATGTTTTTGTTTCTGGCATTTTCTGCTAACCTTTTTAGTTCTTGTCTTCTGCTTCAAACAGTTGATTCGAAGGATTCAGAAAAAAGATATGGCTAAACCTAAAATTTTTCAGTAATTGAATCAGGTACTTTTTGATGGTTTAGAAAAGAAAAATATTTTCCAACGTATAGCAAGGGTGACATTTCTTTTTCGCATCTTCTACACTTGATGATTTTCCTTTTTCAATGGGATATTTTTATCTTAAACTACAGATTTTTTTTCTTTTCAGTAGTTGAACTTGCTGTCGATTTGTGCATTTGGTGTGAGGTGCATTCAACATTCCATGTCTTACAGAAGTTATCCCTATCTTTTTCCACAATATATGAGGGGAGAAAGAGATTTTTTTATCAAGTTATGTAATCCTTATAGTGTCTGTGCGGCCAAAAATTACTGCTGAGAAAAATATTGAACTTCAAAATTGAAGGATTAAGTAGAAGGATCAAAATTTCACTGCAAATGAGTCTGATCCTGTCGCCTGTGAATTTTTCACTAAAGCATATATATTATAAGAGGAAGAAATTTCGGTAATGGAAGTTTCAATGGTTTCTTGACTTGGACTTTCTAGCCTTTCAACTCTTGTTCCTTGTGCGCTCATCATTTTCACTGTAGTATTTATGTTTTCACTAGGGCTCCAGAGAGCAGGTGACTGCATTACACCTAATAATTGGCACTCTTCAAAGGATGCATGTCTTTGGTGTTGAGAACAGAGATACTCTGACTCACAAAGCTACTGGGGTATTATTAATAGTCTTCTCTTTCCTTCTGTGTTGTGACATGTTCTGTTGCATCTTATTTATTTGCACTAATCTAGTTCCCATTTGCATCGGCAGTATTTAGCAAAGCTTTTAAAGAAAACTGATCAATGTAGAGCTGTTTATGCATGCTCTCATCTGTTTTGGGCAGATGATCAGGACTGTGTTAGAGATGGAGAGTGGTATGTTTCATCCTTTTATAAATTCTTTGTAGTGAATTTTTGTTCTAAATGGAAGTTAGAAATTTAATAGTGAACCATTTACCTCAGCTTAACTCGAATAACTGCAATTATAGTTGCCCTATGCTGGGCAGTGTAGCAGTAAGGTTTATCACGGCTTTGCCAAAACTGTAACCTTACCTTTGGTTTTGAAATCTGTTATATCATTTGAAAGAGACAGGCGAATGCACATATGAATTTTCCAATCTTAGGGTGTAGCTTCTGGGATTGGTGTGTTATAGCTTCTGAGCTAATGAATTGAGGTCTGGATTCGTACGTTGTCAAAGAAACAGAAAATGATGTTGTATGCATGTATGTGGTTATTGACAGCAGTTGCTTAACCTTAATATTTGGAGCTTAGCAATACTATATGTTGGAGATTATTACAAAGCTGAATCATTGATGAGGATCTTTGGTTTTGCTATTGCAATGTTTGTTGCAATTCCATACACTAAATCTAGTTGATGGTTTTCCTTTATGTAGGGTTCTGCCTTGCTTGAAGCGGGCTCTAAAAATCACAAATGCTGCTCAACAGACGGCCAATGCTACACTACACTGAGTAGTGGTGGATCAGTTTTTCTGTTCATTGAAATCCTCGATAAAGAATCAATAGGGAGATGGAATATGATCAATTATACTATAGACAGGATAGAGTATTTCCAATTTTCGCAATTAGGAGCTCAAGATCGCTTTGAGACTTGACTTTGAAATTGAATGTCAAGGCCATATTCAAGGGCAATTGAAATATGACTTTGACTTCTTTGAGCTTCAAACAAATAGCAAAACAAACAATAAAAGGTAAGTAGAAAAAACAGAAATAAAATGAGACAAAACATGGTTATTTGATACGAAGTTTGGCAAATAATTTGCATATGTCTTTGCCTATGGCGTCTAACCATTAGGATTTAACTTGCTATTTTATTACTTTCCTTAAAGACCTAAAATAATCCTAGAAGATTACAATTCATATCATCTAATCCGTAGCACCCCAGTTACACTTTAGAGTCTCAAATCCTAATAATAAAAAACTCTCTTTTTCTATATGTTTGAGTATTATAATATAGTCTTAGTATAACACTCTATAAAAAATTCTCTTATCACTCAAGAATTTATACTTTGAAACTAAAATACATATAAGGATTATAATGCTAGAGAGAAAATAGAAGTTGATTGAATGCTTATTGTATTTGAACTTGTATGCTTGTATTAGTTGTATACTTCAGCTTCAATACTTGGTTCTATTTATAATTGATCTTAACCTTCTCCAATTTTGTTGGGATAAGGTAGTGGGAAAATTCGAATTATTCGGTACAAGGGCAGCATGAAATTCTCCAATTTGCTTCAACAAACTTCAGCTATGTTTTTATCATTTGAAGCATGTGCCGAATTATTTTAACAACTTTTTGTATTTAAAAATCCAACAACGAAGGTCATGTATTCCAACAACGAAGGCCTATTGCAAAAACAGCAGATAGACTTGCATAGTTGCAAAAACAAACAACAAAAGTAACGTGATAGACTCAAGCACTTGCATGGAGAACAACGTTTAAGATCATAAATCATAATATGTGTTGCAAGAAACACGTTAGCACATAAATCATATGGGCGTTGAGTCTAAGGGAATTGGCAACACAGTTTGACTTAGCTTCCATCATCATTACATAAAACATGAAAAAGGTTATCCTTATCAAGGTCAACCCCAGTAAGCTTTTTTCTAGCTATAATTTATTTTCTCTGTGTGCTTATTGGATATTTGAACTTTTCCATGAGGAATTAGTGTTCTTGAACTTAGAGTTTTGCTTTCAATTTCAGGTATCTCTATTTTTAGAGAAGGGTAACAACCAGATCACCATCAGTACAATCTAGGATCTGATGGAATGAATTACCATTGCACTTTGCGGTACCTTTGATTCCAAAAACAAAAAGGTGGTGCAGTTAGTGAGAAAGAGAAATTCTTAATTTATATCTTATATAAATATATTGGGGGTAATTTTGTAATTTTATTTCTATATCTGATATAACAATAGTTATATATGATATAACAATTCTTATAACCAGAATTCTAATATCTTAATATAATTTATATCAGATACGAATTTGAAAAGCTTATAGTGAGAAATATAAACCCGTGAAAGCTTGACCCTGTAATTGTAATTGTATGTAATTAGGCATTTTCAGACATCACAAGTTGAAGTTTCGTTGAGTAAATATTTTTGTAACCAGTTTGGTCAGATCTCCGGAAGGAGACGGTTTGCTTGGTATCGATCAGAGGACATGTTATTAGAATTCTTCTGCTAACAGTTAACAAAATCTTTAATTTATGGGTGTGCATCAGCGCATGTCACCTCATTGCGCAGCTTGAACTTTTGTTGCATAGACTTGTGAAATGGTAATAATTTCCCCCTTCTCTTTTACAGTTTTTGTGGAGCAATTTTCCATTTGAACTAATAAATGATATTTGCACGACTCCATGCGGCTGGTTTTAAGTAATTAATGTGGTGTGACACCTTGAATAAATCATTAAGTGTAGCTTATCAAGTCAGCAACACGACAGATTTCGACATTATATTACCTCAATGCAACTAAGGAGAGACATGACTGCTTATTTCATGGCATGTTCGGCTGTCCAGCGTTTAGCTGTAGCCTCATACTTGGCTTGATCCGTCTGTACAATCGACCAATTTCAGGTACTAGAGTAATATCCGCATTTGGATTTGCAAGTAGAGAACATATTGATAATAAAACCTGAAAATTTTCGAAAAAGTAACGTTATTATTAAGAAGGTTGATTATTGTTATTAAGATGACACAAAATATATATGTATCCGAAAATAAAATATTGGGAGTTGGCAGTTGGATTAACCTTGGATATAGTGAGGGCAGGGCTCCAGTAATTTTCGAGAATGTCCACAAAAACTTGCCCATTTTTACTATTTATGTTTGGATGGAATACTTCAGTTATAAATTTGACCTATATACAAAAATATTCCATATTTTTATGTTAATGAAATTTTTTAGAGATTACTCAGAAAGGCAAGAATTTGCTACGAACTGAAAATCATTTCACCTTTGGTGGACTGAAGGGATAATGGTGGTGCATGCATGGAAAATTTTCCAGTTAGTAGTAAGTTACTATACCTGCAGTACATAATGGTGGTGGATCTTTCGTTATGTCTTTAAGCTCCTTCTTAATCCTCTGAATCGCCATCTTGCTGATATCTAGATAGATAGGCATCGCTTATTAGTCGGTAAGTTGAAGTTTGAGTTTTTGGAGAAAGAAGGTTTCCACTTGCTGAAATAAGACGAAAAAACAATACACATACAAGAAGAGAACTCCAACTGCTGTGATTGGTGTAAGAAAAAAGAGATCGACTATTGAAAAATATAATGGACAGAGGTCAAAAGGCAAAAGGTATATCTAAATGAAATTACCCCTCTATTTCCCTAATTGGCATATTAATAATTCATTTAAGATGAGTGCCACAAATTATTGTAAGGAAGCAATGGCAGCATCAAGAAAGTTGCTTTGATGAGTGGAGAGATATGCATGTTGATTCACTTGGCACTTGGAACGAAAGGCTTATCCTTACCATTCCCGACCACCAAGCCGTCGACCACCAGGCCCGTCGAAAACCCATAAACCACGACACATAACCGATTTTCTTGACGCCGGAAACACCGAAATTATGAACGAGTCGTCAACCACAACATCGTTAGTTAAATACGTTAATCGGAAACGGAAAAAAAATTGGGCTGCTAGAGGGCTTGCCTCTAAGGGCTTGCCGTTTTTTTAGACGGCAAGCCCTCCTGCAGTCCAACTTTTTTTTTTAAATTGTTAAGTAGGTAAAATACGTTAATTGGAAACGGAAAAAAAAAAAAGTTGGGCTGCCAGAGGACTTGTCGTTTTTTAGACGGCAAGCCCTCCGACAACCCGACTTTTTTTTAAAACAATTGTTAAGTAATTTTGTTTTTTGTTATAATTGGTTCTGACATAAGATTTTGGCGGCGATGGTATTAATTATTACCCTTATTTCACAACTTTGGAAATATTTCCGACGAATAAAATGGCCTCTACATGGGCTTAGGTGGCGGCGGCGGCAAGTGACGATAGGGATGATGGTGATGGTGGTGGTAGAGAAGAAAAGGGAATTGATGGATGAGGGTTAGGAGGGTGGAGGGTAATATAGGAAATTAGGGGGCGATTGGAGTAATTTGAGGTGGTAAATAACAAGCCCCTAGAATAAAAGCAGCCTGCTCTATTTAAAAAAAAAAATTCTATACACGGCTAAAAATATTCACAGAAAGCAGAAAAAATCAAACAAATACTACATACATATATTAACACCTTGAATATAGGAAGTCAAAACAAAAAGAAGCAACGGTAAAAATAGACGAGGTGATAAGATGCCAAACCCATCACCCTCGTAACTATTCCAAACTGCCAGATATGGAAAATTAGTTGGTATATCTAATGAATGGCTACCCTCGTAACTCTTCCCATGTCGATGATAGTATGACACGGCACCCATTCAAAGAGGAACCCAAATAGTCACATTTCTGTTTTATTCAAGTGTTAGCTCAACACTTGGATCCAGTTGATTACCTAAATAACATTTGGTGGTCATCTACCTCAATTGTTACACACTTACATACATCCCTTGTTTGTTCCTAATTCATACTACTGCTACTATGTGTATTCGTTAGACCAACTAGGGGTGGACTCTGATATACAAGGTCAACCACAATAGTTTGCTTTCCATATGTCCTTGCTACCTTCCCCAAAACTGAAAGCAGAACAGTGTTGCAAATGCATTTTCCCTTCAGACGTAACAGCTATAAAATATATATATATGTCCGCAAGAAAGAACGTGGGCGGCTCATGGATTAACAAATATTCCAGGAACTGCCAAATATCCCCCATTAACAATCAATCTCATTGTGCCAAACACAAAGTATCATGATCACCATAATCAATAAATATCGTGCAGCTCAACCAATAAGAGGTATGGTTGGTTGGAGTCAACCTCTTTAAAGAAGATTCCCAATAGGTAAGTTGTTCATCCAACTACTATCTCAACTGTTAGGGCACCAGCACCACAATCAACTAATATAAGGTGGCAGAAAAGAACAATGACGTTGAAAAAGAGCGATATATATAACTTATAACTACAGAAATCAAACAGAGACGTTAGAAAATACAGCCAGAGGCAATTATCTTCATAACAAGTAGTTGCGAAGAAATGAATTCAACTGCTCTACTAGGTTAAGGGGGGGAAAAATTGGTCCTTTCCTAAAACTGGGATCTTCCAGTGCCTTATATTTAATACATAGACTGAACCAAAACCACAAATTAGATGGTGGGTGACCAGATGTAATGCCAGAAAGCAACAAGAAACAACCTGATGCTTCACAAGAGAACCTAAGTACAATCAATAAGAAATCATACGCTAAAAAGGCCTGCCTGCTTCCTCAAGCTTGATTGGGAAAGAAATAAGTCGAATATGGGATGGAATGCACGAACTAGGGCTTGTTTCTCTTTACAACTGACACAATTACAATATGGAGCAAGCCTTTTGTGCCTTAGACTTCTTTTTCTTTGTCTTTGGTGGTTGAAGCACAACCTTAATGGCTGCATCAAAAACTGCCTTGACATTCTGCACATTTAAATTTCACACGCCAGTGACTTTTAAGGCACAAAGAAGTTGAAAAGGTGAAACTGTCTGAACCTGAGAAATGATACCCACCTGCTGTGTTTTTGAACTACATTCGATGTAAGCAGGAGCACCAATCAGCTTCCTCAATTCCTCACCCTGAACAATTAATATTTTGGTCCATATAATCTTTTTATACAAATTACAGAACAATCGGGTACAATGTACAGAAAAACCAAATTTATGTGTTTATACCTGAGCTGCAGTGATTGGAACTGCACCAGGGTGGTCTATGAAAAACTGCTTGTCATCCCGGAGATCTATGCCATGCATCAAAGCAAGTATAACTTGGATATCAAAACAAGAGATAATAAAGCCCTTTTGCATAAACAGAAAGCTAAACCAGTGATAAAGTGCACACAAAGGTTCCAAAAATCAAGACCAGATTAACTGCCCATATATTTACTGGAAACCTATTGTTCACATAAGCCATGGCATGAAAAAGCTATCCTTTATAGGAGGTAATCTGAACTTTTGGATATTACTCCTCTAAAGGAAATGATGTAATCATGGATGATTAAATATTGCGAAATTAATCCACAATGGCATAGTAGTACATTGTTAAAGCCTCACAGGCAATTCATGAATAAAAACAGAGCAACAGCAATTCAGAGATACCAAAAATGCTTTCCAAATTTGTTTTCAAAACCTATTCCTCGAGTCAAAGATAGAACATACAACTGCTAAGTTTTGATATCACTTTGCAGATGCAACATGATGAAATAAAAGAGATAAGTATGATCCTAACCAAGCTTGGTTCCAACAAGAACAATGGGGACACCGGGAGCATAATGCTTCAACTCAGGAATCCACTGAAAATTAAGTGGCCACAACAGCTCATTAGCAAACTTCAAGGGCCTCAATCACAAAAAAGAATGCCTTTAATTTGTATTCGAACTATGTTTACCTTCTTAGAAACATTTTCATAACTAGCCTTGCTAATAAGGGAGAAAGCTAGGATAAAAACATCTGCTCCACGATAACTCAAAGGTCTTAATCTGTTGTAGTCCTCTTGTCCTGTAACACAAATAACACAGATTTAGGTTTGGCGAACAAAGAAGACAATCCATAATAGAAACAACGCAATAAGGCCAGTACCTGCAGTATCCCACAAGCCCAGATTAACTGTGGCCCCATTAACGACGACATTTGCACTGAAGTTGTCAAAGACAGTCGGCACATAATCCTGTTCCCATCAAACACTCAAATTTAGGGGAAAAAGGAATAAAAGGAAAGGACTAACAATAAGGGAAGTACATTGTTCAAAGATCTTTCACAACTAGAATCCTTAAGCGTCTGACATGGATACAAAATGTTTATCTAAGGCGTTCTTATCTCTTCGAGAATCATATAGGTTCACGGTGAATCATATATATCATTGTAAAAGAACAACTAAATACACGTCCCAGACATTTAGCATTTGGAAATAAGAGTAACATTCCAAAATTCAAGAATCAGAAACAAACATAATAACGAAACTCCAACATGAACATCCACAGAGATAACCAATACAATAAGAGGAAGAAGGAAATAAGCATCTTAAACAACAATGCTCGACAGCAACATAAAAGCCAAAATGGCATACATAACGCATAAAATGATGACACCAACCATAGTTGAAATATAAAACAGCACAACAAAGAAATCCATAACCCACAGCCCCAAAATTCAAAGGCATTAAATGCGGCAACAGAGAGAGACAAACCGTAGGGAAGGTGTTGCTGGTATAGGAAATCAACAAGCAGGTTTTACCAACGGCACCATCTCCAACTGTAACACATTTTATGAACCGCGATGCACTCATTTTACCAAATTTGATACAAATATTAATCCCCTCCTTTGATCAATCAATTAATCTAATACCAAATTTCAAAAAAAAACCTGAAAAATCAGAAATTCAAAGGCGATCACAAACATTGCGTGAATAACTGAGAAAAAGAAACCCTAATTTTAGAGAGGAAATGCCCAAAAATGTAACCCTAGTCGGGGGTAGATCTGGTTTTATTAATAATTAACAAATAAAAAAATTTGAAGAAAAGAAGGGAGAAAAAAATGGGGTGGGCGACAAGATGAATGGGAGAGGACAGAGGAGATTACTTTACCTGAGGAGAACCGGGAAACAATGCCGTTGAAGCGTTCTCTGCTCTTTCTTTTTTTATTTTTGTTTTTACGTCCTTTACGCTTTGCTACTATTACTACTACTTTTATGGGCCTTCCTTTTTTTTTTTTTCCAATTTCTTATCAAATCTAACTTTCATTTTTTTTTTTTTTTGTCAAAATCTATGGTTCCCATTTATTAATGACGTGATTTCAACAATATTACGATGTGTAGTTATAACAATTTATTTATACGTGTAAAATTGTAAGAGGCATGGATACATATGGAATTATGGATGCATTTGACTTTCTGTTTTTTGACTCTTGCTAATGCATTGACTTTAATAGCTTATGTGGTTATCCTTATTTGCATAAAAAATAAAAGGAAAACCTTTCATAACTTCTTTGTATAAAGTGCAACCTTATTTTGGCAATAGTAGGTCGTTGAGCTAACTTAAGCTCGAGTTTGAGCGTGAAATGACATTAAAAAAAAATTAAAAATTTGGAGACATGATTAAGTTCACCTAATTGAGGGTGACTTAAGACTAATCTGATAGGAATTGGTTCACAGGTTTGTCAATTCATTAAATCATTGCAGCCCCTAGAGCCTGATTAGCACTACAAATCAAAAACTCGAAAATCACGAGTTTGAAAAATAGGGGTTGGTTTAGACTTGGGAAGTAGTTCAAGGCCACTATGTGAAGAACAAAGAGGAGGGGACCAAATAGAGCTAGCTGCTCATCCGTGAAATTAGTTTGATTTCACTCTCAATCTACAACCTTTCCTAACTTCAGAGCACAAGAAGAGTCTAGACTTCTAGTGGTTGTTCAACTCAAATTTCAAATGGATCTTTATATTAATTACTACACAGCATTATATTGTTATCATCAATGCTCCCTTGAGTTTAACGTGATAAGGATTTTGAGAATAAATGTACAGCTCTTGATCGATGTGCCCATATTTGGTGTGATAGTCATTAGAAATGGTCCTAGTTCTATACCTCCTGTGTGGGTTTACAGCATTTGCTACAAGAAGCTGTGATAATCAATGGACACAATGTGAATGAGGACAATCCTGCCAAGAAAGTTTTCATTTCATACTACTTGGGCAACTAATTATTGAGAATTTCTGGATATGTGATGTCAACAGCTGTTCTGTCTGTAAAATTGATTCAAACTTGAAGTACCATAACATTATACTCGTACTGTCAACTATATTAGAAATTCTTCAAGGATGGAGACTCATTGACTATAAAGATGACTCAAAAGAATGCTGATTTTACGCAATGATTATTAGTGTTATTTTACATCATTGATCTATCACATACTTCCTCTCACAAAAGAAACTAATTCCTTTTCTACAGAAATAAAACAAACAGATCATATAGTTGAGGAGTTCATACAATTTCCGGTGGTATGGTTGCTTGACCATATTGCTAACAAAAAGAATAGTGGGTATGTACTAGTATCAGTCATCAGGATTTAGAAAAGGCACGAAGAGTTTCATCCAGCGCTTTTTTGTCATAATCTGAGGTGAATACACAGTTTCCAAGAGGACCTTTCAGAAGAATGAGTCTCAGCACACCATCAGCAACTTTCTTGTCAACCTGCCAGTTGAATTAATATTAGCATAAAAGTTTCTGACGGAAAAAAGGCCCCCGCTTCACTTAATTTACATATGGTTATAAGGGAGGGAATTCAATCATAAGCCATTAATAATTTTGTAAAGGTTATCAGAAGATATTATATAAGCTTACCGACATAATGGACTTGAACATTTCCACAGTCATGCTTTCAGGAGGTGCAATAGGTAGCCTAGCCTTTTTCAAGATGTTATGAACGCGCCCCACCAAGGATTCATCTATCCAACCAAGGCGATAAGACATGTCAACAGCCATGACCTGAAGATTAAAAAAAATTAATCAGCATGAAGATGATGAACATGAAAGGAACAGTAAAGAGGTATTAATCAGCTTGAAGATGATGAACATTAAAAGAACAGTAAAGAGGTATTAATCAGCATGAAGATGATGAACATGAAAAGAACAGTAAAGAGGTATAAATCAGCATGAAGATGATGAACATGAAAGGAACAGTAAAGAGGTTGACAGAGAAGACATACGATTCCAACTGCAACTGCTTCTCCATGAAGCCAGTGGCCGTAGCCAAATCCTGTTTCTATGGCCTGCAAATGGAATATGCCATAGCAAAAGTGAGCAACAACAAATACAAGTCTTGTCCACATCATAAAACAAAATTTCCCCAGTACATATCATGGGGTTTCACATAGTATGCCTACAAAAGAGGCTACAAGCCTTTGAGCTTCAACCCTCATGAATCATGAAACAATTATCTCTGTTTTGTCAAGGAATGCCATTTGCTTGAAGATTTAACTCAAACAATTGAGTTAGACAATGAACACTTGAACAACTCAGTCAAAGCCTAAGTTTAAATAGTAAATTTGAACAAAATATTAATTATAAGGATAATTGAGTTAATTTAAGAGCTAGAGTCTTAAAATTATCTAAAATTTGAAAGCCTGGGTTTAGATAGTAGAGTCAAATGTAATATTGATTGTTAGGATAACTGAGTTGACCTAAGAGCTTTGGAGACTTACAGGTACACAAAATTTGAGCCTAGATTTTTCAAGATTTCCAATCTCAACAGAGCAGAATCTTATATATGTATGGCCTATTACTGCATATATACATATTGTTCAGTTCACAAACAGCAATCTGAGATAGATTTTTAATGCCCATTTACAAATAGACACATACTCCGTAATCAATATTTCATGATGCCTGACATTCCCCACAAAATTTTTCTTCTTCAAGGTCTGAAGTTTTGAACAACTTGGCTAAGATAAATTCCAATAAGCAAGAACTTGCATCAAATTATAAAACTCACATGTCCAAACGTGTGACCTAAGTTCAATGTTGCTCGGAGACCACTTTCCTTCTCATCCAAAGATACAACCTCAGCTTTGTTTTCACAAGAGCGCTTAATAGCATAAGCAAAGGCAGCAGGATCCCTGCATATCAAGCCAATAGACAAGACCCTTCAGTCAACGAAAAAGGATGAAAAGCTCAAAGAACCAGAATACTCTTGTAACCTACTACCATAAGAAAAAATTACTAATTGAACTAGGGTAATCTAGCAAAGACATCAACATTGAAACTATGTCAACAAGCCAATTCATCACATAGCAAAGTATTCAGAGGTGTGTCACATCCTTGAGCAGAATTCATGATCTATTTGCACTATGATGACACTTGATCTATCCTTGGGCAACTATACATAAAAAGACACTGAAAATTACAAATAATGCCTAATTACATAAAACTTAAAATACGACCATTTGGACACCTCGGGCACAGATGAGAAAACTCCAAGCTGCACCAATGCTACATAAGTTATCTTTTAAAAAAAGAACCGTCTTTTTTTCACCTTGAACAATAAATTTGCAGAAATTAAGTTCAGTTGCAAACTTGCAACTGAAAAAAAAAAGTTGATGTTAAGGCCAACAAATTTTGAAAAGTTGGAAGAATAGGAGGTAAAGAATGCAGGATACACATCTAAATCAGTTAAAGCATCAACTCTTCTGTCCCATCATGTGTTTCTAACTTACTACTAAAAATTATAGCCATTTTTATGTTGAACTTGCATTTGGGTATATTTCCTCAGACTGGTTTGATGAATGTTTGCTAGAAGTGACCAAGCTCAGAATGCATTCTGCCTTTCTCAAGCCTACTCCAAACACTATATTGAGAATTAGACTTACATACCACATTCACAACAATTCTGATTTCATGTTGGAAAAGCAAAGACAAATTCTAATGTTGCATTAAGGCTTTGACCCCCAGATAATGCAGTTATTCAGTTAGTGTGTTCCCTTCAAATAAGTCATAACAACAATTCAAACAAGTGGGAAGGAAGATACACTGGTGATAGAGTAGGGGTTCTGACAATAGTAAATATATCATTGCTTCAAATACCTTGCCATCAATGCATCCATGTTGTTCTCTTGCCACTCAAAGAACTCAGCATCCCTGATAAGCCCATATTTTATAACTTCAGCGAGCCCAGATGCCAGTTCTCTGTCAGGCAGTGTGTTTAATGAGTCAGTATCTATTAGTACACATTGAGGTTGATAGAAAGCCCCAATCAAGTTCTTTCCCAATGGATGGTTTATGCCCGTTTTTCCACCCACAGAAGAATCCACCTGATGAATGCCATCAACAACAAAGAAAAATTAAATGAAGTGACAGAAGCAACCACAAATAGTGATGTACAAACATCTTACAATAATACAATGTTACAAGAGGCGAAGATCAAACCTGGGCCATAACGGTAGTTGGAATTTGAATGAAGTTTACTCCACGCAGGAAAGAAGCTGCAGCGAATCCACACATATCACCAATCACACCACCTCCAAGAGCTACAAAAGTGGACTTTCTGTCCAACCTTGACTCGATAGCTTTGTCAAATACTTTCATAAGAGTATCCTACCATTTACAAGGAATCATAGATCAAAAGACCAAGCCAATCAACAGCAAGCACACATCTTTTCAAAGTGAAAAAAGACATACCATGTCTTTGTACTGCTCTCCATCCGGTAAAATCACAGTTTCTACAGATACATTGGGGTTATCTCTTGTTAAAGCGTCAATAACTTTTTCCAGATACAAGGGTGCAACAGTGGTGTTTGTAACCACAAGAACCCTCTTTCCATGCACATGCCTAATTAGATGATAGCCATATAAGTAG
The DNA here is from genome assembly GCA_026401315.1 of Dysphania ambrosioides. Taxonomy (NCBI): domain Eukaryota; kingdom Viridiplantae; phylum Streptophyta; class Magnoliopsida; order Caryophyllales; family Amaranthaceae; genus Dysphania; species Dysphania ambrosioides. Next base: position 8,622,810 of record CM048658.1, on the reverse strand, counting down.
GTTAAAAGACATGAAAGCATTCAAATAAAGCATTAATAATCAAACACATTCATGTTTTAGGGACATTATACATAAAAAAAAAATAAAAAAAATATACTTACAATAGTTACAAATTAGAATACTCTTAATTTTGGTGTCCTAAGGGAAATAAAATTTCACTATGTATTATTCATAAATACACTTCGGTATCATTCCTTGTAAAATGGTGCCCCTTCAACGACCTAACCTAACAAATTGAAGGGAAGGAAGTGATACCTCCTAGAGTCCTAGGGTGTGTTATATGTTAATTTGGTAGGAATAATGGTTACTTGAACGATTATGCTGTCGGTATGTCTGACTGTGGTACTTCGAATAACAATGGCCATATTCTCATAATTATGATAAAATATATTAGTGAAGTCTAGGCTTAACACTTTGTCATAACAATAACGAATTTAAAACAGTGCTAATGCTGGGACGCTTAAGCAACATCAGCTTTAGTCCTCGAGTTACCGACACAAAAACATGAAAAACAGGAGTAATCAAAGTGGAACTTCATCATGTCTATGGCACCAAATTGGAAATCAATAGAAAAAGTCATTTCTTTTCTTTTCCTTAACCTTATCAACCAAATCCCCTCCACCAAAGAGGCCTGAATTATTCATTACCTATGCCCCAATACAACTATCACATTGTCTCAACCCACCGTGATTAAGGCTTTAACATAATTACACCAAATGCGAGCTTATGTCCATCCCATATCGCGATATCATTGAAATTCAAAAGCTATTGTTTATTTATTTTCGGAAACGTTGCGAATTTTCCGAGCATCAAAGAAAAAGTCATGAAAGGGAGTGGTTCACTAATGGAAACATAATTCATACATATGAACATTGTTTAGCAAGTGATCCTACTTAAATTAGCAAACAATTAGATTAAAAGAACGAGAAAATTAAAGGGGATTACCTTTGAAGAAGATCGGGCTGATCAAGAAGGCCAGACCCGATATAAATCGGGTAACTCCGATCCCCTAAATCAACCTCAACTGTTGTCGGAATCCCAGATAAGCTCGTCATCTTACTGGACCCACTACTACTCGGAGACTCAGCGGGGGTAACCTGAATCGAACTCGCACGAACCCCCGATCCGACCCGTCTAACACTCACAGCGAGTCGAGGTTGGGCAGAATGATCCAGGCCCAGTTTGTGGGATGACCCACCAACCGGCCCAAGAAAGAGATTGCTGGGAGAAGTTGACTTGGAGATTGATGGTTTTGCGGAGGTGGGGTTGAGGGAGAAGCGGAGAGAAGATGGGTGAGCTGGGGCCGCCATTAAAGGAGGGAGTTGGTGGAAGTCGAGGGAGAGGGGAGATGGTTAGCGTCGCTAAGAATGTGTCGGATTGTGAGAGGGAAATGAAATAGGAGTAGAAAGGGGTTGGTGGAAAGAACCCGGTTTTGTTTTGTGGTGGCTTTGTGGAAAGTAGGTAGAGTTTAGAGTCATTATATGTTGGTCAAAATAAATCACTTATAAATAAACTGTCGTCTTTGACTCTAGTGATCAGAACCTTTGAAAGTTTTAATGATGACAATGGCAATAACTAATCTATGTTCCTTTGAGTAAGTGTGCATGTTTAAGAAGATAAGTACAAGGATCTTTAAAGAATACTGAAGATTGATAAAACATGAAATAGATCCTATCACGGACGAACTACCAAGTTTCGGAGCAGGGGAATAAAGGTTAGAGTCAGAAAAGTTCAGAATAAGAGTTGACTTGAAATATTTAAAGAGTTGTTATTTTTTCCAAGTTTTTGTTAACAAATAAGTTTAATGAGTTTTTCATTTTGCCATACCTTGGTAAAGCTTGTTGGGAAATTTTAGGTGCACTATAGTGTTCATATCATGGCATATGTTAAGGAGACAGGTTGACGGATAAACAAAGAGTCGAGGATACAAGGAAACAAGCCATTGAGAGCATTTGCATGCACCTGCATGAGTGTCATGTGCTTGTGTTTGTGTGTAACTAATTTTAGGCTCTTTTGTTGATCAGATTGCGCAGTGCAGTGTAGGCATGTTGTCATTTACCCTTAGTTTTTGTTAATTATTTCATTGTTATTTCCTTTAGTTGGGGACATATGTCTATTGGAACTTACATGTGCATATAAAATCTAGATTATTTATAGCATCATTGTTTTAAAATTATATCTTTATCTTTATATTAGTTTTGATATTCCACATGAGTTTGGACTTTGGAGATTGATTTTATTTATTTTGAAACTTATGAAATTAAGGTTTTTGTTTTTGTCATTAATTTATAATTTAAGGTCTAAAAAAATATACAAGTGATTTACATTCATAAAATCAAGTCTATCTCCATGTATTGTGTCATAGAGTTCCTTAAGACTGTGCTTGTATTAGAGTTAATTGAGTTACATAGTTCAAATTTTGGTGTGGATTAGGATCTTCAAGTAAAATTCTTACTATAGAACACATTTGGGTAAAGTTAAAAGAAGAAAGAGATAAATTTGGAATAAAGTAATGAGTTTTAATTGTTCAAGAGAGCAATTGATTTGAATTGAAGTTTATAAACTAAATCAGTTGTGGTCCAAATGTTAGTAGGTTGTACTTAGAGGTTGGCTTATTATAATGGAGATTTTGAGTTAAAATCCCTAATGGACGAGATTTTTCTTTTGTTTCCAAAAAAATTTTCATGTGTAATTTTCTCTTTTTATCTTACTTATACTTGTTTCTAGTAATTTTTATGTTTATAAATATTAAACTACAAGTTTCATACAATAATTTACCCCGAGTAACAATTGGTATTAGAGCTAGCTAAGTAAATACTTTGAATGCTATAGGGCATGGCCCAATGCAAACTCAGCGAGATTAAAAAGAAAAAACGAGCAGCTTCTAAGGTACGCGGTACGCCAAGGGCGAAACACTGCAGTAGTACAAAATGACGAACGCACCCGCGCTTTTTCGAACAAACCCACACTTTTTGCCAAGTCTCAGAGTTTTCCCTCTCCCTTCCCCTCCTCCTCCTCCTCCTCCATAGTCATTCAACCTCCAAATTATTGCTTCAATCCAAACTTAAGAACTAATATATGTCCCCACTATTTGAATAATGTTGTTCCTCATTATATTAGGGTCCCTTTTTCTTCATCATCTACTGTAGCTGTGTAGTACTGATTTTGCTAGGGTTTTCACTTTTCAATGGGGAAGCGACGTAATCATGTCATCGATTTGTCGTCAGGCGATGACGATGACGATGACTTCACCATTTCTAGATCCTTCTCTTCCTCAAATAGCAAGCTTAATCGAAGAAACACGATTTCTATTTCTAATTCAACATCGAGGAGAGCTTCCTCGTCCAAAACGACATCGTCGAAGAAGTCGCGCCTTTCGCATTCTCTTTCCTCTTCCGCCCAATCGCTCTCCAATTTTGACGAGGTCTTTTTTCTTTTGATTGAATTTGCTGCTATTTTGTTAAATTAGGTGAGAATTTATGTTGAATAATTTTAACAAAATGCAGTTTAAATTTAATTCTGGAAATTTGGCCGATGATTTCGCTGGGTGTAAGGTATCTATTGGTATGCCATGTTCATTTCTTTGTGTCTTTTTGTATTATCAATCTAATTTCAGAGTTTGGAAGGGCTGGAATTCATTTTTATAGAGGTTGTATGGTTGTGATATCAGATAATAGGCGGTTCGATGGGGCAGAGTCTTGGGTTGATAAGTATAGACCGCATACTTTGGAAGACCTAGCTGTTCATAAGAAGAAGGTTAACCTAAGTGTAAAAGTTATTATAATAATAATAATAACATTATAATTTGAGTTTAGTTTGGCTTATCCTTTACACACATGTTTTTTTGCAGGTGGAAGAAGTTAGAATGTGGCTCGAGGAAAGATTAACGATTCCTAAGGTGCTTACTTTAGTGCTTGATGATAAACTTATACTTTGTAACTGTTATTATACGTCTACAGTTTTACTATTACATGCTTAAAAAATGGATATCGGATTAGTTTTTGCTTCCAATGTTACTGCAGCTAAGGCATACAAGCAAACATGCTTTATTTTGTCATATGGATCTTTCGTTTTTGTATTTTCTGTATCAATGAAGATGAGCATCTTTTCTTGCTTGAATAATCATCTTTTAGTTTTGAGTTCCCGACTGTTGTCCTTAAGATTTTGTACAACTCTTTTTGGGGGAAATTATGTGTGCTCTGCCTTTTTGTATGTTTTTCTCGAGGTGAGTAGTTTGGTTGAGTTTTTAAATTGTGAGCCACCTTATGGGAAATTAGTAATAGCTTGGCAAGTGAAGGCTTTACAACTAATAGAATGCTTTAGATACCTCTTTTGTAGCATTACCTACCCTGTGGATGTTGTTTGTGTTTTGTTAAAGTGGTGAGTTATGTAGTAATACTAAATTATTTGTTAATTTGTATTGCAGCAAGGATCCCAAAGCTACGTTCTCCTCATCACTGGTCAAGCTGGGACTGGAAAATCCGTATGTTCTCGTTCTACCTCATGTCTTGATCTGTTCCTATTCTTTATGTGTGGAGATCCTGCATCCATATGAGCGAGAAGTATTAGTTAACTAGTTAAGAGTACTACCATATAGTTCTCTTAATCTTGTATATGAACTGATATCAGGCCTATCACTCATATTAACTGTGAAAGTGTTCTGATTGTTGGCATTTGACTTCTGTATCTTGTCCTTGCCTGTATGTCCAATACTATTCATAACTTCTTCACTTCATGATCATCAGTGAAATTTCATGATGAAAATTTATGTCATTCTTTATGTTTCTATTTTGTTGTAGCTTTTAGGGACAGGGATAGGATACGCTTGTTTCATTTTTCATTCTTTTCGTTAGTGTAACCGGTAATCCCTAATGGTAGAATGTTTGCAGATTGTGGGTCTTTATGGTCTATGCTCTTGAAATTGGAGTTTTAGATTATGGATAGCCTTGATAAAGAAGCGATAAATAACAACTCATCATATTATAATTGCCTTCTATTATGCATGGTATTGTGAAACGTTTTGGGGTTGGCTGCCTTCACTTCTCCTTTTTGTTTTATACATGGTGTGGTTCCGGAACTTGTTCTTGTCTACGTAAAGGAGTATGAACTATGGAGTATCTGCTCCTCCTACTGTAATAGGATATCTGTGTTTACTTTTTTTTTCTTTTCTTTTAAACAGTAACACTGTGCTCAATATACATCTGCCATTTGCCAGTATTATTTTCCAAATGTAGTGTTTCCTCTGAATGCACTTATACTGGCTGTTCAGTCAAACTTGTGGACCTCGTCCATCTGTCTGTGGTGTTGGGTGTCAATTTTTTCTTGAGCATATGCTTAGCTAATTTCTCGAGCAGGCAACTGTTCGTGTTGTTGCATCTCATTTGGGTGCTGAAATTTGTGAATGGACTACACCTACGCCTACAATATGGCAGGAACATGTTCATTGCTCAGATGCAGGTATTTTTCTACCTATGTCTGTCATCTACTTAAAATTTATGCTAGACATTTAACATCTTCAGTCATGTCCATTTGTTGTTATACCATATTGCTATTTTATTTGACAAATCCTTGTTGATTTACTGCTTATGTGGCATGAAATGTACCGTTATGTATGATTCAGAATGGATGAGTGATTTATTTATTTATTATTTTTGTAAGAATAATTTTCTTGATCATTGATAAGTTTAGAGGGATGGCAGTGCTAACTGAGTGCCTTGGTTAAATTTAATTCTATTCTTTGTAAAATGCCAGAAGAAATTTTTTGTTGTTAAAGGTAGTTGCTAATCTATAGATCATTCCTACTTTTCAACGTGTATTTCCACTATTGGATATATTTCAAAGCATGTTTGGATAGCAATCACAGAGGGATAGGGGAGGGAAGGATTGGCTTGCATTAACCTTCCAAAATATCCAATAGTAGCATACTGAGTCCCTCCATTCCCTTTCCCATTCAGCGACAAATTGGTAGGCAATATCTTCTTGAAAGTACAGTTTATTATTATTCCCAACTATCCTATTATTAAGCCTCTGAAAAATTACTGATCTGTCACTAGGTATTCGTTATATATCTAAGTTGGACGAGTTTGAGAATTTTGTGGAGCGAGCTAGGAAGTACAGAATGCTTTCATCTTCCCTTACTGGGTTAAGCAAGCCCCTGGTACTCTTAATTGAAGATATTCCTGTAGCAAATGGAAAAGTTGCGCAAAGAAGACTTCTCAGTTGCTTGCAGCTTCTTGTAAAATCGGTACTAGTGCCAACGGTGATCTTAGTTACTGATTACAGTGTAGCTGACTCTGTTGATGGTGGTGTGTGCCTGCGGGAAAAACTTTCTTCATCTCTAGAGAGTGTTGGGGCCTGTAAGGTTGCTGTTCCTGAACTGTATTTCCCTTTCCTTGGTGGAGTGGGTTAGCATGTGGTGTAATAATACATTCAAGTTTTTTTGTGCAAAATGTTGATAGTTTTTTCTATTCTGCTGATTTTTCAGATGGCTTTCAATCCCATAACAGTGAATTCAATCAAGAAGGTGCTTTCTAAAATATGTAGACAAGAAAAGTGCAACACATGTAGTGAGCAGGTAAATTTAATAGCCAATGCAAGTGAAGGTGATATCAGACATGCTATCACGACTTTGCAATATGCTTGTCTGAGACAAGAGAAAAGGGGGCTTGTATCTTCTGAGAAATGCACCTCTGATTTAGAAGCTAAAGCTCTCTATTGTGGTCAAAAGGATGCTGGATCACTTCTGGCATATGGAAGGGATCAAACACTATCTTTATTTCATGGCCTTGGGAAATTTTTACACAACAAAAGAGATGCTGATTGTACCATGTCATATAGTAAGCATCAATAACTGCTCATTTTGTGAGTGAGTGCCTAATATTGCTGAAAATTTGATTCACCACTAACTGCAAATAACTGTTAGGATAAGGATCAAAATATACAAGTTGATGGTTGAAGCTCCTATCCAAGACCTCTTCTTAGCTGTTTTTTTTCATTTTTGATTGTGTTTTGTCTCCATTTAGTGCAGAGATGGGTGGGTGTTTTTTTTTTAACTCATTTTGGGAGATCTTCAGTATATTCTATGGACGTCAATCCCCCCTGATCAAGACGATAACCTGCCTACATCTTGTTATAGTGTGCAATTATTATTTTTTGTACGAAGGCTTTTGTATTTTGTTAGTACTTACGGTTTATTTTTTAACATATACGGAGTAGTAAACTATATGTTGTGGTTTTCTCTTAAGATTTATAAGACTCAATTAATATGGCCTAATTGCTTTTCTTATTGAAGGGCTAACTCAGAAATAATATTTTGTTGTTACAGTTGTGTGTAAATTTAACTCTTCTTTCCCAGGGCAGGAGCTTCTTTCGAGGCCTGGTGTGATGTCTTTGTCTATTTGAAGGGTATTGGAGTAATGTCATAAGTCATTGTGCTATGTTTTTACTTTCTATTTGCTCCATAATCGTCTCATTGTGTTCCAGTTGAGTCCTATGTATTTCAGCCCCCCCCCCCCCCCCCCCCCCCAAAAAAAAAAAAAAAACTCTAGCCTCCCATCCCTCCGCCCTCCTCTGGCTGAAAACAATTGCCAAAAAAGAGGATAGAAGTAGAAAGAATTGTTAGTTGATTTTTGCCATTCTTACTCTTAACAAATTAACCCTGATCCTTGTGTAAATTCTTCAGAATAATTATTACTGTAATTTGCAGATGATGATGGATTCTACTTGAAAGAAGGATTTACAAGATTACCTTTGAAGATGGATGCCCCAGAAAAGGTTCTTTGTCAAGCACATGGGCAAGCAAGGCCAGTGGCTGAATTTCTGCATGAAAATGGTGAGTGTTTGAACAAAAATGTCTTATATTTGTGGCTTTTCTTGGAGTGTTGTGAAACATCTTATGTTCATGAAGTACTGGGGGTTGCAATGTTTTGAGATTAGTTGTTACTTAGATGTCATGTGTAGGCTTGTTTTTATTCATTAATAATTGATTTTATTTTTTATTTTCTGTCTAGTCAAAGCAGATAACAAAGCTTAAACTAGAATTTCTGCATTCACGTGCATGTACAGTGCATTTGATCTCATAAGATTTATATTCCTAATTGTGTTAGTTGAATATAATGCTATATCTGGCTTGGAATCATTGCTTATCGTCAATCTCTTGTTATAATTAGCTAGACTTTAAATGCATGCCACAAGTGTCTTCTGGTTTAACAATGATATGCTCTCAATTCTTGGACCTTGCAGTTTTAGATTTCCTAAGTCAGGAGGCCATTGAAGATGCTTGGACTGTGGTATCATATTTGTGTGATGCTGACTGCCTTCTTTCCTCATTTCATCGAACTTTGGCCAGAGATCATGAAGCAGAAAATGTTGTTCAATCAGCTGCTGCCTCAGTTGCTGTGCGTGGAGTGCTCTTTGGAAATGCTCATCCTTCTACTTCCAGGTGTGACAATTGTGTGCATCTATTGTTTATTACAATTTGTGCTGGCTTCTACTGAGTTATGTGTCAATTACCCTTTTGCACGATAGGTGGCACTCTATACGTCGACCTGAGCTTTGGCAGGCAGAGAAATCAACAAGGCGCAATATGGTGGGTGTTATCTATGATTACATAGTTATGTCCATACTTTTTTGTGATTGGAAGATTCTAGTTCTTACATACTTGGTACTTGGTATGATTAGTGGCAAGTATGAAGCGAAAATCTGTTTGATTCATTGTTTCTTTATAATTAGCTGTGGATTCAGATGCATTGGTAAATCTTCTGTGAATCAATTGTCAAATTAGCTTTCTAAACTTTTCCATGGCTTCTTAGCACTTCATTATTTTGACATCTTGGAGCAGCATAGTGGGGATTTCATGTAAGTGGTGGAATTTGCTTTCTTTATGTCTTTAGACTGGCATTTATCTGTGTTTCCTTTTTTTTTTTGGTCCTTCTCTTCCATGAAATTTTGCTGTTGGAATCCATGAGGCTAAAATGGCTAATTACTGTTCTTTGGAAGTTTGGAGCCTTTGTCTATATCCAAATTCCTGCCGCTCCTGCTTAAAGCTTATTGCTGCTAACTGCAATTAATCGATTCTCTTATTTGTCATGGCAGCATGAGATGGAGAGCCAAAGGCTTGAGTATTGTTTTAGTGTAGGATTGTCCAATGTATCTGCTATCTGCACTGACTACAGACCGGCACTTAAATGGCTTGGTTATAGAGCATCTTTGCCTTTAGAGCATGCTGATGTTAGCAACAGCTTAAGACAAGATAATTTGCTGGAAATTGATGAACTTGATCAATCAGATCCCCATAATCAATGTTGTGACATTAGTGATGATGACATTGAAGAATGGTAATTTTTGCTTCATGGCTGCACACCTGCATTTGAGGAAGTCTTAATCAGCTTCACAGCTATTATCTGGTGCTTCTTTTGTCGGCTCATATTACAGTGGCAAGTGGATTTTGAGGTATTTAGTTTGGGGGAAGAATCTGTTATCAGATCATTTTTTCAATCCGGACTTTTGAAGCTTCAAGTGAAGCATAGCAATCTGCGATGGAATGCTTGCTACTTAGGTACCGTCTTCTCGGGCACAGACCCTGAAGTTAAGTTGTATCGTAGACTTGTACATAATGAAATTTTAGCTTGATCTGTGACCCCATAAGGCCATAACTAATGCAGATGATGAGCTTGGATGGAAAATGATGCGATATTGATGGCCGACATAGATGAAGCAATATTTTGTAGCATGTAATTATGACAACGGCCTCTTTTTTTTCTTTTCTTTTTTTTAAAAAAAAGGTTAATTGCAACAACTTGGTCATGTATGTGTAAGTGTGTACCTACGATCTCATCAGTTCAACATTTGTCACAAAGGAAAGGGAAAGCGATGATCATTTACCTTTGCAGTACCTCCTGTGTCATTATCATTTACCGTTGCAGTACTCCTTGTGTCATTCTCGTTTTCTTGAATTACGTTTTCATGGGTTTCCTGCTAAAGTTATCTATGGTGCAACGACTTTCTATTTTGATATCAAACTTATAGCCTAATATGGCCTTATAAGACCAATAAACATATTAAGGAGTTATCTATGTGTTAGGAATTTTCTAAAAATAATTGAATTTTAAAAGTTATTATATTCTATTTTTGAGATATTTTTTAAAATTGGAATAAGAATATTGGATATTTCTTAAGAACATATGAGGAGGCTTAGAATTATTAAAATTCCTTTTATTGGTCTCTAAAAGCCTTAAAATGTGTTTAGGATTTAATTTTAATAATTTTGAAAATTAGTTTAAATAGTTGTTTAAAGACAAGTAGATGGTTCAACATACTTTTAAGCTTAATAAGACCTTATAGGACTCAAGATAAGTACATTAAGGTGTTATCTAATAGGTTCGAAATTGTACAAAATCAAATTTTGAATTATTATGCATTGTTTTCAAAAATATTTAGACATTAAATCCTTCTTTAAGTCAAATGATGAGGATTAAAACTTATCAATGTCTTATATTCATTTATTGGGCCTAATATAACCCTATTAAAGTATCTTTTACAGAGTTTGAAATTATCAAAAATAATTGAAATTTGAAAGTTAATACACTATTTTTTAGAATACTTCATAATTAAAACAAAAATAATAGGTGCTTCCTAAATTCATGTTAAATATTTATAAATGAAAAAAAAAAGTCAAACAAAGTATCTTCGTTGCTTTGTGTGAAAAAACAAAAAAAAAAATTCAAATTTTTTTTACTTTTTTAACCAAGTAGTTTCGGATTTAAAAAAAAAGAGGGGACAAATGTTTCTTCAACAAAACAAAACCATCCAAAGCCTCCTCCCTTCACATCGTTCCATATTGATCAATCACTCCCACAATTCATTGCATTTCGGGTTACCCTCTAATCATTGATCAAAACCAACTATTTACACTCCCAATTCCTTAAAATCATTGCTAACAACCTTTACCTCATTACATTTTTGCTGGATTTCTGAAGAACTATCCGATTTTGGTTTTTTGCGGTTATCATATTGAAGTTAAAAAGGACAGAGAAAATGGCGGGAGTAGGGTTGCCTAAGGAATTATGCAACGGTGTTGATATCTTGACCTAGGTAGATTTGGACCCAACAGCGGTGGTTTTGGAGCTGTTCCGCCGGTTATTAGTGGTGGGGAGAATGGCGTGTTGAAGAAGATGAAGGCCCTTGAAAATGGTGAGAAGGAGGTAGAATAATGACGAGGTCACTGGTGATAAGGGGACATATATGGCTGGTGTTTTGGTTAGATACCATCAAAGTTTGCTTCAAAGGACAAAACATCATCTTGGTATTGATCAATTTCTAAAATTTCCTCTTGATTTTGCTGTTTCATGTAATTGGTTTACATTCTGATGAATTGAGGAAGTTGGTTTATCTTAATTAATGTTGTAAGGATTAGTTTGGTGGGTTAATGTTTAGTTCTTCGAGTGAGTGCCTTTTGTGATTTTACTGTGGATTATTGTTACTGTGATGAGATCTGTTAAGTTTTTTTTTTCTTATTAATGAAATTATTTCATTAATATGTTGTTAGTGCCTAAATGAGCTATCCAAGTGTTTTAACTATCAAATATGTTGTTGTCGTATGTATCAATTAAGTGCCTTGATATCACTTAGGAAAATTTATTTATTAATATGTTGTTGAAGTAATATTATTGTCATTAATATGTTGTTGAAGTAATATTATTATCATTAATATGTTGTTGAAGTAGTATGTGGCTTTACGTTGATTCAAGTGGAAAATATTTATTTAAAAAATAAAAAATTTAACTTTGGGAAACTAATTATCTTAAAAAAAATAATAAAGGATTTTGTTTAGTTTAGATACTATGGAAGTTATCTTTTCAAATCTTTTGTATTTCACCAAAGATTACATCCTAAGCAACACCAAAAGATAACCCTCGTACAAATTTGTGAAACTACCAACACATTATTTTCTCCAATAATATAGGATAACCTGATTTGATGACCTATTACGTGTGGTTCTGCCATTTATATGAGCTCTTGCCGATTCATTTATTACTTTAGTGTAATATATTATTTTTCCTTTCACATAAAAAATTCTTAAAACGTTAATTTAAATCTATGCTTATATAACTTGCCAATTTTTTTAGTCCATAGCTCTACTACTAAAAAAGTTGATGACAATATACTTTGTTTATATGTTTACAATGTCAGATAATACTATGAATATTTGTTTCAAAAAATATTTGCGTTTTTCTTTTTTCCAGATACCAACTTACGTACATTAGATACCTAGACGAAAGCAGATTATCCAATTAGACTCAATTTATTTAATTTAGAGTACTCTGTAAACCCAAATAATGTCTTACATAAAACTCTACTAAAAAATATAGTGTATTAGGGATGTTCACTTTTGTTCCTTCAAGAAGAAAGCATGATTCCAAAATTAACCATTTAATATAAAGGAAAAACAACATTACCTTCTTAAATAGGATATTTGTTTCAGGAATATTTGCGTTTTTGAATTTGTTGGACACCAACTTACGTACATTAGATTTCTAGCCAAAAGCAGGTAACCCAATTGGACTCAATTTATTTAATCCAGAGTAATTTGTAAACCCAATTAGTGTCTTACATAAAGCACTACAAAAAATATAGTGTATTAAGGATGTTCATTTTTGTTCCCCCAAGAAGAAATCATGCTTCCAAAATTAACTATTTAATATAAAGGAAAAACAACATTACCTTCTTAAATATTTGTACAATTTTTGCATTTTAAAATTCGTTGGACACCAACTTACTTACATCAGATTTCTAGCCGAAAGCAGGTAACCCAATTAGACTCAATTTATTTAATTCAGAGTACTTTGTAAACCCAATTAATGTCACTTTAGCATTAATCGAACATTAGATTTCTAGTCGAAAGCAGGTAACCCAATTAGACTCAATTTATTTAATTTAGAGTACTTTGTAAACCCAATTAGTGTCATTGTTAGATTTGCTACCTCCATCACCCGCATGTTGTTTTATCATTTCCTTTCTCACACAGCCTCTTCACTTTCGTGCTCCCTTATTTTCGCCATTTCCTCTTGTTGAAACACCAACACAAATAATAAGTGTGATCAGGCAATTCATCCAAACACCAAGACAAAGCCACCAACCGACCCTCTAAACTCTATTTCCCAAAAAATTAAAAAATAAATCCTATCCCCAACACAAATAGTATGTGTGATGTTGTCTTTGAGAAATTTGGTATTTTGGGTTTGATTATTGATGATTTAGAAGTTGTTTGATGAGTGATGATTAAGGTTAGTGATATTGTTATCCAATGTTTATCTCTTGGTAGTTTTTGTTGTGGTGGTTTTGTAAGTTAAGTTTTTTATTTTTTTGTATAAATTTTTTTTCACCCAAAGCTACCCTTTTTATTTTTTAAATTTTTTTCCCCAACCCAAGCTACAATTCCTTAAATTTTTGTTTGTATTCAATTTGTTGTTAGTTTTTTAAATTTTTTTTCATCCGAACCTATTATTTTTACCCGAGCAATAAAAAGCCTCGATTTAGGATTTGCTCAAACCACATTAACTTTTGCTCATAAATAATATACAGGATAACTGCAACACTTGCCTCTTCAGTCTTCTCGATGGTCTAACATGGTTTGCATTTGAGTAATTTTTAAGTATTTTTACATGTTTATACTCTATGCTACATTCTTGATACGACTATCGGTGTATTATCGTACATAGTAGTCTTGTACATTGATTGAGCATTTGAGCCTGTGACGAGTTATATAATGGCTATATTTTTTTGCTAATTATGGTGCATGTATCGGTTTTTGACTAGTAGTTGGTACTCTTTGTTTGAACTTTGAAATTATAGATGTCTGGCCCACGGCCCATCTACTGGTCAGGAAAGTCGTCGTCCATGCAGCACGAGCATCCGGGGAGTGCTTAGTGGACAATGTCCCTAACCAAGGTGTTGGTTGACTTGATGGTTGATCAGATTCAGCAGTGGAACAGCCAGAAGATTTTGGTGGGAAATAAGTGGAAGTTTATTTGCGACGAGTTTATAGCAGGACCGGTTTGAAGTGGGATGGATGGGGAAGAGTTGAATTTAGATCCTGTGAGCAATATTACAAAGGACTGCTCAACAAAATCAGAAGAAGTGGCTTGCATGTCGAATGAGCAACAAAAGTCTGTGTTTATGGATACCCCCTCATCCAGTCAACAGGAAGAGGGGACGGACAGGGCATGAGGATGTGATGGCTAATGCTATTTAAGCAATGGCAGCTGCATGGATAATGAGGGCAGATGCAATGCAGTCAGATATTTACCATATCCAACTGTGTAAATGCTTTGGATGAGTTGCACAGCGTTAATGAAAATGTCTATTTTGCTGCTCTTGATCTTTTAAACAATCCGATTTCCAGGGAGATGGTCTTGTCGCTGAAAGCTTATAGCGGTTGTTGTGATTGCAGGGTAAAAGCAAAGCACCCTCTAGTTCTTAGGGTTAGGTTAGCTGGCTGATATAAGGTTAATATTTAACTGAAGCTTACACAAAACTACAGCACAATTTAACTGATGTTTGTCATGGATGTGAATAGATTTTAAATTTTGAGGCTATTGATTTTCTTAACGACCCACTAATTTTACATTTTTACCCATAATCCAAGGTGTTAGGTTCTCTCAACTAGGCTATTGAAGTATAGAATATTGGAAGTGATAATTTCATTACATGTAATGCCTTAACCTCATAGTAATAAGTGGATAAAAAAATCATCATCTTTGTATGAAGCATCGTCATTTTCAGGCAGATGCAAGATGATATCATGGTGACATGAGAATTACACGGTTTGATTCTATGTAGTGACCTGCATTCGATTTTTAGATCATCTAAGTTGTGATTGCTTCTTTTAGTGTTCTTTCATCTTCATTGGAACCTGTCACTTCCCTAAGAGAGGAGAGTAGGAGCATAAACATCATCTCCTCACATGTAGGATACCACCATGATGTAGAGTATATTACATTTTGTTCATGTCAATTTTTGCTTCATACGTATCTTTTCAGTATTACAAGGAATAATTGGGGACATCTCAAAAGGATGGGCGGTGGCTAGTCTGCTAGTGCACGTAACATGCACATACAGTAAATAAACCCAAAGTTCTGCTCCTACCAGAAAGTAAGTGTAGTATAAGTTTGTTAGTACTAATCAATTGCTTTTTAAAATGATGCAAATTGCAAAGCTGACAGATTCGCTGATATTGAAACAGATTCCGTACTGCTGGTGGTCTTTGCAAATTCTATTGTCCTTAACACATAAACCCCACACTCTCAAAATTTCACTGGAACTCTATTTAAATACATAATAGTACTAAGTTTAACACCTAAAGGCAGTAAATAAATTAATTTCACTCCAGCATTCAGCTAAAGCTTTCATTAGACCAACACCTAGTCATCCTCTAACTCTCTAAGGCTAAGATGAAGCTATACACAGGATAATAAGGAAAAAAAGAAAAGTATGATCTAGTACCCGGTTTCAACGTCGCATGTCAGCTTCTAAGCCATCATCAACCTCTTCACATCATGCTCTTGATCCATGTTTTTGGCCTCGTTGTACACCTTCTCAAAAGCTTGCTTACAGACACTTGAGAAACCCGTCATTGCCTGAAAAACATGGGGAAGCCCCATCTGCATGTTGTTTAATGTCATGGCTCTGGTTACGCTAACTGCTTTCTCGTGCTTAGCCTTCTCCTCTTCCGCCTTGGCTTTTAACATGTCCACCTTTGCACGTTTTTCACCGACTGGATCCCGTCCTTTTCTTGAGCTTGACATATCAGGCATCGAGTGTGATCCATACTTCACTTCTAATGACCTTAGCTCAACTGCCCTCTTTTCGAGCTGCTTGTTGGCAGCCTCTGATCTCTTTTTCTGCTTAAGCTCCTCTGCTTGTTGAACCACAATGGCATGAATAACAGTCCACAAGCTTTTGATTCCTTCAGATGCCACTTTGTCGGGGACATTATCGATTTCAAGCTGCCACTGTTCACAAAGGGAGTAGATAGTGGAGTCTTGGATGGACCTCATCAATGGGTTTTTGTTGAACTGGAAGAGGCTCAAACGGAGCCACCCAGTAAGGGAACGAATATAGTTACGTTGGGCTTTGACTAAGTTGCAAAATGATTGATGCCATTGTTGTAGTTCCACCTCAAGCTGCAATGTGGACTGACGATGGATCTCAGATGTGGGTTCGGAGGAAGGGATGGCATTAAGAAACTTGAGCTGATCAACTATGTGCATTTGGACTTGGTGGCACTCGTACATGCTCCTCCACATGCACATAAACCTAAAAATCATGTAACAAAAGCTTTAGCTGCAACATTGAAAGAGCATTGATCAAGGTAGAAGTGCTGAGATAAGAAATGTAAGATAGAGCATAAAACTTAAGAAGCTCTAACAAACTGTTTCTTAATTTACAAATTTTGGACCCCACAACCTTATAAGTTTTTTTTTGAGGTAAAAAGAGTTAATAAGTGATGTAGACGGGATTTGATATATGACATTTACTAGTCATTATTTTGTTGAAAACACTAATAATTTACATTAACAAAGTAACGCTGGTAAATTTATGTATGAGACTCCATACAAAAGTACTTGTATACTAAGAGAAAACAATGGTCGAAGTTCAAATTCAAATCAAATAGGAAGGTTATTTATACAGTTGCAGGGGGTGGGTGGTGTTCGAGAAATTGAAACCTGCTTGTGGCTGCTAGTAACATACGGTAAATTGAGAAAAAGACTAGACCATCACGCATGTGCACAAGTCAGAACCCGTTTCTAATAAGAGTAAAATTCATCACATCCTTTACTGATTAGAGGTCCGGATACAATATCAAAACAACTATTACAACTCAATGTTAGACGAAAGTGCAAAACTGCAATATGTACTTTAAAAGATTCAATACAATTTTATGGTTTTGATAGAATGGTTCGTTCCCATCTAGAGCTCCAATCCAATGGAAATTGCACGCTGCACCAATATACACCTCAACTATAGTACTAGTACTTGTATTTTTTTGTCCTTTTTTCACCTCTAACATGAGGCTCTGCAAGTACTGAGTAGTTAATAATTCAATCGTTATTTTTTCTGCTTGTCTTCCAAAAAAGATGACATTTTTGGATAGTATTTGAAAAAGTGAGTCAAATTCCGATCTTAATACTCAATTTTGGAATAGAAATAAAGAGTACAAATAACAAGCAGTCAAAATCAAAATCTCTCTTTCTGCAGCATGGGATCGGTTTCCCTGTTAGTACTAACCTACTCTTCCTACTGTGGTAATACTGGCATACCTTCTTCTGACCTGGAAACTTTTCTACATATTGACCTCCTTCTAAATGAGTTAAGTACTCTTATCTCAAAATAATTACCCCCTTAATCTCCAGCAGACGACAGTTCACGAATTCGAATCAAAGCATCCTAATAATTATCCATAATGCAATTCAAGCAACTCATATCATAGGTGATCATTGCTAACAAAAGAAAACTTCTAAGGGCTAATACTACACTGTGACATACTTGGGTTCCTCTTTAGCAGTTTTAATCTCAGATTAAATTGCTTTCCTGTCAGTTATGTACCTCTAGAAGAGCAAGTCCATGTGACACATTTTATCAGTAGATAATAAGGAGTATGCTACTATCATCAAGAGAATAAGGTTAAGGCATAAAGCTTACACAAACTAAAACAAGCAAAACGACATTCTACCAAAGACAACATAGGGCACGTGAATGTCAATGACAATCTACCTCTCCCTAAAACATGTGATCAGACATCCCAAATTTCTGCAATTACATTTATCATCAATATGCTAATGTTTTGTTGATAAAGAAAATGGATTAGCAAGAAAATTTTACCCTTTAACAATGTCAAGAAGTTGAGGGTAAAGCTCCGTTTCCCTCAATTTGATGATCTCATTAGAGGTAGATTGGATGGCCTGAGAAGCAACCTCTATTTGCGACTCCAATTTTTCCACTTCTTTCTTTGTCTTCTCTGTCTTAAAATAGTCGGCTCTCTTCACTTCCAGCCTCCTTAGCTGTTCTACCATCTTCTCGTGTTCCATTTTTAGTTTCTCTGCATTCTGCATTAATCAACATATGCACAAATTCAATAATCAAAGCCTGAAATGATCACTTATGCACTCATATAACCCACATTGACAAAATTTCTTAAATTAATATTCTAAGGACATGCTTGGATTAGAGGTAATACACTAGGGGAGTAATAAAAGTTAAAGTAATGAAAAACAAGGTTAGTGAAAGTAAATTGTAAGATAAATATAGTGTTAGTATTATGATAAAAGGAGAACTAATACCCTCATTTAAAGAGTAATAGATACACACTACACCCGAGGATAGTTATTACCACCATAATGAGGGTAATAATCAATCTCCCAATTTCTTCTTCTTCCTTATACAACAACTCAAATATTTTCCTTTCCACCTCATTCCTTATTAACACCTCTATTTACCTTTATTTTTTATTAGTTTGACTTTTATCACCTCCTTAATCTATCTCTTTCGATCCAAGCATGGCCTAAATGTGTTAAGAGAAGATGAATATCCAAAACCGGAATCAAACCGTCAACAACATAGTAGTAATCAAGGTGCTTTGTTCCAAACATGAATCATTGAAACCAGAGAAAGAGAGAAGTTTGACTAGAATACCTTGACATCATGGAAGAGCTTCTTTTCCCAAGCATAGAGCCTCTCGATAGTAGAACAATGACTGCTACCACCAACACCATTAACATTATTTACCACCCCCATTCTACCAAGCATCATATCATCCCCTAGTTTACCACATCCTAACCCGTTGAACTTACCACTTGAACCCCACAACATTGGGCTCCAGCTCAAACTCCTCCCATTATTATACACCTTCCCTACAATTTCAACATTTAACAACTAATTAAAATGTCCATAAATTAGCTGACAATTTTAGTAAAAATACGATTACCTGAAGAATTGAGATGATGATAATTAGTACAAGTTGGGAGATTAGCAGAAGTATGAACTTCTAACACACCAGACACAAACCCACCAGCGTCAGCCGCTCTAAGAAAATACTCATCCAACTCTTTTATGATCTCCACAAGTTCCTTACCTTGCCTCGAAACGACAACCACCATCTCGCTCTCCTTCGAAAACCCACTCACCACAGACGGCGGCGCCGCCACATTCGCCGCCGCTCTCATCGGAGTAACCATAGTCGTAGTAGTAACAGTAGTAGCTACTTCCTCCCACTCCTCCTCATTCCCACTCCTCGGACCAGAGGAAGGAACAAATGGGTCCCAGAAATCCCAGGTGGACCCCGCCACCGGGGGAGGCGGAGGGGGTGGTGGAGGGGGTAATGCTGAGGTGGTAGTAGTGGAGGTAGTGGTAGTCCAAGTGTCAGTACTTGGAGACATGGAAGGTGGAGGTGGAGGAGTAGGAGGAAGCGGCGGCGGAGGGAGCGGTGACGGGGATGTGTTGGGGTGGTTTCGATGGTGGAGGAGCGAGGATTCTCCTGAGGAAAACTGGAGCAGGGCGGACCCAGTAGAGCGAAGTGAACGGAGGTAGAATGAGTGTGAAGATGAGAGGAATTGTCTAGCTTCAACTAACTGTTTCATGTATCTCTTCCTTGCTCTGCATCTTGACACCATTTCTTGTCTATCAATTCTTGACACACAACACCCCATTGTATCGTACAGCGCCCTTGTGTCTTTTACCCTCTTACAGTGAAATAAAAATAAAAGACAGGATTTGATGAACTATGGAAGATCCGCCATTTTAAGGGAAAAAGCTCTGTTTTTTTGAGTTTATTTAAGAAGTGGTAAAATGAAAAAAGTTGAATATTTGAGACCGTAACGTTAAAAAAAATGGAGGATTTAGAAGATGGGTTGTTGATTTAAAGAAGAAACGCCGGACTGTTTTTAGACGTGGAATTTTTGGAAGGGTAAGTAAAAGAAGAGGGTTGAATCTTTTGAGGAAGAGGAGATAAGCTTTTAAGTTTTAACTGTGATAAGTCACTGCACACTTGGCTTCTTTGAGCTTACTTCTCTCTCTAAAAAGCTCTGCTTTTGGGTGTAGAGAGAGAGGCAGAAGGAGCACAATGAAACATAGGGCAGTGTGCCGTTAATTTTTTCTTATAGTAATCCGGGTTTTTCTTACTGACCATATTGCCCCTTCTCATGCCGTTTTGTTTTGGATACTTGGAATCTTGGATGTATGAAGAAGAATGTTTAAAGATTGTTTCAGTTTTGTTTAGTAGTTGTAACTTGTAAGTTGTAACTAGACTAGACTCACTGAATGTCTACATGACTAAGAGTAGGACTGTAGTAGAGTGAGTGTTTTCCAATTGGGGATTAAAATGACTATTTAGTCCTCCAGAAATATATAGCCAATTAATTACGTATATCTTTGATTTCTGGAAATATCAACTGAGAATTTATTAAGCAATTAAGGTCATTGACTGTGTGTGTAGGTGGTTATAATGTTATTAATGAGGGACATTTGATTAGTTCAACGGGTCGGTTTTGGGTTGATCCCTCACGGGTCGGTTTTGGGTTGATCCCTCACGGGTCGATTCTTATCGGGTCAATTTTGACTATCGGGTCGGGTCATTATTGGGTCGGGTTAAATCAATTATTTGCTTGGTCGGGTTCGGGTCGGGTTCGGTTCGGATGGTATTTGGTTCGGATCAAGGTTGGTTCGGGTCGTATTTGTTTTGGGTCAAGGTCGGTTCTAGTACAATCGGATCGGATCGGTTCCTAAACGGGTTATATCGGGTTATTGTGGATTTGGGTCAAGGTCGGTGCTGGTAAAATCGGGTCGGTTCCTGAATGGGTTATAGCGAGGTTATTTTAGGTTCAGGTCAAGTTCGGTTCTGGTAAAATCAAATTGATTCCTAAACGGGTTATTTCGGGTCAAGGTCGGTTTTGATAAAATCGGACAATGATGATGGTTAATTCATAAATTGGACAATGATGATATCGATAAGTCATTTAAAAACAAAATATTTATGAGGTAATGATTATTAAATTTGTATTATCCTATCAAACTAGTCTATAGCATACGATGTTAAGTTTATATATACATAAGAATTTGTAATATGTTTAGTTTGAATCGACAATGACAAGTTTGGTTTCAAAGTTATTAGATATTAGGTAAAAAATAGGTATGTCAAGATTACGTCATATTCATGTATATTCAGATTATTAACACATCCAGTGAATTCGGGTAACGAATTGTTATAAATCCGGTTATATTGTTTATGTGTCGGTTTCAATCGGTTTCGGGTTCTTTTCAGGTCGGGTCCGTAACGGGTCGGACGCGAATCGGGTTCGGGTCTTTGAATATCGGGTCAAATCGATTTCGGGTTAACTTTAGGTCGAGTTGGGTCGGTTTTCGGGTCTCACTTTTCGAGTCATAATCAGGTCGGGTCCGGGTAACTTATCGGGTCAGGTCTGATTATGAGATCTCTACATTTGATGCACACATTTTTTAATTTGTTTTGGGGAGTGCAACACTACAAATCTACAAGGGGTACTCTTTACTTTGGTAATCTTTGAACAAAGATTTTTACAAGGTGAAACCTTTTTTTACTCCTCTCGTGTGAGGTTTATTATGGGGTAAATTGGACATATAGTATTTTAGCAACGGCCATAACGATCCTATTTGGGAATGTCTCAGAGTAGGATGGATATAAATGGGGTTGGGTGCGACTACACTAATGAGAAGACCCGGAGCACGTAATCATCTCTTCGTTAATTTATAATTGTTTTATTTTTATTTATAGGGTTAAAATTTAAGAAATTTAACTATAAGTTATCATCATATTACAACAAATAATATATTTAAGTAGAATCTTATTAGATATATGTCAATGTTAATTTTTAAATATCAAATTTTCATATTTTTTTGTCTTACGAATTTAGAGTAAAAAAATGTTTCAAACCGTGTATTGGATATCGTAAAAAGTCAATTAAGGCAAAAAATTAGGGATAAATGGAACATGCGATGTATTTTACTCGGTAATAAAATTTTGAGGACTCTCATTACCAAAACAAAAAAAAAAAAAAAAAAATGAAATTTTGAGGACTCAGCAACTGTACTAAAGCAGGTCAAATAATTAAGATCAGTGTCTCTGTCTGGTGGAGGCGCTGTAATTACGTAGAAAAAGAATAGTATTAGAATCTCCTTAAAGAGATCCTTGTAAATTTCTAGTAATATTGAAAGCTAGAGACATGCACGGGCGTGGCGGAATATTACGTGTCTTATTCGAGTAATTTAACTGAGAAAACTGGATCTCTATTACAAGTATACAATGCGAAATCTGGCAGCATATGCATTGTCATGTGCATTTGCTGTCAACATGAACAAATAATACTTCATATGATGGGAAGTTCCACTGTATATCTTGCCCTGAGTAGTAAACTATTACAAGGAGGCATTGCATATTTCGGAAGATATGGAAGACGGTATTGCATTGGTAGGACAACGAGTGAGTCGTTGAGAGTCTTAAGACTGTAGCAGTGTAGTACTCCGTAGTGTGATACTGTTGTGATCAATGTCTTATCATGCTCTACCCCTTTCAGCTACGGGTATAAAATATTAATATGCTGGATGTTATTTTTATTGAGTTTGAATTCCATCTAAACATTTTTATTTCCAGTCCAATCCCCCCAAAACCTTTCTGCCCTATTCTTTTATTTTTATTTTTTATCCTTTACCTTAATTCACAAAATCTATTATTTTTTGCATGTACACATTTATGTTATTAAATATACATATATAAATATTATTTTAAAAGGTGTAAACTAAGGAAAATATTTTTGCATTTATCAACATGCCCACGATTACTCCGCCTTGTCCTCATGGACAAGTTCTTTAAATTGAAAGGTAAGCACTCGACTATCTTGCCAAAAAATAAAAAATAAAAATCACACATGTAAAATTTAGTAATTTCCAAATATTATTTTTATTATTATTAGTTTCATATTATTTTATATCTTGTCATAATTCTAAAAATTTGTAAGAGACAAAATAAACATATATTTTACAAACTATACATAAATTTGTATCAGTCAATTAGTGTTGTATTGGGGCAATTAGTAGATTTTCCATGATTTGATTCATTTATTAGATGTGGGTAAAAGGTTAAAAAAAATTTAACCATGAAAAGAGATACGTGTGGCCATTGGTTCTAAAGTCTTATGTTTTAGTATAGTTATAGATAGATATTACGGAAAATTCCAAAAATTTTGATTTAAGTGGACTTTTGGACTCCAAAAGGACGAATTTGAATCCATTAATCCAAAAATTTTGGGCTTGAAAAATTTAGTTCTAAGTCCTATTCAAACTTTTTCAAGTCTAGTTCAATCTTCTTAGTCTTGATTGAACTTTAGACCTTTTCTAGTCCATTTATAATCCTACGTCCAATTGCAAAATAGTAACAGAAACTTGAGAGCATCTAAATTATAGATGCATCCTCTCACATGATTTACACAATTGCATGTGAACTTTTTCAAGTGAAAGGTTGCACCTAAAATCTAACACATGAAAGTGTATAGAATATGGGTTTTGGGGGAGTGGGCTATCTGAGATCAGTGTTTTACCCAATGGGCCTCATTAACAAGGATATCGTCGTACTATTGGGGGCCCACACACTGGTGAGGCATTCTGGACCGACTTCGCTTTGTTCATTTTTTAGTAGGCTAAGTCCAAAGGTTTAAATTATGCATTTTTGGTTTGTTTTGAAGGGTGAAACACGTCAAGGACAGATCAGGATTTGATGGCAACTTCACCCGAAATACTCTGAACTTTGATAACTCTTACTTGGTGTAAGAACTATGTAGATATACTACGTTCAAAAATATTTTTCTTTCATAGTTTTATATATTATTACATTGGGCACGATCCATCCCAAGCTCAGTTTATTGGGGCTTGCCCATCTTTAGCACCATGAAGAAAGCAGTCCATACTTATTCATTAATTGTTTAAAATAGCTAGATTTTATTTGATTCTCACTTTAGATTCATTTTAATTTCCAAGTATTTTTGCTAAGATTCATACTAGAAATATCGATAAGTAACGGAGTAAGTAATTCAATACATAAGTATCCTAGCGTTTTCATGCATTGAAAATGGTTTCTCCATTAACCTTTGGTCACCGTAAGATTAGGCATCTAATATTATCTGACAGTGTCATTGGAAATAGTCTCTCCAATGAGGGACGCTCGCTTCCGTCCCTTTGTTGAGTTCTATGCATGCAAGTGTATGTGTGTGTCATTGTGTCAATGCAAGTTTCTTCATGCACGAATCACTAGCTATAAAATATTTTGGCTACATATTTTCTAGCTTAACTTGCATAATCCATTTTAAGGTTTGATTGATTTAATTATACTTACTACGTATAGATAACACTCTTTGTAGCAAGTGTGTAAAAATATGATTGGATCATATAGCATTCTTCAGGGATTATGCAGAATCTCACCAGAAGCTGTCTGGGCTAGGGTTTAACTTTTAAGAATCCAACGTATCTGAAGACGACAGTTGTGACAACTGACGAGCAGATTGAGTGCCATCAGTCTCATGGACTGGAAGTTGCATACTACCCGGGGCAATACGACGGATATGCTCGATCTATGACATGCGGGTAATGGCTGCGGTCCAGGCTATTGTTAAAATATCTGTTCATATCATTATGCAAGTTGAAATTTATTTCTTGACTTTTATACGGCCTCAAGGATTAATTTACAATATTTTATTTACTGTATATCTCCGAGGGTAATATCTAGGTGAATACATCCGCAAATAAAACTATGCAGGCGGTTGCACCGGTGCAAAACGTAAGAAAATCACTACAAAACACAGACTTCATTAAATAAGGGAAAAACACAATTCATTATTTCTCAACGAAAATCATTATTAATGCTCTGTAATTTGTGTCATTAATGCTTTGTAATTTGCAATTATGTTGAAAATATAATAATAACACAACTATTGAGATTCTTTTTAATTTGATTTATTTAATTTGATTTATTTAATTTGCATCACATTTTAAAATCTGACGAATTTATACACTCACACCATTGTTGAAAATATCATGTATATTACTTGATATGTAAATGTACATCACGTACAAAGAAGTTGTTCATTACAAAGTCATACAATATACATCTGTGTCATTATGATTACAATATATAAACTCAAAATTTAAATGTACATATATACTGTACATTACACAAAGAGTTATTATTGTTGAACATTTTATGGATTTGTAATGTACATTTCTTATGAACTAAATGTACACTATAAGTACTTTCAATGATCATAAAACGCATATATCATTAATTAAGGGATATAGTCAGTACATATGAACATTCTATATATTTCCAATGAATATTTTATATATTTATAATGAACAATATACTCAGTACTAATGAATATTCTATATATACTTAATACTCATTATATTGGAATCAAATTAAATATACTCAATACTAATGAACATTCTATATATTTCTAATGTTCATTATAATCAATTTAAATGTACATGCTAAATAAACAACATACGCCAGTAATTTCTCATTGAGCATGTGCACAAAGATGTTTAATGTACAAAATACTTAACAATAATATACATTATATCATAATTATGATGATCATTACATTGAAATACATTTATATTCAATACTCATTACATTGAAATCAAATGTACTCAAATATACTCATTGAGCATGTGCACGAATATGTTTGATGAACAATATACTCAATACTAATGAACATTCTATATATTTCTAATAAACAATATACTCGGTACTAATAAACATTCTATATATACTCAATACTCATTACATTGGAATCAAATATACTTAGTACTAATGAACATTCTATATATTTCTAATAAACATTATATATATCATTAATAAACAGTCAAATTTAGTGAAAATGGAAAATAAAGAGTCACACACTAGGGTTTATGCTAATAATGAGTGCGTGGAAAAACTGACAAATAGAAGTGACGACTCGGTTCTCACAGTTATGATTAATGTTTTTAGTGGGAAACTTTAAATTGTCAATGTTCATTATAATTCTGTGGGATGCTCGATCATTACTTTTTCCACACATTAAATTTGGTGCACACTCTTCAATGTGCACCCGGGCGCATAATCCAGGCGTTGGAATACATCAACTTGTTAGTTTTGTGTAGGAAGGTGGCATAGCTGTAGAAGCCCCTCAAGTACTCTCTCTTGTAAAATTGAAATCTAGCTCTATTTGCTTTAATTTGTTCTTTCATGGGAATACAAAATTCTTTGCAATCTAAAGAGCTGACATGTAGGAGTAAGTTAATTTGTACAAAGATAGAATCCTAGCTAGTTAGGGCAAGTTATATATACATACACAAGTCATGTAATCAAAATTCCATTAATCAGATATACAAATACATAATCTGTTCTAGTATCTGTTCTAATACAAACCGAAACAACCAGCATATCAGTCTTATGTCACAGTGTAATGTAATAGGCTTTAAATCTGTAGCTCTAATTTCCTTAAAATCCATGTAACTTCAGAGGCATCATGTGATATTGCTCTGTATACTCTACTTCAGAATAGGATTTGGAGACAGTTCCTTGCTTCTTTGAAATTCATCCCGTAGGTGATCCACCCAACAGGAGTACATATCTAGTGACAGACCTTCTGGAGTTTAAACAAGCAAGCCGGTTTGAATCAGAGGAGGCTTTTAAGAAAATTTCACAAGAGGCTTTGAGATGTATACCCTTTCCTGTAGTGCCAATCATGCGCCAAGAGTGTACATACTGAAGGGCCTAAACATGAGGAATTCTAGGTTTTTGCATGAATTGACTCAATATTTGAACAGTAAGTAAGTTCCACAACCTACTTACTTGGTTCAGACCATAAAGAGATTTCTTAAATTTGCAGATTTAGTTATTATCATTTAGTATGCCTTCTAGTAACTTCTTATAAACTTCTTCATCTAATCATGAAGAAAAACATTATTAATGTTAAGTAGAAATATGTCCTAACTTTTACCAGCAACTAAGGCCAAAATACATCTAGCTACATACATTTTGGCAACTAGATAAAAGTTTTCTTCAAAATCCACTCCACACTATAAAGCCTTATTTGTGCCTTGTTTAGTCTTTAATCCATCGTGTTAATTACATTAAGAAAAGGGGAGAATTTGGTCAGTGTAGCTAGGTACTACTAAGTCGTTGGCAATTACGGAGTACTAATTACTTAATTAGTGCCACAAGTTTTGCTCCACATGCACATCCGGACATCCCTAAATTTACTCTAAACACTTTTTTAATCTTATCTTGTCCTTGCCATTTTACCTCTCAAAATTAACCCCTACTCCTACTCCTACTCCTACTCCTCCGTCCCTTACGCACTGCCACCACTTGTCGGAACCTTCATGGCTTCATCATCATATCACACGGCAGTACGGCACACCCCCTTCATCTGCACATTCACTGTATTCTAAGGGTCGAAGCTACCCCGTACTTACGTTTTTGACATTGACTTGACTCCTGTGCATACTGTGAAGCCTAGCCGTGTATGTAGGCTATGGATTCATTTCTCATTCAATTTCATTTAAATGAAGTTATTAATCAAACTCACTCTTTTGTGTTACGATACACCAATAACTAAATATATAGTTTATTATCACATAAATTGATGTCATAATTCACATTCAAATTGAATTATATTGAAATGTCAATATTCATAAAGTATATGTTAGCTATGTATAACATAAAAATAGCATTTGATTGTTTAAGATTTAGGGTTTCAGTTTTCAAAAGTATATTACTTAGGAGTCCATAAAAATAGTACAAAGTATAATAATAATAATAATAATAATAATAATAATAATAATAATAATAATAATAATAATAATAATAATAATTACAATAGTATTTTTTATTTATAATTTACAAAATTTTATCGATTGTGCTTAATTACATATAGAAAATAAAATATTTCTTTTCTTTATTGGTGACAAATGTTTTAAGTTGTATAACAAAAATAATATACGGAGTATTTGTAATAGAAAATATTTTTACAAGCTAGTATTATAAGTAATTATTTAGTAACGCAAAAAATTATCTGAAAAAGTTTGTGTAGAATTTAGATATAATATGTGCATGAAAAATTGGTGCTAAAAATCAATAGCAAAATTTTCCAAATATTTCTATAAGCTAATTACTGTTTTAATTAATTTTTATACAAAAAATATTGGGTGGAGATTTGTTCGATACCCATTTGGGAATGAATAAAAGTGTCTTATCCAATGGAATTGATACTTTCATATTGGGTTAAAATGAAATGATCCAGAATCAATAATGTAATGTCTGTAGCACTTGAAATATAATTTGGTCCAAACACTTTCATATTGGGGAGTAATGTGCGAGAAGGAATCAAAATCTTGTTCCAGCTTCCTCTCTTTAACAAAGTTTTTCGACAAAATTAAAGACAGAATTTGATTCCCTTAATATGGGTTTTGATAGTGTAATAAAATATGTTCTAAAGACACTGCTTTAATTAACCAACCCAAATGGTCAAAAGCCCTAAAGGAAACACACAAATATAATAAAGCTAAAGCTATTACAAACCAGATATTTTTTAAAAATAATATAATTTAATATACAAACTCTAGCTAACTACATCTACATTAGATTATGCCAAATGCAAATGCCCCCCAGTAAATGAACAATAATTGGTCAGTAGCCTGAGCGCGAGTCTTTTGATCGATGCCTTAGGTTCATGTAATAATTTTTATTTCATATTATCGTATTATTATCATGATATGAAATAATATATATAGAGGGAGAAAGTAAATAGATTTTTCTAGTTCATATCAAGAATAGGGAATGTAATATGTGAGTTGTAAATATAAGAAAGAAAAATAAATTGAAATGAGAAGAGGAAATGATCAATAGTTGCAACTAGCAAAATTGCTAAGGGTGGGTTTCAAGTATAAGGCAAAAATTAGGTTTCATTCATGAGGATTTAGTTGCAATTATTGAGTAGAGTTGAGAGCTTATTAAAATTTATATTCTCGCCCACCTTAGTTGAAGTCGTCAATTTGATGAGATTGAATAATGTAAGGTTGACTAAGATAAGAGTTTTGAATGATTGTAGATTTTGGGTTAAGGTACAACATTTATTAAGAGAAATAATGAAAGAATTTATTATTATGATATTAATATACTAAACATATTTAATGAGAAAATGGTGATTTCGTTGTGAAAATTTTAGTTGATGTAGTATATAATGCAATTAAAGATGTATGAGAATTAACCAAGGAGGTTACAAAATTTATAGTATTATATATGAAAAATAATAGTCGTGAAAGCTAAGGTAGAACACAATATTATTAGAATTGATAATTAAATGACCATTAATTTTTTATGGTACTCAAGTTTGATTCTTGATCTTAAAACTTCTTCCATAAGTATATATAGCCCAACCTATCATCAACACCTGAATAGTGCAGGTGAGTCCATCATGCTCTTGGTGCACCCGAATCAAAACGCAAACAAAGAAAGCATTAAACATATACATCATTTAATACGTGAAGTATATACATTAAACTATAGTGTAATATAAGCGAGAAATTTAAAGTTTCCACCAAAAAACATAATTCATTAACTGACACATTTAATTTAAAAATTGAAAAACAAACCGTCTTTTCACAAAGATTAACTGCAAAATATATCTTTTTAGTTTCCCACGAAGATTCACTCATTAATAACTATCCCGACGTTAGTGATTCGTTAATACCATTGAGTGTTGAGTATTTTACATGCACATTTGATTCAATTGTATTGAACATAAAAAATATGAATAATGTACATTAGTGTTGAGTATTTTGTATATTAAACATCTTGGTGCACACACTCAATGAAAAATGGCTGGCATATGATATTTAGATTGAAAATTTTACATGTACATTTGATTCGATTCTAATTAACATTAGAAATATGAATAATGTACATTAAAGTTGAGTATTCTATACATTAAACATCTTGTTGTACATACTTCGTGAAAAATTGTTGGCATATGATATTTAGATCAAAATTTTTACATGTACATTTGATTAGATTGTAATAAACATTAGAAATGTGAATAATGCACATTATAATTGAGTATTTTGTACATAAAACATCTTGTACATAAGTTTTGCACAGAGTATAAAATGTTCATTGCAATTACATATGAAGTACATTAAAATTATGTAATATATATATTGAAATTGTATAAGAATTTATGTAGACAATATTTACATCTAAATATGTAAGTACATTTTCCTCGTGAATACATATGTACATTTATAAGAATAATATATAAATTTAAATTATGAGTAATATACATTGTTAGTTATATTGGAATCATGTTGGAATATTTACTAATGTACTTGCATACTAAATGCATATAATGAACATGATGTATATTATATATGCGTATACCCTGGTTATTAATATACATATTCATAAATTATAAAGTACAACAATATCTGATGACCATTGTTAGGCATATTGGTTACAATATTTATATAATAAATGTTTATAATGTGCATATAAGTATAGATTTATGCACATTAATATCATTGATACTCTATATTGGGAACATGACACAATTGTGACTCTTCAGTTTATGTACATTTAAATTATGAGTTTGCATAATATATTCATAATGACAATGATGTACATCACATATGTTCATAATATAAAACTCCCTTATAAAGTACGTACATATTCATATCATGTAATGTACATAATATTTCGATATATGAGGACCATTGTTGAAACATATTGATTTCGCAATGTACATGTTGTGTATGTGTACTGAATAAATCGAAATGAAAAATCAACTAAAATTAAAATGGGATGCAAATTAAATAAAACAAATATAATTCCAAAGGCTTGTTATTCTTATTTTCCCAATGAAAATAATAGAATCACAGTGCTTCATCATTTACTGAAAATAATAGAATCACAGTGCTTCATCATTTACTGAAAATAATAGAATCACAGTGCTTCATCATTTACTTTTACAATATATTAATGTTGATTTTTGGTGAAAAACTTTAATTTTCTCGCGTACATTACACTATAGCTTTATATACAATATGTATTAAATGATCTCGTATTTAATGCTTTGTAACCTCGCGCTTTGATCTGGGTGCAAAATAAGCATCATGCAGGTGCCTGTATAATTTAATTTCCGCAACTTGATGGGTTGCCAAGTTATTAATTTTGTGGTATGTTGGTGGAGGAGTGAGCTATGACATGATATATTTTTTTTGGCAATGGTTATGGAAGTAGTGATTAGATAGTAACAGAAATGAAAATATCATATAATAAAAATTTTGAACTTTGCATCTATTACTATACACTTTAAAGATAATCCAAAAGCGAAAAATTCTCCCCTAAATTACATTTTTCTCTTTTTTCTGTCAATATATTAAAGGAAGTAATTTATACTTGAGTAAATCTAATTATTCCTAATTTATTTTTTGTACTTCATAGTGTTTTTAAATTTTAATTTTCTTTCTAAATAATTAATTCTTAGAAGATGTAGAAAATAAAAATTATCCTTACTTTTTTAATATGATGATAATTTTTAAACTTCTAAAATTTATTAAATAATTTAGTCTCCAAAAGGTCGTCTCATATCAACTCAGCTAGTGAAGTTGGATCAAGCATGATTTAACTGACTTTATTATGTTCTTTCAAGTTTGCTTACAGATGATTTTTCAGGCATAATAATTTATGCGATCGACTATAAGAGCCTATTCTATTTGACTTATTATCTTATTATTATTTTTTGGTTTAAATTATTCGAACTTATTTATTAATTTTTTAAACTGATTTTTCTAAAGTTGGTTTTAAAACTTTTTTAGTTAAACTTCTTTATTTTTGCTAATAATACTTTATTTTTACTTAACTTATTTTATTATTATTGAAATTAGTCAAAATAAGTTCAATTAAATAGAGCCTAATTCCCTATGAATGGTCTATTTG
This sequence comes from Dysphania ambrosioides, assembly GCA_026401315.1. Lineage (NCBI taxonomy): Eukaryota > Viridiplantae > Streptophyta > Magnoliopsida > Caryophyllales > Amaranthaceae > Dysphania > Dysphania ambrosioides. The sequence goes on along the minus strand of CM048658.1, from coordinate 8,590,754 downwards.
TTTTATAATAATTGAAGACTCCACTTTAATTGCTAATATTTTTATATTTTAATGATGGGAGCAAAAATGCAAAGTTTAAGAAAGTTGAAATGTAATGGATGCTAAAATGCCAAGTCCAAGAAAGTTAGTAACATGATTTGTTACAACCCAACGTGCTCAAACTTAAACTTATATTTTATTGGGTTGATGTTTATTATGCTAACCTAAACTTATCAAAGTTTTTGTGTAGCCAAGTATTTGTTGGGCATCAATGTTTAATTTCATATTATTATCTTGCCTAATATTTACTTAGTGCTTAAATCTTTCTACTATATTTAATTAAGCTACTATATTTTAATATGCTTTGCTAGTCTTATTTTTAGCCTAAGTTGTGTCTAACGTACTGCATAAAGTTTTCCTTGGATAAATTACTTGCTATAGTCACATCCTAAGAATTCAGCCTTATTCCATGCACTTTGTCAAAAGATAAGAATATTCTACTTACCTTACTCTTTTGTTTCTATCATTTTCTTGTTTTACTCCTTTAAATCTCTTTTATATCACCATGGATTTTATCATCTAGCCTAACTTATTTAAACATGCTTTTCTTGTTAAGTTATCCCTTGATTTCAGCAAATCATTGATGCAACAAATGCTGAAGATTTTATTCTCACGTTGACTTGTCTCAAGACAAGTTAGGCAGTATTTAGAAGAAAATCCGTTTAAAGTTTAAAGTACAACAAATTAATTAAAAAGAATCTTGCTAAGAAATATTCAATAGATTTCAAACTCCAATAGCTATAAATCAACCATTCAGTTTCAATTAAATTGGAGGAAATCATGCTGAAAAATATTCAAGAGAAATCAAAATTTCAACAACATATTTTAACCTTTTCAACGGTCATCACAAAGCGAAGTCAAAGTCTATTATCAACTGCCCTTGAAACCGATTACAGACTAAATGCGAAGTCAAAGTCTATTATCAACTGCCATTATAGACAAAATACCCCAAAGTTTCTTATGCCGACTTTTACCAAGTTAGATTTGTTAGCGATTACACTAAGCTAAATTACATACATCTGCCTCCGTTTTATAATAATGGTCGTCCAAATTAATAACCGCTTAAATGAAGGCTCTTTTATCAACATTTGTTTGTTCTTGTCAGCTTGCTGGTGTGCTTGCAGTTGAAGTTACTGGAGGCCCTAAGATCCCATTTGTTTCTGGTTGACCTATAAGGAGAGGTGTGCATAAACGGTTATCCGTACTGTTAAGCCTTAACGACACAGTTACCGTTACTTAAGGGTTATTGGAAAAGGCTAACTGTTAACCGTTTCATTCCATTTTTATGCACTTGTACACCTAATATTGTGAAATTATTTGTATGATTTTTTAGCTCATTTGAATCTTCTACAATAATAATAACACATATTTATATAAGGTATGATCATGCATAAAAAAATTGTGATATTCATTCATGTTTTAGCCTTTTAAGTTTATTTTTTTTTTAAAATAATAATAACGGCTAACCGTTATAAAAATTTCATAACCGTAACTGTAACCGTTAACCGTAACAGTTAATTCTTAACGATTTAGTAAAATACCGTTAATAGAAACCGATTATACACGATTAACGGTTAAAATTAATGGTTACGGTTATTTTGCACAACCATACCTGTAAGTGTCACTTCTTATTCCTTACATAATTAACTTTCAAATGATCGTGAAGTTTTTATTTTTATTTTTGTTATCTTGGTTAGCTTTATATAATTGAATGACAACTTTTCAAAATAGGATTCCCCTCAGAATCAACACGATAACGGAGAACTTCCAAATCCCAATAAAGGTACATTTCGATACTAATTCATCACCTTAATAATGCAGTAACGTTAAGCTTGTATACTACTTTTACAAATACATATATATATGCAACTATGCAATTATTTTTATATTTGAGTACTAGCCAGAGTATTAACCATGGGGGATAACATGATCATATTAGATTAATTGGCAGAGTATTATCGATAGGTTTACTTTCATTTTAAACACTTTAGGCCATTACGTAGCTTTGCCTATGAGGCTTTGACCCTATGATACCGTACGTGATCCAGACTATATGCATGTGCTGACTTCTAAGCTTTCTTGTAGATAGCCATCATCTGAGAGCTGTATTCTATCGAATGTGCTTGACTGATAAGGATATTGTCGTCCTATCTGGAGCTCACACACCGGTAGGCGAATTTCTGTATCCTCTCACTCTTAAATAACATATACTCCGTAGTACTTAGTCTAAACAACACCATATATAGTCTCTATATCGGAAAAGCTTTACATTTACTTATATGTCCTAAAAAGAACTATCCATTCTATAAAAATTGACCATTTTATGGGACTATTAATTATATCAATATTATATCGAAAAATTACTACTTTATACATGATATAAGTATATCGAGGGTATTTTTGTAATTTCATTTATATATATGAGATCATAATATTTATACTTAATATATATTTTATATTTCTATATATAATAATACTAATATCTGATATACCAATATTTATATATGAGATCTCAATATCTTAATATAAATTTATATAAGATATAAAAAAAGCCTTATATTATATTATTATATCTACTTCTTGTTTACTTACAGGGTCGTGAAAACCCGGATAGACCGGGCTTCAATGGTCCTTTCACTGAGAGTCCTTTCAAATTCGATAATTCCTACTATGTGTAAGACGGCATTTTCTTTACAAAAGTTCCGTTCCAACTAACGTACTGTTGATCGATCTTGTAAACGTAACTAAGTTAAACTCATAAAATTTAAACTCATTTAATGGTCAGAAACTTGAAGGGCGACGAACATGGACTGGTAAAATTCCCAACTGACAAAGTTCTCTTGGAGGACCCTGCTTTTAGTCCCTATGTTCAACTGTATGCTAAGGTACTTTTTTTTTTTTGGGTAAACTCGTGTCTTAAAATTTGTACCTCCCTTGACGCTAGTAGCAGTCTTCTACGTTGGGAATGCTGATCCGTTGGTGATTTGTCAAATGAACTAATCAGAAGTGATTCTGTTTTAAACTGGCAGGATGAGAAGGCATTCTTCGCACATTATGCTGAGTCACACAAGAAGATGTCTGAGCTCGGGTTTCACCCACCTACCCCTGCTGTTAAAGCTTGAAGTTGCTAGCCAGTTGTATGCATGGCACTCATGGCAGTCTAGACTATGATATGCATTATTGATGTTCCAGTGGTTTGGTATTATGTATCCTTGTTTGTCTTGATGTTGTATTTGGATCTTGAAGTTAAATAATCAGTAAATTTAACTTTTAGTAGTATTATGTATTAATATTACTACACCTAGAAAATGTACTACGTTTACTATCAATGAATATTAATAAAAAGAGTGTTTCGTTTTCTTATTGGAGGAAATTAAATCACCACATTCACCACCTTCATGAACCAATTGGAGGAGACAAAGGAGAAGGAAAAAAAATCCACGAACATAGTCTTTAATGATTTTAGATAATGATTTTAGATCGCTAAACATCGCCCGCAATTACATGATATTGCCCGTAAAAGATATTTTTAATTAGATTGAGTTTTATAGTAGAATATAACTAATCAAAATATATTGTTAGTAGAGTCCTATAAGGAAGCAAACTGGTAATCTTGTGAGTATAAAAGCCCTGTAATTATCAAACAGAAGATATATGAAAAAGAGTTTACAGATAATTAAACACAATTATCAAACAAACACAGAGAGTTTCAACTCTTAAATTCTCCAATTGTCCTTTTGCGTGTTAGCCTTTCTGAAAAAGTTTTAAAATACTATATTTTAATTCATCCCCTTTTATTAATATCTATAAACCCCAACACTTATATAACTTTTGAAATTATCAAATACGAGAGTCCTCATCAATCATCTGATCTTCGAGAGTTTTATAAGACCAAGACTCAAGTTTTCCTCTATTTCATCTTACTATAAGTTGTAAGATACAGCAGAAGATAATTGAACTTAAAAAAATTGAATACTTAATGAGGAAATTAAATAATGATTTTGCTGTGAAAATTTCGGTTGATGTATTCGCTCCGTCCTTTTTTATTCTTCCCGTTTTTTTCATCCATAAATTTTAAAATATTATTCTCATTTGTAATCAGTTTAATATTATAATTGGGTGAAAAAGTTTGATGGGGATCACTATTCATGTGATATGTAGCCCATTACTTATTTTTAATTGTTTGATGCCATGAACTTTAGAAATTCAAATACTTGTATAATTTTTTTAATAGAATATATACTTATTTTTAGATTAATTTAAATTATTTTATAGAATTTTAATAATATATATTTAATATTATCTTGGGTTTTCTCTGATTCTAAATGAGAAGGAAAAAAGAATGGAGAGAGTAGTATATAATGCAATTAAAAATGTATGATAGTTAAGCAAGGAGGTTACAAATTTTTTAAAGTATTATGTACGAAAAATAATAGTGGTGAAAGGTAGAACACACTATTATTAGAATTGGATAAATGACCATTAATTTGTACATTTGTATCATATATATGGCAGTGGCTTGATGGTATAAATTTAATTAGTTGGTGTTTAATTCAATTGAGTACTCAAGTTTGATTCTTGATTTAAATACTTTTTTTTGTAAGTATATATAGCCCAACTTGATGGTTTTCCATGTCATTAATTTTGTGGTATATTAGTGAGAGGAGTGACCTATGACATGATGACAAAATTTTGCAATGGTTATACAAGTAGTAATTATATAGTGACATAAATGAAAATATCTTGTAATAAACAAATTTGAACTTTATACACTTAAAAGATAATGAAAAAGAGAAAAATTTCTCCTAAAATATTTTTTTTCTCTTTTTCCTGTTAATATATTTAAGAAAGTAATTTATACTTGAGTAAAATCTAATTATTTTCTAATTAATTTTTTGTATTTCATGGTATTTTGAAATTTTAATATTCAATCTAATAAAATAATTAATTTTTAGAAGATATAGAAAAAATAAGATATCCTTACTTTTTTTTTAAGATATGATGATATTTTTTAAACTTTTAAAATTTATTAGGTAATTTAGTCTAAAAATATCTCATATCAACTCAACTAGTGAAGTTGGACTAGACATGATTTAACTAACTTATTTTTGTTTTTTCAAGTTTGGTTACAAATGATTTTAGGCCTAAAAATTTATACGATTCTAAGACCCTATGCTATTCTACTTATTATTTTTTTTTATTTTAGTTTATATTATTGAACTTACTTTTGAATTTGTTTAAATTGATTTTTTCTGAAGTTGTTTTTAGAACTTGTTTTGATTAAACTTATTTTTGTTAAAATTATTCTATTTTTACTTAACTTATCTTATTATTACCGAAATTAGTCAAATCAAGTAATTAAATAGAGCCTAATTTCCTATGAATGCTCTATTTGTTTCAAAATTATTCACCAATGGAGTAGACCTTGTTAATCCTTGCATAATAATTTGTAGAACTACTTGGTTACTCTTTACTACTTGTGCATTGCTTTAGAAAGACTTGGAAAGTTGGCCATGGTCCATGGATCAGAGTGAGTACACTCTTGTAATAGTTTATTATTAACCTCACCATGACACTATGGCTAACCTCTTCTTATATTAGGATTTGTGACATTGTAGATCCCCTGGGCTCGCGTAAATTCGAAGGTGCACCCGGGTGCACCATGCTCATGGTGCACCCGCTCCAAAAAAATGTACATCACGTACATGAAAAATGTACATTACGTATATGAAAAATGTACATTGTACACATGTGAGTTATGTGGAATGTACATCACGTATATGGAAAATGTACATCACATACAAGGAAAATATACATCACATACAAGGAAAATGTACATCACGTACATGAAAAATGTACATTACATACATAAAAAATGTACATAGTATACATGTGAATTATGTGGAATGTACATAACTCGCATGTGTACTATGTACATTTTTCATGTGCGTAATGTACATTTTCCATGTACGTGATGTACATTTTTTCTGGAGCGGGTGCACCATGCTCATGGTGCACCGGGGTGCACTGTCCACCCATTGCTGGCCTCGTTGGTTATAATATGCATAGCAAATTTTCCACAGACGACAAATTTGACCTACTATTGTGATAGTCAAATAATATGATTGTCGGTGACTTTGTGTAACCAAACGAGTAATTATTCAATGGAATCTTACCTTTTTACACGTGCTACTTGTACTTGTTACTTTAAGCCAAAATGAAAATTTCTTTAAGTGTATACTACGCGCAGTCGGGTACACTAGTAATTTAGAAGGATCACACAAATACAACACATAATTAAGACATAAGAGTAAGTGATTAACATTATTAGCATATAAAAACATAAAGAGTATTATGTTTAAAAGAAGGTCATTTAAAAGCTTAACATCTTTTCATAAATGACTAAAAGAGTAACTTAGGTATGTGGAATAATACTCTATAATATAATGATTCAAGATAATAAAAAAAAAAAACACTAGTGAACTACATCCGTCCCTTTATTTTTTATCTATTTTTATTTATTCAGTCAAAGTTAAAAAACTTTGACCATAAATTCTCATCATATTATAAGAAATAATATACCGAAGTGAAATTTTGTTAGATATATTATAATGTAAATTTTTTTCATATCAAGTTTTCATAAATTTTTTTATCTTACGAATTTATAAATAAAAACGTTAAAAGATGTATTTTAGAGATGGTAAAAAGTCAAATTGGGGCAAAAAATAGAGACAGATACATAGTACTTGGTATAATTCTTCATAGATGCACGTAGTTCGAAAAAGGATAAGAGGCGAGGATGAGCTTCATCCTTTCAAAATTTTAATAGAAAATGGATGCTTTAATCGAGAGCCGCCCATGAAAATGTAAGCATCTTACAATTGATTTTATTATTATGTGAATATCTATTGTATAGATATTTGCAATGCACGTGCCAACATGGAATAAAATTATACGCGTTATATTTTCTTCTTGGAAGCTAGTCTATATAAGTCGACCACCAATCAAGCTCTAATTGTATACCTTCACCTCAAATTTTACTCATTAACAGGGCAATATGGCAAAGAACATCGTGGATGCTGAATATCTGAAGCAATTTGAGGGGGCTCGTAAAGATCTTTTTGCTCTTCTGCAGAAGAACAAGCAATTTTCTCCCCTTATGCTTCGCTTAGCGTAATGCTCCTCCCCCCCCTGAATTTCATGTTCAGCTATGCTCTGTAAATGTTTGTGTTGCATCTTGCTTGAGGATTTTCTAAAGTTACAATGGTACATTTGATTAACCAATACAGATATACTCATTCTGTGTGGTCCGAATAATGTGGAATGCCTACTAGTGAGCAGTTTAATCGGATAAGTTATGAGATGGTCAGATAGTTTAAGACGTGTAATATATACGGGAACCAAAAAATTGTGGAGCTAGAAAACATGGCTGTTCAAACTTACAAACTGCTTTGTATTATGTTACAAGTACCAAAAAAAAATGGACTGTTGTAAAATAATAGTTGGATAATGTTGTTAATATGTTGATTGAAAACTTTTCATGGAAAAAATAGTACAATCACGTACAAAATAACCCAGGAATCAATAACGATAAATCTAGTAAAGCCCCTGGCTAAGGTTGGTTTTGGTACTGTAGGTTTCATGAAGCAGGTACGTATGATGCTAAGAAGAAGACAGGGGGTCCAAATGGTTCAATCAGGAGAGAGTTGAACAACCCTCCCAACAATGGTATCAAAGTTGGTGTTGATTTTCTTGGTAAGTCGAGCACATATACTGCAACTTACAAGACTAATAACTAGAGTGCTACCTTAGCCTTGGCGTTATACTTATATCCCTGCTTATGTGTGCGCATTTGTATACATTCGCAGAGCAAGTGAAGACTAAATACCCCAAGGTTTCTTATGCCGACTTTTACCAGGTGAGATTAGTTAGCGATTACACTAAGCTAAGTTACATACATCTGCCTCCGTTTTATAGTAATGGTCGTCCAACTTAGTAACCGCTTAAATGAAGGCTCTTTTTATCAACATTTGTTTGTTCTTGTCAGCTTGCTGGTGTGCTTGCAGTTGAAGTTACTGGAGGCCCTAAGATCCCATTTGTTCCGGGTCGACCTGTAAGCGGCACTTACATAACTTTCATATGATCGTGAAGACTTTTTCTTTTTATTATCTTGGGTTACCTTTATTTAATTGCGACTTTTCAAAATAGGATTCCCCTCAGAATCAACAAGATAACGGAGAACTTCCGAATCCCAATGGAGGTACATATCAATACTAATTCATCACCTTAATAATGCAGTAGCTCTAAGCTAGTATACTACTAGTACAAGTACATATATGCAGCAATTCAATTATTTTTATATTTGAGTACAAGCCAGAGTATTAACCAACATGTATGGGAGATAACACGATCATGTTAGAGTAATTAATAATTAGCAGAGTATTGCTGGGTTTACTATCGTTTTCAACACTCAAGGCCATTAAGTAGATTTTTTTTTCTTTGAGCTTATTGTAGAAACTAATTTTAAAAATAAACTCGAATGAAACTATTTTAAAAAATAAGCTTTATTTAGATTTGAGTTCATTTAAATGAAAGTCACAGCCACTTCAAGTTAGGCAGAAATTGGGCCTAAATTTTTTTTAAAAACAAAACAAAAAATTCTAGTAAGAAGTCACTATAATTGACAGTGACTTTTTAATTAAATTTTTTACTACCCTAGTTACTCAATGAAAGTTACTTTTCAATTAAGTGAACTCACTGTTTTGACCGTGCCTTCAACCCGAATTTAAATGGAGCTTATATTTTAAAATAATTTTGGTTGAAACTTATTTATTGAATTAGTTTATGGAATAAGCTTAAAAAAAAAATATTCCATCAAGTAGCTTTGCCTATGAGGCTATGGCGCTATGAGACCGTACGTGATCCAGACTATATGCATGTGCTCACTTCTAAGCTTTCTTATAGGTAGCCAGCATCTGAGAGATGTATTCCATCGAATGGGCTTGACTGACAGGGATATTGTCGTCCTATCTGGAGCTCACACACTGGTAAGCCAATTTCTATATCCTCCATTTAAATAACATAGTAGTAACCATTTTTTAAGTGATCATTTTTAAAAAATGGTTACTATAACAATAAAAAATGATCACTGGTAAGCCAATTTCTATATCTTCCATTTCTATTATAGTGATTTTTTTGTTATCATAGTGATCATTTTTTATTGTTATAGTAACCATTTTTTAAGTGAAATCTCTAACGTTGAATCTTACCATTTGAATGATCAAAATCTCTTCTTATTCTTCTTATTTTAAGCACTTTTCTTATTTTATTATATCTAGTTCTGTTGTTTACTTACAGGGTCGTGCAAACCGGGATAGATCGGGCTTTGATGGTCCTTTCACTGAGAATCCTTTCATATTCGATAATTCGTACTATGTGTAAGACAGCCTTTTCTTTACAACCTCCAATCAACGTACTAATGATCGTCTTAACGTAACTAAGTTGAACTCATAAAATGTAACACATATTATGGTCAGAAACTTGAAGAAGGGTGACGCCCCTGGACTGGTGAAATTCCCAACTGACAAAGTTCTCTTGGAGGACCCTGCTTTTAGTCGCTATGTTCAACTTTATGCTAAGGTACTGCTTCTTCTTGTTGTTGTTGTTGTAAGTGTCATCTCATATTACTCAAGTCTTAAAATTTGTACTTCCCTTAACGCTAGTAATATTTTACGTTCTGAATTCTGATCCGAGGATTGGTAATTTGTCAAACGAACTGATAAGGAGTGATTCTGTTTTGAAATGGCAGGATGAGAAGGCATTCTTCGCACATTATGCTGAGTCACACAAGAAGATGTCTGAGCTCGGGTTTCACCCACCTGCCCCTGCTGTTAAAGCTTGAAGTTGCTAGCCAGTTGTATGCATGGCACTCATGGCAGTCTTGACTATGATATGCATTATTGATGTTCCAGTGGCTTGGTATTATGTATCCTTGTTTATCTTGATGTTGTATTTGGATCTTGAAGTTAAATAATCTCTAGAATTTGTACTTTTAGCAGTATTATGTACTATTATTACTACACCTAGAAAATGTACTAAGTTTACTATCAATGATTATTAATAAAAAGAGTGCTTATTGGAAGAAATTAAATCACAACATTCACCACCTTCATGAACCGATTGGAGGAGACAAAGGAGAAGGAAAAAAAAAAAAAACCCCCACGAATATAGTGTTACTGATTTTAGGTAACTCACTTGTATTATAGTCAGGCGTATTCATCATTGGGTATGATTCGTTCTAGTCATTTTGCAAGGTTTGTCCCATTATCTATACCTTAGTATGGAGAGTTTTGTCTCTTGAAGGACCTCTGACAAAAATTTGTACTGTCTGAATTTTAATCGTCCCATTATTAGCTTAACCAGGCCTTTTGCTGTTACAAAATCCCGACATGAATGACATGGTAAAGGGCGATCAAGGATTCATTAAGTTTATAATCCATAATAAAGAGACAAAATCCTTGTTCCAATCATCAAAGTCTCTTGCATGTAGCATATTCATGATGAAATCTTATGAGTTTTGGTACAAGTTGTACTAAGGGAAGGGGTTGAGTGATATGTTGGCCTTAGAGTTAGATCTAGAGTGAGAAATGGAAAAATAGAGCATTAGAAGGGTAAAGAAAACTCAAGCTCTAATTAGAACTTGAGTTGAGAGAGAATCTAATAGAGTGTAATTAGGTTTACTCATTTTATAAAAAGAGTTGAAAATCTCAAAAGAGTCGTAGTTTTACCTTTAATTTAAATTTTTAGGATTACCCACGCTTTAATTCTTTCATATTCCTTTTGAGTGTTCCTTCAGTATATTAGAATTCTAGTTAATAATTCCAAAAAAAAGTTCTAAGATATTACATTTCCAATTACCCCATTTTATAAGTGTCTATTAACCAAAAACATACCTTCCAAAATGATGAAATCCAAGAGTCATCATCAATCACCTGATCTTCCGGAGTCTAATAAGACTGACACTCAAGTTTTCCTCTATTACATCTCACAATAAGTTGTAAGTTAGTGCAGAAGAGAATGAACTTAAAAAAAAAAAAATTCTTGATCAAGTATTTCGAGAGAAACAAAGGCTGTGATAACATGTACGTGTATTGAGATGAATCCAGCTCAATCCTAATTAGGGAACCTTGCCTTTAAATAGAGAATGATACAAGACCTAAAACATGTAATTACCTAACCGTCTTTATAATCTAACTAAAAGAGGAGCTTTTCGAGAGTATATGAAACATCATGTCATTAGATTTGTGTAGAAAAATTATTCAAAATAAAATCCATTTATAATATTTTTAAAACTTATTAGAAAAATTTATACTATAGAAAAACGTGTATGTGAGTTTGATTAAGGCTCATTATTACTTAAAAGTTGAATTTATTGTGAATTTTGTATTATCTTGAACTAAATTGAGATATGAGTTATATCTAAGGTCGTGAGGCTCTTAATCCTACTTTAATTGATAGGGGAGGGGGTGTGTGTGTTTTTAAAAACCAATTGATAAAATCAAATATTGGGATCCCATATGAGCATACAAAATCTACTGTAGTACCTCATTATACTATAGTGGGTTCTATGTCAAAAAATTGAGAAATTTCCACAAGCATTGTGATCTTAGTCCCTATAGTACAAGAAGAAGAAGAAAAAAATAATATCTAAGTATTTTTCTTCTTTTTTGCAATATTAAACATTAAGGTAACCAAATAAAAACACATGATATGAATATATTTGACACTAAAATGACATAATTATGCATGACTTAAATAAAAGGCCTTGCAAACGAGTTCATACCTAATAGTATGAGTTTCTAAATCCGTTAAAATAAATATTTAAAGTCAAATTAGATTGTTCTAAATAATCCTAAAGTGAAATAAGACCTTATTAGACCCATGATAATTATATGAAAGTGTTTTCCCACCGGATTCAAAATGGTTCAAAATGACTGAATATTAAAGGTTATTATACATTATTTTTGAGAAATTCTTGAAATTGAAGTTAGGTACTAGATGCTTCACGGGGTCATATAAGGATGTTTAGAACAATTTAATACCTTATATTCGGTCTTCAAAGGCCCTAGAATGATTTTCAAACTTATTGTACGAGTTTTAAAAATCAATTGAAATGAATGTTTAGGCTCAATTTAGATAGTTCTCAATCACTCCTAGAGCTTATTATGACCTTTTATGACTCATGGTAAACCTATTTTAAGGAGTTCTCTTATCAAATTTGAATTTGTCCAAAAACCAAATTTTGAAGGTGAATACATTATTTTTGAGATATTTTCAAAAAATTTTAAAATTGAAGTGAAGTACCGGATGCTTCATAGAGTCATAAGAATAGATTTAGAACTATTCAATACCTTATTATTGGTCTCTAAAAGGCAATATAAACTAGTTTAGGACATAATTGTGAGTTTAGAAATAGGTTGATATGGGTGTCTAGAGTCAAAGTAGATGATTCATACAACTCCAAGGGGCTATTATGACCCTATAAGATTCAAGGTAAGCATATCAAATTGTTCTTTTACTAGATCCAAAATTGTATATAATGACCGAATATTTTTGAGATATTTGGAAAGTTTTTGAAATTGAAAGATATTAATTAGATGTTTCATAGGATCACATGAGAAGCCTTTAGCCTATTAACACTATATATACAATCTCCAAAGGCCCTATTAGCAAGTTTTAGACCCAATTATAAGAGTTTTGGAAATTTGTTGATCGATTTGGGTATATATAGTCAAATTAGATGATTTCAACTAGTTTAATATCCTCATAGGACTCTAGAAGATCCATGGTAAGCATATCAAAATGTTCTCTCACCGGTTTTGTCTAAACTAACTGAATTTTGAAGGTTAATATTCCTCTTTTTTGAGATACTAATTAAAAAAAATTGTGAAATTAATGTAAATGCATTAGATGTTTCATAGAGTCTTGTAGAAATTGAAATATTCACGTACATACACAGACCTCAAAAACTAGTATGGTCTGACAATAAATATGAAAGAAATAAATCATGTTACCACTAATTTGGTATCTCATCCTTTATCTTTACTTGTGGTAGAAGCTATGAGAAACTTTGAACGCCTTCAAAAATGACTTTTAGCCAAGGAATAGCTATTGGTAGTTGATTAAAATCATAACTTTTGAGGGTTTGAGCTATAGAACTTGTAGCTAAACATTTTTAAGAACAACTGATGTTATTTTAGAAGTAATACTCGATAAATATGAACAATTATTACATACATCAATTGGCCAATATTAGCTAAGTAAATCTATTATCTTTGACACTAACCAAAAATGAGTTACTCATGAGGGTCTTTTGAATTTTTGTGTTGCTAAGCAAAGAAAGATTAGTAAAAACTCAATGGAATCTATTTAGCCATCTCAAGGGTAATGTGACTATTGGAGTAATGGAGCGAATATGATGCTTCTATATTTTGATATGGGGTATGGTCAAGTGGCAACATAATAAAAATTGGTCCAAATTTTTGCACATTGGGGGTGTAATGTAGTCCTTATTATGGTCTAGTGCACAATAAAAGAACAAAAAGTCCCTTTGTTTCTTTCATTCTTTTGCAAAGTTTTCGGACATTTGATTCCCTAAATGATAAAGATTTTAATAGCAGCCTATTCATCTTGTGAATACGTACCGCCAAATCAACTGCCAAAAAAACATACAAAATCGTATATTAATACCCAAATTAGTAATTAAGTTTTAACTCTCTCATTCGTAGTTAATAGCTGAATACACTTTTTAGCTAAAATAATGCATCCAATTAATCGGCCACAATTTCTAAACTAATAATGTTTAGTTACTAATTTGATATCCTTATGTTACCATAAGATTGTGTGATGTAGTGGTATAAGAAATGTTGGGTTGTCTATCTGCATCTAACATTTATGAAACACTCTTAATTAAATAAGCTAAATAAAGGATTTAGCTAGTTTAACTCACGAGATAAATTAACCAAAACTTGTACCTTTCTGAGCAAACTTGTAGCTTAACAAAGGATTGGATACTTAACAACTCTCTTACAAGTAGATCTAATGTGGTTTTTTTATTTAATCACACCTAAAGAATGATGTGTCTCTTTTCCTTAATTGCTTCGTATATTGTTAAAACCGAAGCAATTAAGGAACTTTTTACTAGTGTAGCCTCAATACTAAAAATGAATCTTATTCTTTCTACTATGTGCAAATAAGGGGGAGGACCAACATCTTACTTCCGATGGAATTGAATGTTTCTAAAGAGAAGCCGCCCATGAAAACGAAACACGTCTTACGTTTTCTGAGATATTTGTACATGTTATCTTAAATGCATATTCTAAAGAGATGCTTCTGCCAATACTTAAGAGGTTTGTGGTGGTATCTAGTTATCTTCAATTTTTTATATTGCCATGTTCATTTTTGTATCTTCAGATTGGGAGTAACTCGAGCAAGTGCTAATTCAAAGTAAACAAATATGGTAAATGAAATGCTATGATTCCAACTATTTCATATATAGTTTTCAGAATCTCATACATTCACACTTTACGAAATATTCTCTTTAGTTTCTGCATGGGAGAGGTCACATAATCATTATCGTGCTATTGATAGTCATGATACTCCATGATTCATTTTTTACATTTTTCACTGGACCGTGCAAGTTGTCTTGAAATAGTATAATTATTTGCCTCTCAAATTCATCAACAAACAGAACATATTAAGGCCCGTTACTGGATTTTGTGTGTTGTAGGTTACATGATGTGGGTACTTACGACGCCAAAACAAAGACAGGGATTTTCGGTTGAACAACCCTCCCATTGTCGGTATAAAACATGCTATTGATTTTTGTGGTGAGCCAAACAACTTACTATGGCACGCATTCGTGCAACACAATTTTCGGTTTTATGCTGTTTCAGAGCCAGTGAAGGCCAAATACCCAAAGGTCACTTATGCCGACCTTTACCAGGTAAATTTTTTACTGATGAGATTAAATTAGATGATCAATTCCTCTTTCAAAAGTACACGTACATTCCCACCTATGCATGCATGTGTAGAGAAGAGATGAGATTGCAAATTTAATTTGGTGAGAACAAATTCGAATGCAAAAAGTTGATATAGAGCTTATACACTAATGACTCCATATATTGCTCATTTGAATAAAACCAACATGATTATTTTATTGGATGGAGGTAAACTGTATCTACGATTCTCAACTTCATATGTTGTTCTTGTCAGCTTGCTGGTATGGTTGCAGTTGAAGTCACTGGAAGTCCTATTATCCCTTTTGTTCCTGGTAGACCGGTAAGTGGCACATATGCAGCATCAATCCTCAGACAAGTGATATTGTGATTCCTCTACCTTCATGGTTCTAATTGCTACAATTGTACGTGCCTATGATATATAGGATGCCCCCAATCAACAAGACAGCGGAGCTCTTCCCAATCCCAATGAAGGTACAAAAGAACGCTCATCATCTTTATTCTTCAATATTCATTATTAGTACTAATTTGTCTACTTATACATAAATTGTATTAATAACTGTCAGTTTAGCGTAGTAAATGTATATGAGTTGCAGATTATATAACTATATAAGTCCTACGACAAAAACCAAACCATGCTACAAAGCGGACAAATCAGGGTTGATTAGAATCCCTGCAACCTGCAGGCAAGTCTGCATGAGAATATGTTAAGCCTAATATTAATTAAGCATTGGAGGCCATAAGGTAACTTCTTGGATGAGACCTTATATATGTTTGACCCTTGTACTGAGTTCTTTTCTTAATAATTTAATATCTATCCATAAGATTTGTTACAGAAAACTTTCAAAATGCAGTTTATAAATTTAAGGATCTTTGTGATTGTAGGAGTCCAGCGTCTGAAAGATATATTTTATCGAATGGGCTTGAACAATAGGGATATCGTAGTTTTATCTGGAGCTTACACACTGGTAAGCTAATTTCTGTATACTCCTTAGGTAATCTGTCTCAGTCTAATGAACTTCAATATAAATAGGTGATTCCTTGTTTTTTTCCAATGGAGAAATGATCATTTTGAACTTTTTTCTGTACATGATCAACTTACAGGATCGAGCACACAAGAATATATCAGGCTTTGATGGTCCTTTCACTGAAGATCCTTTGAAATTTGACCATTCCTAATATGTGTAAGATTTTATTTTTAATGGAAATAATAAAATTGACTAGGTTTTTACTCATGTACAGTATTTAGGATTCCTGTCTGATCTGATAGGCTGTAGATGCATGCATGACAGCGTGAGCTGATATGTATTGGATGTTCATGTGGGTCTGGTATACTCTATATATATAGTCTTAAAACTATGAGGGGGAATTAGTATATAACTAATCCTGATAAGTTGTACTAAATTATGTACTAATAAAGATTGGTAATAATGGATAAAATCTATTCAAGATTCGCTTAGTGAAAATTGTTGTAATCCCCACCTTTGATGTACTGATAAACCTTCCATGTTACTATGTGAACTCTGTTATCGTGGCAATTCATGTATGCACAATTGTGTTGCTGAGAATGAAAGAGAAAGAAATATGTAAGAGCATCTCCCTCTCAAAGACCAATATTTTTTTCATAAAGGTATGCATAGGTAAAGCTCTAAGAAAAGGAAATGATTACCGTACAGTGACAGATGGATGCACACCCTATCTAGTATCCACTGACTTTAATCAATGGTAAAGAATCTGAATCTTAAGCAAATTATTAATGGCTGCTAATACATACTGTAATAGAAACCATGCAAAATTATTAAACAAATGCTTTGCTTGGGAATAAACTTATTCCAATTTTGCTTCTGTCGTTCCCTTCTTACAGAAGCACAATCAATGCATAACTTGGGGCAGATCTAGTGATTAATCTTTTCCCTAAAGCTTACTTATTCCCCCAAATTTTTCCTCCTCAAATTCAAAGATCACTTGAGCCATATTTTTACAAGGATTTGGTAGTTGGTACCCTTCCATATTCTCAAAGGTTTTAGGAGCGCAAAGGCAAGCTAAGAAAGGATGGGAAGAACAAATAAACTAAAGGTGGATGCAGAATATTTGAAGGAAATAGAGAAAGCTCATAGAGAACTCCGTGCTCTCATCTCTAGCAAGCAATGTGCCCCTATCATGCTACGCTTAGCGTAACTCTCTTTAATTGTTATATTTCATTTCCACAACTGTAAACTTCACAAATAGTGGTGCAACTTTCTACGATCCTTCCAAAGCCCGAACCTATTTGTTTATTGCAGATGGCACGATGCAGGTACATATGCTGCAAAGACGAATTCAGGAGGACCAAATGGTTCTATTAGGAACGAACATGAGTTGAGGCATAAAGCCAACAGTGGCCTTAAAATTGCTGTTGATCTTTGTGGTGAGCTAAAACTTAAACTTATACTCCTAAAACAGGCTTACTGTACATAAGGATTGTGACAGTTATTAAACTTCCTCTAACTTTTTTTTGCTTCCTGATTGCAGAAGAAGTAAAGGCTAAACACCCAAAGATTACGTATGCAGATCTTTACCAGGTGAATTTTTTAAACTGTCAATGCATTACCATTTTGCTCTCTGTTTGGAAATAAGACTCTGCAGATTTAGTCATACGGCATGTTTATATGAAATGGGACAAAACAATGTCACATTTCCTTAGGTAGAGAAATAGATTATGATTGAACTTCCACATATATATCCCATCATTTTTCACGAGGGAAAGAGAGAACAAGAATCAGAATCAGACATCGTAAAGACAATATTAGGGTAATCATTATGAATCCTTAATTATGATTAATTGATTCAATGTCACAGCTAATCATAAATGTAGAGAGAACATGTTACCAGTGATAAAATTAGCCCTTAGAAGAAAGGAATTTCTCTAAGCATTCCTTCCTTTATAACTAAGTTAATAAATTTGAAAATGCCTGACTACATTTGTTAGACAAGTACAGTACAGTACAGTATTATATTAGATGTTCAACAGTGGACCTTATTTGGGCCAATTTGATCATCATAAAAACGGCAAGCTTCTCTAGCTTATTCTCTAGCATCCTTTGATTCTTTCAGCTTGCTGGAGTTGTTGCAGTTGAAATCACAGGCGGACCAACCATCAAGTTCGTACCTGGAAGAGTGGTACGTGCTTCCTGTATGACTGTATTTGCATGAACATTAAAAGAACTAGTAAACTCAGTAATTCTTCTTACCTTATCAAACCAGGATTCCTTGGACTCTTCAGAGGAGGGACGTCTTCCTGACGCCACACAAGGTATGTATATATATTAATATCTCCACGTTATCCGAAATATTAGTAACCTTCTGTTTACATAAAAGAACGAACTTGTTACTGAGAGCATAAATTGGATTACAGGTGCTGGACATTTGAGAGAAATATTTTACAGAATGGGACTTTCTGACAAGGATATTGTCGCACTTTCAGGAGGCCACACACTGGTACAGTATTAGACCTTAGCTTTCACAAGATTACAGCAACACTGGGAATTTGTTTTCTTCACCTGATATCTAATAAACTAACTGGTTAACAAATAACAATATGCTGCTCTGTACATGAAGGGTAAGGCACATAAGGACAGATCAGGTTTTGAAGGCCCGTGGACAAAAGATCCACTGAAGTTTGACAATTCCTACTTCGTGTAAGTTTGGTTCATGAAATTTCATATTAGTCTTCCAGCAATATCTTCTAACCAAACATTTTTGTGCCTCTAATGTAATGAACAACTTGAACATGTACTCCATATTATTTTTTACCAGAGAGTTGCTGAACGATGACCAGGGGGGTTTACTGAAACTTCCAACTGATAAGGTTCTTGTAGAGGATCCTGTATTCCGTAGATATGTTGAGCTCTATGCTAAGGTATTCTACTGCTTTCGTCACATTAATCTGTATTCCCCTAGGGTAACAGTTCTAAGCATCAAGCATGTACTCCATGTAGCTATTGAACTAACAAATACAATCATGTTAAATTGTCAGGATGAAGACGCATTCTTCAAAGATTATGCAGAATCACACAAGAAACTCTCAGAGTTGGGGTTCAGACCCACCTCTAGTCTGAGGATTACCAAGGCTGCACTTGCAGTTGTTGTCACTCTTGCTATAATTATCTTAAGCAACTTGTATGAATTCAATAAACAAGCCTAATAAACTGGAAGTAAATGCCTACATATCAAATTAATACATGGGAATATCTTTACCATTCCTAATGAAAAATTGAAAACAGCTAAGGAATCTAATTTCGATTTTTTCTGAACTATTTCTTGCTGCAAATGTTCCATTAATTTAAGCCAACGGAGTAACGGTTAGCTACCTAACGCCCAACAAGTAACGGTTAGGAAAATGACATTATTCATAGAGCTAGAAGGGACAAAAGATAATACAAAAAGTATCTTTTATCACTTCATTATTCAACAACGGTTAGCTAACAGCCTCACTTTCGAAAAGACAATATGATTAACTCAATGTTTCAAACTCTCATAGGATGATAGTTAATATACGAGATGAACTGACAATATTTATTATCTTCATGCGATAAAGAAATTCTTAGTTAAGCTTAACAACAATTGAGACTACCCCCACAATCCCCAAACCATTGCCAATAAGCAGTACGGAGACTGGAAACATTGTGCTGTCCCTCAAATACAGGAACAGAAAATTAAGGAAAGGAGAACAAGTGCATCTCCTATTAAACTAAATCAATAAGTTAAATTAGCACATATTTAAGTAAATTAATTAAATCAATCAAGATTCAATCTTTTTTATTTTCAAGGTCAAGCCCTAGGACTCAAGGACAGTGTAATGTCCTGAAAAACTTTCAACCTTTTGTCAACTGCAGCAGTCTTTAGTTCAAACTTCTGTGAGATCTTCTTAACTTCTGCAGCTGAGTTATCAGCATCAATAGTGTTCAGAACAGCAGATATTATAGCATCCTCGAAGTCCTTGTCATCAGGCAAAAAGTCTGCGACTTTATTCAATGGTTCCTCCAATGACCTCCTCAATATCTTGTTCTCCCTCTCCTGATTACCATTATTAGTACTCATCTGAGTAGTACTTTCCCCTACTTGTCTAATCTCTTTACCAAAATTTGTCGTGCTCCCGGACCGCGTTCTCTTGAGGGTTTCATGGAATTGATTCCCTCCCAATGGTTCCTTCGTCAGTTTGGTAGAATAAAATGGTGGTGCATCAATGTTCCAAGAATTACCATTTGGGAAAACCCCATTAGGTTTCGGTGGAAAATTGTAACTATTGTTGCTATTTTTGTTTGATAAGATGTTGGAACTGGTGTTTTCATCAGGAAATTCATCTGGGATTTTGGTGGCCGGCTGACAGGTGTATGTCTCTCTGCAAGGCTGAGGCTGCCACAGAGAGGAGGATCCCAAGAAAGTATTGAAAAGCCTGCTCTGTTCTGAAACAGAATCCCCTGCTTTCTGCATCAGCTCTGATTCGAGGTCTGCCAGCATTTGCTGTGCCCTTTCATAAGCCTTGAGGTGAGAGTCCATCCCTCTTGGCCCATCTGCAACTGCCGGCTTCACCCGCCGGAGAGTCTGTTTAGCCTCAACTATTCTCCCTTGCTTCATTAGGCAGATGCCAAGATTGCACATCTTGTTGTTGTCAGGTGCAATTGAGAGTGCTCTCCTGTATGCATCCTCTGCCTCTACATAGTTGTTCTGCTGCATCAGTGCCCATCCTAAATTTCCCTGCAAATTGTTTTGGTAATTATGTTTGTCAGAGACATGTGCATGGCAATTCAAGGGCAATTTTAGTTAGTCGGGGCGCCATTGTTGTTCACCTTGTCCTTGTTTCGAAACGGCAATGAGATGTTCTCAAGACATGTTTGTGACAATAAGGGCGTTTTTTTTTTATTAACTTGGGGTTTAAGGGGTGACATTTTGCCAGTACCATGAGACCACCCTCTCATACTAGAATTTTTCATAATTTCAAAACACGAACAAATTACTTTTATACATACCAATTGACTGAAATTATGAATCAATGTCTTACCAGCAAGCGAGTGGCTTCTTGCTCCACTGAGACCTGAAATTTTTTGCCTTGAGATCGGGCTGTTTTAGTCCGCTTCCCGTTAAATGCTAGCCCTTGTTGAATCAAATACAGTTTATGCTTCAACAGTGCTATCTGATCAACCAACCTTCCACATCTCTGAAACAATAAACATCACAAAATTACTTAAATCACCAATTTCATTAAAAAAAAAAAAAAAACCCAACTTTGTTTGTACTTAAAGAGTAAACTACCTTGTATAAATCTAACAGAATGTTGTCTAGAGATTCCTGAGCCTGCTCTGAACACCGACTTCGCAATGACTTAATTGCCTCAATGGCCTCATCAGCCCGGTTTTGCTGCTTCATCACAATAGCCATATCCTTAAGAGCACTATCAACTCTGTCTCCAGCATTAATAGCTGCCCAAAATAGAGGAATCGCCTTCTCTGGGTCTTTATCCACCAACTGATCACACCACCCAACACCCAAAAAATAAAACAAAATGAGAATGAAAAATATTGAGTTCAATAGAGAAAGTAAGATCCTGTTGAATTATGGACAAACCTGAACATGCTTAGCTCTAACATAAGGAGAGTCACCAACAGGAACTTTGTGAGTAATGTGAAAAGACTCGGAGCGAGTTCGAGAAATCGGTAGCGGCTTTGCTGGTGAGGAAGGGGCTGAGGATGACTTTGATGGCCTGAATCCATGAGTTGGATTCCACATTTCTTGCATCTTTCGTACTTTCTTCTATGTTCGTGGAATTCAAGTTTCACTTTTATGTGGGCTGATAGTTCAGATTGTTTCTCCCTTCAGGATGGGATTTTGGGAGATTGAAGCGCAGAGAATGAAGAGGAATGAGCGAGGGGGAGCTGAGATCAAGTGCGGAAAGGTAATGCTTACATATTTGGTTTGAAATACTACCGTTGCCCAACGGTACGAATTTTATTTGTTTTAATTTATCATTTCTTCTAACAAGTAGCCGTTACTCTGTTACATATAGCCGATAAAGGGCTGCCCGCATTTGGATGCTATTTGGGCCTCTGTTGAACCAAGGATCTTACTATCGAGAATGAATATATAATTAGTCAAATTGGGCCAAGATTTTTGGGTTTATGTTTATTTTTTAAGATTTATTTCAAAAATTTGTGGTTTTGGTGCTCAATTATTCTTATTTGAATTCCTACATGCTACCCATTGATATGAACAATTTAACTCAAAAAAAAAAAAAAAATTATGCACCACTTGCGTTTGGGAGTAAATACACAAATTTTTTTTGGATTTGTGTCATTCTGTATTTCTAAATTAACAAATTTTACAAGTTTTGCGAATATGTAATTGAAAACACAAACATCAAGGAGCCTCCAAAAAAAAAAGAAGCAACACCGTCTAGTGACCATTAAAAAAAAGCGTCCATAAACACGAAGGAAGTAATTTGTATACATCCGGACGTGCCTTATCATTCAACCTTAATCTTCTTATTGGATCGTATACCAAAGACCAAAAACCTGAAAACATAAAAAGTATATTGGATCGTACACCACTTCATAAACATTTGAGATGATACTATGATAGAATTCAACACTATGCTTTTGCACTCAGTAACAAAATGATCATAATCATATCGAATGTGTGCTCCAGCCAACAATGAACATATTCAACATCTTTCACCTAAAAGAAACAGAACAAAAGTGAAACACGTTCACATGACCAGTTCTCAGTGCAGCCTTTGATCCATAACTTTAAGCCTGTGGTTTATAGTGCACAAAAGCTATCTGCTTTGTCGAGTGGCTGTACCAGAGCTTGAAGATTCACCTATGGCATCTGGAGAAGCTGAAACTGGAAATGCATCCCGCATCAGGTTTGTTGGTATCCCAGATATCTCCTGGAGGACATAAGCATAAAATGATTGATCAAAAAGATAGGCCTAGTCCAAGTTCATGTGCCCACACAGCCCACAACATAGTACCTGAGGCAAACTCGTATCCAAGAAAACAGCTTAATAAGGTAAGAATGGTTGCGGACTTCTCCACGACAATAGACAATTCAGCAACATATTCATATTTCCTCATCATTGTCATCATTAAGCAATAAAGGGCTGTTTGTTAAGAGGGAGGATCATGGCATGGTGAGCGTGGTATTAGTAATATCAAAACCAGAAGTACTATGTTCACTTGATGGGAGTGCAAATACTTTTATGAATTCCCAATTCTCATCCTTTTCTCAAGCCCCCAAACAGTAAAACTCCCAGTCCGACCTACCAAGCGCCCCCTAAATAGAAAAGCAGTAGAGGGTTATTTGTTTTGAGGGAAGGTTTATGGCCTGGTAGGAATGGGATTTAGCAATACCAAAACCAGATGTCCCGTGTTTGCTTAATGGGAATGGAAATACTCTCATGAATTCCCAAGTCCCATCCTAATCTCTAATCCCCTACCTCCGACTCTGTCATACCAAGCAATCCCTTAAGTAGAGAAGCATGATTTCTTTAAAAAGAAACTAGTACCAGTACTAGATAAGAACTCCGCAAGAAAATCAGTACATGCAAATATGGTAATCAATTCCAATCAGACTGAGTATCGAGTGGCACCAAAATTCACAATAAGCCCCAATTTATATATAGTTCACAAAAATCAGCACAGTAGCTTCATAATCTCTAATTGTCTTCTAATCCAAATTCCACGTTATTCATAATCTTCATTTCACCACAAGGGCATAGTTTGACGCTCCATATAGAACCAACAACATGAACGATGTTCATGAAGAGACTGAGGATAAACATGTATATTTTCAACACTAGTAGTACAGTTTGTGCAACATCTTCAACAAGACTAATAATTTCACTACATGTTCGGCTTTATGTAAAATCGGAACACAAATAAAGTTTACAGTTTTGCAACCATATATATATCCCAATTTTCCAGGCAATACATCATCATAGAAACAAGTGACCCTCTTTTTCTTTTTCTTTTTTTTTCCCCATTCATTTCCAGTACGGTTGATAATAAATAACAATAATAATAACAACCATATCTTATAAATTATATCATTATAATTCTTTAGATTAGGCAGAAACATGACCTCAAATTCTCAATTACAAAAATTATATGACATAAAGAACTTCAGTGAACCGACTATAAAAATATAACAAGTATACCTTCATAAGATGCATCCTCAAATCACAAGGACGAACACGAAGCCCAATACAGGCGGCCACAAATTTGGAATAATTGAACAATACATCTGCTGCTGCTTGTTTTTTCTCTTCAGTCTGCAAAATTACCCAAATTATCAAAAGTTATTAGTTAGGGTTTTGATTTTCGAAGAAAATTGGAGAAGAATTATGGGGTAATAATAAATTGGGATTACTATTGGTCAAAAAGTAAGAAGAAAATTAGAGAATGAAGAGGTGAACCTCGTAATCTTCTTTCATCTTCATATAAATGAATGAGTTGTTTCTTTGATTTTGGGAGTTGGTGGCTTTTTAGTTTGTCCTCAAATTCGGTAGTCTTTCTGTCGCGGCCTCGGGTTCAATTCTCTATATGTGATACATTAAAAACTTTAATTATATATTATAATAAATAATATATTTAAATGGTATATTATTAAATGTATTTTTATAAAAAATTTTAAAATATTAAATTTTTATAATTTTTTATTTTACGAGTTTTTAGAAAAAATCGTTTTAAGTTATACTTTGGAAAAGTTTTACAAGTTATTGGTCATGAGACTTGCTAGTTGCTACTCTATTTTTCATTTATTGTAACTTGTAAGGTTGCTTCATGGCCTTCGTATAAAGTTATTATAACTCACTCGATAGAAAGTCTTTAATCATTATAGCCAATATCATACTATAAATTATATATTATAAGTCCATCTTATACAAAATTTTATTTCATTTTGATAATTTTTAAACTTGAAGCATATGAGATATGTAACACAATGTGAATTGAAAAATATTCGAAAAAGATATAATCAATTAATAGGCTATGCTTGCAATGTATCATTACATAATTGCTATGCAAAGAATTATTGTAAGACCAAAAAGTGCAAAGTCACCCTTTATCAAATATAGTCATTTTAAATCTCTAATATCACACTATGTTTTTACAAGTCCGCCACATACAAGATTTAGCCGCACTTAGATAATTTCCAGACACGAAGCATGTAACACAAGGTAAATTGGCAACATTTGAAGAAGATATAAGCAATCAATTGCGCCTCTTTCTCCTATGTAGTTTATGATATGACTGGCTATGCGAAGATTTGCTTGCATTAATCCTTCTGATGATTACTTCGCTTATGAATAAATCTGATTGCCACACAGTAATTAAGAACTCAAATCCGTCAATTTATGTATGCAAAAACTTGAATGAGCTTATGTCAAATTACTGAAGCTGCTTGCCTTCCTACAGTCCAAATTATATATCTAAGAATAATTGTCAGACTCGAAAAGGTACTTTTTATGAATCTCATAAGTGAATCAACAGACCAAAAGATACAACAAATCTCCACCTGATTAACAGCATTTCAGAATGTTACCACGGAAATGATAAGCCACCTAATACGGAGTAGCACACAACTCCCAAGTCCGACTTTTAAGTTTAGAGCTAAACAAAAACATAAATTTGAATAGGATTAAGCATTAAGGGAATAGTCAAATCCCAAATCCTGCAAGTTAAGAACTAGCTGGACCCTTCTTTGCAGCCTCAGCTGCCGCCTTCTCTGCTTCAATCTCTGCAACAATGGCATCAATCTCAGATTCCTCAAGCTGACGCAGACCTTGTTTTGTCATCACAGCAACTTCCAAGTTCTTTCCACCACTTTCAACCACCTGATAAAAAATTCGCACATAGTCATGGTCACTTACTTGATACAGGCCTAAGACTCCATAGACTCAGAAAAATATCAATTACCATAGCCACATTCAAAATTCAGGCATATGTTACAAGTGGGTAAAGTTGAAATGACTCTACAAGAATTGTATTTCATCACAGGCTCACAGCCTCATAGCCAGGCTTCATAGCTCTACATATTCCAATATTTATACTGACATGGGATTTGAAACATGCTCAAAGGATTTAGAACACAAGGTAATTAGAGTGATTAAGTCCAGTTAGTATACAAGGTAATTAGGGGTTCAAATGCCTGCATTCATCAGACATAATGTGAGTCAGTTTAATGTCTTAGACATAAGGCCATGACATGACACTTTGTGCAGCATTACCAATTAATTCACAAATAGGTTCACCTTCAAAAAATGGGAAACAAAGAAATGTAAGTCTTTAAACAGCTAAGATGTGGCAAGATATGCACCGCTTAAAGTTCATAATAAGATCACAACAAATTAACTGATTAAAATTCCAAATTGACTTACTTCAAGTAATGCACGAATTGCTAGCTTGATGGTTTCTTGCCCAGAAGTTTCTTTGTAGTTCTTCTCCAGAAACTCTCTTATTGAGTTAGAGTTTCTTCCAGTTGCATTAGCCTTCCAAGCAGAGAATGTGCCAGATGGATCAGTCTGGTACAGTGCTGGTACATCAGTGTAGGGATCGAATCCCACAATCAAAGTTGACAACCCAAATGGTCTAACGCCACCACTTTGAGTATATTTCTGCTGAAGTCCAGCAATATAACGAGTTATGTACTCGACTGTTACTGGATCCTCCAAGGTCAGCTTGTGGCTTTGACACTCAATACGTGCCCTGTTTATTAGAACACGAGCATCTGCTTTGAGGCCAGCACAAGCTAACGCAACATGATCATCGAGGTTTACAATTTTTCGGACAGACCTGCAAAAGGAACAGAGATAAAAACACACTCCATTTGAAAGCCTTCCCAAATCATGCCTCTCTCATTCTCAAAAGAAACAAAAATAAGGAACAGATCAGTTATTTGAAGTTGAAACAAATTCTGTGAGTGACTAGCTCTAACCAGATTGATAAAGCTTCATTTACAGGGAGCTCAGAGTAGAAGATGTCAGACAAGAATACAAGGTAACATAATGCAACTTAACCCGAGGAAAACTGTAGTGAAACATTCCATTCTTGTTCACATAATGAAGACACCCTAAGAATGAACTAACAGCGATAGTCCACAATTCCCATAATGAAGACACCCTAAGAATGGAGAAACAGCCCGTTTAACGGAGGGTTTACAGCTAAGTAGCAACAAGAACCTACTTAAGTGACACAGCCTTCTCTGGTAAACCAGAATTATAGTTTGATTTACCTAATGCACAAGAAATTGAAGTGGAATAGACAACATATTCACTTGGAAAGAAAGAAATCCAGCCATACATAGTACATAAATAATCATCATGATACTTCAACAAATGTTCATTTGTCAAATTTCTCCCTTCGCGTGGAGAAACCCCCTGCACATGATACTTATACAACCTTAAATCTTACATGGAAAAAACTGTTCATATTACATTTGCTCAAATCACTCCACCACTATGGAATGAATCTCTAAAATGACTTAATACTATAGGCTAAAGCAAATCAATATGCAGTACAAAAGAAGATAAATAATACACCAATATATGGCGGCAACTCTAGCAAGAGTAAAACAAATTGTTATTACTTTCTGTCATCATAAACAATCCAAATGAATATAGCCTTTTAGCTAAAAACTCCTCAAAGAAATTCAAATCATTCCACATCTACGGAACAAAACTCAATGAACCTAACATCTTAAGCACCACACCAGTGAATTAACACAAGTGAATTTGAATACATACCAACATACATTCATTTCATTGATAAAAGTAAAACAATGCTCTTTGCCAACGTCGAACAATCTAGATCAAAACTCTACAACGACCTAATATCCTCGGCAACAGTAAATCAACGCTTAGCACGAATAAAGATGCATATATACATATACCATACACACACACATACATACATACATACATACATACAAACATGGTTCATTACTTCATTTGGTTCAAGCACAGGAAAAATAAATGGAAACACTTTCGCCATCCTCGAAAGGTGATCCTTACCAAAACCCTAGCGAAGGCTTTCAATAATCACAATTCGCAAAGATAATTGCCCGCTAACAAAAATTCAGGTACCAAATACGGACCTATGTTCATCAATGCAAAAACAAGTTATCCTAATCAAGGAATTCACATCACTAAGCGTATCAAAGAAGACGCATCCATTCACCAAATCAATCTCTAAAAAAATCGAAGGTAAAACCCTAAATTAATCACTTTAATCAAAAATCGAAAACCCTAACGCGAAAGTGAAAGAGGAATAGGAACAGGAAAATGAGATTAGAAAAGGAGAGAGAAAGGTGAAAACCTGGAATCTTGAAGCTTGGCGGCAGATTTCTTCTCGACGCCGAGGACGACAGTGTCAGTACCCCGAACACCGACGGCGGCGTTACCCTTACGAACGGCTTCGAGAGCGTATTCGACTTGGAAGAGATGACCGTCAGGTGAGAACACTGTGATAGCTCTGTCGTACCGAGCCATTTTAGTCTTCTTAGGTTATCTGCGTGTGTCTTGGGTGTTGGAGTGGGATCGGAATCGATCGAGTGAGTGAAAGAGTGAGGAGGTTTGATCTTTGAATGAAAAGGGGTTCGTCTCTTGTGTTAATCCAAGAATGTTTTTCGAGAACTTGGGCAACAAGACACCTTCTTCGAAGACAGAGTGTGTTTGTGGAAGCTTTTTGTTTTATATAAATATGATATTATATTATATTATAACTAGTATATACCCGTATTAATACATAGTAAATCAGTAAAAATATGAAATACTCCAAAATTTACAAAAATAAAATATAAATAAAACTACCCAAAAAATGAAGAAATAGGGGCAACCATAAAAAACTGAGATATGTTGATAAAATTATGAGTTTACCATATTAATATTATTAAAAATATTAAATAAATGAAATATATATAAATGTTGGAAAATGAAAGAAAGAGGATGGAGACAATGTGTGAATGAAAGTATGAAACTATTGATCAGGGTAATGAAAGTATGAAACTATTGATCAGGGTAATGAAAGTATGAAACTATTGATCAGGGTATAAAAAGTTTAGTATGAGTAATTTTGGATTTTCTTATTTTTTTATTAGTTATTGAAGTGTATTCTTTTTTTTTTAATTAATTTTTGTTAATTATGGGTTATTGAAAATTATCTTTTTTTTTAAATTAAAGTAATGTGATTTTAAATTTTGTTTCAGCTAACCCTACGATGAGGTAGTTACCCTAAACTAAGTTTGTGTATTTTTTTTATATTTTTCACCCGAAACAACAAAAAGCCTCTAATTGGCTTTTGGAGGTCTCATGTTTATTGTGTCTCTGAAATAATAATATATAATAATAATAATAATAAATAATAATATATTTAAGTGTAATCTTATTCGATGCATACTATGTAAATTTTTAGGATATTAATTTTTTTGAATTATTTATTCTATAAATTTAGAGAAGAAGTTATATCTTGGACTCTTGAAAACCCATAAAAAGTTAAATGTAGAAACTAAGTTGTATAGAAAAACTTCTCTATGTTATATCTCATATATTAAAAATGATATTTCTTCATGCGACAATTAAAAAAATGAGATTCTTTATAATAGGGTTTTGATCATAGGTATAAAATTAGTTTCAATTTTTGATATAGATTACATTTAAGCTACTCTATAGTTGGCAATTACAAGATCGTCTTTTCGAGTGTTAATATCATGACTACAAATAATCAATTCAACTCTATATACAACTCAACGTTGACATTGGTTTGTATTAGCTTGGTGAAAACATAGCAGATATCTTCATATATACAAACCGAAACTTTTCTATTTCAAATGTCCTTTAAACTAAAAGTTAAAAATCTATGCACCATTTAAAGAAAGAGTCAATTCAAATTGTCTAGCTTCTTAAAAAAAATCAGTTAAGAATTGTCTAATCTACAATGTAATACCCTCATAAACCTTTACTTTTATAAATAATTTTCTCGAATAAATAAACTCAATATAGAGAATTCTATGAACATTACCGCTGTGATAACAGTTTGATCGGTCCTTTAGAGTTTTACAGCGAAAAACTAACTATCACTAATTATAAAACTTTCAAAATAAAATCAAAGTCCTTTCAAGTCCATAAACAATAATAAACAAAGTCACTTAAAATACATTCCTCAAAATTATTTATAAATAATTTTCAAAATAGTCCAATAACTATCTCTACTTTTATAAATAATTTTCTCAAATAGATAAACTCAATAAAGAGAATTATATGAACATTATAGTCCGCGATAATAGCTTGATCGATCTTGATGCTTCAGAGTTTTGCAACCCGGAAAACAAACTATCACTAATCATAAAACTTTCATATAAAATCAAAGTCCTTTCAAGTCCATAAACTATAATGAATGAAGTCATTTCAACACAATCCTCAAAAACCAACATAATAAGGTTTTGAAATAAAAAATACATGCTTAATAAAATAAACAATCTTATGAAATTATTTGAATCTATATTCAATTAATTAAAAATCTTTTTGCTCAAACTCTCCATTCCATCACCTCTAATTCTACAAATTCTAAAAACCTTTGACCTTATTATTGACTACTAATCAACAATACATACATGATCAATTAAGATATATGTCATAACTAAAAAGAAAGTACATACAATTAGCAAAGTTGATTATATACATGTTAATAGGACAAGCTTAACCTAGATGCATCATTCCAAAGTAAATAGTTAGTCACATGCAAGAACAATAGAATACAACTCTTACTTCAGAATTACTAAACAAATACACTCTAACCTTTAGAAATAATAAATAACCTTTAGACTTCCTTGTTAAACTACTATTATTAATTGTTTTGGCAATAAACGTGTTTGGTGCTTGGTCCACAAGAGTAAGAAATTGTATAAAGTTCGAATCTAATACCACTATTACTATGTTACTATTATGAATGTGACATGATCCTATATTAAAAAGAAAGTTAATGCCATCTTGTCACCCAAGTGGAGTATTAGGCTATTACCAAGTGTCCTACCATTGTTCAATACTCATGGTGAATTATATTTGACCTTCGAGTTTATCTTTGTTAATGAATATTAATCATAGAATAAATTTATGATACTTTCTTCCTTGCATACTACCTTGTTGAATAAGATTAATAACAATGATCAACTGATAAAACCTGCCATAAATGACATAACTTTCTTTCCTCATAATTCAAGATCAATGACATGAATGAACTTAACTTGCAATTACTTGACATGAATTATTATTACGGAATGATTCATACAACATGATTAGGAATGTACATTAAACTTCCTTCATGCTTACTTAATTAAACTCATACAAACATATTAACTCCTTCAAAATATGCCAATAGTGCATGCATTCTATGTTGCTCATAAATCAATATCAATCCTAAGCATGATACTACATAAAACATGTAACTTTGAGCAACTACATTCGTTCCTATACACTCTTCTATAATGTGTACGCACTTTGGATAGGTAATGTAATTCTCCACCTTAACTTTCGAAATCATTTAGGTAGTAATATTCTCTTAACTAACAAGAGAAACATAACTAATCCTCTGCTCCACAAATTTAATGCAACTTAACTAATTCTTAAAATCACTTAAACATGATATAATTTCATCAATTGTGGTTAAAAATCATGTTTTGATACTAGAGAAAAATCCATTAATTTAAAACTTCAAAATTTTATAGTTTAGGGTGAAAAAACTCACTTTAAAAGTTATAATACAAATTTGAATAATATTTATCAATATAACTAGAAGATATAAACTAAAAAATTCAGATTTTTTTTACTGTTAGAAGTTTTTTTAAACAACATATTGTAAATTGATTAGCAAACTAACTAATTAGAATAATGAAATAAATCAAGGGGAGGAGGAGCCATGTGGCGCCAGTCTTAATAGATTGCGACTGGTTGGTGGCTTCGGCTATCAATAATGACCGGTCAAGGGTGATTAGGGTTAAGGTTTCTATTTTTTTTGCAACAATTAAATAATTAAAATAAAATAAAATACATGCCCTTGAAAATAAAAATTAAAAAGTAGTAAAATGTATGTACTTTGATTAAAAAGTAGTAAAATGTATGTACTTTGATTAAAAAGTAGTAAAATGTATGTACTTTGATTAAAAAGTTGGGTATTTATTATAGATTAGCTTTTACAAGAGTCCTGAAGAAGTTATGAAACTTTCAAATTGATGATAATATTTTTTCCTTTAAGAAGGAAAAGATGAAATCCTTTTTAAATTAGAAAAATATTTAAATTTATTTCTCTTTTTTTAAAACTAAAATAGTTTTATTTTTCTAAATAAATACTTTATAAGTATTAAAAATAGTATTTATAATTACTAAAAATACGACTTTATATAATGTGTCACATCCATAAGGATATTTGAACATGTTAAATGGATTGAATTAATTCTAACTTATAATAGTTATAAATCAATGTTCGTATAGCCCTTATTTTAATTAGTTTATCTAAAATTATTTGGATCCATTTTCCTCCCAAAATTTTTACAAGATGAAACAAAGAATTCTTTTTCAGAGAACATGAAAACACCAACTTTTCGTTTGTAAAAGACGTAAATTCACATTGGCTTTGAGATTGCATGGGACTCAGAAACACTATGAAGATGTTACCAAATCATCATTTTGTTTAAGTTAGTTCATAAAATGATCAAAGATGTCCAACTACCAAGGCCATAACTCATAGTGTAACACATCCCGAATCACTTCTAAATTATTAGTCTCCAACCTTATTCATTCAAAACGGGTCAGTTTTTAAAGGCTACGTCGGCCTAAATTTAGCACCAGTTAGGATGAATGATCGCCCGTAGGTAAGGGGTTGTACCCGAGTAGTGAGATTACAAATATGAATAAGTAAATGCATTATTTACATTTACATCAGTTTCAATATTAAACTGTGCTAGTAATGCATAGCACATACAGGATATTTATGTGTATATAGTTATATACAGCTTTTGTTCTCTACAAAACATGCTTAGATCACTGCTATCAGTAAGTATGACTGTATTATAAACCTGTGCTAGCACGCAAACAAAATTCAGACATGGTGTGTTTAAAAGAAGGGCTCATGTCACTTGCTGGTTAATGAAAGAATGGTTGATACCATAAGCTTGTAGTCAATTGGCTTTGTTAAATAAGCATCCATGCCCACCTCCAGGCATTTCGCCTCATCGGACAACATTGCGTGTGCTGTCAGTGCGACAATTGGAATGTGGATACCAGTTCCTGATTCCAATCTTCTAATCTCTTTTGTAGCCTCATAGCCATCCATCTTTGGCATCTGCAAAGTCACAAGAAAGTGTAGTGTAGAAAATCAGGATCTATTTTACTATTCCTAAATTCAGTGGATATCTAAGATCAGTGTAGTTCAAAAAAGTGAATTACCTGACAATCCATTAGAATTAAGTCAAATGGAGGGAAGTTCCGGCTTAGAGTTGGAGCTGTACTTGCAATCTCATCATCCAAGGGATATGTTGCACAGCATCCTTCGGCATTTAGAGAGCTTTTGAGAGTATTTACTGCCAGCAGTCCATCTCCTACAGCCATCACTCTAGCTCCTACTTTTTCCAGCATAATTGTTGCTACCCTCTGAAGAACTGGCGTATCTTCTGCAAGGAGGATCTTAATGCCTTCTAAGGGTTTCTGATCATTCTTATTCTTTGCATAATGCACATCCTTCTTTTCTTCAGGACCATTTCTTGGCAAAGTGTTTCTGTTATTGTTTTTGTTCTCTCTCCGACTGTCATGCTGATTACTTTCTGGAAGGCCTTCATCATCAAATTCAAGCAGGTAATTGTTTGCTGCTGAAAGTTGTGAGAAAGATGGTTTTACAATTCTCTCCCTTTTCTTTGGCTCATTTTGACAGGCCGTTCCGGTGCTCAAATATCCAACATCTCCTTTATCAGAATCTTCAGAGCTGGAGGCATCGTAATGAATTGGATCATCCTCAAGACATTCATGCATTTCCCCTTCCGTTTCAAGGGAAGTGCTTCCACTTTTTTCTTGTAGCTCAAGACCCCTTTGCTGTATGACAGCTTCCAAAATCTGAATCATTTTGGATTTATACAAAGGTCGGTTAACCATCAAAAAATGCCCTTTTCTTCGTAGCTCTTTCTTGATCGAACTAGATGTATCATGATTTAGTATCCATGCAAATTTGGCCTTATCAGCATATCTGTTGAGGCAACTCAACTGCTCCTTCCAGATATTGGTACTCAAGTCAAGTAAACCAATATCAACGACTACGATAAACTGTGACCGTTTCACGTCCTTTGCGGTAAAAAGTTCTATCTGAATTTGTATGTCAATAAAATTGTCATCCGGTGGACCTTTGTCTTTAAAAATTCTTCTAAGCATTTGTGTTAGTTCATTCCAGTCAGACGCCTGCAAAGTAGAAACCCCCTTTTCATCTAGCCACCGGGACATAATTAGTCTTCCTGTACTACCACTTGATGCAAGGAGTACCTACATTCAGGAATATTTCCATTTTTCATGAAAAACTACAATTATTCGTCTTAGTTTTATTGTGATTTATACTAGCAAAACCGTCTGTGTAAAGCTTGTAGCATGAGTTAATTATGGCTTCATTATTAAGAAACACTTTACTCGAATGAGTAAATTGTTTAAAAGCTCGAGGAATACCGACCATCAAGCTATGATCAGCGAGTTCTACTTGACTGTGCTGCTCTGCAATATCCAAGGAAGTGCCAAGAAGCAAGCATAGCCGCATCAATGTCCCTGGCCCATTCTTCTCAACTATCTTAATATCTCCTCCCATCTTATGAACCTGCCATATGGTAATACATTAAGAGGGTGGCCACAGAATAATACTGAGGTTGAAATTTCAATATTAACATCTCATGCATAATTGCATAAAAAACTGAAAAAAATGTTGAGTCTACTAGTTTCGGATCCAAGAGAGGAAGGGGGTGTTGAGACTTTTTTTTTACATAAGATCAGGAATACAGTCAACTAACAACAATGAAGAATTGAAGTATGAACTTTTACACTCACCAAAGTTCGTACAATGCAAAGGCCCAAACCAGTGCCGCCATGCCTAAATAGGAGAAGAGCAAAAAAGGAAACCAATGTTCAATGTTAGAGCCACAAATAATTCAACTCTAGTAACAATTTGTATTCAAAGTCTAACAGATTATAAAAATATCATGAATCATTAGGAGGATCGAGTAAAATGCTCACATTCTTGTAGTTGATGGGTCAGCTTGCTCAAAGCTTTCAAAAACAGACTCCCATTTACTTGGATTGATACCTAATCAAAGGAAACATAATAATTGGTAAGTAAAAACAATTCATATCCAGAATGATCTAAACTCTCAAGTAGATCGTTGGGTTCACACCGCAGCCAGTGTCCTCAACTTCAAACCAAAGTTTCACTTTGTTTTCTTTTTTGCAAGATTTTTTCATGAAAGATCCCTGTTGCTGTGACTTCATCATTGAAGAAGAACCTGATTCTTGATTGAGGAGAAGTCTTCCTGTGTTACTGCAAGTACCAGGTTTTTCACACCATCCTCTTAAGATTATGTAGCCGGCTGCAAGGACAAAATGAATATCGGTTTAGCTGGGATTTGTTTGAAGTTTAAGGGTTTTTGCTACACATTTTTCCCCCCTACCCCAAATATTCATTTAACCTCCTCGCAATGGTGCGTCATTGCTCTGTCTATCTAATACCTGAAGTGGTGAAATTAAGAAAAGATGTGATAATAATTGCAAGCTCATCCATTGGGAAGCAAATATTCCAATATCATCAATCCCACAGGATCCCCTCTAAGGAAACATTCCAATTCATTAAGGACTCAATTCATTCCATACATGTCAAGGACACTGTGCCTTTCAGGCTTATATTACAGAGGTCATGACAGGTTTCAGGGAACAATGCAAGGAATAGCTAAGGTTGGGTCGTTGTCTTGCAGATAAAAAAACTAAGAAAAGATTCATGTTTTTAAATTATCAACTACGTTGCATAAAAAGCAACTTCATATTTTGGTACAGACTAATTTATATTTTTTTGACATTTATTCCAAAATGGATGGAGTTCTTTTGCCCAACGATATATTTTAGTTTCAGGTGAGGAAAAAATATGGAATAAGAAGACAGTGAAGTGAGAGACATCGAAACAGTTAAGTTATACTCCTGTGGCATCTGTGCCTAAGTGAGTCCGAGATGATAACAGCTGTATAGAAGGGCTAAATGCTACGAGCTTAGACGTACATGTTGTGAACTTGATAGAATTGCTAATTAGATTAGCAAAAATCTGAACAACACGAGCAGAATCTCCTCGAAGCAACTTAGGCATGTCATCTGAAAAGCAAGAGGTTGCCAAAGTATCCTTCAGAAAAACCATCGTATGCAACACATTTTCGTAAATACTTAGATCACGGAGGGAAGATTGCCTTATAGTACATCCATACCTGAGAGATCCAAAAGAGTTTCTACATGGTGATCGATACACTGAACTGAAAAAATGTCTACAAGTCCTTCAAGTTCTCTACCCAAATTGAATTCTGCTTCTTCCAGCACCAGTTTCCCAGACTCAACCTGTTAAGATTTTTCAAAAACGCGCAAAATTTTCGAAAAAAGGGGGCTCAATCATCCTGAACAAACTTTTCAAATAAATTCTGATATTTCAAGGACATCTAGATATTATAAGTCTCTGATATATTATCATTCCATATTTGAAATCAACGAGTTTTTTCTAAAAATGGACAAGATCAGAAATGTCTAGTTTACAAGCAGGTCTAGCCATAGCACCAGATATGAACAACACTTCGTTCAAGTTACCTTGCTGAGGTCCAAAATGTTGTTAAGAAGACGGAGAAGCGCATTTGAACATTTACGAATCTGAGTAACTGTTGCATATTGCTCATTTGTGAGACAATCATCAGAAATTAGAATATCCAGCAATCCAATCACTGCAGCCATAGGTGTTCGCAGCTCATGGCTGTTCACGCATACAATCGAAGTTTTAATTTCTAATAATATGCAAACTGACACTTACAAAGAACTAGACAATCCAGATGAAGTACTGCCAGCAAAGTTCTTCCCTAACTTTATACTTGCCTCATATTTGCTAGAAACTGGCTTTTGTAATTGCTTGATGCTTCTGCTCGTCTTCTTGCGTCAAGTTGGTTTATCAGTTCTGCTCTAAGTTTCATTTCCTTTGATACTCCATTAGTCAATATCAGTATGCAAATGCACCCAATTACCAGGATACAGACAGAAGCACATATAAGTATCACCAATGTTTTATAAGCTCTGTGATCCACCTTCCCCATTATATATTCCCTAGGGATAAGGATGACACCCACCTGCATACAAACTTTTTATGTGGATACAAAATCTTGCAACAATCAATGGCTCATAGTCTCAATGATAAAGTTACCGAGATCTTACCATAGGAAGCCGCTTCAAATTTAAGAAAAATGAATCGATGTAATATTTCTTGCCTCCAAGTTTGATATTCTCTCTATGAACTCCATAACTCGGTGGAAACTTGTTTGAGTACTCTTTCTGTAACCACTGAGCACCCTTCTTTATGATGTCATCCTCTGAATCAACAGCCCTCACGAGATTAGGACCTTTAGTCGAATTCCTTAGGAGAGGGACATCAGTGGAAGTGGCAAGCAAGTAGCCTTCTTGAGAAGTAAGGTAAATGTGACCACTATGAGCCTCTACAAGCTCTTTCATCAACTGTCCAACACTGTACATTGCTGTCGTAACACCCACAACAGCAACAATACTCTCATTGGAAGGGTTCCACACAGGCAGTGCAGCAGAAAGCAAAGGGGAACCAGTATGCTTGCTTACTGATACATGCCATGAAGCAACTCCATCAGGTACTTGTGAGTATCCAGCAATATTTATCAGATCATCAGGAGGAATTTTCTCTTGTTTTCCTAACTTTTTACCACTGACTGGATCAAGTGGCTCACGATACCAGATTGCAGAAAGGTTTCCTTGTATTGATTGATCATTCCAATGCTGATGAGAAGATACCTTGCTCATTTCATATGAGGTCGCACTGATTGAATAATTTGCAAGATCAGAGTGGATATAGAAAGTGTTATTGCTTCTGTGATCTCTATGGAAAGCCTGGACAAATCCATTTTTATAGTTTATTGTCATTGAGTTAAGAGCTTTGTGACTTGCAAAAAGCGCCCACATTACATCCTTCATCATTTGATAGAGCTGCAGGTTATAGTTATATATGATTTGCTAATATTAGTAATGTGAAATGAGAGACTCCAAATTTAGAAAGGGGAAAAAATGAAAGGGAAAAATTTGACAGTCAACCTCGACTTGATTTTCTTGAGTTACGGGAATATTGCTGTACTTTTTGATGATATACTCTGAGAGATTGACTTGGGCTGTCGTTACATCAACGGTGGAGTTCACTATATTCCACATTCGTAACAAAGGACGCTGAAGAAGCTCAAACCGAAGACCAGAAGCAAGATTATCCAAGGATTTAGTAGTGTACACGCGCGTAAAATGCCATGTCAGTATAGTTAGCATACCTATCAAAATTGCCAGAAGGGCCTGCAAAAAGCCAAAACAAGAAGAAAAGTACTAAGCCAACAACGATAGACAATGTATACAGAAAATCTGACTTCAAAGAATAGTATATAAAGGTGTGTTTTGAGAAATGGCATACCATTATGGCAAGGCGGACCACAAACACACTATAGTATGATGATAGGCAATCAGAGCTTGCATATTGAAACTCTTCCTCAACATCACCTCGAAGCCGCCTTCTAAGTCTCAGAGTTGGGCTACTTTTACAAGAGGTACCAAAACAAAAGAATGTACTGAATGCCTTCTTTCTGGGAGATACAATTGGTGTCCTTGGCGAAGATGATTCTGATGAGGTTTTGTTTGAATTTTCTGCCATTAAGTCCTGAATTTCTTAGGTAGTACACTGACTGCATCAAGAAAACACTCAACTCAAGTGAAAGTGTGGGAAGTTGGACAGAACAATTGGGATCTTCAATAAGTACAAAATTTTTTTATCCTTTCTCTACTTGCAAACTGACATCTACTGCTGCTTCTGAAGTGGAGGGCGTAGTGTGATGACTGTCTTATTCACAAACAAAATCAACCAATCAAGAATTCCTTTCAATAAAAAAGGACCATTGCGCCATACAATACTAGAATGCAATAAAACAACACAATCTACTAACAAGATTTAATTTAAAAAAAGAGCTTTCATAATTGAATATAATTGGTGAAAAAGTTCCCAAGAATTAGTGGCCACCGAGCTTTGCCCAAATGAAGAGACCAAACTTCAAGATAGGGATTGGTTTTACATTCTTAAAACAGACTAAAGAAAGCAAAAAGTACAGTACTTCTATCTGTCTAATATTCTTCTCCAAAGCTAAAAAAAAGTAATTACTGCACTATCTTAATCAGCTTTGGGTCTTATGGGTCACATACTGGGTCCTGTGGATCGGTATTCTCTCCTGTAATAACTGAACGGTTCAGTTACTAGGGGAATCAAAGCGGGGATCAGAGAAAAATCAAATTTTTCACAATATTATCCACTCTTTAATTTCAATCCAGTAATTGAATGGT
The DNA here is from genome assembly GCA_026401315.1 of Dysphania ambrosioides. Classification (NCBI taxonomy): domain Eukaryota; kingdom Viridiplantae; phylum Streptophyta; class Magnoliopsida; order Caryophyllales; family Amaranthaceae; genus Dysphania; species Dysphania ambrosioides. The sequence continues at coordinate 8,551,025 of CM048658.1, read as the reverse complement.
ACAGTCACTAGAAAGAATTCTCTTGGATGCTCATCCTCTTTCTTATATCATGTAAAGTACCAGGCTAACGATGTGCTCACATATGGTTTAATCAAAGTAGTAAAAGAAACAAGCTTTAGTAAAAACAAGACAAAACTTAAGTAGATGGCCAAATCACCTTCTTTTTCAATTCACTAGAGTAAAGGCATCCCCCATGAAGGAACACAGAGGTAGGATAGCAGCTGATGACATCCATGTTTTTTAGGAGTATAATTTAAGATTAGTGGGGCGGCTTATGGATATAAACACGCCAAGGGATGTAAATGAATCACTTCATAAGCCTCAGTATGTCACACATCATTATCATCGAAACGACACATCCAGTGAACAACACCTCAATAAACCATAAATCTCCCCAACTTGAGTTGAACGCACCTTAATAAAAACCCAACAAGTGCATGATTGAAATTCTAAGTTCTAATATTCCAATATTATTAGCATATGAATAAAGAGTCAACTTATCTTCATACAGAAAAGAACATGTTCTTCTTCTATGAACATATCTCTACAATAGTACTCCATATATTCTAGGGAACTTTAACTATTCATTTCATGCCCCTTTAGAATCTAATCAATATGGTAAAATACCTTTTTCCCCAACCAAGATTATAAGCCGACTTCTGCTACTTAAAGAGAGAATAAGCCACAAATTATTGCTCCTCCTATGTGAGTAGTTGTAAAATCTCATACGGAGTAGTTAATTATGACATAATTTAACAAAAACACACTATGTAGGAGTGCAAGAGAAAATTTAATCATAAACCATTGCAACATTAAGAAACGTCACTAGACTCCCAACTTTATCCGAACATCTAAAATGGATGATGTGATAATCAATTTCGGAGCAAGAGGGTATAGTTTATTATAAAGATAACTGATTATCTGGTTCTGCACTGAATATAGAAAAGGTTTGCTATTGGGTTCAGAGAAGACTAATCAAAGGTAGTAATAGTGGTGCAGATAGAAGTAGAATGCAAGTATTATTAAACAAAGTGTACAACCAATAATTTATACGCAAGCAGTGAAACTTTTATGGGTTTTAGATCTATAATAAAATAGTTCATCTGAAGCACATATACTGCACAATGGACGACTAACAAGTCTGACGTCCCGGTGCACCACTACATGAAGAAATATTACTTTGGCTTTTATTAATTACAATATCTGATGAACATTGATCACTTTAAAAGATCTATTATTTCTATGAATACCAGCTATCTTAATTCTTAAATGATAGTCTGATAAGGTGGACATAATATTTAGATCAAATCTCGTATAGACGTCTACCCGTTGCGACTGTTGAATGACTTGAATCACAGCACGGGGTATTTCTTAAACCAATATCTAGAAAGCTAAGCAGCAGCTCAGTAAGTATACACAGCATCTAGCTGGGTGCAGCTGTCATTTTTTGACAATGGAATGGCATTAGTCCAATTATCACATGGAACTATGCACGATCAAATTAGGTTTCACCAAAACAAATCCTTTAAAGTTTCTGATTGGATCTCCGCATACCATTCAAATTATCGAATCGTATTAATAAAAGTGTACTGATCTTATCCCATGCTTCATGTTGGTGGGTGGCATTTATTATGTATGAGCAATAAATAAGTAGATATGCTGGCCCATTTCTAAGGCCCAGACCCGTCTCCAAAACCAAACATAAGTCGCAGAACGTTTTAACCCAGGAATAATAACTACAGCATAAGTTATCAACCAATCATTTAAAATTAAGAATGATACTGTTGAACTCTCATGCATGTCATAGTAATGCAGATATGGACCTTATATCATACTTACCTGGTACTATTTGGAGGGAATTTCTTTGTACATCGTACACCTCACAGTTCAGCAACAGGAAACAAAACTAGTGAAATCCATGGCGCAAACACCTCATACAAGACAAACAATTAGCAAATATGGAGTAGTATTAAATTACACTATAATCATTATTAAATTACACTATAATCATTATCAAGCACCAATTTCAAGATAAAGTTTTATTAGACAACAAATGGATCAAACAAGAAATAAAAGCTACAAAAACTAACTAATTTGTAAGGGGGGTAAGCTTCAAAGATAATACTAGAAGTCAGATACAAATATACAACTCAGTTCAAACATAGAAAGATAAAGGCTCCCAAGCATAGCAGTAATCATTTTGAGCTCTTCTGAGATTTGTATTCACGAGCAGCTTGCTTAACTGCTGTTTTGGCAAGAGTGGAAGGTTTAAGGACACTCTTGGGATTCAAGGCTTTCCTAATCTTGAACACAGTCCAAGCAGTACCAATGGCATGCCCTGCTGCACTGAGCCCTTCATGTGTTGCATTACCAGCCTCCTCTCCATATCTGCAGAGAAACCACAGGAACCCTGTATTAATGAAACATACTTGGCAATTGTTTCCTCCCTACCGAGTCTTTTGTGGTTTGCTTGAGTCTTAAAGAGGTAAATTATTTCCAGGACATGCAACATTTTAAGTTCACATGCAAGGACAGTTAAAAGGCTAAATCAACAGTTGGATCCCCTACCTTATTTCTTTCTCTAAAGAGGACAGGGGAGGGGTAAAGAAGTATGTGAATTTAAATCTGTAAGACCAATGTATGCATATTTTATGTGAGTTCCTTTCTTCTCAGTGTTGCGCAATTTAACCACCTATGTTTTCCTCCTATCTGCAGCAGACTCGACAGAATTATATTTGTCTTTAGGGAAGCATTTTCAGTCAATCAAGGACTCAGGATGTAACAACTAGATATGTCTAATTAGATGCCACAAAGAGCATAAAACATGTGTATGTTCTTTCCAACATTTAAATATGAAAGGATTCATCAACTAGCCTTCTCCTCTGTTCATGGCCATTCTCATCCTCATACACTCCATATTATCCAGCTAAGCATACCCTATGCCTGATCAAAACTGGGGTGTCTAGTGTATCACAAATATCAGAATAAGTGAGCCCATAAGAGGCTCAGACAATATAAAATGTCAATCAAACTAAGGGAAAGGAGAATGTGGAACAAACAAGGTAATCAATAATAAAGAGATTGTGAAAGTTAAATATGATGATTTCTCTCACTAATCAGGCAAAAAAAAGTGATTACTTACTTGTGAGTTACAAGTCCAGTAGTCACAGTAGATGATGTTGACATGACATTTTTCCCAGTTACTTCAACAGCATCACAGATTCTATCTGTTAGCAAAAAAAGATTCTCATAGCAATCAGATACACAGAAATGTAAGACTAGCTCACAGATACGATATAAAGTCATCCTAACACAGAACAAAGAAGGCAAGCTCACAGCTTTACCCCACCCACCCCCAAATAGGTTCCTATTAGACATTCAGGCAATTAAAGAGAATAAGTTCAGGAGTATATCATATCTTTACACTAGTAGAAACAGACATCATACACACAATTAGTTTACAGATTAGGCTTTAAGTGGCATAACATGCCTCCTTCAAATGACAAAACCTAATGATGATTTCCAGCCACCAGATCAAATGGCAGAAAGCACATAAGAGATGCAATATCAAGTAAGAATATAGAGTTCATGAAATAATGAATATTTGAGTAAGGAATGCTCAATTGACTAGTCAGTAGGAGAGACTTCATAAACTGACCAACTATGTTAAAGGTTAGTTTTCAATAACGTAAATTTCTAAAGTAAAAAACAAGAGCATTGGTTTGAATTAGTTAGTTACACAAGATAAAATAAGCCTGCAATTCAAGGGGGGAAAAACCCTAAGAGCTATCAAGAAATTTCCTGACAGGGGAGCATGAACGTAAATTAATAAATACAGACATAGGAAGAAGGGTAAGGGAACATACTGAATCCATCCAAAGAAGCCAAGATAACTTCCCCAGGTAATATGCTGAAAAATTTCTTTCCCACTTTAGAGTTAGCAACTGAACTTGTGAAAAATCCGGAAACTCTCACAACCCCAGTGAGCACTCCAGTTGCCACCTGCTTGGTCATTTTTGTCATCCCCTTCACCCTATAGAGACAAACAAACCACATTTTAAGGCTACATTAGAAAAATAGTGTACTTAAGGTGTTAATCAGCAACATTCAATTAAGAAAAACAATACAACTCAGGGACACTGTGTGAACTGGGAATAAACAAAGCAAAGGCCATCAAAATGGAGGCTCAATTTCTAAATCTTGATCAATAACAAAGCGCATGGCCCATGCCTGACTTGAATTGGCTATCATATTTACATAACTTTTTCCAGAACACTGAACTACTGAAGTTATGATTTGAATAGTTTACCCTGTTTCGTGAATTTATTATTTGAATACAGTTTTCTTGGATTTGAAAAATGTCTCCCAAGAGGCAGTATAATTTTTCCTTTATTTTAGGAAGGAATGCCATATTTTCCTTTTCATTCTTACCTTCATACTGCACTTATCTTCATCTCCTTCTTCCTATCTAAGTCAATTTTTTCTAGCAAGCTAATCTACATAGAGATATTTCTTTTATTTCTGAATCTACATAGAGATATTAATTCTGGAGAAAATATAACTCAGTTTGAAACGTTTCTCTTCAGAAAACTGTAGGCCTAAGTTCATCTTATCTATAGGTTCACAGTACACAAGGAGAACATACAAATGCTCTTGAATAAGAGCATCCTTAATAAATGAGCAAACACACCATTCCTTGTCTACCTTTCTAGTTACTCTCACTCAAAACCATCTAATATATTAGAAAGGTCTAACACTATCCAATTATTCAACACCTAATCTTTTACTCTAGCTATAGTCACTTAACCACACTTCTAACAAACTCCAAATGAGGATAAATTAACATGTTTCATGCCATCAAGTGATCAAAAAATGCATATAAAATAGAAACAAACTCAACTTATCTGCCAGCAATGACCGACATATACCAAACAAACAAAAAAAAAATAGTCTTGGAGCTGTAACTAGAGCAAAAATAGACATAATGTACGAACATAAACGCAGATATATAGCTAAATTATAACAGTTCAAACCTTTTAATCCTCTTCAAAGTATTCTTATCAATCTCCTTCTTCTCCGAAACAGGATCAAGCCTCTTCTTCAACACCTCATGCCCCCACCTTAATCGATCACTTGTAACATCCCCACACCATAAAATCCCCTTGATAAGCTTCCCTGACCCGGCGGCAATAATCTTAGCCGCACTCCCACTATACTCCTCCACATTGGGCGCCAATGTGGTCCAATACGCTCCACAACTCCTCTCCATCGCAATTCGCTTACCTTCATCCGATTTCAATTCTTCCGGCGTAATCTCCCTAGCAACCTCCACACCCGCCAAATCCCCCCTACTCTTCTCCGAAACCGGCTGCACCGTAAAATTCCCAAAACTCCCGAAAATCCCATCTAATTTCCTCACCAAACCCTCCTGCCCTTTGGAGGCAAAACTCAACCCATAGTTCAACACATCATCCCCCTCTTTCGAACCTGAATCCGAAAGCGAGAAGAAGTAATGAGAATCATCTACTTTAACGATCGCCTCCTCCTTGATCAACGGCCATTGCACCTCATCAGAAACGCAAGCCAAGATTGCAACAATGTTATCGCCTTGACGAATACGCCGAACCGAGAAATCCCCAATTGCGAGCTCGACGCTGTAGTTTTTATCAATGAGGTGGACGACAGCGCCGGGGATAGTGATTAGGGTATCTTCAACAGGTTCGGGTTCGAGATCGGGCGGGGCAGAAGGTGCGCCTAAATTAGGATTAGGGTTTTTGTAGTCGGGGAAGAGGTCGGACATGTGGTCCATGTGGAGGGTGGGGTAGAGGGAAGAGGAAGATTGGGGATTAGGATTAGGGTTTCGAAAAGGGGAGGTGGAATCAGGGTTTGATTGATCGATGTTGGGGTAGAGTGAAGATGGGTAATGGGATTCCATTGTTGACGTGATGAAGAAGCTCAGGAAGTCGGGAAAATGGTAGGGTATAAATGGAGGCAGGAAGCTTAATGAAGAAGTTGCAGAAATCCTTTCAAGTGGGGATATCGCGTAATGGAGCCGAGCCAAGTCAACTTCTTTAATTTGTTGTTGGGAACCGTGGAACTCCCGCGCCCTTACCAGTAATTCTTCAGTTGTACATTGATTTTGTGAAAGCTTGGGTAATTGTTTTTAGATGGAGGTATTCCGTTGATTATTTATGGAGTAATTAGAAATTGCTTGATGAATTTTTTTAAAATTGCAATTGCGTAAATGTGGCTTGTTGTTTAAGGTTCGATATTACTTGAAAGAAACATTGATGATTAATATCACGATTTAAGAGGCTAATGTTGATTGTGTATATTGGTTTAATTCTATATTTTCGTATTTTGTTTTCATTATATTGAATAAAAAGATTTGTAACTTATTTCATTTCTATTATAAGGTGATGAAGTGAATGTCATTTTGTTTTGTGGTGAGTTCGACAAACATAATGAAATCATGAAATAAGGAATATATAGATGATGTTAGACCAAAATTTGGTGTAAAAGCTGATATTTAAGAGTTATTGGATGACATGGAAGATATTCCTCCATATAATGTAAAATTCAAAAAGTTTGATAATGCTAAACACTATTTTAATAGGCACCATCCCCCATACATTGATTCGTATGAAAAAACATAAATGTTTTAGAATTATTTAAGTACTTAACCTGTCTCTTCACAATGTAACATGCCTTGTTTTCCATAGGCATGTATATATCCACAGTGAGAAGGATTAGGTTATTTATCGACCTAATGTAGATATTACTGAAAATTTACATGGATAGTAACAATAGATATGGAGAAGTGTTATAATCTTAAGAAAGACTTCCACAAACTCAAAGCATCTTCATAGTCATTTCTTAGTTTCATATAGTTAGGATATCAAAATGACTATATATAATTACATAATCCTTAAATAATTTAATCATCATGTCTTCTTCAACTTTATTTAGTAGTGCTTTAAATTCATCCAAAGCATGTTATAAGTAAAGTTAAATTGATGTAAATTTATAAGCTTTACTTCGAAGCAGTGGGTACAAGTTTATTAAATTCATACTTCATAATAGTCATTGATGTTAACCTCTTGCAATACATTGGTGAAAAGTTCTTAAGTATATAGTATGAACTCGTCAAACTCAAATTCACCCATACATCTAATTTTAAATAAGGGGCATCTTTTTATATAAGTTAACTGTGACGTCTACGTAGTTGTAATTATGACTTTTAACGAGAAAAAAAAAATTTAAAAAAGATTGTTCGATGACTGAACTAATTATGAAATCAGAAATAGAGGGAGATTGTTTTATGTTTTCTGCCTAGAAATGAGAGTCACATTGTCTTTGGACAGAGCAACTGGAAACTTCCAAGTCCTGAGAAACTGAGAAATATATCTTGAATAATACGGAGTAATTGTATAAAATACTCAGTATGAGGTGCTTGCAGGTTGCAATTCAAGTTCCAAAACCCAAGTCACATGGGTGATGGTTGTTGTTTAAAGTAAAACATACTAGTAATTTATTGGTCCTAACCTTGAAAAGCGTATTTCATACTTTTACAGATTAATAGCAACTTACTACAGCACTAAGAGGATGGCAAACGATAAATAAAATCAAGTATATAGGAGCTGTTGAATTAGAACTTCAGCAAGAATGTACGGATCTCCATAGGACCAAGCTCTACTACAAGGGCTGAACAATCAACAGGGCTCCCTCTAAGAGGAATGTACTCTCGCGCTCCTATTTTATTTGTGTCTTCTCCTTTAACTCTCCACTTTAGCCTCCTCATCTCTGACTTCCCCTGGTTTGCTGATAAGCTCATCTCTTTTACATCTTTTATCTGATCAAGATATTGAGAATAGTAAAGGGTTTCAAAAGTCAAAACGATTGAAAGCTAGCAAAGATCACTGTTTGTCCTTGTGACAGATCATTTCCTTGCATATATTCCAATTATTGCAGAACTCTAGTAAGCATGCAATCCATACCTTTTTCCCGGCGAACATTTTTTTGAGTTCAATGGAGGCCATTCTTGAGTACTCGACGTCTTCACCAGTCTAAGCATATTGTCATCAAACATAAGAAAAACAGACACAAAATATCTATTTACTTCAACCATAATAGCATGAAAACTTCAATCTTTGTAATACTGCGGAAATACTAGTCTAGTTCCATTGAATCATCTGACATTGTACAAGGACACACTTTATTAAATGATCAACACATCCTAAACATCATGAGATGCTTCTGCATGAAAACTTCAATCTTCGTTATACTGTGGAAATACTAGTTCTACTTCCATTGAATCATCTGACATTGTACAAGGACAGAATTTATTAAATGATCAACACATGCTAAACATCATGAGATGCTTCTGCATGAAAACTTCAATCTTCGTAATACTGTGGAAATACTAGTTCTAGTTCCATTGAATCATCTGACATTGTACGAGGACGCACTTTATTAAATGATCAACATATCCTAAACATTATGAGATGCTTCTGCATCTACATGCAACTTCAATTTGTGGTCTCTTATATGGTATGTGGATTATCTACCAAGTTTGTTAGGTGTCCAAGTGAATCAGATACATTAGTTTTGAGTTAGCTGTTTTCTGCAGGTATACGGGATAAATCAGGTAATGCAGAAAGATCTGACTCAGCAGGATTTAGGATGGCAATAAATTATTTCTTCTTCAAACAGCGAGTCCAAACAAGCAATACTGCACCATATTGCAAAGCTGGTTTACTCACTCTTGTGCCAAAGAAATTCAAAATCTTGCAGCAGGTCAGTTACAGATGAATGCTATAGTTTCCCAACATTCAAAAGTGTGTAAAACCACAGTCACTGGTAACATCATGGTTTGTGTGTGTTGGTGTGTGTAAGTGAGCATACTTACTTGATTTAGGATACATAAATAAAGGGTCAAGTCACAAAAAGGTTTCACCTCATAGAGATGTGCCAAGCGGAGTAGTACATAGGTATCTTCAAGTTCCTACAAAGTTGAGCATTGAATCTTTTTGAGCATCTTTTTCATTACAAGAATTTTAAACACAGAATCTCTTTGGATAAAAAAGCACCTGAAGAGTTATCAAAGCAACATTACGAGGTAAACTGTAGTTCGAAACCATGGAGGTTCCCATTGTCGATTGAGAAGCCTTCCAACTATCTGAGTTCTACAAGCATTAATGACTGAGTTAGATTCATGTCGATAGCAATACGCTACTTTATAGGTCATACCTCATGTGTGAAAGCCAAAAGTAGAGGAGAGTAGACTTCTTGACCAGTTGTTCTGCGCCACTGAGCGCCACTTCCCAACTTGTGGATGTTGATATAATATTGTCCACGAATCTGGGCAAGAACTTAGTGCTCAATAATGCATTTCACTTAAACTACAAACAGTAATCATATACATACACATTGTTGAAAAGTGAAACAGTGACAACCACTCAAAATATCCATCCATCAAAATCTTTATATACTACATAAGGATGAGATACAACAAACCACTTTTCTCCTCATTCTTCATTAGAGCTTTCAGAAGTACATAGAGATTGTACAGGACAGCAGGAACTTATCTGCATGCGATAACAGCTCAAACCTTAAGGTGCAGTGTCTCTCAATATATCATAAATTCATGCATCTAGTTATCTCACAACACATGTGCCTAGAAAATACGGAGCAGATCATCCTAATCAGGTTTGGAACAGACCATTTCTCATTAAGTAAAATTGGGTCTATTTTGCATTCAGATCAGCTTCAGGTCAGTATAGGGATAATCAGGTACTTTTCATTTCGAAGTATGGTAAGCACTAAGCAGAGAATGGATACTGAAAAGTCACATAATCAAAAGGACTTGAAAGCATGGATATTTAATTATTCATCACAAATCTTGTTAACAGAGAGAGACAGAAATTAATATTGCAAAAGCATCACACGGTAAGTCCGCTGCAGGCATCTTCGACGCAAACTTCTTCATTGAGGGGCTCCTCCACTCCTCTAGAATCATCAGTAAGTAGACGCCTTAATACACAAAAACAGAGAAGCCTCAGTAAAGAAGGGAGAGAGCCCCATATTGGAAAGCAAAATATAAAAATCAACATATGCCAAACCTATGGAGCATTAATTCAATTTCACCATCTTCAATGCTTGCTCCTCCAGTGGCACGATCAACCAAAACAGATAACTCATAGTTACTGTCATTAACATATATCCCAAGATTAATCTGAAAGTGATATAAGAAACAGAAATCAGGAATAACCAAAAAAAGGGCAGCTCAAACTTCAATATCAATAATTGACCACAAGGAAAGATTGGATTATGTCAAACTCCAGTTTACAAGTCTCTCAACAGTATTTAACCCTTGAATAACTTTCATATAATCGTATGCAATTTCCTTCCCTGAGAAAACAGATATAAAAGCATCACTTGCATTTCCAAGGGGTAGATATATTCACCATAGGTTTCACTGGAAAGAAGTTTGATACGAAAGAAACTTTGTCTAAGATCAATGCTATCATTAAGATTACTGATGAGGGGGAGTGTAAAAAATAAACATATCAATATCTTTCTCTCAACTAACTAAATAAAAAAATAGCATTGTCTAATAAAATATTGGCAATCAATATGAAAGCAATATTCAGGGTAGATATATGAAGTAAACACAAATAGATTAATAAATGAAGTATTGTCTTTAGCTTGCTTTATCTCGCTTTGCAAGTCCATTTTTAATTTAACATTTCAATTAACAGCTAGCAATGCCACAGATTGTCTCTGAAACATAGACAACCTAAGCATCTCTGGAGCATGTTCGGTATGAATATAGGAAAGGAAATGAAATGAAAACGTATAAGTGGAAAAGGAAATATTAATTGTTACCATTATTGATTGTTTGGTATAATTAAAGAAAAGGAAACACTTGTAATAGATTGGTTGGAGTGGAATAACGATTGTTCTTATCATAGGTTTGGGAAGGGTAACAAATGGATGGTAATAGTTATCTAAGGAATGGAATTTGTTACTTAACTATCTCTCATACCAACACTAGGTAATAGAAATGGGCATTGGGTTACATTTTCACCCCTAGGAAAACACTATATAGTCATAAATTTGACACTAGCCTGAGCCCAATCACTTCTTCCCCTAATGTTGGGCCAAAGATTAGTGAGGTGCACCTGAAAGGCCAGCTACTGGTAGCATCAAACAGGAAATTCTAACGCATGTTCATATAGTACTGCATTGCTTCTTCATAATGAACAAGAACGTCAATTGTTAGATCGTGTTACTTTTCTAAAACAATTTAAGACATGAAACCATAACTGCAGAAAACGAAAAGATTAATGAACCTAAATAGTTACTAGCTAAATGTAAGATAATAAGTGAATATCTCTAAAACCAAAGATAGTTTCTTCATTATTTCACGTAATATGCGGAAAGCCTTTTACCGGATAATAGTTTCCAGCTACCGGTTCATGGACCGAAAGGTTCCAGTCCTCCCTGTAATTACGAATCTGCAGAAAAATGAAATAATAATTGTTGAATCATTATAAATAAAGAAATATTATCAAAGGTCGGAACGAGAGATAGCGAGTTATTTATTTCACTGACCTTTATCATTGCTATAGTGACATTTTTTTACGTGAAATCTTGTGCATTGAATTTTACCACTGATTAAGATCTCTTTTTATTTTTCTCATTTTAAACACCCTTCTCATTACATCTTTGCTCTCTCTCTCTCTCTCTATATATATATATATATGAAACGCTCTTTTGAGATGTTTGCTTCCATAGAGACCATGATTGTGGTTCACTCTTTGCTAGTTGAGATTTGAGACCCAATATTTGAACAACATAAATACCAAGGCTGCCTAAAAAAGTAACAATTAATTCTCAAGATGGAAAGATTAGTAGATTAGTCCGCACCAAGTGAGGAAAACAGATAATCAAAATAAGAAAAAAAAATCCTCTTTAAGGGGGGAAAACACCATGGATATAAAAAGGCAACAGGCCAAAAAAGACTTGCCCGTTTCATAAAATCCCTTCCATTGGAGTCAGTGTAGAACTCTTTTTTTGTAGCCAATGTTGTTTTCATCCGTGTGATCACATCTTTACCAGTGGTGTCAACAGGGATGGGGCCAATCTGCAAACAAAAACTATTCAGAAATCACAATAAAAGACATGTAGAGCAACCTCCAAATGTATAGCTGACAGCCTGACACTGTCTTTTATGACACTATCTTTATGACACTGTTTTCTATCAGTTTTGAAGGGAAACTACAAAGAAAATAAACCATATAGCAATGAGTAGTAGATTAGAGGAATTCCGGAGATTACTCTTCATTCTTAAATTTAGAGTTATACTTGGCTTAATTCCTTACATTCTCCTTTAATTCCTATTTGCTTTTCGAGTTTTCCTCATTTAAAAGTTCCCAGATTAACTGTTTTATACTCTATTCTTTGATGGAGAAGGGGATGGGTGGAGGGGGTGTGAAGGGGAAAGAGCTTACTGTAAATTCCACCTCAGCATGTTCCTTGTTCCTATATAGTCGAGTCACCTAGGAGAGATGTGAAGCAGGCATTGTTTATTGTACATCATCTCTATTTCCTCTCCATGAGAGATAGTATGAAGGAGACTAAACCTGGTATATCCAAGAGTCAAACTGTTGGTGAATTTCATCCATCAGTACTCCACGAACAACCACCATAGGCTCCTGTGACGAACCAATATGAATGAATCAGGGACATAGCTCCCTATCAATCATTTATTATTTTACCATCCACAAGTAAAAAAATCTAGACTACCTTGTATCCTTTTAACACATGAATTATACACTTCTACTCAGAGGTGATTTCTGAAATCAAAGAATCCGGCTATCCACCATACCAAACTACACAGGACTTTCATTTTTTTCAACTTTGAATAACTTCTTTTTTTAGAGGAGATTATAGCAGTTCTTACAGGAGTAAGTCAAAACTTTATCATCAACGTACACCATAGATGTATGCTAAATAGGGGTACAAGCACTTCCCCATCAAACACTAGAGCTAGCTTTCAAGTACTCCGGCCTATCCTCAGCAATACCATATTATCCAAATAATAATTAACGGACCTTTAAAAAGAAAAATGAATGACTTTTGTCTCCTCCAAATATATTGGATTTTGGAAATATTTGAAGTTAAAACTTTAGGTGTGTACATATTAGGCCTCGTACATAAAAACTTATGATATATTCATCAGCATATTCCCAATAAAACTTTACCCAAGTACACCGAGATCCTCGCATCATAGCTTTATGGATACCAAAGGTCTTAAAGTAAGAGCCAAGTTGAAATGCTCAGCAAAGTTATAGTCATGTCAGCTTTAGGCTTGCAGCTATGTCAAAATGCAGGGAAATAAGAAACAAAGAAAATAAAGAATTATCATACTGTGCTGTGAATGACTGATGGACCACCAGAAGGTCGAAAAATATACGCACCAGAAGCCTGTCAATAAGAATCACAGTAATATACCTATCTGTAAGAGTAGTTCTAATTACTTGATTCAGGCATTCAGCAATGAGGCTCATACCTGACCATCACCGTCACCCTTACTTTTATAATAATGAAAGCTTTGCTGTAAAGGTATATTAACCTGCAAAAAACATGACAAATTCCACAAAATGAAATTTCTTATAATTTGAACTTTTACCCCAAGAAGTAGATGAATGAAAAAACAAGGCAAATGTTGATGCCAAGAGACAGAAGTAATTAAATGAATCTTCACAAAACTTGGAGTTCTTTTCCAGTTTTGAGCACCATCATAATTCATGAGCTCCTATCAACCCCAACATTATCCCCGAATTGTTCAATTAGAAACAACAAAGGAATTAAAGTTTGACATATAGCCAGTCAGGCTTAGTTATCACAGTGGAACTTCTAATAAAGGTGTCTTTCAAACTGATTTTTTTTTATAATTAGAATATTGAGAAAATTTTCGTTGTGAATGTAAGATTGTGAAAATTTCTGTGATTAGTGTGTATCTATCAGTAATTATATTGGCTTTTAGTTCATGATAAATTTAAAAGCCTCGGTAAAGAAATCAGTCCGGTTATCTCACCCTACTTTCAGAATTGAACATCTTCAGTAATTGACCTGATGAAGAAAATGACATCTTCAACTTTCCTGGTCCAATATCAACTATCTGGTTCTGTATTGTGTCCGCAACATATACATTGCTTCTCTTGATCTCTCCTAATATGCATACAAAACAAAAACAAAAACAAAACAAAAAAAAAAAAAAGATGAAACAAAAAGCAAAAGAATGCCGGGGTAAGGAAGTAATAAATTACTCCATTTTCAGGAAACAAAAATAGTTTACCCTTTCCATTATTTTCAGAAATGAAATATGTATTCCAGCCCAACGATGGCAGAGAGACTTCAAAAGCAAGCCAGAACTTGGGCACCTTTTTTGATGATATTCCTAGGTAGGCTTTGGTATAGAAGTTCCTCAAGTTTATGGTCACATTATCCATATCAAGATACTGGGATTCAACTGCACTGCCCAAGGAATCTTGGACAACAAGGTTAGCATCATCAACCTGGCCAAAAGACACATTTACAGTTCATCAATGCAAAGTCTTTTTGAATGCCAAGGCACAGTTTAAGAAAGCTTTGCATTAAACAACATCAAGAGGCCTCCTCTCATGTTAGTCCCTTGCATTTAGCAATATCAGGCCAACGAAAAGTATCAATAAATAGAATTATTTAAGCCACTTGCTCTCAGTTTTAACAACATATAGAAGCAAGTGAAAGGCACATTCATAATCTATCATCAAATCAGCGTCAGGGAAAGAGGGAGCTTACGGGGATCCTGACGACTTCAGTTCGATTCCATCCAAGTGGATTATATGCCACCACAACCTGAAGTAAACAGACAAAATAAGTATTTTACTTTAGTAGCTTCTTACTGATAATCAGTCAGAGATAAATGATGAATTACCAAACTTTTCCCCTTCGGAATCTCTTGTTCAGTTGACGGACAGTAGCTTATGTTGAGAAGTTGACACTGTTGAGATGTTTTAGTGGAAGTATAAAGGAACCAGAAATAAACAAAGAAATCACAATCAGTCAGATAACAAGGGCAACATCTGTCACATTTACTTTTGGGGATGACAGAATATCAAATGTGCACAGGAGAGGCAGTCCCACAATATAAAAAATCCTCCCTTCCCAGCTGCCAAGGAAAAAGTACATGAACAGCTTGAATATAAATGAACATTGCAATTGCCAATCTTTACCTGGTCCAAAGTAAATGTGGATGTATGGCAAAGACTCTCTGATTTTCCGCTTAGTAAGCAAGCTAGAGCTGAACTGGTAACAGCTTCTGCCTGAAAAACAATTTAGAAGTTACATAAGAAAGTTCAAATAAAAGGTGACCTCTCTATGCTTTTTTAAAAAGTAGAAAGGCAAAAATTAAACTACAGAATCAAACATATTGGTCAGGTCATTAATACCTCAGAAGCCCCTGCTGCCAGGCGTTTCATATAGTCATTTGTAGTGTGTTGCTTAGCAGTGCCGGTAATAGCATCATGATGCTGTGCAATTCCTAATGCTTCCCCTAAACTAAATGTGTTTGGGCCAGCAGTTCTCCTTCCAGAAAGAAATTCAAGTTGTCGAGCTGCCTATTACAAGCACAAATAACAGCAATTAGGTAAATCAACAAGGGACACATTTCAAAGCTATTAAAAGAGGTCTAATGCAGACTACAACAAATGAGTACGGCACATACCAGATAATATCCACTTAGGGCCCGAACGTATCGTTTGAAGGATGGTCGGCTAGTGAAAAACCCTGTCCAATAAGCATTATCACCATCTGCGTAACTGTATCCAAATACGAAAGTCAGAAGAAGCTCATTCTACAGCATTTCTCAGATCCAAATCAATTGGATTGTATACATGTTTGTGTCAACATGTGTTCAAGAGAGAGTGACAGAGAGAGAAATGAACGGAGAAGGTGGAGATAGAGTTCTTGGCTTCTAGCAGGTCAGCTTTCACTTACGGGAAATAGTCATGAGACTTAAGTGGCCAGCTCTCATTTGCAGCATATTTAGCATCCGTGTAGATTGAAGGAGTTGAATAGAGAGCATTCACTTGACCATCCTACAACAAGCATCAACCAATCTTGATAGCCTCAAAATTTTGGGAAAACTTGAAACTCTAAGAGGTTGAGAACAGAACATAGACAGCCAGTAAGCATCTAGGAGATGTTGATTGTTTAGCTTTTAAAATCATGCAGCCTCTGTCAAAAGGAGTATAGGAGTCACTGGAACACCGAACACTACCTTGTTAACATAATGGATTAATTTGTCCATTTGCTTGAACCAAGACTCAGCATACTGATACTGAAAGTCATCACCCATTGTCCACATAATGTGGTTTGTTTTAGTCATATTGGCCTATAATGTAAAAGGTTATCAGCAACAATTTCAATGATACATGACAGATTTGCAAGAATTGAGTAGCTTTGATCACTTTACCTGAACAATGGAAGCTTGAACAAAATCATTGACTCGCTCAGCAACATTATTATCATATAATAGGGGATTATCCTACAATTGTATCAAAAAACAATTAATAGGGGAAGAAAATGAGCAGAAAGAAGATTTCACGGTCTCACTCTATGGTGAAGGAAAAACCTGGACAGGTTTGGAACGCTCATCTTCTACTTCAAAATAAAAAGGATCTGGAGGACTATAGTGAACAGGAAATGTATTCGAAAATATCTGGAAGAGACAAGTGAGCAAAAAAAGAGAAATAACGAGTCAAAATATTTACATAAATGTCATAATAAGGTAGAATTATAAAGTACCTGAGAAGAGCTACCAAACGTCTTAGATCCACGCCATACAGTTTCAAGAGATTTATGATCTTTGCGTGAAATCCTGTCCTGATAATCAATCCTCGCAAAATGCACTGAGTCGAAACCAAGCTACAGAGAGAAACATAATATCTCACTGAATGCCATGTCTTTTTAAGCCAACACTGATCCCATAAATACAAAGATCATACCATTAGTGGAAAAGTAAAGAAAATTAAACCACAGAGTAATGACATACCTCAGCTCCAAAGAGGTAAGCCTGCACTGCAGAATGTCCAAACGGGTCAATCTGCCATCCAGCACGGGGTATGCTATTGAATTGTTTTTTTATAAAGCGGTGGCCCAGTGTGGTCTGATCAATCATGTCTACATAATGGCTTGCGGCTTCATCATGCATAACCCAGCCACCATTACTACACAACAGAATGAGATATATCTAAATAACAGAGTTACTAACATCAAAATCACAAAACATAAAGCAAATGCTGCGTTTTTTACATGAATTCCAACTGTCCACTATCTACCAACTTTCTCACTTCCTCTTGAATTTCCCTGTCTTGGGTCACCCACCATCGCTGAAAGAAAGCCTGATACAAATATTAAGTGCTCAGAGACTCTTCATACGAAGACTTCCCTCAACTTGAAGTAAATGCTGTACTTCAGTCAATCAATAATAGCATATAACAGAATGGCACCAAATAGTCATTACAGATTCCCATACATATGAACAACCTTCAAGAGACAGCAGCAGTCAAACCCAGAGAGTAAATCATGTCAGGTTACTATAGACTAGTTCTTATTACATCCACAGATCATCCTTACTCCTATGATTGGCTTCTACAACAGGCGGTATAAATACTCTAATATTAGCAATCAACTAACTGAAAACAATCTAAAACAAATGCTCTTGCTTCATTACTCAAGTAGCTAAAGCTAACGATAGTTTCTTTTGCCCCCTTTGCTTCAAAATGCCCTCTGTGCATATCAGAATTTCTAAAAATCTTGATCATTCATATTAAATTTCCAAGTATTCTTCAATTTATCCAAAAAAGACAAAGTAATACTATGTTACATTCTTTAGTGTACCATGTGCATCCGTGCATCAGACACCCAGCTACCAACTAGATATCTAATAGATGAAAGATGACAAAATCTTGGACAGGAGGCTCAGAAAATTACAGCACATGCAGTTACAGACTGCATGTACCACAGAAGTTGGAATATTAGGACGATAGTCAAACATTCAAAGAATCTTCACATTCTACAATACATATTCCAGTAACAAGCATTTCACATAACTCATTGTTCAAAATACCAACCTGTTCAGCAAAAATAAACTTCCGATTAGGATCACGCCGCAATGCTTCCACAACGGAGTCCAAAACATTCTCAACACAAGCACCCTACAAAGTGGAAAGCAAATTCAATATATTGCAACAATCCAATAGCCAGAACAAGTTACTAAAGGACTCCATCTGATCCAAAGAAAGAAGTATACTTAAATCAAATTTAACCTGAATGCTATTATTCGACCCAACATAGTACTGATCAACTGTCTTTAACCATCCAACATCATCATGTGAATGTGCAACCAAATGAACATTCAATCTACCATCAACAACTCCAGCGCCGGTATTGTACTTGATACAACAGACTGACCCAAATGAACAGAAAACAACTAATATGAAATGAAAAACAGAATTGCTCATTGCAAGTTTCTCCATTTCCATTACCCCAACTTAAACTACACGGCAGGCTTAAGTTATATATCCGAAAACTGATCAAAAAAGAGAAAACTATAATATCTTTCTATGTGAAAAGTAGTATTTGATTGATGTGACAGTAATCACAAACTCACAATACACGGCATTGAACTAGAAGGGCTTGTGCCTGTTTAATTGTACGACAATACACATCTTTGACCCGCTCAATATATAGATAAGCTAGGCCCCTCAAAGAAACTACCTTGCTCAACCAGCTTAGCTAGTTACAGGCTGTATAGCAGTATCTCATCAACGTTTTTTTTTTTGACAATAGTAAGGAGCCCTGCAAAAAAACTTATCTACCTTTCCTAGCTCCAATTGCAAGATCATGCGCATTTGTAAGTGCTAATCTATCTAGATTAACACAAAATATAAAACAGAAACTTTGAGAAAGTAAAAGGATATCTTCTCCAAGGACTTGAACTCCTTAGGAACTGAGCTCGGTGATTTCAATGCTAAAATGGCTTTTTACATATTTCATCAACACATTCATAGTCCATAATCCAATTCACATTCCCAACACCAAATGTCTGTCAAATGAACACTCAATCACATTAAAGGAAACAGTTGCCAGATTTACCACAAAATCCGAATGAAAATAATCCTTCACGTCCTGAAATTCATGTTAACCCCTTCTCCTTTTCCCAACCTCAAGCCAGACTTTTTTAAATATTTGGATGTATCCTTAAAAATATATTTATCTTGAGAACTTCCCATTGTCAGTCTGTCACTTGAAACTTGGACAATACCCATCAATCATTTGACACTTGAAAGACAATATTCATGCAAAATTATAATTAAATTATCTTGTCTAATGGTTGGACACATATCCCTTGTCACGTTGTCAGAAACTTCCATCCAAGTCGTAGTAACGTAGTTCGAAACTACATAAATCAATCACAATTACACAACTACGAAGTATATACAAACCCATAAATTTGCAGAACATGAACTTCAATATACCTATAGCAACAAAAGAATTTCTTATTCTGGCTATTACTCCATTTCTTCACATTTTCCTGCATCAAACCACTCCCATATTTGCTTCAAAGTTGAATTCCTACTTTTTTTTGGAAAAGTCCATTTATTTACGGACCTTGATATTTAATCAAAAGTTTAGATTACCCGAAACTACGCAGTAAGGAGTATTTAGTAAAGAACATGTGATAAAACCCATTAAAAACTAACCCCATTGCGATTTGATGGAAACCAACTCATAACAGAAAAGAAAAATTAGAATCAAAGCAAATTAATTAAATGACTATGATGGAAAAAATTGAAATGAGGTGGAATTGTTACTTGATTTAGGTCTGCTGACTTATTCCATCATGGAAATCGAGGAAAACTACTACTAATCGGTTCCTTATTAGTGTAGTTGGATATAATTGGAAAAATTTTAACGGAGAGAAAACATTTTTACTACATAATCAATATAACAAAGATGCTTCAATGTAATAATCGGCGCCCGTGGCCTAATGGATAAGGCGTTTGACTTCTAATCAAACGATTGTGGGTTCGAGTCCCACCGGGCGTGTATACATCATATGTATTTTAACCTTTTTAATTGGATCGTGTTTCATGATAGAAACTATCTAATTTTAAAATTTGTTAAATTGTAACCTAACATCGATTTATGAGTAGTTATTTATTTACATATGTTTTAAATATTGTTTAAGATAAAATGAACATTGTACGGCTGAAAATGAACTACACTAGAGGTCTTTCACGATAGTATACAGTAATACACTATACAAACAATCATAATTTCACATTATATGAATTAATTTAATGTTCAAGAACTATGTTTAGCGAGAAATTTGATTGTAGATGAATAACATCGTACCAAATTGTGATCGACAATAAGGAGGGTGATATCTTAAAAAAGAAATATACATGAACTGGGTCTGGGTTGCAGACGGATCTTTTGATTCAGATTTCAGAGGGTACGTCAACATGGCATACATAGGTTTTATTCTAGTTTTGGTAAGGCCTGTATGGGTTAATATTAACGTGGTAGTAAACATTCCATTAAAGTAACATACACTAATGGATGCCAACATTTGCCATTGCCGGCAAACACGGCAACCCTTGTGGTTGAATTGTCTTTATTGTAATTGTTTATACTCCCAAGTCCCAACTAGTATTCATCAAGTTTAAATTTCATGGATAGATGTCCAATGTCCTTCAAATCGGAATAAGTAAAATAAGTTCAGAACTATTGAAGGCCCGGTAACGTCTATAAATCTTGCAGCCTTGGTCTATCCCTTTGCAACATAGTCTCGACACAATTGCATCAGATTCGAAAAAAATGTGAACTAAAAACCAACGCAATAGTACAAAATGTATCTGATAAAAAACTAACCAAGGCGGTCTACTTTCATATAATGAAGCATTAACAATGAAGAAATGCAAACGTTGTCGAGACTCATCATGTCGTAAGCAACATTCAGACCACAATGCGACCTTCCCTTCCAAAGTGGAAAATACAGCGTCAGCATAAATTGAAGCCGTATTACAATCTACCAAAGAGCACTTTTACTGAAACATAGTACGCAGGAGCAGTAAAATGACCTGGGACTGAACATAGAGGTGAATTATTTCTTCTCCTCTTCACTTGGTGGCTTTTCCTCGTCCTTCTGAAAAAACCCAACCAGTCACATATTTCACATGTATATTGACAATCAGCAACTCAAAAAGAATAACCTTTTTCTTGGAACAGCCAATAAGAATTATATACAGTGAATTAGCTAGCTAACCTCCGACTGATTGTGCATGGAAGCCAGTAAATCCTTTACCGAGGGATCATTTGGGTCAACTCCAGGTAGCTGTCATAAATATAACAATAAACATGAGGTTTGCAAATGGACTATCACCAGATGCGTAAGTTGGAAACAAAAAAAATAAAAATAAAAGAAGAGACCTACAACAATAAGTAGCAGTAAAGTATTGAATATGAACATTTTTTATACTAATGTTAGCTAAAGGTAGAAGTTCAAGTAACATACCGAAGCAAGAATGGATGATACAAAAGACTGGTCTGCCAACAAATTACTCATATCAGTCTGACTCGTTGACTCTTTTGCACTATCCTCCACAGAGAGCTGAAGAGCTGCATGCATAATACAAGGGGTTAACACAGATCAAACAGATATCCATTCATGGATGCTTCTGAGCATCCATTTATGGATGTATGAAGTGAAACTCAGATATCCCATCCAGCATTCTCAGTGGAAAGAAGCTCCTAGAGAACTGTTAAAAGGGAAGTTTATATATTTCCTCCCCTTTCCTTAATTAGTTGATTAAGTTTCTAAATCCCCTTTACTGACTTTATCTGGATAACATCACTCCAAAAGCACTCCACATATTTTCCAATTTTCCGAATCCCTACCTCAAAATTTTGACACCTCAAACACATTATGATATGTAACTATAAACCCCTACAATCTCCAATTTTTCCCCACCACCATCAGCACCTATGCCCCTGCATAACAGTACCTCCTCCACAAGTCCACACCAAGAACCACAACTCTCACAACCTACCCCTCTACTCACTGTTAACAACCACTGCTCCCCATCCACGCTCAACAACCTAACACCTAGCAGCCACAACTACCACACCCTCCCCCACCATCTCCATAGTGGCCAACTGCCTAATTCACAATTTTAAAAGAAGATTCAAACCACAGCACACACGAAAGCAAGATAGAGAAAGATATAGGAAGAGAAAGGAGTTTCCTACACTGACAGCAGCAACAGTGACGACAATGGCCAATTCGGCAGATGGTGAATAGGAGGTCCATGTCAAATTGTGTTTATAAATTTGGAAACAATGTTATCTGGTTCATGGTATTTTTATAAGAAGATTACACTTTGAAAAGGGCCAAATAAATATACTCCGATATACATGTTGCCATGCATGAAAAATGAGAACTAGTCACTACACAATGAATAGGAAGCAAATATTCAATTTTTATATATCCCTTTCTCACAACAAACATAAACTTTGGACGATTTTAAATTAATATCACCAACTTCAAATACTTTAACTCCTGACCACGAGACAACAGAAACTTGAGAATTAATTGAAGATGAGTATGTAGCAGTATAACCAAATCTTTCATAACATGATAAATTTAACAACAGTAACATGGTGACAAACAACCCAAAAGCCTTGTAAATCTCTACCCCTCCCAAAGAAACTATTCCCCTATTTCCCGCCAGAACTTTTCCCCAGTAAATCTTCAAGGGAAAAAAAAACCTACAAACACCAATGCTTAGAAGGACCTTTACATGTATAATTATATTGATGCTCTTCCAAGCCCATTGACATCAAGTTGAGATGGCTAAGATGGTGTATTTCTAGGTATTCTCTTCTTTTGTGGTTAGAGAACCAGAAGTCCGTAAAAAAAAATAAAAAATAAAAAAAAAATAAAAAAAAAAAGAAAAAGAAAAGGATAATGAGGGGTTTTTAGGAAGAAAATATAGGGAAGTAGCTTGGGGGACTAATGAAGGGGTTATGCCTATTTCCACATGTTCTTTAATATTATTACGAGCATTATTTTTGAGGATTCCAACGATGTATGCATTTCCATTAAGTTAACAAGTCTCCCTAAACTGACATGCTATAAAACAAAAATTCATAAAAAATAAAA
Organism: Dysphania ambrosioides; assembly: GCA_026401315.1. Lineage (NCBI taxonomy): Eukaryota > Viridiplantae > Streptophyta > Magnoliopsida > Caryophyllales > Amaranthaceae > Dysphania > Dysphania ambrosioides. Next base: position 8,527,744 of record CM048658.1, on the reverse strand, counting down.
AATTTGTGTTATTGACTAGAGTCAAGAGTATGAATTCAGTCCTAAGTTTATATTATTTAGAGAAATTTTCTTGAAAGAAGAAATCCAGTCTGGAAAGGTTCACAATAGAAACTGTACCGCCACTTTGAGTAGTTAACTAACTGCCCCTCAATCCTTATTAAATACATCCATTTACGAAAATTGCAAAATACCATTTAAATTAGCCTTATGCTCCCAACAAAGGCCAAGCATTTCAATTCTTAAAATTGTTCAATTCACCTTCAATTTACATACCATAGTTCTGTTATCAAACCCGAAGGATAAGAAAATTACGAGAGTTTAGTCACAGCAAAATGGAACTTTCTTCACATATATTTCAATGAGTAAGTTAATAATGTGTGAACTTTTTATCAGATTCCCCATGACTCAAGCTGCGGAAGAAATATTTTTCCATATATTATCAGTGACTCTCCCAAAAAAAAAAAAAAAGGTAAATTACACTCCAAGCAATTACATATAGCCTAAAACAAAAATTTCACTAACTACAATGAAAATTTTCCCATATAGCAGCTCCACCCCACCCCACCCCCTCTTTCTCTCAAATACACAAGAGGGGATTAAGCACAAGAAGAAAGGACGGGTTCATAATTTTTTTAATCACCACATTCATCAGAATACAGCCAACAAACTAGATGCTCTTCCTAGATTTCATGATTGATTCTTTTCCTCAACCTATTTTTCTTAAATCCAATTATCCCCTCTAGTGAATTGTCCTTCAATATGTCCTACAAATGTTCAGTTGCAAGTTGCTTGTAACGACAAAACTGACTACTTTGAATAACCTCCATGAAATTGCTTACACAAGAAATTCAGTAAATTTGCTACGATAATCGGAAATTCAGAATTCATAACGGAGAAAGCGAGAGAAATAAGAACTTAAAGAAGGGATCACCCTCATGACCTCAATTAGGGCAATCTAATGGAAAAAGGCATGAAAAACTAACCAAGTTGCAAATCCTGATCATCTACAGCTGCATCTGACATATCGGTGTCTCGTACAGTAATAGTGGAAGTAGGATCATCCATTGACATTGCCAGTGCTTGCTGTAACAGGGCATTCTCATCATCCTGTAGAGATCATATGTAAGTCATTTGCAAAGATAAATCAAACCAAAAAGTAGACGTATAATAAATAATGAACATATTGAAGAATAAGACAAGCTGGAGGCACAACATCAGTTTCACACAAGCCAAAGAAAAGTTCGGTGAAATCTTCTGCATCTTAAAAAAGTCCCTCTTGAGATGCAGTGGATGCATGAGCCAACTAGTTTGCTGTACATACATAAAACTTAGGCCTCAGAATTTGCAGACATTCAGTTTTTCTTCAATAAACTAATTTGAAGCGCTATCTTAGAAACCAAAAATACCACCAAGCCTGAATTTATCCTTTAAACTAGAAATGGTTTAGCTTCAAACAGAAAGGAAACAACTCAAAAACTACAACAAAACCACATGAAGAGAACAAACCAGAAAGAGCTAAGGCCTAAGAAAATGACACCACATCCACATACCTCCATCATGTCATTGTTCTTGTCAGCTTCTGAATTTGCAGCATTGCTACTTTCACCCATAGTTGCGTCTTTGGAGCTTTCCCCTCCTTTTTGAGTTGCTTCTTCTGCAGCCCTTTTAGCAGCTGCTTCTTGCCTTGCCCTCTCTTCTTCCATTGAAACTCTTAGAGCAAGAGCCAGCTCTGGATCCAAATTTGGATCTACGCCAAAATCATATCCAGAAACACCACCAGCTGCGGCAGCAGCAGCAGCTGCAGCAAAGCCACTTCCTCCTTCCCCATCTCCAGTAAATATGGGAGTACTGTCACATTACACATTGATAAATTAGAGCATAATCAAAAACCCTACACAACTAAGTAGCAAAAACGAACTTGGTTTCTCTTGCAATGTCGTCAATTACTAACCTTATCAGCACATCAGACAGCGCATTGGCACCTGGAGGCACATGGACAATATGGCTGGTTTCATTATTATTTACTGCAGCAACTAAGGCCTCAAGTTTCTCTGACTTGCCTTCCTCATCTTCACCAAAATCAACAACATCAAGAGCCACACTGTTCTTTTTCAACTTCCTCCCAATCATCTCCAACACTTTTTTGTCATATTTAACAGGACTGGTAACAAATAATAAGATTAAATGTGTATAAAATAGAAAATCAAAGACAAGAAGATAAATAAAGAACAATACCAACCTTCCAGCAAATACTATGATTCTTTGTTGTTGTTTTTTGTTTTGACGATGTTTAAGGGCCAATTGGGCCACCTGAATTCCAGCAGCCAAGTTCATTTCACCACCAATTTCCAACCCTGACACCAAAAAGTAGCAAGTTCACTCATCAACTTCTACGAAGAGAAAATAGAAGAATACAACAGAAAAACAACTCTGACATACCCTCTGTCATTTTCACCAATCCAACTTTTCAAAACATAATGTAAATGTCAAAGAAGAACTCCATCTATAGATAGATTATGAAACAAGTCACATATAGTAATCAGGAGGTGGCTTTTTGGGTTTTCCTCAAGACCTACATTATAATGGATCAAGGAAGGAAAGGGAATCCAACTACATTACCAATTCTAAAAAATGTAACTCCATGCCTTAACCTTAATTTTAAAAAAAAAAAAAAAAAAAATTCTGCAGGTTTTTACCAAGTACCCACTACCCAGTTTCCAGGATCAACATTTACTCCCTCCCTAATCATCTCCCCACACCATCTAACAAGAGTTCCACAACAACAACAGCACATATTTCATTAGGTTTGTAGTTATCTATCCAAAAGCCACTAAAACATTGCCACACTCCACAAAAAGAGTCATCTAACCCATCAACTTCTTGTATTCCTTACATCTCCCAAACAGACCTAATGCAAAAATACTAAGACCATCAAAGGTAGATAACTCAAAATAGCTACATTCTTTCCGGATATGTATTAAAATATATGAATCCAACCAATGTGCAACCAAACCATCAAATTTCTTCTAGCCTTAAATCGAACACAACGTGAACGGTGATAATTCTCAAGATACTAAAAAAGCTACAATCACTCCGAATATGTATTATCAACATATTCAATCTAACCAATGTGCAACCAAGAAATATATAAATCAATTGACGAGAAATATGTGTGACGACTAACCGTGCATACAAGCCAATATCTTTCCAAGATCACTAGTAGGTGTGACCAAAACACGAACACCTTTTCCAGCCATAGTAAGAATCCCAACTGTATTCTCGGGATTAGACTACATCAAAATCCAACCAAATTAACTCCGAAGTTAACAAATTTCAGCCCAAAATCGTAAAAATTAGGTTTTCGAAGCAAGAAAAAAGACCTGAGTTTTGGCGCCGCAGATGAGATTAACAGCATCGGAAAGAGCTTGAAATCTATTGGGCGAGTAATCCCCATTTCGCATCCACTCCGAATTGTCGATGCAGATCATCGTCGCCTGAAAATTCGAACCAAGAATCAATAGAAAATGTTAGCGATTTAGAAAACCCTAACTAGGAATTCCTAAAATTTTCAAAGAAATTAGAATTGGGAAACCTCGAGCACCATGGTGAAGGAGGGGAGAGAGAATCCGTAAAATCGGGTAGATCGAAGACAGAGTAAGGAAGAAGAACAAGAAGAAGAAGGTGAAGACTCTTCGAGACGAACAACAATACAGACACTTTACTGGGTGTTTAACTTGTACAGGAGGTAAGAATTTATAAGTAGTAATGTAGTATCGGTTTATCAACTCTAAGCAATTAATTTTAGGTATTTTTTTTTAGCAAATACTTTTAGGTATTTTTTTTTTAGCAAATAGTTAAATACCAACTCCTATATAATGCATAAGAGTACACCATGCTTTTGGTGCACCCGAATCAAAATGCAAGCCAAAAAAGCATTTAACGTGTAAATCATTTAATATGTGAAGTGTTTAATGTATATTAAACTATAGTGTAATGTGCATTAAGTTATAGTGTAATACACATTAAATTGTAATGTAATGTACGCAAGAAATTTAAAATTTTCCACCAAAAAATATGATTTATTAACTGCCATATTTAATTTAAAATTTGGAAACAAACCGTCATTCTTATTTTCCCAACGAAAACAATATAATCCCAATTATTCATCATTTAATTTTACAATATATTGATGTTGGTCATCAGATACCATTTTACTTTAAAATTTATGAATATGTACATTAATAATCAGAAAAATATACATCATACACATGTAAAGTGTATGTCATGTTCATTATGAATTCAACATGCAAGTACATTAGTGATTATTCCATAGTGTTTTCAATATTACTTATAATTTATATTACTCACAATTTAAATGTATATATTATTCTTATAAATATACATATATATACACGAAAAAACTTACTTACATATTTAGATGTAAATATTATTTACATAAATTCTGATATAATTTCAACGTACTTCGTATGTAATTACAATTAACATTTTATACTATGTGCAAAATCTATGCACAAGATGCTTAACGTGGAAAATATTCAACTCTAATGTACATTTTTATTCACATTTTTTATATTCATTACAATTGAATCAAATGTATATGTAAATTTTTTTATCTAAATATCATACGCCAACAAATTTATACCTAGTATGTGCAACATGATGTTTAATAAACAAAATACTCAACTCTAATGTACATCATTCATTTATCTAATGTTCATTACAATTGAATCAAATTTACATGTAAATTTTTTTATCTAAATGTCATATGCCATCAATTTTTCACTGAGTATATAGGTGCACCAAGATATTTAGTGTACAAAATACTCAACCCTAATGTACATTATTCATATTTCTAATGCTCAATATTATTGAAGCAAATATACATATAATTTATAATAGATGTACATTGAAATCGCCTTCCAATTAAAAACGAAATGAAATATTTCAAAAGAAGATAAAATGGAATTCATAAAGGGCAACACTAAAATAAAACATATGGAATGCCAAAAGTGTCATATTCTTATTTATCCAATGCTTCATTATTTATTTTTGCATGCTGCCATATTTTTCAACGCCTGGATACAGTGACTTTTCAGTTTTTTTTTTATTTCTACATACAGTATACGTATCATGATCATTGAAAGTACATACAATGTACATTAAATTCATAAGAAATGTACAATACAATTGACCTTCATGTAAATTACATACTTTACTTAATAAATATTATACGTGTTTTATGCTGTATTGGCTTGCGTTTTGATCCGAGTACATAATGTTCATTTGTAGTTAAATGCACTCCTTTTGTTTCTTATTTTCCTTCTCTTTTAGAACAACAAATTACTTTTACTATTTTTATGAGAAATGAATAATTAAATATTAATATTTTGGAGAATAATTGAGGTGAATGCAAATAAAATAATAATTTATACGAATAAATTTGTCATAAAAATTTGTTTAAAATAAATAGATTACAAGTGATTAGAATTTTGTGAAATTTCCTATAAAAAAAAGGAGTACTTTCTTCTCTTAAAGATTACCCCATCATATCTAACATGTACTTTTAGGATAAGAGTAAATATACACATCTAACATAGGTTGGTCTTGCACGTTTTTTTTTTTTTTTTTTAAAATTTGACTATATATGAGTTACTTGTATGAAAAATATTTAGTACTCGACAAAAACTAATGAAGTAACGAAAGGCTATAATTTTTTATGTAAAATGATAAATGAAAACATTGGTGTGGGACTGTGGACTTAGAATTTTTGAGAATCTTCGGTAAGATTTTGTTCTCCATATCGTATTATCAATTATTTTGGAAAATAATTTCAAGAAATATAAATTTTGTAAAATTTTGTTCTTTAAAAATAAGAGTTGCTTATTTCAAATCTAACATAAATTCTAAGATTAAAAAAAGATGAGTTCATGAAAAATAAATGTAAGATAAGTTTATGGCTCAAATGCCAAGTGTGGTCAAATAAAGTGGAAGACTTGATAAATTCATCAAACTCGAATTCCTAGATCTTAATTATGGATTAAAACCATGGCTATAATAGTCTTCCATATGGTGAGAATGGGAGGGTCTTTGTCCCACGTTGAAGAAGTGAGAAATTAAGATGTGACAACTTTACATATTGGTGTATGAGTTAGACTTCGTTAAATGAGTTGGGCTGAAAAAGGGCTTCAATCAGGCTTTATGCTTGTTTGGATTTTGGCATGTGTTGGAATAAATAGGTTAATTAATAATAAAATTTACTTTTCATTTAGTTAGTATAGTAATGAATTAGGTTTGTGTTCGGATCATATCCTAAATCGTTAAAAATAGTGTTGTTTTTTTAAGTTGAAAATAAAAGTATAAAAAGTGGCGATTGAACTATTTACTTTACTTTTTTTCAAAAAACGATTATTCTTTTACGATATTTTATATTTCGTCTGAAAACACGATAAAAAAATTTACACTTTTAAGTACACCCCTTCACATTTTCCAATTCACATGTTTTGCAAATGAACATGTACACTTTTAATTGCGATATGATACACCTTCATATTATAATTTGAAAATCACAATATCATTAGAAAGTAATTAACTCGTATTTTTAGAACGTTTGAGTTGGATTGCATGTTTAAATTAAACAATCATAGTATTTCACACAAATATTTTAATATAATATTTTAATATAATTTGATGTAGACTTATTAGGCAAAGCGCAACCAGGATTTCCTTTGCTGATTTATCTAACGATTAGGACTCCAAAAGTTCACTAATTCTATTACAATGTAACACGTAATTGTCTAATTTTAATTGACTAATTTTATAATACATAGTAATTTCTAGTATAGATAATAAATTTTTTGGTTAATAGAACATATTATAAGTAAATTTTATTTTGAAGTGTATTTAAGGTAAAATTAAGGACTTAAAAATTATGAAGTAGATTTTTGATGTCATTAGTTGTAAAAGTTAAGACTAATTTGATATGTATAATGTTTGTAGTTTATTAATACCCAAGTCAATAATAAGTAGATAAAGTGTAAAAACACATGTATTTATGGGCTTCAATATTATATTAAAATGTTGTGTGAAATGTGTATTAAATATAAATTCTCCTCTAAATTTTTTTTTGCCTGACTTAAGCTTTACAATTTATAAGTTAACTTGCCAGCAATAATTTATGTTATTTTCTTCTATTATACATACATACATAATATCCAACTACACAATCAAACCAATTCCTGCACTTTTTTGCTATTTGCAATTGAAATTAAAATAGCTAACTAAATATGATGTGTTAAAAATCAACCAATGCAATGATGAATCTCTTTGTGGCCCACAGACTCAAAAAATATTAATATAAAAAATTATAACTTAATGGTTACAAATTGAATTATTTCTCCTAATTTTTGGTTTAGAGAACAAACTTGTCCCTACCCGAATTTTTAGCCCAAGATCCACCAATGAACCTATGTCTAATGGACACATTAATGATCAATGCATGAGTGAGTGAGAGAGGAAATAAGCAAAGATTTTATTTGCACCTTAAGGTGGCGACGACCCATTGCATGTCTGGGTTTCAATTAATGAACGTCCTTCATGCACTCCTCCATTAATTGTTGTACCGATCTCAGCATGTTCTAATTAAGGAGAAAACATAGATGCCTTGAAGTTGCAAGGAAAGAGTTTATTAGCACCTTAGAACAAGATGTTCATGATCTGTTTGTGCAAAAAAATTGTGAAATTTTGATGGCAAGAATTTTCTTTTACTTTTTAATTTGGAGGTGTAATAAGAAATGATGAGATGTCATATTATTGGTTGCAAAATTTGGTAAATAAGGTTTAACGATTTTTGTTTCATCAAATCAAGTATTAGATTTGACCGTTTAACAAGAGTTTAACTATTTATCAGTTTGTCTTACGCTTTTATGTGGTTCAATGTAGGGACGGGAAGGGAAAGGAGGACGAGGTTAAATAAAGGAAGAAAATTGAATGGAAATAATCTCAAGTGTTCCATGTTTGATTATTAATTGGAAGGAAATGAAAGTAAGAGAAATGAAATAGGATTGGTTTTCCTCTTTCCATCCAAATTCCCCTAAATTTGGGATGAAAGGAAAATGGATATTTTGTAAATGAGCTTTCTTTCAATTCCTTTCTTTTCCAAAAAAAAATTACAATATGTTGACTTTTAAGTTTTATAAAGCATATTTTGACCATTAAAATTTTCAGCTGTTGGTTAACATAAATAAAATATCTTTAATATTACGAAACTATATGATGAACTAATTTAACATTTTAGTTGGTAACATTCATTTATATTTTAGTAGTTACATGCGGTAAAAATAGTCAATAGATAATATAAAAGTTAATATGTTGCAATTATAATAGACAGAGATTGATATTAAATTTATTCCCTCTCTTTTATTTTCCTTCCAACCAAAAACGGTCTTAACATAATCTACTTTATAATTTTGTGAAGATAATAGAAAAAAATTTGGTGTGAAAAGAGCCGCAAGCTGCAGGTCGCCAAATAATATTGGCGGAATTTGATCATAGATTTTGGTACCCTTTAAAATTTTAACCAACTAAACTAGTTGACATATACATATTGCATAAATAATATGACTTGTGTTAAATTCCAATATAATTACCACATATCATAAACAAAAATAAAGTTATTACATACTCCGTCCTTCCGATAATTGATAGTCATATTCATAATGTAAATTAAACTATCAATACAATTGAATTCAACAAAATAAATACAGTACAGTACAGTACATGAAAATTTACAACTCAGCTTCTGATTTCTTTAGAGACAACTCATTCTCCACCCACGAAACATATCCACCTCCCATGTTGCTTACATGCTTAAAACCCTGCGCCATTTCATTTCATCAGATATTTTGTTCATCTTACCAGACGAGTAGATCAAACACTGAAGAGTTCAGTAGCCTTGCATACAAATCAAGTAATTACTGAAATTATCAAGACTTGAAGAGTATAAAGAAGAACGAAAACTCACTGCTTCAAGAAGATCAGTGGTTGCGTAGACGGATCTAACCCCACTTTGACAACCCTTCAATATAAAATTGTGCAATGTTGGTTACGTTATTACCAAATTGGACTCCAACTTACAAAGTAACGCGTCAATTTACACTCAGGTGTCAGTAGTGTGGCTATGGGCAACATTCCCCACATAGATGACACTCAGGTCTTAGTAAGAACTTGCTATAATCGGGAATTCATTTTAGTGAGAATTTTTACCACAATGATACGATCATCCATGCTGCAAACCGATGAAACTTGCTCCAAAAACTTGGGGTTTTTCACCCTCCCTGAAAATAAAAACGGTAAAAAATTCATCAGAATTTCACTACTCTGTTGAAGGTAGAAGGATAGTTCGCCATGTCATGCCTTCAGGGGGGCTGATGAAATACGGAATGTTCAAACAGTTTTGTACATCAACATGTCCTCTGTTAAACTCCTCCTCTGTCCTGTTTCATACAAAAGTAAAAACGTCACACACAACGCTAGGAATATAAAAACTCAACATTAAAATAGCTCTCATCAACGCGTAATCTTTCATAATATCGTGGATTCCAAAGTTAATAACTTACGTCAATAAAAAAAAAAAGTTAATAACTTTGGACATGAATATAAAGCTAGCTTATACAGTTACACTTATCAAATAAGATTACGTGAATCAAAACCCAACTTTGTATCTTAAGGACTTAAGGTAAAGCAAAATAATTACCTGACATCAAGATAGAGATGGCCTGAACGGAGGAGATTATTAGCAGCATGAACGTCAACGGTGACGATCTCGTGTTGTTGCGATCTACAAAATGGAGAGAGTAACAAAACCCACAAAATAAAGAAAGATGAAGGTCCCATTTACTAAGAAATAAAATGCTGGAAATTTGAGAGGAGTTAAAGAGAAAGATTGTGTGACAGAAATTACCTTCGTATATAGAACCCATTATATATTGACGTTGAAATTTCAGTACTTGTTTTCAACTAAAATCTATGAGCTAAATTTTAGTACTCCGTATTTTTTGGTGGGCATGCAGCTGATTTAGGTCATTCTGTAGAAGTTATGTGGAAAGTGGAAAGTATGAATGTCAGAAACCTTGGGTGTACTGGGTATATTTTATTATGTGATGGGTGTTAGTATGAATGTGAGACCCACGTGAACACAAGTGATGATATACTCCTTCCCTCGTATATTGCTCCATTTGACTTTTTGTGATCTCTAAAACACGACTTTAACCCTTTTTATTTCTAAATTCATAAGTCAAAAATTATAAAATCTCGATATTCTAAAAATTTACATTGAGATGCATCCAATAAAAGTCCACTTGAATATATTATTTCTTATAAGATGATGAGAATTTGTGGTCAAAATTTTTGAACTTTGACTCTACAAATAGAAATGGAGCAATCTTTGATACCAATCCACCTTTAACAACTTTTCGTGCACCAATAATTTTCTCCGGACAAACGGAAGATGATACACTTATGTATGACATAAGTGATCTTCACTTCTTGTTTTGAATTGTGCCATCATTTTACTTATAATTTTTTCTGTGAATCTTTGATGGAGAAAATAGAAATAGGAGGTTTTAAGGATTAAGAAGGAAGCTAATGTATTACAATCTCTAACATAAAGCAAGCTAATGTATAAGGGCTTTATTTACACGAAACGTAAGTGTAGACTTTTCGAATTAAAAAAAAAAAAAAAATACAAGCAACATAAAGCAAAAGAGATAGACACCATCATAAACGTAGATATCCAAGGGTTTTGATGTTATAGGTAAGAGATGTCATCAATCACCATATACTAAGTAATGCTTCGTATTTACTAACAATCTACAATAAAATAGATATCTTATTTGACTTTTTTTTTTATATAATAAATCTTATTTTTTTGTCATTATAAATTAAGATAGTTTTACACTGACAACATCATAAGTTAGATTTTTTTTTAAAAAACATCATAGGTTAAAAACCATAACAAATTAAAACTATTTTAATTAGACTAAAATTGTTTATCCTACTATACTCCATTCGTTCTTTTTTTCTTTCCCGCATTTTCCATTGAGAAATTTCGAAAAGTTCTTCCTATTTAGAATCATTTTTTATATGATATTTTATGACGTAAATAACCTTATTATACTATTCACCCATTGGGCATTGTATTTTTTTTATTTTTATAACTAACCTTTTTCTATTCCCAAAATATCAATAAATACAATTACTCTATTTGCATTATTTTTGATGGAATCTCAACTCTTCCACTTGCTTTATATTTAATGCATTTTACATAATTTTTCCCTTCTTAATTACTCTATTGATTTTTTCCCTAATTCCAAATGGGAAGAAAAAAAAAAGAATATAGAGAGTAATTCATCATAACTACTCCTTCACTTTCCTTTCCTAATTTCTTTGAGACACGCAAGAAAATCATTCATTGAATCTCACTATTACTATATCACATCTTTCTCGCCCTATGCCTCTAACTAATTCAACTACCAAGAAATTTGAAAGCACTAGTTGAAGGAAGTTTTAACCTAATCATTTTTAAAATTGACTGATTACATTAAAAGTATGTAGAACATCATACCTTTACTTAGTTAATTCTAGAATTAATCAAAAAACAATAATATTTGGGATTTATTTACAATAATTAAGCACATCAATAGCTTATATACAAATTTTTTTTATAGTTATGCAATATAAATATGCTAAAGTAGATCAAACAAAATCATTTTTGAGAAAAAGGTCCCAAGTTTAATCAAAGAGTTCCTTCTCCTTCCCGCTAAAATCAGCTGTGAAACCCTAGCTAAGCTACACATTTCTTAACAATTCGACTTCACCACTGAAAGACGCATTCATCAAAATTTTCTCACAAAACTGAGTAGACCCTTCGAATTAAAACACATCCACTGACTCACTACCTCGTTAACTCAAGTACTATCGAAAATAATAATAATTCGTAGAATCATATTGTATCTTTTATCACACGATTAAATAATATGGTTCCATTTATCGTTTTAACAGATTGAAGCGTGGCTGTGATGCCGGAATCGGCGTAATTGAAGCCGAATTGAACTGCAAATTAAGTGTAGTCAGTTGGTTGCCAAGCTTTTATTCTCTCCCTCTTCATGTTCAGATGGCCATCTCTAAGCCCTACCAACATGGCAAGGTATTGAGGATGAGTGAAAAATGAATCATTATTTATTTTTAGGGTAATTTGCGAAAAACGAGTCAAAAAACGAGTCAATGATCAGAAAAACATTAGGTGATAGTCTTCTGCAAATGACATTTTTTAAATGATACTATAAGGCCTTTCTAGGGATGTCTAAAAACAAATAGGTGGGGACTTGGTCCAAAACGGACAATATCATACTAATACGGATCAATTATAGTGGCTGGACCCAACGTTTGATATCAGAGCAAGAGGTTCTAGGCCTAAAGATTGAAAATTTGAAGCATTAACAATGGCAAGTAGTAGTGAGAGTCCATGGCCAGCAAAGGTGGCAAGTTTAGAGCTAGAGAAGGAAGCTACGGAGAGATGCATGAGGTATATGCAAGAGCAATTGTGAGACCTTTCTCTAAGAGTTAGAAGACAAATGGGAAACTTATCCACACCCCCACAATCTGAGTATGAAGAGAGTCAAGAGGGAGAGAGCGAAAACCCTTTGGGCAAACGAACCACCAACAAGCAGTTAATTTTTTAGATGATAGTTTCTATTTTACGTATTAGTTTTTTGCAAATTACCTTTATTTTTATTATTTATTGGAATTTTTATTAGCTGATGCTGTCCATTTTTCATCATTGCTTGATTTGTACTAGGTTTATTGTGGTATATGCTGACTTGTTGATTGTCGGAAGATAACAATGGTAGCTGTTTGAGTGGTTGCTTTGATTATGTCATGATATATGCTTCTTTACTATTTTGTGTCGATTGTCAGATATGAATGATTGTAGATATTAGAATGGTTACATTTGATTATGACGTGATATACGCTTGACTATTTTGTGTCAATTGTCGAAAATGAATTATTGTAGCAATCATGACATGGTGTTGGCAGGACCCCTGTGCCTGGATATCTTAATGAAGTTTCTATCTTTATTGGGGTACGATTGCTAGCCTTATATCCTTGGGATTGTGAAGATGGTGTTTCAAAATATAAGTTTGTTGCCTGTTTATCGATTTTCTTAGCAAGCGAGGCATCAATATATCACTGATTGCTAGTCTGGAATTGTGATATCTTGTTTGCCAGAGAAAAGATTGCTATGCTAATTTTATAGATGAGACTCAAAATCAGGGCATTAGTAGATTGTGTACATATTCAGGGGATTAATTGTTTACTTCTTTTGGATAGGTGAGGTATAGAAGGGAAGAAATTATGGCATTAATTTCTATAGAGGTTTGCTTATGTTGGAAGATGTAGTGGTGTAGTCTATCCCAGGTTTGCTTATGTTTTAATATTGAGGTTTTGGGAATTTTTTTTTTCAGCAATCAATGGATGGTAGCATTTATACATAAGAGTTCTATTGTTGTTACAATACAGTTCCTGGGGTTCTTCTATCCTTTGATTGTGTGACAAACTGAGTAGCTTCGTTTTGTTTTTTTTTTGTTACCATCTGTTCTTTCCTGTGAACAATGATTTCGGGTTATATCATTATGTTTTGGCTGTTGCACAAGTATTTGAAAGCCTTGTTTATGTATATGTTTTAGGCTTATGGGATTTATGCTGCTTCTGGGGCTGCTGTCCAGGCTTTGAACATCGTTCCAGGAGACCATGTCCTTGAACTTTGTATAACTCCAGGTGCTCACACTCACTATTAATTTTTTACTCTTTAGTAAGCATCATATAGTCATATCTTCTGCTTTTAATATTAGTATCAGTTATCTACCTTTTAAGCTGTGGTTGGAGAAAATGTTTTACTAAGAGGAACATAAATCTCTTCGTCCTTCTACAGCAGTTTTGGGTAGTTTGTAGATTTTTAAGAGTAACGATAAGTCAAGTTTTATTGTGCGTATAAAACCACTTCTTTGTATCAAATAATTTAGGGTTGGTTTATAGGCTTATCATGCACGAGTATTTTGGTCAGAGATGCTTTCTTATTTGATTCTGGAGTTCAAATTATAATCTTATTATGCACCTCAGTACAAGCTAATGTAGCTCTGTTCAAGAACGAGCTTTTCAAAGAAAATAAATATTTTATCTTCTGGTAATTTTTCATGATGTGAAAGATTTATATTTATAATACATCAGTGAGTGATTGCTTGATTCTGTCTTTATTTTTCTTTTGTTATCAGGTGCAAAGCTTTGTATGATATTAGATCTTCTTGGTGATTCTGGTTCTGTTACTGGTGTTGAGGTTGCAAGACGTCGTCTAGCAGCTTGCAGAACTATGGTGCAGAAGTATGCCCTAGTTGATCGTTGTCGGCTCTTTGTTGCTGATGATACATTGTCTCTTTGATTCCTACCAGAGTTTCATCTGCTTCTGAATTTTGTAAGTGTAGGAATATGGTGCTAGCTTTACTTGGATTTTCATGTGGTAAATGTCTTTTGCATGTTGTTAGTTGTGTTTGAAATATTTTCTTGTACTCAGTTTATGAATCTATATTGGAAAAGAAAGTAGATGTACTAATGGAGTGGACTCCAAAGCGGCCTTGGTAGGAAAGGAAACATGCAGCCAAAGCAAGGGAATCAAGTCCATTACAGATCTCAGAACCAGAAGTGGTATTTTATGGGCAGCATTCAGGAGTCATTGGCTGTACAAGAGATGAACTATTTCAGAATGTTAATGATAATGAGCTGTCTACTTGTGGTAATGACAATGTTGTTTTATTGCTCTGTCTAGTCCCTGTCCCATTTATGGTGTGGTCTGGCTTCTTTTAACTGCTTATAACTGTTCTGTGTAAGCTTTTTACACAATTGGTTGGTCTCATTGTGGTAAAAGTGTTATTTCAGGTGTTTTCATTTTGTTCAGGGCGTGCTTCGTTTCTAAAGTTGACTTTTGATGACATTTCCTATCGGGATTTAAAATTTTGCGTCATTGCAGTTGTCAAGGCATGCTTGTAACTGTTCTGATTGGATTATATTTTATTATCTTTGTGATATTTCTGGCCTGGATATCTTTCTATACTGATATTTGCGCCATGCTCATTGTTCCCCTTTCAGCATGTTTTCAGTTTAGTAGTGTAGGCCTCTAGATCTTCCTTTACACTTGGAGGCCAATAGTGACCAATCAACTGACCATTATGAATACACGTCAGTCTTTTTGCCTCCCCTCTCCTCCTCTCCGCGTCTTGTTCTGTGGGACTTATGTCAATTATAAAACTCTGCTGAAAAGCTTATACCCTACCCTGTTTGTTGAATTTATAGAACTTGGTGTTCTCTCCTCTGTTTATACTTTCAGTCTTACCATGTCTTTGTTCTCTCTTCTGTTGCTTTAATTTGCACCGTGCTCATAGTTCTGTTGCTTTAATTTGCACCGTGCTCATAGTTCTGTTGCGTTATGACTCCTCTCTTGCCTTACCATGTGATTATTCATCTCCCGTGCTTTTAATGAGTATCACCTTGCCATTGAGAGGACTAGACGAGGCTTTTTGGCATTATTCCTATATTGCTAAGTGGTTATTCTTTAGGTGCTTCACTCAAAGGCTACTGTCTGGTCTATTACTTCATTAATAATAGATGAACAGTTCATATGATATTTAGTCCGTTGGAATCTGGGAACCCCCAAATTGGAAGATTGCCCATTTGGAACTCTTCAACTTTGTTCTGATTCCTCGTTTTTTGTTTCGAGAAATTAAATCAGCGTTAGAGAATGGGGTTCATTCTTAAGCTTCATTTTTGTGTCCTACTCAGTCTCTGTCTCATGTATTGATTTTTGCTAACACATTGATTATTATCAGGATTCTTCTGTCTCTTCTGAATTTGCGTATCTTGTGTTTGACATCATCAAGACTCTTAGTGTCTGTCCATTTCTTGATTTTGCTTACTATTCAGTGTCCGCTGGATTATTCTGTTTTTTGTTTTTGCAGCTTTTCCAAAAGTATGAGAACACTGAAAAGCCACATATAGCTTTGATTTTTCCATTCTTACATTTCATAATTCTTGTTGAGTCCTTGCTCTGTGTTGGTCCTTCATGCTCTTAGCTTTTTTTTTTTTGTAATACCAGCTTTGTTTCAGATTATTGCCACCTTAAACTTCGTCGGCTCACAAAGAACAATTCCATCCCTGAACTTGGTTTGCCTCAGTGACTTTAAACCTTTTGTAACTGGAATTTGTATGGGATGGCAATAGTTAAACTTTAAATGAAGTTGAAGGAGTTTTATCCATCTCGTGCCTGTCCTATGGTGCGATGTGATGCATATGAACAATTGTTCGGCAGCATGAAGTGAAGGATTGAGTCCTGTGTGAATGAAGTAGAAGATAACAGCATCCAAGCATAAGGGTTAGCACTCAAGCCTTGGCTTATGGGTTACTCTGTTCTTTATAGACTTATAGTCCACCCTTAATTTGTTGACAGCAGTTCTTGATATTTAATACGGCTAGGGTTAGCTTGTACATATTGTATTTTAGTATACTTAGGATCCTTATGTATTTTAGTATACTTAGGATACATAGCCCATGGACTCTAGGTCTTAGTTGTTCGTTAATAAAGGCATGAAAAAACATTAACCCTAAAATTCTACATGGTATCAAAGCCAAACCCTAACCTTACCCTTTTAGCCGTTTTTTTCTTCTCTTCTACATGCATGCTTCTTTTCCACGTAGTGCTTTGCGGTGCTATCCTTTTCTGTGCATGCTTGACAGTGTTTGCTGTCTTATTGTGCTCTTTGTCCTTTACATATACTTGTCAGGGCTTTTACTTTGTGGTGTTGCTGGGTATTGAGGTATTGTGTATTGGCGGTGCTTTTACTTTGTGTGTCTTGCTTGTATGTATTACTGTGCTTCATATTTTGTTACCTAGATTTATTGCGCTGGGGTCTATTCTTTATGTCCATTTAATATCTCCCTTTTTGCTTTTTCCAGTTTCGACTTTTGAGTAATGGTTTTCAATTGCTCAAAGTTGGGGGCTTACTTATCTACAGCACTTGCAGGTATTCTTGTTCAGTATGCTATGTATTGGTATTCCTCAGAAGGGCAATGGAAAAAAAAGAAAAAGTAGATAATAGTGCTGTACTGCTGTAATTTGATACGTTTTACTTGTGGTGTGGCTTGACAGTTGAGAGGTTTCTGTCGGAGAGTTCCTCTGCTGGTGAGTATATATCACCACAATTCTCTTAAAAAAAACTGCTGCTGTTTGCATATATGCATTTGGAGGCATTTAGGCAGGCAAGAGGGTAGGACTACTATGCAATCTTATCTGCTTTCAGCAAAGAAATTGGGTGAAATATGTGTTTCATAATTGTTCGTCTTCTGCAAGTCAATTGAATCAACTGATAGTTCTCTCTAATAATTTAAGATGGAAAAACAAAGAGGGTATTAGTGGAGAATACAATTATTAAGTTGCTCAGTCTAAAGACTCGTTTATGCTCAAAACATCTGTTTGGCATGGACGGAAGAGGCCATAGGGGTCCCTGTAAATATCAGTGCACATAGTTCTTTTGAGAAGTGATGTAAATGTAAATGTCACTGCTGAGCTTCAAGAAGTAGACAATTTCCGCACTTGGCCTTGCAGGAGCGATCGGGTACCGAAGACACTGAGATTTGATCCTGTAACATCCGAAACTTGAGGGTTATTTGTTGCCAAATTCACACTTCTGATTGGTGGTTCATGAAGGTAAAATTTGGGATTCAAGACAGGTATAGACAAGTGATTGATGTGATCAAGAAACGCTGGACAATCTCCCTAAAATTTAAGTTTTCATCATTGGTTCTAATATATACTTCTTCGCATCTCGTAATCTTCTGCACTTTTGGAATGAGTCATTATTTCAGATTGAATCAACCAGGTCTTAGATTTCATAGCCAGTCAAGGATCACTTTGTGGCGACTTCCTCACCTGATGAAAGGAATGTTGGTTCTTGAAATGATGCAAGGGGTTCTTGAAACGTTGATGATACAAGGGTGGCAACCCCAGCTCTGCTATGTTTTAGTTTTTGCTGGATAATAAAGAGTATTTTTGCATTTTCCCTGCATCCACTCTGGAGATGAGTTCAGTTTCTTCAGAAACGTGTATGCTTGTATTTAATTTATACGCTTTTTTTTTTAACTAGATATGCTCTTCATTTCAAGAGGACACATCACAAAATCATACAGCTGCGAAATGGAAACCATGTACATATGTGGGCGTTTGCAGATTTATGGTTGTTTATCGTGACTGAAATTCGAGGAAGAAAGCGCAGAAAACTGATACTACAAATCAAGGAGCAAGTTTTTTGTGCATGTTTCTCTATAGCCTATACAGTGCTCCCTCAAATAGTCCTGTCATTAATTGGGCAACTCCAGTGGGAGTCAAACTCCAAATACTTTTTTTTACATCCCGACTTTGCTATATACAATTATCCTTTGTATTTTAGGATCAAAACAACAACTTCGAATTGGACATCTGCACTTGATTTCTTATTTTACAAAGACAAGTTATGACTTACATATTATCACTAATTATAGTGTATCAATTTGTTTTTTTTTCTTTTAATGTTTAGTTTATTGAAGGAAATATTCTTTTGGACATTTTGCTACATTTGACTTCATGGTTTTTACAATTTAAAATGTTTTTTTTAATAATTATAAAATAAAAATTATGAAAATATATTATTTTCAAATTTTATATGAAGATGTATCTAATAGAATTCTGTTTAAATATATTAATTTTTATAATATAATTGAAATTTATAGGGAAACTTTTAGAATTTTAACTCAAAAAATAGAAAAGTAGCAATAAAAATAAAACAAAGAAACAGGAAAAAACTCGGAAATAAGAAACTAGGAAGTGTAAAAGTCAAGAGCAGAGCGGCGGAGCCGCGGAGGACAGAGAGCTAAGGCGGTCATCCAAAAAAATGGAAGAAGCCAATGAGTCGATTCCAAAACCTTCCACTTTGAGATGGAAAATTCTGCGCCATGCCCTCTTTTCTAAATCAGGTATGTCTCTTTTCTCTCATACTTTCTGCTCATACTAATAGTATTACTACTTTCAATTTTTCTTTGGATATTCTACAGACCAAAATCACGAATCTCAAGAAATCATCAATCAAGTTTCTAGAAAAGGAACTGAAAGTCAAAGCTTCAATTTGATCCCTTGTCATCTTTACCCCATTCCCAGCAATTCAGAGGTTGAATGTTCGACAATAGATGTTTGCTATTCTTACACTTTACCCACTTCAATTACTACTCCAAATCTCTTTCTTTTGTGAGTTTCTTATATTCCCACATCTATATTTTACTTCTTTATCATAACCTTTTATTTTGTTACTATATTGTGGAATTTTTATTGGGTTTTCATGGTGCGTGTGGGTGTTAATTAATCATGTTTAACTTAGGTATTGTTATGGAATGGTCGTTTCAATGTTGTGGCGATTGCAAAACCGAACATGTAAATAAACATTCCGATTGTTTTGTTGAGGATTTGATGTGTATGATTATTAGACCCTAGATTGAAATGCGTTGATACAATTGCTATCGGGAAGTAGGAGAGACGATAACACAAAAATCGTGGGTTCTTTGGTGATATGTTTATCGTTATCCGTTGGTATAGACTCACTGATGGCCTAAAAGTTGCTTGGTAGGCATGAGCTATGGGACTTCATCATGTCATAAGTTTTATGATGAAGATAGTTATGTTTTCGTCTTTAAACGGCTGTATGTATTTTGTAAAGGCATTTGTTGCTCCTAATTTTTTAATTCCATCTCATATTTGTCGAGTATGAGGTCTGTGCCCACTCTTTTTTGATTGGTGTTGCTTTGTTGTTGTAGTAGATGAGTTTGCCGTTGTGAACTCACTTACGCCCTCTTCTCCTAGTAAACTAAGAATGGGCTGTCATTAGGGAGATGAGATATAGTCATGTAGAAGATATTACTTTGACTCGTTTTTTAGGAGTGCATATTAGTAACAACATATTTATGTAGATATGAGAGTAGTCAGCTGTACATAAGTAATTGGGATTTAGGAGCTTCAACTTGAGCAGTTCTGCTTCTCTTTTGCTGAGCCGATTGAGTCTGATACATATTTATTTCTATTTGACAGTCGAAGGAGAGACAACTGTGCTAGTATCAGTGATTTTGAGATCTGCAAAAAGTATGACATTGACAACACGGGTGTTGTATGTAAGTTATCGTAGTTATTAGTGATCTTATTTGTTCTTTGCTCAGTTGAGTACATGATTTTGCCTTACATAGCTAGCTTTTGTCCATGAGGTTAGATGTGCTGATTGCAGACTTCCTGTATGATGTAATGTACTCATGTCAAATTGGTGCTCTTCTTTTGTAAGATTCACATGAGAACGATGAGTTGTTTTTAATGTTGTTTCACTTACCTCCCGGAAATTCTTTTTTTTACAAAGTTTAGGATTGTTTTGAATTTGGAGTAGATGACTCCTAGGACTTCCATGAAATTTTTGGGAGTTAATATTTTTCTGAAAATATTTCTGTTTCCTTGAAGACAATATTAGTGCACTTTAGTACTTTATCATAACAAAAGAGCTGGAATTTTGGAAATTTAAACAAACTACGTAGTAAGCGTATATTTTGGATTTGTTCTAGTTGAGTGTATCTTATTGCCTCTTTCAGCTTGTATTTTAGAAACTGGGGCCTTCTGTTTTCATTTCTCTGGTTGTACGATGGTAATGTTTGCGTTTTGTAAAAGTTTTAAAGTCTATGTTTGCTTGTACTTGCATGTTAATATTTGTACTTCGTAGTTGATTCTGCATTTTACATGCATTAATATGCTTATTAATCTCGTCCAACATTATTCTTTAGGTCCATGGCCTTCAGAGGAAATCCTTTCATATTATTGCTTGTCTCTTGCAGAAATGTTCAGGTGTCTTATTTCTTCCTTCCCTTCCTATGTTCCACAGATGCTTAGAAGGATTTCTTTGCTTCCTATGTATGGAGTTTAGTGACTAAGTAATTTGTTGTCTTTTGTTCTTTAAGGTCTAAAGCAATCATTGAGCTTGGCGCTGGATATGGATTGGCAGGCTTAGTTATTGCTGCTTCCTCTGAGGCATCTGAAGTTGTGATATCAGATGGAAATCCACAAGTTATTGAATGTATCCTTTTTGTGATCAAAGCATTAATCTTAAATTGCACTTCTATGCTATCAGAATATTTATGTATTAGTACATGCAGGTGACTATTTGATGCTTATTTTAACTAGCAGTCTGTGTTTATACATGGGATAGTGTGTTTTTTGGAATGATCATTCTTCCTTCTTATTCAAGCCAATTATTCTAGTGAAGAAAACAAAAGAGGTAGCATATTAGAATTTGCCTTCCAGATTCATACTCTCCTTTAAAATGGACATGGAAGGTTGCATGTTATCCACTCTGTTTTCCACCTCGTGTAGGAGCCTTTTTGGAACTTTGGAAGCATGGGTGTACCCTTTTAGCTCTTTATTATTCTAGTTTAGTTGGCTGATGCCTGTTGGGGTATCACTGAGGAATTATGAAAAAGAAAAATTGAAGTAGAATAATATAATTATGGCTGTATTTTATAACAAAGGCGTAGCATTGGAAAGTACATAATGCCATATCTGTTTCTTTTTCCATTCATGGTTGGACCATATGTGGTGCTTTGCTTTCGTTTCTTTGTGTCAGTGAGGAGCTATGTTTAGCATGGAAAGCACGAGATAACCAAATGCAAGTGAATACTTGATGGTTCCACTAAAATTTGGAACTTAGATCTTTCTAAAGTTCCTTTTTGCTTTATCTCAATTGTGTGTAGAGGTGGCTAAATATAACAATTTGAGGAAATTAACTAAAATGATACAGTTTTTCATATAAGAAACTAATTTGGCTTTATTACTATGTCTTATTGTTTTTCTCGATGTTTTGTTAAGGTTGAAATGTAGTAACATATCTCAAACTTAAATTTCCATTTTGTGAACAAACGGCTGTTTTCACATCAAACTACTTGAAGCTATCTAACAACTTGGAGGCTGCAATTACTAACAACCTCTTTGGAGCCCTGACAAACTTGAGTTGTCTTATTTCAGTTTTACTTAGAATTAGCAGAATCTAGCTGGTTTATAAGCAGCAAAATTTCACGATCCTGAGTATTTTAGCATATTATCGGCTACTAATGACCCTCTTAATAATTGATAACTGTTCTACTGCTTATGTGCTCTTTTGAGGGTGTAACAGCATTCCCCTCCCTCCCTCCAAAAAAAAAAAATCAGAAAATAAATTACAGTTACAATAATCAAACGCTGCATCTACCCATGGTACTAATGGGTATTTTTAAGGCAAGAAGTCTTAACAAGCAGATATTCAGCGAAGCATAGCTGCCAATCCTAAGGCTTTTGGGAGTACAATTGTGACACCCCAATTATTACACTGGAATCAAGAAGAGATTGAAACATTATTCCATAGATTTGACTTTGTTATTGCAAGTGACTGGTATGCAATTCTTGTCTTCATTTCGTCCATAAATATGTGCTGCACAATTCTTTCTATGTGACAAAATGTATAGTAAGGTATAGGTCTGTTACAAATTTCACATTATAGTCGGATAGATTGGATAGAATTCCATTTCTTTTTCTTTGGATAGTGCATATTATTCTCTTGCAGTGTTGGACTCAGTCCATCGATGACAATTAACATTCAAAAATGGGTTCCTATTTGTTATGAGACAAGCTGTGTAATTTGATTGATACCCTGGCTTTAATTTTTAATTTTAACTAGTATGTTTTCCAATAATTTTGAATGTTGGGTGTCTTTTTTGCCATTGGATTCTTATTAATGGTAAAAGAATTCTTATATAGGTTCTCCCTGTCATATTCTATAAACCAAACTTGACTTTTTACAATGATACATGCTTTGCATTTGCAACATTACAGTGGTAAGCTTACCAATTGGTCATATTAGGGAATTAATTTCATTTCTTGTTGCCTTTGCAGTACATTCTTCAAAGAATTCCATAAAGACCTAGTCCGAACTCTGAAGCTATTGCTGAAAGATTCGGGTGCCTCTGAAGCTATATTCTTCAGCCCCAAAAGGGGTGACTCATTGGACAAGTTTCTGGAGGAGATTACGGAGGGTGGCTTGTGCTACTCTATATCAGAAAAATATGATGTGAGAGTCTGGAGCCGTCATCAGGAACTCTTGAAGGGTGATCAATCCTGGCCCAATTATGAGGCAGATCACTGCTACCCCTTGTTGCTCAAAATTTCACGGTGAAGTCTTAGAAATATCCTTGATTGGATCAAGTTGTCTGTGCTTTTCTCTTTGCCTAGAATTTAGCAAAGTTCTTGGTTTTTGCAGCCATATTGCTAGGAAGTGATACCTGTTAAACAAAGCTGTCCCATGTGTTAGAGAGCTCTAGATATTCAGTAATTTTGGCCATCTATTTTAGCCATGGTCCTTAAGCATCTCCCATTTTAGCCATACACCACTATTTAGTCAAGGCTGTTCCCTAAACACCATCCTTTAAGTCTTCTGATTAGCTGGGATGGTTAGTTTTTCATCTGCCTTTCCATTTTAATATTGTGATACTCCAAGAACTTTTGACCTCCTGGAATATTCCTTGTCTTTTGACATAAATTTGCAATAGAAGCCTCTGCATATGTCCATCCTTTAAGAAAAAGTGATCCTCCACCAGCTATAATGTATAAGAATGTCAAGAAAAAAGAATTCAAGTGGCATTAATTCTGCATGAACTATAATCGTTGGAATTTTTGTTAGTTTCCCAAAAACTCTTTAGCTACACCCGCCCGACCTGGTCCCTATGATTCATGTCTGCATTTTTTTCTACAATTTTCCGCTTTTCTGGAAAGTTATTTTGTATTTATTTATGTGGGATTGTCTAAATTCACTAAGAAGCCAAAATAAAGGGGAAAAAGGGGAGAAAAAGAATCTACTCTATCTCTTTATCTTCATGGGAAAAGTTAGCCGTTTGATTCCCTCTTTTTAGCTATTAGTTTGCTGGTGTTATTCTTATTAAGTTGGTAAAGAACGGGTTCAGGATAGCTGGATGAGCATCTTTCTATGGAAGAGTTGGAAGAAATTTGGAGTCATTTGTTTCTGCTCCCGCCCTTTTTTAATGTTTTCCCCTTTCTTTTAGTGAATGATAGATTACTTTTTGACTCTTTTTACCCCTTTAGCTTTTCAATCATCCATCAAGACAGCTACATAACCTATTCTTGTTAATTAATTAGACTAAGCTATTGTTTATACATGCACTCTCAATACTAGTCATTATTTTTGATTTTCTTGTTTTCCCCACCCTAGCCATAGCTACTGGCAGGATCTGTATTGGATTGTGGTGTTCTGGTTTCAATTATTCATTATCAAAGTCTCTTTGAAGACATCCAATCAAACTATTCTTCCTTGGGAATGTTGACTGTTGAAATTTGGAGCCGTGAATGAAATATAGTGCTTTTATTTTTTGTTGGGCTCATTAGGCTGTTGTATGCAATCCCGAAGTGTGAGGCTTAGTTTGAGATTTTCACTAACCCTGCCTGGGATTACCCTGGATAATAACCCTTTTTAAAAGAAACATTAAAGAAACTGGAGTTCCCATTGAGGATTTTAAAGAGAACAAAGGTTCAAGCCAGTAAAAGCCAAAATCAGTATAGCAGTTTACAGTTATTACTGAATACGACAGAAATGTGCATTGTGATGAATGATTAAGATCATCGCCTTATTTGTACGATCGACATGAAAATGTTTGATGCTTTCTTGACAATCTTATGCTTGAGTACCATTGGTAGTGGAATGGAAATGATGCTTTTTGGGGCAAATCAAATGAATAAAAAGTTTCCTAGTTTGTGCTCATTTCAGCTGTTTTGGCAGGAAATGATTATTGCGTTGAAGATAGTTGCAACGGTATTCAGTTGGGCAATCGACTTTCCAGCAGATTAGAGCTGTCTGCTTCAAAAGAATGCTGTTCATTGGAAATTCGGAAGAGATGTTTTTGGGTGTACCCTTCCTGTAATATCTTTATGACTGGCTTTATATATCAATTTATGGTATGATTGGATTTACATTCTCTAGAAAAGAGCAGTAATTGGAATGAAAAGATATTGCGTTTGCGGTATGACGCTACTGAGAGTACCTCAAGGTCCTCAACCTTCAGTTATGCTTGTTTTACTAGTTCATTAGTTAGTCACTCTTTTTCCACTCTGTTCCGTGCTGTTGTGCAGCCGTTGCTTTTTATGTCATTTGGATGATTAATCATGTGGTACACAATTCCCAATTCCCGAATAGTGGGAATGAATGAAGTTATTCGTTGTGATATTATTTGCAAATTATCTTTTGACAATTACATATTTCATTAAAAACCAAAATACCCTTAGTATGAAAAATGAGACCTCTCCTTTTACTGGCTTCTCCAACCTTGTTTTTCGTATCTTCCCTATTGTTTGTTCATTTGATGTAGTTTCTTTTAGGAAATACTCTCACCTTGTTTATTTGCTAAATTAGTTGAGTTCTGTACTGTAATGTGAATTCCGATTATATGGGAGGTTCTAATCATATTTTAATCACGATGCTCTTGAATCCCTACCCAAATACTTCTTTCAAATCCGTAATTGGTCAACTTCCTTAACATACTAGTTGTAGGATAATATTATCACTAAGTTAGAGTTTAGATTACACTATCATATAGACAGTGGATACAATTAGCTTAGTTTGTTAAGTCATGGAAGTGAAATTTAACATCTAGGATTAAATCTCGTTTAGATCATTTGTTTCCTTATCGTATGTGGCTCTCTTTACGACTAAAAAATACCGACAAGTAACAATAATCATCGAACAGGGAAAGATTTGTTCATTGTATACTACAACTTCTAATCAGATTTCCAAATAGCAAAGTTCATGAGATATGATAAAAGAGTGGCACGACTAAAGTTACTGAATCCTGCAAAGTTGATATTTCCATGTACTATGAAGATCGATAAACACCAGAAAGATCAAACTGGCATTGAGTAAAGTATACTATGCAACTTCCTTTTTATTATTGGACGAATCAATAGGCAGTACAATGGGATCTAGCTACTATTGTAATTTCTTAAATGACAAAAATCTAAAAAAAAAAAGCAAACTTTTTACTATGAAAGCCTAAATATTTTACATGATAGTTTGATGCTCTAAAAATAAAATGGTCACTCAGTAATGTCGTCTCCATCCTTTAGCTAAAATCACAGTTGCTATGTTTTCTTGGACCATATATATACTAATCTACTATCTTGTGTTGAGAATGCCGTATCGTAAATTTAGGTCTTGTAGTCAAAAGACGATCCTTATAAATCTGTTGCGGAATTATAAGGAGTCAAAATTGGGAGTAACAACCCAAAACCTCGTACATCTCGAAGACTTTAGTAAGTTGGCGTGTGTTGTCATCCCCTCGAATACTTTGTTGATAATCTCTACACAAGATAATATTTCTGTGTTGCCAACCTTTTGAAGGCCTTCCAAAGAACCAAGTATTGGATGATGTCCTACAATTTTCTCATTCTAAATTTAGAGAAATTACAAGTTGAGAAGAGTGGTTGCCAAGGCGGTGGCAATGAACAGCAACGCTATTTGTAATCCAAAGGAAGGATGTCTCGTACTTGAAGAGTCTCCAGAGGCTAAGTCGGCTAACCATGACCCATCTGCCATCAATGACCCAGTACTAGTACCGGAACCCGTACCTGAACCGGACCCGGATTCCCCTGTTACTCTAATGTTAGTTGGTGATGTACCCATTGACGATTTTTGACTGCACAAATACAAATATTTGCAATCTTATTAGCTCAAGAATCCACTTCACATTCACCGACAACAAGCTCAAATCAAGTAAATAAGTACACCTAGTATTACACTAATACGTTGTGCCTTACCCATCCTAAGACATTTAAACAAAAGTAAAAAAAAAGTAACTTTTACCTAATCCAACCAGTAAAAACAACTATAGTGTTGCAAATTTATAAAAGTTTTACCATCCTTTTTATTGCTCAACTTTTTTTTACTACAGTCATTCAGTGGGTTTTTGTTAGAAACTCCAAATACTTGATGCAAGAAGATACACGTACATAAGAAAGGCGAATACGAGATAGAAATAAAAACAAACACTGCCAGCTAAAGTGTAATAGATTGGATGAATAATGATGAGCTAAATGATGGGAAAAATGAGGCGGTACCTTGGAGAAGAGGGACAGAAGGTGATGGTATAATCCCCACCACTGCAAGTAAATGTGCTGCTCAGATCATCATACGCGTAACTGTATGCTCTCGGGCACGCGCTCTTAAACAGCTCTGAATACGCTGATGGCTTACACTTGTCTGGTGTTCCATACTCCCCACTACAACAATACTCCGGGGTATTAAACGCCTCACAAGCGCTTTTGCACGCGCCACCACCTTCCGCCATCAGCTCGTTCGGGCACCGCCGGTTCAGGTCCACCAAACACCCTGTCGTAGCGCACCCGCCTGACCCTCCGTTGGACTCCACGATCATTGGGAGGTTGTAGCCATCTACGAGGCTGACGTCGTAGAAGTCCTGCCCGCCGCTGCCGTTTAGGGTGAACTCCGCTAGGGTGGCTGGTGGGGCTGCCCCACTACCGTTACATTCTACAGTGTTGGACCCACAGTCTCCGGTAGCGCAGGTGCCTTGGTCTGCGCTGTCAAAGTTGCAACCAGTACGACCCCAAAACCGACCTGACCAACCCGTTGGAGCCTGGAAGCTTCGGGTTCCACCTTGTTGGAGCTCGAACCCCGTGCTATCCAACTGGGGGCTACTAGCTCCTGATAGAATCCCCGGCCAAACTGTGTGGTCACACTTGTTCACAAATGTAAACGTGGTGCCCGTGACATACACACCGCGTAACATACATAGTACACCCACCATTAGCATTGTTTTGTACAAATTGCAGGAATCCATCACGCTACACAAAGAATTCTCAGTAAAAATATGGATTGAATAGAATGAAATATTGCAATGGACCTCTCTAGTTAGGACACCAATAGTATGGAATGGTAAATATAAGAATGCAGAGAATAAAGGTAGGAAATGTAAGGGTAATGAAGGAGGGGAATCTCTCTCTCTCTGATCAAGGGATGTGCAGTACATATCTATATATATATATAGTTAGGGAACGGAGGAGATTGGTGTAACAGTGCAAAAAGCCGACGACCGACTCATGTGGGGCATCACCGCCATATTCCAAATGTCTCATTATTTTGTTTGCTACTTAATTAAATTTTAATTAAGCTAAAGTTTAAAGGGATTCACGTATATTAATTATGATTGTAGTTTACTACTAGTAGTATGGAATTGTATTAAATAAGTAATGTCAAATGAGTAGTCAGAGACAGAGGATCGCACCAATAAAAATGAAAAAAAAAAAAAAAAACCCAAAGGAAATGGCATAGGAAATAACTAGTATGTCATTCGATGGGCCACCTGGAAATAACGATTGGTATTTCTCGTCACAGTTGGTTTACCTGCAAATGGGCAAATTTACTCGTTTCTTGACCCTATGAGCTTCATATTTTTCTAGTCACTTCGATTTTTTTTAAGCTTGTTTTTTAAAAAATTTGAAAAATAAGCTAGTTTAGAAACTAATTTAAAAAATAAGTTGATTTAGCTTCGAATTAAAAACGCTGTCTCGAGCAGCGTTTTGCATGGGGCTGAATTTAGGAGGGTTAATCTGGGATAGGGGAAAACGCTGCCCAGGATAGCTTCAGATTAAAAAAAAATCCAGTCACTTCCCCTTCTTTTCCTTCAAATTTCTTACTCTTTGGTTTTTATTTAAAAATCTCCAGTGAAGCAGAAGATATTAGTCCAACAAAATGATACATAAAATATAAATACTACCTCTATCCCTATAAAAAGCCTCAATTTATTATTTAAAGTCAAAGTTCAAAAAGTTTGACCACAAACTCTCATTATGTTATAAGAAATAATATATTTAAGTGGAATCTTATTGGATGCATCTCAATATAAATTTTTAGAATATCAAGTTTTCATAATTTTTCGTCTTACAAATTTGGAGATAATAAAATCGTCTAAAGTCGTGTTATGAAAACCGTGAAAGTCAAATAGGGCTTTATTTTAGGGATACATATTTTAGTATCTGTGTGATAAAAATGACAAACATCAAACCATTTCCATGGTTGATTGACATTGTAGAATTAACATATTTCTCATACTCTATAATTTATATAATACTTCATTCATTTATCAACTCTGAAAGTATTGGAAAGGAGGGGCAAGTTGGGATTATCCAACATCGTAAACTACCCAACATAGCTTAGCGCATACAATTACTATCCTTTACGTTAAATTTTAATATCGTTACATAATCTTAATTTTTAATGGTTAAATATTATGATGATTTCATTTTATCAGTAATGCTACACCTTTGGCTTTTCATTTGCTTTCCTCTACAACTTCATTTAAATGTACGTTATGCAATTTCGAAGCTAGCTACGAAGAAATAATGATAAAGGCTGACAAAAATATATTCCAAAGGTCAACGGCAAAGAGTAATTTCGTAGCATATTCCAAATCTTTTCCTCTCCATTTCCCACTCCTGATCGAGGAGGTTTTGTTAGGTAAATTAGTTAAGCGTCCTCTACGGCAATGCATGATTTGGTAGTACACTATAACGGATACTTCATGTGAGTTGCATTATTAGGTCACATTGAAATACGACAAGTTAATGGAGGTCTATTACCTCACATTTTCTTTTTTATTATTTAGATGAGCAGATCCCCATTGCACCAGCGCAATGGATTTGAACAATGCTCTGCTTACACCTTCTTAACAGTGCTCGAGCTACCAAGTTGTAGCATGTGATAAACTAGAAAGAAAAAGAATTAGGAGAAAATATTTATGTACTTTCATCAAGAAAAAACTCACAATATATATTTAAAGAACTCCCAAGAGTTATATCAAAGATAAGATATAACTCAAGTACAAAAGATAAACATCCTATAAGATATATCATAAAGATAATTATATCATATTACCCCCCCCCCCCCCCCCCTCAAGTTGGAGCATGTATGTAAGTCACAAATGCCCAACTTGCGTATTGAGTAAGCAAATTGTTGACGACCAAGAGTCTTGATCAAGATATCTGTCAATTGTTGACCAGTGGGTACATAAGAAGCCACAATATTCCCGCTTTGCAACTCATCACAAACAAAGTGACAGTCAACTGATTATCACAATGAAGTATCATAGGCGTATCATAGACGTAAAGTGTAACACATCGAGAAAATATAATAGATATTTTAACCACTTAAGCTCTCATGTTGCAACCGCCATAGCTCGGTATTCCGCCTCCGTAGAAGAACGAGACACCGTTGGTTGCTTCTTAGTCTTCCAAGAAACCGGTGACCGACCAAGAAGCACAAAATAACTCGTCAAGGATCGCCTAGTCAAGGGACACGCCGCCCAATCACTATCACAAAATGCTGTCAATTGCAATGGACCGGGGCGAAGTAGTATACCTTGTCCTGGACAACCCTTAATATAGCGTAAAACACGAATGGTCGTATCCCAATGTGTTGTCTGTAATTTACTCAAAAATTGTGGAAGTATATGAATAGAATAGTTGAGTTTTGGTCGAGTTACAAAAAGATAAACCAAACATCCCACGAAACGCCTATATTGATCCGGTTAATCATATGGGTCATTATCCACAGAAGCCAACCTATGATTTTGCTCCATGGGTGTTTCAATTGGCTTACATCCCAACATGGCAGTTTCTCACAAAATATCCAAAGCATATTTCTTCTGAGACAAAAAATAATCTGCTATTGCCACATGCAACCTCAATACTAAGGAAATATTTCAATACACCAAGATCTTTTATATGAAAACATGAACTCAAATAATTATTAAACCTCAAAATCACAGCATGTGAAGAACACAGAATGATTAAATCATCAACGTAGACAAACACATGAACTAATGTATGACCTTTTGCATAGCTAAATAAAGAATAGTCTGCATAAGATTGTTTAAAACCAAACCTTCGCAAAGCGGTAGATAACTTAGCAAACCATTGGCGCGGAGCCTGTTGCAACCCAAATAAAGACTTATGCAACCGAAAAACCTTCCCCGGAATAGAACTATTGTAACCGGGCGGTGGCGGTGGTCTCATATATACTTCATCTTCCAAATCACCATGAAGAAAAGCATTGCACACATCCATCTGATGTAACTCCCATTGTTGAGCTATAGACACAGCAAGAAAAACACGTATGATACCCTTCTTAGCAACAGGATCAAATGTTTCATTGTAATCAATACCTTTAATTTGCCGATTACCATGAACCACCAATCGACTCTTAAGACGTTCAATTTCTCCATTTGCACGGTGTTTAATCTTGTAAACCCATCCACTGCTAATAACTCTCTTTCCCGAAGACAAATCCTCTTATGTCCACGTAGAATTACGTTCAAGAGCATTAATACCTTCCTTCATAGCTTTGCGTCAACTCGCATCTTGCACGACCTCCTTGAAATAGCTATCAGAAAATGTTTGTGTTGTATAGAGAAATTATCATAATTCACATAACAAGCTATATTAAAAGGTTTACCTGAGAAACGAGATGGAGCAAGCAAATCAGTTGGTGTAGGGGGGTCTATCATAACCGTATTAGTGATAAAATCACAAAGATGAGAGGAAGGAATTTTAACATGATGACCTCGACCAAGATCATCACTGGAACTCCCCCTTAAGTCATCACTATGAGAATCAGTTGGTGTAAGGGGTCTATCATAACCCTATTAGTGATAAAATCACAAAGACGAGAGGAAGGAATTTTAACACGATGACCTCGACCAAGATCATCACTGGAACTCCCCCTTAAGTCATCACTATGAGAAACCTCATTAGAGGAATGTAACGCACCACCGGCAGCAAGGTCCATGGCCACCTCGCAGTAGGGCTGGATAGACCGCATCATAGTTGTAGTGTCTTCTATCTCACGGGATACAACAGTAGCAGGGAAGACCACAACTTCTCCGTAGTGACAATGGGCAGGCAGCGGTACATCGGTAGATTGAACAGGAGCACGTGGGTAAGCATTCTGAAAAACATCAAAATTATCGTCATCCACCCAACTAGGAGGATGTTGAGATAAAAACATGTCAAGGTTCGTTGTAGGTGAATGTGTAGACACGACATAGCTAGAGAAGGGGAACACATTCTCAAAAAACTTCACATCCCGACTCACAAAATACTGATGAGAATCCAAATCACATAACCTCCATCCTTTTTGACCAAAAGGATACCCAACAAAGAGACAACGTCGTGACCAAGGCCCAAATTTACCTCTAACACAAGGTTGATTAGTAGCATAATATAAGCACTTAAATACCTTTAAGGAGGAAGGATTAGGAGGATTGTCGAACAACAATTCATACAGAGTTTTATTTGCTAGCTGAGATGTGGGTGCTCTATTAATCAGATGACATCAGATGACATGTAGTCAAAATACACTCCCCTAAAAAATCAATAGGCAAGTTTGCCTGAAACCGTAAAGCACAAGTCACATTGAGAATATGTTTGTTTTTGCGTTCCACCCTACCATTTTGTTGCAGAGTATCAACGCAAGAGATTTGTAGCAAACAACCATTAGTGTCAAAAAAAATTCAAACATACGAACTCTTGTCCATTGTCACTGCGAAGAACTTTCACACGTTTAATAAATTGTGTTTAGACCATAGAGAAAAAATTTCTAATCAACTCACCAACCTCATCTTTTCCATCCATTAAATAAGTCCATCTAGCACGAGAATAATCATCAACAATGGTTAAAAAATAATGAGCACCACTACTAGAAGTAATATGATAAAGACTCCAAATATCACAATGAAATAAACCAAACAAATTAGTTGCTTTATTAGTACTTAAATGAAAAGAGTTACGTGGCTGTTTAGCCTTAAAACAAACATCACACCCAAATTACAATCTTTATTTGTCCCACTATGACCTACACCTAGAAAGGAATAAATCACATTCATAGAAGGATGACCCAAACACATATGCCATAATCAAGCCGACTCCACAACTGTGGTATTTGCCTGAGCATGGCGTACCACTCGATAAAGATAGACCCTGTTACACTGCTTCCCCGCACCAATCAGGTTCCTCAAACTCCGGTCTTGAATAGTACATAGCTTGTTAGTAAATAATACAATTAAATTTTGTTTCTCAAGCAATTGAGACCGACAACAAATTACAAGTGGGCGCGAGAACATATAACACATTATCAAGAATTACATTAGAACTCAATATAATACGACCCTCCTTAGTGGCGGTAGTGCTTTTGCCATTAGGGAGTCCTACGAATTCCGAACCGATATCTTAAATATCATCATATAAAGTAATATTACCGGACATATAATTGGAGGCACCATTTTCAATAATCTATTGGAACAAGTAATTCTTACCATGCAAGTTTGGAGTGGAAGTAGAAGGAGCCTTAATGGCAATAATTAATTATTGAACTTGCGCATTCGTAAGAGTAGGAAGCGCACTACGATTGAGATTTGTGGACGATGTATTAGCACCTGTGGAAGCCGAGCACGAACAATCCATGGCCGCCGCAACAACACCATGCCTACCACGAACACCACCACTAGGGATGGCAATGGACCGGATCTGGATCGGGTCCTTATGGATCCAGATCCAGATCCGTTTTTCAAAGATGGATCCAGATCCAGATCCAGATCCATCGGGTATGAAAAGTAAGGATCCAGATCCAGATCCAACGGATCCGGGTCCAAAACGGGTCCAAAACGGGTCCAAAATGGATCCTACATATTTTGCCTATTATTTTGCGATAATAATAAATTTCAAATTTATAAAACTACATTTTGCATCTACTACAACAGTCCAACGAATGATATAAGTTTAAAACTTGAATACAATCCATATAACTACTCAAATATTACAAAACAACAAAGTACAAATGAATAAAATCAAATTTTTACAAGTCTTTAGAATAACAATACGAACACGTACAAATGAGTAAATAAAGAAACATTAATGTAAGCATCATAACACCTAAAGTCCATCTCTCAAAAGAACCAAGAGAGCTAATCTTCATCATCATCACTACTAACATCATCAACATCCTAAAACAAAAAAACAACCAAAGAAAAATATTAGTGATCAACAAAGAATAAAAATTATGTGTCTTAACTATTAATAATAATTGTTAAATATTACCATATCAATGATATCCACCTCTTGTGCATCAATATCACCCTCACAATCGTCGGTAAAAATGGAACATGAAAGTGATCCTTCAAAATTGTCTTACATTAGTTACATAGTTATATTTTATTATGTGAAAAAAATATAATAAAAGTAGGGAAAGAAATATAACTAAGTAATATAACTAAGTAAACTTTACCTTTCACATCATCAACCATCCAACTTTGCAAGCACATCAAAGCCTCCACAGTTTGAGAATGAAGTCGAGAACGATGGACACTAACCACTCTTCCACCCATACTAAATGCACTTTCCGAAGCGACAGAAGAGACGGGAATTGCAAGAATATCTTTGGCAATTTTTTTCAAAGTTGGATAATTTTGATCTCTACTCCACCACTTTAGAACATCAAATTCATTATCTTCCGGCATAGTGACACTCTCTAAATACTGATCAGCCTCACTTCTCAAAGGTGTTGTTCTTACTTTTTGTCTCTTTGATCTAGCAAAATCATCTTCATCTCCACACTCATTAAACCCTCTCTCTAATGATGATTGATCATTTCTTACCTCATTCTTACTTTGGAACTCATGGACAAGACTATCAAGGGTCTTTTTTACTCTTGTTATTTCATCATTTGCATAATCTCCATATAATTTGCCAAAATAATGAGCCACACAATCCATTTTGTTTCTAGGATCTAAAATGGCAGCAATAGCCAAAATCCCATTGATATGTGACCAATATTTGTCAAACTTTTCAACCATACTCTTAGCCATTGTCCTAATAATCTCATTATCATTAGTTTCTACCCAACGATTCAAAGCAAGTCTGATCTCACAAACAGTTCGAAAAAACAAATTAGCAGTTGGACGATTTCTTATAGAAAAAACCTTGGTGGCCCTGTAGAATATTTCTAACTTTTGACAAACAATAGTAGCCATAGTCCAATCATGGTCACTAGGAACAGAAAACTTAAGCCTTTTATTTAGACGTTTCAACTTATTAAAAACATCTTTAAAAGGCAAACTTGATTCTAACATTAAGTAAGTAGAATTCCACCTAGTTTTACAATCAAGACCCACCCTTTTAGGTTTACTCACATTCAAAAGACGACAAGCTTCCTCAAATTTTTCAATTCTTTTAGGGGTGGACATCCAAAAGGCTATGCACTCTCTCACTTTGATAATTGCATGATCAATCACTTGTAAACCATCTTTCACAATCAAGTTCAGAATATGAGCACTACACCTCATGTGCAAAAAATCTCCATTTAATACCAAGCAACTACTTTCCAATTTTTCTAACAAGACATGGATCATTGCATCATTTGTGGTACAATTATCAACTACTATAGAAGAGATTCTGTTTTCCAAAGAATATTGAGACAAACTATCCATTAGAATCTTAGCAATAACCCCCTTTGTATGTGGACATGGCACAAAACAAAACCTACACATAAACATACCAAATTCATGAATATAAAAGCTATAATATTAGCAACATAACATTATTTTTAGGAATATTACCTCAATGTTCGATTATGCAAAACCCATTGTTGATCAATGAAATGTGAAGTAATAGCCATATATCCTTTTTTTTGGTTGGAGGCAGTCCACATATCAGTTGTTATTGCCACTCTACTCTCATTAGCCTCTAACAAAACCTTAAGAGAAATTCTCTCATTGCTGTACATCTTCATCACATCGCCCCTCAATGTGTTCCTTGAAATCATCTTGAAACTATCATTTAAACTCCTTACAAAGCTTCTAAAGCCAACATGATCCACAATTGACAAAGGATACTCATGTATTACTACCATCTTAACCAACTCTTGCCTTGAAACATCTTGATCAAATATCATTTTCTTTTGCTTTTCCTTAACAGCCAAAGTATTAGTCCCATCAACTTCGGTGTTGATCTTCAATTGTGATTGACCAATTGCAAGTTTTAAATGCTTTCCCGAACATGAAGTTCTTGCATGTTTGAGAAGGTGGGAAGTTCCACTACTTCCCGAGTAAGAGAGTATCCTTTTGCAATACTTACACTTTGCCTTTTGTATTCCACTTATTTTAACCACATCAAAATGTTCCCATGCTTCAGAAGTTAGTTTCTTATTTTTCTTAGCAGTACTAGACTCATTTTCTTTGCTAGTACCATTCCCGACCTCAACAAACCCCTCTGAATCCCCTTCCTCATTTGGATCAGACAACATCACAAATGGTTCTTCATTAGGGTGGCTAGAACCACCGTCACTCTCTTTATAATTTGATTGTTCATCCATAATCTGAAAAAATACAAAGAATAATTAGAGGTAATTAAGTTTCAAAAAAAATAGAGATAATTATATTTAAAGTAGTGTATCAAAAAAAACAAAGGTACCACTCAAATGGTGGAAAAAAAGATAGGATGAGTTGTATAGTTGCATTAGGGTTTATTTTGGCAACATATATGGAGTACGTACTGTATTTGATTGTGGAGGAGGAAAAAAAGGATTGCAATTATTTATTCTTCTTATCATTGTTAAGAAGCATCTGATCCCGAAACGCAATTACAGAGCCTTGGCATAACTCACTGTAGTGTTATTTTAAAAATGTACTTTGCTCTTGGTTAAAATGAAGGTTTGAGATGGTGAATAAATTGGGATACACAACCAGAGTTTACTGTTTGTTAGCCCTTCAACGAGACTGCTGGCATTTAATGGTACCAGAGTAGACATAGTTTCATTCAAGTAGTTTCGTGTTACTAATCAGCTATATCACTTGTGATCTGTACAAAATTAAGTTAGATAAAAAGTTTATCCAGGATGGAGGAAATAAAAAGAAAATTCCCAATACTAAAAAGTTCAACAATTTACTCCAATAATAATACTCCATACAAAATTTAGCATAAAGTCAAATAGAGTAAGCAAAACTCCAAACTAATATATATATATATATATATATATATATATATATATATATATATATATATATATATATATATATATATATATATATATATATATATATATATATTTCAAACTATTAAACTAGTCTAACTAATTAAATTAATTAGCTGATAGATATTCACATATATTATATTTGTAGTAAGGAATTTTAAAAAAATGATGGGGTATGATGATTAACGCAAAAACTTATCAACAAGTAGTTTCCTAATGATTTCTTACCGTCATCATGCCAACACACTGATCTCACAATTAGTAAATATGAAGGGAAAAAAACAGGAAAAGAAAATAATACGAAAACACAAGGGACTAGAAAATAACAATCACATTCACGCTTAAGGCTTCCAAATTAACGTTGAAAAAAGAGAAGAAAAAAGAAAGCCACACTCTACCAAAAAAACAAGAAAGAAATTCCACATTTAACGTTGAAAACAATAACATTGCAACACATTATAAATTTTATTAGATGTTGATGAAAGTTGAATAAAGGAGAAATAGGGACTTCAGAAGATACCTGATGACGATTAATATGTGCGGCCTACGAACAACTTGAGATCAATATCATTTACCAATTAACTGATTCAAAAAAACATTTAGAAATTGAGAGTGATAAGAATATGACGAACAATCAAAATGTAACTCACCCCTTATATCAATGTGGGGGATGTGTTGAATCATAAAAAAAATTCCTACCTGTGCGCGAGACAGTGAGGCTGTGAGAGCGAAGTGACCGACAGGTGACAGCACCGGCTGGAACGGGGGAGGCAGCACCGGCAGTCGGCTAGGCTGAGAATTAGCTAGGGTTTGAAAGTTTGAGCCTTTGAGGTGAGATTGTGAGAGACAAAACAGCCAAGTAGCCAACCGTGAGATTTGGATATGAATTTGGGCCTCTACTCCTCAATACTATCTTATAAAAAAATAAATAAAAAAATAAAACGGGTAACGGATCCGGGTCCGGGTATTATGGTTGGACCCGGACCCGGATCCGTTTTTCATTCATAGGACCCGGATCCGACCCGGATTCGTCGGGTCTAAATTTTGAAGACCCATATCCGTAAAAACGGATATGGATCCACGGATCCGGGTCGGGTCCAATATCCATTGCCATCCCTAACCACCACGTCCACCTCGACCGCCACTACGTCCACCACAGCTGCCTCCATGACCCAACGATTGAGCCCAATCAAGCACCCCATGGAGATCGAAGCACTTGTCCTTGATGTGACCTTTCTTGCCACAGTGTGAACACACCTAAATCTCAGATTGATTATCACTCCCTTAGGCTTTACCATCAATAGAAAATCCGACTACCTCACCGCGAGACTCTTGTCCATCAACAACAGATTGATGTCTTTCAACAGCAAGACATTTTCCCAATGCATAAGCTAGAGTAGGCAAGGTATCGAGCAACAACAAACCCGCGGCCACATCACAGTACTTCTTCGAGTCTAAGCCCAAATGAAACTTATGTAATTTTTCGTTTTCTAGCAACGTAGCATATTCTTTAGCAACGAAACATGAACATACGGGCAATTTAATAGCAATCTTCAATTCTTCCCACAAGGTACGCAAGTCACCATAATATTCAGAAACCGAATGACCATGTTGTTGACAGGAAGCAATCACATTTTTTATTTTATGAATACGAGGACCATTACAAGGGAGTATCTATCACATTGATCATCCCACAAGGTTTTCACATTATCTGGCAAAGTAACTGTCCTACGAATGGAAGTATTAATAGTATTGTAAATCCACGCAACAAGCATTGAATTCATAATCTCCCATTGAGGCAAGCCTAGGGATTTCTCATCGGGCTTAGTGGTAGAACCATCAATAAATCCTAATTTATTCTTAGCCTAGAGATTGTTATGAATAGAGCGCACCCATTCATCATAATTATTGCATGTTAATGAAATAGGACTAATAAGAGTACTGATACCCTCAGAAGGATGCAAGTAATACGGGGTAAAAGGAGCATAAATCAGGGCATCCATAGAACAAACACACGAGCATGAGAGAAACCGACAATAAGAAATAATCTCCAACAATAAGAGAGTAAGTACACACAGGCGAGTACTACAAGAGAATCTCGACAGCAAAAACTTACAATACATGGAGCACCAAAAACTAACAACAGAAACTTGACAGCAATGCACCTTTGATTTCATGTGATTGGAAGCACCGTAATCAACAAAACTACGCAACACACCCTCCGTATAATGCAAAGGGCAGCAAAAACACGTCCTAGCGAACAAAATCAAGACACGAATGCACGTAGAAAATTGAACTGACAGAGAAGGAACGAAAGAAAGAAAAATTTTTAGAAGGCTCTTGATACCATGATAAACTAGAAAGAAGAAGAATTAGGAGAAAATATTTATGTACTTTCATTAAGAGAAAACTCCCAATATATATACAAAGAACTCCCAAGAGTTATATCAAAGATAAGATATAATTCAAGTATAAAAGATAATCATACAAGATATATTATAAAGATAATTATATATATATATATATATATCCTATTATTAGCATGCAAGTGCATGATGAGTGAAGTTATAGGTTTGTCTTTCTCAATTTGGAATACTATCTAATCCTGAAAAAAATGGTAAGAATTTGGAGCATAAGATTTTTGTCTCTTCGGTTCATATTTTACAAAATAGAATTAGTGTTATTTTCACTTACTAAATATATTATACTACTCCATCCGTCCCTATTTGTTTGCTATTTTTGACTTTTTTATGGTTTTCACAATATAATTTAAAATGATTTTTTCTCTGAATTTATAGGATAAAAAATTATGAAAACTTGATAATTTAAAAATTTACATTGAAATGTATTAAACAATATTCTACATAATATATTATTTGTCATAAAATTAGAATTTGTGGTCAAATTTTTTAATTTTTAACTCTAGCTAAAAATAGAAATGTAGCAAATAAATAAGAACGAATTGGAGGAAGTATAACTTAACTTATTAACTTATTAACTTTCTTATAACTACTTTGAACTCATACTATACATTTACTATACTTAAGTGGAATCGTAAATATAATTATCATTCCCAAAAATCTTTAGGTAATGTACAACGTAACCAATAACGTGCTTACTTAGAAACTCCTCCTGAGTGGGGAATTACTAAGAGCACATACATCAGTGGGTAAAAATCTCTTCATTTCTCTCTCTACCCATTTTATCTCTCATTTATATCAGATTTTCACGGGCAAATTTTTTTTTTCCATATTTCTTCCCATCAATGGCTTAAAAATATCCCTTTCACACTCTCTCTTACTTTTCACTACACCCCATCATATCTTCTCTTTCCTATATATTTAACACAATTATATTCAGTTTTTTATACCATGTCTTCAAATTCATCAAAAGAAAAAATAAACTAGACCTCATGGGCCCCACTTTATATAGTCCAATGCATCAGATTTGCCCCATCAATAGACTGAATTAAACTCACCCGTGAACAAGTGAGTTTTCCCTGTGAGCAAGCAAGTTTCCACACTGCTGTGAATGTTCAAATGGTCAAATGCACAAATTATTATGTGATTGGCGGCAGATAATAATTGGATAAGCCAGTTGAGAGGATCAGAGGAATAATAATAATCATAATGTTTCTACCAAATAATATAATCTAATGTTTGCGACCAATTGTCGGTCATTCCACCACTACTCGCAAAGAAATTCCCTACGGGCAGATTTTGTATAGGAAAATCGTGATTTTCTAACTAGGTGTCCAAGTGTCCTCACCAACACACTTCACAATGCTCAACAAGCTTTGGATGTGGCTTAGATTCAAACCCCCTACTCAAACAATTTGATCCTTGAAAGTTGATATGATCTTGTATCAAAGGTGTCGATATGGTCAAGAGCACTCTTAAAATTAGTGTTCTCCATATGATTGGTTGTTGCATGCACACTTATGATTTTGCTAATATTCCTTCATTCACGTAAGAAGATATGATGAGAATATTTGCTACTTTTACTATTCTATGCCAAAGTTGAGCATTCTATATACTTTATTTGATTGATCGTTGATTAGGTGAAAATTAAAGAAATAGTTAAATTTGTGATCATGATATATACAATATTAAACTAGAAATAACTTTTAATAGCATATATTAATTCAAAGGATTACCTAGCTTACAACCACATGATTGAATGTTGATAATATAAAATTCTGATTCATCATGTATAAAATATCGTTTGGATGTTGATGTGTACATACCATGATAAAGTAAATAATATGGCATTAGTCTCACAAAATAATACTACTTTATAATTTGTACCATACATGTAAATCATACCTATGTGAAATAAATTTATTTCAATTATATATTAAATCAATTGAAATCATACAACAATTGTTACATAATACGTAGTACCTAAGAATTAATTATTGTATAGAGTGTGGACTGCGGAGTATATGAATTTTTGTTTCTTTTCCCTAGCCTTCATTTAATACATTCAAACTCTATATATACAGATAAATCGAGGAGCTGAAGAAAAAAAATTAAAGCAAGAAAGGAATGTGCAATATGATGGTGTGTACATACCCTACAACCACCAGCATACAAAATATTTCTGATACTGTTCCACAGTTTATACTTTATACAAGGGGTTTGACAAAATAGTATGTAATAAGTTTTCTGAAGTTTAAAAGCAACAATGAACTGATTAACTTATGTTAATCTCTATAAAATGTACGAAGCATAATTTTATCTTATAAAAGTGGAAGTGGCAGTGAGATTGGAGCTGGCCTGGCTGGGAAGTTTAGGCTAAGGAAAGGGACACCATCCCTCGTCGTCTTAAAACATCTGACGGCAACAACAATTTCAATTCCCTGCTTTGTCTCACGAAACATACCACATGCCTGATGCCTCCCTTAATTTTTGAGACTTCTTCCCCACGTGATCATTCATGGATACCACGTGACATGCGTTGTTTACTGTGTTTCCCGTAATCCCATCTGTACTAAACTACAATTGTAACTGTACATGTATATATATATATATA
Organism: Dysphania ambrosioides; assembly: GCA_026401315.1. Lineage (NCBI taxonomy): Eukaryota > Viridiplantae > Streptophyta > Magnoliopsida > Caryophyllales > Amaranthaceae > Dysphania > Dysphania ambrosioides. The sequence goes on along the minus strand of CM048658.1, from coordinate 8,485,409 downwards.
TATATATATATATATATATATATATATATATATATATATATATATATATATATATATATATATATATATATATATTGTTATGATAATTAATTTCATAATGTTATTAGGAATGGTGAGCTGAATATTCGTCTTGTTTATTAAAGTTGTTTTACAATTTGTAGTAGGATCATGTAATAGCATGCAAGACGGAGTTCAATTCCCAGCAACTAACTACATTATAAAAGAGAAAAAGACAGGAAATAGTTACAAACAATGCACTAAATTTAAAGGTCAAGTGACCTCTACATGTGATATTACATTCCATGCTAATCCAAAAAGTAAAGAAGAAAACAAGGGTAGTGGGCAATATGCAATCTCATTATTAGACTATTAGAGATAAATAGATAGATCGATAGATAGAAGTCGTGGATCAATCTTGAAATATAAACAACACTAAGATTTCGCACCCGGGTTTTAAAGGTAGGACCGCTATAGGCTAAGCTCCGTAAACAAACCATTACTACACTGCATGTGGGAATCGAGAAATTTTAGTGGACTCTACTTTAAAGTCATGGGCAGCAGGCTAACTTATGGGAGTCGAACAATCTTCACATCACATGGGATGATCATCGACTATAGTAACCAGCCCGATCTCCGACTACCCATGCCTTTCATCCTAAATTGTGATGCTTTCTTTTTGTTTCCTGTTTCCTACTTTTAGGCATACTGATATATACTACATGTGTTTCTAAAGGTCAAGTTTTATTTTATTTTTTATACTAGGTACGTTATGTACGATATAAGATTTGATAATAAATTATCTTGTTAAATATTTCAATTATAAGAATATTTTTATTTATTGGTGAAAACTTATCGGTTTTATAGAATTACCGTAGAAAATTTAATTGGAATAATATATACTTTTTATCATATCAAATAAAATAAATATTATAGAAAAAAATAGAGAAGAAACATGAAATGAATGGAAGAAATAAAATAAAGGTAGTTTTAAATGATTTAGGAATTTATATAGTCGTACAATTTTCTATATATAATATTTTCCAATCTTATATAAATGTAAAGTAGGAAAAAATAAAGAGCAGATAATATCATTTTTTAAAAAGGCAGGAAATTTTTTTATAATAGCTTGACACGTGTTAAGTGTGACGTCAGCAAAGGTTTTGCTTTAGTAATAAGTATAGATTTAATATTATTTTACACGAAAGAGGATCATCTTGTCTTAACCAGATTCTTGGATGAAAGCTCCATGAGATTTCTCTATAAAGTAAAATTGTATAGGAAATTAAACCTTGGAATTACATTGATAAATGATTTGTACCGAGATTTCACTAATTGACTTTGTCATAAGCTTTGGACATGTACACTTTTATAGCCATAATTGAAGGGTACCCTTCCTTTTCGTATTTAAAGCTACAAATGCAATATGACTTTAGGTTTCCCAAGCCCCCCTACCATACATTTATATCCCGGACCCTCATCATGTTCCGCAAATTATAATTCATATTGCATCATATATCAAATAAATTGTATGGAGCTGATGAGGTTGAATGTTTGTCTTTTCAACTTGTCGATTAGGAGCTTTAATTTAGGCATAATATTTTTTTATATAAGTTTCCACTTTTAGGAGCACACTTGCATGGAATAAAAAAGCGCCTTGCATGCATTTATATGTAATACTATACGTAGTATGTTATAACAAAGCAAAAGTGAGTTTATTGACGGCATTGAAAGAGATAGATTAGTATATATCTTATCACTAACATGCGTGTTTATGGCTTGTACCCGTCTATGTCCCCTCACTTTATAAAGTATCCAAATCAGAGTGATTAGTATCAACTATTAAGCTGTTAAAATGGATGATATAAAACGGATATAACAATAGCTATAAACACTGATTTATTTAAAACGGATACAATATAACGAGCTTTATAGACATAACATATACATGTGGACTTCTCATGTTTCAATTTGTAGTTGTTTATACTTCATATATATACACTTTCAATATTAAGATAAAAATATATATATATATATATATATACAAATATACTGCGTAACTCGTACTTTAATTTATCTGTAATTAGCACATTGATAAATTAACGAATTCCTACTTCTATAAATATTAAATATAAACATACACTTTAACTTGATTCCAATTTCATAAAGGTGTCGCACCAAGATTATGACTTTGGATAATTATCAACATAATCGAACTTAAAGCTCGAAATCTATGCTTTCAATGCTTATTTTAAGCATGTTTGTCGTTTATCACCAATTAATTGTTTTATTTTGATTATGCCATTTTTCTTGAAACGACTAGATGGAAAATGCTTCGAGCCTAATCTTTTAGCAACTGGAGCAATATATGAACAGTCAAATCAAGGTTAAACAAGAAAACGCAATATTATTAACTAAATTTAAGTTAATTATATGTGATATTTCCATTATCCATGCACAAATCATTGGATTGACAAAGATAGCAACTTCTATACCCAATATGATTTTAAAAGTGCATGCATGAATATTTAAGAAAAAAAATTCAGCCTGTCAATTTGAAGGTTCAAAATATACTCATAAATTTGAATAAAATCAGGATATATAAATCATATTAAATGACATATCCTTACAAAAAAAAATTTAAGCTGAGTGATTGTTATTATATAAATAGGTGATTTTTTTTATTAAGGGAAATTTTTTGTACAATATACCCAATATTTCTTTTTTGAATATGTCTCATTATTTCTCAATTTTCTCAATTTTCTCAATTGAAATCGTGATATATTTTTATTATAGGGGTGAATTTTATTGTATTGAGGGGATAATATTTATTGTATTGAAGGGTAACTTTTATTTACCATACAATAAACTTACTGTATTTCGTGCACACACAAAATCTTCCCGAAAATGAAAATATATTAATTGGTCATTAGCTGGTAAGGTAAAGAGAAACCATAGTTATATGTGCAGTGAGTTGGTTATGTCACTTACGTGAACTAATGAAACCTCTATCAAAAAAAGAAAGAAAAAAATTATTATAGCAGGGACTCAGGGAGGCCAATTTTGTAGAAGCTTGCTTTCTTGTGTACTCCGTAGCACGTATATATGTTACAACATTTCCAGAAGTTGCTCTCGCCCGCATTTTCTTATTCTTATTGATAGTGATAACTAACACCTGTTACTTTATGGTGCAGTTGATTGTTAGTTTGGATTCAAATATATACCCAGGACTAAGGAGTACGGGGTAATATAAAAAAACCTGAGTGCTCATCTTCACCATTGAAAATATGTTTTTCTATTTTTATTTTCACTATTATACTCCCTCCGTCTTTTTTTATTTGCTACATTTCTATTTTGGGACAAAAATTTGACTATAAATTCTAACTATGTTATAATAAATAATATATCCAAGTGGGATCTTGTTGGATGCGTCTCGATGTCAATTTTTAGAATATTAACTTTTTATAATTTTTTATCTTACGAATTTAGAGGAAAAAACGTTTTAAATTGTGTATTGGAGAGCGTGAAAAGTAAAATGTAGCAATTAATTCGAGACGGAGGGAGTTGATTTGTTTTTAAACCCTAAAGCTGAATATGATTCCGAGCATGAATTTATCATGCTAATCCATATGCAGTTCCGGAAGCTTTGAACAGTCTATACAATTAACTAGTACTCGTACTAGCTACTATCCGGTCAAATAAATATAATGAACTAGCAACAAATGTGCAAATTGATAATCAACTAATTGATCAAGTAAGGCTTGCATTAGGTCGATTGAAATTATAATTATTATGCTTAATTTCAATTGGAGCTGAATTATACAAAAAAGAAATTGAATAATAGATTCAATTGTAAAATCCATTCTTTTTTCGTGATGAATACAACATCAAATTTATGGAATACAAATCACTTTTAAGATGCTTTGGAGGTGAAAAGGAAGGGGTCATTTGAGTTTATCCAAATAAATACTTTGTTTATATATGAATCCATACATCGTTCTATTCTATCTAAGATTAAGAATAGGCAAAATCAGACCTTCTTTTTACATTTCCCGTTATTTGGTATTATTCATCTCTTTTGGTTTCTATTGAATTGAAAATTAGGTTTGAATATATATATATATATATATATATATATATATATATATATATATATATAAAAGATATATAAAATTATTATATGGTCAATAGTGAAGTGGCCACCAAAAGGTACATTTAATTTTGAAAAAAATTAATTGAAAGATTTTTGTTCTATTTCTAAAGTTGAACTCCACAAAGTGTATACCAACTACAAGAAGTTGAATTTCTACATATGTAATTTTGTTCCTATCATTCTTTTATACTACAAGAAACATGAGTTTTACCAACTATTCAAAACGATAGAAAAGCCTAAAAAACAGTAGGTAAATCAATTTAGAAATGGTCATGGGTAAATATATTTGCTATTATCTAATAGTAGGTAATTCACCTACCACTAAATCAGTAGGTAGTTTATTAATTTTCTACCGCTTAAAACGGTGGATAAATTATAAAGTAACTACTGTTTTAGTGGTGGAATCAGTGAAGTTGTTACCACATATCGTACTGAGCGCAACCTATAATGCTAATTACTGGTGGAATCAAAGAAGTTGTATCCTAGCTCGCACACTATGTCCACTCTTATAACTTTGTTAAAACGTTGCAGTTTATGTTTCAAGTCCTAGGAACAATGCTAATTTGTATAGGGCCAGTCAATTGGTATGTGCTTTGCATGCTTCACAAGTCACAACCTCCATTGGAGGCTATCTTTCAATTTCTTAATGACTTTTTTTGTGTTACTTTTATTATATGCTCATTATCTAGTAAACATATGAGCAGTGGCATTAGTGCATCGCTAGATATTCCACTGGAGTGGCTGTTGGGACTGCCTCTCGTCCTCTTTTGCATGGGGAGCCGGGGGATGCTTACTCTAAGGTTTGTTGCTTGTCTACCTTAATCTAATGGAAAATCCAACACTAAGAATTAAGAAAGCTTTCTAAAGTCGATCTTTAATGAAAAGTCAGTACTTATATATACAGTGTCGGACCCAGGATTTTTTACCTGGTGAGTCACCGTCAATAATCAAATATGTTCAAAGAATATAAAATACGACCAAATGTTCAAAGAGTACAAAATACAACCAAATATTCAAATAATACTATAAAATACTTTAAAAAAAATACTTAAATTTTTTTTTGGGCCCTTGACTCACCAGGCACAAAGGCAGGTCCACCAATGTATATATAAGTAAAAGTTAAAATAAAAAGTAATTAAAAAGTTACATAAATATCCTCAGTTCTTTATTACTTTTAATTTGGATTACTTTAGAATCTTGGACCCTATCAAAATAAAAATGCTCCATTCAACTTCCAATGTTTGTTATAAGGAGCGAGGCAACCAGCTGCCTAGGATGATGAATTGATGACTGTAACGGCGTGTAAAGTATAAGAGTAGATAAGATCTTATTTGGAAATACTTTAGCTTTGTAGTAAGCATAACATCATCCCTTTTTTTGCCATTTTTGCTTGCCCTTATCTTTGCATTCTCTGAAGTCTTTTACCCCTTTATTAAAGATTTGCGTCATCTTCCAACTCGGAGTGAAAATTTTTAGCCAAAATAATATACCTGTATTATAGATCGCAACTATTATTCGTACATTAAGTTAAAGTATAAATAATTAAGAGAGAAATTTTTAATTTATATTTGATATAAATATATTAAAAATTATTTTTTATAATATTTTTATAATTGAGATCATAATGTCTATACCTCATATATATATATATATATTTTTATATCTTTTGTATTTATATATATATATATATAACAGTAGCTATATTTGATATAACAAAGCCTATACATGAAATATTAGTATTCTAATATAATTTATATCATGTATGAATTAGAAAAGCCTCATAATTAAAATATTATAAATTATTGGTTTAATCTTATATACCTTATGCAACATCTTGGTATTGCATGAATCTAAACCATAATCTTTGCATTATCTTGGATATAGTAGTTGGTTGTACCAAATTTTAGGTACTTGCATGTAAGCATACTGGATCGGTATATGTGAAAAATTTATAATGTCATGAAGAGAGTAGGTGAGAAAACAATTATTTTTAAAAGAGGACATGTATTGTGTTTGAAAGGCCATTGAATTAGTTTCGTAAACATTTTATTTTCATATGCACGCCCAAAGTATATCGGTAGTTGCATATATTCAAATCTAACTGGCGATGAGAAAAGGGAGGCAACAGAAAAAAGTTGTATTAAGGAGAAGATAATTAGGTAGGTCAAAATGATAGCCAATGATATTTATAGATGAGCTACCTAGCTAAGCATAATACGCCGCGAATGGAAGATCCATAAATGTATAGGGTGATGCATGTTCTTGTAGTTTAATCAACTAACTGCCTTTAACTTTGCCCTTGTCAAAATGTTGCTATGCATGTCGTCGATGTGGATCTGCTTTTTGTCTACTTTTTTTAAAAAAAAATATAGTAAGAAAATTAAACTAGTTTCACATTTATTTGACACTAATTTAGTTTCACATTTATTAGTTATATTGTAAGACCCGTCTCTTTGGACTTTTAGGGTTGTGCAGTTATTGAAGTGTACGTCTATAATATTTTTGCATGTATATATGTATGTATCATGTATGCATGTGAGTTAGCTAGATTGATTATGACAATAGTAGTAGATTATATCCTAATGAATTAATCGGTAGGGATAACCTTTTAGCCGACATTTTCATTCTTAAGTAATTTATATACTCCGTAGAAAACAAAGAAAATGCAAGTAGAATTAAATTGATGAATTTTAGTAAATTGCAAAACATTTAGCTTGTATATATAGAAAACAAAGAAACTATTAGTAGATCATTTTAAAGTTGCCTCAATATATATGAAGTGAATGCCGACACGGTCAATTATGAATAATGACATGACGAGTAAGTGAAGACTCCACCTTGACTACTAATGTTTTTATGTTTAATGATGGAAGCCAAAATGCAAAGTCAAATAGAGTTGAAAATATGATGGAAACCAAAATGCATAGAGTTGATAATGTGATGGAAGTAATGAAAATTAAAATGCAAAGTTCTATGACAAAAAAAATGATGAGAATAAACATTTGAACCACGTCCTCAAAGCTTGAGCCACGTCCTCAAAGCTTGAGCCACGTCCTTAAAGAAGTCAGCAAAGTTCAAAGCACTTTGTCAAAAGATAAGAATGTTCTAATTACCTAAATCTTGTGTTTTTATCCTTTCCTTATGTTGCTTATTTTACTCTCGAACCTAAAATATTTAAACGTGATTTAATTAGAATATCTATTGATTTCAGCAAATAAATGAGGTCTATATATGCTAAAGATTATTCAAGTTAATTTTGGTAGTTACCAAAATTCAAGCATCGTTGTTATGGAAAAAGAAATCTGTTTGAAGCTTCAAGGTGCAGCAAATTAAGTGGACAGATTCTTGCTGTAAAATATTCAAATGATATCAATCTTCAACAGCCACAAAATCGACGATTTTTTACAGCCATATTGGAGGAAATCTTGCTGAAATTATTGAAGGAAAATCAGATTTTAAACAGCCCATTTTGAGCCTTCTTTTAACAGCTTGGTGTTCAAGTTCAAGTATATATTCCCAAGCTTTGAAACTGAAGAAGTAAGTGACAAAAAGTGAGACAAGAACATAAGCTTTAATCGAGTATATCAGTCACAAGCTATAGTAACAAAGCTTTATTATTTTCTCTCTAGTTCCATAAACCTTATCTTGTATTTAGATTGAGAGAACATCAAAGTATAAACTCTTGAGTGTTTAAAAGAATATTTTGAGAGAGTGTTATACTAAGAGTATACCCATAATACTCAAACGTAAAGAAAAAGAGAGAGAATTTTTTATTACTGGGATCTGAGATGCTAAAGCGTAGCTGGAGTGCTATAGAATAGAAGATTGAGATTAAGATCTTTTAGGGTGCTTTAGATCTCTAAGGGAAGTAATAAAAGAGCGAGTTAAATCATAAGAGTTGGACAACCCTAGGTGGAGACGTAGGCAAATTAGTTGCCGAACTTCGTATCAAATTAGCGTGTTTTGTCTCATTTTATTTCTGTTTTATTGCTTATGTTTTATGTTTGTTTCGTTTATTGATCAAAGTAGCGAACAGTCAAAGCCTGAGCAAAAGCCTTTAAAACCAATTTTAAGGCATCGACATCCAAATTCAAAGATAAGTCTCAACGCTTATATTCCGCCTTTGAAAGTCAAGTTAAGACCTTGAACTCCTGAATGCGAAAATCGACCATACTCTATTCACCTCCTTCTAGAGTATAATCTATCTCCTTATTGATTCTTCAGTAAGAAAATCAGTAAGAAAATGTATAATTGATTTGGTAATAGATTTTTTAACATATATATAAAAGTTTATATTTTAAAAAACAAAGTAGAAAATTTATTATATCCTAATTTAGTAATTTTGCCTATATATTTTTTAGAAATAAATTTAAAAATCAGTATAAACAATGAAAATTTGATTTAGTATGATTTAGATTCATGCAATATTTTTCTTAATATTGATTTCAAACACCTGCAACAAAATATTAGATGAAAATTTGAAATCAATATAAACAATGAAAAATAATAAGAAAAATTTATTTGACTAAATTAGTAAATACTACATATCATTAGATCAATATAATTTTTTAATTACAATTTCTGTTTCAAAAAAAAATAAAGATTGTTTCTTTGTTTTAATTTTCATAATTTATGTTTTAGTAAAATTATTGATAGAGCAAAAATAAAGTAACGAGTCAAATTTTACGTGGCATCAATAAATAAGTGCCACATAAAATTAATTTTTACAACATACAAAGTCAATTGAACATTCGTGAACTAAAAACACAGATAATTTAAAGATCATCACTAAAAAATAAAATCAATCTCAGTTGACTTTGATTAATTTTAAAGAAAACATTTGACTCATGCATAGTATACCTTTCCATAATAAGTAGGTACGCAGCAAAAACTAGACCTATCCAAACCAATAGTGATAAGTATTTAACAATGTAATTATGTATAGTGAACTTAAAAAGTGATGACTCCACTAGCATTCTTCTCCAGACTTGTTTTTGTAAAGATTTCAGAATAAAAAGTTTAAATATTTTTAATTGTGTATTTTAAAAAATGATAAAAAGTTGATATTTTTTTAAAAAAAATACATTGAGACGAATATTTTAAAACCTCATATGATTATACTTTTTTTTATAGATTAGGAAAAATTCATGGTCAAAATTTGACTCTAAAATCTATAGATTCCAAAAAAAAGAATAAAAAACAACGGATGGAGTACGTGTTGCTTGGTTGTAAATGTTTTTTTGTAGAAGGTAAGTTTATATCAGTATATCACCTTACAGGTTAGCTTCAAACATCCTAGTTAAAGCCTCTTTGTTTGACTACGATGAATGAAGCTGTTAGCATAGTGATCGATCGATTGCCCAGTCGGTACTCGGAATCAATATCCCATAAACTGATTGTTATGAATTGAAAACCCAACACGATCAGAAAATAAACATGCTAGATATTAATGATTTATCAAAACTAGTTAATTGATTGTAGGCTTAAATATGAGCCAGCTCTAGTGGATGACTACGTAAAAATTTGCTCGACCAATTACAATAATTACTTATGAGGTTATCTTATACCAGTACTTATTTATACTTCTTAGTGCCTAGTGTATTTGTTTGATTTTCATGAACTAGACTTTCAAAAATTAACTGTATCATGATATTTTTTTTTTAAATAAATACTCCATCCGTTCTTTTTTTGTTCTTCCTATTTTCCCCATCCGAAAATTTCAAAATGTTATTCTCATTTGGAATCCTTCTATTTTAGTTTAATATTGTGATTGGTTGAAAAAGTTTGATTATGATCACTATCCATGTGATATGTAGCCCATTGGTTGATTTTTAATTATTTAATGCCATAAACTTTATAAATTCTACTACTTATTTAATGTCCAACCCACTTGCATCATTTTTTAATAAAATATATTCTTAGTTTTAGATTAATTTAAATTATTTTATAGAATCTTAATGATATTTAATATTGTCTTGGTCTTTCATGATTCGAAATGGGAAGGAAAAAAAAAAGAACGGAGGAAGTACATTATAAGGGATATTTGGTAAATTGAGATAGTTTACAAGAGGCCGGGCTAGACAAGAAATATGATCTAATGAGAATAGATCGATTATAGGACCTTTATTTAAATTATGAAAAATTTCTAATTTATACATGATATAAATATGTTATGGGATATTTTTATAATTTTATTTTTATATTTGAAATTATAATGTTTATATCTGATATGCATTTTTCTGTATTTTTATATCTTATATATATATATATTTATATTTATATCTAATATAACAATTGCTATATCTGATATAATAATACCTATATTTGATACCATGATATTCTTATATAATTTATATTATGTAGGAATAAGGAAAATGTATTTAAATTAACTAAATGTTTATTATTATTTACTCTTTTGATAATTCCGTATAACCGGGTCATTCGAACGGATGAGATAAAAGTAAATTACTAAATTGTGATGTTATTCAGTTATTGTATAAATATAGAAAAGAATGTATCGCACATGGTGTTGTTGACTTGTTGTTGTTGTTTGGCCGTATTTATAAACAAATAGCCAGAAAAAAGCACATATCATATCATGCAAGAAAATGGGAACTTACTTGGAATGAAATATGTTCCTCTTTATTGATATTCAAGTAACTAGCTTTTTCTTTTGAGGCATTCAAGTAGCTATCTTTGCCATTGATTTTCCTAATTTATGTCAACTTACACTGTCATTTTGAACAATCTTTTAATTATATTCGTGGAATCTTTACCTAAATCTCTATTCTCAAATGCCTTTTTCTTCGTATAATCGAAAATTATACGACTTTAATCTCAAGCAAGATATAATTAAACTTGACATTATCAAATTGTATGATTAAAAAAAATAAGACATGATAATTAATCAAATAAATACACAAATTCTTTGCTGATAAAATCAATAGTTATATATATTTTGTACAGAGCCTTTCTACAAAATCAGCTGAATCGTATTAATTTATATTCAAGCAAATTGCCATAGCTCAAATTAGATCTACTTCAACCGATAAAATTTGGACCTTCTCCTAGTACAAATAACAAACACAATAACCCACTGTTCAAAAATGTTCCTCTTCAAGGCCCAAGAGCTCATGGTTGGGCTTTTCGTGCAAGCTCCATTTTGGACCACATCAATTGAAATAATTAAGAATTGGTCTTCTTGGGCCCATGAGTCATGAATGTGTATCGTGTTAGGCTCAGTAATGATATAATGACAGCCAAAGTACAATTGTTACTAGTCCGATTATTGATGACGGGATCAATGAATCGCTCGCGTTAATATAAAAATTTGGCGGCATTGTAGATGGCTCAGGTGACTGGGGTCCACTTGATCTACCACTGTAACTCAAAAAAGGAGGTAAAACAAGGTATTGTGAGCAAAATTAAAATTTTGCACAATGGAATAAATCCCTGTCTAGATGTATTTGTTACATTAAACGTATGTTGTAGCTATAAAATTCAGATAGGGTGAATATGGTAGTTCGTAATATTAACTTGGGATAATCTGTATTATTACGGCTCATGTTAATGCAACATGTTAGAATGAAGAATTTCTTTATCTAGTACAGAAGTACTCGTATCAGAATTTTTAGAACTGAAAAATGATGTGGGATATATATATATATATGGGCCAACGAAATTATTTATGTTGAAATCAAAACTATAGTCATTTCAAAACAAATTTTATGACAAAAATTAGTGTCTTATAAAATGTAGGTGGTGGAGTAGTCGACCAAATTAATCTATTTTAAAATCTTAATATATACTGTTGAAAAAAATGCTAAGATATGGCATTCAACTCACTTTCCATAATGTGTGAATGTATTACTTCGTATATATATATATAATAGTGCCATTGTAGATATATAATATGCTCGTATGATGTATCAACCTCGTTGACCAAACTATTAATGTACCTGTCTAATTATTTTTATGCTACTGAGTCATGTCTTCCTGAGGTGTATACGTGATATGTAAGTATGAAACTGGGAAGATTTATGAAAACTTACGTTGCAGCTGCAGTGGGACAGAAAGTAATGACATAGTCAGCATCAGCGCAAGTAAAAGTGCTAGTAGAATCATCATAGGCGTAGCTATACGCATCGGGGCAAGCTGCCTTGAAGAACTCCGAGTAGTTGCTCGGCTTGCATGTATCTGGTGTTGCATTAGGCCCACTACAACAATATTGTGGGTCCCCGAATGCCTCACAGGCACTCTTACATGCCAAACCCTCATCCTTTGACCCATATGCGCTGGTGACAACTTGGAGCTCTGTTGGACATGATCCGTTTAAGTCAACTAAGCAGCCCGTAGATGAGCAGTTTCCCGACCCGCCTACAGGCCGAATCATGATGGGTAGGTTATATCCGTCTACAAGGCTCACGTCATAGAAGTCCAGCCCGTTAGCCCCGTTTAGAGTAAACTCGGCAAGGGTGGCAGGAGGGCGGGCACCCGACCCAGAGCACTCCACTGACCCGTTACTGCAATCCCCCGTCGCACAGGAGAAGTTCCCGCCCCCTGGGTTATCCGTGCAAAAGGAACGGGCCCACAAACGACCCGACCATGAAACGGGGATATCTAGAACATTGGTGGCTCCAGGGAGGAGGGTAAATCCTGTGGCCGGAGCGGGGAGGCTGGGGGTGCCGGCACCAGTGAGGGTGGCAGGCCATATGGTGTAGGTACATTGGTTGACTACAGAGAACTTGGCAGCTGAACTTATTCCTGCATATCATACAAACAATACATGAATTGGTTGGCAATGTGTCATTTTAAGGCCGGATGTACATAACATCAAGAGGATAAAAAAAACTACATAAACAAGATTGTGGATTTAAAAAAATGCTGTACTGTTACCTAACATGTGTAGGAAGAGGAAGAAGAATATGAAATGAAAAAAACCCATGAGCATCGTAAGTTGTTAAAAGAAGTTGAAATGGTGAGAAGATTGAAGAGAACTTATATACCAAAATGCTATCCAACAAGTTCAGTATTTTAATAGGACTCAGAGATCACAAGTTATTAGTTGGTATAAGTTAAGGCAACTTGGCAACTTAAATATAAATAAAAATATGAATTCAGAATAGTTGAATCTTAGGTAGCTAAGAATGGTACGACAATGTTGAAATGACAGACAGGAGGTCGGCTAGCTATAAAACTAGCCTCATCCTCCCCCAACGATGGAGGCAACGTCATTTTCAACGAATCGTATTGCTGGTATTTTGTTTTTTGTTGTCTTTTCCCATTTCATTTACAACTCTAAGGTTTAACGATTTTTACAGGAGATGATGTTGCTCCAGTTTCGCTAGTGAGATGAATGTTCAAGTAATGTTTTCTTTGACATGTCATCCCACGTATTTGTTCCAGTAATGTTTTCTTTGACATGTCATCTCATGTATCTTTCCAAACAGCAATGGACTTGTAAAGGTGTTCCAAAACTTTTGGATAAATCTCTAAAAAATTTAGACATCGGTGTTAAGTTATGTACTGGGAAGAAAAACTAGTTTGGAGCTCGTATGTAACTACTGTCTAAGTGCACCTACATCAGCGGGTAACTTGTTCCTTGCTCATGGGGAAAATACTCCCCATCATCCCACATTAGTAAGCATCAAATTTCTTGCTCACCAGTAAAAGTAAATCAGCCCAATACTTGGGTAAAAAAATGCATTGATCCACATGAAAGTAGACCTCATGTAATCAATTTGTTTTGTTGAATTGATGAGTTAGTTTATTATAAACCAAGTAATATTTGACATGTGGCTATTGTGAAAAGTAAGAGAGAGTCTGATGAGAAGATTTTTTAGCCCATTGATAAAAAGAGTTACGGATAAAAATTATTATCCATGAAAAATCTAATGTGAATATGAGAAAAATGTGTAGAAAAAGATAGATGGGAAAAATTTTTCCCCAACCGGTGAATATGCTCTAAACTCACCAATAAGGAGTCCCCCTTGAACCACAACAATACCAAAAAAATCATAAGGAATAAGTTATGCGAGGTTTTTTTATTTGAGAGTTTGCATATTATTATGGAGTGCTATTTGAAATTGTTCATAGATTACTTTTTGAATCCCAAAGGAATTTTCACCCTTCATTTTTAAGGTCTTTTAAACCAACTTTACTGTAATAATCTGAGGGATGCTCTGCTTGTACACAAGAAGTCGAATCCGGCTTTAGCATGCCTCAGGTCAGAGCTTCACAAGAGCAATCACAGTCAAAAAAAGCAAATTGATTCTCCTCGTTGATCGTTCCGATGATTCAACCCCTCTAGGAGCAGATGTTTATCTGGATGGACATACCGCCAAAAAGACTGCACTGAGGAAATCCGAAATCTCCATAAGTCACTAAAATGACGAATCGCTTGTTAATGAATTGGCTGCTTGATAGAATAAACAGAGATTTAAGAGTCTTCTCCGTGACATCTACATTCCGGGGACAGGTACCCGTCTACTGGAGAGAGTGAGGGGAAGAGGCGACGAGACTCGGCCCATCATCAGAATTGTGAATTTTCTTTAATGCGAGTAAAATTTCAAGACAAAACACAGAATACTTTGTTAAACTCAAACAATAATTAAAAAAAGAATTTAAAATTGTTCAGATAGGTCAGTCATAAGCAAATTTATGTTAGTACAAAGTGAATAACAATACTAAGCCAGCCTATGCTTGCGATAACGAGTGTTCAAATCATCAACTGTCAAATAAAGAAGCTGGAATTACCAAACCAAATTCACTAGTGTCCACAAAAGGGACCTCTTCAGTCTAGTCCAGTTTGGACCAGTCCGGTCCATGCTAGCAAACTAATGGCAAACATGCCAAGCAATGCAAGCATGGACTATACATACATCATCACAACATCCCAAGTTCAGGTGTTAGCATTGCAAGATTTCATACATCAAATAATTCTTACCAATTACCACCACATGGCAGCTCAATTGATAGAGTAAATTCAAAATTTCAACCGGTCAGAACTCAAGCATATGGAATAGCGCCCTGCAAATTTCACAGTCAAACAGCATCCAACAACCAAGCTAGCAAACTAACAACTACAGGGGAAAAAAGGAGTAGCTTTGTTTGTGCAATTTACCAATGACAATGGGATAACCTGTCCTTAATTTCAGTCTTTAGTAGAGAGGGATAGATATTCAATAGTTCAACTTACCACCACAAACAACATATCAATCAAGAAATATCTGCTAAACAAAAGAAAGGGAGAAAATGCCCTTCTCCAAATCAACACACTTAGATGACAAATTGGCTGTCTGGTTTAAACTCCTAGAGGATTGTCGACAATCTAAAGACGGAGAGGAGAGTAAAAGGGTAATCTGTCAAAAGAGCACATTATAAGATCTCCACACCCTAAAGCAAACATCTCCCAAAGAAATTAGCTCCAACATTAGTAGCAAATCAGCCAGACCCTATTCCAACATATTTACCTAAGAGAATTCATAAGATCAAACTATATATTAGCAAGCAAAGAAAAACTCGTTTGATCTAACATAATCAGATCCAAATAAAAGTGATTACAGGAGAGACTGAAAAATTATAAGTGCCAATATACAGAGGACCGGTAAAACCAGGAAGAATAAGATGGATTGTTCGACTAAACCTAACAGGCTGGGAAGCTAGAATTACCCCCATAATCAACTAAAAGTTGAAGAGAAAGTAAGCAACATTTTTCTTTTATTAGATGCTAATCATAATAAAACACAACGGGCATAAATCCTTCCCATAATCGAGCAAACCAATTTCAAATTAAATCTCAACTAAGCGCATATAGTCATCATGATCTCAATACCAACTCAAATTGCTCGCCCAATTTTTTTGTCCATCAATATGTAAAGACAATTCAATCAAATAAATCAATCCCAAACATTGTAACAATCCCTGTTCTAAACTGCATCACCCTAATCATACATTATAAATCAATGAATCAATAGTTATCAATCATAGCTCAAAATCAAGATACCACAATAAATCGATTGAGAGAAAAATTAACACATAAAATCATGATATATAAAGATAGATAGATAGATCGATAACTTAAAAAACATACTACTAATAATAATAATAATAATAATAATAATAATGTATATAAGTATATAAATCCGCAATCAAACCGCAAAATTGATGTCTTTCAAAATTCAAAAGCAATGGCGAGCTAAGCTGTAATAGCGCAGTCCCTAGCAAGATGACCTCCTTCTCCACAGTTGTAGCATTTGCCTTCCTGAGGACAATCCCGAGCCATATGTCCGGAATTGCCACAGTTGAAACAGCCCCTTCTATCACCACCTCTTCCGTTACCGCTACTGCTACCACCACGGTCTCCCTCTGTGCAGTCACGGGAAAGGTGTCCAGGTTGATCACAGTTATAACACTTTCCACCACTGCTAACGGTGCCGCCATCGCCAACAGCCTTGTAAGGACAGTCACGGGCTCTGTGTCCGGGCTTGTCACAACTATAACACTTCCCTACACCACCGGAACCGCTGCTATAAGCACCTGCAGTCTGAGTACACTCACGAGCAAGATGCCCAGAAGCTTTGCATTTGCGACATCTACCGGAACTCTGAGTGCAATCCCGGGCGAGGTGACCTGGCGAATCGCAATTGAAACAGACTCCGGAAGAGTTTCTTGTGCGCCTCAAACCATTGTTAACACCGCGATCGCCGTAAGATATGCAGCCGCCAAAAGAAGGAGCTATAGAGGAGCCTTTAGGACCAGTGACGTCGAGAGCTTTAGGTTTGTTGTCGCCGCCAACGGCGAAGGTGTACTCGACGGTTCCGCCTACCTGAAGAGAACGGAAACCATCCGATTTGATGGCAGAGTAATGGACGAAAAGTTCTTCGCCGTCGTCCTCAGGGGTGATAAAGCCGTAGCCCTTTCTATCGCTGAACCAAAGGACGGTTCCTCGGAATCTTGGTTCATCAGCCATGATAGACAACCTTAAACCCCAAAATCAACAAAATTATACTATAAATTTGGTAGAGGGAGTGAATTTATAGGATTTTCAATTAACCTAATAGAATTGGTAGTCAACCCTGGTGAGTGTCGGATTTTATGTGGGATTGGGTCCAGGGCCCATTCATTTTTTTAACCTATTTCTACTTTCCGAAGTTTTTTTTTTTTTTTTTTTTTTTAATTTTACCATCCATTTGAGGGTAATTTTCTAATTTTATGAGTAATTTCTTGGCAAAAACATAATTACATGCTCAACTAAACACGTCCTAGAATTCCACGAGAAAATAGAGCAACTTCAGATTTATAACAATTGAAAATGATAAGCCAGTGCTTATCATATTCAAGTATTTATTATAATAGACGTAATTTTTGTTGAATTTATTATAATTATTAAGTTTGAATGGGATTGATTTTGATTGAGGGTTTTTAATTCGATATTTTTGCTAGATTAGTAAGTTTGTGTGATAATTAAGTTTGCTTTGTTATTTAATTTTCTTGATAATTTTGATTTGCTTGATTTGATAATTAAAAAAAAATACTTCCTAGTGATTTTGCATATTTGTAGTTCCCTTATAGAGCAAAACCATTAAGAAGAAGATATGTATAAGCAAAATCATTATTCGTGATATACTAATTGCCTGTATTTAACTTAATTATCAAATAAATGAGCAAAATCATTGAGGAAGACACAAAATGAAAGAGTGTTCACCTCATTGAATTTTAGGAGACCATTTCTTGGATAAGTTTTGCTATATATTATTCATGAGATCATTTAGAACAAAACAAACCCTTAATTATGTTAACTCTAACCTTTATGATCAATAACCCCTTGTAAAAGTAATAAAAATAAATTATACCATTATTTTTTAAAATGAAGATAAATATATTCTTCGAAATAGTAGTAATCCTAAATATTATGTTAAGCAACTCCAAAACAATATGACAGGAGACCAAAGAAAAACACCTGACTAGGAAAGGATCAAAATTTTCTGCCAAGGATGCTGTTTCTACTGGAATTAGTTTTTCTGATAGTTTGTTATGTCCTGTTATTGTAGCTTACTAAGGAAAAAACAAAACACAACCTACCTTCAAAGATTATTACAGAAACAAAACTAGCCTAAGAAAGAGAAACTACACAAGAAACATGGCAATCTGACACCAAACAACAATCTAGCAGAATCTACTAAGAGATAACTACATTGTGTACGACGCAACTCTAGCAACTTTACTTCCATGGTCACTAGTCAAACAAATTCTGGCAACCAATATCCAGAAACCATGGAAAACCACGGTGAAGGCAGCGGCAAAGTGAAGATATTTTACAGACAGATAATACTATTACATATCTAGAAATATCTCCAAAGAGCTTCAGTCCTGAAGGAGGTTGAGAAGGAATAAAACAGTCAAATGCAGTAGAAAC
This sequence comes from Dysphania ambrosioides, assembly GCA_026401315.1. NCBI lineage: Eukaryota > Viridiplantae > Streptophyta > Magnoliopsida > Caryophyllales > Amaranthaceae > Dysphania > Dysphania ambrosioides. The sequence goes on along the minus strand of CM048658.1, from coordinate 8,466,843 downwards.
ATGTGCAAGCTTGTCTTACACCAGCGCGTAGGAACTAGGAAGGAACACTCCAAACAGGTTTTTAAGGTATGCATTTATAGGCTTCTAGCCACGCATATTATGCAATAGTCTCTAAAGATAAGCTCCTTGAGGTGAAGAGTATAGCCACACCAATGTCAGCCATAAAAAGGCTGAAATCGAAAATAAAGCTTTTTACTATTGATTTGAAGAAGTTAAGGGGAAAAGGAATTCCAAATTTACCAATCGGGTCTCAAGTGTCAGTGACCTGCAAGGGCTGCCACGTCGATTTAAGTTGCAAGCAATGCCATCATATTCCTTAGCAACCTGTAAGCTAACTATGTTCAACTGTACAAGGTATTCAATCAGATTAAAGCATAAGATCTTCCTTCACATGAATTCCTCGGTGGTGTACAAGGTAAGTGTCGAAAATAATTTTCACTATATTATCTGAAAACCTAGTCTTCCGACAAGAGCTTTATGCTATGGTGCTAAAATGCAATTGGCTTATCGTCATTACATATTGGAAAAAATAAACTGACCTATCTACAAGGTGCAGTGAGATGATGGCAACAGATTATATAGATGCTTCACAAAAAGGAATAAGAGATCTTTGTACAAGAGTTATCAGTAGACTTCCACATTCCACTGCTCTGCCTTCTTCAACTGCCTCTTGTATTCAAGCCAGTCAATGCCTGGTCAAAAGAAACAAAATAATCAGTAAGCATTCAAATTGCAATTCATTAAGATAAAAAAAATTGATTCAATATCAGATGCAAAAACTTCAACCCATATGCTTTCAGCTTACCTTCTGCAGCAGCCAATGAAACCATAATGTCATCAATTCCTTTTTCCATTCCCTTTAGCCCACACATGTAGACGTATGTGTTATCTTTCTTCAATAATTCCCATAGCTCATTGGCATATTGTGCCATACGGGTTTGTATGTACATCTTTTCCCCTTTCTCATTAGTTTGCTCTCTGCTCACGGCAAAGTCTAGCCTGAAATTGTCTGGAGCCTTTTCCTTCATCTTCTCAAATTCCTGTCAACAATTTGTTTGAGAATAGGTGAGCATTATTGATCCAAGTGAAATAACCATGTGATCTCAAAAATTTTAAGGCTAGATGATGCAGATGCAGCTCACCTCTTTGTAGAGCAGAGAACTGCTAGTGGGCACACCCAAAAAGAGCCAAGCCAAGCCATTAAACTACAAATCAGAAGTCAAGGGAAGTCATTAACTAGTACTACACATATATCACTGAAAACAAAGATCAAGACGTGATCTGACTTTGAAACTCCAACTGATGGGAACAAATTACAAAACTAGTAATTTTCACTTTTCAGAAAACAGGATTTTCAGATTAGTCCAAGGGATGCAAGTCTGAAGGAGATTTCGAACAATAATTTTTAATAAGCAAACAAGTTAAGATGGAATATTCTGATCCTCAGCCCTGCCTGTTACCCATATCTAGGGATTACTTTTAGAAGATGAAAACACAAACATATTTATCCTACCTTGTAATCATCATGCTTTTCAAAGAACATCTTCCACAAGAAAGAACGGAAAGGAGCAATCCCAGTTCCAGTACCAAGCTACAACAAGAAAGTCAATGTGCATTAGGCTTGAGCAGTGATGGTCAATTGGACATACACATAAGACATAGTGACATGCTCGGGAATAGAACATACCATGATAATAGTTGCATTAGGGTCTTTGGGCATCAGCATCTCCTTTCCAACTGGCCCAGTCAACGTCACTTCAGCGCCAGGTTTCAAGTCACCTGCACAAAGTAAAAGCAATTTGAGTGGTAAAGTACTCGTATAAGGTCAATGATATTTGGCCTCAGAACTACCAGTAAAAGCAAACATTTGTGTAAGAAAGGTGTATACAGAATGACTGCCTGAGTCAGTAAGTCACCAAATAACCCAGTTCAAGGTTCAAGTGACTGATTCCCATTACAATAATTTGTAAAAAGGTCACCCTACATTCCAAAGAAAGTGACCATATTTTCAGTAAACACACTTTATTCAATGATAGTGATTTGAGTTAATTGGACCTCAACTTAAGCAAAATAGTATCCTTCGTACTTCATACATATGCCACTAGATCATATCGTATGTGATAACAACTTAGCGAGTGTTAGAAAAGATGAGGATTTGGCATCCTTACACAAGAAGTTTGAGCAGACTCCCTTGACTACTTCTCCAGCATCATTCGTGTAGATGAGTCGTTTTACACACAACGAAACCTAAAAACATGAGGGAAACAAAAAAAAATTAGCGCAAGAAAATTAGATATAATCAACAAGACAAATAAGCATAAAAGAATTTTTAGGAAATCAAAAACACTACAAGTATTTCAGTATGATAAGCTGCTATTCATCCTGAGAGAGTGACAGAAAGCATGATGATACTCGAGCTACCAAATACATCTCTATTTCCCTCTCTAGTCTCAAGTCTCACCCTTTCCTATTCATATAATTCTACATTGACAATTTCTCAAATACCCAAAAAAAAACATTAAGCAACTCCATTTTTTTTTTTTTGAAGACAACAGAAACAGTATTTAATCAAGTAGGGATTGAGCTGTACAGTTTTGGAATCACCAAAGTCACCAAGAGCACTGCTGGCTATCGAGTACAATCTCAACTTATGGGGCTTTCCATTCTTGTCTTCACCATCTGGAATAACCCCAACGGATTGCCCTTCTCTGTAGGGGATCTCTCCTACAGAACATGCAGCCAAGTTCAGAGTTGAATGGAAGTAATACCACAAAAACTTGCAACAAAAAGATTAAGGTCACATTCAGCTTCTAAAATCCCAAATGATTGACTAGCCTAACTCAGTAACTCTTTTGATTTTAGAAACACAACATACCAATTGTCAAATTTCCCAAACTGTAATGTTGTACAAGAAAGGATCAAGTTAAACATCCAAGATGGATCAATCTCTCACACATGAACAGTAAAATCTCGAACTCATAACCGCTAGGATGTTCATCATAAAGGTTCACTACATTAACTATACGACATTTTAATCACATAGTACAGAAAAGTGCATTCCTTATCATATGATCAAAATGTTGGTAGTAAGAAGGGCTAGAAAATTACCCTCATGGGAGAAAACCATGTGCCAGGTCTCTCCAGGTGCATCATCCCCAGTAATTTTAGTGTTGAGGAGACACCTTCCAATGTAAGGGGTCTTAGGCTTATACTTGTTGACTATCAAACCTTCCTCCATTTTCTTTGAATGTTTCTCCACCTTAGCAGGTGCCTCCACATCAGAAGCGATTTGGGCCCTGATGGGTCCCACTTTCCCAGTTGCTGACACATTCCTGTAGTATAGAGGAACCTGAGATCACAGACCAATCGTTACAAAAGTAAAAAAAAAAAAAAAAGAACAAAGATTCAATCTTGGAGATATCCATATGGTAAAAAAGATGGGAAATCACCTTTTTGTAGCTGATTTTCTCGGGGGAGATGATTGAGGAGGTTCTGGAGGAGAGAGAAGTAGATTTTGTAGAAGGGAAGGACACTGCAGCAGTAACTGCGGCAGCCATGGCCGTGTTATTTGTTGAAGATGAGGAAGTGTGTTATTGAAGATGAAGAAATGAAAAGGGGAATGGAAAATTTGAGTAGTTTTATGTAGAGGTAAAGTGAGTGATGGAGGAGTGGATTATGTACTGAGTGGAGGAGATTGAAGGAGCGAATGCAGTGGCAGCTATGAAGATAAGTTGTATGTAAAAATCTTCAATCCTTTTTATATTCATATGTTTTGTATTGTATGAGAAGCATTTATGTCAATTTTGGGACCCTTTTTTTTGGTGTAGACGTGTATGTGGCTAGTTGATCATTGTAGCTATGATTTTTATGCGTCGGATTCATCTACTGATCATCCAAGTCATCCATCATGTGTTATATATGTTTAATAGATCACTAACTTGATATTTTTATTTTATTTGAGTGTTACTGTGTTAGAGCTAATTATGGATCGAGTCGATATTAAGTTAATCGTATTTGCCATTTGTCTATATTAAGGAAAAATTTGGCCCCCATTTTAAGATGTCTTTCTTGGGTATCCATTTGGTCAAAAAGGTTGGAGAATGTATGATTTGGATACCTGTGAATTTTTTGTTAGCCAAGATGTGAAAATTGTTGAAAGCATTCCGTTTTTTTTTTTTTTTTTTAATCTGATCATTTGCCTAATTCTTCTACTGCCAACTTAGAGAATTTTAGTGATGATTATGATGAATATGCGACTCTGGGTATTTCTAAGCTAAGGGTAGTATGAAAAAACAATGACGAGGAGAGTATAGTTGTGGCTTCTCATGAGAGTGACAGGGCCACGGGTGATAATGTGCATGGTGAGGGGGTGTCGGGTCTTGCCAGTGGAGATGATTAACTATCTACAGGAGATGGTGAACAGTCCCGCATGCATTCTACTTGTGAAGATAGGTCTAGTGGTGGTATGGTAGGTTAGCCATGTAGTGAGTTTACAATGTTGTTCATATGCCTTCTTTGAGGCTTCATGGGTATGTGACATTATTGGTGAACAGATAGAACCAACCCCCCCTCACCATCTTCCTGTCCTCCATCTTCAATTTGTTCATCAAGTAAACAATTTATGTAGCAGTTTATGTGGATTACTATAATTTTTTTTTTCTGAGACAAAAAACTTTGCAGCAATTGCAAAGCTTTCAAATATTGAGGTTGGCGTTAGGCTATGAAAGAGGTAGATGCCCTAGAAAGGAGTGGTACATGGACTTTGGAAGACTTACTCCTTGGTAAGAAAGAAATTGGCATTGGTTGGGTGTAAAAATCAAACTCATTCCTCTAGTGATATTAAGTGTCTTAAGGGATGTCTTGTTGTCTTTAATAATCGACAAATGAAGGGTGTTGATTACAATGAAATTGTTGCTCTTGGGTTAAAATGGGAACTGTTTGAATATTTCCTTGAGTCAAGCAACCAGAACAGATGATTTTGAGGAGAAAGTGTACATGCAATACTAGTTTTATACTAGAGAAGGTATGCAGGTTCTGATGTAATTTTAAGGTTCAAGCCATATATGAGTATATGATTTCATATGAAAGATCCCAGTAAGTATTTTCTTAGTGTTAAAAGTAGCTTGTAGGGATGAAGGTTTCTTTAAAATACGCTTTGGATATTCTCATCATTGCAGAAAGTGCTGGGTTGTAAACTTGTTGATATTACGATGGAGAAAAATTAGACCACCATTTTGCATACGAGAAGGGCATCTTTATGAATATCTAGATCAATATAGTGTTTAGTGTATTTGTATATAACTCATCCTGAGTTGAGTTATTATGTCACTATGCAGTTGAATGCCTTTTGTGATAGTGATGGTCATTATTTTGTTATTTTGTGCTTCTTGGCACGTAGTAATGGCGAAAATGCTCGCAACCTATTGTGTCTCATCCCTCCATTCAAGCGAAATATGGCTATTACAACTTGTAAGTTGAAGTCGTTGACACCCCTTGCATTATCTTGGTGTAATCTAGTCTTTGCTTATTGATTTGTTTTGTTACACTCAGTCTACTTTTCAAATTTCAAAGAACACAAATTTGGTCCCACCCCTTGAAATTCTTCTATTCCACATCCCAAACCGGGCTTCAAAGCAACGCCGTATCACCTGCTTCTCCAAGCTCGGCCAATCTCCGGCAGCCACTCGTCTAGGTAAACTTCTGCCTCCGTAATCGAAGTTCAGTTCTTTTCACATCTCTTATTAATCGCCTGAATTTTGATTTTAATTTATGGTTGCATCCATTCACATGAATCACATTCTTTTAATTTGCTGAAATTTATGGTGTGTATATAGTATGTTCATATATTACTGCACCAATCGATGCTCAAAACCTCAAATGTAGGTTGTTAGATATTTATTAAGGTTTTATCACTTCGTCGGATCATGTAATTAGTAATATGTGATAAATGTCGAAGATTAATTTGGTGGGCATTCATGAAATTAGGGAAGTAAAATGGATGGTTATGTGAAATTGGGTAGTGAGTTACATCGTGAGTTTGCTTCACTTGCGTAATTGCGTCTTGTATCTTGCTGAGGAAGCTGAGTGTATGGTCTTAGTTAGGTGTTATATCTCAGTTATGATGACTGATTGTACTTTGTAGATATTGTGTTCTTCGTCTTGCCGCCGCATTTACTACTTTTGTCAGCCTGTGTATATGTCAGCTGCCTAGTTTCTTGGTTTACAATACCTGAATTAGAATATTGGATGCTCTCACTTTACAGAATACTCCATCTGAACATATTGTGATCACGCGCCTCAAGGGTGTTAATATTTTAGATATTGAATGTAGCATTGCTTAATAATTTTATGGGGAGGGTCATCAGAAGCGAAAGAGTACAGTTTTCTTTCTACTTTGCGAGCAAGAACTAGATTTATCTATATATTTGCAGTAGTTATGGTGCATTAGAGGGAAAAGGGATCTTACTCCTTATTTCAACTTTAGTACTCGTGTCGTATTTTCAACACTTCACATGGGTATCTATACTAACACTTCATAATGGATGATAGTCATGGAATTTTTCGTAGAAGCTGAGTCCAACACTTACACTTCAGTACTTACGGCAAAAATTTGTCTGGCACAAGTAAATGTGAGTACATATTGTTTGGTTGATTGGATTAGACTTTTGGATTTTACTGAGTAAACTATGTGCATAGGATGTAGGCCTATAACTGTAGTTTTTATTTATTTATTTGGGTGGGAGAGGGAGGAGAAGGGGTGGGGGTTATTTATGCTAGCAATAAGTAAATAATTCATCCAAGCTAATGTTGAGAAACTGTATAACTTGGTCCAACTGCAATAATTATGGCATCAAAATAGTAAATTATCTGATCTAGTGGAATGATTTTGACATTTTGTTATCTGAGTCCTGGAATACCATTTTCTTTGTCTGGGCATGAGGTAAAATTGTAAAAAGTGTCATGCTTTTGTTCCATCCCCATTTCTAAGGGCACTTCATGTGTTTTTCTGTTGGTAATCCCTAACAACCTTTGAGCCTTTGAGATGAAATGTGCCTTGGACAATTATCACCTACTTTGTCTGGTTTATGACATCTGTTTTGTCAAAGTCAAAAGGGTTCCTCGTACATGAGGACCTTGATGGAGATGACTATTTGATGAAAACTTCATATCTTGCCAAGCCATACAGTTTTTGTTTAATGTCAGTCTTTCAAATTAGTTATTTGTTTATCCATATTCCATTATACTACTGACTAGTATAGTAAGGGGTGAGATTCCACATAAAATGAAAAAAATTGAGCTAGCCACTGTGGTGAGTCAATGTTATGCATCAAGTTGTGTCTGGACATAGGTCATATTTTTTTCAGGAGGGGTACATATATTGGTGTGTTGATATAGTTGAGGTTCTATTCTGATAATGTTTGATAAGTTGTGTACGAATCACTTATTTATCAACCTTTTTGCATCGTTGTTTAGTATCTAGGAAGGACTGAACACACCTCTGGGCTTGAGCTGTGCCAGGTTGATTATTTGATTATGCCCTTGATTGATGGTGTGAGCACCAGAAGAAGTGAAGAACTCTGGTTGGTCTGCAATTTTTTTTCAAATTGGCGTGATTGTCCTCTACTGTGACTCAAATGTGTGACCCGTCAGTTACTCTTTCGTAAAAGAATCAGCACAAGGTACCACTTAAGGCCATTTTCATCCAAGTATTTGGCATTTCATCTCCTCCTATGCCGTAGCCCATGCAGCCCGTTTGGTAGATGGGTTATAAATAGTGGTAATGATAATGGTCTTATATGTAATGCTGTGAAGAAAACCTCATTCCAGTATCCAAGGTAATGAGTTACATACTGAAATATCTCATTTTTCTTCATAAATTACTATTGGCTATCACTTTAGAGGTGGCATTGGAAATTTATGAAGAAAATCACATAACTTAGGATGGAGTTCCATTATAATGATTATAAACATGGGTTTTCCTTACAACATTCACTTGAATTATTACCATTCCAGTGCTTTAGGACCAGTTACCAACTGGGCTGTTAAATATGGGCAATCACGCCAATTTCCAGTTGCTGACCACTAAAATATTACCTTTGCTTCTCTTAATATTTTCCTCAGTCCTCTAATACTCCTCCCCTATTTCAAACGAGCATCTATCCTGTAAGACCCATATATATGCAGATTTCTTTAAAGAAAAAAATTAAAATATTGAAAAAATCTGCATTTGGTCCGTAATTCTTTAAAGAAATCCGCATATATATGGATCTTACAGGGTAGATGCTCGTTTGGAATAGGGGAGGAGTATTAGAAGACTGAGGAAAATATTAAGAGAAGCTTTGACTAACCTTTATGTGTGGATAAGAGGCAGTTTTTTTTTTTTTTTGAAAAAATTTCTCTTACCTTTGCTTCTGCGCACCCCAAACTAAAATAGGCTGCCAGATTTGCTAAGGCCTATGAAGGTTCCTAATATAACTGCCAATATAGCTTTCAATCCCTAAAGAAATAGAATGATATGTAACAAGTCGAATTAATGCATTTGATGGTTAAGGGATAAGTTTGCTAGCCCCAATGACCCCCTAAGCAGCAACTTCGGCAATGTCTTTGAGGGGACAATGGAGGGGTTTCAAATGGCCCCGAAATTGGCTGCTAATTTGTAAAATGTAATACCAAAACTAGTTTAAGTAGTCATTTTAATAGATTATATTATGATTTAAGAAATCCAAGAATTATATTTTTCATTGATTTTATTGGAAACTGGACAGTAACCATCAGGACCCTTCCTGAAGATTATTCAATCTTTGCTTGTAGTCCCTGAAGTCTCAAAGGAGGCTATCATTTCTTACCTTTGCTTGTTTACCCTCCTAAAACATAAAAAGGCTGGCATATTTGTAGAAGAAGATTCCACTGAGCTTTGAACTTGGTCTGTTGGGCTTTCGGCTCCAAAGTTCGATGTCCTAGTCACTAAACCATGGAATCCCTTCATACCAAATTCATATATATATAAGAAGTGAAATCATGAGGAATACAGTCTGGGTACATCCGGTACATTGAAGCAGAAGAGTAAAGACTTCAGCACTTTGATATGAGGAACTTAGTACTGGTAAATTTATCCATTAGATGTAATGTTGGCTCCAGAGAGATGAAAAGGGGGATAGAGTTTGGGGGTTTGAGGATTTAGGGGTCAGAGTAAGGTGATAGTGGTGGAAAGTATAAGAAATATACTTCCTCAGTTGCATAACGGTGTATGCATTACTGTAATACCTGATAATATTTTTGTGGGTCATTTGATGTGCTTGGGATCTCTTGTAATCTAACTACACCAGCTTACTTTTGTACACGTAGCTATGCATTCACACATTGAACATGTCAATTCAAGTATATGAGACAGCATAACCTCTTGTATAAACTGTTTTAACTCAATCAATTTTGATACAGAAGTAGTCAATTAATATTTTCAGGGCATTTTCTGCATTTATATGCATTGAATGGTACTAATGTAGTCTTGGAATTTTCCTAGGGAACCTTAGTTGGAAGGGTTCTTTATTATCTTTAGGTTTGCTGCTATGCTTCTGTCCTCTCAAGTGCCAAGGGAATGATCTTGGTTCCTTAACTTGATTGTGAAGGGTTGTTTTGATCTTCCCATTGCTGTTGTTCTTCCTGTACTCTCAAGTTTCAACTGAATGAAGAACAGAAAATGAGTCATGTTCTGTTGCTAACTCTTCCCTTCAGGTTGAGGTTACACCCACAAAGGAGTCGATTCTAGGTGAATTGTTTTCCCAAAGAGTAATATCCTTTAAGTGAAGGTATGCACTGCCATTTTCTACGTATTTCTCAACTTCAAATATAATATACCACTATTTCGGAAAAACTACTACATAATGGACGACAAATCTGAATTTAACATAAGCTCTTTACTAACGAATTTCTTTTCTGAACTGATGAATACTATTGTTGTAAACACTGATAATTTCATATAAACACAATATACGGAGTATAAGTAAAATTTCCTGAAGATAGTAAGAGTAAACATTGGAGCAGAAACATTTATGCTCTTACCTTATTGCTACTGAATTACTTTTCCAAAACTCTGCCTGTGAAGGATGAGAATTGTAGATATTACTAGAATGTTGGCCATTTGTACGCTACTGCAGTGCTTTTGAGCTGTCATTACCTCATCCTGGGACCAGTATTGAAGCGATATACTTAATACTTATATAGGCTTCTTCTGAAAGAGAGAATCTGGCAATTTAAATTTTCTTATGCAAGGCAACTATTTGAAGGATCCTCTAGCTATATGAGGGAAAGAGATTGTTTCTGTAGGCCTTAGATTTGTCCCAGTCAGAGCTGGTTCACTGCAGCTTCATTTTTTCTGACCAAATTTTGATCTTATATGATATAACCCAAACTCCATATGTTGGCTCAATACCTGTCGAAGTCAGTCGAATGGTCATAATATTGTTGAGGTGGTCCATTCATAGTAATACAAAAAATTTATGAGGTTTACGTCTTGGTGATACAATGAACAAGACAGGAGTTGCTTCAAAGATGTGAAAACTATTGAAGGTTAAAACTTACGAGTTACGACGTGGATTTGTTCGAGAGTTGTGAAAGTACTGCTGCTGCTTTGTGTAATGCTCCCCCCCCCCCCCCCCCCAAAAAAAAAAAAAAAAAAACAAAGTTACTACTACGTATTCTATTACTTACTTCAGTTACTTATCAACCATGTATCCCGTTTTATTCATAATGTTACAGCCAACCTCTCTGCTGGGGATCGATTGTCACATAGTCCCAACCTATAAATAATATTAACAGTTGATTTTTACTAAACTAAATTATTTTACTCACATTGTTTGGGTATTGAAATTATAAACCTTTTCTGTTGAAGAAAGTTTAATTTATGGATTGATCAGCTGCAGTATCATCTTGATGTCTCCAAAATTACGTACCTCTTTTTCTTATTTTATGATATATTGTCCAGATTCAATGTGTCTGAAACGTAGTTGATAACTTAACATTAAAATTATATTCGGAAAACGAGTACGGTGTAACGCACTCACCAGGGTTATGGTAGACATGTTTCATTTGTCAAAACCAAGTCAAACATTTTCTTCTTTTTCCTTTCCATATTTATTTTCAAACATGATTCTTTATTTAGAACTAGAAATATACCTGTTGATTTTAAAACGGCAGATTTTTGCCCACTAGGGAGGGCCATGTATAAGTATAATATATTATGTTTATATATGAAAATTTTTTATTTATTCTGATGAGGCAAAGCCAGCAACGAGAGCAAAACAGAACAGAAAGAAAGGAAACCAAAAAATAAAGAAATAAAAAAACCTAGCATAGACACTAACAAAGAACATAACCTAGAATAGCCACGCAGCTTAGTTAACTTTTCTAATGGAGTGAAGCCATTATGTGATATGAGAATAGGGCTGTGATCTTATGCTATCACTGGGAGATGCAGATGCTTCACTCTTGCCTGTTCAAGTCTAAGGCCCCAATGTGCATTAGACAAAGCTATATCTAATCATGCTCATACTACACCTTGTCTCAATTGCTCCTCTTGACCAGGCATGAGAAGCCCCAACAAATTCAACCTCTAGTACTTCTATATCGTCAACCCACTCATTGAACCGTTCTGATCTTCCTTAAGTCTCTGGATATTCTCGATTTCTTTCCCAATCTAAGTGCCATTGTTTATTGTGCGTTGCTACAAAATCCTATAATTCTCGCCAAAGCTCCTTCCTTTTGGATGGATTCAAACTAGCATCTATAGCTAAAAGATACCATGGTTCCACCTCCAATTCATTTGATATCCATGGTAATGTACTGCTTGTCTTTGGCAATGGGGTCTTCTTCAACTAATTCCCTCCTCCAATACTCCCAAATCTCTCCACTAAATCCATGTGCATCTACCCTAGTGTGGCCACTATAGCCGAACAACGAAGTTATCTTTTCAGCCTATGTGGGTTTCAACTAATGCAAGAACGAACATTAGTTTTATGGGCCCTAATTAGTTCTTTAAACACTGCAATGAAAGTTCTTCTGCCTACCCCCCTTGTACATTCCTTATCATACAAGAGAGTGGGATGCAAAAGGGTTAAGAGTTGAAATAACAATCAACCATGTCAACGGGAATAGGAGGAAGGTGTGGGTTCGGCGGTTTGCGTTGACCAAATATGGCCTCTATTGGTCGTCCAGTAAACATTATCTTGTCCTTTGGACGTCCAGTTCAATTGCTTATGGTATCAAATTAAATGATTCATCCTGTTTTCCTTCAGTATGCAAAGCTATCGATAATGGGTTGGAGGTTTCTTCAATTTTTCTTGGGCAAGGTGAGGTTTTCCTACCTTGTGAGTACTTAGGGTTTGCTTTAGGCTTTCTTGATGGGTGAAATTAAGGTTAGCTTCTGAAAGGCCTGAAGGTGGATTTATTTCTTGGATTTTATGTTTACTATGCTTGGTTTTGGTAATTCTTCAACGTATGTTGTTGACCATGCTTAGAATTCCCTAACTTGAATGTTGCATGGATTTCGTTCAAACTAGGTTTAGTTTGAAATTTTTCTCCTAAATCAACTGTACAACAATCTCGAGAATCTTTAGCACCTAAAAGAGCATGATTCTCCAATCCTTCATATTTTTCTCTATTTAATCCTCCACCATATTCTCATCCTTGAGGACTTTCGGATCTTCTAAGTAGAGATGTTCAAATGTGAGGGACCGTGTCCTTAACCGACCCGTTTATAAAAGAATTTAATCAATTATGAGCTTAAATGGGTCGGTATTTTAAAGGGTCATATTTTATTGAATTTTTAAAGGGTTAACTCGGGTCAATAGTTTTCAAAACTTTTAAATACTATCAGGTAATGAATGATTTTCACTTACTGTCAATGGTTTACTGCCAAAGATTGGAGATAATATAGGTAGACTATCACCCTGCATAGATAGTAGTATACTCTATTTAGACCGGTCCGACCTGGCTCGACCCGTTTTACATCTTCTATGGTCCAACCCGTTTTGCTTCTTCTTTGACCTGACCAACCCCACCTGTTGCATGTGATTTTTCCCGTCCCTAACCCGATCCGATGCACATGTCTACTTCTAAGGCTAATAATCTTGACCCATACCTCTATCTTGGTTGTTCTTGGGGCCTTGGGTTGATTGAATGACTCACCCTAGTTTCCTATCATTGGCTGAACTAGTAATTCTTGTTCCCAATTTGCCCCTGATGGTGATAAGGAGTTCTTGGTTGATGTTACGAACTAGTTTCTTAACCAGCATCCAAGTCCCAAAGTCTTCAATTAGCTCTCGTTGAATTGAGAGCTTCTTCGAAACCTGAACCTGTTGTGTGTTTCTACCATTTCCAACTGCTCCTTGATCCATGCATTAGATAGGCATTAAGTTTACAATTATTATGAGGGCATTCATCAATACTTATAAATATGAGTTAATGGTACATATCAAAACACATCTTGCATACTTATTGAGGTTGAATAGTGACAACTGACCCTATATGAGCAATAAATATACATATTACATTAACTACTAGAGTACTATGTATGTCGCACTAAGTATGTTGGAATTTGCTTTTGGTATATTTTGGAGGAAGGTATGGTCATTTTTAAAACTTTAATTAGTGAGTGTTCCGAATTATGCCTCGAGTTGTTATAATTAATAATATTTTGTCTATATTGGATAAAATTTTGATTTGATAAATTGAGTAAAATTTTTGCATGAGATTTGAGGTGAAAGAAGATACATAAATTAATAGCTTATTATATTTGATGAATTATTTTGGAGGTATAAATACTTTTATAGAGTTTATAAGGAGATAGTCAAGACATTATTATCTTTAATTTTAAAACATTAATTAAACAACAATAGTTGATTGTATTAGTGGTTAAATGCTTACTTTTCAAGATGGAGATTACGTGGTTAAGACTTAGTAGAGACTATATTTCTTAATTGAGAAATTTGTAATAACAGTTGAAACTTTTGTTGAGAGTAGAGTGTCACGTATACTTTTATAGGAACATGGTAATATATAGTATATATATGTGAGAAATTATAATTGCAAATTAAGAGGACAGATATGTAAAATGCTTCAAGTATTTGAACCCACCAATCATAGTTTTGGTTAAGCAACGCCCATTCCAAGCCAGACAAAGTTCATAAAAAGGTTGGTTTTTGTCAACATTGAAAAAGAATGATACCATCATGTATAATTTTCAAAGTTTTTAGGGATCCGGTTAGGTTTGCTTATAGTCTAGCTTATTATAGTAGATATAATTTTAATGCTTTCCGTTCTACTTTGTAACTTTGTTTTCCCTGATGTCAAAAAAAAATTTTTTTTTAATAAAATGATAACATTAAAAACAAGATAATTAAGCATATAATTGTACTTAAAAGATTACAAAGTAACTCAAGTAGCATATAATCAATTCATTATGAAAGGTCAAATAGTTTGACATAATGCTTCTAAAAGACAAATTAGGAAGGTACTTCATCATCACACTAGTAGTTTGGTTGGTTGGGCAAAACTCAAGGCTTTGGTAAGTATGTGAAAGTGTGATCAGAAATAGTGAGGTAAAATGTTGCGCCTTTTTTCTGATAATGATCATAAAATAAAAGGTGTACCAAACGTTGGCACATTGCTAGCCTAAGTAGCTTTTCCTATGTCCAGGTGCACTGAGCACTAGCAATCATTGTTTTGACGGAGAACGCTCTCTTTGGCTCTTGTTTAGTACAGGAAATTACCCAATACTTGCTCTTCTTTAGTCTTTTCTTGTTGCATTGACTTTTTCCAAATCATTGCCAAAAAAATAATAACCTTTTCCGAGTTTGTAAGAAAGAAAAGACTGTATTTGTAGTAAAGAAATCCATTTCGGTAGAATTTTGTCATCTTTTTGGCATATGGAAACGGATTAACCTGAACCTGTTTTTCTAAAGCAACACGTGATGTTTTGGGTATAAAATCACTAGAGATTAAGAAACTTTCTGGAGAGTTCCACAGTGTTCAAATATATGAAATATGTATATAAACATTTGTGTCCTCCACACGACCACCGTGCGACTTATCCACAAGTCCCTAAGTCTAAGATGATAAAGGACAGTTGAATCCAAATAGGTGAGACTAGTTAGTTTATCATTCCTGGGTTAACTTCAGATCCTCGGTTCTCACTTTGATAAGGAACACTTGTTATAAAATCATAAAATATATGCAATGTCTTCCGGACTTGAGCCACTAAACCTTGTTTAGGTTCAAAGGATGACTCATACTCCGTAATTCAGAAGCCATGTTCTGATGATGTTCATATTGGGCCACTTTTACATACAGCAAACTTCAGACAATATCAGACCCTCCTAATTATTCTGTTGATTCTCAACAAATTTATATTCAAACATCATACAAGAATAAAGATCAAAATCATGAGAATCTTTATCTGAATGGACAAAAAAGCATTTTTTTTCCCAAAATCTAAGAACATTTTGTCATTGTTGATGAACTGCTGCAACTAATTTGTATGTACAATACACAACAAATGATACCCAGCTTACAAAATAATGCTATCATCAAAAAATTTCGAGGTGAAATTAAAATAGTTATGAAACAAATCAATTTAGATGGATGCACAAATGAATGAACTATTCACCATTTGAAGGGGAGTTGTAATGGTTACTCTCTGTTATGGAGAAAAAGGTGAATTTTTTTTCACCTTGTACCTCTAGTTTGGTAAAGCTCCAGCCTGCTCTTAGCTTCTAACAACAAAGTCTCTCTAGATTCATCTTGCACCATGTGAGCCTGCTTTGATGCCCAATCCAAGACAGTAAGCACCTCGTTTTGAGCCAACTCCTCGTTATCGGGCACATGCAATGCAATGTTGGACAGCAGCTCCAATGCCGGTATTTGCACTATCTGTTGCTCTCCAAAATAAACCAGCTGTATCAAATGCTTGATTCCACCTGCGCCTAGTATTGCTTTAGAGTGATCCACACGCAGGTAATTCTCGCTGCCTGCGAATTTGGTAAGGGCAATCACAGCTTCCCTTTCCACCTCTGGCTCTCGCTCATCCAGCAGCTGCACTAACGGCCCGATCATTCGCGTCTCAGAGTTCCTAAAAGTCCTAGCTAAATTCCCAATTGCTCTAAGACAGGGAGAAAGAAGGTCAGAATCGCCCTTTTCAATGACCCTTAACAACTGATCAACCACAGCCTTGCAGGCAGGAGAAGTAGGCTTGAATGCTGACCTTCTAAGATCAGGATCCATCTCAGCAACAGCAGTGATCTCCATCACCGCCATCGCAGAGTTGTATTGAATTTCAGGCGTACCCTTCTCTAACAGAACAGCAAAACAAAGCAATGCCCGCGACTCACAGATGCTCCTGCTGATGCCAGAATTACCCTTGGCAAGGTTCCATAAGGCTTTCGCAGCCATTGCCTTCATGTGAGCCTTGGTTGCAGGATCCTCCATTTCTCTCTCCCTTATCTTTCCCCCAGCAAAACTAGTAGTATGACTATGATGGCCGCAATTACTCCCATTTCCATTTCCGTTCCCACTCACATTGCTGTTTGCACTGAATGGGGTGGCACCAGCAGCAGGACCTGACTTGGCCTTGGCTTGAGCTTGAGCCGAAGTAACCAGACTATGCAGCTTACTTGGACTGCCACTACTATTAGCCATCGGATGAGTGATCTGAGACCTCTCCTCATCTTCCGATACCTTCCCTTTGCTACTACCGCTGTTATTCTGGCTGGCATTCGCAGCAGCAATAGCAACAGCGGCGTTGTGGATAGAAGCAGCACCAGTGGACTTGCTAGTGACAATTGCATACTTGCTATGCTCTTCAATGGTCTCAAACGCAAGATGCCCAACTAACAAACGCACGGCATTGTGCTGTGCGAAAATGTCCTGGCATTTGGAATAATGACTAGCCAACTCAGACACAGCCCACGCCACCATAGCCTGCACTTTCATGGGTCCGTCCTTGAGAATCTTCGCGAACACTGAACACACCCCTGATAGAACCATCTGCTCCACACTCTCAGGATCGCGGCCCAGCAGCCCTAAGGCTCGGGCCGCGTTATCTTGACCTTCCACTGTCTTCCCTTCTTTCAAAAGCTTCAAAAGCGGGCCAACACCGCCCTCTTCAATTATCAACTTACCGTAACGGTCGTTGTCCCGGGCTAAGGACACAAGCGAGGCAGCGGCATCCGCCCGATCGTCCACCGAGCCAATGGATAGAATAGAGATCTGCTCCCAAATAAGACAGAGGATAGGCTCGTTGGCGGCGATCGGGGGGAGGCCGCCACCAACCCCGCCTTCGTCGTCTCCTGCTCCCCCGGAAACACGGAGGAGCCAGGAGACGTCTCCGATAGAGTTTTCCAATTGGCCAAACATCTTGCGGAAGGCGGCGGCGGGGATGATGGTGAAGGCTCGCTTGAGAAGGCCATTGGCCCGGCACTTTTGCGCCACGGTCAAGGCCTTCTCAAGGACCTGATTGGTATCGTCGATGATTCGACGAGTAGGGCGCTCGTAAAGGTCAGAACTAGACCGAGCGGCCTGACGAAGCAGGTCGGAGAGTTTGGAGGTCTTTGACTTGAGCTCCAAACACTCCTGCTTGAAAGAAGCAGCCTCATCAGCCGCCTTGATAATCTGGTCTGCTAACTGGATTGGCCTCGTAAGGATCTGCTTAACCAAATCCGCCATCTTTCTTCAACTGGGATTAAAGTTGAAAGCAATTAGAGTGGGGTTGCAAAAACGTTCGGACGTATTGCCGCAATGAGCGCGGAAACCGATGAAGTCAAAAGAAAGTTGAAAGGACAGACACAAAATTAGCTGGCAATCTGAGTTGAAGATTTCAATGAGCAAAACAAATGTAAAAGACGTGGGATATGCCCTTACAATCACTCGTAGTTGGTTGAGACAAGTTCATATTTTGAGGGAAGAAACATGGAGAGTTTAGTCGTTCACTGGATTACTCACTTCTTCATCACATTATTTTAAACTAGGAAGATGAAGGGCAAGAGGAAACGGAGAGGGTCAGGGAGACTTGTTCTAGAAAGTGAAGCCAGGTCAAAGTCAGTAGCAACAACAGCAACTGCGACGACGCCGTCAAACGCCTCGCTTTGCTCTTTTTATATTAAATGGTAGTTGACTGTTCACGCCCTTCTTTTTCTTGTCATTCTTCACATGTTTACCTTATGGAGTTTAGGAGAATGTAGCGTAATATTTGACGTCATTTTCACCATTAAACTCCTCTCACTACACTTGTAATTGATTTGATGAGAGAGTCTATTGGGAGACTATTTATTATCTATTTCTGAATATTGTTCATTGCATAGTCTCAATTACTAATTCGTGGGGTTTATAAATAATGTAAATAGTAAATTTCTGTTTAAATTTTATTTGAACTTCACCTTGGATTTTATTTTTTTCTACTTTAAACTATTATTTTCATCCTCCAATCTAAACCTCATAGTTCTCTACACTTTAACACCCTCACGCTACCACCACCTAGAGCTGGACATATATGGGCCAGATGGACACGCGGATCGAGTAGGCACGACACGCCATCCACCCCAACCAAGCAATCCGTCAAACATCTTACCCCATATTTCCAGCCCCTTCTTCCCTTTCCTATCCACACTTGCTAGCCTTTCTCCCCATTTAGACTACCCATCTTCAAGCCCCTTGACCTCCTAAAATCTTATACTTATAAATTTATTCCAACTTATTGATTGACACTAACCCTGAACCCTTATCTTTTCTGCTGTGGAATTGCTTAATAATATTTTTCTGGAGCTCCATCATGTACTAGGTCCATTCCAGTCAAACAAAAAATGCAATTCTGAAGAGCATCCTGTATCAAAGAATGATGGATTAAAATAAAAAAAAAAAAAAACCTTCAAAAATACTGAGGATGATTGAGGCACGACCCCTACAACGCAACTCTATAGATTTGTTAGTTGGCCCTTTATAGATTTTATTTTTAAAATTAAATTATGTTGAGAGTGTTTTGTTATGAAAATTACCTTACTATATATGTGAAACGGTGAAAGTATAGGAATATGTTCACTTGACTTTAGACGTATTATATATAAGGTTTGATGTACAAGCAACAAAAGAATATGAATAAAGTATTATTCGATCTTAATAAAAATAAAGTTAAGGATGTGCTCCACGTATAATCTAATGCAGTTTAGAATTATTTTCTTGAAGTAGTTCAAAGTAAAACATACAAGTTTTATTGACATGAAATGCTTAAAATAATCAATATCACAAGCCCCGTGTAAACAAGCATCCTCAATTAATAAATAGCGTGACATCCTCCCACAAATGTTGCTTTTTTTTAAAAAAAAAAAATCAGATACAAAGTACATACAAATTTAAGAAAATGGAGAAAACACTACAAATCATTTCATTCTAATAAAATAGGATCATTATTAAAAATAAACTAGTTAATTCTAATGTTCTACTCTTATTACAAAAAATATTTAATTTATATATTTTTCTTTTTTCTTACAATTTTTTATAGAGAGTCAAGCAACACCAAATTTAAAAGTATTTGATAACTAAAATGATAGAATTGCACGATTCTTATCAAAACCGTGAAAAACGAGTTTATAATCCAATTGTAAAAGTTTTAGAACTTACAGAAAATGGATATTTAAAGTTAAAGCGGATGTTTTAATTAATATTAAGGACTATTATAATCCTATTAGACCCATAAAAAACTATTATTGAGATGTTTTAAAAAGTTCCAATATTAAGTACTTGATTTTTCCTATGCTCATACAAGAAAGTTTAAAATCATTCAGTAAATCATATTCAGTCTCTCAAAGCCCAAAAAATAAGGTTAAAATCCAATTATAAGAGTTTTAAAAATTGATTAAAATGGATGTTTAGAGCAAAAAGAACATGCCAAAGTGAATCATGGAAAGCATGAGCCAAAGGAAGAGGACATGGGTTTAGGCACATCCGTGCTTGAGGAAGCACGCCCATGCCTCTTAAGTTGAAGAAGGGTCGAGAGCTAAAAAAATGAATAAAATAAGGAGGCATGCATGTTTGTGCCTCATTCAAGCACATACATGCCTCTTTGTTGGAAAAGATCACTAAGCCTACTAAACTCTCTAAAGGAAGTTAGGCACGTCCATGCCTATTTTGGGCACGTTTGTGCCTCCCAAGTACTAAACCTAGGCAACTTCATTCCCTCTCAGAAATTGCAATTAAGCTATTCTAACTATATGCGCGATACTAGGCAAATCCATGCCTATCCCTTCCAAGTTTGTTCCCTAGTGTTTTAAGTCTCGATTTTAGCGAGTATCTTCTCAACTTTGTAAGGACTCTAATCTTAGTGTAAATAAAGGAAACTTATTATTTTATAAAGATCTAAGCCAACATGATCTTTCGCACCCCACTCAAGGTACGCTGATGAAAGAAGGTCAGAGTCATGAACAAGAAAAAGCGTTGATCGGGTATGCCGATAGGAAGGAAGCTGGTCTTTCTCAATGATTTGGGCGAGGAAGAATTGGAGATTCAATTATTAGATTTCATTGCTATAGTTTATTTTTATTTGTAAAGAAGGTTGTATTAGTCTCTCAAAAAAATTTTTGGCAGCTAATAAAAGAAAGCGATAAAGACCTTACCCATTATTCCTAACTTGAACCGCTAGGTTATGGGCCAAACTTATAGAAGACCTAAAAACTTTAGGCACAAAAATCTAAATAAGAAGCTTTTGAACAAATATCCAAGATCAATGGTCGGAACTCCTTAAAGGTTATACCAGGGTTCTAAATTGCTTATCCTGCTTTAGAACAGTTAGAACGAATCACACACTGCTTTCCTCTTTTGATGGCTTCTTTGATTCCCCTTCATATTGCCAAGAGCTCCGCCTGAAGAGGATTGGAAGCCTGAACCCTTTCTCCTCCTCCTTCTTTCCTACCATTAATGGTATGTATCATCCAACCAATACCCGCCTGAACTGTTGTGACAATCAAACTTTTTTTGACATTCTTCCAAGCCCCGTCCACTTCAACAATGAGAAGTGAACTCCCTTAAAAACTTCCCTTGATCCAGCAAAGGAATAGTGGTTGAGTGGAAACTTGGACCTTGCAACCTTTCTGTAGTTGATCATTGACATTACTAGTCCTTAACATCCATTCCTTGAACAACCTGAAGACTAAACGTGGATTAGGGAGACTTCCTTTGAAGCATACTTCAATTCTATGCTTTCAGATGCACCAGATAAAAAAAGACACTAGGCCACTCTTTGTTGTGATTGGCCATCATCTTGGACCAGAAAAAGCTAACTAGTTCCTAACCCAATCTTTAATCCCTGACTCAAGACTAGAGATTCTAATCCCCATAAAATAACTTAGCCAAATGCGCTTAGAAAACTCACGGTCCCGTATCAAATGTTCTAGAGTCTCCACATGCTGATTGCAAATGGGACATTCTGGCTCAAGTTGGATTCCTCATTTTCGTAATTTCGTCTTCACTGGTAAAGCTATATTGAGCAGCTTCCTCCTAAACAAACAATTCTTGGCATAACTTTTATTTTCCAGATAACTTTCCAGAATGTCGAAGGACCTTCGGAGGTGAACTGGCGAGGAGGATCAAAAATATGTGTGGTGCAGAAAACAACATCTAGACTTGATAGTGAAATCTTCCGATTTTGAGCTTCTCCAAACCGTAGAATCTGGAATATCCCTTGTCTGATATGGATATTCAAAATGTCAAAGGTTATTTCCTTAGAAAACAATCTCTAGACTTTCCTTGCATCCTAAATTTTTTTTAATCATAGGGTCAGCCACCCAATTGGGTCTTAATTCCCCATGTAGTAACTTTGAGCTTGTTATAGTTGCTTCTCCATGGGGGAGCCATTTGTCTCGCTCAATCCTAATGGAATCTCCCCTACCTACCACTTTTCCAACCCTTTCTTTCATAACATTTGAAACTGCGACAAGACTTCTGTATGCCTATGAGGCCAAAGTGATCTTTCGCCCTTCGCTTGCAAAAGCCAAAGGGAGGCCTTTATATCTGCCCTTGATGACCTGCGCACAAAGACTTTATGGTTCCTTTTGAAGTCTCCACGCTTGCTTGAAGATCATGGAGACATTAATGTGAGACGTATACTTTAAACCCATTCCTTATTGCCACTTTGGAAGTTGTAAGAGTGTCGTTTTCCTCCAATAAACAGGCTTCTTCTCACTTGAGGAACTCCACCATAATTTCATAAGTGTGGAATTGATATTTGTCATTAGTTTCTCGGGGAATAGATAGATTGTCAAGACATGGGAAGCCAGAGAAACCAGAATAGCATTTATAAGAAGAGCTTTCCCTGCCTGATTGAGATTGCAAAACTTCCACGTTGAAATTTTTTGAATGATACGATCATGAATGGAATCAAGTTTGGAGCATGACCTACCATTTTATTCCATTGGAAGCCTAAGATATGACCCAAGACCTTCCTTCTGCTACCCCAAGAGGTTTGCGCATGAACTTCATGAATCTTATGGGTGTATTGGGAGAAAAAATGATGGATGATTTCTCCGAACTAATCATTTCTCTAGAAATATTACAGAAATCATCAAGAACTTCTTTCATCATCTTGCAAGAATCCGGCGTGGCTTTGAAGAAGAAGAAGAAAACATCATCCGTAAAAAATAGGTGATTGATTCTCAAAGCCCCTCTTCCAATTTTAAGACCTTTAATCATATTACCCTCATCCAAGCCAAAAGTTGAGAAGAAAGAACTAGCATGCAGAGAAAGAACAGATATGGGGAAAGTGGGTCACCTTGTCTTAGTCCCCTAGATGGTGAAAAAGTTTCGGTCGACTCACCATTGATGAGGATGGAGTACGAAATCGAAGAGATGCACTGGAACACTAAACTCAACCAAACATCAGGGAAATTCATATCTTGAAGGACCTGAATAAGAAAATCCCAGCAAACTCTGTCATAATCTTTATTAACCTTCAGAACCGCCGCAAAGTCTTTCCCTTTCTTTTTCCTTTTAATCCAGTTCATCATTTCATGAGCAATAAGATAGTTATCAAATATAAGTCTCCTTGGCACAAAGGCATTCTGAAATTCACTAACGATCTCTTTCATGACAGGCTTAAGTCTCAGAACCATACACTTGGATACAATCTTATAGATTGAATTGCATAAGCCTATGGGGCGGAAATGATTAACAGTCTCTGGAGTGTGACATTTTGGAATAAGCGCAATAAAAGTCTTGTTCCAGTCTCTAGAAAGTCGAGCTCCATTAAAGACTCTCAAATTTTGGATCTCGTTACAATGCAAGTATCCACTTTTCTTCAATGATTTGCTTTATGTTTATCTTTGCAACGAGTGAGTAGTTTTTAATCTAGAGTTTGGATGAATCCTAATATGGATTAATGTATGTTTGATCCCAATTCCCAATCTCCCTCACTTTTATTCAATTCCTCTATGCTAGGGTAAGTGTTATTCTCATTGATAGACTAGACATAGTTTATTTAATGGAGGGGATTAGGTTCAAAACAACGGTTGGTTCATAATCAAGTTTAGAATAATCCTAATTTAAAGTGTGAACGCCGTCACGAGAATAGATGACGTGATCATTGGGATGTTTGAATATGGTGTTTAATGTGTCTCTTTTGCATGACTCTATAACAATAGGTATAATTGGATTCGAGGGAAACCATTGATACCACGAAATTTTTAAAAATTACTATTCAAAATAAACAAGACAAGAGTATAACTAAATTACCTTCAAGGGTTTCATTTTTTGGTGAATCTAGCTTGCTTTGCGATATGAAAATGTTTATTAGTTAGTTCTTCGGATTACTCTTTCTAGCAATCTCAATCAATTAGTTTATGTTTTACATAAAAGCAATTAAAATTGAGCAACAATTTAAATGACAATATATAAAAGTGATTCAATCTCAAACCTTAAGTACTACCTAACCTTGATCAAGATTTTATCATTTCAAATTTTCGAGTAAGTTGACATCCACAAAATCAGAACTTAATTTTCGAGTAAGTTGACATCCAAATCAACATCCAATAGGAAAATGTGAGATCGGTTCACCACAACTTTATTCAGATAAATTAACAGACATCAATCTCGTATAAGAATTTGCATAATACCTGCCACATTGCACGACGTGATGTCTCAATTCTTTCTATTACAGGTTTGCTGATAGGCAACTACTGCAGAAAATAATAGTGAAACACTGAAACTAGGCTGTTATTCAAAAGTCACGGATCATATACTCCGCAGTAGAATTTAGAATAAAATCTCGAAGGTATAACATATGACAAGATAGAGCTATCAGTGAGCTCCTCAAGGAACTTTCATGGAGACAAACAATTTTAACGTATTCAAAAAATGGCGATGTACTTTAATATTATCTTGTTCAGACTTCCATTTTTATTTTGTTTTCTGGTTTTTGTAAATCTAATTTAGCCACTCAAAAAAGGGCCTCTGATTGACAAGATCACAGTTAATAGGCGGTCCTGTCCATTATTACCATGTGTATTTTGTTCTCAACAGTCTGAGTAACAATGATGTCAATCAATGGCCCGTCCACTATTTCAGTTTTTTTTTTTTTTCTGAGAGTTTTTTGTTTGACGTGATTGTGTTGGAAATTTGGAACTAGAAAGGGGTATAGTGACTATTCGGTCACTTTCAACTTACTGTCATTTTCAGAAAAGAAAAAAGAAATCACTGTTATTTTGTTGTAATAAAATTTACAACTAGAAAAATATCAAACTAGAAACTCTATCGGCAATTTTCAATAGAATTTATACATAAAAAGTGCAATCTTGTATATATATAGCTATCTTGAAAACCATGCAAAGTAATATATAAAATACGCTGTAGTAAAAAGAAATATCATACTCCGTATTAGATAGCGATGTCTTAATTTTCATGTTCATAATTTACGAGGACTAAGCTTACCAAAGCCAGGGTTATAACCGCCAAGGTGAAACACTGATCCGGCCCCTAGTGCTGAGTGCTCTATCAAGTGTGAATCTATCAAATGCGGTCTGGTTGTCTGAGAGAGAGGGATCACTAATAAGTAATAACTGATTGCACGTTTAATAAAGTTGAAACCAATTGAAATAGGCAATATATTAATGGAAAACGAAGTTGGATTTATGTGAAGATGGCTCCAAGGTCGTTCTGTCTATAGTGAAGCAACTTTTAGCGTCACTACTATTCTAAGCAGCAAAAGACCTTATAATAGCTTCCATATATGATATGAGTTTATGGCTATCAATAATAATGTATGATACTATTGAGTAGTGATAGAGTGATACGTCCACTGTATGATGAGCTGTTATAATGACACATTGCATTCCTCCAAAAGCCAGTTCATACCGCTCAAATTCAATGGTTGGACAGTGTACCCCCGGGTGCACCATGCTCATGGTACATCCGCTCTAAAAAAATGTATATAGAAAATATATATAGTACCCGGATGCACCTTCTAATTTGTGGCTCAAATCCAGCCCACGACCACGTTTTAGTCCCTCTAGGTGCGGTCTTACTCTTACTACAGGCCTTACCCTCTCACTCTTTCTTCCACAGTAAATTTACTGTGGAATACGAAGCGAGAACTTGAACACGTGAAATATGTTGTGTACATGTACATCTACAACGTCTTCAGAAGATGCAACAGACGTGGTATTTCTTAGGTTTATTTATGAGAGGATGGTTAGGTTCGAATGGTTGTATCTGACTTGTGATGAGAAAATCGGAGCACAAACCAATGTAACCATGCCATATAGTCGAATCCATTGGTATTATTGTTGTTCGCAAAGCTCAAAGGGCTCACTACATTTGATCTTTTTAACCACTTTGCCCGAAGCTATTCATGCAAATTAAATTAACTTTAGTGAGCATGATATTGATGAGCATGGTATGTAGGGTTTTGTTTCCTACTGAAAATTTATATCATCCAAAACATAATAATGTAATGTTACTTCATTTTTGTTGAATTATTTGGTACTATTGGTAGTAATCATTTGTTCATATATTTTTCACAAGAAAAAAAAAACTTCTTTTTAGTTACGTTATTTATCCTGAATCTTTTCATTAGTGTCTGGTCACACATGTACCAGGGGTAACTAGAAAGTTGTTGGCAGTCGAACCAGTTCTCTTTAGCTCTGTCTCTTGTTCAACCATTTTCTATATGGAGTATTATCTTTCAAGAATCCAACTGCCGTGTGCTGATGAATATATGCAGCCAAGCACGTAGCTTATAATCGTACGTACAATTGCAGTGTGCTGATGAAAATATGCAGCCCACGTTTTCATTTTAGTCCGCAAAAGCACACCATGCGCAGTAAAATGGAATTAATATCTTGTTCACTTTTGTGAGTGAATTCAACAGTAAAAGGGAAATAGAATAGAAGAATTAAAATAAAAAAAAATAAAAAAATAGAGTTCGTAAACGATTAATGCATGCCTAGGATGGACAATAAACTCATAGAGTCGCAGTCATGAAACCCATTGATTGCAGGAAAAGATACATTTCAGTGTTGAGAAAATGGCATATTTTTGTATTATTATCGCAATCAATTGTCAAATAGGCACTATGTCATGCATTGTGTGATTGTGTCCCCTTACTAACTTAAACATTGTGCAAGAAATGCCTAGGCATCTAAGGCAACCAATACGAATTTATTCTATTTATTTCATTGGAGTAAAATTACCTACTTTTTTACTTCTTAGTCAAGTAGAGTTGATGAGAAAAAAAAAATGGTGGCTTCAATTATATAAGATGTGAGGGTAAAGTTTTGTTCTCTTACTATTTTTTTTTTTTTTAATTCTTTGAGTTTGCTTCATACTATAATTGGTCCTATATATATCAAGTTGTTCCTTTGAGTTTGCTCCATATTACATTTAGTCACATAAATCACAACTTTACTCTCAAATCTTATATATTTGGTCCCACTAATTGCTTTCTCTATCAACTCTACTAAATATAAAAAATAAAAAATAAAAACTTCACCAATACAACAAATAAAAGGAAATACTTATTAGTTATCCTACAATAACTACTCGATCTCACATCTTTTACTTTGTAATACTTCCTCCATTACAAATAATCTTTCTACAACTAGGAACTTATATCAAAGATTTTAGTAGGCAGGCTAATTAATTAAGTTGTTTTGTTAGTAGTGTAGAAATAAGAATTCAAAAAGTTTATGAGAGATCGGATATAGTTAGTCAAAGGGTGCAATCATGCAAATCTGACATTGTGGGATGGTTAGGTGAGTTTAATTTCCATTTTAAACATTATTATAGTAAAGAGGTACATGTATATTTTCTGTGAACAGATAAAGTATGTAGTCCGTTATAGACTAGTAGCAGTAGGATTTAGAAAATGACTAATACCTCTATTCTTAATTTTTTTTTGCTCAGTTTGATTTTTTTACGGTCTCTAATATATTACTTAAAATATTTTTATCTTTAAATTTATATGATAAAAAATTATGATAACTTGATATTCCGAAAATTTACATTGAGATGCATCTAATAAAATTTTACTTTAATATATTATTTCTAATAAAATGATGAGAATTTATGGTCAAACTTTTTAAATTTTGACTCCATTAATATTAATAGAGCAAAAAATAAAGGAAAGAAAGGAGTATTTATCAATGAAATTGAATTGAGCTATATGGCTATAATAATGTCTAATAAGTGGAAATAAATTGAAGGTAAAAGATTACGAGATAAATAATGGATTATCTACAAGATTGACTCTGATGTTGAAGATTTAAAGATTTGATATACTCCCTCTAATTTTTTTTTTTTTTTATGTTTTCTCGTTAATCTATAGATTTTATAGTCAAATTTTGACAATGAATTCTTCCTAATTTATAAAAAAAACATAAATATACGAGTGATTAAAATATTCGTCTCAATGATATTTTTCAAATATCAATTTTTTATAATTTTTTAAACATATAATTAAAGATATTTAAAATTTAAGTTTGCTTTGATATTTACGCAAAAACAAATATAAAAAAAAGATGGAAGGAGTATTAACTATGTGTACGAATTAATTAGGAAGATCAAGAAGAAAGAAAAGTTATGTAAAAGAGTGAAAAATAATATATTGATTATCATATATATATTTATCACGATCATTTTTTGTTGATTACGCTCAAAAGAGTAATGAGTGAAAATGAAGATATAGTATGGTTTTATGTGCATAACCTTCGAGAATGTCCGGTTACGAATTTTAATTGCATGAGGGAAGAATGGAAATTACATGCATGCATGAACTTTTATGTTTCGGAGTATAAACTTCATTGCTTAAACGGAAGCTATGTTTCGGAGTAATTACACCAGCTGGCTTCTCGTTTTTGTAGTCCGGTTAATTGTATGATTAGAGGATCAATTACTTAAGGTTGAAATTGCCACGTACTATAGTAAGTGATCGATCAAGAGTTCTGAAGACATTTCGACCCTACTAGTTTTCTATCACTATGATTCAAAATTTTATGTTAACTTAATCTTAAAAAATACTCCGTCCGTCAAAAATTGTCCAAGTACGAGAAACAACTTTTCTAATACACAATGAAAAATCTTTGAAGAAATAATTTAAAACGGAAAATATCTCAGAGAATTGAATAATTTTTAAAGACAATCTCAAATGAAAAAATAGGACAATCTTTAAAATCGGAGTACGTAAATATTCCAAATCTAGCAGACTGTGGACGCAACATAGGATTAGCTTTCTTTCCAATCACTTAAACAAAAGGAAATTGGGAAAAAACGAAGTAGCTTGGCTGCTTGGTAAGAGTCTACTTTATTGGGCTGAGTGAGGGGGTGAAGTTAAAATGCAGTAAATAGTAATTTAACTTATGGGCTTCTTATAAAAGGGTAAGAAGACATGTAAAAATATAATTTATTATTATTTTTATTTATTACTATAATTATTAAAAAGTAAAACTAAATAAACATGTCATATTTTCATATATATATATATATATATTAAAAAAATAAGAAATATAGTATTGTAACTTCACAACTTATAATTTACAATTTTTATATTATTAGATTTAGTGTTAGAATGTATTTCATAACAAGATTTATTTATAATTTATATTAAAAAAATCCTCTTAAGTTACAAAATTTCGTGTATATGAGTCTAATTAAGACTCGCTATTTAAAAGCTAGTTATATTTATGACCCAATATTGTGAGATTCAAAAATCAATTGAAATGGACATTGATAGTTGAAGTAAATAGTTCTAATCACCTTTTATGGCTTAGTTTTTCTCTCACAAGGTCCAAAATTTACGAAATTAATGAATTGAAACACACTATTTTTTATATGTTTCGAAAAAGTTCAAATATTGAAATAAAGGTATATGATGATTCCTGGTGCCATGTACAAAGGTTTGGACCATTATTCAAAACCTTATTCATGGACTCCAAAGGTCTTAGAAACAAATTTATAAGAGAATTGTAATTTGAAAATATGGAGTTGATTTTACAATTAAAGTAGATAGTTCTAATTATATCTATAGTCTAATATGACCCTATAAAACCCATTATAAGCATATCAATATATTTCTTCATTGAGTGCGATACTGTCTTAAATGACCAATTTTTGAAGGTTTATAATATATTATTTTTTTTATATATTTTTGAAATTTTTTTAAAATTATAATAAAGGTACATGATACTTCCTAAGGTGATATGAGAAGATTTTGAAATCTTTCGATAATTTATATTCAATCTCTAAAGGCCTAAAGTGAGTTTATTATCCAATTATAGGAGTATTGAAAATCGCTTTAAATGAGTTTTTAGATTCAAAGTAGATGACTCTAATTACTCATATGGCCCAATATGACCATATAAGATTAATGTATCCTCGCACTAAGTCCAAAATTATCAAAATGGTCGAATTTTTGAAGGTTTATACATAGTTTTGAGATATTTTCGAAAAATTTTAAACTTAAAAATAAAGGTATTGGATATACCTAGGGTCATACAATAAAGTTTATAACAATTAAACACATTTGTTCTCTAGATGCCTTAAAACAAGTTTAAAATCCAATTATATGTGTTTTAAAAATTGATTGAAATAGGTTTTGTTTTTCTAATCACTTGTAAGGTCAACTATGACTTTATAGTACTCATTAGAACGGAGCATATTAAAGTGTTGTCTATCAAATCACAAATTGTTGAAAATAATCACTTTTAAAAATATTTTTGAAAAATTTCGAAATTATAATAAAGTATAAAAAAATTTCAATGTCATATAAAAAAAGTTGGAATAAATT
The DNA here is from genome assembly GCA_026401315.1 of Dysphania ambrosioides. Taxonomy (NCBI): domain Eukaryota; kingdom Viridiplantae; phylum Streptophyta; class Magnoliopsida; order Caryophyllales; family Amaranthaceae; genus Dysphania; species Dysphania ambrosioides. The sequence continues at coordinate 8,436,536 of CM048658.1, read as the reverse complement.
ATTCAATATTTTATATTCATCTCCAAAGACTCTGAAAGGAACATATAATGTTCCTAGGGTTAATTTGGATTATTATAAATAAACACTTAGTTGCCAACTAAGAGTGCAAAGAGTATAATATATAATTTTTTATAATTCCTTGCTTCTAGAACCGTCGACATACATATGAGTGACCAATATATAGATAGAGACGAGGATATTCCCCCGTAAGATAGAAGGGAAATATGAAAAAAAAATATATAGAAAAAAGGGATAGAAACTAAGAAGTCTAGGATCATTAAAAAAAAATTAGGAAAAAGAAAGATTCATGAAAGAGACTAAAAAATAAGTTGATTGTTAACTTTTAGAAATTAGAAGCGTGGACAAATTATTTCATCCACACAAGAAAAGTATATCCCCAATTGTTATTATTTCTATAAAATAAAATACATCTTAAACTATCGAATCCTGTTATTGGTCAACTAACAAATAATGTCTTAAATCTTGATACAACCCTCTTAATCCCTACCTAATCTTGGTTATGATTGGTTAGCCAACTTTGCTAAACTTATATTAAACGTCATTTCTACAAAAACGAGTTCGTCTTGATAGAGTTTAATAAACATAAACGACGAAGAATTAGATGGGTATTTTGGCTTTTGTTATTATAATATCATGTATATTGTAGTGTACTTTGGAAGTATGTAACGATCAAAAACTAAATTGTCTAAAAAATTAATGTCATGGTACAAGTTTAATAAGTATATTTCGTGTTAATTGCAAGTTGACGAGGAGAGCATCAACTGCAATCTTATCATCAAACCTTGTATTGGTGCAGTATGTTGTCATTGGAATGAATAATCTACATTAATAATAAATTAATATAGTGAGTGGGATGTTCTCCTTAAAAATATAATATAATTTGGCACATTGTCATTGTTGCTTGTTAATATTAATCGTAACTCGTAAGTAAGAACATTTCCAGTGGATTCACATATTTTGCTGTGTGCAGCCTAGCTTGTTAATAAATGTGCGCTTCACTCATCCTAATAAAACTCGAGGAAAATAGATGTGGAATATTTCGTGTTTAGACAACACAACCACAGCTACTCTAAAATTGGTGTCTTCATTTAATACTCCTTCTACCCTTACAAATCGCCCCTCTCTTATCTCTACAGTACGTTTTCGGTTTGGTCCTCAGTTATATTATGTAATGGGAAACCCTTTAATATCCTATAGTTCGTATTCACGAGATATGAAAGATCAATATAATTTGAGCAAAGTAATCAATCAAATCAAACTCAATGACAACATTTAAGATAACTACAATCTTATATACGGAGTACACATTAAAGAAGATCATTACATATTACATTCTCCATATAATATGCTCTCCGCTTCACCTTGATATTCAAACCATCACTCTCACTCAAACTTTAACCTAACTACTGCTGTTAGTCAACTTAACTCCACCCATTATTTACAGCCACCAAAGTCAGAACAACACCTAACACTCTATGCAGTTAATACTGAAAAAGGTCAAAAAAAAAAATTTTACATTGTCCAGACTTGACTTTTTTCAAAAATTGTCAACACCAAAAATTTCACCAACACTGATCCGTCTCCCAATTCCGCCTCGGAGCACGACAAAACGATGTCGTCGGAGAAGCTGACAAACCAGGGAACGATCCTGCCGGCGGTCGTAGAATCCGCAACAATTTACGATCATAGTCGGCGCGCTTTTCAGGATCTGACAACACAGAATATGCGGCATGAACGCTCATGAACTCATCGGCGGACTTGATCTCTCCTCTAGCGGCGGCGTCAGGGTGGCAAGTCCTCGCGCGCCGTCGATACGCCGCCTTGATCTCCTCGTAGGTTGCACCGATCGAGATCTCCAGCACCTCGTAGAACGAATTGGCGGCAGTTTCCGGAGAGGCGGTGGCAGCGACGGAAGGAGGGCGTCGGAATCGGAGAGTTTCCGGCGAAGACGACATATTTCCGGCGAATTGATTGGGATATTTGAAATGGACGGAGGAGAATGAGGCGGAAGAGGAGAGAGAAAATGAGAGCATTGGATGGAACGGAGGGCAGGTTTCGGGTGAGAAGTGGTGCAACGAATTTAGGTGGGAATGGTGGGGCACTTTTTAAAGGGTACAACGAATTGGCCTATTTTTCTTATTTTTATTGGATTAGATTTGTTTTGGTCGTAACTCATGATTGACAATTATGTTTTCCCATTGGTTTATCTATTTAACATGGATTTTTATCTTTTTTTTTTTTTTGCCTCACTTTTTAGCTATTTTCATACTATTTTTGGATTTGATCAAGTGTAATTATCATTGACCCTAACTTTGATTAAAGTAATTGATGTTATGAAAGTGCATAATGATTAAAATTAAGGCACTATTTTATTTTATGTAAAGAGAGAGTAAACTTGTTAAGAAATTAATGACTCCATAACAAGTTCAATATGTAAGAAGGCAATTAGATATAATTGAATACAATGCCTAGTCTTTTTATAGATATACTGATAAACCCAGCTAATGACAAAGATATTCAACAACAATTGTAAATAGTGTTATAGTGGCTACTTGAATGTTTAACTGTAAGAACACAAATAAGAACCTTCTCCAACATATTCTATGACAAATTCCCCTTGCTTAATCTCTTCATCAGCGACAATATTAATGTCTGATCCACATTTCTCAGTCTTCAAGCAACCCATAATCTTCCGTTGGTGTTTTTAGAGATCAAAAGAAACATACAATTACATGGAATAGTCCAACTTCAAAGTTAAAAACTAGCATCTTCTAGCAAAAGCATACAAAAGCAAAAGGGTATAAATTCAATGGGCCAGAAAAACACTAGAGGATGTTCCCATCAATCCATCCTTCATTTTTTGTAGACATACAAGAAACAGGGAGGTGAATATAGAAAACAAGACAAAGCCAAAATTACATCTGCATATTGCAGGTTACCACAAAGGACTATTTGTTGTCTCATCCTATGTGTTATGGCATAAATAAAACATACTCCAGTACATATTGATCTTGTGACAAATAATTACATTAAACTTTTGAAAAAAGTAACACAAGAATACGTTCAAGAGTAACAAAAATATATACTCCTGCAGTGGTTTGAGGAACAGTTTCAGGAACAGGAAGAGAGGAGCATCCCCGCAGCTAGAAAAGCAATTTTTTGGCTAATTCACAAATATCCTCTGCCAGCAAATGAACTTTCAGCCAACCACTAAGGCAATAATGTTCACCCAAATAATACTACACACATACAATCGATGTTATTGCAATGAACGTGGAGTGCAGAACTGATTGTTGTTATATCCTCCTTACCAGTACAGGTATATCAATTCATAAGGGAAATCCTATACAACAATTTCTAGGTAGACGAGGATAAATGTAAGATGATCATGATCATTTTGCGGAGGAAGAAACAAGTATTTTCCTCTCAGTACAATAAGTTTGCATTCTTCAACAGTTCAAATTCATACAAATGGCCTATAAACTTCCAAAAGCACTAAAAAACCATACTAGTCTCAGCATAGATTCCATTTCCACATTTTACCTTGTTATAAAGATATGATCAGATACAGCTGCATGCTACCTATTGCAAAATGACTAAAAACTTCCAAAAGCAATCAATCTCACCCTTTGAGATAACTAACTATGTCAAGAAAGCCATAATTTCCCTCAAGCATAAAACCTCTAATTCACATCTTGATAGAGTAGAGGCAAGAAAATATACTGATGACTGCCTGACTGGCAAGACTTTTTCTGCATACTGGTGGCGGCAGAAAATATTTGATCTTTTTCAGGATTATGCTGCTTATGCAGAAGATAGTATAACAGACTTGTTCTGCATAGTGGTGGCAGCAATACTGCTGTCACTTAAGCCAAAACCAGGGATTTCTATATTTTTGTAATAGACTAGTCCACTATCAGAAAAAAAAAAAACTAACAATTCTTAAAATTCATGGTTCTCTAAATATGGATTCGAGATTAATATTTTTCTACTAATTAAAGTTAACCAAAAATTAAAAACTCTCTGTAGATAAGCAAGCAGGATATACAATTATTACTTCCTCAGTAGCATTTATAATATGTAGCTAAGCTAGACTACAAAAAGATATACATATACATCTGTGACCTGTAAATTTTCTTTTTTGACGTTTAGTCATTTTAACTTCACAAATGTATCAGGCTTTTGTTTAAGCCAATCTTCACTTCAATTAAACACTTGTCAGCATGACTGCATTGAGCTACTCGGCCACGGATGGAACCCAACCAAAACCACACAGAGGGAAAACTATGAGTATTAATAGAAGAAATCTAAGAGGTAATTAATTAAGCTCAAACACAATTCGCAAAGTATACTCAGATCCAAAAATTTCTACCAAATTAAGCTTTAAAAAGTCTAATGCCTTAATTGTGGTGCATCACAAGTTAATTATCTAAAACTACTAAGGTTAACAACTATTGAGAACTGAAGTCCACAATGCTTAAATGGCATCACGTAAACAATTTAAACATCCAGTGTTCAAGCAACCATAGAAGATCCACCAGGTCAGCCAACAGCACATAGCAGCTGGACTGTATCATCAGAAACAAAGATTTAATGCACATCTTCACGAGACAAAGAAAAGAAAAAATGCTCATTCTATGTATCTTAATGATCAAATAGAAAAACAGACAAAACAAAAAGACCAAGGTTGTATCCTGTGCTAATCAGCCACAAATAAGTCTATGTGATACTATGAAATAGAAATACTTACCCACAGTGACAGTCTCAGTGCCACAGGAAGCATCATACCCTGTAGATGGACCACAACAGCAAAAGATGCCATCATCCTGATGGCGCTTCTCTGGTTTCTTGGTCTTATATATATGAATATATCTAGGTTTGTTAAACATAAACAAAAAGAAACGGAGAAAGCAACGCTTGACAGTGGTTTTAAGTGAACTTATCACATGTTAAAGCTTGAGAACGGGTAACATGAGATAAAATTCAGTTTTTAACTTCAGATTTCAGTTTTAAATTAAGATAAAACCGCTATCGATTTTAACATAGCCCAAAAAGTCCAAGTTACTCGGTGCATTGACTTAAAACCGTTGTCACTAGCAGTGGTTTACACCCGAATCTAGCCAGAATGTCATTTTTCAAAATATTTTTGAAAGGGGTAACTTTTTGAATTTTTTTTGAAAAAAATGGTTAAAAAAAATTGGTCGCCCTCTACAGGAGGCTCAGCTAAATATGAAGTATAACTTGTCATATGCAGATTAGGAAAATATTTTGAGAGGTTAGAAAGTAGTTAAACTACATATCCCTTCTATAAATAAGAGTAACATCACAAATTCACAAGCCCTCCATTGATTTTCTAACTTATACAAATCCAGAGAAAACTACGCATGAAAGAAAGCATATTTTGGTGAATACTACGTTTTATAAAAATATATGAAGAAGATGGCCGTTTAGTTAACCATTATGGGATTTCAAACTCAACTGGCTAGCCCAACTGCGTTGTCAACTTGTTGAATACATTCCCAATCCATTCTGCAGACTAACGAAATAAAAGTAGAATGTAAAGAGAGTAATGAATGCCAAAAATACGTGTTTCTTTCATTATTCAATCCAATTGATATATATATATATATATATATATATATATATATATATATATATATATATATATATATATATATATATATATAGTACAATTTGTTTCTACTATATTACAGCTTTCAAAAGATATTATTATGGTAAATCTTATCATATACCTTAACAATATCTTAACACCCCTAAGTTGGAGCATGGTAAGGATTGAGAATGCCCAACTTGGACACGAGACAATCAAATTGGGATATCAGCTCGTAGTGACTCGGTGGACACATACGAAGGTTCAATAGTCCCATATGTAATGCCATCACGCACAAATAACAATCAATTTCAATATGTTTTGTGCGCTCATAAAACACCGGAATCATTGCGATATGAAGAGCCGATTGACTATCACAATAAAAAGGAATAGCCTTGTGATGATGTACTCCAAGACTTAACATCAAACCCCACAACCACTTTAACTCACAGGTAACAATAATCATGGATCGATATTTCGCTTCTGCCAATGATAGAGAAACAATATGTTGCTTCTTTGTTTTCCTAGAAATAGGAAATCAACCTAAAACCAACCAACGAGTCAAAGAACGACTTTGACGGGTAACGAACATGCTGCCCAATCCGAATTACACTATCCCTGTAGAGTGAACGACCCTTAGAGCAGCCTCTCAATGCACGACTTGAGGTTGTTGCATGAATTGAGAAAAAATGTGAACTGAGTAAGTGAGATCCGGTCTCGTCATTGTAAGATATACTAGCCTCCCTACAAATGGTCGATACTTCTCTGGATTCGTGAGCAATGGTCCTTCTGCTTGCCCTAAACGGTGATTCTACTCAATCGAAAAACCACCTGGTTTTGCTCCCAACAATTTGATTTCCGAAATTATGTCAAGAGTGTATTTGCCTTGACACAAAAATAATCCGGAGTCCCTGCAGGCAACTTCAATACCAAGAAAGTATTTCACAAGTCCAAGATCTTTCATTTTGAAGCAGTTACTCAGATACTCATTAAAAGCGAACAATGCAGCGAAATCATTCCCATAAATTATCAGATCATCGACATACACCAACACATTTATTTGAGTAGGACCTTAGTGAAAGTAAATAAAGAATAATTAGAGTAGGATTGAAGAAATACATACTCTTTTAAGGCTGCAAGCAACTTTGCAAATCTGCACCTTGAAGCTTGCTTCAAACCATACAAGGAATTTCGCAAAACAACAGACCAAATTTGGATTTGGAGTTTTAAACCCAGGAGGCAATTTCATGTACACTTCCTCCAGAAGATCTCCAAGAAGAAATGTATTATGAACACCCATTTGATGAAGTTCCCAATTTTTTGACATGACAACAGCTAGAAAGGCTCGAACAATGGTCATTTGTAACGGGTACGGAAGTTTCATTATAATCAATACTAGGTGTTTAATGATATCCCAATACAACCAATCTCGATTTTAGCCTTTCAACATCACCATTTGAGTGAAATTTCGTACGATAAACCCATTGACACCCCATGGCACGTTTTCCAAAGTCCAAGTCTCATTTTTCTCTAAAGCTTGAATTTCTTCTTGCATTGATTTTTGCCAACCCTCATGCCACATTGCATCTTTGAATGATTTTGGATCCTCATCCGTAATGATGGATGCCAAAAACATACAATAATTTACTGAAAATTGTCACAAGTAATGTAATATGCTAAAGGGTAAGGAGTACTTGAGGAGAGCTTTGGAGACGGAGGATAGAGAGTTGGACTTCCTACAACAATAGTATGAGTCATAAAATCACGCAACAAAACAGATGGGATTTTATGCCGATGGACCCGACCTAGTTGTGGGGAATTTCCAATAGATGGAAGCTCAGGAGGAGATGTTGCTATGGATGGTGAAGCAGGGAGCTCATGTTCCAGTATAACAAAATCCTGGTGAGATTGAAGTTAGGCCGGCTGGCAAGTGTGTATAATGGCGGCATCCTCGATGATTAGCGGTTGGACCAATTGGAACTTCAATATCCTTTGTCAAGATCTCCTCGTCATCAATACATATAGCAAAATTGGGGTGAATGCCCGTACTACCACAGTACCACTCATAGGCACAATATCATTCGAGTAAATATTTGCAGTTTGCTACATCAGAGTCAATGAATGGGAAGATATCCTCAAAGAATTTTACATCCCGGGAAATGAAAAATTCCCTTGTATCAAAATCAAATACTGTCCAACCCTTTTTACTGAATGGATAACCCAAGAAAATACACTTCCTACTCCGACTTTGCAAATTTATCTCCGATCCCTTAATCTTTTGATTATGAGCAAAACATAAGCAACCAAGTGTATGAATGGAATTGTAAGAGGAGCAAAGAAAATTTTATTCAACAAGGGGGACGATGTCCTATTAATTAGGTGTGTTGTGGCAATAACACATTCCCCCAAAAATAGATAGGAAGTTGTGCTTGAAATCTCAAAGCCCGTGCAAAGTTTAAAAGATGTTTATGCTTGTCCATTCTGTTGAGGGGTGTCCTAACACAAGAGGAGTAGAATACAATTTCGGTAGTAGTAAAATAATTGTGTAGAGAATCAAATTAAGTGTTATTATCACTTTGAACAATTTTGATTGTCTGATAATGTTAGCAATCAACCATAGCAATAAAATTCATAAATACACGAAAGACCTCTTTTTTATCATCTAATAAATAAACCCAAATAGCACGTGAAAAACCATTGACTATCGTTAAAAAATAACAAGCACCACACGAGGAAGTACGTTTGTATGGACCTTACAAATCACGATGAACTTTTTAAAAAATTCGACTAGTATGATGGTTACTAGTAAGTAATTTGTCCCTATGAAGTTTAGCACGGAAACAAAATTCATAATTCTTATTAAAATTACCCTTAATACCATCAATAATCGGAAGTAATTTCACCACACTATCGGAAGGATGCCCCAGTCTCTTGTGCCATAATTCTAGTATCGAATGAGTTCCGTGAGCCGAAACATGTTGCAGGGAACTAGCCTTCTTGAAGTAGTAAAGTCCATCTTGTCTAACTCCTGTTCCAATTAGCTTCCCCGAATAAAAAGTGACAACACAACATAAATCATCAATTAGTTGAGAGACCGAAAGAAAATTACAATTTAATTGAGGGACATATGAACTGAACTGAGCTCACTTTCATTACAAGAACCGTCCCACCATTGAGAAGGCCAACTTCATCACTGAGCCGTGTATCAATGCCTGTTACATGATGTGTCGCTCTGGAGTCAATAACCACACATAATTAATATACTCACCGTTCAACCTACTAGTGGGCACTTTTATATTACCAAGTTAAGTCTTAAGTGCCTTCCGTTGCTCTGCCGAAAAAGTAGGGGAAACAACCTCTGAAGACGCGCCACTGCTCATGTCAGGAGTTGTACCTATCTCAGTGCTATAGGCAGCATGTGCACGAACCAAGCCACGTCCCAGACTAGTGGAGGCTCCTTTACCTCGCCCAGCACCATCTCGTTTGGTGTGACCTGTCCAATCATCTAGATAGCCATGGAGTTCAAAGAAATTGATGATGTCGTGACTAAATTTCTTGCAGTGGGAGCATACCAACAATGACCAGCAAGTAGAGTAATCATGGCTAGATTTCTTACAGTGGGAGCAAGTGGGTCTAGCGCCGCCACGACCACGGCTCGTAGTACGCGAGGCTCTAACTGTGAACCCGACAACATCTAAAGTTGCGTCATCGGGAATAGATTTGGCCAAACGAATCCGCTCTTCTTGATTTGTCAATTAATAGGCTATATCAAGTGATGGGATAGGATATTTTCATGTAATTGGGCATAATATTCATGCAATTTTCGGTGGCCCATCGACCTTGATGGAGGTCTTCTGCAGTACAATGTGGACAACAATTGCAGCTAATAAGAGGTTCACGGTGTGTTAGTTCTTCCCACAATGCGTTGAGATTTCCATTATAAGTTGTGATAGACATTTATTTTGTTTGCTCACACTTTGCAATAGATGATTTTAATTGATGTATTCTTCACAACAACAAACCTTTCTTTGAGATTATTCCAGAGTCGTTTTGCATCTTCGTATTTGATTAGAGTAGATTTCACTTCTGGATCAATGGTGTTCATGATCTAAGAAACAAGCATGGCATTAATGGCGGTCCAATCTGACGGAGTGCAGGGAGGTACTGGGCTAGTGATCATTCCGTCCAAGACGTCAAACTTCCGGCGTGCTTGTAACACCATTTGCATCGTAATTATCCCCACAGAGACGAGTTGGGGTAATGAAATCCACGGTGGACTCTTGACGCCAACCATAGGTTAGAACTTTGAAGGAAATTGCTCCGATACCATGTAAAGAGAGCAATGAATGCAAAAAATCTGTGTTTATTTCATTATTCAATCCTATTGATATATAATACAATTTGTTTCCTACAATTATGAATGTAATCCCTATTTTCTCTCCTATATTACCGCTTCCAAAATATATTATTATGGTAAATCTTATCATTTATCTTAATAATATCTTAACATAGCAACTTTTTTGTTTGCATAAATAGAGCAAGCGACTTCCAAAAACTAACATCTAATTGATACTCCCAACACAAGGGGGGATAAAAAAAACAGAAGACGAAGAATAAACAAAAATAAAATGGTTTTGTGACTTGGGATGATTCATGAATTTCATGTTCACACTTATGATTCATAATTTTCATGTTCACACTAAATGCAAAAAAAAAAAAAAAAAAAAAAAAAAAAAAAAAACTATTTAGGATTCCCTTAAAGAACATTTTGGTTCAACTTACTTGTCTAACTATTGATCTGAGAATCTGAAAATGATAGTTCAAAGATGGATCTCGAGGGTATGGAAATAACTGCATGAGAAAGCATGTGGATACCCTTTAATATTCAATATCAGTTAATATTTTTCGTAACACAATGTCATAATTAGTAATTACTTTTATTTATGGAAGTTGCATTTCTCAACATACTCCAAAAAAATCAAGTTAATCTCCTCCATTCTCAAATACAAGTAAAGATCACTCAAGCCTAATGTTGAGTTGATATATTGGACCAGGACTTTGCATGAATCTAGCTGAATTGGTTCATAAGTAAGTTCCTATGAGAGTAGAAAAACGATAGTAAGATATCTTCATCCCTATAGTGTCCCTAATAGATATTAAACCACTAAGTTGTTTATAGTGCATTCATTAATCTATCAACCACTCGATTAGCGGATAACTTACACCAACTACAACACTAAGCAACAACTAGACTGACTACGAGAGTATCCAATCCCATGAAGTGAACCATAGTGACTAGTAAGACTAATCATAATTTATTTCTAGTTATTCTATCTGCATTTATCATTTTAGGCCATTTCACCAAATTTACTATATTTTTTTATTGGACCAAATTTCATTTGTTAAATTGCTTTGATATTCACAAAAGCTAAACAACTTTTCCTTTAGCCTAAAAAAAATGAAATTTTGAAATGTTGCAAAGTGAACAGGACAAAGGAACTAAAACGGTGTGTATCCAAACTAAATAGATAAAACAGTAACAAACTGTACTATATAAAACCCGAATGTTACATGAGTTTGAGTGTTACCCCAAAAGAACAATACACATTGAACCTTGGTTTGGACCAAATCATCAAAAGAATCAGAGCGTGTGCATGCCACATCCGCCCCCTTTATTTTGGCTCGTGGAATGCACAAGCACATCTGCACATCAAGGAGACAAGAACTAACACATACTCCGTAGAATACAGCCCCCCAAAACTTAGTAACTTCTCAGTATCTTGCTCTTCAAAAATTGTAATTCTAATACTTCAAAGATCAAAACTTTACCCACTTCATAAACCCTAGTTTGAGTTAGTTTGATGCAATAGTAATTAGGACTTTCTCACTGTAAGAAAATTATGGATCAATTTACAGCTCGATCTCAAAGCTCGCCGCTTGATTCCAGGTTTGTTGCCCTTTTACTGTCTCTTTTTTTTTTTTTACATTTTTATATTATGGGTATTGTATAGATTGAATCTTTTTATTGTTAATCTGCAAATATGAGCTCCTCTTTTTTTTATTTTTTCTGAATTTTTCTGAATTTGATAATAGTTTTTTATTTTTTGTTGTTAAGTGTTTTTTGACGAGTTAATTATTATTAAGTTATAAAGTATAGAATTATGTAGAAGCTGTGGTCTAATGAAGTTGTTAATTGCTGAATTATGGGAATTCTGGAGAAAGTTGCAAGCTTAAGAACTTGTAAAAAGTACTGCAGTGTTAAAGTGACATGATCATGTGTTGTTCTGTTATTTTTTTTGCTGCGTCCATTCGTAGATAAGTGTTTGTGGGTTGATAATTGTGGTCTACTTAAGCTGTAGAATATTTCAATTGAATGTCAATTTTAGGTTGGAGAAGATGTTCATGTCCTTTAGGTGGGAATTTTTAATTTTTTTTTTAGGGAACTTTTAGGTTGGAATTGGGATTAGGGGGATTGAGAGGAAATTAGCAAAGAGAATCGATGTCCAAAATTAAATTTATGTAGAAATTCTGGTCAATTAAGGTACAAAATATTTAAATTGAACACAAATTTTATTTAATCAAACAAAGGTAATAACATACAGAGTAGTCCCTCCTTTAAAAAAAAGCACATAGAGTAGTCATATTTGACAATCGAAGGAGAGGTGGAATATGTCATACGGGTTAGATTATGAAAGGGGATTGGTTTCCCTTGTTCCAAATGTGAGCCTTATATTAGCAAAGGATTGAAATGGTTTATGTTCTTTGTTCTGCCTCTTGTTTCATAGACAAAGGCCAGAGGCAGAAGCAAAGGACCCCATCGCTGTACGAAAGGTTCAGAAGGCAGACCGGGAAAAATTGAGGAGAGATCGGTTAAACGAGCAGTTTCAAGAACTTGGGAGTGCTTTAGGTAATCTTTCTTTTGTGCAGACTTCTCCCATGCTACATGTTTTGCCTTCAAATATTGAATTTGTGGTATCTTTCAGTGATTGGAAAAAATGTATGACTAAGAAAAGCCTACTGTGCTGTATACATATCAATGCTTCTGATTTTTTTCCTTCACTAACTCTCTCAATCTCAATTAGGGGTGGCAAAAACTGACCCAACCCGAAACCGGACTTGAACCTGACCCGAAAATAGCAAATTAGGGTTGAGATATTCGACACAAAAACTTAAATGGGTGGACACGAACCTGGTTAGAAATTAAATGGGTTAGGTTAAGGTTGAAAATTCCAACCCGGAAATAACCCACGTAACCCGAAATTAATTTCAACTCAAAACCACGTCGGGTCAACCTGAATCTGAACTTATAACCAAACTATATTAAGTAGATTAACAAAAATTACTTGGCCAGTCACTAAGCCCAAACCTCAAACCCAAATTAAAACCCTAAAAGACGTGGCCTCCAGTTTTGTGTTCCATTTCAATTACTGGGCCTCTTTAAATTTGACTATGGCAATCCCTATTCAAAGTTTGCTGATATTGACCTTAATGTTTAATCTGTATTTTGATTTGCAATTTGTATAGTTAAAACTATGTAAAATTTGAAAAGTAGTGTTCGTAAAAGCTAATTGTACTGCCAATTGCTAGAACCAATCAGAAAATCTAAACCATAAGCTAGTAGTCCTAAAATCTCCATTTTTCTTAACTACCTTCTCACAGCCGACATCAATGGAATACAACTTCTATTACTGCAATTTCTCCTTTTGTTACAAGATCTTAAGCTTTATTGTTCAGTGAAAGAATTTCTTCCATATGCAGATCCAGATAGGCCTAAGAATGATAAAGCAACTATTCTGACAGATGCCATCCAGATACTAAGAGATTTGACTGCTGAGGTCAACAAACTCCAAGCTGAATGCGCTACCCTCTCAGAGGAGTCACTAGAGGTGATATTTTTTACTTTTTTTGTTATACTTTAAAAGTTTAAAGCCTTTGAGATCATCCATGTTCACTTCTCATGAGTTGATTTGCAACAGCTGACCCAGGAGAAAAATGAGCTTAGAGAAGAGAAGGCATCCCTGAAATCAGATATTGAGGACCTCAATGCTCAATATCAGCAGAGACTCAGGCTTGTTTACCCTTGGGGTGCTGTTGAACCTTCTGTCATTATGGCTCGACCTTATTCGTATTCACTTCCAATGGCGGTGCCCCCAGGTTCAATCCCTATGCACCCATCTCTTCAGCCTTACCCTTTTTTTGGAAGCCAAAATCCCAGTACAATTCCTAGCCCCCATCCAGCTTTTATGCCATACCCAACGCCTCCTAATCCGCATGTTGAGCAACAGCCTATTCAGCCTGCAAGTACTTCTCGTGCAATGAACAAACCAGATTCTGAAAGCAAATCTTCAGACAGCGGAAAAGCAAGACATCTTGAACAAACCGATGATTCTAGTGATGTGGCGACAGAGCTGGAACTCAAGACACCTGGTTGTGGCCAGCAGCAGGTAAGTTAAATTGGTGTAAGGTTTGCTTTTTCTGTTTAAGTTCGATAAAAATTCATGCTTGACGGGATAATTGATAATTCCTGTTTATGCAGGAATCATTTTCTGGTGATAGGAAGGTTAAGCAATCATATAAGAAGGAAAAAACTGCTGCAGATGGAGGCTCTTCGAGCAGATTTTCCTCTTGTCAAGGACCTCAAAAAAGTTCTTCCAATAGTGTAAGTCACATTCCAAAATCTGACTAGTGAAGCAATTGCCCTTATTACTCTCTTGATTGAGTTGCCGGATTGCTCATGCGACATCATGGAAACCTCCAACAATGTATCAAACAAGGGATAGAGCAACAAGCAAGTTTGGCTGTGAGAGACATGTAATCCCTGTTGAAAGATATGTCATCATCATTAATTCATTAGGTTTGACTTAGATTACTCTGGTGGCTGTGGCAAGGCTTGTTTGGCGGGAAAAAAAAGTTTCATCGTCGCTTCATCTGTAAATGTGAAATTAATTGTTGGGCCCTTACCTGGCATCTTTGCGATGTAATTCACTGTTTGTATGTAACTTTCAAATTTAATTTATGTGTTTTAGTTTGCATGATTGATTGTCGAAACCCCATCCATCCATCCATCTGCGTGACCTACTTTCTGTTAGCGTTGGCTCTTTTCTCTTACGATTGGCCATATGGGTTACAACCTATTTGTGACCTGAACCCTTGCATGTAGATGTAGTTCATTGCATTCGGATGGACAATGTACCTGGAAGTGAGAATCTTGGGACAGTATGTTCTAACGTTACGAGTATACGACTGCATCAATCAAATTGCTCTTATACCGTGCATTTCCAGAGGTGGACTGAGTTATTTTACCGATATAAATGTCTTATTTCAATACTACATAAAAAAAGCTTCGGGGAAGGAAATTTGATTTGGTAACAATGTCAGAGAAAAGGGTGGTTTTGGGTAGACGGTAAGCATGGATTTTGTTTAAAGGTTGGTGAGTTTTTTTTGGAGTTAGAATTCAGTAGTTCGGGTGGTTTAAGGGGATATGAGACTAAATGACAAATATCTACAGGATCAACAATATGTTAAAAGAATTCAAAGTTAAGAAGTTTTGACACAAATTTGTTTACATTCATCCACAAAATTTTGCTGTACTCAAGATGTTAGAATCATATTTTTGACAACTAGTGTTTTAATACACAGTATGAACCCAGAAAAATATTTCTACACTATTTTCTCTCTATAAAAATTTTTAACATATGTACGAAAGGTAAAGTTTTATATCCCAAAGTACAATATCCAACAGACTTCGTTCAATCCCTTTCCAAGATTAAACTAAAAAAATAAAGACCCTGGATATCAACCAGGAAAAAGAGGACACAAATTTGGTCCTTCCCTTGAGTACCACCCTTTGAGCAGATCACCATTGATCAATATCAGACACCCCCTAAAACTCTAACAGCCAACATCACCATAATCTCCTCAAGACTTCCGTCATAATTTCCTCCTTCCTCCCTGCTTTCCCTCCAAACAAGTTCACACGATCACTGTGATTAGAAGTTTCTACGACTTCATCTCGCAGGTGTCCTCTACTCCCCTTCAGATGTGAAAAGGAGATGACAAGCTCCTAATCCACAAGCATGTACTACGCATGCATCAGAATTTTATTCCGTCAAAGCTTCCTTGAGTTCTTTCGGCAGGTTGGGCTGGCAATTTTCCGTGAACTGATGCTTGCTGATCTCAGAAGTCTTCGGAATTCTGCAAGGCTTATTCTACCATCTTTATCAATGTCAGCCTCTTCTAAAAGTGGATCCACTGACCCCTTCAACCCAGTATGCTGAAGAGTACAAAAATTGAGTGTAAGAAAGGATAGATGTAGTGAGAACAGACTAAATAAACAAGTTCAATGAGAAGCATCATTAGGACAATGTCAATGAAGTAATAATATTGAATTTTTGAAGAAAGAAAATATATATCTATGGTAAGGAGTAGTTTTCCTGTCCTTTAATTCTTAAAAATCATTTTTGAAACCAGGAAATAGAATAATGTCGCTATTATGCTGGAGAAACATTCTAGATATGTTGGCATAAATTAGGCTTCTAAGTTCAAAAGACATATCATAGTATCATACTCCAATATCAGGTGTTTTATTCCATAATGTCCGCCCTAATGAGCTAGAATGCCATTATATATACCCCCAAGTATTAAATAATCAATTACTAATGAGATCAGATTTGTTTCCCGTTCATTCCTTGTATGTCAAATTAACCAAGTGCCCAGAACCAATTTGTTCATACACCATCTACTGAGTGCCTTTCAAGATGACATTTTCATAATAGTTTCAAGTTAAATAATAGGGGCTACCACTTGAGACTCTCCACGGCCCCACTCAAGTTCCTAGAAAGCAGGACAATGACAGTTATAGAACAGTATTACAGTATCATTAATTGCAGTGAAAGAACACATGCTAATAATGTTAACACACTAATGACAGATCCAGATCTGAGATCTAAGTACTCAAAACTCTTAGCACCACCCATAAACTTACCATTCTGAGTTCTTCCGGGGTTATAAATCCATCTTTATCCACATCAAACTTCTCAAAGGCTGCTTGTGAAAGTTGCTGCCACTTTTCATTGTCAAGTTCATGCAATTGATGTACATGTAGAGTTGCTGCAACAAACTCAGTGAAATCCACAAAACCATCTGTGTTGCTGTCAATCTGTCTCAAAAACAGGCAAACAAAACAATCAGGAACTAAAAACAAGCAATGAATTTTCAAGAAAATATGTAATCAAATATATGGGAAAAAGAATTTGTCAGTGGTGCTGGCACCTAAAAACATAACAGTGCTATTCGAATTAAGGAAGCTAGAACAAGTAATTACCGCTTCAACAATCTCCGTAACACGGGAATCTTTTAGCTTCCATGGCAAGTCCTTGGCAAGTGCCTGCAAAAGTCTAGTTTCGTCAACAAGGTTTTCAACCAAAAGCATAACGAATAGAACAGTTAGGCAATCTAATATAAATAACTGAATCTTATTATAAGAGCAAAGAACACACCTGCCTCATCTCTTCAAGACTGATGGTTCCACTTTTATCAATGTCGATAGCGTCAAACTGATCTCTCAGGTCAGCTAGCTCTTCTTCATTAAGTGTACTTGCCAATGCCTAAGGGTAGAGAGCATTCAAAGAGGTGATTAATAGGGAGAAGAGAAAATGGAAACAAAAAATCATATATTTTAGCTACATTAAGAATTTTCTCACCCTCAAGGCAAACTGCTTCATTCTGCTGTACTTAACAAATTGCCGCATGTTGCGTAGGACTGATATGTCAATAGGTATATCTGACGCATTTCCACCTTCTCTGACCCAAGGGTGTGCTAGAAATCAAAGAAAAGCAGAGAGATCAGCCAACTTCAATCAGAAAAAGGACAAGGATTTACAAGGTGATTTGAACAGCTTAAGCTATAGACAAAACCATTCAATTATATAAGCAGAAGAGTTCCCTTAATTAAGTGAAAACAAGAAAACATTAGATACATACAGAGTGCCTGTGCAGCAGTAAGTCGAGTACAAGGATCCTTCACTAGTAATTTCTTCACAAAGTCCTTGGCTCCATCGCTTATAGTAGGCCATGGCTTACGTCGAAAATCAGGCTTGTTCCGTAAAACCTGGAAACACCAGAAAGATTAACTGTTTAGCACGACAAAAAAAAAATTAATAATGTTCCACATACATGTATTAGATTTTGAGAACTAAATGAACTTCTAAAGCACTGCGTCAGAGTGTCCTCAACAGTAAGTTGCGAAGTTGAAAAATAAATAGTGATCCAAACTTAGGTTTTATCCTCTGCAATACACAAGTTGAACTGAAATAATCTACTCTATACTTTTAACAAACTCCCTAGAGTATGCATATAGAAAAAGCTCAATACTTTAAGAGGATAAACATTGCAAATACCTCCTTGAATACTCCACCTTCAGTTTTATCCCAAAATGGACGTCTCCCACAAAGCAGTATGTAGGTGATGACACCAATACTCCAAACATCAGATTCTGGGCCTGATTTCCGTTTCAATACTTCTGGAGCAACATAGTAGGCACTACCAACAATATCTGTGAATTTTCTCCCTGCAAGAAGAAAAAGTTGGAAGCACCAGGATTAGTAAGCAAATCACATGGCAGTCAGGAAGAACAAAAAAAAAGCATCCACAACAGGCAAGAACAGAAGTAGTAGTCATAACATAGTTCAGCAATTCTATGGTTATAAACATCTCTTAAATAATACAGTTCTAGAGGAACCTGAAGCAAAGGATACTCCAGGACTATGCTAAAGAGAACACTTAAGTGTTGTCAATTGATGGATATATTTCTACTGACCAGGTTTTATGAAATCTGAGAGACCAAAATCTGTGGCCTTTAAAGATGAATCCTCTTTAGCTGACTTGAAAAGGAAGTTCTGCAAACAAGTTACACATTAGAATCTAACAAAAATACCACTTAAAGCTCCTTAAAATTGGTTAAGGTTCATATGTGAATATGAAATCTACCTCAGGTTTCATATCACGATGGACCAAACCATGTAAATGACACTGAGCAGCCACTTTGAGCATCTGACGTACCACTACTGCAGCATCTTTCTCTGTATACCGGCTATCCTTTCTGATTTAACATAAGCAATTAACTTTAGAACACTAATGCAGCAAAAAAAAGGAACATTTTGGCATCTGGAAACTGCCAAAGAAAAATAAGGCTTCTGGGAATAAAATGATAAAAAAGCAGAGAAATAGAACGTTGCTTACTTCGCTAATATTTGATCCAGCAACTCCCCACCTTCACACAGCCTGATGACAGGTGATAATTAGCACTATATATTCAATAAAAGGGAAAACAGTGAAATAAAGCATAAGAAAAATGCT
Source organism: Dysphania ambrosioides (assembly GCA_026401315.1). Classification (NCBI taxonomy): domain Eukaryota; kingdom Viridiplantae; phylum Streptophyta; class Magnoliopsida; order Caryophyllales; family Amaranthaceae; genus Dysphania; species Dysphania ambrosioides. The sequence continues at coordinate 8,417,548 of CM048658.1, read as the reverse complement.
ATGGTCCACAAAGAAGAGGAGAGATAAAATAAGCATTTCTTAAAATGGTCAATAGTTGAATTTCAAAAAAATTCCATTCCTATAGCCTTACTAGCCCCTCAGTTCTTCGTCGATGGCAAAAACTAAAATCAACTAGACCGTCTGAAGTTAAAATTTTAAAAGTACTTTCAGAAGCTTGAATAGACACTTACTCCATCACAATGTAGACATAATTTTCATCCTCAAACGCATTATGGAACTGAACAACATTCTCATGACCTGTAAGGGCTTTCAATATCTTGACTTCTCGCTTAACATCCTCCACAGCAATAGGAAGAACCATCTACAAAGTAAAGCATGACTAGTCATATACATCATAAATAAATAAAAAAACCATAGTAGCACACACCGTTGAATAATTCAATACAAATAAATCACCAGCAAGATAAACAACCATTAGCAATTTCTCAGCGCGTTCAGTTGTTGTCCTTGTCGAGCACAATACTTCTAAATCACCAATACATGCATCCAGTATCAATACTATTAAAATCACCAGTAATAAAGGCATCCATTAACATTACTCACCGTGTTCGGGGATACCGCCTAACCAAATCAATTTGGACTACTGCTAATTTGCATAAAATCAACTAAACTACCTAACTAAAATTTGACAAATAAAAACCATATATCTAAACAAACATTCTTCTGATACAACAAAAACCAGATAGATTCCAGATACAAGCAACTATTAAATACTTTAGTAATTTCAATTTTAACCTTCACCCTTTAAACTCCAAATCAGCACATACCAACTTCTGAACCACTCAATGGACAAAAGAGACAACAAAACTCAGACAAGTTCATCATCATTCCAAACACAACAAAAACAACATTAACTAGAAGAACATTAATCCATCCAATCAAACCTCACAATTTCATAATTACACCCCAAACCCATATTGTCAAACAACAAGAACAACAAATACCCAATAAAAATCAACAAAAATCCATCAAAAAAAAAATGTACCTTACTCTTATCAATCTTCTTAACAGCAACACGATCGCCATTACAGACATCAGTAGCAACATAAGTATACCCAAATTGGCCATGCCCCAACAATTTCCCAATCGTATACTTCTTATCAAAATCTTTGTCATACCTAAAATCCGTCCTTTTCCCACAGGGAATATTTTGTTGACGCCTCGACCCCGTTCTTAGCTTCACCATTGGGACATTAATATTCCTCTGTTTCGGGTTCTCCGCTTTCGCCACCGGTTTCGTGGGTTCCTTCTTCTGCCTCTTCAGCGTCGTTTTCACGGCGGTTGAGGTGTTTTTTGCGGTGGCGTTGGAGTTGGAGGTGCTGTTTGATCCGTTTACTTTTGATGATGATAAACAAGAACCCATATTTTTTTGCCCACTATTTGATCAAATTTTGGGTTGAATTCGGTTTGTTGAGGAAAAAAATGGGATAACCAATTGAGATTGGGATGTAATTTGAGGAATTCGGGTGCATAAATTGGGGGAGAAATGGAGGAAAAGAGAGGAAGGAAGCAAGAAAAAGGAGAGGGTGGTGTTGCTAATTCGGAAGAGTGGACAAAAGGGAAGGCTTTGAAGGAAGGAGACTTCACAGGAAATATTTGTCAATGTTGTCAAAATATAAATAAATAAAATGTTGGGAATTTTTTTATTTGGTGGGTTTTTTTTTTAGAAATTCCCCTGTTTTTCCTCTGACGAGGAAATTAGGGATAAAAGAAATTCGAAAATTGGAAATGTGAAAATGAGGGTAAAAGTTTGTGGTTTAATCTTGGACCGAAAATGAGAATTTTACTTAACAAGCAATATGATAAATACTAATGTGATTAAGAGTCTGTTTAACATTTATTGTAATATTACGTTTTGTAATGTCAGTGAGGCAACTTGGAAATGTATTTTTCTTGAAAATAGTATCTACGGAGTAACATAGTATTTTTTTTGTTGCGAGGTATAATTAGTCAATTACAAAGTATTCTATACAAATGGAACACAATAAAGGTAACATATCCCTAGTCAAAGTGACTCCTTAATATAACGAAAGTTATAATATCAAAGTTGATAAAGATTGACATATGTTGGGTTGAGGGGTAACTTTTGTTATGTTAAAGTATCACTTTTACTGACTTTATTGTGTCCCGTGTGTATACAATGATTTTTGTTAATTAAATACTAGTTTTAGCTCAGATGTCCTGTAAATTTATAAGATAAAAAAAAATTGCTTTATTGATGCCATGATAATAACTTAAGTTACGTAGAGTCCTCAAGAAAACCACAAGAGTCAACTTTACAAGTTATATTTTGGAAAATCATGTTATGGGTCGATTACATAATATCACATGGACTTCTCATCAAAATTTATCAAATTAATACATGAAAGTTGAGATTACTTTCTAGAAAATTTTACTTGCCCCTTTTTATTACTACATGAATAATCAAACTTTATAGGGATTAATATTCTTGGATTTTTATGAGTTAAAACTCAATTAAATATTTTATACTTTAATTCCAAAAGAAATAAATGGCAAACGAATATTTGGGCTTAACAAGGAATGTAACGTTGGCAACGATGGACCTTTCCTCTTAATATATGATCGATCAGTTTCCTTAAAAATAAAAAAGGAATGTTTTTCTTTTTTTTATTTCCTTTTTTTATTGTATGATGTTTTAGTCATATATTTCATATGGGACCAAGGGGTATCGCATTGTACTTTGGGTTGTTGATATGTTGTTACGTTTCCTTTTTAACAATTTTTTTTTTTAATTGTGCAATGCCATTGTGCGGATGAAATATTTTTAATTTTACTCATAATACATTGTGTGGAGTAATTTAATAAGATGGTAATAAAGTCCAACTCTCTCATTATGATTGAGCGATTCTAAGATCATCTCAAATGGAAGGCTCAAAGAACTCAAACAAGAGTGAGTATTGCAAAAAAAAAAAAAAAGAGCCTTCAATTAGAAAATTTTTAAAAATTAACAATTCTAGTCAAAACTCAAAAGTCATCAAATTTGTTAACTTTGATAAAAAAAAAAAAGAAAAAAATAAAGATTATGCATAAGTCATATATTCATACCAATATAATTTAATTTTTTTTGCACTTTTATAGAGTTTTCACTATTGAAAACTTGGGTCTTAAATCAAGTTTCAAAAATAAATCAATTTTAACATATATTAAAAAAATACTTGAAATGGTTTTTGAAATTCAACTAGAGGCTCACAATTGATGGTACTCTAATATATGCTCTAATTATAACATTTTCTAATAAGTAGATCTTATTTATTAATGTTATTAAAATATTAAAATTTTAATTATTATATTAATTTATTAGGATTGGATCTCGAGACTAGTCTCACAACATCAATAATGCAAGTGCAATGTTCGACCAGATAGTTCTGAAAACTCAAAACCCTAGTAGAGTATAAGTTGAGATGTTTTTTTTTTTTTTTTCTCCTGGAGCAACAAAAAAAGATCATCATGCATGCATCTGCCAATCTATAGCCTACTTTCTCGTCTCCTCACACACCGTACCCCTCCCAAATGAAAATGTCCAACCTACTTCTCCACTAACAATGGCAGTGTATTCAAAAGTGAAAACCTAACCCCCAAAACAACACTAAACTAGCTACTACGATTTGTATTAGTAAATCACTTGCCCACTACTTTGTCCAACTTCAATGATATCAATTTGGTCACAAGTTTATTACAACTAATTAATTTTGTTGGTGGATAGCAGGAACGACCACCTCGGTCTAACTATTTTTTTTATGCTCTATTTTTTATTTTTCTTATTAGTAAGCCATTTATTTAGAAATGAGCATATTTCCCGTCAATTAATTCACATATTGTGTATATGGTATTATTCGATCGGAATTATTCTCCTTAGGACATGCTTGGATTGGGGGTATAATATAATATGGGAGTAATAAAAGTCAAACCAATAAAAAATAAGGTTAGTAGAAGTGGTTTATAAGGGAAATATAGTATTGTTAATGTGATGAAAGGGAAACTAATACTCTCATTTGAGGGGGTAATAGATACTCTCTATACCCTAAAATAATTATTACCACCATAATGAGGGTAATAATCAATTTCTTAAATTATTTCTTCTTCCTCATGTCACCACTATAATATCTTATTTAATTACCACCTCATCCCTTTATCACCATCTCTGGTTACCTTCATTGTTATTAGTTTGAGTTTTATCAACCCTTAATCCATCTCTCTCAATCCAAACATAACCTAAATATAAAAAAAAATTTGTTTCAAGAAAATGCTATCTTTAAAACTTCTTTAGAAAAACAAGGCATTTGTACTTTTTAGTCTTATTTTGAAAAGAAATTAGTTCATTAATTAAAGTCATACAACATATTACTAGCTTATAAGTTATCAAGCTCGAGTTGTCTCTAAGAAAATATCATCTGCAAAATAATCTATTTCAAGCAACATATTCACCTATATATATAGTATGAGATGTAAGGCCGCTAAATTAGCATATTTTTTAACATAACAATCATTGTGATATAGTCCATATATGCATGGTAACAGAGTACCAAGAATTCTCTTTCAACCATAAACCTCTTTAATTTTATCAACACTAGCTCTGTCAGAACACGTTGCATGATAAAGAAGGGTTTAAGTACCTCATCAACCTCTAATCACTCTAGGCTACCTCTCTTACACAGCAGTCATATGACTTCTAACGTAACGCATTTCATTACTTTGCTATACCTTGTTAAGGTTTCCTACGCTTCATGTATACGTGTGACTTTTGTTGCCAAATCAGCTGTAAAGCTAAATCTACTGCATTTAGCTTAGGGTAAGGTATTTGCTACGTTATGACGACTTTTGCCTATCTCGCTGTCCAAAATTATTGGAAATTGTCTCCAACAAGTCTCCTTCGAATCTGGGGTTGGCTCTAGAGATGGCCAATGGGCCGGTTCAGCCCGGCCCAGCCCCAACTTGGCCCGCACTAGACCGGCCCAGTTTGGCCCGCTAAAAATTGGGCCGAATCCAGATCCAATTTTCCCAACCCTGATCATATTCGATTCGGTTCGAGAAAAAAATTCGATTCGGCCCACGATTCGGTTCGGCCCGCCTAAATCTTTTAGTTTTGTAAAATTTAGTTTATTTAAATGTATTTTAGTTTATATAAATGTTAGTTTACTTGAACATAAATTAATTTATACGAATATTAGTTGATTTGCATATAGTTTAATTTATATGAATGTTAGTTTATTTGAATATACTTTAGTTTTATTCCTATGGATCAATGAATGTTAGTTTAGTCGAATATAGTTAAATTTATAAGAATGCTAGTTTAGTTTATATGAATCAATAAATGTTAGTATAGTTAAATTTATTTTAGTTTATATGACTCATTAAATATTAGTTTAGTTATATGAATGTTAGTTTAATTGAGTATAGTTTATTTTATATAAATGTTAGTTTAGTTGAATATAGTTTAGTTTATATGAATCAATGAATGTCATTTTAGTTGAATTATATATAATTTAGTTTATATTAATTAATTAATGTTAGTTTAGTTGAATATGGTTTAATTTATATGAATTAATAAATGTTAATTTAGTTAAATATAGTTTAGTTTACATGAATGTTAATTTAGTTGAATATAATTTAATTTATATGAATCAATAAATGTTATTTAGTTGAATTATATATAGTTTAGTTTATATGAATCAATGAATGTTAGTTTCATTGAATATAATTTAGTTTATATGAATTAGTGAATGTTATTTAGTTTAATATAGTTAGTTAAACATAATTTAGTTTATATGAATGTTAGTTTAGTTGAATATAGTTTAATTTAGATGAATCACTGAATTTTAGTTTAGTTGAATCCTAGTTTAGTTTATATAAATGTTAGTTTAGTTGAACATAATTTGGTTTATAAAAATCAATGAATATTAGTTTAGTTGAATATAATTTAGTTTATTCATCATATAAATCAATAAATGTTAATTTATTTAGATTATATGAATAATGTAAGTTTAGTTGAATATAATTTAGTTTATATGAATCAATGAATGTTTGTTTAGCTGAATATAATTTAGTTTATATGAATCAAATATGATTATGTCTTTTTGTGATTTTATGTAATTTATGTAAATATGTAATGAAAAATGAAAATGAAAAATATTGACAAAAGAAATGAATGTGATTAGTCGCTATAAAAATTTACAACGAATGTCATTATGTGATTCGTGAATAAAAACATTTAATTACTTTTGAAACAATTTATTTCTTCTGATTTCTAATGGTATTATGTGAAATTCGGTTTGATTCGGTTATGATTCGGTTTGATTCGGTTATGATTCGGTTTGATTCGGTTTGTAAATTCGGTTAGATTCGGTTTGTGAATTCGGTTCGATTCGTGAACTCGATTCGATTCGATTCATTAATTCGGTTCGTGATTCGGTTCGATTCGGTTTGTGATTCGGTTCGATTCGTGACTCGATTCGATTCGGTTCGTGGTTTGTTTTCGATTTGGTTCGATTCGGTACAGAATCCCAAAACCCCAACCCCAGCCCGGTTTGGACCAGCCCGCCCCCTAGACCGGTCCGAATCCGATCCCCTCCCCCTCAGCCCGGCCTGGTGCCAGGCCCGGCCCGGCCCAGCCCATCCGGACCGGCCCCATGGCCATCTCTAGTTGGCTCCACTCTAAAGATTACTCCGTTTGTTGCTACTTACGATAACAAGAGCTACAACTCTACAAGTCGTCGCCAATGATGAATATGGATAATTGCATGCATGTATTCACACTTCATAAGCATGCAATACAACAAATTAGATTTTTTTTGTTTGCTTGGTTGTTTTTCATTTACAACTTTTGTAATGCTTATTTTGGATGTAATCCTATTTCTTGGAATTTTGGACTACTATATAATCTTAGAAAAAGTTAGTATTCGTAATATTATACGTCATACGAAATATTAATAGAGCCTTTTTTATGCAGTATGAAAACATTATATGTATAAAATATTAAAATAATTATATGAGTATATATACAGTCTACAGTACGTCCTATAAGCAATGACGGATTTGGCTTATGTCCTGGTGGGTCAAAAGACTCATCAGTCGGCCCAAAAAAAAAATTTGGTTGTATTTTTAGCATTATCAATTGGTTGTTTGGTGAAAAAAAAAGTATTGCAAGTTTGATTATCGATTATGACTCACCAAGCGGAAAATTTTGGATCCGTCACTGCTACTATATTACGAATTTATACAACTCTATGCTTCAGATTTACAAGGAATTAAACTAGTTATGAAATTACTATAGAAGTATATTATGTAGACTTTTTATTTAGAAGCATTTTCACTAATCAAGATAGGACATGAATGTTGTGGACTACTTTCATCTTCTAATATGTTTCTGAGGTTTAGCTCATTGCCTTTTATTATTATTTTCAAATCTTTTTACTTGAATGTTTCAATATACTCGTGTTTCAATACATATTAATTTTCTCTCTAATAATCAATTAAAAGTAAGATTTTAAAGAAAGGCGAAGGAAAGTGTTAGTTTGAGTAGTATTAACCATCATCAATCTTTAGCCGTCCAATAAACGATGAATATCTTTAGCCATCAATCTTTAGTCGTACGCTGATACTTAGAGCTCATCACTTACTGAGTAGTCACTGAATACAGTTGAAAAAAGGAAAAAAAAAAATTGAAAAAGTAAAAGTAATACGGATTAACAATTAATTAGATAAATAAAGAAAATAATCCAAAAAGATTACGTACATTATTATAGTTCCAGTCTATCTTTAGCCGTCCAATAATTTCAAGGATATTCAAAGGATACGGATCAACAAAACGTTGTTCGTGTAGTGATTAGTTGATTACTGATTAGTGACTGCTGAGTAGTGAGTGTTTCAAAAGCGGTATCCATAATTTTATCAAAACATCAAAGTGGCATCCATTATAAATAGAAATTTAAAGTACAATGCCCACTTAAGTTTTATATATGCTTAACTTTGTCGCACAACCCAAACTCTCATACTATCCAACATAAATGTATTGATACTTTACTGAATAAAAAAATAATGAACAATAATATTTATAATGCTCCAATCCGTACACTCTCTCCTCTTAAAAAAATATTATTTTAAGGATGCCTAGTTAATTAACTTTCTTATTTTATTAGTTTGTTCTTGATACGTCAAAAAAAATTTGTTTATTTTGAAAATTATTTTTTGTTAAGGAACAACGACATCAAAAAAATTTATTTACAATTATAATATAATGAACAAAAGCATTATATATATATAAACATCCCTATCATGTACTCTATATTAATTAAAAAATTTTTGTATGTAAATATTGTCACCTTATTCCTTTATTCATAAAATTTTATATGTTTGAATTAACTTATTTAATTTTGCACTTATTTTAACCTATTTTGGTTATAAATTGTTAACAATGTAATTGCAAAATTAATAAGTGCGAACTAATAAAGACGAAAGTAATCAACAAATGAAATATATACTCCGAATATGCTTTATGATTTATTCATTCATAGATTTTCAATTCAATGTAAACATTTCATCTGTACAAAGTTGGGAAGCTTCTAATTACGGAGTATTCTGTCAAGTGGGTCCGATCCGTATATAACTAAGAGGTTGGTACGAATTACGAAAATATGATTGGTATAATTCATTCAAGTTGTGAGGTTTCCTTTTACATATATATTCACAATGGACAAGTTTAATTTGTACGTTGTCCAAAAAGACAAGCAAATCAAATTAGTTAGCTACCAAGCTAGGATTTGGTAAACGACTTTAGTATATAAGTGACTTTGATGGCATATATATGGAACTAATAATAAATCACAAAACACAAGTACACAACTAGTACAATGAAACTTAGATGAACAAATATTTATACTACTCCGTGATATGTTGAACATAGGATACATAAATTTGAAGGCTTCCTGTTTTTTACTAATTGCCTAATTTATATATATTATAAATTAATTTACTATTACTATTTTTTTTTTTTTTAAAAAAAAAAACCCATCGAGTTTACTACCATGTAATAATAAGATGTGGACGACTAACAATTGTTTTTAGTAGCATAGGTAGACAAGAATGCAGAAACCGAGTAAAGAAGAAAAATGGAGTCGAGACGGAAGTGATCTGTATGCTGATGTCGGTGATTCACCCCTTTAAAAATTCGTCATGAGTATGTAGTTCAGTAGTTATCACACGTTGCCCAATTGACAAAATAAAGTAACGGTTACTACGCATTTCGAATCATATGCCAATTAGCTAAACATTTCAAACATGTCACTTCTTTTTCGCCGCTTTTCCTTAGCATCATATATTCATATGGGATAATCGGCACGCGTTGTGAGCAAAGAAAATAATTTCTCTTTGTTCGAATTTTATTAACAACTATTTCTAGACTAACTATTTTTTTACAATTTTATACTCAATCCTATACAAAATTTCATGACTGGTGTGTTTTTATCCGGTTGTTAGAAATTAGTTATTTAGTACCCAAGTAATAAGATATATTGATGAAGGATGTTGAATTGGATGTTGAGAAGAGTTTCTCCTTAATTTTACACCATATAATTAGCTAGTATCAGCGGTGGTATTTCAAATGAAGAAACCTACTTCGCCGATTAACTCAGTTGAATCAACTTATATATGATCAATGATATTTTTCCTAGAACTGAGTTTGTGTTTGGTATCATAATAAATGCCTTGTGAAAATATTAACTTATTTTGCCTTTTGCCAATGAATGTGATATACTTATTCAAAAGGTTGTTAGTGGCAATGCACTCATATGATTAGACCGTCTATGACTCGAGATAGTTGGGCCCCCAATTTCTCTTTCTCATGCCTTGTGTCCATGTTATAAATAAGTGTTTGCTATTCGTGGGCTCGTCGGCCATGGAATTTAGGCCAGATAGCTCTCAACCCATAGTTCGTTAGCAAGTTCATACAAGTATACAAATCAAGAGGGGCCACAAGAGCCAAAGGGAGGATGAAAAGTTTAAAGTCTGTTTTATTCTTTTTATTTTGATTAAACTTATATTTTAGGAAATTTTTCTTAAATTATATAATATAAACTTATTATGCCTATAGCTTATTATACCATAACTTATTAACTTATATTGAGTCTAAAAACTATACACGATAAAAAAAAAAGCATACATCATGGAGAATGAAGTTATATTGTACATAGGCATGGCCATGGGGCCGGTCCTGGCACCGGACCGGGCTGGGGGGGAGGGGACCGGATTTGGACCGGTCTAGGGGGCGGGCCAGTCCGAATCGGGCTGGGGTTTTGGGATTCGGTACCGAATCGAACCGAATCGAAAACGAATCACGAACCGAATGGAACCGAATCGTGAACGAATCGAACCGAATCATAAACAAATCAAACCGAATCATTACCGAATCATGACCGAATCGAACCGAATCACATTATTTTTTCTTTATTAAGTATTATTAAACTAATTACGTATATTTACCTAATTTTATATTTACGTATTAGAAAATCTAAAATATTTCAAATAAATGAACTAATTCACTTTTTAGAAAATCAAATAAAGTATATTTCACATTTTATATTTCAAATTTAATTTCATATTTCATATACTAAAATAAGTAAACTAAAATCAAAATTTTATATTTCATATTTCATATACTAAAATAAGTAAACTAAAATCATATTCCATATTTCACTTTTAAGAAAATCAAAATTTAATTAAACATGTTTTGGGGGTTGGGATAAGAAGAAAGGGCTTGCACTTAATTTAGAAAATCAAAATTTAATTAAATAATTAAATATTGATTTTCAAAATTAAGTTGCCTACGTATCCCGAAGGAATCAAAGCCCACGTAGTTCTATTACGTACCTGTAGGGGTGCTTGTGTGGTTGTGCTTAGCCTAATTAGGGACAGACCCCGAACCTCCTTCACCTGTTGAGTTGTCGCTTGATTCGCTTGTGTCCATCATCATCCAAGGATCGTCTTCGTCGTTGTCCTCCTCCCTCAATCCTTGGGTCCTACGCTTCGCCTGATCCCAATCTTTCTTACAAACGCATATTTCTATGCTTTCGGGAGATAAGCGGGATCTCTTCTTGTCAAGAACACGTCTACCTGCACTAAAAGCAGACTCGGAAGCAATAGAGGAGGCGGGAATTGCAAGGATATCCTTTGCAATTCTCGCCAAAATGGGAAATTGCCGTTCGTGATTGCGCCACCACTTAATAATTGAAAAATTAGCATCAGTTTCATGTTGGTAAGAAAGATATTCATTAATATTATAAAGTGAAGAAGAAGAAGAAGAAGAAACTGATGTTTTTGATTTTTTTTAAAATTCTACCAAGTATTGGCTGCCATCGCGTAGTGGAACTTCCACTAGAAGAAGATACATTTTCGGACGGTGCATAAACAGAAGCATAATGATCATATATACTAGCTAAAACATTTTTACATTTTTCTATTTATGCATTGACATCGTATTGTAAACTTAAAGCGTTATAATAAAATTAACGGGCCGGGCCGAATTAACGGGCCGAATCAAATCGAATTTCGGGTCGAATCGAATTTTTTCTTGAACCGAATCGAAACGGGTTAGAGTTGAAAAATCGGAAATCGTATTCAGCCCATTATTTGGACGGGCCGAACCGGGCTCGGCCCGGTTTGTTGGTGGGCCTGTTCGAGCCGGGCTGGGGCTGGGTCGGGCTGAACCGACCCACTGGCCATCTCTAATTGTACATTTGATGCAACTTGATTATAATTAATTATGTGGTCATGATATTTCCTAAAAAACAGTTATATCGTACATCGTATATAACATTTTCTAATTGTTCAAATTAATATTTTACAAAGATACAAGCTGTTCAAATTGATTTTGTACAAAGATATATACTATAATTTGGTACTGAGGCTTACGTGTAAGAGAATTTATCGTTGTATAGGCTGAAGTAGATCGACAGTATTCATAAAGATTTTCTTCTTTAGTATTAATATGAATATAGACTAGTACACTAAATAAGAACTTAGAGGAATGAGAGTACGTAGCTAGTATTCATCACATCCAATATTAATATAAATTTCTTACCAATTCTATTATGCTAAGAAATGAGATACAAACCACAAAATCATGCAAAATTATCAATTGATAAGCAACATTACGTAATTTAGGAATTTTTTGTTTTTTTTTTTTTTTTGATAATTATAGTCATGATTCTAAAAAAATTATGCTGTTGTATTAGTTTTCTTTTTTTTTTTTAATTAATAATTTAGATGATCCTAACTTAAATTTAACGATTTATAATTGTGTATACAGTTGATTGATTATACTTTCCATTGATAATATTATTGTAGGTTAAATAAAGTGAGTTTGATATTTAATTAATTGATTTAAGGTGATTTGGAAGTTTTGTCCCCTCTCTCCACTCCCTCCAGCCTCCAGCCTCCAGCCTCCAGCCTCTTGGTTGTTGACGATATGATCCCACGCTTACTTTTCTATGTTATGCCTTCCAAATTCCAATACTATACTGCTTAATTGCGTATTGAATGTGCATTGTGGTAGCGTGGAATAGTTTATGTTGCATCAGAACAGCACTAACTCGAAACTACTCTTTATTTCTTCCTCCGTATTCTTCAATATAGCGCGGCTTTATTAGAATGATTCTCCCATGCCTCTTTTTCCTTGCTTTTTAGCTTCATCTTTTTTATTTTATGTGGTTGTCCTTATATGCTAAGCCGCTAACTCCCTAAGCCACATTTACACATTCGTGGACGAGAATCGGGATGTAGCCCATGAAAGCGTATTATCTTTTAACTTTTTTGTTCTTCCCATTTTCCCATTCAAAAATTTCAAAATTTTATTGTCATTTGGAATCCTTCTATTTTAGTTTAATATTATGATTGGTTGAAAAAGTTTGGTTATGATCACTATTCATGTAATATGTAGTCCATTTGTTAAATTTTTAATTGTTTAATGTCATAAACTTTAGAAATTTTACTATTTATTTAATGCTCAACTCAATTGCATTATTTTTTAATAGAATCTATTCTTATTTTTAGATTAATTTAAATTATTTTATAGAATTTTAATGATATTTAATATTATCTTAATTTCTTCCCTGATTCCAAATGAAAAGAAAAAAAAACAAAAGGAGTAGCTTGAAAGAATTAAAAGAATACCCTCCTAAAATTTTCCTGTTTATCTTGTCCTTTTGCTACAAACTATTTCCTTTGTTTTTTTCACAGATCCGTGTTTGTATATTGTCTAAATTTGAGTTTTTTTTTTATTATTTTTACTGAATTTTAAATTTACATTGGGATTTACGCAAAATGCAAAGAAGAATAAAAAAGAAGCGACAATATGTGGAATTAGTTGATCAATCGTTCATACTATACAAGCTGACGCAATACTTTTTTCATAAACAGAGAATTATTGAGTTTACCTTAAATTATGAAAAATTATGCGAAAGTAATGTGCAATATTATATATGGCTCATTTCGTGGATTTGGTCATACATTATATTATATTTATAGATACTCCGTAATTCATAAGTTATGACTTCATCATACTTTGATTATTGCCTTTCGCTCGACAATATTATGGAACGCTCGAACTAAATACTTACATAAATAAAACTATTCTAACATGTAACATTAAAATCCGTTCACAGCTTCACTTATAGTTTGCGTTGATAATGTGGTGTTGGTCTAACAATGTTCTAATTTACAGAGTATGTAATTGGGCATTGTGGGCTAAATGATTGGGCCGGTGTCAAGTTTAAGGGGCAAAGGCCAACCAGGGATGATGAACAGATGAGATAACTATTACAACTCCTTACTGATGCTATGCAGTATGAAAGCTTGATGAGTACAATGCATTTTTATTTTCACCATTTCTGGTTAAGAACCAAGATTAGGATACAGATGACTTACTAAATATTAATTAATTTAAGAAAACACAAGCAGCAGAAAAATTTTGCACGTATATACTCAATTAGAACACCATAATCATAAGAGAAGTTTATCAGGCAAGGATCTCTTCAAGAGGTTTAGACTCCAGCATGGCTTTTTCTGGCTCCTCTGTCTTCAGCTGCTGCTCCTTAGCAAGCTTCTTAAGGCGTGCTAGCTCAAGGTCTTTGCTCATCTTCCTCCTATACATATCTGCAAAAGAGATGGGCTCTTCTAGAACCGGCTTTTCTCCTTCTCTTATTGCCAGCGGATATACGACTGCCTCTGGAGCTGGATTTTGGAACGTTGCTATGGACAACCTGCTGTAGTCTGAGTTCACCACAGCCTGGTGGTCTGCATTCTTGAATCTGCCGTTGCTCAAATACTTTCGACCCAAGAATTGGAGGGAAAAGCACAGACATAAGTTGGATTTTAAGTAAGAATAATCAAGTTCCTTGTACACTTCTAGTAAATAACCAGGGTTCCACTATGTTCACTACTATCATACCACATTCGCTTATGTTCATTTCAAAACTTTCCTATAATAATCAGACTTACACACTTACTCGGTTAGTCCCTCTGTTGAAAAGTAATTGTCATTTGTCACGGACCCAAAAACTTATGTTCTATGATCTCTAACTAGTAGGATAGCTGGTTTGATAAGCAAGGAAAAACATGGACAAAAAACTAATAAGGGATAGGACAAGGTAGTAAGGACTTACATGGCCGTGATCACCAAGGTTGACAACAAAAGCACCAGGAATGGGCTCAACGGTGATCCAAGTCTTACCACCATCGCGAGTAGCCTGCAGGCCTCCAACGTGGTCTTGGAGGAGGAGGGTGATGGTCCCAGGGTCAGTGTGGCGTTTGAGGCCAAGGGTGAGGTCAGGTTGTGGGCACTTGGGGTAGTAATTCACCACAATTTTCTGATCCATATCTACACAAGCCTTGGTAAGTGCCTCAGATTCTAGGCCCATGGCTTCAGACAACACTTCAAGAAGCTTGCAGGCTAAGCCCATCAACTTCTCACTGTACTGTTCTGTCACATTCCTCCACCCTTCTGGCTTATCAGGCCATCTTGAGTAGTCCCTACTCTTGATTGGGTATGAAAAGTAAGCTACCATCTCTCTCCAGTCTTGCACTGCTTCTCCCTGCATTTTCAACATACAACTCCAGTACTTTAGTACATGAGTATCCAATGCCCAGCCAATTACCGAAATCAATCACAAAAGAACTTTAATGCCTAAAATTACTACATCAAACTTGTGATCTCTAAAGCAACATCTCAAACCTTTGACAACTTTCAGTACTTACAACACCTCTGAACACTAGTAACACCGTAAACTGCCAACATCCCTCGCCAATAAATCAACTACTCCTGTCTAAACCTCTCATAAATCTCCTAGGCTATTCTTGATACATCTCCCCTATACAGTACAGTTGAGTGATTCCAAGTTTCAATGCCAAAATTCAAAGTTATCAAACTAGAAATAGTTTGATGATATACTCCTAGTTCTTATATACTGAGATCATTATATTCCTCTGAAAACAGACATCCATCCAACTTTGACATAGAATATAATTTTCTCCAGATCAACATTTTATAGTTGAAACTTCAAACCCTTAAGAAAGACACTAAGATTACCATTTCTCCACGACCTTAGCAATAGTCTAATCTCTAGCACAGTAACAGAAACATAATGTAATGTTTTTCTCCCTATCAATGAAAAAGGACCAATCTATAAAGCATTTTACCTTAAGAATCCTAGCACTTCTTTTAAGTTTAAGAAACTCTGTGTATTTAATAACTTTTTCATGAGTATATTCTAACAAAATGTTGTTACTGAATAAAACTGATCATTACTAACACGTACCTGAAGGTGACTAGAGACGATGAAACCACCCTTCTTACCACCAGACATATCAAACCGAAGTTTGTCCTCAGGAGGCAGAGCAAAGAATTCACAAGCCAAGCGACTCATGTCAGAAATAAGAGCAGCATCAATCCCATGATCAACAACTTGAAATATCCCCCACTCCTCAAAAGCCTGTACGATTTTCCTGCAGATTTCAGCTCTCTTCTCTCCACCACTGGACGAATCGATGCCGGCTAGCGAAATGATGGGAATATCCTTGCTGAATTCGTTGTACGCCACCGTAGGCCGCTCATCTTCGTCTCTTACGAAGCTCGGGTTTAGGAGTGTCTCTCCTGCTAATGCTGTCAGTGTTGTAGGCCTTTCTCCCATTTTACTTAGTTATGGTGTGGTACAAGTGTTTGTGCAAGTATAACTGCTTTGCTCTTTGTTTTGGAAGTGTCAAAATGTCTATTGCTTACAGTAGGCATATATAAGAGGGAGATGAACGTAACTACCTGTCTACCTTTCAGGCTTTCCCAAGTTGACGGTGCCACTAAATCCTCGTGCGTCTACGCCAACTACCCGCTCATTCCCTCCACTCGCTAATTTAATCTACGTATACCATTCGTATAAGGTCTTATCTACGTCATTTTGTACTCTTTATACATCTGTTGCTAGTGCCAAGCTCGTCATAACAATACAAAAATACGCTTTATATATTTTTTTTTACTTTGTAAAACTTTTCAAAATACGCTTGTCAATGTACATTTTTAATCGTTAAAATCTTTATACATAAGTAAAAATTATAAAAAGTTATTATATTAAAACTATGTATCGAGGCTAATCTAATAAAAATCCTACATGACTATATTTTTTCTTAAGGATAATTCACCAGAGAGATCAAAGTCAAAGTTATAATTAATACAAAAATCAAAGTTTTAAAAGAAAAAAAAACGGAAAAAGTATTAAAGAGTGTAGAATACGTCGATCAATTCAGCAACCATTATTTCTGATAGTATTTAAAATTTAGACGCAAAATATGAGACTATGCAGAATATTACGAAATGTAAATGAATAATATAACATTTTCTTTGTAAATAAATTAATAGATACATACATAGGGAGTAGTTTTAAGTGATATCTATGGGCTCTACAGATTTTCATCCGACGTTCCCAAGCAGCGGATAGCATACCTACCAAAGCCTACTTGGCTGTTTCTACTCCTTTCGTTAGACCTACCTACATCATATTATTGATGGTTTTCCTCTGTCTCATAAAGAGTTAAAGACTAGGAAAACTTCTGATGTACGTATTTGTTTTTTTTTCTTCTAGTGAGCCTGGCTATTTGTCATCTATTTCAGACTACTATTGCAAGTGTAGTACTCCATAATTAATAACAGTCCTGCAGGCTGCAGCCAACAGATTGAATTCATTTACTTAGCATAGTAGAAAGGACTAAAACTATTCCATGCAAATATTGTTTTGCTAAAATGGCTATATAACTTATTTACATATCTGTGGGTTATCTAATCAAGTAATCAAACTGATATCCAAAATAGAACTGCAGCGGGTTTAGAACAGTGTCAAAATACTAAACATTTTACTAAATCAAACAATTTATTCTATCTATTTAGAAGTGCCCAAAAGGGTGGGTTAGATGCGGGTCAAGCTAGGAGTGCAAAATAACCGTAACCATTAACCGTGTATAACTGATTTATACTAACGGTTATTTAACCAAATCGTTAAGAATTAATGGTTATTGTTAAACAACCGGTAACCTTAACAATTAACTGTTACGGTAATAAAATTTTTGTAACGTTTAACCGTTGATTCACCGATATTATTATTTTTTTAAAAAACTAAACCTAAAAGGCTAAAACATGAATGCCACAAGTTTTTTTTTTATACATGATCAAACCTTGTGTAAATATGTTTTATTATTGTTGTAGAAGACCCAAATAAGCTAAGGAATCATATAAGTAGTTTCACGATATTAGGTGTACATGTGCATAAAAATGGAATGAAACGATTAGCGGTTAGCCGTTAACCGTGCCGCTAAATATTGATTAGCCATTTATCAGTTACCATTACTTAACGGTATAATTACGATTAGTCGGTTAACCGTTTATGAACACTCCTAGGTCAAGCTATCCACATGGATCTTATGGGGAGCAAACCGATTACGAATCTCAGTTATCCGAAGCAAGTGTTGGGTTTTCTTCGGTTGGTTGCGATTCAAGTTTGGATTCATGTATTTTCGGGTCTAATTTAATGTAGGATAAACAATATGGTCCGGATTGAGAAGGTTTTAACAACCCAATTTTACGGTTACACTCTAGTCAAATGATCACCTCTCCATATCATATCACAGAATGGCAGAACCAATTGAAAAATGAATCTTATAGTAAAGCATGATCCAACGAGAAAAGCCCAGCTTTAAAGCCTTCGAGCCCAAAACTCAACTTTAGCCAGTGGAAAATGAGATTATCCAAAACCCTAACGGCTAGTTCTCACTACATTTCAACGGTCGAATTCCTCCCACTTTAAAATCTCCATTCTCTCCCCTCTCTCCCAATTTTCTCTGCATTCTTCTCTCAATTTTATACGCTCCTCTCCCTTTCTATCCGCTTAACTTCCAGCTTCATACCGCTTCGATGGAAACCCCCTTATCTTCAAGAAGAGTCACAAGGTCTCAAGCTTTAGCTGCTTTATCCAATTGCGCCAACTCCAATTCCAACGCCAAATCATCAAGTAACTTTTCTGGGTTTATCTTATTTTTTATTAATTCTTTAGAATTTTCCAATAATTCCAGTATCGATTTTCTGGGTTTCTCATTTTTTTTTTCAATTTGCCAATGGTTCGAGTTTAAATTTTATGGGTTCTTTTTATTTTGATTAATTCTTCTCAATTTGCGTATAATAATTCGATTATTGACTTCTAGGTTTCTGGAATTTGTTATTGATTCATTCAATTTTGCGATTTGGGTTCCTCTGCTTTATCATCAGTTCAATCTCAAATTGATCTAATTTCAGGGAAAATGGAAGAATCTGAAAAGTTTTTATCGAAATCTAGGAAAAGATCAGCAAAGAAAGATCGAACAGTCCTGATTGACATTACAAATGATTCACCAATTGTTGGGCTAGCAAGTGGAAGTTTGAATGGGACGCCGCTTTCATCATTCTCTAAACAGAGGAGGACTAATTACTGCAGGAAAACACCTGGCTCAGGGGAAGCTCTCCTTAGGGGTCAGGTTAAGAATCTGTTGCAGAAGGTTGAAGAAGAATCTGAAATTTCTAAGTTCTGTCTAGAAAACTGCGGTCCGCTTCGCAACGGGTTCAAAGCTATCTTTAATTCTCCTGCTGCCCTTTTTGCTCCTACTCCTGTAAACACTCCACTAGTCCTGAATTTATCTGCTGTTGAAGAGTTTGAATTGTCAGAAGGTGTTTCTGAAACTCCAATTGAAGACCAACTCAGATTGCCTCAGGTATTGTCTATTTCTTGAAGGTTTTGATAATTTTTTTGGGTTTTGTTTTGATTATTAATTCTTGAGTTAGGGTATGTTCTTATCTTTTTTGTTTGCTTGTGAATTTTGATAAAAAAAATTTTGGGTTTTGTTGATTCTTTAGTTAGGGTTTGCTCTTATAATTTCTTATGAGCTTTTTCTCGCCTAAATTTGTTGGGGTTTGCTTAATTTCTCGGTTTTGATCATTTATCAAAATTGGTTTTTCAATAAAGTTGTGAACTTTATCTGATTTCTTGTTATTTTGAAATTTGGAATAGGTAATGAGTGGGTTTATTGATGGGAAGGAGGGAGAAAGCGGGGCAGAATCTGAGAAGGAACTAATGATATCAAGGACATTGTTTCTGGATTTTTCTGAGAAGTCAGACTCCTCATCAGACTGCTCATCTGTGGTTACTGACCAAGGAACAATTGGAGTGGAGAGAGACATTCATGAGAAAGTGGGGGGTATGGATGATGATGATGCTTCCATCTGGTCCATCCAAGTGAACGCAAGCACTCGGGGAGACGACGAGGATGAGGATGAAGTGAATGAAGATGTTGTGGATGAAGTTGAAATTCCAGAGAATGATGAGTATTATGATGAGGCAGGAGAAATAGGAGAGGATGATGTGCTGTTGCTTGATGAATTGTGTGAGGGGATAGGCAATATTAGTATGGATGGGGAGAAGGGTGGATCAAAATTTATGGGGAAGCATATTAGGTTTGTGTATAACAGTGATGATGAGTTGGTTGAGGAGTTTGAAGAGTTTGATTCTACCGAAGTTCTGCGTTTGAAGGGACTGCCAACTCCAAAAGGGAAGCATGTTTGGTTTCAGGATGATGAATGACTGAGAAATTTGATGTGGGTTTGAAGTGAACTTTTTGTGTTGGGTACTTATTTGTTCTGAGAAAGTGGCTAACTTTCTGAACTTCTGGTCGTACTTTTGGTATTGAAACTTCCTCAAAGAGTTTGATTAGGCTTTAGAAAAAAACATGTATTGAATTGATCTGGATCAATCAATACTTGTTATGATTGATTGTTGGTGACTATGGGTAGAATTGTTACAGGTTTTATCAATTTCTTAATGTGAAGCTTAATTGAGACAGAAGACATGTATTTTGTGCATAAGCCCCTGATCCTGCCTATGTCATTCAATTAGAATAATATACCAACATGCCCAAATATAGTTTGTTCGGTTGTCCCCTTATCCCCAATAAGTAGTCACAAAACTCACAATGCTCCAATCCCAATTCCTTTGTGTAAAGACATCACTATTGTTGTACAGAGATATGGAGTAGAATACAAACAAGTTTGCACAAAAAGTATATATATTGGTAAGAAAAACGATGTACAACCAATTAGTAATTCCAGAAGATTTGGTTACTCCGATGTCGTTTCCTTACATATATTCCAACGAGCTTCCTATAAGTCCATCTTTTATGCTTATTGAACTCCATAAAGTCTTCTGAGTTCATAAGAAATTCACCTTTCCCCATGGCCTCAAACACAAACGGATCAGTTGCAACTGAGGGACACTCGTCCAAGTTGATCAACTTATTCAAAGCAAAATCCAAATTCTTCCCCATCCTTCTATCCATATAAGCATCAACCACACAACCATAAGTTACAAGATCAGGAACAACATTCTCATGCCTCAAATGATCGAGGCTTAGATGAAGATCCCAGAACAAGTTCATCTTGGCAAATGCCAATGCCCTTATGTTAAACGTCGTAAGATCAGGCCGAAATCCTGCTCCTAACATTGCCAAAAAATCCCTTTGCAAGCTTTTCATTTTAAATTTAGCTGCATAAGACAGCAACAAAAGGTTCCATAAAAGATTTCCTACATTCTTCCTACCTAAACCCACATCCCTTAAGAACTCCCCTAGTGTATAAAACTTGTTCTCCCTTATATACGCCAATGAAACAGCGCGAATTCCATCTTCTTCCAGGAGAATTCTTGACCTCTTAAGCCTACCATATGCAACTTCCATCTGATCCAAAGAACCAAACATGCTGTAGTATACAACATAAGCATTTGCAGTCACAGAATCAACTCGAAACCCCCTTGAAACCATTTCATTCAACGTTCTCTCCATTCGATCAAGCTCTCCTCCCTTCCCAAAACATTTGACAGCAAGGGAATACACCTGTGGCAACCAGCTAAATTCCCTGTTCTTAATTTGGCTCAAAATGTCAGAAATCTGATCAAAATGACCAGTTTTTCCATAAGCAGATACAAGAGATGAAACTAGATATGCACTAGGAATGAAAGAACTGTTGAGGGTTTCATCCCATTTCATCTGTGCTTCCTCAACATATCCATTTTCAGCACAAAAAAGCATGATAGCAGCAAAATCAGCGGAATTTGAAGAGCTCCCAGATGGAGTAGTAGTTTTAGCAACCTGGGAAGGGTGTTTGATACTCAAGACTTGAGCTTTGTTGAGTTGAGTAGGAGTAATCTTTGTCACTGCTGAAGCGGATGTTGGGTTTGGGTTGTACTGAGATGTGACTATGCTTGAATAAGTTTGATTCATAGATTTGTGAAGCAATTGTAGTACAGTATCAGAGGACAGATGCCAAGCTCTCATTTCTGAATCTGCAAGGATTTCATCACAATATTCGACTGGCGGGGTAAACTGGGAGAGTGATAAGTCGTCGGTGTGGTTGCAGCTGGTGGCGGCGGCGGCGGAATGGAGGAGAAAGAGGGAGGAGGAATGTATCTAGGCGGACGATGACGTCAAAAACGACGAAGTCGATTGTGTGGATGAGGTATTGAGATGGAGAGGCAAGAACGCCATGTTTGGATGAATACGTGTAAAAAAATTGGAAAGTCGGCATTATGTAGTTATATTTATATCGTATAAGGAACTTTTTTTAGAGCGTTTTAAAGAGGAATTTAATTTTTTTTTAATTATTATAATTGTTAAATAGGGCAACTGAACTATATTTATCTTACATTTATTCCATATTTACCTAAAAAATTAAGATCTTGGGTTCAGTTCACCTTTTAAAAAAAAATTAAACAATAAAAATTAGTTAACTAGTTAAAATAGGTTCGAATATGCAAAAATCAATTCTAATTTATTTTAATCAATACTCTCATGCATAAGAAAATAAAATAAATAAGTAAAATAATTTTTAATCAATAAAAATTATTTGAACTAAACGGGGCCTAACATGCCTGATTTAGTAGTATATATATAATTTTACAATTGATATTATAAATTTACAATTTGTATATTATGAGATTCATATCGAAAAATACTTCTAAACAAGATCAAGTTATGATATTTTTTCATAAATTTCAAAAAATTTAATACTACGAGTATATTGCAAAATATTGTGTATAAGACTCGCTATTTAAAAATTAATTATATTATGAATTTAGAATAAGAAGAGGTAAAAACCGATTGGTAAAATCGAATCGTAATATCATAAAATTGTACAAATATGAGAAAATGATGAAAATACAGATGGAGTACTTCATTATACTCAAATAGGATCGATATTAACATATTAAGACAATTTTACAAGTATTCTATACTCACGTAGTCCACATATAATACAAAATAAATATTATATAAAAGCATTTTCTTTATTTCTTACAATAATTTATATTGAGTAAAGACAACACTAAATCTAAAAATGTTTGAAACCTAAAATGATGTTATTGCGAATGCCTTTATTAAAAGAACCTAAAAAATATATGAAACAATAATAAGAGTTTAATTAAGACTCAATTGTAGGAGCATATGAAGGTGTTTACTCTTAATGCCTAATATGATACTAAAAGACCCATGATAAATATGTCAAAGTGTTTCCTGATTGAATAAGAAATTGTCAAAAATGACTTAATTTAAGGTTTATAATATTTTTTTAGATATTCTTGAATTTTTTTTGAAATCGAAATAAAGAAATAAGATGTATTCCTGGATCATATGCGAAGGATTTGGAATGTTAGCTACTCTATACTCAATCTCTAAAGACCTTAAAAATGAGTTTATGATCTAATTGTGGGAATTTTAAAAATCAGATAAGTGAGTGCTTAGAGTCAAAGTAAATGACTCTAATCACTCATAGGACCTATAAGAACCTATATGATGCATGAGTTTATCAAGGTGTTCATTCATCCAAATTGTCCAAAATAACTAAAGTTTGAAGTTCTACACTGTTTTTAAGATATTTTCAAAAAATTTCCAAAATTGAAATAAAGGTTGAATATGTTTTATAGAGTCATATGAGGAGGTTTATAATATTTTAATGCCTTTTATTCGGTCTCTACATGCACTAAAAATGAGTCTTAACCTAATTGTATGGATTTTGGAAATCGGTTGAAATAGGTTTTTAAGAGTTAAAGAAAATTGTTCCAATCACTCCAAGGGCTTTTATGTAAACCCATGGTAAATGTATTAAGGTGTTCTCTCACATCTGAAATTGTCAAAAATGATCACATTAAGTTTTAGAGTTTATTATAGTTACAAAGTGTTTCATACGGTTACATAAGAAGATTTGACACCATTCAATTCTTTATATTTGGTCTTTAGAGGCACTAAAAATGAGTTTAGAACCTAATTGCGATTTTGGAAATGTATTGAAATAAGTTTTTAAGAGTCAAAGTTAAGTGTTCTAATTACTCCTTAGGACTTATATGACCCTATAAGATCCATGAAAAAATATTTTAAGGTGTTCTCTCAACAAATCCGAAATGTCTGAAATGACAAATTTTTAAAGGCTATTGAATTTTTTTAATATAAAATACAAGATATTTCATAGGATCATTGGAGGAACCATCTAGTACCTTATATATTATTAGGTCTCCATAAGGCCTAAAATAAGTTTAGGAACTAACGTAGGAGTTTAGGAATTCGGTTGGAATGAGCTTTTAGAGTCCAAGTAGGTGGTACCAATCACTCCTAAGGGCAATGTTATTATATGACTCATGGAGAGAATATGAGTGTGTTTTTTCATTGGTCCCAAGTCTCAAATTAATGAACTTTGAAGTTTAAAATACACGAGTCATTTTTTTAAATATAGAGGTACTGGGTGCGTCATAGGCCATATGATGGAGTTTGGAACTATTTTATGTCTAATAATGATTTTTAAAAGGGCATAAAATAAGTTAGGACCCTTAGGCATGTTGAAATCATAGTTTTAACGTGATTTTGAGAAATCCATAAGGCATTAGTGTATCCTATAACCTATGGAAAACATTAGGAGGTATGGCCTTTTCTTGACAAAAAAAACTAAAAAATTTCTAGATTTGAAGGTTTACACACGATCTTTGACCCTTTGGGAAAAATATCTTAGTAGCTCATGGGATCATACACTCGTACATGGCTGTTTAGAACCATAAACAAACATCAATTCGGTCAAAATTATTCTTATGGGTCTATTTTATGCTGGAAATGAAATACTACTACTATAAGAGAAATAAACTTGACAACTCAAATGATAATTCACAATTAGAACCGTAGGTATTACCCCAAAAATTGGGTAGAGTTACTATAGTCAAAAGGTAAAGTCTTTGTAATTTTGTGGTCCAAAAATTTATGTAATGCATATTAAAACTATCTTTTTCTTGATAGAAAAGGTTTAAAAATATTTTTTTTGACATAATGTAAAACAAGCATTAAAACTACAAACTATTACAAGTTATACTACTGAGTTCATTTACACCCTTATCACATACGAGACTATTAATATGAGCTTCACTTTCTCTTTCAAACTTACTAAAATAAAAAACATTAGACGTCATTAAAACTACAATCATTGTACTTGGTGGCTCATGATGAAAGAAAACGCCACACGCGTGGTAGACAACGATAAGAAACTTGGACGACCTTTGGATTTTATAAGGCGAAGATTGAACTAGATGGTTAAGGATTCCACAATTTGGTTGCAAAGAGCTTGTGAACAACCAGAGTTGCTCACACGGATCAAGAGTTATTTTTTGTGACTCGAACCCCTCTTGAGTGGGTACACGATGTTTTTTTTGCATAACTTGACAAACTCAAATATGTTAACATGCTATGACTTATAATCCATGCTTGGAGAGCCGTCTTCTGTTATAGTCCATGCTTAAAACAATTGAATTGACATAATTCACAAAATAAACATGTTAAATATGGTACTTGATTTGTATGCCTTCTTGTTGGAGTAAATGACTTATATTTCAACCATTTTAAGAGATTAATACTTCAAATATCAAACAACCGTATGAATCACGAGTCTTAAAACTAGTTTTACTTTTTTAATACAGCATAATTAATACTTCAAATAGAAAAAACTAATTAAAACAAATCTAATTCTTAATCTTTGAGTAGTTATGCAAAGTTCTTATGTCATAAAATTTCCACTTCGGAAGGTATATAAAGGAGTTCAACTTTTCTAGGAAATATGTTCCATTAAAGAGATTAAGGAGCTGCCCCGAGAATAATATTAAGATTGCAGAGGAGCTGAAAAGTTGGGGATACAAAGGATGAATTTAGGGGGGAAATAAGAGAATTTTAGAAGGGGGCAAAACTCTTCAGTAAATTCAATTTAAATTCAACCAGGTGACTTTGGAGCCATGCTCAATTTTTCAAAATTATTATGTATGAAAACAAAAATACCACTATAGGAAATTTTTTGAAGGTTAAAAAGTTGGGTATTTAATTCTAGTTAGATACATTTCAAAACATTAGTTTAAGTTGAATGTCTTATTGGAAATAACAATTAAGTTTGATATGATTCATACTCCTACTTCCATTTATTTAGTTTACTCTTGGAAGGAAAATTTGCTCCAACATCCTGATTTATTTTGAAGCATATTATTAGGTAAATTAGATATAGGTTTATTTTGAAGCATATTATTAGGTAAATTAGATATAGGTACCATATTTTTCTACAATATTAAGATGATGACCGACGTTATAATGTCATTCTTCAATAAGTGGCCATAACTTATTTTCATGTGACCATTTCAAAAAAAAAAAAAAAAAATGGGATACAGGGCTTTCGATCATTACAGCTCTACCATATTTGCAGAGGTCAAATTAAGGAGCATTTTGCACAGAATGAGTACCAAAAGGCGGAGTGACTGACTCCAAATAGATTTTAAGTATAAAATCGATTGCACATAATCATTCAACACCAAGGAACCTCTACAGACAGGCCAATACATTAAATATGCAATTTTGCAAGTACTCGCCTTCCCCCATCAGGCCATTGCCTACTTCAACAACTATGCACAAGATATTTACAATTGCCATGAGCCTATATGAATCACTACCGAGATTTTACGAAATAATGTACATGGTGCAAAGGATTAAAACCATGGATGCCAAGTTGGGTCCATCATGCACAAATTTCTGGGGCTCAAGGCAGCTTCAACAAGTTCTGCCACACCCCTTTGAACCGACTGTGGGGGGTCCATAGCATTTTCATCCTGCAGTGCAACACATAATAATTCAATATGTCGACCAAAGGAAGAACAAAGCCAAAGGAATATAGCACATCCCAACAAATACAAAAAGAACCATGTTGTGAATACTCGTGGCTTATAGGGAATGGCTGTGGATACATGTATGGCAAGGAAAGCTTTCAGAAGAACAGGTACTTCTGAAAAAGCAGAGAAAGGAATACAATCTGCTAAAATCTTAAAAACAGACGGGCTTTTAGAATACAGCTGAATACAGACATATAGAAACATTAGCATTCATTATTGGGTGGATGGACTATGTGTAAACAAAACATAAGTGGTCCTAGGAATATGCAACCTAGCGGAGCTCTACTTTCATCTTTTGTTCAAAATACATCAATCTGATTGGCATTTATCATAAACTTACGCAAATAACCAAACAATCAACTTGGCAGTCCACCTTTTCCTGAATATAAGGATTCATTGGAACAATGACAAAGAGAAACTGGTCCATTACCTCATCAGACAAATTCTGTGGAGCTATTATGTTAATCCGACCAATTACATGCTCAACATTTGTCGTCACCTTGTGCTTAAAATCTGCTGGACTAAGACCACCTCCAGGAACGGGAGTCAAAGGCATTCCAAGTGGTCTTCTCCATGACCATGACAACAGCTCATCACGGAAGAACATAGCCAAGTGGTGCCACAGATGCTGGCTTTGCTGCATATTACACAAATGATTCTAAGTGAAATACAACACTAAATGAAGGGGAAAGTGGTAAAACTCTACTCTGATTGCTTACGGAGTACTATACAAACGACGAAGATTGGGTTGCTAACCTTTGGTGTTATAACAGCTTGAGCTGAAGCACACATGGCAGAGATGATGAGCCCTTCCACACCGAAATGAGAAAAGAAAGCCTGCATATTTCTAGTGAGACGAAACGGCACAGGCTCATTAAATTCAACCATCCCATTAGCATCATATGCTGGGTGAAAATCTGTCTGAAAAATCTTGCCCGTGTTCTTAGCAAAAAGAATTTTATTAGGGGACCGTCCTCCAATCTGGAGCATGTATGAAATGAAACACGAGAGAGCCAATTGGGTCGCAAACTGCTTCTTGAAAGCCCACATATGGTTCCCGTTTAGCAATGTCTTGTATATGAACTGTGACAGTATGTTTTCAGGCACACGACTCCTTGTTACTTCATTATAAGCATGGAGGCGGAGATCAACAATAGCTTCTGGTGATATTTGACCAGCCATAGCTGGGTTAAGCTGCTCCTTGAAAAGGGTAATGGGGAGATCAGCCTCACGATCGTTTCTTGCACAATGATTCTCATAAACCTCAAGCAATGTACTGTACATCAAATCATCTTCTACCATACGAACCTGAACCAAAGCAATTAATATTTTAGTAAGATTGTATGATGGAAGTGAGATATTTCAGAAACAAATCAAACAAGTCAATGCAGATAAATTGGCTCACTGAACCACATTATAAGAGCCATTTAAAGCAGGTAAATGTATCTCAAGCTTCCATCATGAACAAGCAACTAGTACTTGTGTAAAGCAAGGATCAATGAATCAATAATGAAAATCACCTGAGACCAAACAGGAATTATTATTGGAGTATGAATGCATATATGCCGCCTCCTAGACTCCTTATGCCTATCAAACATGCGATTCATCACACGGAACAGTTGAAGCATTCGTTCGTCACTCCTAGCATTTGGAGTTAGGGATGTTTGAACAATAAAATGACGTTGTGAACCATCTGATCCAATTAGTGTCAAGCGACGGAAACTACTACCATGCCTTCGTACAATTGGAATGTCAGGACCAACCCGATCTAACTTTACTGTATGATCAGGTGCAATTTGCTGGAAAAAAGAAAAGGTTTCAGATGAAAAGTAACAAGAAAATTAGCAGTAAGAAATAAACTGC
The DNA here is from genome assembly GCA_026401315.1 of Dysphania ambrosioides. Taxonomy (NCBI): domain Eukaryota; kingdom Viridiplantae; phylum Streptophyta; class Magnoliopsida; order Caryophyllales; family Amaranthaceae; genus Dysphania; species Dysphania ambrosioides. The sequence continues at coordinate 8,388,866 of CM048658.1, read as the reverse complement.
AATAAAAAATATAAAAAAAAACTCCTCAAAACCACTTGTAAGCAAACTGGCATTGTTAATTTGTTATAAATAACTACTTGGCTCAGCCATTCTGTGAATATCAGTTACCATACCTGATCAGTGAAATACTGTCCAGGAACCTCAACATCAACAACATGGAAATCACGTAAAACCCTGCTTTCCTCTTCCAACTTTAGCACAGCAGGAAATCTGTCCTCAACATTGCTTTGAAGAACATTTTTCCAATGCTTTAATCTCTCAGTGAGTTCAGAAAGTGTTCCTGGGAAGGTAGCAGCGTTATCTGGATCAAGATCGCGTTCAAAGTCTTGTTTGTATTCTCGCACAAATTCAACATGCTTGTTTACTGCATCTGCAGAGAAGCAAGCTCTACAGACACCAGAAAGCTCCTTTCTAAGAGACTGTGGAACCTCTGCAGTAGTAGCAGTAGGATACTTGTAGCACCGATGGAGCAGGGCATTAACTACTGCTAGAAGTCTCTCCTCTGGCAAAGTAACAAACCTTGATCCAATCTCTGTGAGCAAAATCTGAAATATTTATTGAACAGCCAATAAATACAAAATTAGATACCTTGAGAAACTTATATATTAAAAGAGGGGAGAACAATGAAAAAGAAGTTTGGAAGCAAGAGAAACAAATAATTATAGAAACCTTGATGCAGATAGGAATAACACAAATACTGGGCATATGGCAAGTAATCACAAAACAGTTCCGCATAAAAATATGTACAATATCATGAAGGTATTTCAAGAGCATCATGTGTGTGTGGGCTAGTGATTGCGAGAATGCATTGTTGCCAAACAGAAACATAACTTATGAATTCAAAGTACCTCAAGTTCACTGGCAAGATTAGTATGCTTGCTCCTAAGAGCCTCCATTATATCCTTCGCAGCATCAAAAGCACTGGCAGCAGAAGCCATTAAATTCAAAGCACCACTACGCCTTAGGGCATTCTGACTACCATCATTGACATTTGAAGAATTTTGTGGAAGATGTGGTTCACTAGTGGATGCTGCACCTCCTTCTCCAGCAGCAGACCTCTCTGAATCTTGGCCACTTATAACTCCACAATCATTAGAGTTACTACCACTGCCAGGTTGAGACACTTGATGAACCTGACTCTCTGAAGATATGACACCACGGCTCTGCATTCTAGCAGACCCATCGTTCAAGCCAAGTGAGTTAGGCCCACCAGCAGAAGGGTTCTGCTGCATTCTGTTCTGAGCCATAGCTAATCTCCCAATTTCTGATTTATTAGCGGCATCACGGCGTTCCAGTAAATATGTGCGCAACCAATAGTACAAAGCCTGAAATTTGGGAAAATTTGTTAAACAAGGGAGAACTTTTGCTTTCTGTCTTTCATAAATAAATAATTTTTGACAAAAATATAAAAAAATTGAGCATCTTGTGGGGGTTATAGATAACTACGTATCAAAGAAACTTGCCTGTGGATATACTGTGGCGATTTTTAGTAGGACAAGCTTGCAATGGGGGGCTTCTGTTCGCTGCAACGAAAGCAGCAACTGAGGAATCCAGGAAAGCCACACCCAATGAGGCATTTGATCCAGAAATTTGTCAAACGATCTTCCAGCGGGTTCATTAGGGGTGTCAAAACTTAGTAGATAAAGAACGCGAGCTAGATAGCTTCTTGAGTTGGTAACACCAATTTTGATACCATGAAGAAAACAACTGACAGCATACTCCAACCAAATTTCCTCTTGTGTTTCTTTGTAAGCCTGAAATATGGGAGCGAAATTTTACACAATAAGCACCAACGTGTATTATATACAAATAATAAGCCAAAACAACAAAGTATACCATGTCACAATAATTTCCCCAACTAATCCATCCTCTTGACAGGCTTTTGAAGAGACTGATGGCATTAGAATACTCCCGATTGGCAGCTTCACAGTCATTTAGCTTTAAATAGAAATCTCCTTTCAGACGTAAAATTTCTGCTTTGTTCTTGACAGGGAAATATTCAAGATTGGTGCTACTGATCAAATTCAGCCCACTAGTCACTTCTCCCTTCATTTCAAGATAGGCTTTTGCTTGTTCTCTAATTTTAACAAAGGCCTCCTGCAGACACAAAGAAAGCAATGAAATAAAATTATCCCTCTTATCTAATGGCGCCATGTGAAAATCTATGTCTAGGAGACACTTTGATGGTAGGTATTATAACAGTCACAAAACCCCTTAAAAGGACAGGGATATATGCTTTTAAGAAGTATCCACATTGGTTTTATTTAGAGATGTTAAGGACTCACCCAAGGCAATGGGTTTGGAAACTCCACAACTAGACTTCTTTCAAAGGTGTCACTATTTGAGTTTGGAAATTTGTAGGTCATTCTATAGTAATCCCAAGGCAATGCTTTGCTTTATGACTCAAAATCAAGAAAATAAGAGAATATTCAATGAGTGGAACCTATATATTTTTGTGGGATTAAAAATAGTAACAAACATGTCCAGTACAGAAAACCTCAACAGGTAAAAAGAATCTTGGGTCATAGTGATGAAGGTCACGGCCTATAATGGGTCATAGTGACGAAGGTCAACAGGTGAAGAAAAAAGAATGCAAAAAAGAGAGAGAAAGAAGAAGTAATTTAAAGACGAAGGTCACGGCCTATAATAGTCACAATTCCCTTAAATTATACCTGCACCTCCATAGTAGAGTGACCATACATTTTTTCAAGTATGGTGACACACACATCATAAAGCCCTTGTTTGCGAGAAATGTGAGCAAGCTTATTGACATTCCATGCCTTGTCACGGTAACCAAGATGATGAAGTTGCGCATTACTTGAGCCAAAATCTTTAAAAGCATCAATGACAGCATTGTAAATTTCATTTCTCCACTGCAACAAATCGTACCAAACTGTCATGTTATCCCATTCATTTGGTGTCCTCAGTCTCCAGGTCTCAAGAATATCCTTTAGATCTGCATAAATTCCTCCATGTCCACCTACAGCAGAGTTCCCAGCATGCTTGTTTCCATTAGCAATATCAACGAGAATTCTGGCAGATTCCTGAACTTCAACTAGCTGCTGAAATTGCTGCAGAAGAGGTATTCTAGCATGCACGGACATTTCAGGCATTTGCCACCACTGTTCTAAGGCGAGGTCAACACCTTTACCAACAATATTTTCTGCATCTCCAACACCATTAACATTTCTATCATGGAGTGCAAAGTAGGCCTGAATAACTCTGAGCTTCGGAGTTTCTTCTACTTGAGCTTTAGGGATAACATGATCTTTCAGATAAGCCCAGTCAGGAACTTTCCATAGACTATCAAGTAAAATGTCATAATTTTCGATGGACTTGCCAAAATCAGCCAGGGCATCCCATTCACTAAGTTGGCCAGCACAATAAAGCCATTGCTCCTCCCATAGACACATCTCAGCCTTGGGAACAGTGTTATTATAGGTGCCTTGAGTTGCCTTAACCATAGCCTGATAGAACAGGCTTTGAGCAGGCTGCCAGTAGCCATGTTGTACAAGAGAAAGTCCAGCTCTAGTTTCAGCAGTAACAGACCTCTTTTTCCATAGCCCACACCTCATATCCTCTTCATTGAGCAAACGATAAAGCTCAGCAAGACACTCTGAACACTTGGTATCATTCATAAACAGCATGACATGACTTTCTAGTAGGGCCAATGCGATATGCCATGCATTGTAAGTCTTTCCAATAAATTTGATGAGTTCACTAGGCATCCGAGGCTGTGGATGGCTAAGCTGAAGTCCTTCCAAGAGAGCTTGCACAACATTTGGTCTATGTGTCTGTTGTTTCATGTGATAATCCTTTGATAAGAGAGCTATCATAGGCTTAGCCAGTTGAACCTGTTCATCTTTGTTCAAGCTCACCCAAACAATAGGAAACACCAACACCCACAAATGATATGCAACATTTGCATCAGTGTGAGCAAGCTCTTTCAATGGAACAAGAAGATCAGCAACCTGCAAAAAGAAAAGAATTTGAATTTATTTCAGCTCTAATAGCTTTGATGGCTAACATATTCAGGTCTCAAAGCTTTAACTAACTCTTTTTTACAGTCAGATTTGCTTGTAATTCTTGAACAAGGTACACATATTATTATATAGATCTACATACAAAGAGTACATCTCTCTAATGGACACATTGCTAACTTTTTCTTTTTTCTGCTACTACTACAGCTGCTGCTGCTAATATTGTAGTTACTGTTATTGTGGTTAATGTTTCGTTATTTTTCCAGGGAAGTGTATTTTCAATGGTAATCAATGATTATCTTACTTTCATCAGAGAAACAAAAAATGTTTCCAATGATTCTTATATTGTTAGATTTCCAAAAAATAAAAATATAAACAACCTGCAAGTCTTTCAGAAACATCTCTTCTTACAAACTTAGACTATTTAAGAGCATAAGCTATGTTACTCGGACTCAGCCAAAAGTATATGACGCGGGAACGTCTCCAAGTGTCGGACACGGCCATTTTATGAAAATATTGCATTAATATGGCCAAAATAAAATGTAGATTTGTTGTACCCAAATCCGAGTGTCAAGTGTCCGACATTATTACTATAGATCAAATGAAAAGTTTGAGTAACATGGGACATAAGTATGCCTGTCTAGACCTCCCCAGAACAAATCCAGGGAAGGGGAGCAAGAAATGAGAAAAGGGAAACCAGCTGGCAGGCTGTCACTTAGAGTTGATAATTCTTTGCCGGCTTGACAGTCCAGGAGAGAGAGAGATACCTGCAATCTGCTCATCTTATTCAGAAAATGAGCATGCTTGTTTACAAGCCCTTCAAATGTCAGTGGAGTGGCATCTGAAACTTCAGAAACATCAGCAACCTGGTGCTGCATTGCTGAACCATCAGGACTACTATTTGATGTAATAAGGGGCTGCAATCTTGCTGTGTTAGGAGCAAGTGTAATCGACTGATCCTCTACCAGCAAGGCAAGGAGAAGATCTAGGCCTTGTTTAAGCCAAAAGACATTACTTAGAGCATCCCAGTCCTGAATTTGAATGATGTAATGCAACCTAGCAAATAATGTTTTTCCAAGAGATTCATGATAAAGCAAAAAATACTTCTTTCTAGTTTCAGGATCCTTCGCCCTCAGACCCAGCATGAACTGCCTTTCCACTTTCTGAAATACCTCTTGCCGCAGGGGAAGAGGATATCTGCAACAATAAATTGTTAATAGATGATGTTCTAATTGTCAGCTAAATAGCTTAATAAGGTGGATACCTGAAATACTTCCCTGTTTTTTTCTGTTTTTTTTTTTCTACCCTTTTACTTAAGACTTATTTTCTATGGTAGTTTGAAAAAAACAAGAGGCTGAAAGAAAAAGGTGGATGAAGTAAGCGAACGTGAGTGAAAATGGTGTAATTTTTGTGGGGTTAAGGGGGTAATATAGTACAAGGTGTTTGCCAAAAATAGAGTATAGTGGAAGAGGATAGAACAAAGTAAAAACTGAGGAAGTATATACCTGTTTGAATCAGCACAAAGTCCATAAAGAAGCTCCAGATACTTCTTGTCCCATTCCTCAAGTTGACTTGGCGAGAAATTCTGTTTGTCTACCTGTGAAAGCTTCTGAAGGAAAGAAACTATCTCTTTCGGATTAAGAAAAGTAGTCACCGTGCCAGCTGCAGTTGGTTTACTGAAGTCATCTTCGATCCACCCTTTTATCACATCTAATATACAGAGTAGTACACTTGCGTCGGTAACCTTTTCTGAAAGCAGTGCATTCAGGATTTGCGTGATGGACCTTTTGAATTCGGGCACAAGCATCACTTTTTCACCAATAAGTTTCAAGACCAATTTGATATTAGAGATGACAGCTCCAGCATCAGCACCATGACGAGATGATGTCACTGAATCAGGATCTAGTCTTTGACTCTGTATAGATAAAAGAATTCACCCGCATGTAAGACAAAGGAGTATAGCAAACTGAATGGGACATCAAAACTACTCCTGCCGACCTAAGATAGTATGTTCAAGAATCATGGCACATAACTTTAGCATGAATGTTGGTACTTAAATATAAAACGTAATATTATAGAAAGGTGGACGTATAAATTGAGAACTTATGTTCTCAGTAGGTAATTCTTATAGATAATAGAGGGTGCAAGATTCTAACTCCTAGCATTGACAAGAGATAAGTTAAAAAAAATAGTGGGTGTTGCTAGTTTAGAAATAGGAAAACAAAATTGGGAAGGACGAAAAAAGGTGAGAAAATAAATTTGAACATAGGGAGTTGAAAATAAACGAGAAAAAGATAAAAGATGGGGTCCAGAAGAGAGGTGGGCATCGAGAAGAGCAGATACCTGTCTTGCTTGAGTACCGGCCAGTGAACCCAAATCGCGTGCCACGCGTTGAAGAATTCGGACCAATGAGGAAGGATCAACTAGGGTTTTTCGTACCTCCATCAAAGTCTTGATGACCAAAAGCACAAAGCTTATAGAGTTGGACACTGTCTCATCCCCTGACGTCTGAGGAGTGGTAACAGCTGCAATTTGTTTTTCTATCAAATCTTGAACTTTCTGGTACAAAATCTTCACTTCAGATGGAGTATTGGTAGAATCCAAGGGAAATGTGAGAAAAACGATCTTCAACAAGGAACACAATGACCTTCCAGCATCTAACATCTTGTATTTGAAACATGGTTCAAGAATCTGCAACCCATCAAAGCAATATATGAATAACAAGACTGAAGGTTAAAATGTAATAATGAAAAATGGTGGAAGTGGAACAACTATCATACTTGAGATATCTGGCTGATATTATTTTTGATGAACAATTGAGCCTGCTTTTCCAAAACTTTATTCATGACATCCAAGCCCTGTGCAAGAGCAGTGGATGGATCTTTTGATTGAGAAGGCTGAATACTGCTGAGCAACTTCTCAAGATAATTAAATTTCACATTGGCATGTGGCCACACTTCCAAAGCTTGTGAGAGTAGATCTAGAGCCTGTTTATACATTAAACTCGCTTCCCTATCTTTGGGCTCTATCACCAGGGCCACCTGGTTATCAATGCAAAAATCCAGCAAGACAATGATATAACACTTAAAATGAACATGTGGAACGAAAAAAACCCAAACCACTGTGCTTCAAATATCATGAAATCACAATTAAAATATTAAGATTGATCACAGAACTAGCATACTAAACAAATAAAAAATCCACAGCTATGCCAAAATACTTCTGGAGAACCTAGACTCCGTTTGAGAAAGTTAACTAGACCCAAACCATTACATAAGTACTTTTCACAATCATCATACCTTAACCCCAAATTAATGGGGAGTACATAAACAAAAATGATCAAAAATTCATGTGAGAAAGCTCCAAAAAAATTCACATTGGCAGGAAAAAAAACATATAAGGATATCACAACTAGGAAGTAGACATCACATGTTTAACAAAAATTATAAAATTCCTCGTCCCAAGGTAAGACATTAGCAGCAAATGGGTAAGGTATCATATACTAGGTGGTCAGGCAAAGGCAAAAGCAAGAATGACAAGGTTCCCACAGAAGTCAATCATAAATTGAGAGTGACAAGAATAATCAAACCCATGGAATTTTTAAGTAAAGATAGCTATAGAGCATGTCAAGCCTACATGGCTTGGCGTTGGCTAGGTCTGGCCCATTTCTTACGTGCTGAGCCATAAATTTCAAATGGGAGGCCTAGGCAACAGCTGTGCCCATTGTAGGGTTCAAATTTTAGTTGGTATGTCGTGCAGGCTGTGTGATTTCAACAAAAATGTGGCTCAAGCACACCCATGCTTTTTTAGGGCTGAGTCATGCTGTGCCTAAGTCTGGCCTAGTGTCTTTTTTAAACGTGCAGTCATGTCAGTTCTTTTAAATTTTTAAAAAAAAATAAGAAAGACTTAAAGAGTAAATAGAAGATGAGCAAAGTAATGAGAGGTTTTACCCTTATAAGAAAATTAATTATCATTTCTTCCATTGCAGCATTTGGCTTGAACTCCTCATCTGCCTGAGTAGCAGATCCTGGGGTTCCAATATTAGGTATAGAAGCAACACCAGGAGGGGATGTAACAGGGTAGGATTGTATTCCAGGTTCAATCTTTACACGCTTACTTGGATCCTCAGGAACCGCTGATCCTTCTGTGGATCGTTTAGAGTCTACACCAGCAGTACCTGAACTCAATACATCCGTATTTTGGGTTGATGTATCAGTCCCAGCCACAGATTTCATTTCATCTTGCCTCTTCCTCTCCCACCCCACAACCAAACCAGCAAGTTCAATAGCAAGTCGCCGATTTTCTGCAGTTGTGGTGTAGGGCAAGCCTAGCCGACTAAGGGAATTCACCATCTGCGGTACAAACTGAGCTCTGCATGCATAGAAAAGATCTGAATGACGGACAATGAGCTGAAAGATGTGAATCAAATTAGGAATTGAGTGGCCTTCTTCAACAAGGATTTTCTTTGTATAGCGTATCCAAATCGGCATACGATTATCTCCAGGAGGTAATCTACGAGGTAATGCTGGCATCAATATATCCAGTGCTTGCTTCACCAACATTTTATGCTCCGGTTGGCAAGTTCTCAGAAGAGCAACAAATACCTAATTTAAAGAATAAAGAATTATGGCACTTAATGATCAATAGAAATATACACAAACTGGGGGTTTCAAAATTCAACCAGGACCAACTGTATCCTGGCATCCACGTAAAAATATCCCGAAGGTATCCCCCAAATCGAACGTGAACTTGTAACAAGAACCTTAATTTGGGCTCAGAATAACAGAAAGCTGCACAAAAATATGATTTCTTAGTAGCACCTGGAGTATAATTTTCTCTGGGGCCTGATAAGCTTCTAGGAAGTGGCAAACATTGACAAATGCCCACTGCTTACTGGCACTGTCTTCACGTTTAAGATGATTCCAACCAAATTTTATAAGCTCTTTCCTGTGCTGAACAAGGTCTCCCTGAAGATATTTCAGAAGCAGTGTTGCAAGCTGCAAAAGCTCTATTCGTAATGGTTCATCATACTCAGCAGAAACCTACAAAAGAAGTCAACACAGAAAATTCATTGAGAAAATCACATTTTTCATGATCTATTATCGCAATATCAACCAAAAAATGATGGAACAGAATAATGTAAACAACATTATACGAGAAACAGCCAGGATCAGATTGTTACCTCTTCAGGAGGATCAAGAAGTTTATCAACAATTGTTTTAACAATGCCCGGGTCAACAACCTCCCAACTTTGACCATTCTGGAAAGCATGAGCTAACATCGGCAAAATAAGCATTTGCATGATCACCACCACATGATCAGGACTCAGGTTCTTTGACTGGAAAATGTCCAAAAAGTGCAACAGAAGGGTTTTCTTCAAGTTAGGTGGATAGCCCTCTGCAACCTGGATGTTTATATGAGAAATTCCCATAAAACAAAAATGATATTTGATGATAAGATATTAGATTGTGAAGACAGAACAGGCCAAAGGAAAAATGAGCATCAAATAAGATATTAGATTGTGAAGACAGAACAGTTCAGGAAATAATCAGAAAAATATTTTCTGGGGAAACCTACCTCAATGATATAAAATTCCTTCAGGAATGTATAGTCAATGCGCGAGTGGTATAAAAATATGGAAAGGATATCAAAGAGCACATTCACTTCAGTCTTGTCATGCCGCAAATAATTCAAGAAGCATTTCACAAGCCATTTGCTTTCCTTGACCTACATGAGTTCCAGAAATCCTTATTACAATATAGCCCAAAGCATATCAGCAGCCAAAAAAAATATAAAAAGTTTCCCTTACTGCAGCATAATTTTCGTTTCCTCTAGAAAACGTAAAAAACTACTGTCATATAAATCAGGCTCGCTCACAGAAACTATAAAATTCAGTCACATGCATACAGAGAGATTGGAAAAACAAATAAATTGGAATTAATGAGAGCCGAAGGGTTCCAACATAAGTGTTAAATAAAAGAAAGCACTAGGAGACCTAGAATCCACAAATTCCACCTTCTAATAATTGCGCAAGAGAAGTCGCACTGCTGAGCGCACAAGCTATATCCAGTTCAGAGGATAATGTTGATCTAAAAAGTTATGCAAGCAACAAGAGATTCTCAAAGTAAAAATACGATGAGACAGATGCCCCTAATCCTATCTATGCAGATCGAGAAAGATAGAAGTCAGCAAGATACAAAGAGTCGTAAATTTTACCACACCCACTCAATCGTATAAATAAGATCAATGGAGAAACATTGGTGTAAGCCCATTAAAACAGCCACTGTATTAAAAAAAATAGAGACCATTCTTCTTTCATCCTCACATGGATGAAATACAGAGCCAAGAAGGTTAAAACGCTTAAACATACCAAATATCAACTGTCAAAGCCCACACACCTTCACATTACTAACATACCAAATCCCACAAACCTTCACATTACAAAAGAACTTACTTGAACTAGGTTCAACTCCTGCTCCTTGTTCAAGCGCTCAACTCTTGCTGGTGACTTCCAAACCAGTACGAGAGCATCAAACAAACTACGGTTGCTCTGTAGCCAAGAAGGCATCAATTTTACCAGAGTTTTGATCAAAGCAAGTCCTTGAAAGAAAGCATCTGATGAACCTTCAGTGCTAGTAGAAGGCACATTTGAGCTTTCAGAAAGAGAAGCTCCAAGGGCCTCGTCCCCCAACTGAGTGGCATTTGTAACAGTAGATCCTGAAACAGTTGACAGGTCTGATTTTGGCAGAGACTTGATGAAGGCACTAGCTATTATTTTCTGAGGGGACTTTGCAAGCTCTTCTCTCAATGGATGTCCAGCATCAGATTTTATTATATACATAAACCTATATGCAAAATCCAGCAATGATTTATATTTCATGATAGACATACAGCAAGAGTCAATAAGAAGACTTGACATATTAAAATTACCGTCTAAAATACTTAGGCTGATTTAACCGAGTGAGGAAATACTCAACAGCAGCTGTTGGGTAGCGATTTAAAAACTTTGTAAGAGGAAGACGGTAAGGACTATTTATCTCACTGTAGAATTGTCCAGGTGGAAGAGCTCCTTCCAAGTCAATAGTTAAAATTACAAGTTCATCAAGGAACTTTCCTGCAGCGCTGGGGAGAAGGTGAAATAACTCGATAATGGCTGCAATAAGCAGAGAAAATATAATTTGATAAAAAAATTATACAAGCTAGACACACTGAAATTCACATTCAACTAACTTTCATTCACCTGCAGCAATTTTTGGTTCTTCACCAGCCTTCCAAGATTTCTGGCTCTGCGCAAGTTTTTCAGGTTCTAGCCACTTCTTCAGGTGCTCCAACAATTTACCGCCCAGAGTAACATTGAACCAAGTAGATAGAAGTTCAAGCAAGCGAGCAAGACCTTGCAGCAAAGGCATACTGAGATTCTTGGTATAAGCCAAGTTGACTAAGATGGGTCTGAGACTGGTCTGCAGAAGTTCTTTAGGCATCCTCTGCTGTTGGATGACCTAAAACATGAACATCATAAATAGGGGAATTATCATTCAGAAGAAATCAGGAAAAGGCAAAAGAAGGACAATGTATATGATAATTCATACTGCACCAATCCATCTAATGAGGTTCCCACCCATGGCCAGCAGCCTAACAGGTAAGGTAGGGGGCTGAATGTAAAGGAAACATTGCTCTGTTAGATAAATTGTTTCTGAACTACTCAAGATCCTAAAAAGCAATGGAAAATGACATAAACAAAAACATAGATATGAAATGATTACTGGGAATAATTCAGCTATTCTATCTTCCCAAAACCCAAACTAATCCTATCTTGGATACCTGAATGTGTTTTTATGACTAAGAGGAAAACCTACAGAAAGTATAGACTGTTGAAGGTATTATGACGTTGCCCTACAAATTTCAACATAGGCGTAGTGTAAAGATGTGACTTCTAGGAACACAGGCATTGCCATATTGGATTGGACAACCAGATTTAAATTAAAGAGATCAGAACATTATTTTTTGTAACCCCTGGAAAAAAATAGAAATACAAGGTCAAAAATGTATATAATAATGTTATATGGAGGTTAATAGTATTTATTCATTGAATGAATGGTCAGAAACTTTATTAAAACATACTATAGAAATCTATTTTAATAAAAGAAAATGAAATAATTTCTTCATACTTATAATATAGGTGTATATCATTTCCAATTATCCTTTCAAAAAGTTTCAAAATGATAGACTGACTGCATGCTTCTTTTTTTGACTGGTTGCATGCTTTTTACATTCATCATGAAATCACTAAAAAAAAAATAATTTCTATAAACCCACTTACTATTGTTAAAATCAAAAGCATTTACATGGAGATAAACAGATTAAAAAAATGGTATAAATCTCTGACTGGTTCCATCATAGGAAAATTTTGTTAACAGTCAACTTATGCAAACATTTTGCACTGGAGGAAGCATATGAAAAAAACTCCTTACTAGACACTTTATACTAAGATACAAAATAACACAATTCTCAGCAATGACATTAGTAGAAGGAAAACTTGCAATTTTGTTTAAAAAATCAAAGCATTGCAGAAACCAAATCAACAGTTTCAGAATGAAACAGTTATGGTAATAAATAACAAAAATATAAATCCCTGAATGTTTCAGGATTCAGAAATATATATCAAGCATCAACAAGCAGATGATACCCATTTTAAATTAAGACAATCAGATACAAGACCTTGACCATGCCATCCACAGAATAGAGGAAAGCCCTATATTCTGGTATATTGAATAAATGTTGGTCACATACCAAGAATCCACATTATCCAATTTAACTCTTTAGATCATTTATCAGAACATACATCGCAATCCTTAAGTGACACAAGTGGATTTACCAAACTAGCAAAGAACGCATACCTGTCTTAGGCCTTCCTTGGCAACAGCAACAATCTCTGGTGTACGACATGTCAAGGACTTGAAGAACATGGATATGATCTTTGAACGAAGCTCAGCGTGATTTGCTGTCTTGAAATCTGCCCAAGCCATTGCAGTGCAAAGTAACTCAATGCAAGCTGTGCGAAGCTTATTCAAAGATGAAGCAATTTTGGGATTCATAAACTTCACAACCCAGACAGTCTCATCAGCTTCGGCAATATGCAAAGCTTCTTGCAGAAAACTAACCAATTCTTGGGTCAACTTCAGGAGAGGCGGCCTCAAGGCCAAACAGAAGTTCAATGCAGTAACTGTTCCCACCTGCATAAAACAACTGGTTATTACATAATCAACATCCAGTACAAAATATACATGCCAACTTTCCATGTTTACCTGTTGATCAACCGTTTTTGAACGAAGAGGACGCAAGATAAGGGGCTGAAGAAGAGGTTGATACAACGGCTCAAGCAACTCAGATACCTCACTTCCTGTCCGACTAGCAAGCAATGCTAAACATGACTGGACAGTTTTCCGAACATTTATTGATGCATTTGCATTAAACAGCTCTGATGCAAGATATTCAACAACACCATGGAAACTCTGCCTCCGAGTTTCACTGTTTGCTTCATCAACATTGTTCACCACACGAAGCACCTGCATCAAGACCTGGCTTGTTTCTTCCTGCTCCTTGTTTGCATATATTGGAAGCCTTTTCAAGACATATATCAATCCTCGGACAATTTTAACTTGAAACTGACAGAGAGTCTCAACAGTAACCTTTCCCACCAGGGTACCAAGCCCAGCAACACCTCCCATTTGAGCTTGCCAAGTAACTCCATAGCACAAGTGCAAAAGACGAGGCAAAAGTTGCTCAAAAATAGGGACACGGACACTAGGAGGTGGAGAATAAACAGGATTCATTGATGGGCTAGAGACAATCATAGGTGTAGCAGGACCTCCTCTTAACATTAGAACATCATTGTGCTTAGAACGAGCCAGGAAAAGCAGGGATTCAGAAAATGTAATTAATGCATTTAGAGCAGCTTTTGCTTGAAGCCTGTTTTCATCTGCTAACACATCCACCAAAGCATCTAAAAATATTAAGGGATCCAACTCTCTAAGATTCGAGCCTGTACTACTTTTTGGCCTAGAGCCTGTAATTGTATTTGAAGAAAGTACAGGACCCCCAACTGTAGACACTGTAGTTGCATTAGTAGAGGACTGATCAACATGAAACAACAGAGCAAAATGCCGACAGACATTAACTACAAAATCATCCTTTGAGTCATGAAGATCTGGTTCAGCACTAGATGAGATGACAGTCATTAAAAGACTCTTGAAAACAGATTTCTCAGCCATAAGCTGAGTCTTTGTCTTTACACCAAACTCTGCCTGGAATAGCAATTCACTTGTTAGAGCATTCAACAAAAAAACCAAAAAATTGAGGCAGTTATCATACCTAAAGAAGGATATAAATTAAACCCCCATCCCCCCCCCCCCCCCCCCTCCCCCTCAAAAAAAAAACAGCCATACCTGATCATACCGCCAATGTACACAGAATCGAAACATTCAGCATAATTATGAATCACTGGTGGTGGGGATATAAATAAGTTCATTACAACTTTTTTTTAAAGAAAACAGTGCTGCACAAAATAAAATCATAGGATGCCATTTGAGACACAGACAAGTGAACAACCACACAGAATTGGAAATATTTGAGTCAAAAGCAATTATCATTATCAAAGAAAACTAACCTTGACATCGGAAGTCTCACATCTTCGCCAAGACAAATCACCAGACGATGATAACATTTTTGACAGCTTGTCCAGTGTAAAGCCCTCATCTGATATGTTCCCAGGCAAATTCAGCTGGGCTGATAGGCACACATGAAGGAATTTTAAGGCTTGCTTCCTATAGAACGAATCTACATGTCCATTTTTTTGCATAACAGTAGCAATAGCAAGGTTTATGCAGCGATCCAAAGGCACCAAAAATGGGGTTCCAGGTTCAAATGTAAGAATTACACGAATCCCATGCTCCGGATTTTCCTTGCATTCCAGTGCCAGAGGCTCTTTCAGAAAGCGTCTATTGCGTCCACCTAGCTTCCCAAGAAGTTGTAAACATTTTCCACCCCAAGAATAAGGAGGAGGTCTCAAATGAGACCACAAGGCCAAGATTACTTCTGAAATAACATTAGCCATACTTGGCTCAAGAAATTCAGGATTTAGACTATCTATCCAGAATTCAAGAGTCCTCAGCCCCAAACCCACAAGTTCATCACTCGCTTTCAAACATAATACCAGCGGCTTCATAAGACGGGAAAGTATCGGCAACAACGAACTTAAACGTGCAGGTAAAGTTAAGCACAGCTCCAATAAGAGTTCCCTCATGTCCTCCCCAGCAGGTCCCTCAAGCATGGAAAGTAACATATTAAGACAAGGTTGTAGCAAAGGAATCAAGTCTCGTAATATAAGTTCAAACTTCCCACCAGCAAGAGCACGAAACATTGTTCGAAGCAGCTTTAGATAGCCAATAGGCTTCTCAACTTCAGTGGTGTTTTTCATGCATACCTCAACAATAACAGGCACATGAGGCAACAGTATACGTTCTGAATCTGAAGGAAATTTTGCAACAGCTGCAAACAATAAATGAAAGAGGTGCAAGACTAATTTTGCAGCGGGAGAATCTGGTTGTTTCAAAACATCAAGCTTGTTGCTAACAAGGAAATTGATCAGAACATCTGAAAATGGACGAAAAACCTTGGGCATTTGCAGAAGCATAGAGAATATAACAACTAGCTGATTGTTAGAAGTCATGCATTCAAAAAGTCCTGGCAAGCAAAGCGAGAACATATCCATCAGATCTCGAGGTTCCAAAATGGCCAAAGTCTGGGAGAAGTGTCCAAGCATATCCTTCTCATCATCAGTATCCTTAAAAATGACCAAGCAATGTACACCACTTTTAAGAACACCACAGGCTTTCCACACCTTAAAAAAGAAAGAGAAAATAAAAGTCAGACAAACTCAAGCACAATCAGTACATCACCCAAAAACTTCGTATAAATACCTCATCTTCCTTCAAGCCTTTGAATGCAGGCAGACCATTTGGCAACATCTGTTGATGTGCCCCATGAGCAGCTGAAGCCTAATTAAAAATCAGAAAACAAAATAATAGACATCAAGTACAAGTAGAGGCATTAAACGCTCAAAATAGTTGTCAGGAAATCAGAAAACCTGTGCATGAGGAGTATGAACATGAGTAATAGTCCAAAAAATAGTCTTCATTCCTGCACACACACAGAATACAGAAGCTTCTTAGATAAATGGGGAATCGACAAAAAATAACTGAAAACATTGAAATGTTAGTTTACCCATAATTAACGTCTTGACCAGATGTCGACAATCATTGACTTCCTTGGAATGTTCAGTAGGCACTTGTAAGTTTAAAACAGCCTGCAACCACGAATGCTCAGTCTAGTCAGAGGAAAGACAAACTCTCTTTCACCAACTTAGTTAACCAATCCAAAAGATAATTCCGATAAAATTTTGGAAATTGGACCCTTTAAGCCAATGCGAGAGTGGGACGATAGAAATCTATCCCAAAAAACATAAATATGGTTATAACTTAAAACTCTATACCTAGCAGCATAGAGAGAATCAAGAACCTAAAGGAAATAGCCAAGACCCGTAACTTATCAGCAGCTGCAAAGTTGATCACTTGACCAGAAGAACAAAACTAAGCACAATATGATAAAATGAGGGAGGCCTGTGAATAGATATTGCAAATTTTAAATAAAATAAAATAAGCCATAAAATTCAAATTTGAAAGTAACGTCAACAAAGCCAAGGGTGTCTTACGCTTCAAATTAAAAAAAAGAGTAGATTTCTACATGATTTTCACTCTATTATGTTGTAAGTACTTCAAAACCCAGAAAAAACTAAGATATAGAATGCATAGATAGTACAAAATAACTTCTTAAATTCAACGTAAGATGAGATTTCCCATGTAAATCATAAATATAGAGATTTTGTGTCTTTAGTTGAATATCTGCTCATAACTTGCTATTATTACGAGTCCTCTATCTATCAAGGCACGTTGGATAGAGATCCTACATTCCTTATGATCAATTTGAATTGAGCATAGTAATTTCTCATTTTATCAAAAAAAATAAAAAATAAGAGCACGTTTTCTAATTCTTCCTTTAATTAAAAAAGAACACAGTACTTGCGAACTTAAGGTCAAACTTTAGAGTGATTGACAATAAATTCTCACAAATTAGAAAAAATATAGCCATGTGGGTCTTGTTAGTTTCATATCAATGTATAGTTTCAGAATATTAAGTTATTAAATATGCATAAAATTTACTGATACATGACTAAAGATGGTCAAAGTAGAGGATTGATGTGTGAAAATGCAAGTGTTGCATTCTTTTTGGAATAGAGGAAGTATGAATTTGAGTATCCTTCAAATCTATCTTTCCATCTAGTTTCTGCAGCATCTCTGAGGCACTACAATAACTCCAGATAACAGTACTCACCCCATTATAACTTACATTAGACTATCAGAAAACAGAATCTTTACAATAAAAAATGTGTTCATTTTTCTGGTCAATCATAATAAAGATAACCATATGCCAATAAAGATATCCATATGCCGATAAAAATACACAATGTCTAAACCATGGTGTAGCTCGTAATCCAACCACCCTACTCCAAAAGAACAAAAAACTCACTGGAACTAGATGTACCCACTGTATCCCAAGGTGAGTGTTCAATATTTCTCTTTAAGAAAATGCCAATATTATGTCCCTTTAGTATCAATGGCCACCTGTTACATCTTCAACTTCCCATTTTGCCTTATTTCCAAAGCGTACTACACGTAACAAATTAGAAAAAATAACAGGATTGGAATGATTTTGTTCCAATCAATCAACCTTAAAACTAGACGTTCCTTTGGCTGTCAGGTAAAAAAAATACCTGAACTGGAAGCTCCAGCTTTGACCTCAATGAAGTGCGATCTTTTCCTTCCTCACCCTCCTCGAGCAACTAAAACCCAAATAATTCAAGAGATAACAAAGGTATGAAGTTCGCAATATAAATATTCAGATTAATAAAAAAATAACAATAATTTTCAAAAAGGAAGAAGATACATAAGCTCATAGAAGGATTATTCGATCAGGAATTCATCACAGAATAAAAGTCTCCAGTTGGGAATCAGTTGATTTCTAGATGACAAGATCTTCTACCAAATGCACCATATATGATACTGAACATCGAGAGATTCAATAGCTTGGAAAAGCAGCTCACCACAATATGTAGACATCCAAGCAGATTTTGAAATCTAAAAGAATAAGTATCTGGCACCACTTAACCTTGACTAATTTACCACCAAGCAAACTAACTCTTATTTCTCATTTTCCTATGACGGAAACTAAAGCATTAAAGGAGACAAAACTGAAATCCATCCACCTGTCCACTCCAGAGAAGAGAAATATGAGAGGAAAATCATTCAGTGATCCCAAGACCATCAACCCCCCCCCCCCCCCCCCCCCCCCACACACACACACACACACAACCCTGCCCACAAAACCCAAATTAAAAACTAGGAAGTAGGATTTTATTCAACACTCTGTTAATCATCAAAGAGAGAAGTAAAGGTAGAAGTCCACTAGCTAAAAAATAATAAATTATTCTATTCCAAATGGAACAGTGTAAGTATATTATGTTGCAGCAGGCAGGCACACTAATCTAACAAGGCACAAAGGTATTTAAAAATCACAAAATTATACTTTAGTATCCAACATTACTTACCTGGGGAATTGTGTGCTTGAAGGTGCTAAACCTCCCAATAAAAGAATCCAAAATCCGGACCTGAAAGACCACATAACAAACACCCCAAAGGATAGAGTAACTTTAGAACACAATAAGATAAATAAATTTACAAATTCCAAGTGTATTCACAGCATAAATAGTAACAAGATGACCATAGGAAAACTACAAAATAGATCCACCAAGACACATTGACATCAAAAGTTGCTGACAGATTCAAATCTCATGAAGAAAAACAAAGAAGGCAACAGTATGGCAAAGAAATCAAATGTATTCTAATCAAATTTTTGAAGAACAAACCAGTGAAAAATTAACAATATACAAAACTAACCAGTAAAGTCCGTGCTTCATCCATTGAAGTTTGATCGACACCCTTTTCATAAATTGGTTCAACCTGAAAGTTCAAAAGAAGCATTACAAAAAAAAAAAACTACCTGTGGAAACCACATGTCAGACACAAGAAATCAACAGAACATCCAATAGCTATTCCAGTGCCTAACATAAGGCATCATACATACCAGATTCAACATCAGGCGAGCACAAGTGGTGTGTATACTCAATGTTAATGAGGCATCATGCATGTTGCTGGAAAACAAGTAGATAATACGTGACAGCTGCAATGGGAACCACACAAAAAATGTCAACAATCAAGACTTGTGGAAGATACAAAATAATTAAAATGCTCACTGCCCAACCTATGTTTTTTTTTTTTTTGAGAGTACATGTAGAGAGGATGAGTGTGCTGACTTCCTAAATATTTCATAAAAATACTGAATACAAGAAATAAAAAAATCAAAAAAGAAAATCCAGTGCAGTAACAGAAAATACACGAGGGATGGCTAGCAGCTTCCTTTTTTTACACCTAAGTGTTAACTAGTGAGTATCGAAAATGCAGTAAAATTGCACTCTATATCAGATACTTGACATAGAGTACTCAATTTTCCCACTCATGGAGGGTGACTATCTAGTGGCATCGAGGGGAGATGTTCATGGATAGCTATAAACAATGATCACCATAAAGCATCCTCATTGGTGGCCTCAAATTCCCACAAATTCTATTCTCTCCAAACCAGTAACAACAACATTTAGAGTTAATTGTTGAGAACAAGTGGACATTCTCGGAAACTAGCTGTTTCTATTCAGAATTTCATGTTCAACCAGCCTATCATACTCACTTTAAAGTATCTAGAAAACAGCCTAAAGGTTATAAAAGGGGGGGAATCAAGGACAGCAGTATGTGCAAAATAGTGTCCATCAGAGATCTTCTGTTACAAAGTCTTCTATTGTAGGCCATCAGGAAAAAAATTATTTGTTTCCTCAAACCCCGCCTATAAAAGTGCTTGAAGCACCTATAAGTGCCATAACATACAGCTGAAAAAGCCCCACAGAAAAGATTAAAAGTAGTATGCACTGTCACACAGTTTATTCAATAACCCCCTTGGTATATATTAAAGGTACAGTGTGCATTACCCAGTAATGAACTGGCTAATTGAGTAGAAATTAAAGGAAGAAGAAAAAGACTAATTCTTGAGAAAGCTGGAAATTAAAGAAAATAGTAAAGATAAGCAAGATTTTGAGTGGCTTGATCACTCCCAAGGTCTAAAACTCACCAACATCATCTCTCGACGTATTCTTCCTATCGATTACCTCTATTTATAAGCTCTCCTAAAGGCCTTAGCTTCCTCCCCAAGCTAATCCTAACTAACTTATTAGCTTTATCTAAAGTACCCCTCTCTCTATTAATTAGTTCATTACAACCCCAGCCCTCTACTGTCAACTCAATTGCAAAAAAAAAGTGCCAATTTATTGTGAATAAAGTAGCATTAACAACAAACCTGACAACAAAAGTCAAAACAAAACAATGTATACAGAACTCCAAATAATTGCAAAGAATGTTCCCATCTAAATACATATACCAACTACCAAACAACTTCCCTTCCAGCAATAAAAAGAATTAAATACTTTAATTATGGATAAGCCCAAGTACAAACACATAGCAAACAACAAATATTGTACCAACTCGTCTTATAAATAAGACAAGGTTTGCATCAACTCATCATAAAAACAAATACCTGTGGCAGGGAGAGATCTGATCGAACATGATGAACAATCTCTGCAAGTAAGCTATAAGCCAGTGGCCTCAATGTCTCATAGCATGCCCGTCCAGTTCCAACAAGAACCCTAAAAAGAACAAACAGAAGATTTACTAAACTTCAAAATGGGAAAAGGAACAATACAATAGTCTCATGTGGCAGCTGTATGTTGTAACTGTAAATAATCTAAGTCAGACAAGACATGCATCCTCTGTAAGAAAATTTGATGAGTCATAACCATGACAATCCATGAAACAAATAGAGTTAGACTTTAATGCGACAACATATCTTATCCCAGAAGGAACCATCAAACTGCCTATCACATAGGGAAAAAAAACAATATCCCCTAAACAACATCAAGGGATTTAGTAACTTCAATAAACAAGTCTATTCCTAATACCAAAAATTAAACAAATAAGAAACATTAGTCACAAGTCTCGGGATACTTGACCACTTAAACCATATACACTGCAAAAGAGTTGACTGGAAGTTGGACGATCTGGAACGTAAATCTAAGGCTAGTGTGTTATTATAGTGATTCCCTCCTTAAAATATCCAGACACTCTGTCTCGCCTAGGCTAGGGTTTCATATGCTTTTTCTAATCTGAAATGTCCAAAAATAGATATGTTTAAAGTATATAAAGGGTTCGGCATGGAATTTGAGATGAAGAGTTGGACAAACACTGGTGCATGATACCTTCATTTGTTAAAGTTTAAAAAGTAAGTAATATTATGTCAATGAATCATCCCATTGTTATAGAACGTAATGCCATGAAATACTAGGCTGAAATGTACCTCTCTTCCAATAATGTGTCAATCAAGGGAAACAAACCCCTCTTAAAATCTGTTCCAAGAACATGTTTCAGGGCTACCAGTAACTCCTGCATTTATAGAAATACAAAATTACAATCAACTAGGTAAGAAAAAGGAGAGGGGGACAGAAGAATTAGAAAATTAGAAACACGCACCTTCCGAATAGAAACAGAGTCAGAACTAGTAACAAGCAAGTTAACAATACTTTTACAAATGCTCTCTTCATGTGGCCTGATATAATCAGCAAAACTCTTCAGGAGGTACGTCAAAAAAGAAACAGTCTGCGGCAGCAGAAAAAGACATTACCATCTCTCTGAGAACCTAAAACAAGTGGAACAGTTTAATATTGCCAAAAACTAAACAGAGGAAATGTTCATCAATTACTTACACGCTTAATTCTTCATGTTATTTTCTTGCTGACAAAGAGACTCAGTGTCTACTGTCTAGAGTTTGTTTCTTTACATTCTTTTTAAGAAAATAACTACATATATAGTCCTCACTTTGGCCAGTCTTCTTAAACTTAACCTAGCTTTGAGATAGTACAAATATCCCACCAACTTTGGGGGGGGGGGTTATCTTCTCAAAACAGGCCAAAGCTATGCTATTAAAAATTGTCAAACGAATTATGTAACTGGAAAAATAAATTTCATGTACTCGAAATCATTATAAATAAACATTCCTCTATAATCATAGTCAAAGAACAAGTTACATATAGTTCGAAATTTTGCAGAAAATTTACAGTGACAAGTATAGAAGACTGGAAAAATAAAATAAAACTAGCAGAAATTTTATTTCATTTTTGAAACATACTAAAAAAGAATATTGGCAAGTGATAATTTTCAAAGATTGGCAAAAAAAACAAAAACAAAAACAAAAAAGAATAATAGTGACTTTTACATTGTATTTTTTTTGGATATTCTACCGCATATTTAGGGTAGACAAGAGAGAGGATGATTTAAATTTTGATGGTATAACTTCTAGTAGAAATATATATCATCTAGTATTTCATGATAAAATTAGAGGTTTTATACATTTTTAACAGAAAAATATGCCAGAATATTTCCAAAAAGCAACTCAATAAATTTAAGAAGTGGAACACAGCTTTACTAGCCATGGTAAAGCTACACACTCAAGAAGTAACCTCTTCAGACCTATCTAAGCTAATTAGAGTTACTTTGAAGTAATGTAAGTATGTAACTACTTTTAAAGAATTCCATGCCTCAGGGAAAAGATCTAAAATGATCAGTACAATGCATTTTCCTATAATTTGACGTTCCAAGATATCATCTTATCAAAAATGAACCGAAAATACTCAATGAATCCTGTAACCAAATTAGCCAAAATAATAATAATAATAATAACAACAACAACAACAACAACAATAATAATAATAATAATAATAATAATAATAAAGAGCACTACTCCAAAGATTAAGTTCGAGATTTTTTATATCTGAAAACTGTTTGAAAAAAAGGGACTTTGAGCACAGGAATATCATGACAGGAAATTCCATATCACTGTCTCCAAAAAGACTTGCAATCACAAAAAGGTACGACATCTATCAGCATTAATAATATCCACTTAACCCGGGATCTACCGTAATAGCCGCAAACAAGAATTTCTTACCTTAACTTGTGCGCCCTTTAATTCAATGAATTGAGTCTTCATATGGGGAGGCACTTTTTCTGGGCCAGGAACAGAAATAGCCGACACCATAAGTGGCAACAAATGAGGGATATTTGTCTGAACAAGCCGGCTATATAATTGGAACAAAAACATGACAACCAAAGGACTCTCAGTAACAACTTTAAATGATCTTGTACTGGGATTGAGCTGGCCAGATCCATGATACCCCGTAACAGCACCACTAAGACCGCTACCACTAGAAGGAGTCAACTGATCAGACGTATCCATTGCCTTAATATCATCTACATCTCCAGGTGAGCCAATAGGTGGAGCTGACATAGCACCTCCATTCTCAAAGAAATGGCTCACTGTTAATCGAAAATTCTGGTATATTTTACAAACAAAGTCCAGAAACGGCTGTAATTCGGCCTCATTTGGAGGCCGGAAATTCCTAAGCAGATCAAAAATGATACGAATACAAATCAACCCATTTTCTTCATTATCTGTGATAAGCACTTGCATTGCAACCTTCAATAAGTCCTGAACAAAGGGTCGAAGCACTTCACTATGCGGCAAACGGTTTAAGATCTCAACCACAATGTTACGGAGCTTATGTTCAGGGTTATCAGTAAACTGTGGCTTAGTTATCTGAAGAAGAATCACGGAGAACGCATGAAAGTAGTGCTTTAAGAAATTCAAGTACTCGGCTGTGTGTGCGATCTCTAGACTATCCCGTACCTCCATCGCCATCTGTAGTCTTGTTTGAATTGCTGTTAAAACCCCAAAGAAACAAAAAAGTACCAAAACTGAGTCGGTCTCTCTTCAATAAACCTCAAGTAAATTACAAAAATTCAAATAAATAAAAAATCAAAGAGTGAAACACAACTACTTAATAAAATAAAATCCAAAAACCAAACAGGCGCATACTCAACGAGAACAAATTTAAATCAAAATCTTCGAACAATTACATAATCAGGTTGCCTCTCTTTACTTAATCAATAGGACACGCAAATACAGCTTCTAGTTAGTCGATTCGACACTGAACCACGGAACCGACACACGAAAGAAACCTAAACAACAATCACATTAAGAAAAAACGAGTGCAGAATTCAAATTGAGTAGTCCAAGTAGCAATTTTTCACAATATAACTTTCAAAATCACAACAACTCAACAAAACAATTATTATAAAAAAAATAGCGAAAAAAATTGACGCTCAATAGAAATTGAAAAGAGGAGAGATAGAGGGATTACGAAGGTCTTGGTCGATGAGGAGAGTGGAATGCTGCTCAAAATTCTGAATGGGACTCATGGCGGGTAAATTATAGGGCAAAACCCTAGAAATTTGTCGGGAATTTGAGAAGAAATAAGTTAGGGTTTAACACTCAGAAGTTAGGGAGCGTGAGGAAGGTGTTTGGGAAGGACGAAAGATGTGATTTTGGAGGTCAGGTTTTTGATGTTTATGTCTGAGTTAGGGAGAGTTTCCCTTGAAGAGCGATTCTGTAACCTTAGACGACTTTCATAAATTACTCTGGTTTTGTCAAAGACACTGGGAGTTTAACCCCTTTGCAAGTAATTAAAGATGATTTGACGACTTTTTTAAAGTTTTTTTCAAAAATAGGTTTTCGAATTAAAATATTTTTAAAAATAAACTTATTTGTGCTCATATGGAAATTGTTGTGTGAGCCAATTGTTTTACTTACGTAATATTATGATAACTTGAATTAGACTGGCTTAAATGTAATTTGTATTTTTTTTAAATATAAACCAAATTTTAAAAAATATTGAAGAAAAATTGTTGTTTGAGATAATGATTTTCTTTTTCACGAAATCGCACCGCTTTAATTATCAAATCATTATCAACCCTAGCCAAGATTCATTTTTTTAAAAATAAAAAATTACTAAACACTTGGGCCAGATCAATTTAGTTAGGGCAGCGACTTTACTTGAGTGGAATAGTTGTCTTAGACAATGATTTTCACGCGAACTTGTAAAAGCTTATTTTTGAAAATATTTTGGATCAGAGCCTATTTTCTGAAATTATTTTTTTAAAAAAAAAGTTTTAAAATTTTCTAATTTGACAAGTTTTTATTTCATTAGATAATTACTATTTTTTTTTATTGAAACACGATGACCATACACTTTCATTAAAGTTTTTAAACATACTTAAAAAAATATTTATATTGGAGTGAAGCTACACTTTGAATTATGACCAATTTAAATACCACGAGAGATTTTAAATTCAACGACTTCATAGAGAATAATTCACTCTCACAGTTACCCAATTCACTCACATCAAACTACACTTTGAGTTATAACCCCATTGAATACCATGAGAGGATGCTGAGTCTAGTATTCATTGTGTGAAGAAAAAAAACTAGCTAATAATTCCTTTAATTGACCCACTCATTCTCTCATGCGAGATAAGATAGAGTTGTTAAAGTAAAGCAATTTAGTTCAAAAATAAATTAAGTTCTTAGATCATGGACTCGAAATAAACACTATCACTATATGACTTTAAAACCTTGTCGTGGTTTAACTAGATAATAATCTACATTTTATGTTACAATATTATAATATGTTCATAAAAAATATAAGACTATATAAGACTAGTGATAGATCAAAAACCTTTTAAGTTTCCCTCCAAATTAAGATTCCACATTAATCAAGACACCAAATATATTTTCTTGTAGCAAAGTTTTGATTGATTTTAACAGAAAACTTAATACATTTCCTTCAAAAAAGTTGTGTTTTACTTCAATTTAAGGATGGCTTTGCCTCTTTGAAACTCCAATTATCATGGAGTATAAAGTTACCATTACATTTGTGGAACAATATGAACATCAAGGCAAATCCTCCACTCGTCAACACACCACTCTCGGCAAAATGGTTTAATCATCTTCAGGCTTGAGGCGCCTTTCACTCCTCTCTCCCAACACTCCTTCCATGACTGATCGATGTTTTCAATCTAACACCATTCGATGTATATCTCACTAATAACTCATAAGTTATACAAGACTTACTTCATATACTAGACATTAAATATGAAAAAGTACCGCACCTATCACTTTCGATATAGAGTTAATAATTTTGTAACTCCAATACATTTTTTGTTGGAAAGTCGATGATTTAAAGACGCTTGATTCTGTTTTTACAAAACGTTAATGATTACATCAAATGGAATAGACACTCGATAATTTTGCAAATCTCGTCTACATTTCAGAAAATGGTAAAAACGCAAATTTAATTAATGGTCATTTAAGCCGTTTGAGTCTGTCACTTACTACAAATGGACCGCAACTTTACTCTCATCAAACCAAAAATGAAAAGAATAACTTCACTCTAATAGAGCGACTTTAAGATCAACTTATACAGATTCACACATGACATCTTTACGTATTTGATGTTCTTCGAACTTTCACACTTCTTTCAATAACTGAACTGCAATTTCTTTCTCCATACATGGAAAAAGATAGGACAGAATATATAAACTTCCTATGTTTCAGTCCCGATACCACAACCTAACTCCCCGGCAAGCTTGTGAGGATCAACGTGACATGCCACAAGAGGAGAAAGTAGAAAACCATATATTCATACAGAGATAAGAAAAACAAAAATATAGAAAAATGCCAAGATTTTAGGAATCAACTGTTAAAAATAAGAAGCATTATCTGTTCAACTAAGATTCTAAGAACGACATGGAAAAGCTCAGACATATTCAATCATCAATCTCATAATGAGCAGCCTGCAGGGTAACTCATCTACAACAAATCAAATCACTCCAATTTCTCCAATTCACCCATTCTCTCAATGATATCCTGCAATTTGATAGTTTTAAATTTCAGATATTAGAGGATAAGAGATTCAGGCTACCACTATTCAACAGAGCTCTGGTGTGTAAACCGTGACTCAGTACATGAAAAGCTCAGACATATTCAATCATCAATATCATAACGAGAAGATGAAACAGCGACAAGGACACACCTTCTTACTCGTTTCCTGAAGCTCGCCAGCAAGGATAAACTCATCAAGTATCAGGTAAACCTATATAGCAACTTAATGAGAAAATTGAGAATCCAGACAAAACTGAACAAACACAAGTGAAAACTTTGGCTGAAGAATCAGGAAAGCCTACAGCACAGGCTCACCAAGCACATCAGACAGATCCAGATCATTTCAGAAATACTCTCATCAGAGTTACTCCTTTTATTTCTTTTTGTTTTTCCTGTTTGAAATTTATAAATTTTAGACTCAAACTTTGACCATAAATTATCCCCAATCTATAAGAAAAAACATAATCATGTGGGATCATGATGGATGCGTCTTAATGCATATTTTGTATATCAACTTTTTATAATTTTTGCAAAAATGAAATTGAAGATATTTAAGTTTAAAATTTACCTTGGGATTTATGCAAAAGTAAATGGGAAGAACAAAGAGAAGTGGACGGAGTACTTTACTAAAAATGTGAGATACATTCTTTCAAAATAAAATCAAATAATGTGATGTACAAACCTTGTGAAAATTGAAGACTAAACCCAGCTCACAAACATTGCTGAAAAAGTGGTCCAGTATCTCCACAAAGAGATGGATGCACTCAAGGTATGCTAACTCATTATCTGTGATATCAACACACATGGAAAAAAAAATCCAGCATAACGTCTGTAGATAACCTTGTGCGTACAGAACTGAGAGAGAAAGAAAACAGAAAAGTATAAATACATGAGCAATAACAAATAATTCAAAGAGTACTTCTAATATAACATCTGAAATATCATACATGTCGTACGAGGAACCCCAAATTCTAAAGTTGAAAAGCCTAACACATAGTTGTCTGGTTCACATAAAATATTATGGGAAGTAAATGTTCAATAGAGTCAATCTTAACCCACGAAGTTGCATTTCCTAGAAAGTGTTACTTCCCACAACATGGAGGATGTTTCTTACCTAGGTCCCCCCAGGTAAATGAAACTTTGCATGGGACATATTTCTTTCCTTATATAACCAATCGACATTATCCACTTCCAAGGAATTGAAACTAGATGAAGAAAAAACTCGTAGGACATTGTTTCATATGTTCAACCAAACGACTATAAACACATTATTCAAGAGTCTAACTAGCATGAGAAACCCAAATGGAAATGATGGATACAACATAGGAAACTCTAACCCTCCCCCTCTCCTCCTCACACCCACATCTAACCTAACCCGATACATCCACAAAATAACTTCCAAACACGATTATGCCAAAATTCACATAATTTTGATGTACTGTATTGGCTTCCCAAAAGTCCCTTCTCATGTTTTGTCAAGGTAGCACCAAAGTTCCAAATTTCATGCACAAACTGAATGGAACATGTCATGTGAACACTATCTGAATCAGTCATAAAAAACATAATTTCATGAAACAATATTGCCAAGCAATGCAATGATATTCCAACATTACGGCCATATGGTTCATTACCTAGTTTTCTAACCTTCAAAATTATCTAAAAAAACAACTCTAGAGCACCTTGCTACCCAAAATCAATTAAATCACTTTAAACTTCCATCATACCCATTGCAGAAGACATATAGGAGAATTCACACATGCTAGAAGTTCGGTGAAAATTGTTAGCTTAAATAATCCAGTACCATAATAATTTCTCTGAGAAAATCATCGTTGACCTAAGAATAAACAATAGTCTAGAAAAGTTTCATCATACTCGATCCCAAAGATCCAATATAGAAACATGATCAATTGACCATGCCCTCACCTCCACCCGCCAAGAAAACAGCGATAAGCAGAATATTACAAATGAATTATTCCAATTTTTCTCCTTAATCTTGTAACAGCAAGGTCATTCTCATTGGAACTTTCTCTCCATGCAAAAATCTCAAAGCTCCCCAAGCATGGAAAAAAAAAACATCATCAAATTTAAGAAACACTAACATGAGGTCTCAAGAAGGAATCCCTTCCAACATTTCTCCATCAGCCCATCTCTAATTAAGTCCCACGTGAAAGCCGCAAAAGCTGCATTAGCTAAAAAGTTCATATCCAACACTTAACTAGGTTCAATCAAAACGCCTTCTCAGGCATGCATATGCTACTGTTGCTCGATAAACGAATGACTAGATAGTAAAGAAGGGTTTCCTTATGATAAGTCCAGAAATACTAGTTTTTATGCATCATGTAAGGCAATGGCCACAGTAAATATTTCGTATCTGTTAAAAAACCTCAATATTAAACATCTTGCCTTCCCACCATCAAAGTAGATTAGTTCAGGACTCATGACAGCTATTACATAAGAAGTAACGTATCAGGGCTTTTATACCCAACCCGTTGCCGTAGGCCCGTAGCATAAGTTATGTGGAATGTCAGCACTTGCAAAAGGCCAAGATGCCAATAATCACAAATATCTTAGTCAAACGACAATCCATCAATTAAGAGCTAAACAAAGAGTAAACTCTGTTGCATAAATTCAATCTTCCATTTCGTAAACTCGGACGAGAACAAACACTACGTAAGAGATAAAATTATGAAGCTCTCACGCTTAAAAGTGCGAAAAAAATTCATTCCAAATCACACTTCAATCAAATTATACCAAACAAATCACTAATTAGCGAAATCTTACTCCATTATATCAAAAAAATGCTCAAAGAAGCTTCAACAACACGACATTACAATCACGAATACAAAAAGAAGCCATACCTCGACGAAATTGATGAATTTGGGGTCTCTATTTACAACCAATCGATGAACCTGTGCAACAATTCGCCCAATTAATTCAATTTTAAAAAAATTCAACACAATATTTTTTTTTAAAGTAGGAATGGGAAAGTGAAGGAAACGCTGGAAACCTCGTATTCGAATTTGTGTTACTCGGAATCTTATAGTGGAATGTAGTACTTTGCAAGACGCATCTTGCCTTGTCTGTTATGTAGCAGTATGAATTGGATCTGCCATTTTTGGGAAAGTTAAGGAGTCAGAACATAGGGTAGTGCAATTGCAGAAGAGAGAGATCGAATTGAGTTTATCGACGAAAAAAAGGAACACCATTTTGGTTAGAATTATGTAATGCCGGGAATTTAGGGACGAGAAGGTCGCGCCGGAGACGAGAGAGACGTGATGTTGAAGATTGAGTTCGAGAGTCGGAAATTCGATGTTCAGATGCGGGTGCGATCAAACAATATCGTCGACTGAAATATTTCCATCATAGCGGGCCATATGCCCATATAGGATTACATTTTTTTGGAGCGGGCATGGTGCACCCGAGTGCACCTTCGAATTTACGTTATAGGATGGGTATTGCAAAGTATTACACTGAAATCTCCAACTATTATTCATATTTAATATGTGAGTTATCAAATTTGGTCTTACTTTATATATAAATACTTTATATGTTTTCACTTTTATCACTCAATATAAGTTTATTTTATTTTTTTACTATGAGTTTTTCACTTCATTTCAATTTTACTCTCAATTTACAGTGTTTTACATTTCAGTATACTTAACACGTAATATTAACTAATACAAATCTTATACAAACCCATTCCTGACATTTTAGAGGCCTAGAGCGAAATAAGAATTTTGGGCCTTAAAATATAATAGTATACTACAAATAAAAAAATAAATAGCGATTTCACAAAGTAAATAAGCTGTTGAAAAATTTAATTAAAAATAATACTATAATCACATTAAACATAATAATGTTAAAAAAATTATTTAAAAAATCATTAATAAAAATTTTGATTTAAACAATATTATGAGTAATTTACTTCATAAAAGTTTTTTATTAACATCATAATATTATGATCATTTCTCTTCATAATATTATAAATAGTTCACTTTACAAATTAATAAATATAAATAAAATGCAAAATATTAGTCTAATTCTAAATACAATGAATTAATAAGACGTCATTGCATTAATAAAATGAGTAACAATGATAACTATGCACAACTAATATACAAAATAATTGGTAGAATTTCTTACAGTTCTTATTGGTGACATAAATAGCTATTTTAGTCAAATGCTAATAATTGAATAAGTATAATGACAATAATATTTTGAATATCGTATTTAGTTTTAATAGGTTGTTGATTTTTTTTAATTCATGTGAAGTATATACATAGCATGGGATTAAGAAATAAGGAATTGAACGAACAATCATAAAATATGCGTTTGGATAAAATTGTCAATAATCATGGAGATAAAGGGAATCAAACCCATGTCAAATTACATTAAAAACTTTGTACAAGTTAGACCATTTAATGTTGAACTACTTCAATTAATATAATAGAATTTACACACATTAAATTTATATCCCTTTTATTTTTATCTTGGCATTAAAAAATTGGGTCTTTTTCTACCGGGGGCCCTAGGAGAGTGCCCCGCTCGCCCCACCCTAGGGATGAGGTTGATCTTATACTCATTTCGTTCTTTTTTTCCTTTCCATTTGGAATTGGGGAAGAAACCAAGATAATATTAAATATCATTAAGATTCTATAAAATAATTTAAATTAATATAAAAAAAGAATAGATTCTATTAAATAATGATACAAGTGGGTTGAGCATTAAATAAGTAATGAAATATCTAAGTCCATGGCATTAAACAATTAAAAAATCAACCAATAGTCTACATATCACATGGATAGTGATCTCAACCAAACTTTTTCACCCAATCACAATATCAAACTAAAATAAAAGGATTTTAAATGAGAACAACATTATGAAATTTTCGGATGGGGAAAATGTGAAGAACAAAAAAGAATGGAGGGAGTATTATTATTAACCAAAATATATTAATTTATATAAAAATAAATTATAATTATTAACTATAACAATATTAACCTAATAATATTAATATTTTTAAATATATCTAATTATTAACTAAGTATAGTATATGATTTAACTATTAAATATGATTTAACTACAAAACACAAATATTAGTATACGTATTATTATTATTATTAATATTAAATTATAAATATTAACTAATTTAATACGTAATCTTAACTAATACGTAATATTAATTCATCATATAATTGATCATTTATCTTGATTTAACTACGTAGTAATTAGGGTTTAAAAAACACATGATAATTAGATTAATTAAAAAAAAATATGTCAAAAAATTTAAAAAGGTGGGGTTGATCGTGTATTGTACACGGTTCTCCAATTTTTTATTCAAATTTCAATCCATGCATCTTCCTAATTTAGATATGAAAATCAGAATAACACACAAAATACAACACATAATCTTTCTAATTAAACATCAAAATATAAAATATAAATCCATATAAATTAATTTTAAATTATTTAAAAATTAAAATAAGCATACATTTGATAAAGAACCAACCAATCATCTTAAAGCTTTACTGACAACTCTGCTTATTCTTCTGCTCAAGTTTCGACTAGCTTCTTTATTCGCTTTTAACATGGTGAATTTTTTTGGAGAAAATATGATTTTTTAACAATGGTTTGAGTTTGAGAGGTTGTGTTTGAGAGATGTTTAAAAATATAGGAAATGAGGTAGGTATATGGGTAAGGTTAGGGTTTATAGGTGATAGGAAAACAAATAGGGTTAAATTAGGTTAGTAATAAATGAGTTAAATTAGGTTAGTAAATTAAAATATTAGATAATTAGTAATTATGTTAGTAAATAAAAATGTTAGATAATTAATAGATTAGGTTAGTAAATGACTTAAATTAGGTTAATAAATTAAAATATTAAATAATTAGTAAATTAGGTTAGTAATACAAATGTTAGATAAATATATATAAGGGCAATATCATAAAGAAAGTGTGAAATACGTATAAAATTCGGGCAATAGGTAGATTATCACGGGCGATGTTTAGTGATTCATTTATAGGATACCACATACCACTATGGAACTATCCCAACTTAGAATTAATGTCGATTTTTCCAGCACAAAACCACTATGAGTTTTATGACTAAATTGTTTAATTTTTTTTACCTTAAATTTATTTATATAATTAAAACTTAAAAAGTTTAAATATAATTTTTTATTATTTTATAAGAAATAATATATTTAATATGTATTTTACTGGATTTATTTCAATATAAATATTTACAATATCTTGTTTTCATAAGTATTTTAAGTTGTATCTTGATAATTATAAATAATTAAATAGAGTAAAAAAAATTAGGGATAGATAGAGTATTTATTAACCTAGAGAAACCGAATAATGCATTTTGTAGATAAACGATTTTTTCAAAAGAAATAGAGAGATACTTGTCTACACTAATATTTAAAGGGTGTATATATATACTGAACACTTGAATGTACCTAAATACGAACATTAGGTGTGTAACTTAATGTGTCAATAACACATGTGATAAATTACATAAAAATATGGCCTAAAAACATTAATTATCAAATCACCGCAATGTTGAAATCATATGAAACTTTCATGACAACAATTCTTACTTACGAATGTGTGAACAGAGCAAAGTCAAAATCAAAAGGGGTATAAATCTTACTTTCTCTATTTCTTTTTTTTTCTCATTTATTTTTGTGCATATTTTAAAGCAAACTTAAATCTTTAATATCTTCAATTGTGTGTTTGTAAAAATTATAAGAAGTTGATATATTTGAAAAATAGATATTGAGACAAATAATTTAAAACCATGGTTATATTTCTTCTTATAGATGTCAAACGATAAGAATAAAAAGATTCGTAGGGAATATTAATTAGGTAAACCATGTTTGCTTGTCCTACCAATCGCCATTCCTTAAGATACGTGGGCACTTCTAACCATATACGATCTTACTCTACATCCACAACGTAATAACTAAAGTCCATTGAAGTGGAAGCCAAGAAATGAAGCAGAAGGCACTACTATCTACTACTCGCCTAATTTATGAACCAATACGTATTACTATCAGTGATGGATCCAGGATTTTCCGCCTAGTGAGTTACAATCGATAATTAAACATAAAATAATTTTTTTTTACCAAACAACCAAATAATAATAATACTAAAAAAATGCATACAAATGTTCAAAAAGTATAAAATACAAACAAACAACCAAATGTTTATTACTAGATCAGACTAAAAAAATAACTAGTGAAGTGAATAATAGAACAAAATGGTTCATGAAATCTTGGGTTATGGGCTTATTTAAACGTTATTTACTACTTGAAGTTGGTTAGAAAACATTGTAGAATAAAACCCCCAATGGAGGCCAAGTCAAAGTGGGTTTTCATTTTTCAACATTTCCATCTCCAAGGGCTTTCTTCCTCCTTCCTCCTTCCCCCAAATTCAATCAACAATTACTCTTCATGGAGAGGACATCCCCAAATTTCCTCCGTCCTCATCAAGAGAGTAACCTCTCTTCATTTCCCACATCCATGGATATACTCAAATTCTCCTCAAAACTTTCCATGAGGATGCCCATTCCTCATTGTTGTTGATGCTCTTAATCATTCTCCTAGAGTTTGAAAATCTAGCATAGCAAAATTACTACCGTCTTGAGTTAATTATTGTTACACTAGTAATTCTAATTTCTAAATACACCATTATTGTGATAATAAATATCGGACGATAGAATTAACAATTGTATATTCAAGATTTAGACTTTTAGGGTTGAGACTTGAGAGGCAAATAGAGTTGAATGAATTTTGTTAACTGCTCCGCATAATTGAGCTCTACATAATTTATCAATGATACCTCCCTGTTACAAATATAGTGATTTAGTGTATATTGCTTGTTTCCAATCAATATGGTGACACTTCACTTTTCTTAGTGTTTATATAGTTTCATTCAAGTTAACAATGTATTATATACAAACATATTAAGACATGAAATAAAGACAAGTACGCGAAATACTTCTTGTCAATGTTCTTTTAGTAGAGCTTTAATTACTTTACATGTGCTATATGTGTAAAGAGAGTCACAAATTACAATGTAAACGAAATACGATCGTCCCTGAACCTGAATTCTAGAATCAACCTAAAACTATGAGCAGTTGACATTAAGTAATCCAAACCTACTTTTAAACCCTTAAAATTAAGATAGTGTATGAGATTTCGAGACTGACATGTCCAAGAAAAATTCAATCGATGTATATTGTTATTATAAGTGGCTTGACAGTTTGACTGCCCTCCTTTAATGGGCGTCGCTTAGACCAATATCAGCAGAAACCCATAATTGATGATCAAGAAACTCATTTCTTTAATTGGTCCTCTCATCCTCTGACATATGACCATAGATTAGAATTTTTTAGAAAGAATTAATATACATTGTCTCATACGAAACCATAATGTCTCCCTCTGATTATGTCAATCATCAAGTAACAATAAAAAGAAACGGTCCAAACGGGTCGGTTGAGTTAAATGCGTAGGCAAGAAAAGATTCAATATAGAAATGGGGATAGTTGCTAAAGTTGCACATGTAATCATGTGATCTGCATCACAAGTCAACTTGGCACTATCTTCCCTCATGTGAACCTTTTTCTCAGTCAGCTAAGCTTATGGTTTGATCAAATGATACTCAAGTGGCTTCGTGTTAGTGATTTTACCATCAAATACACTTGATTATAGTTCCGAAACAAGTTGATACAAGGATGCATGACTAATATTGGTTATATATCCACTAGCTGGCCTGGGAGGGAATGAACGAGAGTAAAGAGTCTAGCACAAAATCAAAGTCTTAAAGATTAGAGTTGAATGAGTTGCTACCATGTCGTTTACGGGTTTTTTTACATTAAAAAATATTAGTGAACTGAGTGAAGGAAGAAAATCGCTCTCCACTCAGACAGATTATAGACATTTATTCCGTACTTGGTATCATAAAATATGCATTTAAAAGAGCCCTAACAGGAATGTAGTAAATATTACTCGTTATATGTTGTTGGACATGGAAACCACAAGATGGATGGTTGGATGGATGGATAGAAACAAATACGACATGCTTCCTTAATTTGCTACTCCGTAGATAATGATTGGACTTGGGAAGAGTGAAAAATGAACTTGGCATTTTTCAAAACATTGCTTTTGTTACAAAAATCACGCTGAATGGAATTGCTGGTGTATACAAAGAATAGAAGCACAGAACAATCTCCGAGGTTGAAAATCTTCATCAATGGCCTCTTCCATGCATGCAATATCATTTCTTCAGTTTAGTCAATAATATGGCTTGGCCGGCCATTTGTGCCTTTTTGCAGGTAATCAATCAACAGCGTTGCGCACCAACATGGGAACGCTTAGGAAGTAGAATTCTAATAAAATAACAAGATTCATAATTGAGATACTCCACATTTTCTTGCCAGCAACGGAGCTAGCTAAATAACAAGATTCATAATTGAGATACTCCACATTTTCTTGCCGGATATACGGGTGTACATATTTTAATCAAGGTGTCATTATTAAAAAGATAAAATTTTAGGAGTATAAACTATGCAATAAAAATAATTTACTTGAAAAAGATTTCACAATGAACTAAAAAGTAGTCTGTGTATATTGATTAAATTATTTTGACTTATTTTCACAAAAATAAAATAAGTTTAGACAAAATATTATAAAATAAAACAAGTTTAACAAAAATAGGCAAAATACTCTATCATATTTTGAGATAATATTTTTCAGACAGTTTTTTTTTTATTTTTTGGACAAAATAAAACAAAATAAATTAAGATAAAAGAAAACAAAATAAATAATACAAAATAAGTCAATTAAATAAACTCTTAGATGGTAAAAGTCTCAGCCCTTTGGTACACATTCAAACACTAGCTAGTTTTGGGTATGCATAGTAGAAGTTTGATGTATTATAATAATCACCAGCCAAAACAGTTTAGTTAGTACTCCGTATAGTGCAATTATCCCTAACATTTGTTTAAACCAACATACACTATTTGATATTATAAAATTGGTCCTTGAATCAAGCTAGAAGATTTGTAAATGTTTGGTTCATCCCCCATCGGGACAGATAGTACGCTAATAGTGGAGGCTCTTCGAGGATTCATGATTGGCTCCGAAAAAACTTGTTCGAGATATCTCTAGCTAATATTTTATATCTTGATTTAAAGTTTCTACACTTTTAATTTTACGGGCTCATTCCCTAGACTCACCTGTTTGTAAAATGACGTAATCAATAATGATTTTAATGAGTCGGTCTCTTAAAGGGTCATGTCTTATTGGGATTTTAATGGGTCAAGTCGGATCAATAATGAGTCTATAGTTTTCAACACTTTTAAACACGTACTATCAGGTAAGAAATTATTTTTACTTACTTGTCGATGATCTATTACCAAAGATTGAAGGTGATACATGTAAATTATAACCCTGTATAGAACTATACTCTCTTTGGACGGGTCAGCCCTACTCGGCCCGTTATATATCTCCTTTGACCCGACCCGACTCAATTTATATCTTCATTGACCTGACCTGACCTAATGCACAAGTTTATTCCCTAGCCACAAAAACTAAGAAATGGCTCAAATTTTTTCTGTTCTAAAAAAAGAATATTGGTCCTTGTAGTAATTTCTTATTACATGTGATATACTTCGTATTTATTAGCTCACAAGATGTATTTATTTTCACATGTGATGACGTGATTGAATAGTATAGAAAATACTTAAAATATTAAGATGACTTAGCTTGACGCTTCAATTAAGCAACCCTAGCTAGCCAAGCCAAAAAAAGCATTATAAGAGAGCTATTGAAGTCACAGATTTGATGAGACTTCAAATAAATACAAGTCAAATCTCCTCCACAATACCAATACCAATACAAAAGGAGAGCTGTCTCTTAGATTCCATTCCCATATGATCATAAGTTTCATAATACTTAGCATTATCAACAAAAATAATTCTTTTGATTCCTTTATATATACCTCTACTAACAACACAAACATACACCCATATTCAACACATACATACCATGAAGACTCAATATCTATGCTTTCCCCTTACAACCAAACCTACCGCAGCCACCACCACCACTTTATCGGCCTCTTCCACGTCATCATCCGCCACCAACGGCCGTATTCCTTCAACGTCTTCTTCATCGTTGCTCGATAGATTCCGAGTGGCTGTGTTCCGGTTGATCATGGTTACTGCCCTCTCTAAAGCACCCAACAATTCTTCTTCATCAACTAGATTATCATCATCAAGATCATCGACTAATAACAATGATTATCATCGTAATGATAGTAACAACAATCATGGTCATGAAAGTGTACGTAGGTCATGCTACCTATATGATCCTTACCACAGTGAAGCGCTAGCGGACTGTATAGAGTTCATCAAGAAGAAGTCAGCCTCGTCCTCACCGTCTGATCACATCAGACGTCACGATGATGATCTTATTTATGATGATGAGGATGAAACTACTCGTGAGTCCACCGTTAGTAGTGACGTGGACGTGGTCATCCCCCTACCAGTTATGTAATTTAACCTATATAGTGTAACTAACGGAGTAGTTTCTATTTTCCCCCATTATTTTCTTCGACTCCTTTCTCTAAGTGTTGTAAGTAAAAAAAACAAAAAAAACTTATACCAGTTCTCAGACATTTATTTGTGAAGATGACTGGAAAGCATGAAAGAGATGAGTGAGTTTATATCTATAAATTTATAACAAATTAACGATCACTCATGTGCCGTATTTTGTTCTAGTATCATTAGATCGAGCAAATATGACAATGGGTGGACAGTGCACCCGGGTAAAATTATGTACATCACGTACATGGAAAATGTACATTACGCACGTGAAAAATGTATGTAGTACACATGTGAATTATGTACATTCCATATAACTCACATGTGTATGTACATTTTTTATGACATAATGTATATTTTTCATGTATGTAATGTACATTTTTCATGTATGTGATGTACATTTTCCATGTACGTGATGTATATTCCATATAAATCACATGTGTACTATATACATTTTTCATGTACGTAATGTACATTTTTTTGGAGCGGTGCACCATGAGCATGGTGCACCCGGGTGCACCTTCGAATTTGCGCAAATATGATGGTCTGTACCTATGAATGTTGAATCATAGTCCAACATTGGGCTTATATGTAAATATATATATATGTGTCCTAATAATTTATTAAAACTATTTTTATGTCCAATTTTAAGGTAATATAACTAATATTAAAAGATTTGGGCTTAATGTATTACTAGGATGTGGGCTTTAAATGTGTAAATACTTATGTTTGTTTTATCCCTGCATGTTATCCCATTATCAGAGAGATTTTAGAGTGAAAACTTTAAGGGGTCACTCATACAAAATACATATCAATCAGAAATATCTAACCACTTTGTCCGAAATTTCTCTTATGCAATGGAACCAAGTAATTGCTCTTCTAATTTAACATAATAGATTCTGTTATATATAATGGTTTTCACCATTATTTTGCTCCTTCAAGGAATAGTAGTATATATAACTATTTAAGGAGTATGACTAAGTGTTTAATTCTTATATAATATGGGGAAAATGTATAGTTTATTGATAGTTGGTCGGTCAATTAATTTAGTCACATGAGCCATGTGTGTATTTTGTACGTTGATTGCACTTGTAATCAAACTTTAATTTAAATGATATTTGGACAAGGGATTTTTGTGCCGAATCTTCCATAATATTGCAATGTCAAATTCAGATACAACCCAAATTATACATAACCACCACTCTTTAAATTTCGCAGACTAAACGAGTTCAACAATCCTAAAATAGGTAATTAACATGCAGAATTATTAAACTCTTTGATCAAGCTACATTA
The DNA here is from genome assembly GCA_026401315.1 of Dysphania ambrosioides. Lineage (NCBI taxonomy): Eukaryota > Viridiplantae > Streptophyta > Magnoliopsida > Caryophyllales > Amaranthaceae > Dysphania > Dysphania ambrosioides. Next base: position 8,348,879 of record CM048658.1, on the reverse strand, counting down.
CTTCAAGGGCCTCTTGTAGGTTGATGCTCAGGTTCCACTAGTAGAAAACACTTCAATTGTTTCGTTTCAATTGCTACGGTTAAATACATTTCGAAGCACATGAACCTAAATGCTGCGGTTATTTAAATAATTGCAGCACTTGTGGTTATAAGTGCTGCGGTTATTAAAAAAAACTGCAACATTTATTTCTGTCATGAAATGCCATGGAAAAAAAGAATTATGGAAAAATATCATGGTCATAAGTGATGCGGTTATTTAAATAACCGCAACATTTATTAATGGCCTGGAAAATGTAAATATATTAATGAATAAATGCTGCGGTTTTTAAATAATCGCAGCAAATATTCATGGCCTGAAAAATGTTAATATATTAATGAACAAGTGTTGCGGTTTTTTAAAAAACCGCAACACTTGTGTTGTAATTACTGCGGTTATTTAAATAATCGCAGCATTTGTTCATTAATATATAAACCCGGCCTTTTCTTTTCCAGGCCATTTCAAAACACGAAAAGACACTTCAGCGCACGAAAAAAACCCTAACTCTACTAACCTTCGTTTTCTCTAGCTAGCCCTAACCCTATAACTTAACATCCCCCTTTTTCGTCTCTAGCCCTAACCCCATAACACCCACTACCTAACTTTCTTTCTCACGCAATTTAAAACCTACTCCTCTCACCAACTCGTGCCTCCATGGATATGGCGTTGTGAAGCGTTTTGAAACTTACTCATCTCTCCCATTTTGAAGAAGTCTACATACTCTAAAGTTTAAAATCTAAAGGTTTGTATATGCCTTGAACCCTAGTATATATTTTTAAAATTCTTTTTTCATAATTTGTTAATATATTTTGAAGATGAAAAACTCTTATATGTTCAGATCTACATGTTATATGTTGTGTTTATGAAGGAATAACCCTTAAAAATCGAATTTCATGGATTATAGGGTGTGAAAGGCCTTTTTTGGAGAAAGTAAATGGTTAAATCCCTCGTAGGATGTTTTGGGGTGGGTAGATCTCGAAAAAATACATAAGTTAGACATATTATAAGCCCCATCCGAAGTCTCGTAGCCAATTTTGTAGCTTCTCAGAAAAAAAAATTCAATATCTCAAATAAGACGTCACCAAGGCCGCTAAAAGGTAACATAATTGTATAGTACCTCTAAAAATAGGGGGTTTCAAAAAAAAAATTACGCCATTCGGAATATCGGGCTAAGAGATATGCCTCTCCGAACTTTCTAAAACCTCATAATAACACCCAAAATCTATGAAGAATGAATTGATTGTTTGTTTTGTGTGTCAAATATTGTAGATCGCAATTTTTTCGTGCCAAAACGAGTGGTCATAATAGAATTTTGGATTTATATGCTTCACAGTTGATCATTTCTTATCTTTTATGACATATTATTTAACACATTATGCATGATATTCTTAGCTTAGATCAGATTATGTTCTTGATTAAATGTGTTGTGTTGTGTTGTAATAGTATATAACAATTAGATTTGCAAATATAATAATTTTGAGAGAATTAATTATTAAAAATATACTTTTATATGTATGTAATTAACACATAAAATGACCTATTAATTTTTTTTTGTTCTGAAAACCATCAATTGCTGCGGTTTTCTAATATAACCGCGACATTTAATTTATATGTGTTGCGATAATATTAGAAAACCGCAGCACATATAAATTTCAGAAGAAAAAAAATAAAAAAATCAATTAAATGCTGCGGTTATTAGAAAAATTACAGCAAATAATGATAAAAAATTAATTTTTTATTTTTTAAAAATGTATGCTGCGTTTTTTGGTAAAATCGCAGCAATTAATTGATATATTTGCTGCGGTTTTCTAATTACCGCAACATTTTTTGTTTTTATTGATGCGTCTAAAAAACCGCAGCATTTGTTGTTTTTCCATGTGCTTCGCCTATATGTGCTTCGTATCAATAACCGCAACATTTAAAACTAGAAAACCGCAGCAAATAGACATTTCTCTACTAGTGTTCCTTCACCCTCGTTGGGTTGTCTAACGAGAGAAAAGTCAAAAGTATACCAGATATAAGTTTATAAGTTGTTATATTTAGTGGAGCATTAAACGCCGTCTCATAATTACTTACATTGCCCCTCAAACAGCCTTTTTTCCCTTTAACAAATTTTGATCAAATCAAATTAAACATTTTGCACTTTAATTTTTATTTCCCACTTCACACTTCCGTAAATACGAATCTTACCACCATCCTCGACTCCCATCACCACGCTCAGCCTTCGACCACCATGCCCCGCCAGAATTCGATCAACCACCACCCTAAAGCCATCTTTTTTTACACCGGATACCACCGAAACTATGGAGGAGGAGTTAACGTCAACGCCGCATGTAAAATACGTTCACCGGAATGCCATCGACCACCACGCCCCGAATGCCATCGACCACCATGTCCCGCCGGAATCCGATCAACCACTACACTAAAACCGCCTTAACGCTGAAAACCACCAAAACTATGGAGGAGCTATCAACGTCGCGGGTAAAATATATTTATCGGAAATATAGCTGGAAAAAAATTTTGGGTAGCTGAAGGGCTAGCCGTCCAAAACAATCGGCTAGGCTGGCCCTTTTTCTTGGATGGCTAGCCCTAGGGCCGACCGTTTTTTTTTAACGGCTGACCCTTCGCCTACCCGAATTTTTTTAAAAAATTTATTATTGTTTTAATAGGTGGAACGTATTATATTTTGTTTCCGATGAATGTTATATTTGATCAAATATTTTTGTTTCCGGTGAAATTATTTTTGTTTTGATATTGCTTAGCAGAAGAAAACACAAACAAGCAGGTTTTTGTTGGTGTCCTTGCAAGTGTGAACAAGAAGTCTTCTATGGGAGGAGAAGTTAAGGCTATGGAATATACATTCGTGCAATTCACACAGGAGCCAAAGCGTGTGTTGAAACTACGAAATGGGCATCTGCAATGGATTTTAGTAATGTTCTCATTTTAACTTATAGAATCTGATATCAATTCGACAGAAGCACATACACAATACTATTTACTAGGACACTGCAGGACATCCACAAGAAGGGGCCTGGCTTCAACAACTTACAACTGCCAAATAATCCGGTGGTTGAAACAATTAGGAACGCGGCTTCTTCTAAGGAATAAGGATATGATTACTTAGTTTCATTTCTTTGTTGTAATTCTATCTGATTCCAAAAAAAAAACTCAACATTTAATATCTCTTTCTTTGATAATAATGCGTGTGCAGCAAGTATAGCACGAAGTAGATGGACAACGGCCAATGGCAATTAGAATGAGTTAATAGTACGGGATTGTGGACCTGGACCAATTCTTTGCTTAAACAAACATTACATGTTTTCGAATGTGGAGGCCCAATTATGCACTTCTACTTGTGTCGCGGTATCTCTACAAGGCTAAAGGTTGCAAGCCGCCAAGCCCTCCTTGTCCTTTTATTCAAGCCAATATTCATACTTTTATTCTCGCAAATAAACTAAAAAAAGAAATGAAGGTGTGATGCCCTTGGAACTATATAACTCGTTATATATATATATATATATAGAGTCCTTCAATCATTTTGAATACTGGATTTAAAAGTGAAAGTCGTTCGACAATTATATACCAGACTTTTGTTTGATGTTTGATAATCTACAAAATACTCACTCCGACCTTTTTTATAGCCTCATTTCCTTTATTACACTTTTTTAAAAATCAAGAAAATTTAATAAGAGATAGTATAAGCAAACCAAAGATACCATGTTAAACAAACATTTTTAAGGAAATGAGACAAACTTTTAGGGACAACTAAAATAGAAAAATAGGACAAACAAAAAGTGACCTGAAAGAGTACCTTATTCGTAACATTCGATCATAATTTGCGAAACTCCCCTCTCCACGCCTCCCCGCATACCCGCATACATTCTTTTTTTACAACTATATATTGTGCTAAAATCAGTACATACCTCTTCAATTTCATAGAAGGATCAACTAGCTCAAAATTGTTCCTTTGTATCCTTTTATCTGAAATGAAAGTTTCTATATAAATTGTAATCACAATTAATTTGGAGAAGTATAGGCGTTTAGAAAAAATCAATAAGTGGTACCTTCTTGCAATTGAAAATTTTACCCAACTTCTTTTTATGTTTAAAGGGGTAATTTCGGATAGATTTTCCTAAAATAGGTTGATCAACAAACTAGAGAGTCTATGAGATGATTGTATAAAATATTTATTTTAGAAAAAGTAGTAGTAGTACTAATTAGAGGAGTAAATGGAGAATTTGGATTTTGGTCTTGAATTCAACCTGAGGACTGTATCATACCTTTTTGCCCTAAAATTCTGACGCCCTCCAGGCCCCTCTTACTCTCTCTCTCTCTCTCCTTCCCTACGTACCCTAGCTTCACTTCTACAACTTTTCAGAGATTTGTGTAATTTCTTTGACATTGACACTACCATCATCACACTTTTGCTTCGCTTTCACTGTCATGGCATTTACATTGCCATTTACAAATTACAAGTACTGGTCCTCTTCTCTATTTTCTTTTTTAACTCATAATATTCATATAGTTTCATACGTACCGGATACTGCTATTTCTTTGAGCTTTTGAGCTATGGCCTAGCTCTTTATACACTAATTCTATGCCATTTTAAAAATAAATTATAATTTGTTAACTATACTTGGGTTATCATATAAAACAGTAGAATGCAGTATTTTCAAAATTTAATGTTTTAATAACATGAATAACAATTATGCCATGTGAAAAAAAAATTATAGTGATGAGTTAATAGTCGACAGGGAGGTTATCCGCAAATGTAAAATACTTCATTTTAGTTCAGTATAAATATGGGTGCTAATTTAGTTATAACATGTCTCTTATCCTAGGGTATAGTCCTTCTAAATAGTTCAGTCACCTCGAATGTGCAAGTAGCCAATGTAGGGGAGGGGAGAGGGCAAACTCAACTGCAACAGCCTCAGAGGCAATGATCACATGACAACTAGGGCACAAATTCACGAAGCCAAACACTTAGTACTATCTACTACTCCGTAAGGCCCATTTAGTATCTCGGGTAAGCAAGGTATATATTGTTAAATACGGATTTGGTTACTCCCGTTTTTAAGAAAGAGTCGAGTTCCATCTTTAAACTCAAATGACAATAAGTATAATAGTCCATCAACCTTATATAATAGATATTTCTTTATTAATTTATTAATTTAGAAATATATACATTTAATGTTATATGAGCTAAGAGCTTCAATATATAATTTAGAGTCTATCGGAACATTCTCTTTAACTAGTAAGAAGAATGATTTTGATCAGATAGCAATCCTTAAGATTTTTGTGATGTAATAATCACGAGATATAAAGTGAAGTAGAGGGAGATCAAGATAAGAAAATTCCTGCGCCTGAGAGCATCACAGTCAGAAGTCTTATTATAACAAGTGCACATTTAAGCTCTTATCCATATAAAGTTCATGTATTAAAAAAATGTAGCTATGTTTTCGTAGAATCGATTCAATTAATTTCATAGGAAATAAGAGAGCCAAAATTGAAACACAATCAATATGAAACATGCATGCCTTGTAGTGACGTTCAAAGTAGCTTAGATATTGTAGTAACTACACTTTCCAAGAAAAAAAATCCACCTGTCCTAAAACGATAAGGAGTTAAACGGATCGAGTATGTGTTTCCACCACCCAATCTATCACACGATCAAGTTAAAAGATTTTGATTTGGTAGCAAATGATTTGGAATTGCAAAAATTTCTAAATACCAAATAATGAGGTGCTTACCTCATTAGTCATAACTCATGAAGAAGGTGGCTGAGGCAGCCGCTTTGCCTCTGATGCACCCGCTTTTTCTTACTAGTAATCATCTCCCACCCAACATTATTATTGGGACTACTTTGATTGATGTCACTTTATCCTCTCCAAGTGACCAAATCTCTAAATACCACAGACCTATCAGCTAACAATATTCTCCCTTTTATTTTCGTATTATTTCTTATCAATATGTATTTTGAAAGGCGATACACACGACTTGGACAAACATCTTCGGCACAGTACAATTACAGTGTATATTCAACATGTGGTATCGTTGTCGATTGTTTACCAGGACAAAAGAAAGTACTCCGTAGGAAGATGACATAGTGTGTGCTAAACCCTTCTATGATCGTTTGCACTCGAAATGTAGATTCATTAGAAACCCTGGAGTGGGCCTATGGTAGGCCCAACAACATTCATCACATCAACAATGTAAACTACACGTAAATTTCAATATGGAAAACGCTCAATGCAAAAAGCTAGAATCAACGACATACAAGCCAAATTCGAAATGATATTGAATAATCCCGTGAGGCTTATCCACTCGTGGAAAATAACTTAGTTGTCGCAACTATTTATTTGCTGAAGTGAGTAAACTTCTTAGAGATGTTGATCAGTACACGAGATATATGTACAGTAAGGAATGTGCCTGAAAGAAGATGATTCCAGAAGCTAAGGAACTAAAGGGATGAAAGGTGCTGAAGGGGTGCATGCATGTTGTTTTGTAACGCCTATGTACTATGGTAGAAGCTGGAAACCAGAGGCATGGGGCATGGCCTGTGTTACAAACTAGACCTACCCTTCCAAATAATATGTACGGAGAAATTAAAAACCTTGCAACATTCTCCTAATCTCCTCTTGACGAAAAAATAGTGTAATATTCTCCTAATCATTTCTTCATGCTTGTATTGTGAATTATACTTGCATATATAGTATGTCATTTGATGACGAAAAACACTCTCTTTAAAACAAAACATCTCAGAACAAAACGAGAAACTAGCTCCAGCTAGCTGGTGGCCTGATCGAGCCTGACCACTCCTCTCAAGTCACGGTGGAGCAACTCAATCTATTTGGATGTTGTTGGCTAATCGCCACCATCTTGTGTGTTCGGAAAACACTTGTTGACGGGTAAAGATTAGTTTAGGGTTTTTAACATTGCTAGATTGCAAATCACCTTTTATTTCCATTCGGCCTAAGCTGGTTTAATTGATTAGATTAAACGTTGAGCTAATTTAGATTGTTGATTTTCTTTGATGGTAGAGGATTATCATTTTGGAGTAGTGCTTTGCAATTAGTCCAGTTGGTGATCTTGGGTGTTTATAGTCCCTTTAAAAGGTAGTATGCCAAGTTATTAGATGAAGGAATTGAAGGGTAAAATCATGCAATTACTCAGCTGGACCACCCTCTAGCCGACTTCAATTTTGGACCTATAATTTCCCGTATCAATATAGATTTTACTAATATGAGTCTATTGTATAGACTGAATGGTGGGTAGCTCTGGTATCCTGAAAATGAGCATTTTTGTTCTACACTTATTCATCTTCAGATCCTGTATTCTCCTTTCTCTATTTCACTTTATAGATACATATCTTCTTTATTTATCACATAATTTAATTTTGGTCACTGTCCTTTAAACTAGAAAAATAAATAATTTTAATTGTATTTTTTGAACTCCATTCCTTTGACTCACCATGCATTTAAAAGCAGCTAACTTAATTAATCTCTTACTAATAAACAGACGAAATCGAAACCCGTACTACGGATTATAGAAAAAAAATAAAATTACATGAACTCCTTATTACAAAAGGAATTATACGTCGAAATAAAATATATATATATTAATTTACAACTTAAGTTGTCGAATTCATTCAATACTCTAATGAATAATAATGAATATCTTGCAACCATAAACACTACTAACTGAAAGTTCTTGAACAGTTTAACTCTTTTCAATTGATTAGATTCAACCTTTTAAAAAAAAAATCCTTTAAATAGAAACGTATTTTTATTGTTATTTTTCCTTTAATTATGGGCCAAGCCTTCTCTATAAAGAGTAGGGAATAGAAGCCCTTTATAATGAGTAACAGGACCCATATATTTTCTAGAACCATCCCACTTTTGTATGCTCATTTCATGAATGGTAAGTCTTGGGTTTATATATTTTTTTAAAAAGCAAGGAGAAATTATATAATATATATATATATATATATATATATATAATTTTAATATCTTGATATAATTTATATTAGGTATGAATTATAAATGACTCTGTTCGATTATACACAGAGTATAGAATATTATGTAAGACAAAAGACAATTTAGTAAAACGATCACACAAATTATTCTTAATCCGGCAACTCGATAAATGTAATTGTTAAGTAATGGTTGTTGAATAAGGTCATGATTCGTATTATCCTACTGTTTGCGTATTGAAGATTAAGCCAATTTTACGAGGAGATTATAAACATTTTTTCTTCTTTCTAATTCCTTATAGAGTATTTATTGCCTTAATAATACAAGCTGAACCATTTATGACGGAGTATTTTCTTTAACTTAGTTTTTGGGACTCTTTTCGACGAAGATTACACGCACCAAACAAATCAGAAAACAAACTTTGTGGTATATTCAAATGAATAGTCCGTATGTTGGACTGCATCTTCATTAAAATCCTGAAAGTGCGAGGAGATGCAATAAATGACACTCACTTCTCTCCTCACAAAACATTACTAGTGTCATAAATAAAGTGATGAAACATGAAATTCCATTTTCGAATGTGCAATTAAACAAGTTAAGACATCATCATCAACATATGATGAACTCACACTTGCACAAGAATATCCCTTATTATGGATACACACTAACTTATACTCACTATTCCTAATTTTCTTTTCACGATTTTCAAAATACAATTTAAAATATTTTTATCTCCAAATCCATAATAAAATATTATAAAAAATCTAATATTTTAAAAATTTACATTGAGATAAATCCAATAAAATTCTACTATGATATATTATTTGTTATAAATATAATTTGAATTTATAGCTTAAGTCTTTAAAAAAAAATAGAGCAAATAATTATGAAAAAAATAGTATTTAATGGAAAAACTAAGCTCTTCCTTAAGAAATTGCACTCACTTTTCTGGACCAGCAATCATTACTATTGAAAAATGAACCCTAATATTAACACAGCGCAAAGAAAAATGTGCCACCTTTAATTTAATTTTATCTAAATAAGAAGAATGAACAGTTTGCAAAACAGAACCCGAAGCAAAGTAATCTGGGCTTCTTGAGAACAAAATCTCCATGAAAAGTAGAATCCCAGTGAAAAATTCCAAAAAACACACACCAAACACACAAAAAAAAAAGAATAGAAAGAAACTAAATAATCAACATTCATTCATTCATTTCATAGCTCAATCTCTCACTCATAAAAATCAAAGCTCTTCAAAACTTTTCACCCAAGCAATATATTATATATATCCTCTGCCGCCTCAGTCTTTCTACAACCCTCTTTTGTCCCTTCCTTTTTTCCTACCAAACACTCCCTCTATTAACTTTCTCAAACTTTGTTACAAACTCCCTTTCATCTCATTCACTCCAAAACCCTTTCTGAAACCTTGCGATGGATTTGCAACAGCAGCATGAGGAGATGAACATGAGTTTAAATGGTGGAAAAATGAGTAGCACTGCAACAAACAGCAACTACCTTTGTAGGCAAAGTAGTACTAGGTGGACGCCTACTACTGAACAAATTAAGCTTCTTAAGGAGCTTTACTACATCAACGGAGTTAGGTCTCCCACTGCTGATCAGATTCAGAGCATTTGTGCTCGATTAAGGCGTTACGGAAAGATCGAAGGGAAGAACGTGTTTTACTGGTTTCAGAACCATAAGGCTAGGGAGAGACAGAAGAAGAGGCTTACCCCTACCTCCCCTTCCAGTAATAACACTATTCCTAATACTAACACCACTAATGCTACTACCCCTCAGTTCCATTATAATGGTACTAGAAATAATTTCATTAGAAATGGAGGTCTTTCTTGGAAACAAGATCACCAGGATATTACTCTTCATGCTAAGTACCCTTGCTCCATTAATAACCCTGGTAAACATTTTGCAGCTTGGTTTAATTGTGTCCTTTTCTATTTCTAGCTAATTTTTTTGCTAGGTGGTTGTTCAAACTGCAATGCATGATGAAAATGTCCAATTCTTCATCATAAATTTTTGTTGCTGATATTATAATATGATTCTGCAATTCCTTTTTTCTTTATAATTTATGAAGAACTGTTTGGTTGACATATTTTGGGTGTTGTGTGAAAATGTGTAGCAGGGGTTTCGTGTTCTAGTTCATCATCTGGACCTGGACATGTGATTTCTGGTGGTGGGCAGTTGACGGGAGGTTTTGGGTATGGAGCTGTTACTATGGAGAATAAGTTTAGGGTAAGAAAACTCAACTCATTTGCCCTAAACCTTCATGTCAACATTCTTAATTCTTTTAACTAGCTTATTAATAGTTTATTATTTCGACTTTTGAGCAGTTTGATGCAATTAGCTACTTTTAGTACTCTATGTTCCTTCCTGACCTGTGATGACTAAAACCAAAACACTAACCGTTCACACTACTCATTAAGTATATATATGATCATTTTTCTTTTCACGTACTCTTCACTTCGGATGTTGATGGATTTAAAAATCCAACTTGAGAGAAAGAAAACGAAATCACAAGTAATTAAAACAATAAGGTTATACATACATTATTGCATATAATGATGGATTATATTAATGTTGTCTTGTTTAGCCAAAATAATGAATTTATTCATTAACCTAAAGTGGAAACTATAGGATATAGCTTAAAAGAACAGTCAGTACTAAGCTCTACGTTTCTCGATGACTTACTCTCACTCAAGAGACTGACTTTACTTTATTCTTGTTGGGTGCAAAAAATCAGGACTGTTCAATTTCAGGAGGAGGCGTTATCAATGGAGGAAATAATGTGAACCAGTGGACTCCAGTAGGAACTAATTACAGCCCATATGCTCCTGCCTCTAACTCCATTTTCTTGGACAAGATATCAACAATGGACGAAGATCCTTATATTGACCAAGAACATTTGGGGGCAGAAGAACCCGAGATAGAGACCCTTCCTCTCTTCCCTATGCACAATGAAGATCATGAGACTGATCACGGCCTCTACACCCTCAAGCCCCCATCAGACGGCTATTACACAGGCGGGTATCGATGGTCCAATGGTAGCGGTGGCAACACCTCCCTCGAACTTAGCCTCAATTCCTATGGCTATGGCTATTATACACCAAATCTCTAGACTATGGCATTCCAAGAGTTGTCCTAGACTGTTGAGAAATGGATAATCTTACTAGCTATATATTATGGTAAACTTTAATTTATTAGTCTATTGCTAACCATCACAATCACTATATCATTGTTATATAGTAGGAAGCTAAGCTTTTAGTTTAGGGTCTTATGAGGGTGTATTCACTTGTAACTTGTAAGTGTGCCCTTTCAAACAAGACGTACCCGGGTTGTCCTGTGGAAAGTTCATGCTTATAATTAGGCACTGCCGATATATTAAAATATCTTTAATCATAATCCACGTGAGTATAATTTAATGGTGTTATTATTATGCTGTTTTATATGATGCTCATTATAGTAAAATAAAATAGTACGAGTACATTAGGAATAACTTAGTGATGGGTCTCTCAATCAGTGTGTCTCTTTCACTTGGTATCTGACTAAAGCAGTGCAACAAGAAGTACACATGACCTGTTGTTAAGTCTGTTTCAGAACCTCAAGAGCCTACAAAACAGGACTAGCCCTACAAATCCTTTCTGCCTCAACAAATAAAAAACAGTCCCTCACCCCCTAATTAATAACGGGATGAATATTAGTTGTTATATGTCTTCTTCATACAATAAATGCAAGTTAATAATTCTTCAGTATAAACAAATAATATTTTAATTGAAGGAATTACACTATATCAGTGGAAATTACACTATTACACTATCACATCCACATGTGACAAAAAAAAAAAAACCCACTTATTTAGTTTTTAAATTTCCACAACATAAGTTTTACGATTTATTTGTTTTTGTTCAAATTATTTTGACTTATTCGAATAAAAATAGGTGTAAAAAAATAAAATTAATTCAGACAAAATAAGTTTTATAAATAATTTTAGAAAAATAAAAAAGACAACATAAAATAAAACTAAACAGTCATATAATATTATAAGATATTCGTTTGTAATTTTGTAATTAACAAAATAGAAAATAGGCGCTCGTTTTTTGGATAGTACAAATACCAAGTGTTTTTATGAATATAAGGTCGGGAGTTAATTAGGATACTCATCAAGCGACTCAACCCAATTTATTGCTACGGCTACAAAGGGTGTGAAGCCCATTCGTGTTTTAATTACGATGGTGTAATGGAAGTCCAATAACGTGCTAAAAAACAAAACATGACATTTAGAGCACAAAAAAAGTAGAAAAATGAGAAGCCTGTAATTTTCATTAAATTTATTGGACCTCATAAAAATAAAAAAGTATTTAAACAAATGCCCTAAACCCTACACCCTAGTGCAAGGCAACTATGTTCGAAGATTCAAAACCCTAATCTTGAGTTTGGAAGGTAAAACGTACTCCAAATTACAAATGCTTTTAAGGTGACGTACTACGAAGAAAACATGTATGGTAATTATAGATAAGTAGCCACATATTAAAAACGAAAGAAATGAAGAACAAAATAACACAAAGTGTGACGTACGTTAATCAAAACACAAACTAGTTCACATATTGGAGCTTCTTAACATTGACACATACTAACTTGAAGAGATGAGACCAACTACCAGAAAAACTAGCTACCAGTAGTACCAGCTCATATAGTCATACTGAATTAGCTCCACCTTGTCAGCCATAGAGCCGGTCATTTCTTTTGAATTTTGTTACTACCTTCGGTTATTAAATGTTGTAATTTTTGGATGTTTAATATAAGATACAATATTTTAACTTTTTTTTACTCCTTTTAGTAACTTTTTGGGAAAAAGACCCACCACCACTTTTAATTATTTGTATTCTCTCTCTATTTTATCATATGCATATCTCCTAAACACCATTATCAAATTTCGCCTAAAAATCCGTGTTTTATGTGTTTGTTGCAACTTATACTAATCGGATCTTATAGACCAATTGAACCCTTCAAACTTATATAGTCAACTTTTATGAGGTCTCTCAAAGGGAGATATAACTAGTAAATGATAATTATAGTTTTAAGCTAGCATTATCCTTACAATCAACTACCTGATATGTATGTTTAAAAAGAAAAACCAAAACAAATGATAGAGGCCACGTATGTTACGTTAACTGTCCACATTTCTACCAATTACTAGCTATTTATTCTTAATTTTTCTTAATATAGTCTTGTCTAATTCCTGACACACACTCACCCAACCCATACAAGTTATTCATCTACTCCGTATTAATAATTGTGTAACGATCGAATTCAGTCCTAATAAGTACAATTTACGACTTGAATAAGTTTAAATACTGTCTTACATGCAAATGAACAGAAGAACTTGGTATAGAATAAGATAAGATAAATCTGTGCACGTGGAATGAGATGAGAGACATCAACCCCAAAAAGGTGGTTTGGTGGGAAGTGAACCCTAGCTAGGTTCATAGTGTGATTATTGTAAATGGAATTTGAGTTTCATCACATAGGAGTAATTATTTTGGGGTATCAAAGTGGGTACAAATGATAAGATAATTGCCTGCAGAAATACAAAATATAAGTCCTACATGTCTAAAGGAAGGAGTGAGTCTGAGAGAAGGAACCTCGAGAAATTCCCCCCCAATGATGAAAGGGAAGAACACAAGGTGGGGTGTTCATTTTCTCAGCCGTTATTCAATAGATAAAGGCGAACTAAAATTGTGGGGTTTTTTCGTCTTTGAAGTTTGTGAGCTCGCATAGAAAATGCCGCATTTTATTTATCTGTCCCATCAAAAATACCAATCCATCTGCTAGAGATTTTCCCAATCCACAAAAGTAGACCCTCCTTAGCTACAATTATTAGCTCATACCAAAATTCTCTGTGCATAAAAAGTTTCTAACAGTATTTACCTATGCAACTTACCACGCACTGGTGTTGAGCCCACTCTTATCTGTTTATATAGATTAGACATTAGAGCCTAGCAACACTATTTCGATCTTTTAATTACTAAGTTTCAGCTTCTTTTGATTGAACAAGGGTTAAACTTTTGAAGTAGTGACATCAGCCACAATGAGAAGTGAAAATATACATTAAAAAAAATGCAATACAATACAGAGTAACTTAAGTTAATCAGTTGTATATTATCCATAAAAATTCTTTCAAAACAAATAATTAATACTAATAATAGATACACACACATCATAACACATAGTAATATAAGTGTACAACATGTGAGATTAGCACGGCATGCGTATACTAGAGAAGAACCATCTCCTCCTACTAGCCCTACATGCATGCGCTACATGGAAGCACGTTCCCATGCTCAAGACTCAAGAGCTTCATAAAAGCATTGAAAAATTTGCGGCAACTTTTTCTTATACGGAGTAATAATTCATACAATGATCATATTAAAAGTCTTTCTACTTCCAAACATTAAAATCAAAGGCCTTGATATTTGACCTTGTGTACCGTAAAAAGGTCATATATAGTTCTTGAGATATGTGTTTGCGTATAAAGGGCGTTCATCGTGAGGATAGGATCCACCACTGTAGACTACAGTGAATGAAATGTATCATGTATCGTCATACTTAGATTGTCACCGCCATTAGGACTGCCACACCAACCAGCACTCAACACATGTTCGAAAGAGTCATAGGAAGGTGAACGCATATGCATCCTTAGGTTAATCTGTCAAGTTTCAATATACGTAAATAAAAATGGATTATTCAACAAACCCCAAGTTCTACAAAACACTTACGTGCTTCCAATAATGAATGAAAAGCAAAGCTAAGGGGGAGAGCATAAGCTGATGGTGGGGTCCCAATCAAGAAGATTTTGGATGGATGCCTTTCCTTGATTTGGTTTGACAAAAATCCCAGCTTTTGTTGGAAGGAGTGAGGCTAATGTAAATTAGGACACATACTGTTGGAGGGAGAGAGGAGAGAGATAAGAAAAGGGCAACTCAACAGACATTAGTCCCCCTGGTTTAGACAGGATAATATACTGTGGGGAATGCAGTTGTAGATCCATAGGAAATCTTGGGACCTTTTTCAGAGGGTAAGTACGTAATGTCCTTAACTAGCAAAATGAAGCGTGACATGCATCACGCTTTTTTGAGGGGCTTTTTTCATGAAAGCTTTGCTTCCATAAGCTTACAATTGCGACTTGTAACACTTGCCCATTTTGGGTTTCACATGGTAATATTTGCATGGTTGGTTTCGATTTCACCTTCTCAAGGCTCAAGTACAAACCCCCCCTCAAAAGCCCAGAACATCATTATGTAAGTGGTACAAGGTACTCACTTTGTTTTGGTTTACATAAATTTTCTTTTTGTACTTTGAGACTATGTGCATGTGCATCAGGACTGGATACGTAAGCCTTCCCATATTTCATTTTGCCAAAACTGCACATTGCTTTTCCTTGTTTATTTGAATGGCTTCTTCAGGTTCCTCTTATATATCCCCCCCCTCAACAAATAAAAAGAAAAGAACCAACTTCTTTATTTACATTCCAACCCCATATTCACCTGGGAGGTAAGGGAGAATTGGGCCTATTCTAGCCATGGAAATCCCAACTATAGGAGCCTAAGACCTTAGGTCATTTATATTTAGAATGGACAATGAGTTGGGTTGAATTGTGTTATATTTGAGTTGAAATGGGTTATGCTAGAGTTGAATTGGGTTATGTTTGGATTGAACTCAAACCCAACCTGTTTGTTAAATGGGCTGAAAATTTCAAACCAATCCACCCAATGATGAGAGTCAATCCAAATCCAACCTGTTTAAAAAGTAAAAGCTTTATAGTTTCTAATTTTTTAAGTTCTATGCAATACATAATAAAAAAAAATCTCAAATCTTAACATAATCTTAGTACAACCAAATTGAAAAGTTTGACAATACGTTACAACTCCATAATAATAGTTTAGTGATGAGGCAAAATTTTAACATAATAAAAGACAAAGAAATTAACACTTTCGAATTGAGAGAAGTAATAAGAAAAGAACAGCAGAAGAGATGAAGAGGCATAAATGTAGAATATAAATTAGAAAGATTGAGCTGTTAGAGTTAACCGCTTAATGCAAGGGTATTAGGATATGATTTAAACCCGACTCATAAAGAAAAATTAAGCAAAATCAAACCCAATAAATAAACAGGTTAGATCGAGTTGAAATTTCAACCCGACTCAACCTGTTTATTTATTAGGTTGTGTTAAATTGACCCATTTAAATAACCGGGTTAAAAATTCCAACTCTAGCCTTTATAAATAGGTTTAGTTTAGATTGGATTGGCGAATTGAGTCAGTTTTTGCTAGCTCTTTTCCCATTCCATTACTTATAAAAAAATAACTACAACATTGTACACACTAGACAGGCCAGCGACTTGAATAACCGACCAGGATAAACGATGTCCATGACGATGAGCTCTTATCTTCCGGTCAGGGCATTCATAATTAGCTATATCATACTACAATAGCTAACTTGTGAAGCGAACTACATTTCATTGAAGAAAGCCAAAATTCTAACCTAAAAAAAGGGAACACCCAAAAAATCTATCTTATATTGAGAGAGCCAACTTACGTTTTTTTTTGGTCAAGCAACTTATGTTGTTGATATCAACTTTCTCAAGTGTAATTTATTAAGGGGATGGAAGTGGGAAAAAATTTAGGTCACAGCCCCCTTAAATAGTTATTGTAAGGTCCAAGTTCCAAAGATTATATATATATATATATATATATATATATATATATATATATATATATATATATATATATATATATATATATAATAGAACTTTATGTGTATAAATATGTTACAATGTAGGGGTGAAAACTAATGAGCTAAAGCATGAAAATAAAGTAACAAAGAAGAAAAACGGTTCTTATGTTACATAAAGCTCTACGACAAATAAGATTTACTTGTAAAAAAAATATATATATAATAATAGAGTTCTTGGCTATTTTACCTGGATAAATGGACACTTCTTTCCGCAGTAAATTGAGCCCAGCAGCACAAGGCTCAAGTATCACCACTAACCCTCAAGAATATCAAAAGCACATCAACTGCGATGTGTGCTTTCGGTATTGTTGAAGCAGAATCACTACACATCAAGGATAGAAGGCAATATTCTATTATGCATCATGATTTGTGCTGAAGAAATATCTTGAGTTGACTAGACAAGCTGTACGTCAAATAAGCATAAATCCTCAACTTTGATCATTCCGAAAGTGGTCTAAAGGTTATTGCCTCCCCGCAGAAGTTACATTCCATGGATCAACACTATTTCTCCATGTAGAGTTCCCATTGTATGGACGAATCTCATGGCTATTTTCTCCCCACATATGTTCCCAATTTAGACAAATCAGGAACCCAAAATGATAGTTCAGAAGATCCAGTGGCAAACATGACATTTCCTGGCGCCCATTTAATGACAGGAGGCTCCTTTTCAGTACTTACCCAACTTGCCACCTACAGAGACAGATTACTAAGAAAATATGATGCAATACATACATGATGGAGGTTATAAGAACAGATCTGGTGTTTGGCAAGCATAATCATAAAGGACTTGAAATTTCAGTATCATTGACAAGTAACCATTAGGGTTCAATACTCTGATCACTATGCGGTAGTAATATACAGCAATGTTGAAGGAATTGTTACCTTACAACCATATCACTACTAGTACCAAAATGAAGGATGTCAAACAACCCCCCACCCCCCAAACCCAACCCGCAAAGAAAAGACAATGTCAGTGTAAGTAACATCAAATCATTTCTTTTATTAGATGGGTAAAATGAGGCCAAAAGTGAACAATTTCAGTAAGTTGTAATGGAAGTCCCCCCCCCTCTTCCTCTCTTATATTCCGAAAAAGTAGGATAAACGATCTCAGCACAAATAACATAAAGTCATTTTTTCTTCTCAAATGAGGCCAGAACTGAACAATTTGATCTAGGTGAAACATAAGTGTAATGATTTTTATACAACTGCTGAAGGTCATCAATTTCATCGAAGTTACTTTAAACATACACTGGACAAGATATACACCAAAATATTGTGTTTGGCACAATTAACCTTTATACTGTTTATATTTGACATGTTTTTAACATCCCCTCACAAACAGCTATAGGGAAAAAAATAATGCTGAATGCAAGGGTGAGAGCTCTGGTAGCAAAAGGGGATGGATGAAGCCCAAAAGAACGAGCATTTTGACTTCGAAAATAGTTTTAAAGTAGAGCTCTCATGATTCTATACTTCCTAAGGTAGCTCTGCATATTAAGCCACCAAAGTACAAGTGATCTAAAAAAGGTCAAGGAAGAACAATGAAGGTAGAGCACCTTTTTTATCCTTCTCAAATTTATGTCAACTAACCAAGTAATACAAATGAGAATTTTAGTAACTTTGATCAACAATAATGATGTATTCCCTACCTCTTTGCCACTGCGGACACTCCATGCGTACACACTGCCATCCCCTGAACCTGCAGTAAAATGCATAAAGGTCAAAGAGGAAGCTATACAAAAGCCAAGAAAGATTAGCAAACTGAAGAAAGGCTATATTTTCCATATGGATAAATATAACACATAAAAGTTACAGAAACACCCACTAAGGACCTCACTGATAGCAGGGCTAGGGACTAACATCAAAGGCAAGAAAAACAACTTTGTACACAACCACTTCCAACTTCATTTCCTCAAGATCTGTAAATTCAACACCCCTTTAACAAATTCTCTAACTTTCTAGCTCCTGTCCAATCATAATGACAATGTACCTTCTACCCACAAACTTACTCATTCTACTTGAATACTCCGGGTGGGAGAGGCAAGATGAAAAGATAAAGTGGGAGAAGTAAAGAAAGGCGTACTATCCCAATGTAATATCATTATGAGTTCTGTCGTATTCTATATGAAAACCCAGTCGATTACCGCTGAGCCCAGGCGCAAACACTAGGAACTCCATATTGTTGAAACTATTACTATGATCACAAAGGCCCCTTCACTAATTTATCTCAATTTTTTCATAATATTTTCAAAGGACGTAAGGCATGTAGACCAATGTATACTCTCCATTTTACACAGAATGAAAGCTAATGCATGAAAAGGTCAGAAACAATTTTTCGTCTTTAGAACTACAAACAAACAAAATTTTCTCGATTGCATAGAGGAGGCATGGCAGATTTGGATATTAGTGGTGTATGACATAGTGGGAACCAACTCACACATGATGAAAAGGAAGCAACACTCAATCACATTTTAGAACAGTATCACTAACTATGTTAAGAGCTAAACTGACTACTCCTTAATCAGGCTAACAAAGGCACTGTACAGAATCTGAGGTCGTCCAAGTTAAGCTTTGATTATTCAACACAAAGTTTTGGTGACGCGAGATTGTTCAAGGTGAGGTTGAGGAGGCAATGCAACAGTAGTAAATGGATTAGGTGGATAAACTGGACAGATGACAAACCCATGCATGGGAATGGTAACGAATGAGGGATTGTGGAAACAAGAGGGTGAAACAACCCATACACAAGACACTATAGCAGGAAGTATTAGAGGTAAAGCTTGAGAAATTTGAGATGTGACATGAGAGGGAACCTTATGATGCCAAAAAGGGGGCATGGTAGCCAAACAACGAGGTTCAGGAAAACAAAGGAGAAGATTAGAAAGTATGCAGAATGTTAGGAAAAAGCAAATAAAAGAAAGATAAACTGGGGATAAAACAAAAAAATGCCACGTACTTGTGGCTGAGTCTAGGCCCAGTGCACATGAAAGATTTCTATCTTAGACTGGATGCCAAATGCAGGAAAAAAATATACATTCATGTTAGTACAGGTGAAGGGGAAGAAAGCAACGAGTTAGACGAGTGAGGTTCATTAAGAATGAAGCCAACCAAATGAACCAATGAGACTGATGTCAAAGATAGGGGGAAGGATTACTTTATCAGACTTCTCAACAATAGTGCAGGGAAACACATTGGTTTGGTCAGGCTTAAGTTCCCCATTCTCAGTTGAACCTCTCTTTGGATTAAGGCATCACTATGAAGGATGTTAGAATAGGGATGAAAAAGGCAAAGAGGGGAAAAACACTGCATCCAGATCAGGTGGCTATAGACAAATAATGATTGAAGGAGTAAGGTCTCACCTGGATCATCCAGTGTTAAATATAATGCTCTAGACTACCAAGATGCTAAGATATGAGATATCCAAAGTTCTGAAAGCGGCAGAGGCATCAAGTACACAATAACACCAAAGAGCTCAGGAAAAGTGACAGAGAACAAATATAATTAGAAAAACTTATTTAACTCGTCAATTTGAAAAAGGCATACAATTGAGTACTTTGTGAAGTACTAATGAGCCATTCGGAGGCCAAGGCAGTGCTCAATGTCCCATTTTAAAAAAATGTATAAAAGCATGACAGGCTGACAAATGCTCTCAGGGTGCTATGAGGGGATACTGAAAATTTTTCCAGTCATTGGCAGGCAGCATCAAGATCTACATTATGTCCATTTTCTATTTGAGAATTATAATAAGCTATCTAGCTAAATTCAGGGCCAAGGATATCTACCATAGTGTATACTATTCACAGATGACTTTCTGGTTGATGAGCTAAAACAAGGAATTAGGAGTTAGGGCCTCAAACAATCCTCTGGGATCCAAGGAGTTTGGATGAGAAAAGCTGAGAGAAACATGAAATGTAAAATGGGAATTTGGTTCAAAAGTCATATTTGGAATCAGAAAAAGGAATGAGAATCCATTTTATCCCATTATCTATAATGTGCATGATCTGTATCTTGTAAAGGTCCCTTTCTAAAATTCACAACCTCTCTCACCAGTGTTAGTCAAACAATTCAAACTCCTTATTCACCTTCAGGATGTCAGGCTTCACCATCTCAGTCAACACAATTCTGCCCCCTCCCCTTTGTTCAAAACATGCCTTGTGGCTAAAGCCTATTCTAGATGTATAGTGGCACAAGATCTAGGCCATAAGTAGCCAGGGAGCAGAAGGATGGGTCAACGGTGATGATCTCGTGGAAGGCTCAAACATGGTGCAGCTGCACAAGGGTTCTTAAGCTCCATAATCTTCCCTTGTTGAAGGTATTTGGAAATTCAAGGAGAAGTAGGCTTTCAAATAAGGAGAATCAAATCAAATAAAGTGGGAGAATGATAAATATCTTGATTCAGTTTCCAAGGGCAACAAAAAGCCCATCCAAGTGAGTCCTTAACGGTAACATAATAAGACCAGATCTCAAGATTGGAGAAGATATTTTACAAAAATGTGAGTATTCCAAAAAAATTAAGATCAGTCATCCAACACTATGAGAATATAGATGCAGATGTTGCCAATCACTAGGGCTGGATATGAGCCGAGCTAGCTCGCGAGCTACTCGGGATCGGATCGCCTAAAGCTCGACTCGAGCTCAGAATTAGGCGAGCCCGAGCTTTACAAAAGCAAGCCCGAGCCCGAGCTTGAGCTCAAGCAATTCAGGCTCGAGGGCTCAACGAGCCTAAATGAGCCGAGCGTAATTAAGGGCGTAGTTGAAACCAATCTTTAAATAGAATCGAGCTTAATTACTCGAATAAGCATTCGACAAATTTGAGCTAAATGACGAGCTTATACCGAGCCGAGTCGAGCCACGAGCTTTTGTCGAGTCGAGCCACGAGCCAAGCCCGAGCTTTATGAGTCTTAGGTGAGCCGAGCCAAGAGCTTTTCGAGCTCGGGCTCGGCTCGGCTCGTTTCCAGCCCTACCAATCACATCAATGCTAAATTGCTAAAATGGAGGAGTGACTTTGGAAAATTCGTTGAAACTTCTGGGATTATGCTATAAGATAGCTGAAAAGACAAATTCTAATCAGCTAAATGTCGAAAAGTGGTGATGGTGAAGGTGCAGACCAAAAAAAATTCACGAACGATCTAATTCAGAATAAGATCCATGCAACATTTTTTTCAAAGATAAGATTCAATAGGCTATACTATACTGGTCCAGACATTTCAAGAGGAAGTATCAAGATGATAATGAGAAAAGGTGAGAGAAAATCATAATCAATCTGGGATTATGGGAGAGGAAGAGAAGGGAATAGGCCAAAGAAAATGCTGGAGAGAAGCGATAAGATAGAACATCATTTATTTTGTACTCATCAATGGCACAACATTCAATAAGAGAATATCGTAAACAAAGTAGGGTATCTCTTCATGTACATAATAACCTTCAAGTGTTGCCTCCAATCCCCAACACACTCATACCCACAGCATTAAAAAACTTCCCCAAAATGGTGGTGGTGAAGGGGGGAAATCTCTCATATTTAACGAAATTTACACCCCCGCATACAGATAATTCCAGAAAACAGAGGGTGGACAATTTATAAGAGGAGAAACCACACGAAAAAAGGAGCTCATCATCACTAGACCAATCAAGCAGTTCATACAAGTTGAACAGGATGCAAGACTCAATGTTAAACTATAAGATAAAGGCTTTGTGTGTTACCTGATATGACAAACATTCCCTCAGGGCTAAACGAGGCCTCCAGAGTCAAATTGGGAGATACTGGTTTCACACTATATGAGCAGAGCTACATATGGTGTCAGAAAAACAGGGGAAAATAAATAAATTTTCAGTAGTCACTCATAATTTAAATTAAGAAATAAGTATGCTGGAAGGGAAAGGAACAAACAAGGGTGCCACGAAACGAATCAAGCACATGAATAAATCCATTGGTTGTTGTCAAAAGCATAAGTCTACCGTCATTGCTGAATTTAACTACATTTGCATCAGAGAAGTCTCTCCCCACAGAATATATTTCAAAAGGGCCCTGAACAAATGAAATCAATTATCACCTTCAAATGAAATCATATCTTCTAGGATAAGCATAACAAGGCCATGAAGCACAAACCTTTTCATACTTACGAGCATCAAATAATCTTATATATCCTTCAGAAGCAATCGCAAAGACTAACCCTTGATCATCATAAGCTGTTGCAGGCCTTCCCTGGACACGTAGAAGACCCTGAAATAATAAAAATCATCTAGGTATTATTCGCTCAAGAAGCATAGGAAAGAATATATTTGAAAAGAGCCAGCCAGGCAACAACTTAACCTGACATTTCTCAGACCGCTGGTCCCATAGCAGAACAGTCCTATCCAGAGAACCTGATATAAAGAACTCATTGCGGGCACACAGGCTAAGAGATACAACTCTGAGAAGTGAGAACAGTGAGTCAGGCAATATACAATGCCGGGAACAAAACAGTGACATTCATGAATGGGCAGGGACCTTATACCTATCATGATGGCCTTTAAAATACCGCAAATATTTGTTGTCATTCAAGGAAAGTAGCCGCAGTGACTCTGCAGGCAATGCTTACCTAGTTAGTGGTTAAAAATCTCAAAATTAGACGAGTTTCTTCGTCTAAGGCCAAGCAAACATACCATCCCACCCATTCTTTGACGAGTAGATCACGGTTGTAGGATGAGAAGTAAAACATACAAGCTCAACTCCATACTTTTTACTATTGATCGTTTTCAAACATCTGAAAACAAAAGCAAAATTTTCAACACTCAACAAAATATCACAACAAAAACCGCAAATTCAAGCACAGCAACAGGAAAATAAAAGGTCCATCAGACGACAGACTCAAAGGCATCGTGCTAACGTGAAATCAAAAACGTAAAGATGGCAGAGGAATAAGATTAGGCAAAGAATGCGACAAATTTGAGAAAGAAACACGTACGTAGCGCTGGCAACATCGTACAAACGGATAGATTCATCATCACTAGCAGTAACCAAGTAACTGGATGCCTTATGGAAGTCCATAGAACTAATTCTCCCACTCTGCAACAACAAAAAGCAATAAAAACTCTAACATAACTCGCTGAGACTACCATAATCGATCACATCCTAAGCGAAACCTCCATAATCGACATCCGTGTACTACTATTCCAATTACACCGAACAAACTTCAATCTCGTCTAATCGCACTTCTTTAATTGCATCAACAACAATTCCAATCTTTAACAAATTGCAGACAATAATTCCAAAAAATTAAGCACAATAGGAGAAAGAAAAGTTACATAATCGCGAAACGCCATGCCCACTTCCATGCTTTGTAGAGTTTCTTCAGTTAATTCCAATTGAACTTTTTCCTCTGTTCAAAATTTTTTTAAAAAAATAAAAACAATTGAAAAAATAAGAATATTGAATTGAAGAAGGATAGATGAGAATGGAGAAATCGTACCAGACATAGTTTCCGGGTATTCCAAATTCTGTGAAGGCAAAAGCTGTGCAAAACCCTAATTAAAGTCGTCAGTTATCACACTTGACTAAGGTTTTGTAGGATTTGTTTTTGTTTTTCTCCTTAGTGTGAGGAATTTGGGTACTGAATTTGCACATTTTCATGTTTATTAATTTATTATGTCAAATTCTGGATTGAGATCTTAATTTTATTTTTTTAAGCGGATTTGACTCAGAATTTTGATTTGAAATTATCAGTGGATTGGCCTTCAAGTTTGCCAAATATGACAATTAGAAGTAACAACAACAACAACAACAACAACAACAATAATAATAATAATAATAATAATAAAATTATTTTTATTTCAACAGAAAATAAAGAAATTTTTCATAATATTTTTATTACAATATACTAAAATAAAGTTTATGAGGAAAAAAAAATAAAAAGTTCACTTAACATGTTATCCTCCTTTTTCCTATCAATTGTCTTAAGGAAGTTGTCTACAAATATGACTAATGTTATGAACATTGTCAATAGCTACACGAGAAAGGTAGCCATTGTAATTGTTTTTAATCTCAATCCTTTAACTTTTAGGCACCAATCTTATCACTCCATTTATTTTACTATAGAATTCTTAAACTTATAATAATTTTTAAATATTCAATTTTTATAATAATCAAAATTACTCAAGTTAATGAACATATCACATTATTTAATTATTTAGAAAATTATAACCACTAAGCTTCTATGTTTAGTTTCTCAATATCAATCTTAAGCACAACACTAGCATGTTCCAAGTATGAATTTTAAAAATTTGTATTACCTATTCAAGAAAAAGGTTTATTAATTGAAATCTATATAATATTTTGACTTATACTATATTATGCACAAGTCTAAATCACTATTAAATAAAGTTGAAGAAAACATATCATGACTATCAATTGTTAAAGATAATATAATTATATATAATCACATAGATATTCAAAATAAATGAAAACTATGAAAGGATTGTGTATATAAAAGCTAAGGGTTCAAAAGGGTATAGGCAATGTTGTCAAAACCTTAATCGGTTAATCAAAAGAGGCCTCATTGAATCGAATCTTAATATTTTGCAAAATATATTTTAACGATATTTTTATTATATAAATCCACTCTTGATGTGCAATCTAAAGTGATTTTCCTTTTTAATCCCTTATTATTATATAAAAAAAAAGGTTGCTTCCTCTATTCTTTTTTCTTTTAAAGACCCTCTATTTTCGAGGTTTCGATTTCATGCAAAAACTCTAAAAATTAATATTAAGACCCCTAGACCTAGGATTATTAAGCTAGTTAAAACCCTAAAAAGATAAAATTGTAAAGCTAATAAAAGATCGTTGTGATGTTTTTAAACTATGCACCTAATGACTAGATTAAGAGTCAAAGTTAATTCAGAAAGAAAAATTCACTCTCCTATAAAAAATGGTACTTAGCTTACTCATGACTTCCTCATGAACCAATTATGAACAAAAAATAGTTTCTATTTTTTTTATCTCTAATATGGCCATTGGCAATTCTTCCTTTTTACCAAACAACAATGAGAACCACAATTTTTTAGACTCCATAAAAACTTAAAACCACTATGTCCAATTCTCAATTTACCACAAGACATTAATACTCCTTAATTTTTTGTTATCTTCGGACGAATAGTTACCACCTAAATGCCATACCACCTTTCACATAACACTTATGAAGTTTTTCCCTTGAAAAACACTGTCATTGTCCATATTTTACACTCATACCTACGTACAAGAAGTGCAAGACTCTAAGATAATAAAAGTGATAATCTCCTTCTACTGAACATTATTTTACTTGCAATTGTTCTTGCGTCAGGAGAAGGATCAATCTGGGAGAAGTTTAGAATTATTGCTTATCATGTGGAGTGTTTTGTTTCATATAAAAGAGGTAGTTTTCAAGGGCTTGTCCCCTAATTCGAATAGAGTGTTTGCTATCCTGGCCAAATGGAGGACTCAAAGTTCTCCTTTGTGTATGACTTTTTACGTAAAGGAAACCTAGGAAAAGCACAAACCGCCAATCATCCACAATTGGTGGCTACGAGGGCGGATCTTAGGTCAAAAATTAGATGGGGGGCAAGGTTATGTTCCAAACCAAAAAAAGTAAGGGAGGCAAGTCTCAACCTTTTATTAAGTTATAACTTTATATAACTTTGGGCAACATCTTTGTATTATGCAAGGGCCTTGAAAATTTTTAGGGGGACAAGCCCATTATGCCTATGAAAAGATTCGCCACTAGGAAAGATCCTTGCATGGAGAATGATGTCATTTCATAGAAACAAATGGAGCCTGAAAGAATATAATGGTCATTTGGGGAGAGAAATAGTTTGGACGAGTTCAGCCCTACATTCGGAACTTAGAGCTATTTGGGTAGAGTTGCAACATACAATTGTCAAAGGGGTCGCTTGGATAATCAGAACGGATAGGACAAGCGATTGAAGCCCTTTGTAATGTCCACTTATCTCCATTAGAACTTCAAAATTTAGTTTGTGATATCAAAATTTAGCTGCTACGTTTTGTTTTATTTCTTGTATTAAGGTGTCCCGTTCTTTCGTTAGTGTTGCCCACCACGAAGCTACCTTAACTAGGATGGGTGGGTTGTCTTTTTTCTTAGGTTTTTATTGGGCTTCATTCTTAGTTGCCTAGTGTAAAAAAAGTGATAATGTTGTCTGGGTAGAAGTGCTCAAGGGTATTAATTATTTTTTCCATAAGCGATTATCTTCTTAATTTTATTAAGAATTAAATTTAGTTTTTTGCTAAAATTATGGAAAGGAAATTGATTGTAATTGAACATTATTAGTCTATTTTCATAATTGTGTTTAATAAATGGATAACTCTTAACCTATGCAAGGGTGCATAGGTTAGTAAAACCAATAAAAGATATTAAAGTCTAGTTATGCTACTACGAAGCAAAATAAAATAAATAATTGAAAGTTTGGAACTATAAAATTGCCTACTTGTTTCAATATCACAAGGTTATTAGAAATTACGTAGCATATATATATATGGTCTTATAGAATAATAATTAAGCTAAAAAATATTAATGCAGTTAAATTATAAGTATGGTCTAACAGAACCATGATTATTTAACAAAGTGATTTCAATGAAAATACTCCATACTAGATTTATTGGTTAATGTCTTAGATACTCTAATGTATCAATATCTAATATATTTTTCATATAAACCAAGCATAACTTGAAAACTATCTTTGAATAAATATTAGCCTCGTTGTGTATATCAAATTAGGGGAAATAATGTCATTGTTCCCAAGTAGTGTTCTATTCGAGGCATATCTTGTATTTGTAATCCCAAAGTGACAATAGAAGTACTTAGTATAAGAAAAAGGGTTGGAAACCACAATATTTTTCAGACTTAATAAACGCCGCAACGAAATTATCCCTCATTCCCTCTTCCCTATTCACCCATCAATCCCTCTTCCCTCTTCCCTTTTCACTCCTTTGCTGTCGTCGCCACCTCACCATCACCGTCGTCACCTCACCAGAATATGAAGATGAGTCGCCACACCAGGAAGGAAATAACGCCCATCAAAAGAGGAGAAATGCCACCTCACTCACGGGTAAGTTTTTCTTTTAAAAAAAAGTCGTCAAAAAGAAGGGTTTATCAAAGTATATAATATAATATTTAATAATAATAATAATATATAATATATTATTTACGTGATTTTGTTTTCAACCTACTTCTTTAAAGAGTTTATCCAAATATTAATATCACGAAGGCTTTGGAAGAAAGCCTTGTGATTTACGATACTAACTACTTAGTGTTTAACTAATTCTATGCATTTCCATTAGTTCCACGTAACAACTAAGGGGCCAGGTTCCTATTTTGTACCTACACTAATGCCTGAGATGAAGTCATAGTTTGACACCACTGCGTACAGTGGACATCGAATCACATTAAAATTATGTTATTGCCCTAATTATGTTCTTATATGGAACTGATCATGTTTTTGTTGAGGTTAAAACAGTAGGTAGCTGTTCATAATTCACAAGGTTTACATATGAAATTTCGACAACCTATTTGGTAGAAAGTAGAAAATAGGGAATACCCAGCCAGCAGAACCAAGCAGAGCAGCCAAAATACTGGAAGCGAGGGTTTTTCATATTCTTCCTCCTTTAAATGGCCTGTCCACATCCATGAAAACCCGCATTATCATGGCATCATTCCTTCGATTGGACACCACTCTTCGTCGACTTAAACCCCTCTTCTCGCAACAGGTTGGTTTCTCTTTATTTCACTCTTTCATGTTCTTCTAGGCATTTCGTCGAACACTTTGTAAATGTCATTTCATTTTCATGATTACATTTTTTGTACACATGCTATTTCAGAGGTTCTGCCACACTGTCCTTGAGAGTGGTTTGGAAGCTGACTTTTTTGCCGAACTGGGTCCCAAAACAATGCCTTCCTTTGGTAATTGCCGAGTTGCACTTGCTTTGAGCATGTATTGTTGTTGTATTTGTTTAATACTTATTGCAATGTCTCAAATTTTAGGTTTTTCCACTTTTGTGTACGCTAAATTTTAGACCCTTGTGTACGCTATATATATATATATATATATATATATATATATATATATATATATATATTACTATGTATCTTTCAAGCTGTGGGTTTGATGTTGTTGTTGGATGAAAACTATAACTCGAGTGAAAAAAAATTTAATTCCCCTTCATTTCTGTAGTTCGAGATATTGCATGATTTTCCGTTTATGAATGGGACTTTTGGTAAGGGGTGGGTTTTTCCGTTTTTTGGACCAAGTGGTCTGTGTTTGCTTTCATTGAGTATTATGATTTGGTGCTTGCTTGAGTTGAAGGGTTTGATGTATTTGTTCATTTTTGTTGGTAATTCATTGTACTTTCATTCCGCATGTGAGATACAGTTGACCAATGATCTAAAACTAGTTGATGGATTTTTTTATTCGATCTCCATGACACAGGTGATGCTGACCCATCAAAATGGAAAAAGATGGATGCAAGGAGACTAGGACTATCATTGTCGATGATACCCTATGCATCAAGGACTGTTCTTAAGATTCTACAAAGTGAAGGTTACTCTCTAGACTGCTTAAATAGCATTTGTATCTGATCTTGGATGAGTTAAATACGATGAGGTGATTTTTTATTCTAAAGGGTCTGGATTATCATCTAGTTGGTCATATGAGTTGTTACTCGCTTTGACACTCACTGAACATTGTATTGATAATGAAATGATTTTGAGATCTTGGGGGATCACTTTGGAGTTTGGACACAGGGTTTTATCCTGTTATTGTTTTTTGTACCATAATTTCTCTTGGCTGGATTATTTTCTATGCCATTTTAGTAGCCCACTCTTCTTAGATTTGCGGTTTTCATAGGTCACCAATTCACCACTCTTTCTTCCTCTTCCCAGTGCACAAGATGAAACACTCTTTTAGTTGAGCTGAAGTCTTCTTTGTGATTGGGTGTTTGTGGTTTGTTTGTCATCAATGTATTCTTGATAGAAGGGTTATCAAGTGTGTGCTACTATTTGTCTATGATACTGGGCATTTTGGATGTTATGAAATATATAACTTATATCATTAGCTTATCTTGACCTAGTCCAAGTTGTTTGAGCTTTAGATTTTGAATTCATTATGTTATTTACTGCAATGCACTTTCAGCACTTAATGGCCTCTATGTGAGATGGCTTCATGCTGTAGCAATGCCGTAGAAAGTTATCAACTTTGTCATGGTTCTCAGTTTCGTAAGTTTATGCCCGAGACTAACAGTGTTTAACCCACAACATCAGTGCCTAAGTTGTTCACTCAATAGTTTAAGGGACGTTCTTGTTCAAAATTAAAGTTGAAATCCCTATCTGATGGTTATTGAGTTTATAGTTTGCTCTAGGCTATGATAAGTAATGAATAATTTGAAATCATCTCAGGAGCAAAGGGCACATTGTTAACATGTATGATGCATACAATCTAGGCATTGTAGACATCATCTATGCGTATCTGTTGGATGCCATTGGACTAGCATGATGTGGCTTATATGAATATTTGGTGGGAGAGGGCCACGGATTTTATTTTTGTGATGGGAATCATGGGATGCTGTGCTACAGCAATGATGGTGGAGAAAAAGTTATGGCTGAAGCCTACCATGACATAACAATTTACAATACAAATTAGGGATCACTCAAGTGTATTTGAGGACTAGCAGTAAGTTTCAGTTAGAAAGGTTTGACATGTGGGTGATTGAACGGTTAATGAGACTAGGATCATGGGAACTGGACATCAGCTTTTTTGTTACCACTAGAGCTGTGACAGGTTGGGAGTTGTCTTTTGAAATATATTGTAAGAAAACCGTGATATAATCCTCAATGCATCATTCATTGTCCAAAAGTGTCTTCTTGTGTAACAATGTTTCTTTTGGTTAACCTTGGCTCTCCCATGTCAGGGGAGTAGAAAGGGGGAAATTTAGTGGAGAGGAAATGCATAATCTGTAGAAATTTCGCACATCAGAAAAGAAAGATGTAGGGGGGAGCATTCATGTCAGGGTAGTTAATTTTGTAAATTTAAATTTTTCAATTGGTAAATATACACAGTATATGCCAAGTCTTGAATTTTTTTCTTAAAACAAAAAAAGTATCTTCCTAGTTTAAAAAGATATATTTTTTGGACATATCTTCTTATTTTTATGCAATGGGTAAATATATACAGTGTATGCCAAGTCTTTGGATGTACATGAAAGTAGGAAACCATCATTTTACATATTAAAAAAGAGGAATGTATGCATAAAATTGGTTTCATCAGAAAGATTCATATCCCAATAAGCTATCATCTTTATTTTAAACAGACATAATGCTGCCTTTGATGATAAAGAGAGATAACAAGTCCAGACTTCACTTTCCAAAAACTCCAAATTGAAAAAAAAAGTTGTTCCATAATCTTTTTTGGGGTTCAGAGACTCCAGGCTCATTTGGCAGGCTGTATCCCATGCTGGATTAGTTTGAAGTGGGATGCATTTTTGTTTACCTGAATTGGAGCTTTGTAGGGCTTAAATAGCTTGTATAACAGTATAAGATGTACTTTTGTTGATAATGCATTTGTTGAGAGGTTTGATTTGCAGGTTTTGAAGCTTACTTGGTTGGTGGATGTGTTAGAGATTTACTACTGAACAAAATACCGAAAGATTTTGATGTAATCACTTCAGCAAATCTTCAAGAGGTTATGTGATGTTTAGTCTTGATCTTGTACATGTGATTTACTCATGAAAAATTTGTTGCTAAATTTATCCAATTGCCTTTCTTATAGATCAAAAAAAAATTTGATTGTGCTCGTGTAGTGGGTCGGAGGTTTCCAATTTGTAGGGTTCATGTCAGAGGTTCTGTAATTGAGGTCTGTAATATCATTTTCACCTTTCAGATGACATTTGCGTTCTAAAGTAGCCAGTAGAATTTTCCATGATCCTGTGTATCATCTAGTTGTTTGCTTTCTTGCCTCTAGGTGTCTAGCTTTAAAACAGTGACAAGACATGGTGGAGGGAAAGAAGTTCAGTTGTCTGAAATGCCAAAAGGTTGTGATGATAAGGATTTCAAGCGCTGGAAAAATTCCTTGGATCGAGATTTTACTGTCAACAGGTTTTTGTAATATCTTTTGCTTTATGTTACCTAGATTTATCTTTTGCTTTATGTTACTTAGATTACAATTTTCTAGACATATCCATGTCAAGACAAGTTGCGCTCTACGTGAAGGAAAACAGGCATTGATTTATGTTGATTGGTGCTAACTATCTCTTGAGCTTCCTCTGAGAATTAGTATTGGTTGTGGTTTTATTTTAAAAAGTTTAGCTTGATACCACACTTTACATGAGCACAGCAGTTGGTCCAAGAGGACACTGACTTACATTTTATTACACAAAGTAAGGCTTTGGCTACACTGAAGACATACAAGTACAATCTGAACTTCATATTAAAATTTTTTATTTGGTATTTCACAATATGGTTTCTCCCCAAAGTTATAAGAGGGCTTTGAAAAAGTGAGTTTCGTTGTCCCCGCCTTTTTTTCTTGAGTTTGCACAAAATTTTGGATATAGTTCCCACGTAGTGTAGAAAATCTTTGATAAATATTCTAGATTTGACTTCCCTTTAAAAAGGAGAAATTTAATTATGAGGTATCTATGGCACATCGTCTAAAAACAACCAAATATTACTTCTTCCATTCTGAAGAAATGGCACATTATTTAAGAAAGTTTGTGTGGAAAAGAAGAAAAGGACGACCTTTGGCATGTTAATTCCACCATTTATTCTGCGCAGCGGGTTCCCGCCTTTTAGTATTAGGGCATTTTTGTATTTGCATTTGTAAAAATATTTCATAACTAGTATGTAGCAAGTATTGTGACATTTCCATTTATAGGAAGCATACCAAGTAAAAAGAAATGGGGAAGTACATACTTTATATTTTCTTCATCCTTTGTCTTGCAATTCACATTATTCTCCCCCCTTGGAAAAATTTGTCCACAAATGCTAAAGAAAAAAATAATGTGTGTTAGCTAAGGCTAACCAGGCTTTCAAAGCTAATAATTGTGATGACTCTTTTTTGGGTGTGGACATTAAAGCCTTTGGTTGAGATAATTTAAACAAAAAGATGAAAGTAATGCAGCACAAAATTGCTGAGATTATATGGATCTGAATTCTTAGTAGTGGGCATTTAATATAAAAGTATTACATCTTAGAGTACAAATCTCTTCTTTCTTTTCTCTTCTTTTATCCTTGTTAATCTTGTCACTATGCGAAAATTTTGGATCATGGCTGGTTGGACACTAGATATGTGCTCATATCCAACACGTAACATTTGAAAAGGTTCTAGGCACACTTAGACAATAAGGATATTAGGTGTGAGGCATGTGCATAACTGTAGTGAGGTGCATTTTTAAATTTAAAAGTTTTTTGTATAAAAAGTTTGCAAACCAATATTTTCTGAATCCAGCTATATTGCCTTGCATCTTTTTTTTTTCTCAGTGAGACTCATCGAATCGCTTTGTCAGGCCTGTTTAAGAGCTTGGGCAGCAGCACCTTGGACTTCAGTGCCTAGGTGCGCCTTTTTAGACAGTGCTGAAACCCTGGCCCAAGCTCAAGTAACTTAGATTCTCCTTCTCGCACTTTGTTTTTTTTATTTTTTATTTTCATTTCTTCGATTTGTGAGATTCTTGAATTTTTCCTTTTATTATCAATGTTGCCTGTACTTGTGCATGAATTTATAGAGATACACCAACTGGCTGACTGTTTTTTGTGTTCTTGTAAACAGTTTGTACTATGATCCATTTGCGAACAAAGTTTATGATTATTCCCATGGAATGACAGATTTGACAGCCATGAAGGTACTTTTCCATTGTATTTTTCTAAAGCAACCAACTTGTTCTTTCACATGTCCTGTTTTTGGTTTATTTGTTCAGATTCTTCTTGGTTGTATTCTCTCAGCTAAGGACTCCAGTCCCTGCTCATTCATCTTTCCGAGAGGATTGTGGTAGGTTACTCGATATACTAGTAGAATATCAAAGAACATGGCAATCTTACTGATAGTTTTGGAATCTTGTTGTGCAGCAAGAATACTACGGGGACTAAGACTTGCTGCCCGTCTAGGATTCTCATTTGCAGAAGACACAGAAAAAGCAATACAAGATCTCTATGCTTCTGTTAAGACCTTAGCTAAGGTAATAAAAAAAAAAGAATTATGATTGCCTACCATGAACATTTGGGTCATTGGCTCCATTTTGAATTTGTCTATTTGTAAGCATGTAAAGTGACTTTTGCCAAGAAGTTATTCTGATACAATAATATTTTCATATTCTCACTTTCCATCCAAAGTAGATTGTTGTGAGATTGTATTCGCGGCATCAAATAAAATGCCATTTTTGTGTTGACACTGAGGTTGTGTAAACATTAAATGGCCTCCAATTACCTATGTACATTTCTTCCTGCAAATTACCTTGCAAAAACCTTTTGATTAAGAAGACTATTCTAAATAATTTCAAGGTGAAAATGTGCAGAAATCCCTTCTTATATTAACTTTCTAGGGGTTTTTTTTTTTTTTTTGGAATATTATCTTTGTTTGACCTGTCTATTACTATATTGACTTCAACTTCATAGGCCAGGTTAAAGCTCGAGATGAATTATATGCTATCATATGGATCTGCCCAATTTTCACTACTCCTCCTTAAGAAATTCAACGTTCTTGAGATTTTACTTCCATTTCAGGTGAGTAGTGAAAATCGCATTTGTCTGCAGTGCTCTCAGTCTTTTGAATGAACATGTCTGATTGGTTGCACATTTTCCAGGCTGCTTACCTTGCTGATCAATCTTCTGGACAAACTCCTGTAATGTTGATGGTATGTCTATCACAGAACATAAAGAATATCAAGAAGGTCTTTTTTTGGTATACAAGTAGTGTGCCTGACTACTTGGTAAAATGTTCATCACTTGACACATTCACCCTGTGAAGGTGTGGCAGCTATTTTGTATATATTATCAATATTTGGACATTCCAATTGGTGAAAACATGAACAGAGAGAGATAACATGATTTGCTTTATCAATAGTGGGGAGGATAAGTGAGGGATTGGTGAGCCCGTGACCTCAGGGTCTAGGTGGTGGTGGATGGGGAAAGGAGATGGAGGGGGGCAATGTTATTTGAACTTGAGGATATGGGTCTAATATGGAGGACTTTTTTCTAAGTAAAGGGTAACTCAGGTGTAAGGTATAAATTTGAGAGAAGAAAAAAAGTGGATGGAAATCCAATCAAGGAAACTTTGTGTGCATTAATCAAGGATTGAGCAACAAATAAAAATAATTCAAAAATAATTTTATATTTGAGTTATTTCTTTATTTTCTGGCTCGATGTAATTGTCCATTTAAGCTTTGTTTGTAAGCTCGGAGACTCATAATTCTTGTTACTCCATAAAAATAGAAGTCCAGTGGTTAATCGTTATCTTAATTTCACTGTTCTGAGCCCTTTGGATATTTGGTTGCTTAAGAACCTGCCAGCAGCTAAGTGTTTTCCCTGAGTACGATTCTACTGTTGCTTGTCGTAACCCCTAATGTATGCTTCACATCTTTTTTCCAAAAGCACGATGAAGTATACAGATAGTGTAATCTCTTTGCTATGGTTTTATGAAGCTTCAAGTGAAAAATCCAACACATAGAGCTCTAATTTCTGCTTTTGAATACATACACATTCTTACAGCACATGATTAAAACATCACTTATGAAGCATGACCTACATTTTAAAACTTATTTCTATGCTGGAAGTACAGACTGTTGTGTATTCTAGGAGGCAGAGAAATGATTGGGAGGACAGTGGCAGTGGAGGTGGGTATAAGCATCAGGACTTTGACTTATGATTCTAGTAATTCTTAGAGCACCCAATAATGGGTAAAAAGTTCCTTGCTTATGGGCAAAAGAGCAAAATTTTTAGCCCAATCATCCACATCAACGGGGAGATTATTCCCCATTCATGGGCAACTCTAAAACAGCCCAATAATTGGGCAAAAATTAGCATTAGACCATGTGAAAGTGGGCCCCATGTGGTCTAGATTATTGTAACGTGTATATTTCAACTGTTTTTTAGACCGAATTAATTTATAAAAAAAGAAATAAATATCTCAAAAATCCTAACTTTTGTGCTCTACAAATTGATATCCATTCTCATATATTTTGGCACAAAACATTCAGTTTTCTCTCCCTAAGAGTGATGGGGAGATTTTATGTTTTGCCCATTGATGGAAAGAGTTTTGGATAAAAATTCTTGCCCATTGGGTATCTGTTTTGGATGATGGAGAAAGCTTGTAGAGAGAGATGGACGGGGAGATTTTTTACCCATTGATGTGCATGTTCTTATAGTGAATTCTTACTCAGGTTTTCTTTTTTGAAGAAATATGATGATGGGTGCATTACTAAGATAGCCACTTGGACAATGTCCAAACCAATTGGATGGAATTAATTTAGATGACAGTTCAGGTATGAACAACTGATGAAGGATTGTTCATTTAGGGACTTACAATTGATGGAAGACATGTTGTAAGCGCCATTAATGGAAAGATGTTGATCTAATTGATGAGGACTTGTTTCTCTTAGTAGATTTGTGCAATAGGGATGAAATTTCACCTACACCAGTTATTCTTATCCAGCAGACCTGCAGTTTCATAGCTTTCTTTAAGCAGTTATGGGTCTTATTGCCTTTTTTGTTAGGATAGATGTTAAGCTTGTTTATCATGATGTAAAGAAATTAATTCCCTTGACTTAGATATATATAAAAAAAATAAAAAAAGGAACATCGAGAGAATATAGAATGAAGGAGTCATTATGATGGTACAATCTTAGCAAGGTTTCTTTAGCATAATTCTGATGTTCTATTAGGTTCTTTCCCTTGTCTCTCTCTCTCTTCTTTATATTATTCATTAAGAAATTATGTCTTATTTGATCTTTTGTTGTCTTTGGAATACATTTTTGGTAATTTTATCTCGTTATACTCTAAATCTTACTCCAACGTAGGTGGAAAATATTA
The DNA here is from genome assembly GCA_026401315.1 of Dysphania ambrosioides. NCBI lineage: Eukaryota > Viridiplantae > Streptophyta > Magnoliopsida > Caryophyllales > Amaranthaceae > Dysphania > Dysphania ambrosioides. Next base: position 8,312,036 of record CM048658.1, on the reverse strand, counting down.
ATCCTAAAGCTAAATATAGTTAAGTATTGTAGGTATTTAGTAATATAGTAGAACTAGTGCCAAAAAATTTTCAATTATGAACCGTTTCACCTAGATTTAGCAAAATGGTGAACTTGATGAATATGAAAAAGAGATATTGGTTAGTTAATGTTTCAAGTACCGAGGACCTAGAAAGAAATAGTGGCATGGATCAAGATGCAACCTTAGAATTAAGTTTGGATGGCTAAAAATAAAAATTCTGTAGGATGATGATTAGACTGGCTTTATGTGGGTCAGAGTGTTGGGCATTAAGGAAGGAGAATATTAGAAGGATGACTGTTGTGGAGACGCTTTTGTTGAGATGGATAAGTAGGAACACCTTCTCATATAGAATCAGGAATGTAGATATTTGAAAAAAAGTTAAGTTGCGGTCATTAAGGATTGGATAAGAGAGAATTGGTTATGTTTGTTTGGCCATGTGAGACGTCGACATGAGGATGTGCCACTTAGGAAGGTAGAGGGAAAGGGGAGGGTTGGGGTAATAAAAATCTTAAATGTAGTTTAGGAAGGCCAAAGTTGACTTAGATGGAAGGAGCTGAAAAGGACATGGCGAAAAAGGGCTTGAAAGATAATATGGCACTAGATGGAAGTTAATGGAGGAAGATTTTTGTGGATGACTACATGAGATAGATTCTTGGTTTATGTAGCCGATTCGAACTTGTTGGGAATAAGGCTTTGGTTTTTTTGTAGTAACAATGATGTACGTTCATGTTTTATACGTTTAAGTTTTGAGCTTTTATAATATTTTAGTTTTTAGAATTCTAAAAAAATATGAAAATAATCCGGTAAGGATATTCTTATGGAAAGATCTAGTGTCCCGAGCACTGTATCATTCTTGCAAAGTATTGTGCGAGTTGGTGATGTAAAGAACAAATTCTCGTGTCTTTATTATGTCCACGTATGAGAATTTGTTTACTTTATTCCTCAAATTTGTGAGGAAGGGCTATTTAATTTGTTTTATTGCTAGCAAACTTACTAGAACTCGTGTCATTTTTTGGTCCAAATCGATACCAGATTACCAGTAATTCAGTGAAATTGTTTCTTGTACATTTAATACTATTGCGGTATTAATGTAGGTTGCTTAGTTTCATCCTTTGAAACTTATTCAGCATGCTTTTTATACTGAAGGTATTTCTAGGCAATAGAATTTTATGTCATGTTTTGTTCTGTTTTCTCTGGTTTGACATATCTTTTTGCTTCCATGCAGAACCTATTCTCTAATCTGGATAGTGTGGTTTCATGTGACCAACCCTGTGATTCTGTCCTGTGGTGAGAAAATCTCTGTATTTCATCATTATGCTTTGCTTGTATATACCTGTATATGACTGGGTGATTAACCTTGGTGGAATTTTGCCTCTTTTGAAGTGGTGGAATGAATTTGGTTTCATGCCATTTTCTACTAGATGCTAATGTGGTAGTCGTTAACTTCATAGTATAATGGGATGAAATTTAGTCTAGCTTGGTGTGGCATTGTAGAGCTTCTTCTACCCGAATTTGTCTCTGTTCCTTAATTCATGTATGATTTATAAAATGTTATGCACCTGACACGGCTGGAGAAATTTGAACAACTAACATAGGAGAGTTACAGAGTGACTGGACCATTCACTCATCAGTGGTTACTCCTCTTAGTCTGATAGTTTTATCATTAGAATATGATTGTTCTGAGGATAAATTTATTTTATTTTGATGTTTTTTGGTGTATATCCTAATTATTTGATCGGAAGTACTGTAATATGTTTGTAACAGGGTGCCTGTGTAGTGTGGTCAATTGTGCGATGGGATAATTTAAGACAGGAGGTGGTTGGTTCCTGCCAGGAAAAATGGCGGTTTTTGAATTTCTTAGAGAGAGGAAGGGGAGGGAAAGGGAAGGTATGAGGGAGTGCTTGTGGGAGAGGAAAGAAGGATGGAGATGAGAGGATAGGGTTAGCTAGCATATGCTTATATGAACCAAAGTTTTGAATTGAGTAACTCCGTCAATATGACTGGAACCTGAAGTATAATTGTTTATAGAAAGGGATGAATCATTATGTTGGGGTTGAAGGTACTTTGAAAACTAAATAAATTATACTTTTGTGTGCGACAGGGTAAGCATACTGGCTTTCCACCTGGCGTTGGTTAGCAATCCTCAAGATGCTCTTGTAATATGGACATTCTCTTCTCTTCTGTACCATGGCACGTGGAAAGAAGGTGTAAAAGCTGCCAGAGAACTTTCTGAAGGGCACGTTAATTATGCACCAGAGATCTCTAATTCCTTTGATGATATAGCCGATGAGGAACTTGTGCAAAGAGTTTCTGTATTTTCTTCGATTGTCCTGGACTCTATAGTTGCTTTGACTAACTTAAGAAGGCTTTGCAAAATCATGGGTCATTGTTATCCATCTTGTACATGCTCTGGTGTGGTAAGAATCTTTCTCGCACCTATCCACCACTTTCTCTCACATACACTACAGATATCCATTATTCTCACAGCCACAGAAAAAAAAATGACAGGATACCTTATGTAACATGCTTGTTAAATCAATAGTTCATATACTGTTTTTTGCAATTATGCTCCTGTGAAATTATGCCCATGCATCTAAGAATTTCAGCATTTTACCACTAACTACTTCAGTTAGTTCTCAAAATAATTTAAAATATAACGGAGTGTTATGAGTTTGCATCTTTCTTACAGACAATAGTCTCAGTATCACAGAAATTTTTCTGCATTCTCAACTGTTTGACTTGATCTCCAAATTGGAAAGCATTAGTGTCAGCTAGAACTCTTGGTACACTTGGTTAGTTCAGCAATTTGCACTAGTCTATAGAGACGCTGTAGCCAGTTACTTTGAAACGGCTCATTTTGTTTTCCAGCTTTTGACATCATCTTGCAATAGAGTTAGTTAGATGGTCCAAAACTTTTCAGAGAGTTTTGAATTTCACCTATAAATTTGTTTGTGTAGGTATTTATATCAAAGAATGCTGGTAAAGCAGCAACTGAAATTTTTGGTGAGCTCTCGAGCAACATCGTGTCTTTTAAGAAGAAGCGGCGATTTCTCGGCATAAATTACGATAAGCTCAGTGATGGGGACATAGACGAGACAAGATATGTTCTTGGTAAGGTTATTATAGATACAATGAGGGGTGGGATTACCCAGTCTCGGGCCAAGCTACTTACAGAGAAGAAAGATGAGTTTCATGCACCTAAACTAAAAGTTGAGCTAGGGAAACCAAATTCAAAGGATCGCAAATATGGGACACAAAATTGCAAGGGCAAAGCCAAGCGCAATACAGACGGGCTTGACGATCGACTGGACCAACAAAGCACTAAGAAAAAGAAGCAGAGCAAGAAAAGTGCACCGCAACAGGAGCTCATCCTTAAGAAAAAGTTAGGGGAAATTTTGAGCTGCCAGAGTAAAGCAAAGAGAAAGAAGAAAGTGGAGGTGAAAGATAACAATTTTCTTTCTTTGCAGAAAGAGATGCCTCTGCAAGATGCTAAGGTGGAAATTAGACAGCTCTGCGAAGCCCAGCCTCCCAAGGAGATACCTTCCACGCTAGAAAAAGCACCCACAATAGCAAAACAGCACCAGCCTCTGGCTCCCAATGAAATGCTGCATGTTCTAGAAATTGTTCCTGAAAAAACACTGAGCGTGCTAGAAAATGTGTCCAAAAGTCTAAAACAGTGCAAAACTCAGGCTCCTACTGATATGTTGAATGTGTTAAAACTCTCTAACCTCTTTGAAGGGGATGAGTACCCCAGTAAGAAATACAATAAACCAGAAAAGAAGCCAACCATGAAAGAGCAATGTCTAGATGGGTCTAGAAAGATAAAGAGAGTACGAAAGCTGTCTACCATTTTCAAGTGACTTTTGACATGGTCTATGGTCACCAACACTTCAGACTTTTAAAATTTACCCTACAGGTAACTTCCTTTTTCAATCCTTTTTTTTTTATTCAAAACATTTTACCCTAAAGGCTTGTTTAGATGGCTTGCCTTGCATAATCTTACCTTGATATAAATTTTGGTCTTTTTTGTTGCTGTATGATGACATGTATTACCCTCCCTCACTTTTGGATAGTAGAGTATTGCCAGATTTATCACTCTGATATGCTAAAAATGCATATCAATAGGGAGTTGTAGGTGTTTCGGGGATTTGAGCTCTACAGTGATATATTTGGGTTTTTTTTTTTTTTTGGAGGTTATATTTGGGTTTATTGGGTGCGATATGCAAATTTGTACTACATATTATTATTACTGTTATAAAATTGGAGTTTCTCTAGAGACTGAGGCCAAGGTTGTAAAGTTCTCTTGGTTCTACATCTTCTTAGTTCTCTTGGATTTTCCCTTGAATCGTTCAAGTTAAATTTAATTACTGCTTTGTGCAGGACAATGCAAGTTTTGGGGAAGGCCTGCCCGCATTTCCTATGTTTGGATAGCTGCCCTTTTCTTCAGCTATTGTTATGCGAACAACTTATTTTTGGTAGGTGAAATAGAAATCAAGCTTTATACTTGAGTTTCCATAGAGATGGAAGTTGTGTAAAGTTTTCTGGTAGGAAATGTGCAGTCTAGTGATAGTGAACAGTTTGTCAGCACAGAAGGAGAGACCATTTGACTCTTAGCGATTAATACATACTCCGTAGTTAAATTTTCACAGTTTCATGTGCGTCTATGGTGAATTGGTGCATAGTGTAGCGAGCTAAATGTTCGTTACTTCATCATTGGAATGCGACAGATGAAAGTAGACATGTCGAAAATTGTGAGGATGCCTTATTTGTTTCTTTTCACTTTATTACTTTTCAATATGGAATATGATTTTCAAATATTGTCAAATCCTCCTCAAATTGAATAAAAAGAGAGCTTCAAACCTGATGGGTTAACTTTATGTGTTGTGTATTGAGTTTAAATTTGAAGGCAAACAACCTATATTGAGTGGTTTTGTGTTGTTGTACTTTGTTCATAATAGATAATGTTGATTTTTTCGACATGTTTATTTTATAAACAAGGTATCATTATGGGATAATAATCGATTTTCCTATCTTACAGAGTACTAACAAAAGTGTATTTTCATCGCCTATCTTAACACATTAAAGCATTATCTAACATGATAATTCAATTCTACTTAAATATGGGAGGGCCAAACTATCAAATTAATAGAAGCAAATACATGCTGCTCATACAGCTTTATTGATATTAACAATGATATTTAAAAGATGCATCATTGATTTATTATTGACGATTAAATCGAGTGTAATTAATTTTTGCACCTTTAATTACTCATTAATGCACCTGAATCAACTACCATTAATCTCAATTGTATTCTTTAAGATAGTTACAAAATAATGCACATTTTCACGTCAAATTGGTTGACAATTTGTCAAGTGTGAAACAATTTCATAAATGGTAAAACTATATACTTTAGTATAACTACTTCGGTAATAAAATAAAAAGTGTAAGACAAAAGTAAAACCTAAAGATTTCCATTTGTCGTCATTACAAAAAAAAAAAAATACAATAAAACCATCAAACACTTCAATCGCATCAATTATTGTTCATCCACAAAAATTAAAAGGTACAAAAACTACAAAGTAATACTCGACAAATATTAGACACATACATCAATACATATGGAAAAATAAAAAATAAAAAATCTAAAATTTGACTTTCCATAAAACACAGAATGTCCAATAATTATCAAAGTGGTACATAATCTTATTTCTAATCCTAAAAATTAGAAAGTGGCATGGTCACAGGTCACAGGTCACAGGTCACATGCACCTTTACTAGTACACCACTTAAGGAGAGCGTGTGTCACCTGTCTATAAAAGGAGCAAAATTAAATTCAATCATACAATAATATAATACACACACAATCTTTACATTCCAATTCAGCAATATATATATATATATATATATATATATATATATATATATATATATATATATATATATATATATATATATATATATCCAAACCATAATTGTTTTTACCACCCACGGGTCGGGTATCGGACCGGGCCACATGCCATGTGTAACACATGCCAGGCTATCCAATTATGTGACCGTTAACTAGCTCCTCCTACACAAACTTAGAGGAGTCAGGAGTGTGAACTGTGTCAAGTGTGAAGAACCCAAAAATAAAATAAAAAAGAAGGGCGTGGTATAGTCCATCTAACGGCCATACATTTTAACTAGCCGTTATATTTGAAAATCTTAGGAGCCCTAGTGTTGTATTTTCCAGACAGTGCATCCGTTGTTTCCGTTTTAAGGCAACAATTTTATTTCTTTCCTTTATTTTTATTTTTATTTTTATTTTTATTTTTTCTCCTTCCCTTCATTATTATCAATCCCCTCTTCACTTCACCTCATCATTTTTTATCATTCAGGTTGAATGACAGAGTGAGGGGTGAGAGATATATAGCGACGTCGTCTAATTAGTTGATCAGCTAATAACTAATTATACATTCTTCAGATTGTTTACAAAATTTCTGGGGTTTGTTTAATCTTTGTTATTTGATTCAATTTTATTGAATCTTCAAATAAATATTAGCGATCATGATTTCTGATGAAAATCAAAGTATTCCCAATTTTCAAGGTATGTTCTTGTAAATTTTTTTATTTTTTATTTTTTTTGAAAAATTTCTTATTGAATTTTTTAGCTTGGGTTTTCTTGGTTAATAGCTGAGATTTTTTTTGTTTATGGAGTGGGTTTTTGTATATTTTGATGGGTTTAAACATAATATTTATTTGAATATTTTGATAAATTTAATCTTGAAATTTATTTGAAATAATTTGATGGGTTTAATCATGAATCATATTTGTATAGGTCCAAGAAAATTTGGGCACGAAGCTAAAAGAAGTCGAAGAGCGTTGAATTTGATTGATCAGAATTTGGTTGGATCTCAACCTTACCCTTGCATTGTCAACAAACGACCAAATTCACAGTAAATTTTCTTTTCTTAATATTGTATTATTTATTAATTTTTGTCTCATTCAAATTCTGCAAAAAAAATGAAAAAAAATTTATGGGTATTGAATTATTAGTAGAAATCTTGACTTTATTTTATTGATTTTGCAGAAAATGTGTGATTTATGATGAGAACATCCAAAATCCTGTTCAAAGACCAATCACAAGGAAGTCTGCTGCTCAGATTGCCCCTTTTACAAATCAACAATCTTGTTCTTTGGTATTTTTCATGCTTATATTATGATATTACTATCATTAATATATTTGAAAGTGGAGAAGATTATGGTACTGATTGTGGCTTAAATTTTTAGCATGATCAGGAAAATAGTAGGCCAGAAATTTCAGTAAAAAGTTCGAATGAAGCTGAAGATGTTAAGATTACGGACGTGGTGGTGTGTAAGGGAGTTGCAGATTTGCCTGAGCCAATGTCATTGGAAAAGCCTGAGACTGCACCAATTCAGCAGACTAACGAGATGGTAAATTTTATTTACCCTTCTTAATTTGGGTAAAACACTGTGTGCTGAGTAAAATGTATTGGAAGATTTATTTACTGTAAATTTGAAATGAAATCACAGGAAGAGGTTGAGATGGAAGATATCTTTGAAGATCCAATCTTGGATATTGACGGCCGAGATTCGAAAAACCCTCTTGCTGTCACTGATTATGTCGAGGATCTCTACATTTATTATAGAAGAATGGAGGTGTGCATTCATCAATTATGTTTCTTATTATTACACTTTGAGTCGTTGGGCCAAGTTTTAGAAAGTTGTACAAGGTAATGTTGAATGGGAATTTTGGTAGAGTACTTCGTGTTTAATTTGGATCTGACTCTTGAACATATACGTGCGTGAGTAAGTAAACGTAGGCAATATGAAATTATGGGTTACATGGTCTAGTTAGAAAGTTTTTTTTTTTTTTTTTTTTTGACATGGGTCTAGTTAGAAAGTTGTATTCTTGTATATGGTAATGATGCTTAATTTGTTCATGAACTAGCAGGCTGGCAGCTGTGTCTCTCCAGATTACATGTCACAGCAATATGACATAAATGAGAAGATGAGGGCTATTCTGATTGACTGGCTTGTTGAGGTGAAGATCTTTACTTTCAATTATATGTACATGTTTTTGGACTTCATGCGAGATTGTATACAGGAGAAAGTAACAGTAAATGTATTTGCAGTTTATATAATAGGTTGCTGACCAGGTTCTTGAATCATCAATGAACAGGTACATTATAAATTTGAGCTGAGAGATGAGACCCTATTCCTCACAGTACACCTGATAGACAGATTCCTCGCTAAGCATACTATGGTGAGAAAGAAGCTTCAGTTAGTGGGCTTGATTGCAATGCTATTGGCTTGCAAGTATGAAGAAGTCTCTGTCCCAGTAGTGGAGGACTTGATATTCATTTCTGACAAAGCTTACACCAGACAAGATCTTCTTGAGATGGTAAATATCTTTTCGTCGAAAACTCGAGAGTTCATCCCATTTTAAGAAAATGTAGGAAAAATAACATCTATTACATTGGTTCTGTGTTTGCAGGAGAAAATAATGCTAAATGCATTGCAATTCAACATGTCTTTGCCTACCCCATATGTGTTCCTTAGAAGGTTCCTGAAGGCTGCAGAAACTGACAAGAAACTTGAGCTGCTGTGCTTTTACCTGATTGAGCTATCTTTGGTGGAGTATGAGATGATCAAATTCCCACCCTCACTGTTAGCAGCAGCTGCAGTGTACACAGCACAGTGCAGTCTTTATGGATTCAAACAGTGGAATAAGACCTGTGAATTTTACTCACACTACTCAGAAGATCAACTATTGTGAGTCCTTACATTAACTATCATTAATAATATTTCCGTGTGTGATACGAGTACACGGGTCCAAGTTATATCAATTTTCAGTTCTGGTTTTCATGTAGATTTTTCTGATTGACTTTCGTCTGCGTTTAAGGGAATGCTCAAGGCTCATGGTCACCTTCCACCAGAAGGCAGGAGCTGGGAAGCTAACTGGGGTACATAGGAAATACTCAACTTCCAAGTTTGGTTATGCAGCAAAGTTTAACCCAGCAACCTTTCTCCTCAACTAATGAGAGAGGATTACTGACTAGTGACTACAAAGTGATTTTGTAATTACAGTGACAATTGAACTTCTTATTCTTCTTCCGGTTGATAAGGGGATGTGGTATGGCTAATCTTGGTAGGCTTTAGATATTGATATTGATTGGCTAATAATAATCCAGTTTACCACCCCTAATCAGTTCATTATGTTTCATGAAAACATCCCCATGTATTTAATATTCAATTTTTTGAATAAAAATACAGCTCTCTATTAATACTTCACAACTCTGCTAAGTGTTGTCTTAGGCTTTCTTAGTTAGGAAACTATGCCGTCTCGTTGTAACAAACCTAGTTCAAGTTGCGAGTTGCCCTATCAACGTAACAACAACCATTTGATCGAGGCATGTTTGACTGAGAATCTTAAGACATTTTTCACTAAATTAATGTAGTTGTCACTTATCAGTTGCGGATGGATGAAGAGATATTCTAACTTAAGTTGCACTATCAAATGTAACTTTTATTAATGGAGTAAGAAGGTGATCTTAGACACATGTGAATCATCCACGTAGCTATTGATTGCGGATGGAGGGAATATCTTAATTCATACTCTAAATAAAACTACTATTGAAAGAGGACACAACCCCTAATTTCAAGATTAATAAAGATTATGAACAAGGTTCTTTATATATTGAAAAATTATGGACAGACAATAATGAGGGTCTTTTACCCCAAATTGCTAATCCTACGAAATTATTTACCAATTCGGCCAAACATTGTTATTTTACAAAACCTTGCATATAAACAGAATATATTTTATTTTCAGTAAAAATAACTCATTTAAATGACAAAAATTACCCTTTAAAATTGATATTAAAGAATAACTTTTGTTATATAAAGAATAACTTTTGTTATATTAAGGATAACTTTTATTATATTAAGGGTAACTTTTACTTTAACGTGAAAGTATTGATATTTTTGTTTAATGATCGACTTTTGAACATATAAATTATAAAGGCGAACTAAAAGGGTTTAGACACAGTGACCCCAACAACCCCAATCACCTTTATACCTAAGAAGTAAGCACAAGTGCACAAAGCAATTGCATAAACTGATAAAGTAGGCACATTCCGCTTCAGATCTTTCCCCCTTTCCATTCCAAACTGCTCCTCCCTCTCTTTCTTCTTCCTTCATCCTCTGCTTCAGAGCATGGCAATGGCGGCCATCTCAAGCGCACAGACAACCCTCTTTCTCAAAACTCCATCCATCAATCAACATTCCCACCTCCCGTCCATCACTTTCAAGATCTGCAACCCCGTCTCCAGAGTCACCTGCTCTGCCGCGCCCGCCGCCGCTACCCATATCAAATCTCAATCCCAGGTCCAAGATCGCGTTTTTAACTTCGCCGCGGGTCCCGCTGTCCTCCCCGAAAACGTCCTCCACAAGGCGCAGTCCGAGCTCCTTACCTGGCGGGAATCCGGCATGAGCGTCATGGAGATGAGCCACCGTGGCAAGGAGTTTACCTCCATCATTAACAAGGCGGAGGCAGATCTGCGTGCCCTTTTGAACATCCCGTCGGATTATACCGTCCTCTTCCTCCAAGGCGGCGCCACCACCCAATTCTCAGCCATCCCGTTAAACCTCTGCAGCCCTAACGACGCCGTTGATTACCTTGTCACCGGGTCCTGGGGTGACAAGGCCGCCAAGGAGGCCGCCAAGTACGCCGCCGTCTCCACCATTTGGTCTGGCAAATCCGACAATTATGTGAGAATTCCAAAGTTTGATGGGTCTGAGTTTGCGCAGAACCCGTACGCCAGGTATTTGCATATTTGCGCCAATGAAACTATTTATGGTGTTGAGTTTAAGGACTACCCTACTCCTGCTAACAACGATGGGTTCTTGGTTGCTGATATGTCCTCCAATTTCTGCTCTAAACCTGTTGATGTCACCAAATTTGGGCTCATCTATGCTGGTGCTCAGAAAAATGTGGGCCCATCTGGGGTTACTATTGTGATTGTTAGGAATGATTTGATCGGAAATGCTCAGAAAATTACGCCCATCATGTTGGATTATAAGATTCATGCTGAGAATAAGTCACTTTACAATACCCCTCCTTGTTATGGGATTTATATGTGTGGGTTGGTGTTTGAGGATTTGTTGAACCAAGGTGGCTTAGTGGAGGTTGAGAAGAAGAACAGGGCTAAGGCTCAGATTTTGTATGATGCTATTGATGAGAGCAATGGGTTTTATAGGTGTCCGGTTGAGAAATCTGTGAGATCATTGATGAATGTACCCTTTACTCTCGAAAAATCGGATCTCGAGGGCGAATTTATTAAGGAGGCTGCTAAGGAGAAGATGGTGGCTCTTAAAGGTCATAGGTCAGTTGGTGGGATGAGGGCTTCTATCTATAATGCTATGCCTTTGGCTGGTGTTCAAAAGTTGGTTGCTTTTATGAAGGAATTCCAAGCTAGGCATGCTTAGGTTGTTCAGAGATGGATTGATTTTATATTTGGCAGTTTTTTGAAGCAGAATATCTGAGTGTTGGGTTTACTCAGCCCTTTTTCTTGTTTCCTTCTGTTTTGTTTTGTTATATGTGTGAGATCAGGATGATGGAGTATTTTAGTGGTAGAAGCAGGTTTTGTTTTTGATTTTTGTATGGCCAAACTACAAGAGGTCAAGAGCCTGTGACTGGATGAATAAGTGTTGTGTGCTATGCAACTCATTTGATAATAGGATTAACGAATTGTACTCGTATGCATTATGCACAACTTAATGACAATGATTATTATTACTGGAAGTTTTTTGCTCAACTTTCAGCATTTCCTTCTCTAGCCCGTAATTGTTGTAAGCTGTGTTTTGGATTACTGTGATCAGTACCTGTAATTGTTTCTCATTCTTCTCCTGCCTTTGTTAGGTACGGACATTTTATAATTGTTTTGTTGGGTGGGGATTTTAAGACAAAGTCTAGGATCTAGGGGCTTTGACTTCCAAGAACAGAAAATTTTACCTGAAATATTCTAGTACTACTATATTAAAAGAAAGAGGAATGGAAAACCAAGCTGTTGGAGAGATTTTTTTTATTTTGTCTAGCATCCCTGTCTTGTCTGCAAGCATGCTTTTGATGTAATTGTTTCTCATGCTTTTGTTGGTGAGAGCTTAATTGGATTTTTTTTCACATGCATCCAAGAAAAACAGTAAACCAAAACAGAGTAAATTGGATTCCTCCACGTAAATTGTAATATTTGATGTAATTTCTTACAGTAGAAAAATCCATCATTTTAATATGGCGTAAGAGTATAAACAACATCGTCTTGATATGGCCATCTGAATCAAATTCCAGTAACTGCGAACTAATGAAGCTATCTCAATTCATCAGTGGCCTTGGTCAAGCCCCTTCTCAAATAATGTAGCAAAGCATACATCAGTATTAAACAAAGTTCTGTCTTTAGTATGAGCCCTCTCAAGTCTCCAGGATCAGATGGCATACCTCCTTCATTTCTGCAAAAGTTCTGGGGACTCATTGTTGATGATGTGACTGCAGCAGTTCTCAGATTTTTTAATGGTGAGGACTTAATCAGCAGATGGAATGAAACATTCATTGTTTTGGTGCCAAAATGCAGCATTCCAGAAACTGTGGATCAGTTCCGTCCAATTGGGCTTTGTAATTCTATTTATAAAATCATTGCAAAGTGCATGGTGAACAGCCTCAAACTTGTGATGAAAGAGATTGTCAGTGAATTCCAAAATACATTCATTCCAGGGAGATCAATGTATGATAATTGCATTATTGCACATGAAGTCATGACCTGGGTTAAGTCAAGGAAAAAAGGGAATCAGTTTGCAGCAGTCATCAAGGTGGACCTTAACAAAGCCTATTATAAAGTTAGGTGGGACTTTATAAGTTATACAGGCTATGGATTTTCCGCAATGCTGGTGCTCATGGATCCTTCAGTGTATAAACTCAGTGACATATTCTGTCTTGGTTAATGGTGAGCCAACATAAGTCATTCATCCTAATAAGGGTCTGCGGCAAGGGATCCCCTCTCTCCATACCTTTGTATGCAAGTTTGGTCATCTCAACCGGAAAACCTGGAATCAAGAAGGTCATGCAAGGCATTAAAATTAGTAGACAAGCTCTGACCTTATCGCGTCTGATGACGCACTCTTTTTCTTTAAGGCCACACCAGACTCATGTGCTTTAATGCATTCTATTCTCGATGAATTCTGCTTGATCCCAAGGGAAGTTTTAATTCAAGAAAATCATCAGTCATTTTCTCTCCAAATACTCTGTCCAAATTTATCAAATTCATGCGTAAGCCACTATGCATGAAGAGCTCAAATTCCTAAATTCCTTAGGCATCTACTTAGGCATACCAGTGGAATTAGATGGAAGATCAGGGAAGAAGTTGGACATTATTTATGAAAAGGTGATGAGAAAATCAAGTTCGTGGAAATTCAGCACTCTTAGCCAAGCAGGAAAATTAATCCTTATTAATGCAATTCTTGTTTCTCTGGCTTCTCATTATATCTCAGTCTTTTTATTTCCTAAAAGAGTTGTCAAAAAGATTAATTCTACCCTATATTCTGGTAGGGTCCATTAGGTGAAAAAAGGTCAATCTATTGGAGGAAGAAAGAATTACTCTTTCTGCCAAAACAAGAGGGTGGAATGGGGTTGCGTAATATATCACATATTAATTATGCGATGCTCTTCAAACAAGCCTTGAGAGTTCAGAAGGAGCCCCACAATCTTATGGCAAGAGTTATCATAGGTAAGTATAAAGCCTCCCCCATTGAAATTGCTGAAAATAATAGGAAAATTGGTAAGGCTTCCTGGGCTTTTAAAAGCATGACCACTGTGGCAAAGATAATGAAGGAGGGTTTGGGGAAAATTATAGGAAATGGGAGAAGTACGAGCATAGAAGAAGATTCCTGGCTTCCCCAAGGGAAAATCTCAATTAAGGATTCGGGTCTTTTTAGCAACGAACGGAAACCCATGTGGGTCTTAGATTTAATGAAATCGGATCAATCTTGGGATCAAATCAAAATTTGGAGATTATTTAAGAGAGAAGATGCAATGTCAATCTTGTGTTCTCACGCTTCCCTATCAGAATCGGAGGATGAATTGGTCTGGTGGACCTCAAGATCAAGAAATTTCACAATCAGAGATGGCTACAGATTTCTCAGGTTAAAAGAGTCGGTCTCGTCAGATACTTCGCCATTCATCTCTCCGACTTGGAAAGGATTTTGGAAGAGATTCTGGAAGATTGATCTCCCTCCCAAGTTACTCACATTTGCTTGGAAAGTTTTCCATAAAGCTCTCTCGGCTAAGGAGGAGCTCATCAAGAGGGGTATGTTGCTGGATCCATTATGTCCATTCTGCAGAAATCAGGACTCCTTGGAGCATGTGTCAGAGACTGTGTTATCTCCAAACACATTTGGCATGCTTCAGATTTTGGCTTAAGGATTACAGAATTAGAGCCTCATATAGGGCCTTGGTGTATAAATTGGTTGACATTTTTCTTGAAGAATGAGAGTATTCATACAAGATCAGCTCAATCATCCATTATTATGTGCTTCACCGAAATAGTGTTTTCTTTAACAATTCAAATCCAAATTCAGCTTCGGTAATCCACATTTTTAAGGAATGGACAGGAAGACTATCAAAAGCTTGGATCTCAAAAGAAATCAAAGGACCATCCAAAGAGCAGGTGCCTACGACCATTAGATTTTGCACAATAGGTAACTTGCAGGGAAGAAGACTTAACATATTGGAAGTGGATGGTGCGTGGCAAAAAGTTCGGAAGAAAAGTCATAGATGGTATATTGAGGCAGGAATCGGATGGTATCTCAAGTTAGCTGAAGGTCAAACAGTGCAGGAAAGCCAAAAGGTATGGGCTTTCTCCCCTCTGTATCCTGAGTTGCTGAATATGGAAAGGGATAAAGGAAGCACATAACTTCAGCGATACATGGCTTTTAAGGACGGATAGTACTGAGGCAGTTTAGGTTTTACTAGATCAGAACAAGTGTCCAAAGGAATTAAAATATCTTCGGCAAAATGTTAAGAATGAAGCTGAATCTCTTTCCTTCTTTTCTTGTTTTAAAGTTTGCAGGAACCTTGTTGTTAAAGCCCATAATCTAGTTGTTACAGCTAGAAAAGGGTAATGTGCTTTGTTTGTACGTTATTACCAAAAAAAAAAAAGTAGTAAACAAAGAATAACCCCGAACTTCTAAGGATTGGATCCCAGTCATCCCACGTACTATGGCAGCCAACTTGCATCCCCTAAGCTACTCGACTAATAATCTATTTATAATTCTCCTTTCCTTCTGAAGCTTCTGTTCCGTGTTCTTTGTGAAACCCAAGCTCAGACAAGTCTTGATTTGCCATTAAATTCCTGAAAAACCCAATTAAGTTCATCACAAAATTTCATAAACGATGTATACATACAAGGATACCAATAGAGGATAAAGGAAAAGAAGAAGAAGAAGAAGAAGGCAGGCAGGCAGACAACAAACTCACTTCTCCATTCGGCATTGCAAATATTTCTTTGAAAATTCTCTACATTTTTCTGAATTATGGCCAGCAGTTTTGAGACAATTGAGATACGCGTTTTTCTCCTGCATGAAAGTCCCAAACCTGAACTAAGCTTGCCAGCACAAGGTAGTTGCTCACTTGTTGAGTATACAAAGGATAAATACCGAGTCGCATTCATGCATATGATCCAGGAGGAAGACTCCTTTTTCTGGAGGCATTGGTCTCGCACCCCGTGCCCCACCGAATGAACCACCTGCAAAGAACAACTAGCCCTGCTTCAGACAAACTTATCCCTCTAATATAGCCTCTATTAACACAAGGGCAAGGCTACATACATATGAATCCAAATTGTAGAGAGCAGTGAATAGTTGAATGATCGTCAGTCCATTTATATTCTCTCCATCTTCTAGAGAGACATCTGAGAGGCCACAAGAGCACACTTGGTGTCGTCTTTCAGTAGGTTACTAGGTTACAACCCATAAGAGCATATTTCTCTCATCCTTAAGTAGGTTACAATCCACACTAAATTAGCAAGTTAGCATCAATCCACTTTAAACTTTAAAATCTTTACAACTTTTAGTCAAATGCACAGTGCATTCAACTACTAAAACAAAGTTATGTTTCTCTCAAATCCCCATAAGTGGGTTTGTTATAGTGTACAAACAAAGCACCAGCGAACCCAAACTAGAGGCTCAAATCTCCTTGTCACAACATCTACGATACTTTTACTTGGATACCTAATCAAACCCTTTTGATACTGACCCTATTAAAAAAGAGAACTCTGAATCTTGGATTGAATCTTAAACAGCTGGTATAATTCTCAATTTAATACAGGCAAGCAATATAATTATTACCAGCACTCATTTGCTGTTGTGATGTTCCGCAACCAGCTGAAATGAGTCCCTCTTCTAGTCTGCAGCCAATCAAAAAAAAATATGGTCTGTTTGGATATATATATGAACTAGTAATGAATTCACATACTCTGTACCAAACTAATAATAGTCACGTTTCTTGATGGTGTTTGCTATAAGTAAAACGATGAATGACGCAGTGAAATGGAAGGGCTCGGGACTCAAGGATCAATTATCCAAGAAACAGAATTACTAACCTATGCTGCCTGGCGAATAGTAGTGGCGTGGCGGTGCTAGGATTTTTGCGTTATGGGTTCGGGAATATACCAAATAAAACAATATATAAACTAGTCTAAAATTTCAAATTACAAAGAACAATTCGAGAGTCCAAATGTGCAATTACAATGATGAGGTGATTCAAGAGGTATTGAATTTGATTTTCTTCAACTGGAGTTTGATTTTCTTGAAGTGGAGGTTCATTTTCATATATTAAAGGTTTATTTTGAGGTGAGTCAAGGGGTATTAAATTTGGGGAGAGCAATGGGATGATTTTGATTTTTAGGACTTTGAGACATGATCTTTCCAAAAATATTCTAATATCTCCATATTCAAAGTTCAAACGCGAATTTGCGAACAACGTAGGCTTAATCAAGTAATCAACATTCTTCAACAATAAGCTAATTAACTAACATAGCAATAAACTAATAAACTAACTAACATTCTCATTTTTAATCCCTTCAACAACAACAATACCCTAAGTGACTAACATGAATATTTGAAAAATAGCAACAATACAACAATTAATTAACATTTCAAAGTTCAAACCAAACAAGTGAACAATTAATATACTAACACTTATATCTCTAATTGAATATCAACAACAATTAATCAAGTAAAAACAATTATTAAGTAAATGAATATTTCAAAATGACAAAATTAAAATCTTAACTCACAAATTCACAATTCATAAATCCACATAAATCTCAATTCAAATCATAATTTCCAATTCAAAGAGAGTGAGTAGTGGAGCGGGTGCAGTGGTGGAGGCGAGGAGCAGTACCGTCGTCGTGAACAGCAGTGAAGCAGTGTGCTGGAGCAGTGCGAATGTGGGACAGCGGGAGTGGCCGGTGAGGCAGTGGATAGTCCGGCAGGTGGGGAGGAGAGGGAGTGTGCAAGGATTCGAACCTTGATATATGTTAAAAACGTTGAAATTTACATATATTGTTTTTAAAACCGCCCATGCGAGTTAGATATAAATCACAAATTCACAACCCTGGTAAATAAAGGTTTTCGACTCACCAAATGCTCGTGTTTTCCAAATGCAGCTTTTTTTTTTTATCTTTCCTGAATTTGTTTGTTTTATTTTTATCGAATATGGCCTTAGCATATGTCGTATCGTAATGGTTTTACTGATCCACATGAATTTCATTGGGTAAGTTAGGCAACATGCCAACGTGTTTAATTGGGTTATAGTTATACTACTTACTCTTCATAATGATATTCCCTCATTACTTTGATATTGAAGGTGAAAGGTGCCAATTGTCTTGTGTTATGGGTTTGCAATGAGTGAAGTGAAAAAAAATAATATACTATATAAGTCTAAAGATATTAGTATCCATGAGACTCTTGAGAATTGTATGTAATGTACTTTATTTAACTTTCCAACTATTTTTGGGTTTTAGTATGAGTTCGGCTGAATCCACTAAACTCATACGAAATCGCCCCTCCAGTGAAAGCAATCTCACACTCCCATGAGTTATGTCACAAATTGGCCTCTTCATAATTTCATCCTTAAATTCTGAAATCTCATCTCACGATTCATATTTTTCTCTTATGCGAAAATGGATTCTGTGATTTACTTGACGTTATAGACATTTTCACTAACAAATCTGATTTGCACTTGACGAGATCTAATATCCAACCTAGTTTTTTCCCCCGTGAAAAACGACACCGAGTAGCATGATTTTCACGGTTATTTCCATACGCATTACCGTGCTCAGTTATGTACGTAGTAGTAATATTATTTGATGCTTTGTCATAATGCTCACTATCTTTATACAAGGAAAAATTCACAAATCAGAAAGCCCGAAGAAATCCACACTTGGTTGGGGGATGAAAGAATTTTGCAAATATTAGCTTTCCTTCTAATGATGTATTCTTCTTTCCTTCAATGAGGTAAATCAATCGGTGTTCTTGTTCTTTTTACAGGTTTTACATATACCATGGCAAAAATTATCAGTGCTGCAGAAAAACAATGTACATATTAAATTGAAAAAAAAAATTAGCAGTATTAATGTCGCATTTTATCGATCTCTCAGCCAGAAGCCTCATTGGATTGTTACTGTCACTGTCAGACAAATGAGAATCGTGAGAAAAGTGAACGACTTGGTACATCACTTGCTGAGGTAGATGAAGCATCTGCGTAACTACGATAGACTTGTTGACACTTCTGGACCTATAAGCAATAAAACAGAATGCTTCAGTGATAACTTCAGAATGGAAGCAAGTCTAGAATTAATAATCCAAACAATTCTTTTTCTGAAAAGCAGCAGAGAAGCATATTCATCAACGAGAGATCATAGCCCTAGTGCAAAAATTTTCAAAGCCAGCAACAAAACTTCGTACGTGAGACTTTAAGGGAAAAAAGGGATTCTAATCGACTTTGCAGAATGAGCGGCAGGGTTGGGAAGGGGCGTGCATGGAACACTGCAAGCTCTATACGAATTGCCTGTTTGATTTAATAATTTGTCTCGAGTTACACCTTACAAGCATCTCAACTTCGAAATAAAACTCCCAGCAAAGGCTAAAATAGAATATGCACGCACAAAAAATAAATGCACTATTTGCCCATAAAAAATATGCATGCACAATTACATTACAATGCATGGACACACATGGAGCGAGTAAGAGAAATAATTCTAATATAAAGGAAGCATAAAAGGAAAGTTTTAACCTTCTAAGGAGTTCATTTAATAAGCATAAAACAGATTCCCACGTATATTAAACTAGCTAATCATATATTATCACCTCATCAGGACTGAATTGCAAAAGCATTGCAATTACTGGCAGTAATGCCTCCACCTCACCTATGCAAGAGGAAAGATATAAAAGTTAAACAGTGACACAACCATTGGAGATTCTATAATTAGGGGTAGGGATTATAGACTAAGTAGATGTTTTAATATCAAAACCAACTTATGAAAGTACCAGTTTCAAGAAGCTTCAAGACAACATTTTTAAGGTAGGTCATATCCACCCCTTCCCTCTTTCGCGCTCTATCCATGCTCCGGAGTTCCTCCTTCAACATGCCAACCTGCAAACACAAGTTATTAGGGCTTCAGGCATTGACAGAAAAGCCATGCTCTAGATCTTCAGCAAAGCCAGGTAGTAAGAACCTTTATATTAAGGGATTAAGTTCCATATCACAGATACAGAAATACAAGCTCTTAAAGCCAGGTAGAAAGAACTTTTATATTCAGGGATTAAGTTCCATATCACAGATACATATGACCACTCACAAACAGCTGACAGGAAGAAGCAAGTAAAGAAGACGTAATGAAAGCAAAATATAGACAACTCCACCCTTGAGAGTCTAGAATTTGAAAATAAGAAAGTAGTGTTGTAGTAAGACCATCTACCTTTCAACTTTTTTTTTTTTTTCTTATTTACCATTGTTGCTTTTCCAGCATGATCTTGAGAATTTATATTTTACACCAACCATTGCCTACATAACAAAAATGACTCAACTGGAACTACTATTAAACGAAATGTAACAAGTATTTTATCCTTCAAGAAATCTATTTATTAAATTATTAAACTATGACGCTCAGGACTCTTCATTTCAGCTTGAGTACTCGAGACAAAGACTTGCCATATTATTAAACTATGTCGCCCGGACTCTTCATTTCAGCTCAAGTAGTCATGTCGAACACTTGCCATTACAATCAAGTATAGACACAACAGCATTTCAATTCTTACTGTCTTAGTCATGTATACATACACAAATACAGAAAATATCTATCCCCTAAGTTGAGTACCTCTCACATAACTATATCTTAACATTTAATGGAAGTGATGCTGGGGATGCTAATTCAGCTGAAGTATCCAAGTCCGAACAAATGCAACAAAGGACAATATTCTTGACTCCTTATCTCTGTGTATCTCTGCATACATATTGTAACTCTAGATACTTGTAATCACGCCCCCAGATAGTAGAGTTAATAAACCATGTTAATTGTCATTCTAGGATCTGTGCCCAATTTAAAAACTCTTGACGGAGGGTTTTAGCTCAGAATATATCCCTCATTAAGGAATATGATTTGAGCCATGAAATTGATAAAGTATAAATTTTCAAATTACTAACTGCTATGTAGGATTTGACATTAGAAAAATCTGATCAACCACCAGTCTCAATAAATCACAGGGCAAGAAGACCAGTAGCTAAGGGAATTAAATAGATCAACTATGAGTAGCAGCTCATGGCAATTACCTGTTGGCTGTGGAGCCGATTTTCACGCTCAAGCTCTTCAATTTCCTCCTGGGAATGGGGAAAAAACAAAATAAAGAATTAGAACATGCGTTGCACTGAGATTAATTGTTCATGATGGAAATGTACCCACTTGAAGTGCTAGGATGTGCCGCTGTGACTGAGCTAACTCGTCTTCTCTCTGGGCTTGCTGCCTAGCCAAAATCTTGAGAAGAAAAAAAAAACGGAGATTTAGCACATATTTCCTACCCACTCTAACCCCACCACAATATTCAATTGAACATTATATAGCAGCAGTTGCCATTATTTCTAAAGTTGTATCCTAATTTTATTTGCTAAAATTACATTCAAGGAACTATGTTGAAGATGAAACAGTTAGTAGATGATAACGATTTAAATAATGACAAAAGCATGCAAACGTTTGCATATATAACAGCCCCAATAGAAGTGATCATCTATTGAAAAACTCAGAAGGCCACTAACATATATAAGAATGCAGCGTCGGAATAAGTGATTAAGCGAACATTTGCTCCTAAAGCAGTAAAAGTTTCTTACGTCAGGAGATGGATTAGGCAAAAAATATACCAGTATCTGCTGTTCTGCGGAGGAAGTGCTAGAGGCATCTTGTTGCTGTGAGTCTGATGGACATGTTTCACAAGCCAAATAGAAGTGTTTTCAAACTCCACTTGCGAATATAAGAAGATTGACATCTTTAATAAATTCATCATTGTGCAAGAAGAGAAAACTTCACATACCTTTGCGGTGAGTATCATCATCCTTTCCCTGAAAACAGTGAACAATTGCATGAGAATCAATTTGAATCAAGTAGAATGGACTAGAAATGATGGGCTAGGACTGCAACTATGATTCAAGCTCAAATGAAAACTGGGGGTGGATTTTAGGATCATACTTTATGTTCCAAAGAGCGTTGAAGTTTATTGTTTTCATTCAAAAGCCTTGAAATCTCTTTATCTTTATCCTCAAGCATTCTATCAGCAAGATCACGAAATGAATTATGCTCTTCCTGCAAACATAGAGTATGATTAGCAATCGAAGTATTTGGTCAATCACCCAATGTCAAAACAAGCAGCAACAAAAACGTACTTTCAATTTTCTATATTTGCTTTTGAGCTCTTCTATTTCTTTCTGCAGATCTATTGAACTGGATGCCTCAGTTTCTGCTTTCATGCCTTCATACTTCCCTGTAATATCATCATTTAAATGTAATCTTACCTCAATAAAGCTAGCATCTAAAATGGTTAGGGACCAAATAATCAACTAACAATGCATAAACAAATTAATGAGGAGCAAGGATTTAAAGCTTACCTCGCCATGTTTCTTCCAATTTCTGCAGGTTCAATTCCCAAGCATCTTTCTCTAACTGGTAATGTACAGTTTGTGAATCAAGCTTTGTTTCTAAGTTCTTTATCTGCTGATCAGCATTCCTTAAAGCAGAATCTCTGGAATGTAAACACATAAAAGTAAAACAAATATATTCCAAAAATCTAATTATTAGAATTGTATTCTCATGACACTTATAGATGGTTAATTTCTTATCAGGGTTCCATCTTTAAGTACTTCAACTCTAACAAATAAAGCAAGTCACTAAAGGGGAAGTTGAAAAAGGGAGAAAATAGTTAAACAATAGATGGCCTCATGATCCTGGCGTTCACCACTTATTTCAAAAAGACAAGTAAGATGACAATCAATACTAACACTACTATTGAATATCACCTATTTTCTGTATCTGAGATGAAGATCAACTAGGCCATGCAATTCATAGGAACTAACACGAAGAGGCATAAATTATTATAAATGGAAGCTATCCATAAAGAGAGCTTTATCATAGAATGATGACCACCACAACAACAAAGCTAAGCCTCTCCCAAAAAGATGGGGTCGGCTGCATGAACCTAGAGCCTACTCATATGATCATCAATAAAATCCTCCTTTATCCACTCCTATTTAGTGCCACTTCTTGTAAACCCAATTTTGATGACCAGCACAAAAACAATAACCAAAATAAGTACCTTGCTGAAAGTTCCTTTTCATGATTGGCCAAAGCAGTTTGAAGCTCAATGACTAATTTATCCCTTTCTGTAGAAACCAATGATATTTCGTTCTCAACTTCCTGAAGGAAAAAGGACCGTGCAGGTTACCAAAAGATATTCATGATTTTAACATTAAACAACTAAGTCAATTCCCCTATAAGTGTTATAACATAAATCAAAACTGTACCACCATATGTTCATAACAAACCCGAAGGGAAGGAATGCAGGAAACTTAGATGAACAGAGAATCTGAAGGAAAATGAAACATTGATAAGATTATGTACTTTTAATGCTTCCTCCAGAGCTTTGACTTGTTCATTGTCCTTTGCTGCTGCTAGCTCGGTGTCCTTCTTTTGAAGAAGAGAGTGAGCACGAAGCTTATAGGAAGAAAATTCGGCTTCTAGTCGACTGATCTACAAAGACAAGATAAAAACAGGAATAAAACAAAGTTCCACAGCTTGCAAATGCAAATAAACAATGGCAGGGCATCAAGGCATCAGTCAAAGGAGGGGAAGTGCATGCGTAAATCACAAGTGGGCGAAAAAGGTGGAGCAGATGGTAACAGCATAACAAATATGGTAGTGTTGCTCAACAGATTGTAAACCTTCAACCCTCTATAATCAAATAGCATGATTACAAAAGGACCAGATCCAAATCCAATCTTAAAATCCTGAACCACAGGAGAGATTCGAATCTTAGCACAAATATATCAAAGAAAGGAATGACATTCTCCCATTATTCTAGAGTTCATATAATACATTTTTTTAAATAGGCCATTGTTAACTCAAATGTTGAATTATAGCAAAGCATAGAATATCTGTAATTCTATAGATATTAATCCCTGCAAAGCAAAACATGCCAGTCTCGCCGTTGCATGTAAAAGACAGTATTGGTACCTGCTCCCTGGAGGCTGCCAGTTCTGCATCTCTATCATTGAGTAATTGAACTTGTCCAGACAATTGCAACTCAAGCTGACCTACAAAAACAGACAAACATACATGGAAAATCCAGGAACTCGTTTAGGACTCCAAAGTGAGGTCTCATGCAATACGAATTGATCCTTTTTAATTAATTTGTACTTTTTATTCTAGCAGCTCCTACTTCTGCCCGTACGCAGCTACTCTCAGCAGTCTCTAACTTGGCTTTGAGGGCTTGGCAGGTTGCCTCCCAGCTCTCCTTTTCTTTCTCCTGAATCATAAAGATATCCAAGTAAGAGAGCAGCAGTAAAAGAACTTTAGAGATTGTGCAACAGAAATCTCTAAAAAGAGTTCCATTCTTCCAGGAATGAAATAGAAATCATAATATCAGAATGCAATATCTCACATAAAATCATTAGATACTACAATGAAACTTAACAATACAAGAACCCTACAAGCATAACCCAAAAACAACGTGAACCAACATGGATAGTGGAGTTAACATTACAAGCAGGATTTCATTAAAAAAAAAAAAAAACACATTTCAAGCAGAAGAAATCCATGGTTGCGGAAAGAAATTAACAAATTTGGCATCACAAGGTCCAGCAACTTTTCATTGCCAAACTTTTAGATCTTTTTCTAGAAGGGTGTTAAAAGGTATCATGACATAAACCAAATTAAAAAAAAAACTGAGATTCAATAATAGGAAACTAAGGCAAATATGTTCACAATATCACAACCACCAAAGAGAGCAAACCTACAAAATAGGATGGAAGACAGATAAAAGAATACTAGAACCTAGTGAAGCTCCAGAACAAGATCATTGTGTGTCAGTTACATATTATCTCCAACCAAGATATAATGCTTACAAATAGACCAAACATAAAATAACTTTTCCATAGCAGAGTAAAAAAAGCCTCTTTTATCTTTCAGTGTTATCATACAGTCCACAAGCTACAGGCATACATATGGAGTAAAAAAAACAAAATACACAAAATTACATACATGCTCTTGCTTTATATGAAAAAGTTCTCCTTTAATAGACTCAATGACAGCTTTTAGTCTAGCTGCTTCACCAGAGGTAGCAGCATCCATTTCAGCTATTTTTGATTCTTTCTCGGCAATTATTACCTGGAAAGTCAATTGCAAGACATTTGATTACAAGGTGAAGTTCTCCAGAGTACATCTCATAAAAAAATCAAAAGCATCATTGCTATAGCAGTCACATCCAAGTTTAAAGCCCTAGTTGTATTGGATCTGCATTGACCATGTCAGTCAATGTGAACAGTCCTTACTACTCAAAAAATATCAATTTGGAAAGCACGAAAACCATTTTTTTTGGCAAATAGTTAAGTCATCGATCTATGAAATGCCAAATGTATTCACGATCCTTTGGACTTGCTGGAAGACTATAGATGATGAATAAATTAGTTGCTGATTCAATTTAAGCTATCCTGCAGAATTTTACCTGTAAAGAGGAGACAGTCTCTGCTGCCTTAGTAAGCTCAGATGTTGTTTCAGTAAGTTGCATTTCCAGACTTTCTACAAGCTAAATAAAATCATATCAAAGACAAAAATCTGAGTAGCACTAAAATAAAATTTTGTAGATGTTATGTACGATGGGAAGTCTAACAAAAGATGATCCAAAGTCAATTTGATAAGTCAAAGCAATTCCATACTAGATTCACCTTTTGATGTTTGGAAGAGAGCTCAGCCACAGAAGCTAGCCGTTTTTCCTCAGCAGCTTGTAATAATCCTTTCATATTTTCTAACATCTACAACATTATATTTAAATAAATAAATTACCTTACACTTCAAAGACATCTGGCCTTATTGACCAATAAGATAGAAAGAACAGTAGAAATGTTAGCTTGACCGTGTATCATGACACTAAGTAACAAACTAGTAACAGCTAAACAACTAATCATTGTCCACGTTATTTGTATGGTTCCAATACATATATAAATTTGCAGAAGTTAATTGATCAATGTAAGACTATGGTAAAACCGTCATAATTTTCCCATCTATCAAGTTAATTACTTAGATTAATATCAAAATTCCCAAATATAACACAAAATCCTTGTGCAAGTCATTAAATGATCAGGAGTCCTCGTAAAGTAAGGACAAGAGTTCTGCCATTCCTCTCCGCTCTGACATAAAATTAACCAGAATGATGAGGTCTACGGTTTAGCAAGAGGTATATTGATAAGGATAGTCCAATGTATGTCTGAACACAGTTTTCTATACTTGATATTGTTCGGTGAGCTGCCTTCTTGTTAGGAAGGGAGGACATCATTGGGCTCTTGCACCAGCATAATGTTGGTTTCTCTCAAGCAATTGGTAACCCAACAGTAGTATTTTGCTGTTTAACAGCTAAAATACAATTTTAAATATTAAGAAGCAAATTTATTCTTACAAAAGGTATGGTTACAGTTAACACCAAAAAAAAAAAAAAATTTATCCCCCAGCAATTCAAGGGATGTAGGATTGCGGGCATCATTGCACTAAATTTACCTAAAAAAAAAATTTACAAGCTTGTATAATAAGCTATATTTGCACCCAGCAGCTCCCTCTCCCCCCCCCCCCCCCCCCCCCCCCCCCCCCCCAAAAAAATAAAAAAGAAAAGAAAGAAATTTAAACACATATAATCTCCGAAAAAAAGAGAAAGGTACTAATTCATCGTAAATTGTGCGTTTAGGGATAAAAACAAATGGAGGTATGACAGGCATCAGCTTACTTCTCCACAAAAAAATATAAACAATTTTTAGATGCAAGCAAGGATCAATGAAAGGGAAGCAGGGAGTAGATTTTGCAGATGATCAAGCTACAAATGAATACAAAACTAAGAAAGCATTCAAACAGACTGCTTTACAAAAGGAAATCTTATCTCTGTACAGGAAAACCTACCAACTGGTCAGCCTTGCAAAACTAGCAGGCATATACAAAAACAAATAACCATAATAATGATAAACTAAAGCTGGAATCAAAATTAGTTCAAATATACCTGTTCCTTCTCAAAAAGTGACTGCTGCAGCACCCCAAGAGCATGCTCCTTGGGTTCCAATGACTGACGGAGCTCTTCAATGTTATCTCGAAGCCTTCATGTTAGAGCAGCTTGTCAAATTAGAAGCGTACAAGCAAAACTAATACAGTTCACATGACACAACAAACTATATGTGAGTGGGTGGGGGGACAATGAAGCCCATCACTTCTCATAGCTCTCAATTTGTTTCCCTGTTGAAAAAAAATTCACTTGAGGTTCAAATTAAACATCAATACCTTTAACTACATTACACTAGATGACAATTCGAAATTTCAATGGTAAAAGTTTCTATAAGAAACATAATTATCAACCTACACCTCTCAGCCCTATTAACTTGTACTTGAAAAGCAATAATGGAAGTAGAAAATTAAGTCTGTTTTCGCTGAAGACAAAGATAATATGATGCCTAAATGTAAAGAAACAATGGAATTTTCTTTGGTTTATGAGGAGCCACAGCAAGCAATTATGCAGACAAGATACAATTTTACATTTTGGGTACCATCTCCTAAAGGGCTAAAGGCTTTACTGGCTAGTCTAGTAGGCATCAAGTAGTCAACGGATACAGAGGACTTGCATGATACAACAAGTAATGGAATCACAAGAGTGAATTGCAAAATAAGAAAGGCAATTACCCAGCTATCATTTCTACTGAAAGGACAAACAAGCTGGTACCAGACTTAGCTTCATAGGTCAAAGGTCATTAAGGTCAATATCACAGAATATGTATCTAAAATTTGATATAAAATCAACCCGAAAATTTTGAGAAAAATCTTACTTATTGTTCACACTTCTTAACTGCTGCCTCTCACCATCCATCGCTTTTAAAGCTTCATTTGCTTGTTGGCGTGTGCGCTCCATCTCTTGCTGCAGCGCTGAAAGTTGAGATGATGCTTTCTCAGCTCTTTCATTTGCATCACGGAACTGTGCCTCTAAGTCATCTTTTTCCTGAAGTTCAATGAATTACAAACAAATGGATTATAAGATTCTTGATACGAAAAGGAAAGCCACATAACTTATCACAGGCATTGTCAGTTTGTCTCTCAAGAATGTAGAACCCACTAATTTAGTCCAAAACAGAAGGATCCACTTATGCTTTTGTGAAATAAGGAAAAAAACACATAGGAATTCTTCTCCCTTTTATTCCCCAATGTTAAATCTTAGACAGCGTTTTATTGAACTCTACTGTAATATTTAGTGCGCCAATGAATTTCAACTGCTTAAAATTTATCAGCCAATTTACTCACCAATGATCAGTGTATAGTAGGGGAAAGACTGCCCACATATGCACCTCCATGAACCCAACCTTTGTAGGAATTTCACTTGGCAACTGGTGTGGCATTTGTTTGAAGATTGTATAAGCTTATGAAGTCCTCAGGTTTGTGCCTATAAATAACTTTTGTTCACACATTTGACTTGGGTGGTCTAAGTTTGTGCCTATAAATAATTTTTGTTCACACATTTGACTTGGATGGTCTAATTAGTTTTGACCTCTCAATGTGACATACTTTAAATTGTAGTCAAAATAATCATAGTTAATTAAATTCTGTCTCAAGTAAAGAACGAACCATAAACATACACTAGTAGCTGAGTACTTGATTGCAACTTCTGATCCAACAAGAGCAACGAAATAATTTAGAAGCTTTGACGTTCAGCATGAGTATAATTTATCTTCACTATGACCATGCTTAAGCTTGGGAGACTTTCTAGTACTTTGGAGACATGTTTATTTCCGTAATACTAGCCATCCTTTTCAAAAGGTTGACAATGAATATTAAATCTCAGTCACATCACCGAATTTCTGTATAATGTAAGGGTTTTGAGCTTCCTACAATCAATACATTGGGCTGCAACAGCATCAAAACCATCTGCATTGCCCACAGTAGTGATTCCTCAATAATAATCGCAATTTCAGCCACATTTAAGGTCAAAAATCCCAATTGATATCCTCTCAGTGTCCTTTTAGTAAATTTCTTTTTTAGCTATAAAAGGAAAGGAAAGACAAATTAACAAATAAAATTTACCTTTTGAACATCTTGAATACGCTGCTTTGCCCTTTTGTGAAGCCTGCTAAACTTGGAATCAAGCTCAGAATATTTATCATCTCGTTCTTTAATTTCTTGCTCTTTCTTTTGCTGAGCTACAAGCAGAAACACCTAATACCATTTAATATACTTTCCACACCAAATGATCTATCATATGATCTTAAAAATATGCCATATTATGACAGCATGTATAGGACTTTTGAGCCCCAACCTAAAGGTCAATGGGTAAAAAAAAGTGTGGAGAAGGATGTCTACCGTTAAAGTCATACCTTTATTAAAAAATTAGAGTACCCAAGTTCACATACCAAGCAAAAGTTGCAAAAAAAAAAAAAAAAGATAGAAACTCAAAAACTGACCTTCGGCAAGCTTGAGTGAGAACTCTTGGGCTCTAGCATCAGCCTCTGAAAATGATTCTCTAAGGTGCTTCAGTGCCTCTTCTGCAGCACACCGAGTCTGTTTTTCTTCCTGCAGTTCTCTATTTAGTAATTCTATCTTCTCCTGCAATGCTTCTACACCATCTGAAACTGCATTATCTTGTTCAGCTTCTTGGTTTTCCTGGGAAGATCCAGTTACTTCGAAGCCTAAATTTTGCATGTACAAGCCTTTGATTTGAGACTTAAAATACTCATTTTGAAATTTGAGCTCGACAATCATTTGGACCATCTGATCATGAGCACTATTAGAACCAGAATCATCCAGATCACACACTCCATTCTCCCTGGGTTGATATCCAGCAGAATTCATTTCAGTCAGTTGCTTCACCAGTTTTAAACTATCATCTGCCATTGTTTCAATCACTCCACAGTCATCCCCTTCCTGGGCCATCATTGACCTGTTATTTGAAAAATCCAAACTGCTTACCATGAGCAAAAACTTCCATACCAAACGGAAAAGGCACACAGATAAAATCGTACAAAAAATTCATCTCCACAGACTTATACAAACCAAACAGTCATATAAAACACTCCCGACATCCCCCGCCAACATATTTTCAACAACAAAATTCTCTATTCGGAAACATTAAAGTGATCGAGTAATTTGCAAGAGCAATGTAACAAACCAACTTCAAACATAGATGAAATAATAAGTAAATTACAGCAAATGAAATAATTAGTATAAAGAAACAAAAGGCTAAAGCATAGTAACAGAAAACTAAAACGGCAAAACGATACGCAGAAAAGTGTGAAGTTGTTCTCCAATCATGTAGGGAATTTGAAATGGAAACCAAGCTAATAAAACCCAGATTTCTAATAATTAAAGCTAGAGGAGCGGAGGAGCCTCCATTCACGCACTCAGATCATACCTTTCTCCTCACACAATGACTATAACGAAACAAATAAGAGGCATATTCACTCACAATCTGACATTCCTATTCTACTCAACTGTAATCGCGAAACCAAATCAATCATCCACCAGATAGTAACTCAGAAACCCTAATTTGGTAATTAACCCACAAAATTCAGCTGACAATTGTTCACTAATCAAACTCCGAAATCAAATAAAACGAATCGAATGAATAAGAACATCGTATAATTGAAGGGGCGAACAGCTAACCTGGGAAAGGCTGGGAGATCGACTCACAGCAACGTCACTCTGTAGTCTGTACGTACTACGGACTAGATTGGATCTGGCGCCGCTGCGTTTTTTCTTTCTTTTTTCTTGGCGGTTCAATACTACCTCATGTGTCATTTCCTATTTTTACATTTCTTTCCGTAAATCCAATCCTATAATAATAAAACAATAAAGATATTCCGTAATTAAGAGCATCTATAACTATTAATAAAACGAAATCGCTACTAACGTCGTATTTAACACGTGTTAAATTATTATAAAAAAAATTCCCGTTATTTTTTAATGATGATGTCATCTATTTTTTCTACTTTACATTAATAGTAAATTAAAAAATATTATTCATATAAAATTGTGTGACTATATAAATTTCTAAATTATTTAAAATTGTATTCATTTCTTTCTTTTATTTTATGTTTCTTCTCTATCTTTTTTTATAATAATTTTTTTATTTAATATAATAAAAAGTATTATCTCAATTAAATTTTCCACTATAATTTTATAAAACCTATAAGTTTTCATTCATAAATGAAAATTTTCTTATAATTGAAATATTTAACAAAAGTAATTCATTATCAAATGGCGCATCGCACGAGACTTATCTAGTTCTTTATGATAAACAAATAAAAAGGTTTACATATCACTTTTACCCATTTTTTCTTATTCACGTCATTACACCAAATCATTAATCAATTTCACTCTTAACAACAAATCAAATAAAAAAGTTAATTATTAATACTTCCTACCCCACTTTATTTTATCTTTTTAAATATAATTTAATTCATTTATAATTAGAAATTCTTAATCTCATATAATACCTAATTAATTATAATTAACATACTTAATTTTATTTAATATGATTAATTATGCCATTCTATTAATCGTAAGTAAGTGTAGCATATAATATTTAATTAATTATAATTAACATAATAAATTACATTGACCGTAATTACTTACAACAACGTAATTATTAATAGTTAACGTAATTACGATTATTACGAGTTTACGAGGAAAAAAATGAATATTTAAAGTAGGAGAAAGTATATGAAAATTGGTCTTTATTTATAAAAAAAAATTAGACCATTGGTATTTATTTTTTTGAAATGTAGTTTTAAAAATATATCCATTGAAAAATTATAACGTTTTAATGAAACTAACAGCAACACATGTCAAATTGCGATTAGTCCTTGGGATGTTAACTGTGCTGCTAGGCCTTACATCCACTATGCATGAATTGTTTGTGGAATTGCTTGTCTAGTTGAATTGTTCTTCCCTAAACCATTTAAGAGTTCACCATTTATGTTGGAAAAAAAATAATTTATTCCCACAAACCTTTTTTTCCAACATTAAAGATGCTCTAATTTACAATTGACTCATAATATTCATAAACATCAACAAATATGATTCGTTTTGGTTGGATAAATATGATTTTGTGCAAAGTTTATAATTCACAATTGAGGTACAATTTGTAAATGTTAGTATGATACAATAGAATTAGGAAATCAATTAAAGTTATCATATATTTTGTTAGTTATCATATCATCAATGAACGTAACAAGTTTTATGTAATACAAAGTACGTAGTATATAAATTCATGCATACCCATAAGGGTGCAAATGAGCTAGTGGTCAAAGTCCATTTGATAAGTTAATGAACAAACCTAAATAAAAATCGTAAGTTTGACCTACTAAACAAGCTAGGTTTAAACAACTTCATGTTCGCTTCTTTAATGTTTCTGAACAACTCGTATGAGTATATTCAACCGTTTTTACTTGTTGAGAAGTACTAATATTTGAAAAAAAAATAAAAAAAACAATATCATTATAAATAACAAAGAGACTGTAGTTTTAGGAAAAAATATACATTGTTCACCAAATATTCAAACATATGCTTGAAAATTTCTCATTACTTTTTTTAACAAAGAAATAAACCAATAAATATTGTATTTAATGAAAAGGATGAATAAAATGTTTAAAGAAACCTTTTTTTTATAAGGCATGTTAAAGCTTGTTTATGAAATCAAACTCGATATATTAAGCTTGAACTAAATATGCAAATGAGCCATTTGTGAACAAAGCTTGAATAAACAAAAGAGTCTAAAGAGCCAAGCTTGAACAAAAAAAAAACTAAAAAGTTTAAACACGAAAAACTATCGTCAAGCTTAGCCTTTTTGCACCCAACATACTATAATAAATTCGCAAATAGTTGAATGTTATAAACTAACTCATAAACTCCATAAACCTCATAAAGTATGATTTGTTGACTAGGTAAATGTGATTTTGAAGACCTAATAATTGTTTGATTCACATACAATTTTAGTCCAGTTGTGTTCAAATATGGCTGGATAAGTAATATTCTAATCAACATTAATATGGGCGAGGTCTATCAGTATATGTCTATTTTTATTTTAAACATCTTAATATTGATAATCAGCTTAATTTGGGTCTATTTTCAGGTAAATTAAATCTGAAATCCTATATAATATTTACAAGTATGGATTAATGTGAGGCCTCTAAACTACAAATGGAGCATTTTCGTTGTTTCGGGTAAAAAAAATTAAAATTTTTGCTTCATAGGTTTGGATGAAAATAAATTAAAAAATTATAGCTTTGAAATATTAAAAAATATATATAAAAAGAGATAAAATGATACAAAACTTCGCAAACCACGTTCCTATACGGCTATACACACTCCCACTTTCTTCAGCGAAGAACGGCCGTCAGGTCCATCCAAGGTGGAGGCAGCGACACTCCGACTGAGACTCTCACTTGCTCTTAAAGCAACAAATCAATTAATCCAAGATCACTTTCCTAGACTCTTCATTCCATTACTTACGTTTCCTCTGCTCTCACGCTCCCGTTTCATATGGGGTTTTCAGGTTTGTCCCACTTTCCAATTATATTTCCTGGATTTCCTTCTATTCTAAGGTCCAAATAATTTTATTTGTTAGGAATATGTTTAGATTTGATTGAAATACTTTTATCTTCATCAATACGTTTCTAGGTTCTTGATTTTTGTTATCATTGACGGCTTTTTACGGGGTGGTTTTTGTTATGATTATAGTTATAGTTAACCCGAGTAATTATTCAGTAATTATGATGGAATGATTGTGTTAATTTGTTTATGCTTTAAATATTGGATCTCTAATTTGCAGGACAAGTGGTTGAAGAAGGTTAATGGTTAATAATCTGCTATTATTGGGGGTTTTCTTTCGAAATTGGTGATAGTTCGAATAGGGTATTATTGTTTAAATTGCGAGTTCATGTCATTTTCATTGTTTGAGAACTATTAATGGTTGGTAGTTTTATGCAAATGTGTATCATATATATTCATTTATTGTTGGCATCTAAATTAAAGCCAATAATTTAAAAACAAATTGGGATTACGTTACACTAAACACACTTTAATTAGCATCATAATTCTCCCTGAAAATGAAATTCTATGTATTCACAATATATTCCATATTACAATAAGATAAAGGTGGTTTTATGCAAATGTGCATCATATATACTCCATGAAATAATGAAGAAGAATTTTTTTATCATAAGCAAGATATAAACAACAGAAAATCATCAATTTAAACATTTGTTATGTTTTTTATTCAGTTAACATTGTATGTTCATAATCCAACTTCTTCAGTTTTATTTACCAAATTTAATGTCATGCTATTATACGGACACATGCTAGTTTTTTTATTTTAATTTAAAACATCACTTTTGGCATTTGGCTCAATAAAAAGTCTCTGAGCCGGGTTAACTTTGGCAGATCAGGACGTCACACGAGTCACGACTCACAACACCCTTTTTCGGCTTATGCAGCTTTATGGGCCAATATAGAGTATAACACCGCAAGCAATTTCTTAGCCCGCTAAATTATGACATTTCGCAACTCAAGCCCTTGACGTAGGGTTTCCCATCTTCCATCTTCCATCTTCCATCTTCCATCTTCCATCTCCATCTCTATCTCTCTCCTCCGTGCGATTCAAGAACCGTCAACGAAGGCGATGTACGGCTCAAGCTACAGTTCAAGTTACATTTCTGGCTACTCCTCAAGAGGGTATGTCCCCAAGCTCCCCTTTTATGCTTCATATTCTTCAATCTTGTTATTATTACAATTATGATGCTTGAGTTAGAGTTTTCGTATGCCCCCTGCATGTTTTGGTTTCCCTAATTTGTCTATTGTTTGTCCATTTTCCTCCCTTTTCATGAAATTTATGAACTTGTCTTGAAATCCTGTCAATTTGATCCAATTGAACTGGAATTTTGAAAACCCTTGGATTTTGAGGTAATTTTTCGTGCAAACCCTACAATTTAAAAAAAATATTATTTTGGGATTCTCATCGATTTTTTCTAAATTTTCTTTTTTTTGAAATAGGAATATTTGATATGATTAAGGTTTGTGTTAGTAATTTCACGGGTTTGAGACATTAGGTGTTATTGCTAGGAAATTGTGGGTTGGGTATGGTTATATTAACAGGTTAAGTGGGGGATTTTTTTTCTTTGTTGGGTATGAAAAGGGCAATGTTGGGAAGAGGGGGGGTGTTTCGGACGGGTATGAGGTCGGCTCAAAGAGACAAAGAATGATGGAGCCAGGTATGTGGAAGTTTTCAGGTGTATAAAGCAGGACAATGCTGTTGCTGCTGGAGAAGTGAAGGGTGAAGGGGTCTATGACAATGACTGTCCTAACTCTTCGCCAGGTCGATCTAGGAGGTCTGTAGACAAGGACCACTTGGAGTATACTGAGATTGTTAGGATGCGTGTTCTACCTTTCTCCGTTAAAAAGGTAGATATAGTGAAATTTTTTGGGGATTTTAATTTGTCAGAGGATAAAATCCATATAGCAAGCCAGGAAGATGGGAAGGCTACTGGAGAGGCATATATTGAATTTTCATCGTCTGATGTGGCTAAGAGTGCCATGTCCCACAATGACTTTGTTATGTATCGTCTCCTGTGTGTGTACAATGCTTTTTGTTAACACAATATTACTTGGTGTTCACTATTGATTTGATTTGATTAAACCTATCATATACAACTAATTATCCAAATTGAGTTTGTTTGAACTATATGTCTATATATGATATTTGATACTTGATTGTATTTGATAGAATAATTCGATCATTAAATTGATTATATATTTATATGATAATTGCTAATGTAAATAATTGTATAGATAATCCAATGATACATTGATATATTAAAAATACACATCCTATATTCGTTTGATACTATATTACATATTTAATAATCATTACCTTATAAATTTTTTTGTTTGGCAATGATTTTTTGAAATTATCATTGTCCAATTTATGAATTAACCATAATATAAATACAAGTTATCGCATGAGCTGACCCTCACCGCATGAAGAACAAGTGTATAAAAGTAGGGAATAAGGGATTAAAAGCCCCATAATTTTCCCCCATTTGCTTTACCATTCGTTTATTTATTTATTTTTATTTTGGTCACTCCTTTAAAAAGTGTACAAAAGTATTAGGAGGACGGAGGGAGTAGTTATCTAACAAAATAAAAATTTAAAGTGCCAACTTATGATACGACTCACCTAGCACGGGGCTATGCACCTTCCGGTCCAAGGGCTAAGTTTTGGGATGACCGACATGACACGACACAACACAAGCTCAGTTAGGCCTAACATGACACACCTTGCAGTCATGCCCACCTTTAGTAACAAATGTGTGCAAAGGCAGATAGGTTTATGAGTTTATTAATAATATTTCAATCAGTAATTGAAAGAAACTTGGAAAAATGTGAGGTGCATGTTATGTTAGTTACATGTATGTCTTTTATTTTTTATTTTTATAAGATTATTCAGTTAGTCTCATGTGTATGAAACTACTTTAATTTGCATAATAGTCTGTATTATTAGTTTTTGATAGATATTATAGTTATGATAATATTTGTCGAACAAGATAGATTTCTGATGTTGATATTTTGTTTAGTTATCCTTCCAAGAGTTCTAATTTGATTAGATTTATGATTGTAAACATTATATAAATTGATCAATGATACACACTTCGGTTGAGGAGTTTTTCCAAAATCTTACATGGTATCACAACCTTAGGTTTTTTGAATCAATTTTTTTTTCTGCTTCTGCTAGCCCCTTTCGTCAACCTCCGTCGTCATGTCCAAAAACACGGACAACCCAACCCCCTCAACCAATGATTTTCACCCAGCCTCACGGTCAATAACAGTAGAAACGCAATTCCCCTTACTCTGGACTATGAGAATGTCCATTATTCGAATTAGGTTGAATTATTCGAAAACGATGTCTGTGCCTATAACGTTCTTGATCACATTGACCCAGATACCCCACCTTGTCCCAGATACCCCACATCCTCAATGGTACACACTTCGGTTGAGGAGTTTTTCCAATGGTAAGTGATCAATGGTACACACTTCGGTTGAGGATTTTTTCCAAAATCTTACATGGTATCACAACCTTAGGTTTTTTGAATCAATTTTTTTTCTGCTTTTGCTAGCCCCTTTCGTCAACCTCCGTCGTCATGTCCAAAGACACAGACAACCCAACCCCCTCAACCAATGATTTTCACCTAGCCTCACAGTCAATAACAGTAGAAACACAATTCCCCTTACTCTGGACTATGAGAATGTCCATTATTCGAATTAGGTTGAATTATTCGAAAACGATGTCTGTGCCTATAACATTCTTGATCACATTGACCCAGATACACCACGTCCTCCTGAGGTTCTAGATGCTCTGTGTAAATGTCTGGATGCAATCATAAAACAGCGGATCTATGGCATAATATCGGTTGATCTCTTACAGATAATCCTATCAAGAAAATCCACGCCTCAGTGGGATCGCCTTAAAGAAAATTTTTAAGATAATAAGAGTACCACGCAGTGTACTTGGAAAATCAATTCAATGCTCTTCATCTTGACAACTTCTCAAATGTCACAGCCTATTGTCAACGCCTCAAGAGCATCTCTATTCAACTTGCAAATGTTGATCACCCCATCACCGACCAAAAATTGATATTACGTCTCGTTGCCGGCCTCACCAAGACTGACTTTGACACTGTGGCAGCCATGATTGCTCAAACAGACCCCTTACCGTCATTCAACACCGCGCGGTCTCGCATCCTTCTCGAAGAAACTCGCCGGAATAACGATTCCACATCACCATCCTTTGTTGTTGGAGATACTTCCCATCATCAGCCTCAATCTTCCAGAGAGGGAGTGGCAACGTCGGGCGTGGCAACGGCGGGAAAGGCCGGGGCAAAGGGCGTGGTCGGGGAGTCACAACAGAGGAAATAATTCTCAATCCCCATTGACTTGGCAATCCCAAAACCCACCAGCTTGGTAATCTCACGCCTCTAATATCCAAACTTGGGCCCAACAGCAATTCTGGCCCACTCAGCAAAACAATTGGCCTGTGCCTCTGCCTCCTTTCCCCACATCGGGTCCATATCAGAATCGGCTCAACACAGGTCTGGGTGGGTCGTGGGCCTCCTGCTCAACAGGCCTATCTAGTGACTCTAGCTCAATATGGTCCACTGAGCGGACCTTGGAAGTGCATATTCCTCAATGGGCTTCCCAAATCCAAATAATGGTTGGTACATGGACTCGGGTTCACCTCTCATATGACACATAATTCTGGTAATCTCTCTTCCCCTTTTAATTTAAGCACCAATAATCATATTTTAGTCGGCAATGGTCATTGCATTTCTATAACTGGTTATGGTCATAAGTCCCTACCCAATACATCTCTAGCTCTTAAAAATATCCTTCTAGCCCCTCAAATCATGAAGAACCTTATTTCTGTTCATAAATTCACATCTGATAATTCGGTTTGTGTTTAGTTTGCCCATGGTTTTTCTGTAAAGGACTTGCGCACGGGGAAGGAATTAACGAGATGGTTATGGTCATACGTCCCTACCCAATACATCTCTAGCTCTTAAAAATGTCCTTCTAGCCCCTCAAATCATGAAGAACCTTATTTCTGTTCATAAATTCACATCTGATAATTCGGTTTGTGTTTAGTTTGCCCCTAATGGTTTTTCTGTAAAGGACTTGCGCACGGGGAAGGAATTAACAAGATGCAATAGCTCGGGAGACCTCTATCCTATCACCTCTCAGACCACGTCTTACCTCAGTCGCTCCCTCCACTTGGCATGATCGTTTAGGACAACCTTGAGCATCTTCTTTAAATTTTCTTAGGAGTAATAGCTTTATAAACTGTAACAAGGAGCATCACTCAAGTTTTTGAAACTCTTGTCAATAAGGTAAACATGTTAGATTACCTTTTTGTCATTTTATTCCTAACACATCTAGTGCGTTTGATGTTATTCATGGACCTCTCCTATTTGTAGTGTTAATGGGCACAAATATTAGTTGGTACTACTTGATGATTTTACTCATTATCTACGTGCAAACCCAATTTGAACGTCCCATTAAATCTTTTCAAAGTTACCATGGTCGAGAATTTGATAATGACCTCTTCAAAAGATTTTGCCTTCGTAATGGTATGGTCCTTTGATTCTCTTGTCCCCATACCTCACCTCAAAATGGGAAAGCAGGGCGTATGATCCACTCAATTAACTATGTTAAACGCACTCTACTATTTCATGCATCCTTGCCTCCTTCTTTCGGGTCATATGCTTTACATACCTACTCAATATTTTACCTATTAAGTCCCTTTCCAACACAACTCCGGCCCAAGCTCTCTTTCGCAAAAACCCCTCCTATATTCACCTGGTGGTTTTTGGCCGTCTATGTTTCCCTAATTTGTCGGCTACTACACCCCATAAACTTGCTCCTCGCTCCACTCCGTGTGTATTTTTGGGGTACCCCTCTAATCACCATGGCTACAAGTGTCTCGACATCTCTACTAAAAAGGTCATTATCTCTCGTCATGTAGCCTTTAACGAACATACCTTTCCATATGCAAATATAGAAAAGTACTCATTAAAGGATTACAAATTTTTGGGATACGATGACCAATCTCCTCTCCTCACCCATCACTTCCTGCGCTATAGCTCCCTAACTCAAGTTGACCTCGATCCTAACCCACACCTACGGCCCTCCAGCGGTCTTCACAGCCCACTCCCAATTCCCCTACTCCCACCGGCCCATCACCACAAGCGTACCCACCTAGCCCCATCTTTGTTCCGCCTCATTTACGGGGTTCATCTCCAATACACCAATCACGCCCTCCTCCATCCTCCCCTCAAATAACTCGCAGCCAACACGGCATATATAAGCCTAACCCGAAATTTGCCCACCTCATTCAATCCCAAAGCCCCTCTCCTTTTAAGTCCCTTTTGCCTAAATCAGATAAACAGGCCCTCCTTGACCATAACTAGAATAGGGCAATGTAGGATGAGTACGGGGACATGGGATTTGGTGTCTAGGCCGCCGGGGTGAATATTGTCAATTGCATGTGGCTCTTTAAGCATAAGTATAAGTCTAATGGTGACCTTAAAAGGCACAAGGCACGTCTTGTTTGTGATGGCATGTCGCAAGAAGTGGGTGTGGATTATGAAGAGACTTTTAGCCCAGTGGTTAAATCCGCCACCATTCGCACAATTCTTAGTCTGGCTTTGGCTAAAAAGTGGTCTATTCATCAATTAGATGTAAAAAATGCCTTTCTACATGACAATTTACAGGAAACAGTTTATATACATCAACCTCCAGGTTCTGTAGATTGCTAAAAACCCCATTTTATATGTTGCCTTCGTAAGGCACTTTATGGATTAAAACAAGCTCTACGGGCATGGTACCAGCGATTTGCACTGTTCTTGCAGAAGATAGGCTTTGTTACTGCAAAGAGTGATCATTCTCTATTCATTTTTCAGCTAGGTGATGATATGGTCTATCTTCTTCTATATGTTGATGATATTATATTAACCACTTACAATGACAGATTGCGCGAGGATCTCATCTCTCGGTGGCAAACTGAGTTCCCCATGACAGACTTAGGTCGTTTGAGCTATTTTTTGGGTATTACAGTAACTCGAAGACCCTCATATTTGCTTGTCTCAAAAGAAGTATGCATGGGAAATCTTAGAGCGTGCAGGTATGGCTTCTTGTACACCTGCAGCTACTCCTGTTGATACTAAGTCTAAACTAAGTGCTGATTCAGGACCTTTATTCCGAGACCCCACTCTGTATTGCAGCCTAGCAGGTGCTCTAGTAAAAGTGACCCCTCAATATATTAACTCAATATATCAATCTTTATCAACTTTGAGGGATAATTTTTGTTATATTGAGGGGTCACTTTTACCGAAGACACAATAAAATTATTGTGTCCCTTGTGTATACAATACTTTGTGTTAATATATTTATAAATGTATAATTGTTAATATATACTTAAAAGTTATAACATACGATGTTACAATTACATAAATATATAAGTTAAGAAATTGTAATATGTTATATTTGAATAGGCAAGGACAAGTTCCTACAGGTGAAGTTTAATCATTATTAATATAAATTAGTTAAAATAAATTGCATTGGTTCGAATCAAGTTTACTAATAAACATAAAAAGAGAATCAAATATGATCTTATTGATCACTAGACCTTTAATAATATAAAATTGCTATGATGACAATAAGTTTTGTGTTTCACGACTGATTTAAGTTAGTGACTAATGAAAAATTGAAAAATATTAATAGAGTTATAAATGCTTAATTATTGATTGATATATGCTTATAATAATAAGAAGGGAAGTTCATATAATTGCTATGATGATAGTGAATTTTGTATTACTTGACAAATTTAAGTTACTATGATTACAAAAATTACTATGAAGGTAATGAATTTTGTGTTACGTGACGACAAATTTGACGACATTTATCAGATAGTCGTGACACTCGTAAATCGTAACATAGACATAGTTACTAAACCTTTCAAAATTTTAGTCCCACAAATATACCTATTAAATCAATAAAAATGTTTAGTTTAAAGGTAATTTGAATTTGGATAAAAAAATAGACCGAGTAAGATTATGTCACATATATTTAGGATGTTAACATGTCGGGTGAAATAAGATTACGTGTTGTTATAAATTAGGTGATATTAATTATCTGTCGTGTTCAATCAGTTTCGCATTATCTTTGAATATGGTTTGTAACGGGTCGAGGCAGGTCAGATCTGTAACGAGTTAGGTCTATAATAGGTCGGGTCTGTAATGGGTCGGATCTGTAATGAGTCGAACACAAATCAAGTTCGGGTTTTCGAATATCAGATCAAATCGTTTTAGTTTGACACAAGTCGAATTGAATCGGTTTACTAGTCGGGTCATAATTAAGTAGGATCCGATTGATTTCGGGTGGTTTATCAAATTTTGACAGCTTTACCAACAATACCCAAACCGGATTACACCAGACAATCTCGTGATCCACCGCACCTGTTGAAGCATCCGACATGATCCATCGCCTTGCGTTACCCGCCAGTCGTTCTCTTCTTCGGTTTGTTCTGCTCTTATTTTCCTTTTAAATTCTAAGAATTTCATGATATTGATTAAATTCATATTTCCATAAATCCTATGTAATTTATTTGGTTAGAAACTCTAGTAATTGATTATTAATAATTCCCAATCTCATATTTAGCTGATAATTCTGGTTTCATTTGTGGATTTCATCAAAATTTTCTGATGAATCCTTCTAAGACTTGTGAGGAGCTCACACCCCTTGTCGTATTGTTGTAATTTTTTCTTTTATCATTATAATTGCACATTTGGACTCTCCAATTGTTCTTTATAATTTGAAATTTTAGACTATTTTATATATTGCTTTATTTGGTAGAATCCGAACCCATAAAGCAAAATTCCTGGCACTAAGTGATATGGTTGTTTATAAGGAGATTCCGGAGGCTGTTTGGGTATTGGATGTGGATGCATAGTTTAAGGCAGTTGGTATGGTGGGAGTTGAGACGGTGAAGAATATTTCTAAGGGTTGTTAGGAAGGTGCCAGGTTAGTGCTGGTGCAGAAATTCAAGTGATTTAATTGGGTCAAAGGGAAGGTTGTGGTGGTGGTGGTGGTGGTAAAGAAGGGTTGAGGATTAGAGTAATAATGGTCCAGGAGTTGGTGAGTGATGAAAGGGTGGGGCACTCTTTGCTCTAGAGAGATCTGCTGAGGCTTTAGCTTACTTGCTGTCCTGTGGAATTGTTGAGGTTTTTGTCAGAACTACGGTATAAACTTGTCTATGTTCTTGTGATTTAGTTGTTTGTTTATTCTCTTAGCATATTTTAATTATACTCTTCACTGTCTCAACTCCCACCACACTGACCAACTGCTCCATAAACTTTCCAATTTGTGTGTTATTCAAATTGTACATGGTGACTTTGATGATGATTCTCTTTTTTCTCTTCTTCAATTGCTGCTGTTGTCAATCTTAAGGTACCACCCATTTTCCTACTAATTTCTAACCATCAAATCATTGATCATCTCAATTTTTCACCTTCATATTCATCATAGTAACGCATCCGTTTTCATTTTTTCTCTTGATTTCTCTGACTCTCTCTCTTCCATCTAAGATCGACTGGGGGTAGAGAGAGATTGGGGATGAAGAAGAATAAGCAATTGTTTCAATTATTCATGTTTAGTGCTTATACTTATTCCACTACTGTTGTTTCTATGTATTTTTAACACTTGCCTAATTTGTGAATTGCAGCCTTATCTTACATTAATGGAAAGAGGATCCGACATGGGTATTTGAGGTGAAATAAAGAGTTCAAATAACATATGATGTCATCTCTTTAGGTCTAACAAAAAAAAGTAAAAGAATTTGCTGTTACAATACATTTTGGATGTCCATGAACAAATAATGAATGAAGTTTCATGCTTAAAGTGCGCACCCGCTGCACTGGATAGATGTAGATTTTACAACTTAGGACAACAAAAGGGAATCAACAATTAAATGATCATGTCCAGTGTCTTCTTCTGATTTTTAAGGTTTTAATTTATCCTTTCTGTTTTGCTCTCTTGTTAGTGAAGTTTTTGGATTAACCTACCCATTCAGGATATTATTCTGTGTTTTAGTCATTTATTCAAGTTTACAACTTTGTTCCTGGCTTTTGTATAAAGATTGAAATTTAATTGCATTGCTTATTTATGTGTTAACTCCAAAGAAAACATGGAGTTTATGCATCTTGATGTAAGCACATAACCTTTGAACTTGAATTGTGACTATGAACATGTAGTTTACTTTACTCATATACTTGAACTTGAATTCTCTTGGTTAGTTTTGTTTCTCCTGCTGTTAGATTATGTGAACTTAGCTGTGAAACAGATAATCTTGTGTTTGTCAAAAACTAATGTTGAAGACCTCATTTGGATTTTGAAAATCTCTATTTAAACTGTGTGCGAGAAGTGCCTACATCAGAGGCATATGCTGGATCTAATTTGTCTATTATATGCGTTTTTAAGTTAACCAATTCAAATGGCATAGTAAAATGACCTGAAGTAAAATCTGTTGAAGAACATTACTGGGAAAATGAGATGTTCGAATATTGATAAGTTTCTTAGTGTCGATTGTTAATTTGATCAGTCAGTTCACTTCAATAATCAACCCCCTGTAAAGGAGATGAGGATAGTGGGACTAACAGGTGGAATTTCATCTGGAAAGAGTACTGTTTCTAATCTCTTCAAAGCTCAAGGCCTTCCTGTTGTCGACGCTGATGTCGTTGCTAGGGTACTTTCTTCTCTTTTTCTTTCTATTTCTTTTGATATGGGGTTCCTCAATTATGACTATGGATGAGTTTTAACTGGTTGAAATAATCTGCTGCCTATGTTGGCCCATTTTCAATCTTATAAATACTTTGTAGTTGGATACTTGGATTTTGTAAGTGAATTTCGTTGGTGTTATTCTGGCTGTGTTTATTCATTTGTAAAATCATATCTGGGCAGGGAGAAATAAAAAGGATTTGGAGACTTTTGTGTTATTTGATCACATTTTCTTTTGACTTTGTTTAATTTTCCTTTTGGGTCTTAC
Organism: Dysphania ambrosioides; assembly: GCA_026401315.1. Classification (NCBI taxonomy): domain Eukaryota; kingdom Viridiplantae; phylum Streptophyta; class Magnoliopsida; order Caryophyllales; family Amaranthaceae; genus Dysphania; species Dysphania ambrosioides. The sequence continues at coordinate 8,267,542 of CM048658.1, read as the reverse complement.
ATGAGATTGTTGGACAGCAGTACTTGTGATTCCGATCATAGTGATTGCTTCTTGATGAAACTTTATTTACTTTAATCTATGATTAATGATGCCATTTGTGTCCTCTTTTCCGTAGTTATGAGGTTCTGTCTCAGTAGAAGTACTACCGGATGTGATTGTTATCTGTTTTGAACATGAATTTCTTGTAACTAATGGTATTTATTCAAAATTGGCTAGAGGTATTCTTGTATATAACATTAAGTTGCTTGATTTGGAATGTGTTGGATTCATTTGTTTCTCTGCAATGACTTGGCGTGCTCTATACATTATTTGGAGTTAGTATATCTTATTACAATTCTGATTGGTTTAAACAAAATATGAAGGTTGTGTTTTGTGTATTATTTAAGCTGGTCCATTGAATTAGCCGTTTTTGCTTATCTGGAGTGGGAAATATGGGGAATATTGATGGCTAGCTTCTGGACTTCTGGTGCCTATGAGGAGCAGCATCTAGTCGACTTGAGCTGGCTGAAAACTTTTATTTCCACACTTGCACCTACTATTGACATTATCTATACCCGTCAGGTTTATATGTCATGTTTTCCTTTTCATGTTTCAATCAAATTAATGGCTGATTCTTTAATTTTTAAAACAAATGTTAGTTAGCTTAAGCTCACCCTCTGCCAACCTTTATGGCACTCCTATGATATTATTTTTTCTCCGTTTTTTAAATAGATAAGCACGCTACCATTATCCTCATGGAGAAGTACTTTTTCAAAATCAAATCTTTTTGTCATTGAGTTATCTTCCCTGCATTTTTGTGGTATTTGTTTATGATGTGCAAAATTTCCATACCAATGTATCTCGGGTATTCAGACAATTTCTTTCCTAGTTTTGCCCTTGTCTCTATTTCTTCTATTCAAATTTTCATTTTCTTGGTACAAGTGTTGCTGTTTCAGTGTTTCTCCATCAAGATGGTTGGAATACTATTTTGAGTAACATGCATATCATTACAATTTATGCCAGCATTATGATCATGGTTTTGGTTTCAGGATGCATTAAAGAAAGGTACAAGAGGATGGAAAAAGGTCGTGAAGGCATTTGGGGATGACATTCTTCTACCTGATGGGGAAGTGGATAGGCCCAAGCTGGGACGTATAGAATTCTCCGATCCAGATAAACGTCAGCTACTCAATCGGTAAAGTTATATACCCCCAGAGTAGTAAAATAAGTGTATGACATCTTCCCTTGCATAATCTATAAAATGGAGATATAATCTATAAAATGGAGTTTATCTCATCTTCCAATTCTTCCACTCAGACCTTACCTCATGTAGTAAAAAGCAAGAAACATTCATTGGATATCCATTCTCCTATCCAACTGTCATTTCTGACTCTATAGCTGGTGCAGTCTCCATACTTTGACGTGCTTACTCAGTTTCTACTTAGGAGTCAGGTCTAGGGGATTTTAGAAGTTTGAGTTCATTGGTTTTCATCACGATAGTAGTTTTTGGGTAACATGCTGAGATTTCAGTCATGTGCATGATATGCTTATATTAGGTGCATTATGTCACAGGCTATTAGCACCTTCTATTTCTTCTGGCATCCTCCAAGAATTATTGAAGTTGTGGTTGAAGGGCCACAAGGTGATTGTTCTTGACATTCCATTGTTATTTGAGGCCAAAATGGACAAATGGACCAAGCCTATTATTGTCGTATGGGTTGACCGTGAAAAACAGCAAAAGAGATTAGTTTCGAGGGATAGAATAAATGATGATGAAGCTAACAACAAGATAAATGCTCAGATGCCCCTGGATTCCAAGAGAAGCAAGGCAGACATTGTGATAGATAATACTGGTCACTGGGTGACTTGAATGATCAATTCCAGAACGTACTGCGTGCAATCACCCGACCATTGACATGGAGTGAATTCATGCTTTCTAGGAAAGGAGCCTTTTCCGTTTTTGCTTTTGTAGTTTTAGGTATTCTTTTAGCCAAAAACAAGGTAAAATGTGAAGGAATGTAGCCCTACCGGTTCCTGTAGAAAATTGTCAGATTTAACTAGCTTTTTTCCTCTTGATGGAAATAATATGTGATCTCAACTAAGCATCACAATTATGTTCAAATGATACTTAACAACCTAAGTTACTCCAAGCTCGACTCAAAAAAAGCATGTGAGTAGCTTGATTTTTATTTATAATATATTTTTACATAAAAATATACTTATGATATAAAATTAGAAGAAAAGAAATATGATTTGATATATAAACTCAAAGTCTAACATTGAAATAAAAAGGAAGACAGTGGAAAGAATCGTATATATAAATTCAAAGTTACACAAAATAAATGAAAGATGATTTAGAATCAAATAAAGCTTATTAAGGCTAAAATATGAGCTTATTGTTGTGTTAAATGGTTTGTGCCAATGGAAGTATAACTTGATTACCAAACCCCCCCATTCGTGCTCCAGGGACTAATTTTGGCAGCTGCTGCCAAGTACGCATCAACATTGTTGTCAGCCCATTCTGATCTATGCTCTCAAGGAACCTAAGAAGTACCGCAGACGGAATATTCTGTGAAAACAAGAAATTAGAAGAATTTTATTTTGAAAAGGAATGGAACAATATTTTGAAAACTAAGAGAGTAACACCCAAGTGCATCCTTTTCAAAGAATCTTGATCTGATTTACAATGGCAGCAGAAACCAAAGCCTACACAAGAAACAAAAACAAGGCAGGCAACAATCCAGAAATACACGCAAAGATTTTTGCATGTTTACTCCTTTGCTAAAATGATTATTAGACAAGCTCAAGGGGTACAAAGCCTTCCCAACTACAATGATATAGTGCGCTTTAACACAGTGATTTCAAATATGATAAAACATTTTGATAAAACACAGAACCAAGCCCTCTCAGATAATTGCTAAAAAATTAAGTCCATGGAGAATCAGATATCAGCATATCTAAATAGTTAAGGAACCTTTTCCTTGAAACAAAATATAAGGAACCTGCAATCATACAAACTTTTTATACAAAGTTCGGATTGTTGTTTGGAATTTTGAGTAAAAACCAGAAAATACGGGAAACTAGACAAAATGATTTCCCACCACAAGGATAACATTTAGTACAGTCATAAGAATTTAGGAAGTGCAGGGAACGTGTAAAGATGAAAACGTTCATGGCATTGATGCTAATTTACCATATGACCTCCCTTCTGTAAAGAAAGTTTATTCCCAAAATGAAGTAACCCGAACCTGTAGAAGCATTGACGCTTTAGCACATAGAACAGTATTGCTCACAGCTGGAAATCCACTGGCAAAGGTAAGATTCAATGCCATCAGTTTATCAGGTAATGAGTTAACTAGAACAGTGACATCATCTATGCCATCATTTCCAATCATTGACCATCCTTCATCAGTGAACCCATTCAATGCTTCATTAAAACCCCTGAATAGAAAGGACATCGTCGCATTTAGATAACAACAAATTAATGGAGAGCTAATATCTTCAAGATCACTTAAGTGTATACGTACCTGCTCAACCTCTGGCTAAGACCTCGCAGAGCTGCAGGCCGCCTTCCCCAGTTAGAGACATTAGGCTGAGAAACTTCCTGAGCAATCTGCCTCAGTTGACGCAGCGCCTACAGCACAATAACAAAGTACAAGGAATATTAAGTCCACATGAGCTCCCTTGCATCGCAGGCCCACATGAGCTTAGAAGCTGGTCTTATATTATTATTTCGAGCATGATTAAACGTGAGTCATCCAAATTGTAATTGGAGCATTTTTGTTACTTCTGGTGCCAAAAAAATAATACATACAAGGTGCTTTGGATGAATACTTCATTTAGATTTGGATGAAACAAATCATAAAAACAATTTGCTTCGGTTTATACCCAAAAAATAATAATTTGAATGATTAATATACATAACTGAAAAAAGATAAATATTATTCAACCCACATTTACCCATAACAAAAATTTGAAAAGATAAAATGCAAAAAAATGAAATGACAAATATGCATATCACTAACATGTTCGAATACGGCAAATTCAATCACAAATTCATTCAAACCGAACTATTCTCATTAACACAACAAGTATTCATACTAATCTTCTCATTTATTGATAGATCATTTTTTAAGTATTCTTCGTTGTATAAAAATTTTTAAGTGAAAAAGGTTGTATAAAATTTATGTCGTCTGTGGAATTCCATTGATTGATTAAGAAGCACACAAATTCATTCAAACCAAACTATTCTTGTTAACACAACATGTACTCATACTAATCTTCTCCTATATTGATATATCATTTTTTAGTTTTCTTCGTTGTATAAAAAATTTTAAGTGAAAAAGGTTGTATAAATTTCATATCGTCTCTGGAATTCCATTGATTGATTAAGAAGCACTTTGTTGAATTAGGAAGGAAAGTTAGCAAATTTCACATATAATAATCGTGCTAACAAAAAAAACTAATTTATCCAAAAAAAAAACCCTAAAAATCATTAAAAAAAACCCGAGAGAGTGCCACAAAATTTCTTCGGAGTAAATATACAAAGACCAAAAATGGCCAAAATATGAAGAAATGTGAAGAAAATATCCTAAGGAGATGAGACCAGGACAATTGAAAATGTAGGAGAAAGAGAGAAGTATACAGGGAGAAATGTAAGTTTGTAGAGTTAAGTTTGGAAAATGAAAATATAGGGAAGAAAAAGCTTGCTACGTGTTATACATATTATATTTTAATTATAAAAGATGCATGTATTGGGAAGTTCTGCTGCACGGTACCCAACACATTACCGATGCTATTGCTCTCACTGAGAAAAAGATGAATATGACTTTATTAGGTAAATTTAACTGTTCTTTTGTAAATGTTGTATCTTGGAGAAAGTTTCTTGGGATATATTTATAAATATGGTATACTTTTTAGGAAGATGATATCATTAAAATGTCAAAAACTAATGTTGGCAAGAAGCAGACTACTTTGGTATGAAGTCTTTACAAATCTTTACAAGAATTGTAAACCACTAAAAGAGAGTTGTTATGTGGGTGTAAATTGATAGCTACATATATTTTAAACTGAAAATAAAAAAAAAAAATTCATTGAATCCTCTCATTTATCACTTTTAAGTACAACTTAATAGATTTCAATTTCACATTAGTACGACCCTAACGTCAAGGTCGGACTACAATTACTTTTAAGTAATGATTTTTTTTTTTTGTCGGCCATTAATTTCTAAACTTTGTGAAAGTTCTTAATGTTATTTTATGATTTTTGTTCTCATGACTCATTGTTATAATTATCGCTATTTTCCTAGAAAATGGTCTTATCTTTTTCAAAAAATAAAATGGTCTTATTGTTTTTTATTTATGCGAACAGTTTTAAATTTTGTTTTAAATGTTCTTATTTTGTATTATAGTTCTCCTGAAAATTGAAATATCTTTTTGGTTCATTTTTCATCTATGATTTTCACATCAAAAGTACTTAGTTGATGTAAATCACCAAAACACCTACAAAGAACATAAACAATACTCTAAAACTACATGCATTATATTCCAAAAAGGCAAAAAAAAACAACATTAACATAACTCCATCTATATGAGTCCAAAGCTCAATCAGAGGCAAACCATGTAAAGAGAACAATCATTTACTCCAAAAATAATAACAGAACATCATAAGAATCAAACTTTAAGAGAATTTGGATAAAACAATCTCACATCATATTCATAGTAGAATTTTTGCAAGCTTATCACTTTCATGCATTCCTCAGAAGTTTGCTTCGTTGGAGTGCAATAAATTAAGAACGGATCTCATGTTAGGCATGAGCGTAGGACTACATCGAAAAGGGCTAAAAATATAAAACAAAAGAATTAAATTTTTTATCTCACTCGAATTGTAGGAGTGAGTGATTATGAGGAGTTATATCTGCTGTTAATTAGTTGGGTATGAAATACTTGGGATTTTTCGATCAAATTTTGAGAAGAGAGGGGGAGTGGTTGCTCTCTAAAGGAGTATGATAACAAAAATAAGGAGTAGATGTATGCTTAGAGTGAATAGAGTGAATAGGGTGTGTGTGTGTGATACTGAAGATAGGAAAATATGATGGATTTGAGTAATAATGAACGTGCTTGGATAGCTATTACTGATAGTGCATGGGAGGAGCAGCTTTATCAAGGATGTCAATCTCTATGTGGCTTGAGTATTGATAATTAAAATAGGATAGTAGTAGTATATTAGGAGCCCTGCGAATATTGCTGACGCTGTTCTAGGGCGTACCAAGTAATTGAAGGGCGATTTGATGAAATTAGTAGCTTAAAAGAGAGTATAGGATTTAAGATGAGTTTTAATGGGCGTTTGATGAGTTGTTGATTCGATGATCGAGGATTTTAAGGGTTGTATTTTAATCGAATCAAAGTGGCAGAAGTGTACGCAACATTAATTTAAATTAGTAGTTAATGAATAATTATAATTTACCTAATACATTACCGTAATTTTTCAGCGTATAGCTAAAATCATACGATTACATGAACCGAAAATAAAAAAAAAAAATATATATATATATTCACATAATATTTCATTTTAATATAAGATATAGGTGGTTTTATGCAAATGTGTATCATACATATTCATTTACCGTTGACGTCTAAATTAAAGTCAAGAATTAAAAAATAAATCTGTTTTTGTGTTTATATCATCTTACATGTACCAATCATTGGTCCGAAGAAGGAAATACTATATTTCTTTTTTAAGGGGTGATTTGTGGACTATGGGAAGTTATTATCAGTCAAAGTTAAATCGGATCCAATGTTAATATGAATAAGGGAGTACGATCCACATGTTAAGAACGCTGGAGCCAAGGCAAGCTTACATCTCTGACTCTGAGTTACGAGGTAACCCCCCAATCAAACCTGCACATATGGATATTGGATAAGCCCTTGTTATAAATATTAAAGGAAGTACTCCACTTTTAATTTTTTTAGACTAAACTACACAAGATTAAAAACACTCCTTATTCCCAAAAAAAACAGTCCGTCGTCACTCAGTACAAGCACTTGGCAATCATCTCACAATCAAATTATCACCTTTTGGCATTAATTAACTTTTACTTTAGTAATACTTTGACATTTCTTTCTTTAAAAATAGTACTAATATCATAATATGACATAGTTGTTTGGTCACACTAATTATAACACACACAAATTCTTCAGTATACACCCATTTATGTACACCCTTTGTCGGCCAATGGGTCGTGTAATCTTTCCCAACTTTTGACAAAGAAACTTGTCAAAAGAGTCTACTATTAACCTTTTCAGGACAAATCGAAATTTTACATCGTCTAATCTTACACTATATTATTCAAAAATTAAGTAGTGGTTTCACAAAATCAATAATCTATTGAAAAATTTGATTAAAAATAATATTTTGCACTATAATCACATAAATAATTAATAATATTAAAAAACAAAAATCATTAATAAAATTTTTAATTCAAACAATATCATGAGCAATCCATTTCATAAAAGTTTTTATTTATCAAGTTATCTAATCATTGTGATAATTTCTCTTTATAGTATTATGAGTAGTTCTCTTCACAAATTAACAAATATAGTCAAAATACAATATATTAGTCCAGCTTGTAAATACAACAAATTAATAAGATGTCATTGCATTAATAAAATGAAGAATAATGATAACTGTGCACAACTAATATACAAAATAATTGGTTGAATTTCTTACATTTCTTATTGGTGACATAAATAGTTATTTTAGTTAAATGTTAATAATTGTATAAGTATAATGACAATAATATTTTGTATTTCATATTTATATTTTAATAGATTGTTGCTTAGTTTTTTTTTAATTCATATGAGTATTGTGTATATCATTGGGTTAAGAAAAAAAAAATTTGAACAAAAAATCATAAAATATGCATTCGGACGAAATTGTCTTAGGAAAAAGAGGAGTAACCATTATTTGAAAAAGACAATAATTATTAATTATGGAGGTAAAGGAAATTGAACCCATGTCAAATTACATAAAAAATGTCATATAAATAAGGCCTTTTTACCTTTGAGCTACTTCAATTACTATGATAAAACTTGCACACATTACATTTATATCCTTTTTATTTTTATCATAACATTAAAAAAGTTGGGCCTTTTTCCATGAGTCCTTCGGCAGCTGCCCCGCTCACCCCACTCCAAGGATGGGCCTGCTAACAGGATCTAATTGTAATAAGTATTGTTTGTATATACACAAGACACAATTAAATTATTGCACACCAGTAAAAGTGACCCCCTCAACATAACAAAAATTACTCCTAAAAGTTGATAAAGATTGACATATGTTGAATTATTTTTTTAAGTTTTTTTTAAAAATAATTTGAAAATAGACTCAGGACAAAAATATTTTCAAAAATAAGCTTCTACAAGTTTAGATGAAAATCATTGCTAAGGCAAAGATTTTGGGCCAGCCTAAATTAGGCTAGCCCAAATACAATATGTGCATTTTTCAAAATTCGAATAAAAAATTTTAAATTCAATTAGGGGCAATGAATTTTTTTTTACTGAAATAGATTGAAATCTTTGCCTGGCAATATTGCTGTCTGGGGCAACGATTTTCTAATTAAAAAAATAGGCCACACAATTAAATCAAACCTAAATCGTTACCTGGGACAACGATTTCACTTAAGGCAATAATTTTGTTCTTAACCTAGAGAAGTTTATTTTTGAAAATATTTTGATCCGAATCCTATTTTTCAAATTAATTTTTCTTAAAAAAAATCTATTAAGGGGTCATTAAACAAATAAGATTACATAGCCCCATCTTGAAAAAAAAAGTGGCATAGCCAAATGCCAGCCTATTCTGTTCGAGTAAGTTGAAACTTGCAAGTTGGAAGAAAATGGTATTTTTATTTTTCTTTCGTTTGGGTGGGGTGGATGATAAGGACAAATATGCAAAAAAATTAATGCACCGTACTGATACAAGAAAACGGAATTGACCAAAACAACAAAGCATAACAGAAATTCAACTCTAGTCCGTATATAATATGGACAAACTCAAACTCCACAGCAGTAGTGTGTACCTGTGAGTACCCAAGAATTTTCAGCACCTTTTCAACATTTCTCCTCCCTAGTTTTCTCCGTGGCATACTGCATACACCACCTTAGCATAACTGTCATGTATAACTGCATCATTTGAGCAACCTCAAATTCTCGACCTTTTTATTTATTTATTATTGTTGGTATTGTAATACACGAAAAAGTTTAGAGAAATGGGTAATTTGACGAGTTGTTTTGGAGGAGGATCCACCACCCCTGATTTACTTCCTCCCATTCTCTCGCCTACTTCTTCAGGTAAATCCCCTTTTTCTATTTTTTTTTATTCTTAGAATGGTATTTTAATGATAAAGTTCTGAGTTTTATTCATAAAATTGTGATATTTGATTTGAGTTTACTCTATTTATTGGGTTTGTTGGGTAAATTTTTACAGGAATCTCGGGAAGAAACACATCTGGAAAAGGGTATTCAGAGAGCAGTAGTTCAGGAAACAGTGGGTTCTCCTTTGGTGATCATCTCAGTGTTGGGGAGATATCTCCAATTGGTGAATTATTGGAAAAACCTAATTTGAGGATTTTCAGTTTTGCTGAGTTGAAGAATGCTACCAAGAATTTCAAGCCTGAAACACTTTTGGGTGAAGGAGGGTTTGGTAGGGTGTATAAAGGTTGGATTGATGAGAAGGGTTCTGTGTCTTCTAAAAATGGGGTCAAAATTGCTGTTGCTATTAAGAAGTTGAATTCTGAGAGTATGCAGGGTTTTGAAGAATGGCAGGTAATTGCTGTTATGTTTATTGATTTCTGTAGCATTTTGTTCTTGATCATGATTGTCATCTAGTTAGTCACTTGAAGGAGTTTTGGATGGTCCTATAGGGTGGGTATTCTTAGCAAACGTTGTCAGTGCGTTGAGGTTAAGACAGATTGTAGGAATCATGCTGTGATAATGCTTGTATGTTTTTAACTGTGAATGGAAATTCAATTATTGTGTTTAGCTGGCATTTTTTCAGTTGTAGGTACTTTTAAAAATGTTGGTGTAAAAGCTGTACAGAGGACTTTAGTATCAGATATTAAGGAAGATATTTACCACTTGGGTAGTTGGTGGGTTAATGGAGAGGCAGTTAGTGATATGCCACCTTCTTTGTGACTTTGGTTCTTCATGCATACTGTTGCTATGGCCTATTTTTATCAAGTTTGTTTTTAGAAATATTTAGTTAGTGTTTTTTAATCTTGATAGCTGGGATGCAATCAGTTAGTCTTCAGTAGTTGAACAAAACTACGATTTTGGTATCATCATGGTAAAGATAGAATAATGGAACTGCTGATCAGGGTTAATATTTGACATTTTCAAGATATCGAATTGCAATTGTGCTGATTCTTACCTCTTAGTATTTCAAGAGAGCAATTATTGATATGTTGTATCTTGTATGTCATATCGACAATTGCTCTCTTGAAATACTAAATAAACCAAGATGTTGAATTTATTGGAAAAAGGCTTTCTAATTGATGTTTTGATTCAGCAGGTTAAAATTTCAAATGAACTATCATATCAGTAGTTATATGTCAGTTGATATCATGTATGAGTATCCAAAAAGTCCCGTGATAACTTCAATTCACACTATTCATATGTTACTCTATGTGCTGCCAATCTGGATGGGATAGAGGATTTTATACCAAATATATTTTTGATAATCTGTGTATGAATCCAGCTGTTGTATATATTACCAGCAGGATCATCATCATAGTGCATATGGCTTTCTTCATTGTCAATTTATCTGACAGGAAAACCTTCCTATTGAGGCCGTGTCTTAATTGGTGATTCTGCTAAAAATTGCAGTCGGAGGTAAACTTCTTGGGAAGGCTGTCCCACCCCAACCTAGTTAAGTTGTTGGGATATTGTTGGGAGGACAAGGAATTGCTTCTTGTGTACGAATACTTGCCGAAAGGAAGCTTGGAAAACCATCTATTCAGAAGTATGTTACATGTTTTGAAGTGATTGTCAACAATATTATCCTTTTATATGAAGTACTGTCTTTTACTTATAGGGAACACCTCCACGGAACCACTTAGCTGGAACAGGCGGATGAGCATAGCTTTGGGAGTAGCTCGAGGACTTGGTTTTCTGCATAGTTCAGACAAGCAAGTGATTTATAGAGATTTCAAGGCCTCAAATATACTTCTTGATGTGGTATTGTATATAATCATAAACTTTCCTTTTGATTTAGCTTGGCTTTTGTCAATCTGTGATAATATGCTGAGATGTTTAGTAGTGAACAACAGTGAGAATGAAAGGTAGCAACTTATATCCTCATTACTTAGGCTGTCTTTCATCAGAATGCATCTTAAAACTCTTCTACTGAATTTGAATTGAAAGATTATAAAGTGAACTGTATGCCACAGTTTACACATTAAGTGATGTGAACATATTTGATGAGGATTTTTATTTTTTTTGGAATTTGTCAAAGTGTTAAAGGGTGTAATATTATTATTTTGAAAATATAATCTTTATGGTACTCCGCATATACTTCTAATATTCTTTCATCTGTTCTGCTTTTCCATTGAGCGCAGAATTACGATGCAAAAATATCAGATTTCGGTCTAGCTAAACTGGGTCCTTCTGGTGATAATTCACACGTGACGACCAGAGTCATGGGCACCTATGGGTATGCTGCTCCAGAGTATGTTGCAACAGGTAAAGTTTCTTCATATTTCTACACAACACGAATGATGAATTTATGGCAGTATAGAGTAAGGTTATGCACATGTAGATCTCTCTAAGTACCTAAATTCTACCATTGGTGGGATCCATACTGGACGGGGTTCATTTGTTTGGTAAAGATGAAGTACTCTTCTTAGTGCAGCTGAATGTGTAACAGGGAGAACACCAACCCCACCAGCCACTAGGGTTTGAACTTCAGCTATGATGTCAATCAAAATTTGGGAGCATTGAGCTATGACGATCACTTTTTTTGTGATTTGTTTTTTAAGATTCTTTTTGTGCAGTTAAAAGGCTCTGATATCCTCACTCATTTATATTGAACTGAACTTAATTTTCTCAGTAACTTAAACTGAGCAAAGATTAACTGGCGTTACCCAATGTCCCTCAGGTCACTTATATGTGAACAGTGATGTCTATGGATTTGGAGTTGTGCTGCTTGAGATGCTAACTGGGTCGCGAGCAGTTGATTTGAACCGACCAAAAGGGCAGCAAAATCTTGTAGAATGGTCAAGGCCTTATCTCTCTAGCAAGAAGAATCTTAGAGTTATCATGGATTCTCGAATCGACGGTCAATATTCACTCAAGGCAGCATATGAGTTGGCTCGACTAATTGTTAAATGTCTACGGGCAGATCAAAAAACCCGTCCTAGCATGAAAGAAGCAGTGGAAGTGCTACTAAAAGTTGAAGCTTACAAGGTCAAGAACGAAAACATAATACAGAGTGGATCTGCAGAGATTGCAACTAACAACAAACAGTATGATAATTCACATCGTTCTCCATACCATCCACAACACCATGACCCAAGGACAAGGAAGTAATCTCAATCACCAAAGTGGAAGGTTTGCATAAAATGTCCCAACAAACATCATAATGATCTCTCATTATGAGCGATATGCTTAGGCATGTAGAGCGATTTCTGTGCTGATTTGTCTAATCATGTTATAAGGAAAAGTCTATTAAGAGTAGTCAGTTGCCCTGATTTATCTTCATATTTCATTTTAGCTGATTGCAAGAAATGTTTCTTGCTAGTTTGTGTAGTCCACTTCAGCTTTATAATCTATAACTGAAGATTTTCAATTAGATGACATGATTTATCTTTCTCTGTAACATCTATGGGCATACAAGAGAGATATAGAACTATCGGCTATTGTAATTCATTTGATGGGCAAGAGAAGACAGTAAATTGAGTTTCTTGTTGCGTGTACCGATGTATGTAAGTGAGAAAAATCAGCTGGGGAGTAATTTGATTGCATAAAAATGGCATGACAAGGAAGAAACAAAGGAGCAACTATAATTTCATCACAACATGCATGATTGATGCAAGTTCACAACATAACTAATTGGTGTAAAGAAACTTTAATTTCTTTTCAAAGTAGCTAATATTTACTTTTACCTTATGTTACAAAAAAAAAAAAGATAAAAAAGACAAAGCCAAATGAAAAACATGCATGATTGATACAAGTTGGCTCCCAAAAGCATTGAACTTTTAAGCTTTTACTTCAGGTTGTTAAACCGACTATGATTACCCTGTACTACTCCTGTTGGGATATAAATTTTACTGACGTGCCGAAGAGCATGAAAGGTTAGTTGGGGCAACCTTATTAATAACGTGAAGATGTTTGGTTGAGATAAGGTCATCTATTAAGGTCCTATTAAATGAAGTACATTATCCAGCCAGTCTCCCTAACCAGTATTTTGTTCTCTTTAATGGAGCATATCAGTAGCAGTAATCTGTGTAGCTAGCAGTAGTGATTAGAACTATAACTGTTACATTCCAGGAGGATCCACCTGTATGCTGTTCAACTGTTCCCATGAAAATGTGGACCAATGTGACTACGACAGATGCAATGACCGCGACTAGGTCATTTGCATACGCCAACTTATTCTATGGGATGAGAACGCCTGCAGTAGTATTAGATGGTATACCACCCCGTCGGATTTACTCTATGGTGATTGCGACTGGGACGTGCATTAGAAGATAGGCAGTGCCGGCTTGCTCATGGAACTGGAGGTGGCGTGATCAGTAATTTTGGTTATGGACGTCAACGTAGACATAGACACCAGGTATGTTAGATTGAAATTGGAAGGAGAGAAATTGCCACTGGATGATGATCAAGTACAAACTGAACATCGCCATGTTGGGAGCAACCTGTACGGTTAATGAAAGTCTCAAGGATTACATGCACCAACTTGACATTCTTACATGCAGCAACCATACATATAATAATGAAATTGGGAACAATATTGGAAGGTTGGGTCCAGATCCGGGGTCCATGTTTGGGTGGGGGACCAAGATGGTTTCCCCCTCTGGACTGCAACCCAACTCCAAATGATTCCAGTTCAAAGTCTCGGCTGTTGGACTAAGACTGATAACAAAAGAAAAAGCTTATTTGGAAACCGAGAAGAGAATGTCGTGGCGTAAAGAATATTACTGCTCTAAAGTCGAATTTGTCCCGCACTCGTACACACGGCCTCAATCGACCCCCAGGGTTACACGACTTCTCTCGAACTGTGTACTCCGTAAAGGTGAATAGAGAATTGCACTAATCCGATGCCCAAAAGTATTTGTGAATATTTTGAGAGGAAAAATCAAAAGCAGAGCTCAAAGGCTACGGTTTTCTAGCTACTAGAAAGAATGACCAAAGGAAGGTAGATATATAGAATATCTAGGGTTTTTGAGGAAGGAAAGTTAGACCTTAATTTACGGGTTAATAATGTAATGTTGTCATAATGAATTGAGCGAATTAAGGAAATGACAAATGCAATAACGGCAAAGATATTATGACGGTTATTAACGTGTAAAAGATTTTGACCAAAACTACATGTTTAACAACAATAAATTGAACTCACATTAGTGAACTAAACTCTCTCAACTCTTCTATGTGGACACATAGAAGTATAAACTATGAATATTACTCTTTTAAAGCAACACTTGGGAGTGTTATACCCATATATCTCCAACACCAGCCCCTCCCTCTCTTCCTTTACCTCCCTGGTTACTACTCTTTCTCAGTAACCTCTCATTCTTTTGCTTCTTTAAACATTCTTTTCCGTCTGTTCTTAATCTCTGGGGTATAACTAGTATGCAGGGATTGACCGCACTGGGCTTGGACTTGTAAGGCACTACCATAAGATTAACCAGTAAGACCTAACCACCACGATATTTTTAGCTACAAAGATTATTTTCTTAATCACCCATATCAGTCCGTAAGATTTTACAAAATAAGTAAACTAATGAGAACATTTTTTTAGAACTGGTGACTGCTAGTTCCAAACACCCCTAGCTATATGTGATGGCAATTACTTCCATACTAAGAGAATTATATATGTATTGATTTAATGCTTTTGTCTGAGCAGAGTTGTAGCCACAACATATATCAGTTGCATGTAAAAAAAAAAACATATATCAGTTGGTGGAGCTGGTGATGGAATGATGGAAGTTTGGTATCTTATTCCATACCGCATCTTAAATAGCTTGGACCAAAATATGGGTTTAGTTGTACAAAAAGAAGTATAAATATTGAGGTATCCTTTGAAAAAAAATTCATGATGTCCGAATGCAACTAAACTCAACTAATATGTTGTACATCATATATCTTATGCATCATGCTGCCTGGCTTACACGCTCCTAAATACTAGAAGGTAGGATACAACATGCATAAACAGAGATAATGCTCACCAAGGCGTGAGATAGAGTGCAATTTAAAGCTAAGTATTTCTCTTGTGTTGATGTGTAGGATTTTCAAAGTATGGTGTTTGCATATTCCCCTATTGGATCAAACTCCATTTTCAGGTGCTTCATCAGTGTAACTTGAATTTATTGTCCACAATACGTATGTGTTCTTCCCCTGTTTTATCCATGCTATATATTTTGTATGTTCCTGAAATTATAATGCTGAATCAGTTTGTTGAACATTCTTTGTCTTGAGCCTCTTTGTACGTCCTGTTCTATGCTTTACTAGATAAAGTAAAATAAATAATGTTTTTTAAAAACTCAGTATGCTATCAGCTATCTAATGGAGCTTTGCCTTTTTTCTTTTTGTTTTTTAAATGAAAGGTGGAGGTAAATGTGGTATGGATGAAATATTTGGACTGTAGTCCACCTGAATAACATTTCAGTTTGGTGTCAGTAGTAACTAGGAAGCTGTAATTTAACAGCTATTTGTTCAGTACTTGTATGTAAAATGTTCAAAATCCCACTTTTCAATCTGAACTGCAGAACTAATGAAGTTGGTCAAGACATTATGATATCAGAGTATAAGTTGTCACCAAACAGGCCGATATATCTTATTGGAGAGAATGTTGGAGGTTGCCTTGCAGTAGCTGTGGCTGCTAATAATCCTCTCATTGATCTTATGCTCGTTGTGGCTGATCCAGGCTGGTGACCTGTCTTTCCCAGCGTTTCGGCAGGTACATCTTTTGGCAGGTCAAAACTTCAACTGCTTAAACCATTTGTTGGCATCGCTACCGACTCAATGTTTTCATGGAGGTGCCATCCATATTTCACAAAGTATCGCAGTCATATGAAAATGCTTATGTGGCTCATACTTTACGGACAGAATTAAGGGTCTTGGTGATTCTGCTACTGATTTGTAGGTTAAGCTATGAGCGAGCTTAATGATGTTGTACTCAAAAGTGAAGAATCAATAGGAGAAGAATATATGATCGAATATACTCTAGAAGGGGGTTGAATAGAGTATGGTCGTTTTTCGCAATTAGGATATCAAGGCCTTGAAATGACTTTCAAAGGAGAAATTGATACTTTGAGATTGACTGAATATCGCTGTTTCTGAACTTTGACTTCGCTATAACTATTTTAACAATTAAACAAAACAGATAAAAATTTAAGTACGAAAAGAAAATAAATAAGAGAGACAAGGCACTAGATTTTGTTACGAATTTCGGCAATTTGTCTACGTCTCCGCCTAGGGTGTCCAACCCGTAGGATTTAACTTATTTTATTTCTTCCTTTAGAGACATAAAGCAACCCTAGAAGATCTCACATCTATCTTCTACTCTGTAGATTCCCTTGCTACACCTTAGCATCTTAGATCCTAGAAATAAAAATATTTCTCACTTTTTCTTAACTTTTGAGTATTATAAGTACTACTCAAAGTATATCACTCTTTCTTTTATCACACCTTTTTAAACACTTTATATACTCTTTCTTTTCTTATATCTCAATCTAAAAATACAATAAAGTAGTACAAAGCTAGAGAGAGAAATATTTTTCCAGTAGCTTGATAGAATTTTCGAGTGAAAGCTTGTACACAATTTTCGTAGCTTTGACTAGTATTTATAGGAGAAAGACCAATGGCTCATGGATGTACTTGGACGAATAATGGTAGCCGTTTGCTATTTGAATATTTGTTGGAGCTTCAAAAATACTGTTACACCATTTGACTGCTTCAAATAATTGTTGCAACTATAAAGTCTTCATGTTGAACGTTCGTTGAGGATGACGGTTGAAGAAGTTCAAACATGGCTTCAAATATTTGTTGCGTGAGGTTTGTTACTGAGACTCTCAAGAATCTTCAACAACAATATCTACCTATTTAAATGGAACTTCACCATGTTTGTTGTGCTTCCAAAAGTTGACAGCAAAAAAATCAACAGTAAAAGGAACATGCTTTCCCATGAAATGAGGAGGGATATTAAATGTGTCCACAAATCAAGGAACCCAAAAGGGGTTTGTTGAGTAGAAGAAGTTAGTCAATTCTTGCTTTTCCATAAAATAAGGAACTAATGTTCTCGTGCAAAAGAATCCACATGAACCATAGGATAGAATTTTGAGCATTTGGAAAGTTAGGCAAACTTATCCAATTAGTCATTAAATGCAAATAAGATTGTTAGACATATTTACATAATAAAATTAATTAATGGGCTAACTAAACCAATTAAAATAAAAAGGCCCAAATAAAATTATAGAAAATAAAAAACTGCAAAACCAACAGGGTTAAATAATAATAACAGTTAATATAGTAAAAAGTAGTAATAGGCCGATTTTCTTGCATGACGATTTCATGCGTGCATTCATTGAGGCTTTAGAAAAACTGTCATTGACTTCCATCTCCATAATAATAAGTAAGATAAGCACGTCAAAATGGAGTTATCAAAAAGGTTTCCGCAACCACAAGTTCTTGAAGAGATCTTTGAGGCTTTTAATACTTTCACATCCTACTATTTTGTAAGTTTCTTTTTCTTCTCTTGATCTCTTGATGGATTGTACATACTTCAAAAAACAAAAATTATAAATAAAAGGGATTGTGAAGGACTGAAGGTTGTTACCAACATTCTTTCAGTGAGTACTTTAATTTGGAAGATCGAAATGCTTAGAACAGCTTCTTCCTAAGCAATTCAAGACTCCAAGCAGTCAAAGCTCCAATCTTGATTCTATCCAGGTTCTTCCTCTTTACTTCAATAGTCTGGTCAGCCATTGAGCAAATCCAAGACTATAGTTTTATTCCTTTTCAGATTTATTGTCTGGTTTTTATAACGTAGAATATGCTGTCATTTCAGTGGCAAAGATACTTTACTTCCAAGTTCAGAGGAGGGTGAAAGGCTAGATCGTGTGCTGTCAAATTGTGATGTTCGAAGGTTTAAGGACAGCGGCCATTTCTTATATATTCCTGGTAGGGGATGTTATTCCTCTTTTCTTCCTTTACAAAGGCACACCCTTTTCTTATTCTTTTTGTGCGCGCACTGTTTATCCCAATGCTCACACTGACTCCTATAGTTTTGTTCTTCACTTTGGCGTGGACTGTTAGTTATAAAATTGATTTTCCGTATAATAAATTCTAGTCTTCACCAGTTCACCGCTGAAATCGATCTCACTTAAATTGCTCCAAGACAAAGTTAATTTACTGGTGATATAAATTTGAAGCTCTGCGCATTGATTTCTCGCAGTTGTGAGTTGTGACCTTTGTGTTGTACTATACTACTATTGTTGGCCATAAAAGTTTAGAAACCTGCTATGCACTTTCGAAGTTGTGTATGCTTAAAAAACCTTGCGCTTGTTACGATGCTTGTTCGCCGGTAGATAAGTAACCCGATGCTGCCATTTTTTACAGGAAAATGGTATTGATTTGGTACATACAATGAAAGGGGTCTGTTTCTATCGTCAGGGGAAATGCTTTGATTGTGTTGCAGATTATGTGCCGCCTACCCCTTCTGAGTTCAGAAGAGGGGCACGCCAGTACTGGTAACTACTGTTGTTGTAGTGGTAGTATCTTTGGCTGAATGGTCAAATTATGAAAATGCCTTCATTATCTGACTACTAGTAGTACCTCTACTAAGAACAGTTTGTGCTGAAACATTTACAGATTAATAATAATTCATTTGTTACAAATGATGATATTTTGTTTGATCCAGCTACTGCTCCTGTGAAGTTATCAACTTTGGAGAATGGAGAGATTGTGAATGGACTTGCAGGAGTTCCTAGTGACGGACCTACGATTCTTGTTGGTTATCATATGTTAGCCGGAATAGAGATGGTTCCCCTGGTGTCCTCTATTTTTGAGCAGATGAACATCATTGTACGTGGAATGGCACACCCCATACTATTCACGAAGTCAAGGGATGCACGATATTTTGATTGTTCAATATTTGACCCTTACAAAGTTATGGGAGCTGTTCCTTTCTCTAATCTTAATTTGTTTAAGTTACTTGCTTCAAAATCACTTGTTCTATTATTGCATCCTGGAGGAATGAGGGAGGCATTTCATCGCAAGGTATGTACGCAAAACACATACTTATTCTATCTCAGAACATGTCCATACTTGTTCTATCTCAGAACATGTCTCTAATCTGTAGCACTCCCTTCACTCATAAGCAAAAAATTGTTTATTGTATGTATGCTCATTTTGAAATACCAAAACACCGTACCCTCTTCTTTCAGAAATGAGCTTCTGATCATGATGATGTTGATGCAGTTTAAGTTTCCTAAAATTTCTGGGAGAATTTTACAAGTTATTCTGACCGGAAGAAACTGAATTTGTTGCATAGCCTTGTTGCCTCCCTCTTCTTTCCATTATTGGATCTCCCTCTATCCGTTTTTTTTTCCTTATTTTTCAAGTTGATTCGTCTGTTAAAAATTACTCTACATCTTTAAATATTTTTTTTTATTTTGGGTTGTCCCTCAAAGATTTTCCATTGCATCCTTGTTTGCTATATCAATCTATTCATGGATTCAATGTACAAGCACCAATATTTGAATTTTAATTTTCTAAATGGATCCCTTGTTCTACTTTATTGGATTAAAAGTACCGTATGGACATATTTCGTTTTATCTAGTCAAGATGATTCACATTCATCAAACAGTTAAAAATGTTTAAATTCAATATTACACTATAATTTAAATTAGCTAAACTAGTTGATATTTACCATGTGCTAAGTGATGCTATGATAATGGTGAGATGTGATAGCTTCGGTGATTCTACACAAGCGGTGAGATTGTAAGAATAGTTACCTCTCAATACTTATTTATTTGCCCCATGTATTGAAATTTTATTAATTTTTAGTTGATAGATTTGATAAATTGAACCATATATTATTGTTGTTTGAGTCAAGTTGGTTACTTAGTGGTCCAACTTTATCCAAAAAGAAAATCGAGTAATTTTATAGAGATGATTTAAAATAGAATACGAGGAAATTTTTGAAAATGGCGGGGACATAGTTACATTTTGTACGTAGGGTTGGGTCCATAGGTCAGTTTTAGGTTGACCTATTGCGAGTCGGTGCTTATCATCTCGGGTTAAATCGGGTCAATTTGGTCTATCAGGTCGGGTCCGATCATTAGCGGATTGGGTCGAATCGATTATTTGCTTACTCGGGTTCGGTTCGGATTTGAGTCAGGTCAATCCGGGTCGATTCCTAGACAGGTATAGCAGTTTTTTTTTAATTTGAGTAGATTTTGGGTCAAATCAATTATGATAATGGGTCATCTCGATTTTGTTTAAAATCTAGGTTGGGCTTTGGGTTCTCATCAGGTCATTAATGACATATATTATCAATTTATAACTTAGTATTTGCTATTTTGTTGTATTCGTCTCGGGTAATTTCGGGTTAGATCATGCAATAACTTGTTTTTATATGATGGTTAAACCATAAGTCATTGCAAAACAAAATATTTATAAGTTAATGATTACTAAATATGTATTATTATACCATACGAGTATATGATGTGTATTTTTAGTTTATTAATGTATCATTGTATTACCCATATCAATTATCTACATTACTGCATATATTCTGTTTAATTTTTTAACATGTCAATTGAAATCGGGCCATGAGTTGTTATAAATCTGGTCTTATCGACTATTTGTCGGGTTAAATCAGTTTCAAGTTGTTTTTGGGTTAGGTCTATAACAAGTTGGACACATGACGGGTTAGGGTCTACGAATAATGGGTCCAATCGATTTCGAATTGATTTCAAGTCGGATTAGACTAGTTTACGAGTCTCATTTATTGGATCATAATCAAATTAGGTTCTAATTAATTCGGATAATTTTTTTAGATCGGGTCAGATTTTGATGGTTGTTGAGGTTGGAGCCAAAAGGCCCAAAACACGTCCTTTTTTTTGGCAGGAAAAGCAAGTCAATTATTGCCAATTGCCATAAATAAAATCAAAAGTTGGACACCATTATTACAACTTTATAAGTACTGTAGACAGTGAGCCTAAACAAATCCACCAATAAAAGAAGCTGCCAATTGGAAAAGAAACTCTCCAATTGAATTATTTAATAATATACCGCCAATCACTAGCGGAGTGTTCATACGCCAACTTCAATACATGGCGGTAACCGGCAGATTCTTCTTCGCCGGTGCCGAATCTCTGTCCCGTCCAGTCAAGTGGTTCGATAGTCACTCAAAGCGGCGTCCGGTGTCCGTTGTTGCAGTCAGTACGGAGCGGAAGGAGGTAAACTCATCACGGGCGACCGCCGTTACAACCACCACAAAGACGGTTGTAGGAGTGGATACTAAAGTTAATGGAGAAGCAGTAAGAGGGACAGGCGTAGTGGAAAAAGGTGGTCAGGAAGTTGATAGGAATTGGGGAGATTACTTCGAATTATCCAAGTCCTTCATTAGATCGGACGGTGGTCCAGTGCCGCGTTGGTTTACGCCGTTGGAGGGGGGAGGTCGAAGTGGAAGTCGAATGGACAACGCTCCACTTCTTCTCTACTTACCTGGTACTCTTATCTTGTTTAGATAATGCTAAACATTCTTTTAACTTTCACCATTGATAAGTAACTTGAGATACAGATGCATTGTTAAAAACAACTTTGCTTTGTGATTTGGCAAATACAATCCTCTCTAATTAGAAGTTCGAAATTTTCGGCAAAATCTGTCATTAAGAAACAGGGTGGTGTGATAACCATTTGAGTTGATGGATTACTTTGGTTTACGATATTCAGGAATTGACGGTGTTGGATGTGGGCTTGTGTTGCAACACCAGAAGTTGTGCAAGTGAGTATTACATGCTAGTTACGAGGGTTTTGATATTGTTGTTTATGTTACGTCAACTAATATAATGGGATTGTGTATTTGTGTTTATTGTCAAGGATTTTTGATGTGTGGTGTTTGCATATACCTGTCAAGGACCGAACTCCATTTCAAGGTCTACCTCTTTTCTCTTTTGCTTTTGCATACATTTGAATGTGTTTGATTTCTTTTCTGTTTTTTTTCTACTTAGTAGTAAATAGGCTACTAAATTTTATGGATTTGCATCCGTTTTAGATCTAACTGACGCGTCGTACAATCTAGTACTCTCATTATGCCCCCTTCTCTCATTTTTAATTGTGTGTATTTACTGCTGTATTTCCCACCTGTTTAGAACTTGTATTGCTGGTTGAGGCTACTGTCAGGTCAGAGAATCACTATTCACCCAAGAGTCCCATATATCTGGTTGGAGAATCAATTGGAGGATGCCTCGCTTTAGCTGTGGCAGCCCGAAATCCTGATATTGATCTTGTTCTCATTTTAGCTAATCCCGGTAAGAATATTTTGTTATTTGATCGGTTGGTGTTTGTAGGATTTTCTTGATTGTTTCCCATTTAAAAAGTTTGTGAAACAGTATCAATCTTATGGGCTTCCAATTTAAAGATTATATACTAGTAAACTATATCTGTTAGACAACTTCAGCAATATGTCACACATTCTGTGAATTTGAATCAAATTTTGGAGTATCAATATGATTTCATCTATTAAAGAAGTCTACCTGCATAAAGTCACAATAGACTAAAGATAATATTAATGACCGCAAAATGCAAGAACTAAAAATAGCGTAGTTTTAATGGGAAATAAATAAGAGAAAAATGCATCAGAGACATCCCTCAGATCATGGATTACTTTTCGCTAAACATCACTGGAAGTCTTGATGTAAAACTTTGATCTTGGAGGAGGTAATAGTCAAGCTACTCCATGGTGGCCTAGTTTTACATTGGAACCAAACCAGATCTCAACTTTCTCGTAGTTATTGTATTTCCCTGCATAAACTAGTATTGACACATTGTTGATATTGGTTTTGCAGCTACAAGTTACAGCAAGTCATACCTGCAGTCTCTATTACCTCTGTTGGAAGTTATCCCCAGTGAGTTTTCTCTGATCAGTGGTTCCCTCAGCCTAATGACAGGTATTGTTTCCCTTATGATATCTCATTGCTTGACGTGAATTATTGCTTTGTTTCTATGCCAACACAGTCTCTATGCATGATGAAGACTTTCCTTGGTTCATTTTACTCGAGTAATCACTTATAGTAACACTTTAGTTAAGCAGATGTAAAACTAATAAGTGTTAGTGGTCTTATTACCCATAGTTTAGATGAGATCATCTTTGAGAGATTCGTAATTAATGGAACCATATGAGTGTAAGGGTGAAGTTTCCAGATGTGACTGTTAGTGGCTTTGTGCTCTCTATTTTTGTTTTTTTTTTTTATGCTAGGACCCAAAACATGTGGGGCAAAAATAAGCTTTTAAAAGAAACTTGTCACAGAAATTTTCATATGTCAAATAATTGTAATTTTCCCCAGTTACTAGAATGATTGTTGGAGATCTTTCTTGTTTAAATCTCATTACTTTAAAAGATTATCTGAGAATTTTTTAGTGGAGTATTTGTCATTAGAAATCTACTCTCTGGGGATTTTACCGAAGGACTTCAGCTGTATAGAAATGCACAAAGACTCAAAACTGTTATTAGCAGAAATATTAGCTTATTACCAAATACAAAGTGATGCAATTTACCCTTTTAATGTTGAAAAACACATTTTGTTATGTGTTAGATTTTAGCACAAGATAGTTGGATACTGCACTCTGAAAATCTGAGACCCAAACTCATAGCTGCCAAATGCTAAAATTGCAATGGTAAATGAAAAAATGCTCGTATTATTTGATGAAACAAATTCACTAAAAGCAATCTTAAATCTTAATTGAGGAGAGCTTGACTTTTAAAAGCTTGACATAGGTTAGGAATCAATAGTGAAATTCATGATGTGGCTCCCTGACTATAGAGCTTCTTCCTCTGTCCACTCACCTTCTTTTATGATGGACCTCCAATGGAGCAATCATTTTGAAAAATGACACTTTTCATTGATTTTTTACCTTGGATTTAATTGTAAGGAGTTGAAAAAGTTTGTTTCTGGCTAGCAAAAATATCACATTGACTACTTCTTGGACAAATTTCCCAGGCAACCCCTTTTACCTGGTCTCGTCTAGTGTGGAGAAAGGGCTTGGACGGCAAGCAACCTTAGAACAACTTTCTCAAGGCCTTGATGAACTGTCAGCTTACTTTTCTGTAAGGCTCGGTAATCTTGATGAGTCTCTCATGCACAACTTGTTTGATATTTTAGTGATAAAATGAAAAGTAGATATGTACAGTAAATTGTATATACTTTGGTGTATTGAGCAGCTTTGAGTTGTGTTGTATCGAGAATTTTGAGCTTCTATGTATGTTGTCAAAACAATATCCAAAGGAAAGGCATATTACTGAACTATATTTATCATTATTCATTCACTCAACAAGTCCACATGTCTTTGCTGGAAGACATTCTTTAACTTCCTGGACTGCTGGGAGCCTGTGATGAAGGAAGCTGTTTTTGGATCTAGGAAGATTAATGCAGAGAAAAATTATAAAGCCCTTTTACTCAGTTATCCTGTCTTCTTGCTTAGTTTATATTTTAGTTAACTATTTTTTCATAACATATCAATTCTCTACAGGTATTGCTTATTGTGACTGAATTACTTTATGGTGCATCTGAATGCTATTTTTCTTGTCATTTTGCATCCAATGACTGACTGCAAAATGAGTTGTTGATTAAGCTTGCATATCTTGGCTAGAGTTTTTCATATTCTGAGTAGATTTCATGAGTTAACTTTGCAATGCTCTATCTAATTTGTTCTAGGTCAAATTGTTATCTGAATGTTGTTGTACTATGAACCTAGCATTTTTCCATTTAGAATTGAGACCCATCTAATATTTTTATTCACATAATACCTACCTAAAAGTTATTCACTATTAAGGTTGCAGGTCTTGGCTGATATTCTTCCTAGAGACACACTTCTGTGGAAGCTGCAGATGATGAAATCAGCTTGTGCATTTGCTAATTCACGTTTACATGCTGTGAAAGCTCAAGTTCTGATTCTTGCCAGGTGGTTTTATCTTCTTATCTAGAGTGAAGCCTCTTCCATTCCTCTTTTCTTATCTGTTTTCCGTTTCTGTTTTTTTGGCGGAAGTGAAATGGTTTGGCCTTTGGAATTAAAGCAAACGAGGTCTTGTATAAAGTTGCTGGATAACATAGACTATCACTATAATACTGACTACTGTTGGTTCTGTTTGCTGTTTTAAGTGCTTCTACTAGTTTCCGTGTCAGGATACGTATGGATCATAGTGGCTGTCCTCAATTATCACTTTCCTTTCTGATTGTTTTATATTGGTATGTTATGTCAGTGGAAAGGATCCACTACTTCCAAGCTTGGAGGAAGCTGAAAGGATTCGCAGAGCTTTACCCAAACAAGAAATTCGTATGTTGAAAGACACTGGTAAAATGCCAAAGTGTGAGATCCGTGAATTTAAGGATTCTGGTCATTTTCTCTTCTTGGTAAGTTTAACTATGCCCATTCTTTGAGTAGCGAAAATGGATGTTAAAATGTGCCAGTTAAATTCAAATTATATATATTCATGTTACTCTTTGGACAAATATGGATTGCTATGTCTTTATCATGGGAAGGGGGAGCTATATGAGGAATAAGGTAAAAATGGGATTTCAATAACACTACAGGGAATGAGAGTTTCAAAGTGATTCCACCCCATAGGAGCAGGTTATACTCTGTATTATGGACCAATTTGCTTAGCGCTTAACAATTGATGTACAAAATTTCATTTTAATGTTCAGATTCATTTTATTAATATGCCAATTCATTTCTTGCAAGATAATTTTTTGAAATACTGCACATTCGTTAAATGCAACTCTACACAACATTCAGATTCATTTTCTGAAATATGCATGACCAAAAAACCCATACCCAGGTGCAAGCTATGTGGACAAAGGTGATTGGTAGATCTTGTGATCTAACACCTACTTTCCTTCCCCCACTCACCATATGCAAGCTTATACTCTGAGTCTGGGCATTCATTAATAACAATGTTGAAATTATTTTTCTGATGCAATTTCATGTTACACAATATTCAAATTCATTAATTTAAATATGTATTTTCATTTTACACATACGGACATACCCCGGCAAGCTTTATGTTTTTTTTTTAAAAAAATCCTTTGTATTTGTGCTACTTGTCTCTTCAATATGTGAGGTAACTTACTTTTAAATGTTGTGTAAGTCTGATGACAACCAGTCTTAGAAACATCTGGTCACTTGAATCCATCGTGTCTGTCCCTCTTGTCTCTTCCTATCTGTTTGTCTGTACTAGTCTTGACATTTCCTATGTTTTTAAATACAGGAAGATGATGTTGATTTAGTAACCATTGTAAAGGGCACAAGTTTCTTTCGTCGTAGCAAATTCCATGACTATGTTTCTGACTATTTGCCTCCCACTGATGCTGAATTCGTCAAATTATCTGAGTCATTCAGGTAAATCATCTGGAGAGGAAATCTTCAGTAATGGAGTACAGAAAAGCATTTGATGTGTTGCAGTCCCTCACATTCAAAACTTATGGAATTTTAGCAAAAAAAATTTATTTCAAAAGGATAGTCATTCTATGATAAATTATCTTTGCACCAGCTTTATGAAATACTAGACATTATTGCATACAGATATCATGGTAGGGCCTACAAGTATTCGTGATTTGGCAGGATCATGGATTTGTTTACTTTGTCACCCTATGATATTATTACAACATTAAATGTCCGTTTATCAAGTCAATATATTCTTATAAGCTATTTTATTCTATCAATGTTATGATTTTATCAAGTGATATTGATTAATGCAAATCTCATTAATTTGATTAGAAATAGAAAATTGTATATAAGTGGTTTGATTACCTTATATTTTGGTGAAGCTAAAGTAATTCTATCTACAAGCTTTAAATTTTAAACAGTGGATTGTGAAAATATTCGTCTTAGTCTTATACAGAGTATTCATCATTAATCACACAGATGGCTTAACATTGCTACTGGACCAGTGATGCTCTCTACTTTGGAGGATGGTACAATTGTGCGAGGTCTTGCAGGAATTCCTAGTGAAGGTCCTGTTATACTTGTCGGTTATCACATGTTGCTGGGTTTGGAAATTTATCCCCTAGTAATAAACTTCATGTCAGAGAGAAAGATACTTGTGAGAGGGCTTGCACATCCTATGCTTTTTGCGAAAGTGCAAGATAATGATATGGATCTATCTACATTTGATGCGTATAGAATCATGGGTGCGGTTCCAGTCTCAGCCAGTAACTTCTACAAGTTGCTTTCGTCTGGTTCTCATGTTCTATTGTATCCAGGAGGAATGCGTGAAGCTCTTCATAAAAAGGTTCTGTGTCTCTTTAAAAATTTACATCTTTACTTGAAAAGGTTAAACTCTTCTAATTTCATGTGTTGCGTGTTTTGACTGGATTGTTATTGCATCAATATCAGATGTTGAAACCTTTCCTTTACTAAGTTGGCCTAGTAGAGAGGTGCTGTTAGAAAGACCTGCAGTGAAATTTGTTTTGAAATGAGGGAAATAAATTTAGTATTGAGCCAAGTAACTAGGGAAACTGAGTACGGAAGTAATTTTTAAATTTAGTACTAGGAAGATATTGTGACACGAAGTATGGTATTGTATGTGGAATTTGAGAAGAGCCACTGCATTCTACTTTTTTTTTTTCTCCCTTTTCTTTAAGCCATTTCTGGGAGAGTATACACACACAAGAGCATCTGCACCACCTATGATATGAGAACTTGAAAGGATAAAGGAAAGCCCCCATGTTGAAGCTGTCTACACAGATACATAGTCTAGGGATTTGCACCTCCTAGGCACCTTTGATTCTAGAACTCATTCACACATAAAAAAATAATAAGTTCTTAGGGCTACTCTTGCAATCCCATTACTCTGTTTTAATCCTTCCACACCTCCTTGATGTGGGCATTCAGTCACCTCTAGTTTATGTTGCCTCTTTCAAGGCTCATATCTGCATAATTGCATTGAGATATTTCTGAAAACATTCTGTAATATTTTAAACTATAATTCGCCACACACAAAAGAAGAAAGAAACAAAATAACTTAAGTGCTATCGCTTCTCTTGCAATCCCATATTAATCCTTTCACACCTCCTTACTGTGTAATTATTGTTTCCTTTCAAATCAAAATATCAAGTCATGCAGGGTGAGGCATATCAGTTATTTTGGCCAGAAAGGTCCGAGTTTGTGAGAATGGCTGCTAGGTTTGGAGCGAAAATTATACCTTTTGGGGCTGTTGGCGAAGATGATATTGGTGAGGTTAGTTTGTGATCCTCTATGAAACTCTTTTCATTTATAGGTAAAAAAAATTTCCACTGGTTATCCATTGTTTACTACGAGAAAGAGCTGACATGAATCTATGCACAAATTTATTCTCATACAATCATGGATATGATGTATTCCTTGGCTTTCCAAGGTATGCAATTTGTCACCAACCTATTCCTGTAGCTGTACCCTCCAACACCTTGATTCAAACAATACAAACCTACTTCCCGTCTTGATTCAAACAACACAAGATATTATGGTTCTCTTGCTACTTCATCCTTCAATTGCCTTTTCTTCTCGATGAATAAAGTTTTTTTTTTCCCTTTTGGTTAAGTTTAATATTTAAGAATTCAGAAAGTTGTATTTTCCAGCTTCTTCTAGACTCCGAAGATCAGATGAAGATTCCTTATCTGAGGGAAAGCATAGAGAAACGGACTAGTCATCTTCAATTAAGGTAATCCTGGTCCTGATCCTGAATCCTGATTTGGCAAGAATTGGTTTTATTCACATCCTACTGGTTTATAGATATCTATTGCTCCGGTGATTACCTAACCTATACGCCTTCAAAGAAGGCTTGCAGCATGAAAGCATATGTTCGCCCCATCCAATCTTCTTATCCACAAACTAAGTTTTGTTAACTTCTATGACAGGACCGACATGGAAGGGGAAGTTGCAAACCAAGTTGCGTATTTACCCGGACTTTTACCAAAAATTCCTGGCCGTTTCTATTATCTGTTTGGTAAACCAATTGACACTGCAGGTAATGTCTTGATTTGCTATGCGAGGATTCAGTCTCCTTTCTTGTTCCTCCATCTTTCTCTGAGCTTTCAGATAGTGTATGAAATCCAAAGAACACTTGGAAACTGAATAAATTGTCGATGCAAGTGGCACTTTTTATAACTCATATGCTATATATCTTGCTGACAACCGGACTTCTATTCTTTCATTCATCTAATCAAGTAATCTTCTTATGGCTCAGCTGTCAACAAAGCCTGATTATATTAAACTCTGCTTTGTACGCCAGGAATGAAGCAGGAGTTGAGAGACAAAGAGAAAGCTCATGAAGTATATTTGCAAGTGAAGTCAGAGGTTGAACGTTGCATTTTGTATTTAAAGGAGAAAAGGGAAAAAGATCCCTACCGGAGTCTTGTTGCTCGAACATTGTATCAAGCCATGCAAGGTTCCACGGCTGATATTCCTACGTTTGAGCTTTAGTCAATTCTTACACGCATGATAGCTTACCCAATTACAGAACTTCAGTTATTCTTCAGAGAAATGTGTTTAATGGGTCCCATGTAATTCCAACAAAAAATTGGAACCCTTACTATTGGAATCAAACAAAGCTTTGTGCCTCAGATTCATATTTGTTGCAAGATAAATGGCTCCCAAATAATAAAAGTGTACTACTCCGTATCAGTTTTCATCCGGATACAGATATAAAACTATGATGTATAGTGGAACCACAGTGTGTTCATAACTCAATTCTCATTATTGGGCTTGATACTAACTTGACTCTATGGTGTGCGATTGGTATATAATAGAATTTCTTACATGCACTTGGATGTACACCCAAATGAACAAATGTTTAGCAAATGAGCAAAATGTAGTCTTTGGTGCACCTAAATCTAAATGCACCCGAATGTATACTGTGGGTTATACGAAATACTCGGCTTACTCTCTTATAACTATGAGATTCTTGTTGTGGGCATCCGATTTATTTTCCTCGTGTTACTATCATCCAATAATTTCCATATTAGTTCCACAAAAAATGTGCATGCTTCAATTTAGAATGCAATGCAGCAGTAGAGAAAGATCTTCCGCCAAATGGCAATTGATTTTGTACAGTACAGTACAGCTAGTTGTGCATTTTTTTTGCTCCTTGTACGCTGCCCTTTAGAAGAAATGAGTGAGGCTGTAAATGTGCATGGTAAAATCGGTTTCATCATCGTCGCCACACAAAATAGGCTACCTTTCATCCATGCATGGCTTGAATTACAAGAAAATGATCACCAATTCAAAGAGCCATAGCCACAACAATAAAAAGCATATGTAAATTGCCCGAAATATACATGTCCTCAAGTTGATCATAATGTACAAACCTAACACTAATAATGCTTTGTTAAAATTGTGTTTTTTATATACCTCCGTAACAGTTATAATTCTTATGCAATATGCTGAATTTGCTAATACATGCACCATCCCTACACATTTGAAGCCTACACTAACCGCCTGTGAGGACAATGGCCTATGTGGAATCGTGGATTGAATGAAGCTGATCAAAGGTTGTTCGTCTATTTCACCCCACTTAATCCAATCTAAAAAAAAAGTGCGAGTTCGGTAAGAAACTTGGGATTAGGCTGATTTACACAAATCTTATAGTATTGGATTCCTGTGCCTTCCATACATTCCAAGGTTCCAGGATTTTAGCACTCTAACTACAGAGTATACATCTTAATCAATCAGTCCACCTCTGTCACTTCATCTGTTCAAATATTTCACTCTTGTTCTTTTACCTTTCTCCCAAAGCCACATAATAGTTACATTAATCCTGCATTTTATTCCTAGATTCATTTAGTTTTAAATATTTGCTAAAAAGTGCGTTCTTTACTATATTTATTTATTACTCCATATGATTGTTTTACCCTTCCTTAAAGTACCAGAAATAATATGGATATTTTGACAGAGTCCGGTGATTGCTAGTTGTGTTTGGGTCTTGCTTATCAGGCCGATCAATATTTCTTAAAGAGGTACTTCACACCAAAGCGATCAACCCTGATCCTTGAACTACTTGTACTAATGGAAACACATTAGGATAGAACTTAAACAATATGATAAGATTGATAACACCATCAAGGTAACTGAACTGTGAAATTTATTTTGTAAAACCAAAAACTAAAAGAATTTTACGGAGTATTGATTTGAGTTGTCAGCTGTACAGAAGAAAGTAAATTTCATTAGAAAGCTCCAAGGTAGAATCATTATGAAGATGTGGATTTACAGTATGTACAGAGTCAGAAAAAGGAGAAATTATTGGAGATAAAAAATACACTTGAATCAGTCGCTGATGTCGAAGTACTTTGGATCTGCTGGGAAATGGTATTCCACATTCAACTGCAACCAGAACATCAGTAAGTTAGCTATGAGATGAAGATCAATACATGGCGAAGACATTGTCACAGTAAACCTTAAAGATGAAAAAAAGTAGCAAGTTCTGTTCCACATTAATTTTACTCAAGAAAACTCTAGGAACAAAATTCAGAGGAGCTAGCAACAACTCTGCACTCAGCACAGAGCTACAAACAAACTTCAGAGCAAACTAGCATACATAGGCTGGCAATTAATTGAGAAACATTGGTCAAGTCCACTTGGTCTTAAGCAAAGTTATTTTTAAGGTTCTTATGATTAATGCACTTGGGTGCATATTGTGCTATTAATCATTGCAAATGCAGAAGGAATGAAAAGGAGAAAACGGGTGGTCATTTAAGAAAATGAGATTTGAGTTGTTGTAAGCAGCGATTTCTCTTTTATGGAAGTTCGACACCAATGGCAAATAAAAAAATGATTTGGAGAAGTTTTCAACTAGAAGAAATACTTGTGTAAAAGCTCTCCAAAGAAGTTCAAAGCATATAGTGTTAATCGTTGACACATACCTTGCCTTCATCAGAATCTGTATGCCGTTGAGGGAATACAACTCTGAGGTCACTGTACAAGTAGAATCTCCTTTCCCGATCAATTTCTCCAGAATTACCTCTTGGAGAATATTTCTTAAGTAAAGGACACATGAAACGAAGATGTAAAGCATAACGTAGGACTCCAGAACCACTAAGGTTTTCTTTAACCTTAAATGAACCAAGTGAGGCATTCTTCTCAGTTGCACTGTGCATACCCGGGCAGGTACTTTCGTTGCTAGTTTCTTGACTTTCAGTTTTATAGCCACTGGAAGCTGAGCCCATCTTGCCTAACTTTTTGCAGATATTGTGTTGCTCCCCTTTTCCCATAGAACCTGCTATATTAGAGAAATCGTGACCTTTGACTGGAAAAGTGGATCTTGTGCTAACGCTCGTAGATCTAGGCTTCTCTTCGCATGCATTTCTAGATGGTGGGTTGGGTCTCATCGAAGGATTGTTATCTGAAACTGCTATACTCCTCTCCTTAACCGTCATCTCACATACTGTATGCTGTTCAGATTCAGCAGAAAGTTTACTAGATGCCAGTGTAGTCTTTTGGCGCAGGAATGTCTGTGCCAATGAGAAACAAAATGCAGAAAAGTAAGGAATATGACCTGACCAAGATACAAGACAATAATGGATCCTAATGCAAATCATCGTCTCAATCATTGACAAGATTAACAATAAAAAAATCGACGCTCAATTTTATTAAACCGAAGCTGTACCTTCAGCTACAACAAGCAATATATGAAGTATTTCATGTCACCCCATTTTGTTGAAGAGTATGTCAATGGAGTAGAAGATAATGGGCTAATATAACAAAGAAAATTTTACAGAAACAACACCCTAATATTAACTTGCTACCCTCATAGAATGCAAAAGGGAAAAACACAGATCATAACAAACAAGAGTTGACTGCTTCTCAAATATTCGCTAAATACTTAAAACAGGTGTTTGAAAATTTACTTAATTATTTTCCATCCAACTGTTTTAAAAGTGATCAGTATCAACAATGAGAAAAACAATAGCAACTCTTCACAAAATTATTGAGGAAAACCAAAGGAGGAATGGACTACAAATCACCAGTATCAAGAATCAACCATTATTGCTAATGCGTCAAAATCCATCCTCAAGTTCTGTATCCCTAAACCATGTACACCCCATTACTGTGCATCT
The DNA here is from genome assembly GCA_026401315.1 of Dysphania ambrosioides. NCBI lineage: Eukaryota > Viridiplantae > Streptophyta > Magnoliopsida > Caryophyllales > Amaranthaceae > Dysphania > Dysphania ambrosioides. The sequence goes on along the minus strand of CM048658.1, from coordinate 8,234,034 downwards.
AACATATATGCCTCATCCTAGAGTCACCCCAACTGCTTGAAGGCATTCAAACTCGTAACTCTTCTTGAGAGGAAACAGATGCATCACCACACACAAATCTGTCATCCTATAATTTTAAGATTAAAACCTATAGGCATATATTATCTCTGAGATCCACTAGGAGTAGCAAACTGCCAACTAGCCACAAGTAGAGTCCTTTAGGAATACAAGAAACTTAAAGAAATATATTTATGAACTTCCTTTTTGTATACCCAGCTAGATGCCCAGCCAGGAACCCGGCTTAAGATTGAAACCTTCAGGATAACATCATAACAATCATGCCTGTCTTGTTCAATACAACCTGGCTATCTTTCAAACAGTTTGTATCTTCCTAGTTCAACAGCTCTTTGGATATGCCCAAGTTGAACCACATAGCTTCCCACATGGCCACATCTACCTCTGACTAACAAATTCTTCACAAACATAGCCAATACTTAATGTAGGATACCACATGTTACTACCAAAATCAAACCACATAATCAGCTCTTGCTGACTTACTAACAAGAATGAAAATTTGAAGGTTCTATCAAATATCTAATAAGCAGAAGTAGGACAAAATTTCCACCTTGGTACCAGCAGGCATGTCGCTCAAATCATAGTTGCAAAAGAAGGTATGAATAGGGGTTTTTTCTGGATTACTGAGGACCTGCACAGAGAAGTCAACGGCAATCTTCAGAAAAGCCAGACCTCACAGTTAGAGCAATTTTTTCTTTTTTAAAAACAAAAGCAAAAGGAAAATATTTGTAGATTAGCACAGCACAGACTACTTATAAAAGTTGTACAGAAGGATCAAAATACAACTCTAAAGAAATACAATACCAGTTGTATTCGTCCTTTCATGGGGACATGCAGTCGATTTTTGATACATTGTGCATCATCATTGCTAAGACTTCTTTGGAGCTTGTGATCATTACTCCCATTGGAAGCTGACTTGCTTGGAAGAGGTATGGATGCATAGTAGAACAAGTAGCTATCTCCATTCACACTGGTAACAGAAAATGGAAGTTTCTGTGACTTTGGCGAAAAAGTTCCCCCGGTAACACTTAGAACAGCTAGAAAGCCGTCAATTTTCTAACCAAAGACAAATAACGAACTGTTAGCTATCTAACAAAAAAAATAGACAGAAGCCTACAGATGAAAGCAGTACACCAACCTGATAAACACTATTAAAGGAGAATCTACCAGACAAAAGGGATTCCTCAAATGAGCCAACCAAAGATCTTTGCACACAATGTCTATTCAGATTTCTAACTGGCTTTATGCTGTGAAGATTAGAGGCCAAATCAGGAACAAATGGCCAGATAATCCCTCCAGCAGAATCCAATGATGATGGCTGAAAGTCTTCCTCCGATGTTCTAGTGATATTACATCCCTCCTTCCCAACAGGAAAGGGTGTGGCAATATCAGAACCATCAAGTGATTGTGCCATACTACTGATCTCTGCAAATTCATTCTCTAACTGTCTCCTAATAGTCCTAAACCCATCCGCAATTTCTATTCTTTCACAAGATTTCCGACCAAGAGGGGATGATGGAAGAGATTGGGAGGTCATTCTCTCCATGCTATAAACATAAGCCCTGACACGATTTCTGAATATGCTTGATTTTTCCAGGTTGTTAAGTCCATGAGAAGATAAAAAGACATCTGATGATTCCTGATCTAGTGGTGACAGGCCATCAATGAAAAAATATGAGGGGTTCTGACCAACTTCATCAGATGAATTTATCCATTCGCTGCAGTGAGAGAACGTCGAGATTGGGGAACTTAACTGGTCCTTCAACCCAGCATTTGTTTTAGGGTCTTGATTTCCTGCATTACTTGTTTTCTCAGTCTTAACAGGAGCCAGCATCCCATATCCAAGGTTCAAGTTCAACACATCACGTCTGCAGTTGTCTGGGATTATCAATTGGCTCAAAGGTGATAACATTCGCTTTCGAAGTGCCACACCACACGATCCAATATCATTCACAGCACAACCAACCTCGTCTGAAGACCCACTATTATTCAATTCACCACGGCATATAGTTTCATTTGCTTCAAATCCAACAATCCTAGATGTAGGAGTAACTTCCACCTCTTGTTTAGCATTCCAGCAGCCAATGTCCTCTGGCCCAACTTCCACTCTAGGAGTATAAGGCACTATATCTCTATTCCTTCTCGGCTTTAAAGACTCGTCAGAAGTACCTATACCCTCCTCTCCATTCTTCCATAACTCTCCTGTTAAAGAAATAGACGAATTGACGCATGATGAACGTACATGTTCAGCACACAATCCATCCAGATCACACGTGCTCACATTTCTGTGACAGGTATGCAGGCTCAACTGTGGCAAATGTTCCTCAACACGTCTACCAGAGGACACTTGAGGCAAACCCATTGTGAACCTTTCTAGTCCTACTCTTAAAATAAAGAATCAAAATATTGACTCCATGATCAATCTATAAGTTCCGCTACCTATCTACTGCAGTGGTCCTTCAATTGAATAATATCTTAATCTTCCAAATGACCTACGATTGAAAATCATCAAACTGCCAAAATTAATTGAATTCCATTTTTCACGTCTTTCCCAAAAGACGAAAAGTTAACATAGTTCCTACCAAAAGAAACTATTCCAAAAAACACAAATCCACAAAACAAATACACAACCAAACTCTAAACTCTTCAATCACTTGACCATGATTTGAAGCTTAAATCAGTATCACCTCAATGTCCCCATAATCAATGAAACAAACCCAAGTCTTGATCATCTGTACCTGTAAATGTATCACATTAATGTTTTAATAGCGCACAAGACGACATTCAAATTCAAACAAAGTCCAAGCATACCCCAAAACCCTGACAACTTATAGAAGGTCCAATGCATAAAATCATATGTAATATGGTTTTAAAGACCAAACATTGTGTAACATAAAAAGATTAAGATATTGATATTGTAACCATAAAAAAATATCAAAATATTCAAAACAAGACAACAACTGATTCACAACTTATTGCAGCTTATAGCAATCAAATTAAGCACAATCAAATTATTACCAAAGGGGGTAATTCAAGAACAATATTATAACTTATATGATCAATAAATAGAAGACAAGAAATTGAAGAAGAAGAAAACAGAAATCATCAACCCAAAAAGAGCAGCACCAACCTGGGAAGGAAATCATATTGCATCAATATAAATTTGAAAAGGGCTGAAAAGTTTCTGCCTTTTCTTGCGTGGCTTATAAGAAGAAGACGAGGAAGAGGAAGCAGATTGGTGCTTTGGTGTTGCGGTATTGGGCTTAAGCTTAGCCATCACTTCTCCTTTTCTTTCAATTTTATCCTCTTTGAATTTTGATCTTTTCTATTCTTTTTTTTTTTTTTAATGCTTCTGTACTTCTGTAAAACTGTGAATTGTGAAAATGTCAAGTAGTTGTTGAAAGTCCATAGCATTATATTACAGTTGCTTTCCTTTTGCTCTTTTCACTAGTATCTCTGGACTTTGGGGTAAGATTTTTTATATTAAGCTATTCGTGTTTTGAAAATAATACATTCTATTGTTTTATTTCTATTTATAAAGTTTAAATTTTAAAAATGTGATTATAAATTCATGTCATATTATAGAAAATAATATATTTAATTGAGATCTTATTGGATATACTCTGTATCATGTAATTTTTTGTTTTACAGATTTAGATATAAAAGTGTTTTTTGTGTATTTAACACCGTAAAAGATCAAATAAGACAAAACATTAGAAACAGAGGGATTACTGTTTTAAGATTTTATAAGAGAAATCACCCCATGTTTTTAATTTTGTTGATTAGCCAAAAGTTAATACCATCTTTCTTTTAATTACCCATTCACCAACCTCAAGTGAATTTTATGTTAACAAATCTTAATCTATAATCTATAATCATTGAGCACAATCCTTTATATTATCTTTGACATTCCTTTGAATTTCAACGCAACATGCTTTATTTAGGTATGATGATAATGAGGTGACTTATTGCAAATTGAACTCCAAATCGAAAGAAAGTCAATCTTGACAGCAAAAAATAGGAGCATTGAGAATCGATCACACTTTTGTTGACCATCAATTGATTAAAAAACTTTTTACATTAAAAAACATCAAATCATTTTGAAGTATAAAGGTATAAATTTACAATAGAATATAACCGAAATCTACTTAAACATTTTCGATTTTAATCCCTCTATTAAACCTTGCCAATGGGGTATTTGGTTAACCGTGCAAGTGTTGATCTATCTATTACTACTATGCAGCTATCAACGAGACACATATTGGTTTAAGCCTTGTCGTTTCTCCCACGGTTGTATAAATTCTCCAAACATTTTTGTTCACAACTTTTGGTAAACCAAGAAAAAAAAAATCAAGTTTCGGCCACTAACTCACTAATTGATGAATGGCCTCAAAACATGCATGCCACAAATGTACATTGGCAAGAAAGAAAACAATAAATACTGACAGGTGATTGACTCAACTAACAAAAATACATATAAAATTGGATGTCAACTACCTTAGTTGATTAAAGTTTTAAATTATGACATATAAGATATAAGTTAAAATCCACTTAACCTACGACTCTCTTGGCATAAAGAAAACATACATACTACATCACCCTATATCTATCTATTAATCTATATGCAATATGACTATAGAAGTGGCATGGAGTCTACAACACTAGCTAGCTAGTCATTTTTGGGTGACAGGGGTTATATAAATTAACCTCAGTAAAAAAAGTAAAAAGCCACGTTGACACTTACCTTTATAAATAGCAACAATATTACTGAGAAATTCCAAATTCCAAAATGGAACCTTTATGTGTAATTAAAAACATTGAGCAGAGTGTAGAATTGGCCTACTTGCCTAACTTTTGACCTATAGATTTACTACGCATTCGGTTCTTTACTAGATACGAAGAAGTGATCATGATTTAGTTTAGCTGTGGTTGCTTTCGGTGCTTTTAAGGGATGTTTCCTAAGTCCTAACCAAAGTAAGGTTTTCATTTCATTAGTCCGAAACTTCAAGGATTCCACACATTCTTGAAAGTGCTCGCTTTTGATTTGTCGGCCATACAGCGTGATAATATTGGATTAATTTGGAAGTCTTGGAACCATATAATATAATGCAAATGTCGACATACTTGGGCAATTGAAGTCGAAATGAGTCAAGATAGGAGGCTTGGACTAAATGTAGGTATGGTGATTGGCTAATTACAAAGGCCTAACAACTTAGACTTGGTAGTGAGATTGTTAAAACCTTTCCTGATTCCTTATAGTAGAGACTAGAGAGCTACAGTGTAATTTTATAAATCCATAATCTACAAGTAATACTTAAGAGATTAAGAGATTATGAACATTAACATATATGCGGGTTTGACACAAGTAACTTACCTCATATATGTCTATGGTTTCCATTTAAGTAAAAGGCGGCTAAAGGTAGTGGTGGCCACGGGGCCGGTTTCGGGCTGGGCTTGGGGGCATAATTCGAACTGAATTGAACTGAATCACAAATTAAATCGAATCGAATCATGAACCGAATCACAAATTAAATCAAACCGAATCATGAACCGAATTAGTGAATCGAATTAAATTGAATTAACGAATCAAATCAAATTGAATTAACGAATCAAATCAAATTGATTCAAAGCGGAACGAATTTGGTATCGAATCAAAACGAATTCACGAATCGAATTGAATCGAATCGGAACGAACTACATAGAAACAAATTTATAAATTAGAATAAATAAACTATTTCGAATGTAATTAAATGTATATATTACACTCATAATGACATTTATTGTAAACTTATAAATAACATTAAATTTATATTTATTTTCTTGATAATTATGTATCATTAAACTAATTAAGCTTGTATAGTTGTATATTATTTACGTATTATGTATTATTTATTTATTATTAATTTATGTATTATCTATTTTTTATTTTCTTGATATTATTTTTTCTTGATATTATTTATGTATTATGTATTAATTTTAAATTTTTATTTATTTTCTTGATAATTACGTATTATTAAACAAAATAAACTAGTTAACCTATTATTAAACTAATTATGTATAATTAAACTAATTAACATAATTATCTAATTACATTACTTATAATCCATTATGATATTAATTTATTTTAATTAAATATATTTTGGGGGTGGGGGGAAAAGAAAGGGCTTGCACTTAATTTTGTAAATCAAAATTTAATTATATTAATTAAATATTGATTTACAAAATTAAGTTACATACGTATCCCAAAGGAATTAAAGCCCACGTAGTTTTGTTACATACCTCGAGGGGTGTCTAGCCTAGCGAGGGACAGTCCCTGAACCTCCTTCACCTGCTGCGTTGTCACTTAATTTGCTTGTATTCATCATCATCCAAGGATCGTCTTTATCGTTGTAGTCCTCCCTCAATCCTTGGGTCCTACGCACTGTCTGATCCCAATCTTTCTTACAGACGCATGTTTCTACGTTCTTCGGAGATAAGCAAGATATCTTCTCGTCTAGTACTCTTTTACTTGCACTAAAAGCAGATTCGGAAGTTACGCACTGTCTGATCCCAATCTTTCTTACAGACGCATGTTTCTACGTTCTTCGGAGATAAGCAAGATATCTTCTCGTCTAGTACTCTTTTACTTGCACTAAAAGCAGATTCGGAAGCAATAGGGAAGCGAAAATTTCAAGGATATCCTTTGCGATTCTCGCCAGAACTGGAAATTGTCGTTCGTGATCGCGCCACCACTTAATTTTTCATCGGTTTCATGGTGATAAGAAAAATATTCGTTAATGACATAAAGTGAAGAAGATGAAGAAGAAGCCGATATTTTTTTTTTAAATTCTACTAAGTGCTTGCATTAATCGCATACCGAAACTTCCATTAGATGATGATAAATGTTGGAAAGGTGCATAAATAGAAGCATAATAATCATACAAAATAGATAAAATATTTTTACCTAGAGTGTTATATACCTAGAGTGTTATAGTAAAATTCTAACACGTTTTCTAAATCCAAAGCCTTAATCCCGGGATCAAGAATAGCAGCGATACCATATATGAAGGGGAATTCACTAAAGTAAGCGTGCCACTTCCTTAGCATTCTAGTAAGTACATCACTAATTTGGGTGACACTAAAATGATCGCTAAGAGTGTTATCAACGTCAACACACTATAATATAACCAAATGAATGTTAGAGTCGTAAACATATGAGAAAATTTTGGTTGCATGGTTAAATACTGCTAAAATATCACGAACGAAAATAGCGGTAGTCCACTGAAAATCACTAATAAGTTCATCAAGAGTCACTCGGGTTTCATTATAAAGAATGGTCAAAACCTCACGATATTTAATGACATCACACAATAACCTATATGTTGAGTTTCAACGGGTTGGTGTATCGAGACACCATTGTCTCTTCTTAAGGCCTCTTTCCTTTTATAAGGTCATATACTTTCTTCTAACCGAGGCCGTAATCATAATCCATTTGATTACACTCCTAATGGGGTTAAGCATGTCGCTTAACTCAGCTAAACCTTCTTGAACCGAGAAGTTCATAATATGAGCACATCAACGTTCAACAATTTTAAGCTAAGTTTGGATATTTAATAATCTTTACATTTTGTATTTGCTGAAGCATTATCTAAGAAAAGGGAAAATGCTTTATCAAACAAGTAAAAGGTCTTAAGGCATTCTATTATCCTTAATTTAAGGTTGTAACCATCATATCTCTCCTCCATAGCCTCAAAGCATATTGTACGTTTTTTAATGTACCACTCATCTTCTATCCAATAGGTAGCTACACAAAGAAAAGGTTCACCAAAAGTAGAGGTCTATGTATCACTAGCAAGGCTAATACTACTGTTAAAAGTGCGAAATGTTTCTATTAAACTACTTTTATATTTGTAATAAGCAGTTTGGGTATGGCGTTTAAGTGTGTTCCTAGGGGCACATCTATAAGCGGGTTGTAAGGAGGTTCTAGTAAAATATTCAAAGTTCGGGCTCTCACCATGGCTAAATGGTAATTCGTCCGCTATTACAAAGTTAGCTAATTTATCAATCATCCTATCTCTATTATACATAAAAGGCATACCTCCTCCAAGCATAGAACCCATATACCCGTGTAGGTGTGTCAGACTTGACGATTCTACTGCGCTTGCGGATTCAACTGCTTCCAGGTTGATTTCATGTACTCCGGTCAAGTGACGGGATAATGTCCACGTCCCATAACCGGTCTTTCATGAATACAAAGCTATCGGCTTCTTCCCTTGTTGCTTGCATATCAACAAGTTTGAGAGTGAATTTCTTCACTATAAACTGACCCAACCCGACCCGAACTCAACCCGTTTATAAAGGGTTGGGTTGAAATGTTCAACACGGTTAATTAAATGGGTCAACCCAACCCAACCCGATTAATAAATAGGTTGGGTCGAGTTGAAATTTTCAACTCGATTTCAACTCGACCCGACCTGTTCATAATTGGGTTCGATTTTTATATATTGGTCGGGTTTAAGTAATGCGGGTCATAAACGCAAGTCACAATTACCACCAGCTAATCCTAATTTCTACTTTCTATTTGCATTCTGTTGTTCTACTTCTTCACTCTTAGTTTTCAATTTTTCATTTTTTCATTTCTTTGTGCCTTCTTCTTCACTTCTCTGTGTTCTTTATCTCTTCCTCATCTTTTCAGTGCTTTCTACCTCTTCTTAACATATTATCAAACTTTTCAATTTGGTTGTATTAGGACTATGTTAATATTTTAGATTTTTATTTTGCAATATATAATGATTAGAACTAGAAAAATTATAAATTCAAATGACTTTTACTTATTAAATAGGTTGGGTTGGGTCGACCCAAACTTATAGCGGGTTGCATTGGGTTGAAATTTTTAACCCATTTAATAAGTAGGTTGGGTTTGGGTTGACGTATTTTAACCCGAACCCAACCCAACCCATTGCCACCCCTAGATTTAGGTACTCCACCTTCACCATCATCTTCGCCTTCATTTCATATCAATTTAAGCCAAAAACTAACATTATCAGTTTATTAACTAACTAATTAATATCATCAATCTAATTAAACTAATCAACTTAATATAACATAATCAACTTTATAAAACGAATACTAATTATCAAGTTAAACATTATCAACTAATTAAACATCATCAACTATTTAAATATCATCAACTTAATATAACATAATCAACTAATCTAACATAAATAATCAATTTAACTTAAATATTATCAACTAATTAAACATCAACAACTTAATACAACATAATCAACTAATCTAACATAACTAATCAGTTTAACTTAAACATTATCAACTAATTTGTTTTTCATCAACTTAATATAACATAATCAACTTATCTAACATAGTTAATCAATTTAAACTAAATAAAATAATCTAATTAAACTAATCAAACAAAATTAATCATTTTACTTAAATCAATTTATTTAAACTAATTAAACTAATCAATTTACTTAAACTAACATCATCAACTTAATATAATATAATCAATTTAAATCAATTTAAACTAATCTAACTAAACTAATCAACTTAACTTAAATAAATTTACTTAAACTAATCTAAATAAATTAATCAATTTACTTAAATCAATTTAATTAAACTAATCTAACTAAATAAACTAATTAAACTAATCAATTTACTGAAACTAACATCATCAACTTAATATAACATAATCAATTTAAATCAATTTAAAATCATCAACTTAAACTAACATCATTAAGTTAATATAACATCATCAACTAATCTAACTAAACTAATTTATTTAACTAAATTAATCAATTTACTTAAACTAATTAAACTAATCTAAATTAATCAACTTATATATCATCATCAACCTAATGTGATTAATCTAACATCATCAACTAATTCAACATTATCAACATAATCTACTTGATTACCATAATCAATAATTAAACTATTTAAGATAATAAATTTAATTAAACTAATTAAACTAAATCTACTTAATTAGCATCATTAACATAACCTACATAATTAAATATCATCACTAATTAAACATAATTACATAATCAACATATCAACTTAATCTACATATTATCATCGACTAATCTAACATTATCAACTAATTAAATATTATAAACTTAATTAGTTTATCTAATTAAACTAACTAGTTTTTATATTAATATTAATTAATTAGAAGTTTAAGAGTTACCTTGACCAGTAGAAGGAGACGAACGCATCTCCGAAATTGGAGTTTGAGGAACTTGACCAGTAGCAGTAGGAGTACCGATAAGTTGTTCCTCCAAGTGTTGAGCATAATTTGCAGTAACTTCGTATGAGCTACTAACGCTGAGTCTACCTCTTGAAGCCATTTATTTTATAAAATGTCGTAGTAAACAGGTAAATTAAGAATAATAAATTAACTAATTAAGATAACTAATGAAGATTAAGAGAGTAATTAAGAAGAACATTAGTACTAATAAGTAAGTTAATTGTATTTAGTAGTAATTGAGAGATTGAGAGAATGAGAGTTTGAGAGTGAATTTGTGAGGAATGATAAACCGAATTCATCGGTTTATATAGTGGTGGCATCAACGGCTATATTAAAACCTATTTCAACGGCTATTTTGCATCGAATTTACCAGGCCGGGCCGGTTCGAATAGTGTGCCGAGTTGAATTTTTTCATGAACCGAATTGAATAGGGTCAGGGTTGAGAATTTTGGATTCGTATTCAGCCTACTAAAAAATCGGGCCGAACTGGGCTTAACCCGGTTCGTTGGTGGGCCGGGCCTGGGCTGAATCGACCCAGTGGCCTCCTCTAGCTAAAGGTACTTGGGATTTCGACAAGTTCTAAACCGTTTATGGCTTCCATTTATGCAAAAGGAAGCTATTCAAGCCACTTCGCTAGATTGTTATCAGTCGTTTGGTGGTGGGGTGGGGCTATAACAACTTACAATCACTTAACAAGAAATTGTGATAAATTGTAACAGGATAAGTCATGCTCTGTGTCGAAGTGACCTTTTAGATGCATAGTATGGGTTGACCGATCGTACTCCTAACCCCTAATACTAAAATAAGGTAGATTTGAAGATACCATGCCTATCTTGCTACTTGAAGTTGAAGTTGAAGGGGAATCCATCTTGTAACTTTGAGGTCACAAACTTGAGCCCCTTCGATTAGAGCGGTTTAAATGGATGGGGCCCGATCAAGGGCTCATTATCAACCCATATATAAAATAGTCTAATTAACTATGGGTTTAAATGGGTCGGTCTTATACATGGTCATGTTTTAATGAGTCTTTATCGGGTTAAGTCGGGTCAATAATTGGTCAATAGTTTTCAAGGTTTTTAAACACTATCAAGTAATGAATGCTTCACACTTACTTGCTAATGATTCACTGCCAAAAATTGGACACATTATCACCCTCAATACATATAAATATACTCTTTTTGGACAGATATGACCCGACCCGGCCTCATTTTGTATGTGACTCATCGCGGCCTTAACTCGACCAAATGCACAGCTATACCTTCCATTATAAAATTCTTTGGGAAAACAGATCCCTCAACATTCTCCCAACCCCCCAAGGAGCGGACAGTAATCTGGGGTGAAGGCCATGTCCAGACTCCAGAGTCCCATTTATGATAAGTTTCTTCACCAATGACGATGAGAATAGCAGATATGATTTAGTTCAGAAACATCTAGGAAAGTTAATAATCTATAAAGGACAAACTTGAAATAGAAGAGCACGCAATTGGTAGACCTGAAGATCAACGTAGAACTAATAGATAAGGTCCAAATCCAATCTGTGGCCCATAATGTAAATGGGCATTAAACTACGACACCTTTCCATATCCAAATATAGTCCTTCCAACCCCGGCCCCAATCATGTACCTATCACCTATACGTGTGTTTGTGTTTTATTTGAATTTTCAAACTTGCTTACACACTTGGATCTTTTATGTCATCCATCTGCCTCGTCTTTTTCAATTCATGCCTACTAATCCAAGCTTACTAGAATCTTTCAAATAATGGACAATAATGTAACCTGATTCCAAACTATCCAATTTTTTTTAAATGTCTAGATATTGTTAAGTACCACCAAATGGAAGGGGATAGAATTGACATTTCTATTATCACATATAACTCAGTTACCCCCAATCACTCAATTTTCCTATATTTCAAGTAATATTGCTCTTACCCAAAACAATACATCAACGCTACAGCCTTAGAATTCGAGGTGGCCGATCTCTAGGTTGCCCACACAGGTACGGTAACGAGTTGAGAAATATTAATTCCACTTAAACCGAATCATTTAAACTATCATGTTACACCTTTTATTGCTATGTCTTTGCTATTTTTGACTTTTTAGGGTTTCTAAAACATAACTTTAAATGTTTTTCTCTTCATCTTTATAACACAAAAATTATAAAAACTTAATATTTTAAAAATTTAGATTAATAAGATTCTATTTAAATGTATTATTAATAAGCCAGCCAATCCCGCTTATTTACAAGATTTTGATGGCTCCCTCGCCAAATGACTTGTCCTCTATAAAGAGTAGACCATTGGCCCACCTCCGATGATTCGATGAGCATCAATATTACCCGAGCACCTTTTTAGAAGGATGGTTTTTAAAAGATAATAAAAGTGAAGTCCATATACGTATTCAACATCATTTTAAGTTGTCAAATTAAATTTATTCATATGTCCTAAATTGTAGTGAAGTATCCCACTATACTTGAAAGCAATCAGTCAAGAAATATACTCGTATAAAAAAGTTGGTTTCTACGGATAAGTTTGATGATTCATGAAACACGCACCAAAATTAAATATATGAAACACCAAAGTTAGTATACCTCGTAGCTTTCATTCGCATCATCAACACAATTGAATCTCTCTAATGTGTACAAAGTATTTGTTTTCTTACACAATTCTACATATTCTTTGAATAGTTATTGTGTTCAATTTAATTTACCAGTAGCAAAAAGGTTATACAATAATTTGACAATAGAATAACAGATGAAGGGACTGATCCATCCCGATCGATTCTGAGTGATCTTAGCGATCCTTAAAGATCATGCAAACTCAGTATCCTTTAAAAAAGTGAAAGTAGGACCGCTCATTCCAAATGATCCTATCCGATTTTGTCAATCCTACGCAGATCCAAAACAATCCTGCAGCCCTAACAATCATACGACCGGATCAAGGTTGTTATAACGACTACTGGACTAACGATAATGCAATAATTAATATAGACGAAATTTGATCTCGAGTTTTTTATACCACTCTCCAAGATTTTAATCAACTAAACTAGTTGACATCTACACTAAATAGAGTACTTAATTACACTGTTAACTAGTCAGACATTAATATGTACAAAATGCTAATATATGTTGTACCGTTACGATGCATTGAGGTTGCTTCAATTAGACTTTTGATCCTACAAAAGCAAAAAGTGTATGACACTTAAATTGAAATAACAAAAAAGTCCAAATAGAATAGGATCATATATATATATATATATATATATATATATATATATATATATATATATAAAATAAGAAAGGTTCTTAAAATGAGAAAGATGAGAAGACAACTTGACTCTTCATCTTTTAAATCCAATAGATGATATTTTACGTACATATAGTGACCCTTTTTTTAACTTATAGTGACTGAATAATTTTTTTTCACTTATAATGACTATTTTATTATTATAATGACCATTTTTATTGTTATTTACATAAAATTTCTAGCGTTGGATCTTACCATTTGAATGATTAATATCTCTTCTTATTCTTCTTATTTTAAGCACTTTTCTCATTAAATTTTAAGGCCATGTTCCGTCAAACACCTTACGTATGCTCAGAGTCACCTACGTTGCTTCGGAGCTTAAATATATAGTTACCACAGATCTTTACAAATTTACATGCAATGCATGCGTGAAGTTTTAAATACTCGTTAGCAAAAAAATTAAATAGTTAGAAGTTTACATCATCCTTTTTTAACAGGAGGTTATACTTTTTGAAATTTTAATACATATTTCCCTTATTTTTTTCTACTTTAATGGATGTGTCCTTTTATTTTCATCAATATTAGGATTTGATGATTAAATACGGTAATCGCTTCTTAATTTGAAGTCATTTTAAAAATGGGCTTATATAATAGTGATATATACATAGAGAGCACATTTAAATTTAGGATGTATTTATAAAACAATTTTATACCCTAAAATATACGTATTTCTAAATTAATACTAAGTCAAAAATTATATGGAACGTTTATATATATACCACACGGTTCTATGAATTGCAACATATAAGAAGGATGCCTTTAAGGAATCAAAAATTATAATTTATGTATGGTATAAATATATTAGGGATATTTTTATAATTTTATTTCTAGCTAGATCTGAGATCATATAAGCTTTTATATATTTTTATATTTGATATACCAATATGCATATTTAATGTAACTATATCTATATATGATATAGCAATATCTATAACTGAAATTTCAATATTGTGATATAATTTATATCAGCTACGATTTGGAAAAGGAATTAAGGGTTTATATCATTATCGTTTTTAGAAGCAACCTTTAATGTGGAAGGGAAAGAAAGAACAAGATTGAGAGGGAAAAAAATGATGATGAGGCTATGGAAAGGATTTATACAAAGAGATTGAGAGGTATCGAGATCTAGCGCTAAGTCACAATCCATGAAAGCATTGAATATTAAATGCTAGAAGGCGTAAGAGTCACTCCAAGATAAAATCTACATAAATATATTATTGACAAAAAGACATCTCCATAAACAAATTTAATGTATTTGCATAAACCATGGAACGAACCCCTCGATCCTTCGTCTTTCTTATAGAGACAGCATAGTCCCACTACAGAGCTGGATGTCACTTCTCCTCTCTGCCTCTCACAATTTATCCCCTCCAAAATCTTTTACTGTATAATTAATGTTAGATAATAATAATAATAATAATAATAATAATAATAATAACAACAATAATAATAATAATAATAATAATAACAACAAAAACAACATAGTTAGGTTGTTCTTTTGTGAAGATTCCGTCCCTGTTTAATAAAAATCAGTAAAAGTGACCCTCAATATAACAAAAGTTATCCTTTAATATAACATATATCAATTTTTATCAACTTTAAGGGATAATTTTTGTTATATTCAGGGATCACTTTGTGTCTTGTATGCATACATTACTTTGTGATATATAGAGAAAGAAACAGACCTGCACATATACTTATATATAGGCCGGAGTTTTTAGAGTTTGTACTATGCTATATTCTTTCATCCTATACTCTATTATCCATTATTTATCACTTGTCGTCAATTCAACTAACTGAATCAAAATTTTCTCCCTATATGTATATTCATTATTTTCATTGCGTATCAGTTGGTGAAATTTTCATTATTTTCAAATATGTATATTCCGTACTATATACCTTGGTATAGGCACCACACCACAATGGATCATGGTGTGATTTGTGATGTGTCAAAAGGGTTGGCGTGATTGACAATATCAAGGGGACAACCGGACAAGGGGGTCGACCCAAACACAATTACACAATATATACAAGCCGCCCGTGTAATGACGGGGCTCATGCATCTCCGCCTCCGGGGGTGGCTCCCTCACATGCTTATCTTTGAGAATATAAGAATGTGGCATGCATGGCTCATGGCCCAATGCATACTGATACACCCCCATGTCGTGCTTGTGCATAGCTCGGGTTCATGCTAGACTTGACCATTTAGTTCGTCAAGCCAGCACGGTGTGATTCAAAGACACTTCTTTCAATCCTAGTCCTAGTCTCTTGGAATCGACCTATAAATTAAAGCGTATAAACATTGCATTGTCATTGATGATTTTCCATGTAATTGTGTCGGTGGCTTAACTTTCTTGATTGCTTGAGGTACAGACCATAGCCGCACTAAGGTAGGGCCAACCTTTGGATACTAATCTACTACTACTTTCAGTATCGACAAGAGCAACTTATAGTTCCACAGATATTTTTTTAAAAAGACTTGAGGATTAGTTATTTCCTACTCTCCTCCGTTTAACAGCGAGTTATACCTACTGTTTACCTACAGACCAATAACCCCAATTAATCAATATTGTTTTTTTTTTTTTTTTAAAAAAAATATCTCCGTATGCCAACACATTTTTCTAAACCTCCTCATATATTAGTTGTTTCTTTTTTTTTTTTTTTTTTACTAATCAACACTTTTAGTTTGTTTAGTTTAGTTGATCAAATTTAATGTGAAGCATTGTATAAAGAGATTCATCAAGACAGGTGTCTCGTAAATAGTCCTCCCAAAAATGAGTGTCCTGTATGACTACTATCTTGCCACTATATGAATTATTGAATGACAATTAGTTTAATTAGTTAAAGTATTAGAATTTACGATTATTTTTCGAAATACGATTAAATATCATTTACTTGCCACTTGCTAATCTCTCAATGCACAAAAAAATTGAGTCTTCGTACCATCCGCCTCGGTCACGTAAGGACTAGACAACGTAATCAAAATTCAAAATAAATCTTCCCACTAATTATATCGTGTTTAGTAACTCTTGAAAGCCATAGCAAAATTTAAATTCAAACTCAGCGACGTCAACGTCCACTTCCCTTTTTATTCTGGTTCATTCTATAGAATTTCGAGCAGGTATAGACTGTTTATCGCATGCATACTCAGCCTATCGTTCATAATCCTAATCCACCAATTCCTGTACCCTTTTGTGGCTCAATGGCCCATAAAAAAGTCTTCTGGGTCTCGGAATTGAATGTGGTGTAAAGACTTTACAAGTAACAAATTAATCTTCGGATTCCATTTAATCAAATAAAAAGGAAACCACGCTCTGGCATTGGCGTATAGGCTGTCATCTAAAGATAATACTAAGAACCACTCATCTTTAATTTTAGTTTACATTAAATCTTATATACACACGGACGATTGAAATAATAAAAATTACCTCTTAAAGTTTTTGATTAATTCACTCTATAGGTCTTTTTTTTTAGGGCCAATGAAATCGAATGAAATTAAATTTACCATCAAATCATTACGGTGTTAATTTTAAGCAACATAAATTTCATCAACTAATTAATGGAGTAGTTTTCTTGGCAGAGATGATTATTACAAGTGGATTGATTATTATAAGAGTGGCACTAATACAATGAACAACCTTGCCCAAAAAAAGGGACCGTATGTGATACGTTTGCCTTAGGATATGTTGCATTCTCATTTGGGGTACCAAAAGTTGATGAGAACAACAAAGGTACAAAGGATGACGAAAAATCAGAACAAAGCTTATAAAGCTAAATCCAAATTAAACATTAGGGAGTACTCTTATTCTTTCACATCTTTGTCTACACTTTGCCAAACTTCTACACATGATTCAACCCAAACGGACATCTTTCGATTCACTTTCTAATCCACGCCAAATATAAGAATTATAGTATAGTGCTAAACTTGAAGTTGTTCCTCTTAAGTACGCCGGATTACGTGAAAGACTCGACGCGTAGAAATCCACCCCTGAGGCTTGTAGCTGTATGGCTCCGTTTTATTTGACTTATTTTATTTTTATTTTTTCGTAAAATAAACTTATGTAAAAAAAATTTCGTAAAAATTTATGTAATATATAAACTTATTTAGAATTCATTGTAGCAAAAATTTATGTTGATCGAATTTATTGTGTTAAAACTTAAGTTTTCTTAATTTATTTTATCCATTCAAATCCGACTTATCTAAAATTATTTGAAATTCAGTTAACATAACTTAAATCGAGGGGAAAAGTCAATGTAATGTAGAATCTATTTTATTTATTAAAATATTTTATCTAAATTTATTTAAATTTGTGAACTTATCTAAACTTAATGTGTTTGAAATAAATAAGTCAAATACTACTGCGTAGACCTTTACGTAGTTATATTGAGTGTAGCAATCATTATTTTGTATAATTGTATTAAATAAGTGAATAAAACCAACCCTAAGAGTTATATTTCTCATAAAATTTATTCATCTAGGGTTTTTCAGCAAAGGGTGTAGGTAGTGTGAGATAATATTGAATACCTCAATGGGCTCCGATACTCGCATGATGGAAACTTCGTCTAGGCTAAAAGGCTATGAGACGTAGAGGTGCTGATTGAGTTGAGTTACTCGAACTCAAATCGGTCAAAACTCGACTCAGTTGGACTCGGCTCGGGGAGTAAGTTGAGCAAATTAAAACATGTCTAGGTTAATAGGATATGAGATGTACATGTATTATATTAGTTGACAACAAATTTGATCAAACCCAAAGTACCAAATGATTGATATAAACGTCAGTTTTACATAATGCTGACTTTTATAATATCCAGGGGTTTGATTTGATTTTATTTGATTTTTCTTACAAAGCATATTACATATTAAAAAATGAGGGGTACGCAGGACAAAAAAAAGAAAAGAAAAGTGCCCGGCTACCTGTTAGTGGCATGAATGACATAGACGTGCAGAAGGTAAAGGTAATGTTAGGAGCATTAAAGAGAATAGATAGCCGCTAAGAGAAAATCCAAGTTGACAAGTCGTCTAATTTCGAAGGACAATTACATAGGGAGTACTACAATTACACTACAAAATCTTTAAGGAATACGGAGTAGTCTATAAATACTATGGTATGTGGTAGAATGCTAGTCGCCATCATCAATGCAGCTTTACAAAAACCTACCATTTTGGAGGTGTAAAAATGTAAAATGAATCTGGACTTAATCTTCCCTATCAAGGAGTCCGGTACAACCAACCTTATATAGCAAATTATGTATGACAAGGGTACCAAAATTTATACTACCTTCGGTTTTTAAAATATGTAACTTTTACTATTTTTGGATGCTTATTATTAGTTGCAACGTTATTATATTTTACCATTTTTAGTAAACTTTTGTATATAAAATACCAACATTACCCTTCATTAAATACTTAAATTTTGCATTGGAGTCCTTAAAAGCTATGAAATATCAACATTACCCTCCACTTTAGTAATACATATCTACTTTAAACATCATTTACAAATTTTACATTGGAGTCCGTAAAAGCTATGTTTGTTGCATCTAATAAAAAACGGAGGTAGTACTACATTACTATGGAGTACGGTATTGGGAATTATTTCCTATGATGTTCACCCTTTGACCTTATATATCCCAACAATTGTTATAGAGAAATTGGATATTTATAAATATTTTGGCATAGTACTCATACAATACCAATGGTTTTTTTTTTAAATTTTATAGTACCTCGTTTAATCTATTTGATTTTTATTGATTAATATTAAACTAGTATATGACATTGCCAATACACATGTAATTTTTAACTTTTATATATATATATATATATATATAGTATAGTATAGGATGTGATAGGATAGGATAGGAATGATATGATATGATAGGCTAGGAAGGAAAGATATAATATGATAAGATTAGGATATATACGATAGGATAGGATTAATTTTACTAACTAGAATTGATCTTTAATTATTAAAAGTTTAAAACTGATTTTTTGTAAACCCATATAAATATAATAGTGATTTTGATGATTGAGGTTGGTAAATTATACTTGTATTTTATAGTTTTTTATTTCTGTGAAACAAGTGATTACGAGTACTTATCGGGAAAAATGCTTACTGAATAGTTATTTTCAAAATGTGAATAAAACAAGGGATAAATTGAATACGAAAATAGAGTTGAGTCCACCCCTATTCATAACAATGAGAGCAATAAAATAAAGGCATACAGCTTGATTTCATATTAAAACGTAAAAAACATGCATTGTAACGATAAAGTTCCTATTTCAAGTTTAGAAGTAGGATTACTTACAATACGAAGCAAAGCATGCATTGTTTTAAAAGTTAAAAAGAAAAGGAAAGTGGGGTGCAACAAGTCAAAAATATCGTCGGCCAGCTTAAGCAGTAGCTACGGTTCAAACATTAGCAGTAAGCTTAAGCACTGACTATTGATGGAACTAATCCGTAGTTACTACTCTTAAATATTAACTTTAGACTTGGTCAAAACCCAACACAAGAATCCTTTTAATCTACTAGAAATAGTATAAGGTATTCACATGGTCTCCGTTGTCCAGTGTCCAGTGTCCAGTCTCCCGCCCTTGATTCTTGATTCTTGTTTCCTTATCAAAATGATAATTGTGAAACTTACGCGCTTATTACAAATAACAAGTACGGAGTATTAAAAAGGTGAAGGTGATGGGCCCCTGAATACCCCCCCACCCACTTCTCCCACTCTTCCCCCTTATTTCTCTCCATAATCCCCGATAAAACACGCCCCCCCCACCTCTCCTCTGTAACATCTGAAAACATTTGCCGACTCCTACTCTCTTTTCTTATTCTTCAGTATGGCGGAAGATTTGGATGACGGGGAGTTCTGGCTTCCCTCTCATTTTCTCACCGACGATGATATTCTCATGGATTTCAACTTCCCGGCTCTCAACTCCGGTTCCCTTTCTAGCTCTGATCTCGAGTTCACTTCCGGATGTACCGAGACTGAGAGTGATGAAGATGATATCCTACTCACTGGGTTAACTCGTTCCACCACTCCCTCTCACCATCTAGATTCTGAACGCCCTCTTCAGTCCTCCAAGGTCCACCTCCTCCCGATATTTTCTCCTCTTTCTTCTACTTTTTAGTTTTCCTTATTTTTTTTTGGATTACAGGGGGGTGTGCTGTCTACTTCACCGCAATCGACGCTGTGCGGATGCGTATGCAACCAGGGGTCAAGCCGGGAAAGCCCTAGCGGACCCATATCACCCCCGCTAAAGCCACCGCAAGACAAGTACGACAAAAACTTCAACGACGACGACACCACCACACAGAATGCTAATGCGACGTTGGATCTGCTGAATAAGGCGGCGGGAGAGGTTGCGAGATTCAAGATGAGGAATGAGAAGAAGACCGGAACTGGGTTCTTCGATTGCAGTCAAAAAGGAGTTCTCTACCCTACTCCTATTATCAAACCAGACCACCTTGCCCCTCCTCTCTATTTTCAACCCCAAACCCACCATTTTCCTGCAGTAAGTACACAGTAATTACTCTAACGTAATATTAATTATGATTTAACAACCGTTTTGGTTGCTAATTAGTTAGTTGTTGTGATGGTAATTACAGATGGTGTGGGCGCCGTCGAATGGGATGCAGTACAATCAACCCAAGCCGCCGCCGCAGCAGCAGAACAGAGTAACCAAGAATAATAATAATAGTAATAATAATATTAAGAAGAAGAACAACAGTAACAATGCGAATCGTCCTCTAGGGTTGCCGCCGTCTGCTTGGCCACCTCTGCAACACCAAGCCCCTGCCCAAACCCAGGCCCGTCATATGGCGGTTCAGCCTATGTTTGTTGGGGCGAAGAGGGAATGTAATGGTACTGGTGTCTTCTTGCCTCGTGTCACCACCCCTTCTCCTGAATCCCGCAAGAAATCTGGTACTTTTTGTTATTTTAATCAATTAACTAATTAGTTGATTTTGGTTTAGATCTACAATTAAATAATAAGTAAAAATTAGCGGCGGGAGGTTAGGTTAAGTATTGGTGTGGTTGGGCGAGTTGTTGTGCAGGTGGGTGGGTTTAGTATGGATTAGTAATAGTAGTACTATATTATAAATTATAATATTTCGACTAGTCGGAGTAATGGGGGTAGCCAGAGTAGTGGACCAATTAAATCTGATCTGTATGCGTGTGTGAGTGGTTGCAGATGGAAATACAACAAAGTCGTCAAAGAGTGGGAAAGCCTCACAATCACAACAGTCAAACCACAGACGAAACGCTGGTTCAACTACCTCAACCTCAACCACAGCAGCAGCAACAAAGTCGACAAGGATGAACCTTAATGAGATCAAGCTGCCTCAGGAATGGGTTTATTGAAATATTTCTTTTGAATAGTGGTAGATGATGACGACAGATAGACAAGTAATATAAAAGAAGACTAATAATCATAGTATTTGGAATAATTGCAGCTTTGGTGATCAGCTATTTCTGGCCCCCAATGACGCTTTAATAAAGAAAATACATACATATAGGAAGGAGTATGAAATACTTGCTATTAAGTTAAGCTTCGTGGGTATCCCATGGGGTTTGTCCGCATAATAAAATCAGGGGGGCCGTTGTTTATTAGTCCTCCGTAGTAATTATAATTGTAGTCGTAGTGTTGTAGTAGTACTGTAGTAGTAGTAGCAGTGATGGTGTATTAATCCATTGTGCTACAATTTTTTGGTTCTTTTGTTTGTGGATTTGGATTTGTATCGATATTGATGTTTAACCTTTCTGTGTAATCAATAACATATGCTACTAATATTGCACCTATTTCTAGTTTGTATTTCTCTTATGTTTGTTCGGGTTGTAGGGAGGTTATGTTGGCGTCAAGGGAGGATTCCATAATTGAAGGAGTTATGTTTTGGGGTGCTTAACCAACAACAGTTACTGGGCTTTGTTTTTAATCTACGGTTTTGGTTTAGAACAATTACAAGTGGGTTAGCAATTACGGAGTATAATTTGTGATAGGGGGTCAATTGTGGTGATGCAAGTGTAGTACAACTTTGTCTTCTTGGCTCGCAGAATCGATAGTGGTCCTGTTTTGCTGTCATTGTTTGATGCTTGTGCTGTATTTTTAACATACTACGTAGTACTCCCATTTGTTTTCTATTCAACTGTCAATACATCTTACTTTGGTAAGAAGGAAACCCTACAAGCACATCATTAGCGTCCAACCACTGATTTTAAGTTAAGAGCTTTATCATTGATCTTCCACTAGATTAATATTCCCTTATTAACATTATTATGATTTTATTTTTTTATTTTTTTGAAAAAAAAACCTGTAATGTTGTTGAAAATTATTATCGCAGCTTAGCTAAGATATCAGGGTAATTTTTTAAAAAAAAAAAAAGAAAAGAAAAAGAAAAAGTAAAGAAAACTCCCACAGGTTTACGAATGTAATCAATAGAGCAGCATTTGAAATATACGTGTCGCAGGCACAGCTGTTGGCCACTTGAATCTTTGCTTTATTTGATAAAATAGGGAAATCCTAAGGTGAATCTTGGAACTTGACTGGAAGGCACAATTCTCATGAACTTGGGCAGCTCAGTTTTTGATGGCGCGTGGTCCTCAAAGCATTTGACAGTTAGGTTTAGAGATCGTACCCCCCAAATTAACAAAATGTAGGTTAAGAAGGGTGTTGAACGTCAATCGCGCGTCTATGTTCAAAGTTAGTCCAAGATTCTCCCTTAATTTTTGGGCTAGTTGCTTAAGAAAGGTCCAAGTCAGTCCACTGTCAATGGAATTTTCGGCTATAACATGATGCTACCCTGTACTGTACTTGAGGACATGTTATTGTTGACGACCTCTTTTCTTCATTTTATACTTGTTTACTTATTACCAAGTCTTTCCATATAGTATTTTGTTTCGCCTGTTTTTCGCCAACATCAAAGAAATTTTCCATCCACTACTTGGCAACTTTTAAATATATACTGCACGTCTACACTATTATCTATAATAACAAAGCTTCCTTCAATTTATATGAAGCCCATGATTGTCAACACAGTACACCCCATAGCAATATGCCTATATAGCATAACATTTTACAACTTATCATATACATCATCATTTATTCCCTATTTAGATTTAATGGATGCAACCCCTCTATTTGGTTTTGGTTTTGGTTTTGGTTTGAGGCCATTGAATAGTTTTTAAAATGTATGCTTTTTCGATTCTCTTCTAGAAAACATCTCTAAGTGGTCACGTTGGTGAAGTAATTGTGATCGATTCATTGAATTAGATTATAATATTGAGTTACACAAATCATGCATCCACTGGGTATTCTCTTACAAGTTGTAACTTTAAGTAAGAATCTCAACTCTTTGACTTTTTACTCATTTAATATGCAGGTGTAGGGGTTGGGTTAAGGGCTCCTTGACATGTCATACTCCCATCATTGATCACTACGCAACTATTGCTGCTGCTAGACTTGTTCAAATGAGAAGACCCCTATTTAAAGCATTTAATTAGTCCATTTATAAAAGAGTCTAATAAATTATGGACTTAATTGTATCGGTCTTTTAAATTGTCGTGTTTTATTGGCTCTTCAATGAGTCATGTCGGGTGTCAGGTTACTAATGAATCAATAGTTTGCAAAACTTTTAAATACTATCATGTAATGAATTATTTTCATTTACTTGCTAATAATCCACTACTAAAAATTGAAGGTGATACAACCCATAAAGGTAAAATATCACCTCTATATATAAAAACTATACTCTATTTGGACGGGACGTCCAACTCGGCCCGTTTTGTATCTTTTTTTGTCCAATCCGACCTGACTCATTTTTCTTGTGACTCATTCTGACCCGACTTGACCCAATGTACAGATCTAGATATAGCTAAATGGTTAATAGTGCTAACCACTGCCGCTTTATGATTTGAGTATAATTTCGCCTCAGTGAGACAGTGAATGCGGCCAATTGCGGTCTATTCGTGACTCGAAGTGTGGTACACGTAAATTTGATTGTTAATGTTCCAATTTCTTCGATCATTTTATGTCTACGTACTGTACACCTTGAATGGGATATGCATAGGACGTAATCCCATTATATATTGTTTTCGCCTCATAGCGTCCACATTCCTGCATGTCAGAAAACGTCTCCTCATTTATATGGGCCCGAGATTAAAATTTTATGGAAAATTTACACTCCCTATCAAAATAATGGATATCTAATCACGGTTTTAAAAATATGACTTAAAACGCTTTCATCCTAAATTTCGTGACAAAAACTTATGAAAATTTATATTACAATGCATCAAATAAGATATCGCTTGAGCATATTATTTCTTATAACATGATAAGAATTTATGACCAAATTTTATAAATTTTAAATTGATTTTATAAAATAAAAATGAAGCAAATATATATAAACGTACGTAGGTAATATTATATTAGATAAAGATTTGATGTTACTTTATGTAAAATTGAATTCCTTGCCTTGGCCTATACAAAGTTCATAGTACTTTTTTTATAGAAAAAAGTTGTCATCTATGTATGATATTGGGGCCGGGTTTGATGACTTAATTTGGCTAAAATTGAGTTGGGTAATGCGTTGAGGTGGAAATTGGATTCAATAGGATATATGTGAATTGGAATATTGTTACAAGTAATGTATTTGAGGTTATTGTTGTCAACCCATCTCAAGTTAAGAAGTACTCCCTCAATCCCTAAAAGATTGCTTTAATTTGACTTTTACGGTTTTTAATATACGACTTTAATCTTTTTTATCTCCAAATTCGTAAGGCAAAAAATTTCTGAAAACTTGCTATTTTAAAAATTTACATTAAGATGCATCCAACAAGATCTCACTTGAATATATTATTTTTTTATAACATGATAAGAATTTGTGGTTAAACTTTTCAAACTTTGACTCCAAATAATGAATTGAGACAATCTTTTAGGAATGGAGGGAGAAATTAGACTACCACAAAAGCAAGAACAAGAGACTATATTGATATTTTGAGAATGACGAGATTAGGCCAGAGGCATGTGAACATGTGATGTACGGAGCAAAGAATTAGTTGCAAGTATCAGAAGTAGGATTACTCAGTAGTGGGAATGTGAGATGCTAAGTGGGTAAGGCAGGGAAGCGCAGTTGGGCTGCTGATAATTTACGGAGTAATTTGCATGCATTGACTGCCTCTTGTCAGTCCCATTTTCTCATTCCATTCCCACTCGCCCCCCTTCACTCGCTACGCGTTGTCCTTCACAACTACTGATTTTTCAAGTTGTTGTTTCTTTTGTAATATTATGCAAATTGCATTCAAATTCTACTACATGCATATGCACTTGTCTCTTATTATTTCATTTCAATATAATGGTGTATTTAAAAAAGCAATGTAACTAAATATCTAGCAATCTATAGATCTTACACGAATCCAGCCTTGTGTGGGGTACTTTACAATTTCTAACATTTGATTCTTCTAAATAAATTAACGGATGGGGTAATATCAATAATTTAGTCCATCAAAAAGCTTATTGGGGTACCTTTTTCTGTTCCTTTTCTACTTTTGGAGTAGCTTGTATTCATTAGTTAGATGTGTTAAAAAACGAGATTAGTTAACAGATTAGTCCATTGAAAAGCTTAGTATACAACATCGATCCTTTTAAAACAACACAAGACCCGGGATATAATCTCATCTACGTTATTTGTCAACTTATCACTTAAAACTCTATTTACACACACACAAAAAAAACATAGCCCCCATCTATATTATTTGTTGGCTTGCCACTTAAAACTTTACAGAAAAAAATCCTTTCAAAACTATTCCAATTTCAAGACTTGATATAGAATGTTGTCTTCTAAAGTTTTCTAAGCTCTCATACCTTTGTTATTCATATAAGTTATTACTTACTACAGAGTATTCATTAGAGTTGGGCAAAGGCCAAGTCGACATGCTATTATTAGGCATAAGATACGGCCTAAAGCATGTTATTATTTAATATTAACACATATTATTATTATTAGTATTATATTATTACTACTACAACTATTGTTATTATTATTTTTAATAGTATTATATTCCAATAAGATAATATAAATTATTTATTTATTTTTTTGATTTTATAATATAGTTTTTTTATTTTTTGTTTTAAAATTGGGCCAGACGAAAAATGACACGTCAGGTATGTGGGTCATGCCAAGCCATGAACCGAGTTTTAGAAAAAGGTATACAACACGACACTAACACAATTTGGCACAATATGACAAGAGCTTAGACACGAGTTGATACAGTATAGTACAAGGCCCACCCCTGTATTCATTTACCTTCACTTTATTAAAGTTTTACTTACATTTGGTATGTTCTTCCTAATTGGTCAATTATCTGTCCTTAATTGTCCTCCAGAACTTCATAACATGCAATGGAACCTATTGGTCTATTCTATTTCAAAAGTATCCAAAAGATGCGCTAGTGGACCCTTTTCCTCTTCTCTATAGAGCTACAGTGACCCAGACCACATTTTCAGAATTTGTTATAGATCCATTGAGGTGAGGTGAGGTGTGGTCTGCTATATAAGTTTCATCCAGACAATAACAGACTTTAGTTTTTGGTTACAATCAAACCTGAAAAAAATAAGACCTTAACCCCAACCAATATCCCCTCAAATGCCCTGTTTATTTGGAAAAGGAGAAACAGTAGGCTATTCTCTTATCTATTTCCTCAAAAAAGCAACAACATGGGCAGCTTCCGAATGGTTTGTTTACCCAGAAAACCACTACGAAGCCCTCAAACACAGTTTCATCAACCTGGTCTCAACCCCTTCCCCATAAATTCAAGGTCAACACTGCTGCTTCTTTTTGCATTAAAAGAACCATGCTGGTCTAGCATGCATCCTACTTTTGTGCACATTTTGCAGAGCTTGCAGCAATACTTACGGCACTCCTATGGATCCAGCAGAACATCTAGACAAATGTCGTAGTGGCTTCTGACTGTACCTCATCTATTGAAGAAATCACAAACTCTGAACAATTTAAGCATCCTTAGGCCGGCTTAATAGATGGCTGATTTTCTCACAGATGTTAGTCACGTTATTACACTAACTGATGAGTTTTATTAATTATAGGTGTTCGACGAATTCTTATATGAAGTATTAAGTATCATCAAAACCGCCATCTTATGCCCGTGATCTGACGAGGCCTCCCAGGCCAGTCATCCTTGCACTAGCTAATTACCGGAACCAAGAGGGTTCTTTTTGGTTTCCCAAATGCCCACTCATAATCAGTGCCATAGATGATACGGGTAGTGATGGCGGCCATGGGGCCGGTCCGGGCTGGGAGGGGAAGGACCAGGACCAGGACCAGGACCAGACCGGTCTAGGGGGCGGGCCGGTCCGGGTTGGGGTTGGGGTCGGAAAATGAGATTCATAATCGAACCGAATTCACGAATCAAATCGAATTCACGTATTGAATCGAATTCACGAACCAAATCGAAACGAAATCAAACTAAATTTTACATAATGGCATTTAGAAATTAGAAGAAATGAATATTTCGAAAGTAATTAAACGTATATTCACGAATCACATAATGACATTCGTTGTAAACTTTTATATTCGACTAATCACGTTCATTTTTCATTTCTTTTGTCAATATTTTTCATTTTCACTACATATTTACATAATTACATATAGTACATATAATCACAAAAAGATATAATCATATTCGATTCATATAAACTAAATTATATTCAATTAAACTAACATCCATTGATTCATATAACTAAACTATATTAAACTAAACTTATATTATTTATATAAACTAAACTATATTCAAATAAACTAATATTTATTGATTTATATAATGAATAAACTAAATTATATTCAACTAAACTAACATTCATTGATTTTTATAAACCAAACTATGTTCAGCTAAATTTAGTTTAAACTAACATTTATATAAATAACTAAGATTCAATTAAACTAAGATCCAACTAAACTAAAATTTATTAATTTATCTAAATTAAACTATATTCAACTAAACTAACATTCATGTAAACTAAATTATGTTCAACTAACTATATTAAACTAAACTATAACCTAATTCATATAAACTAAACTATATTCAATGAAACTAACATTCATTGATTCATATAAACTAAACTATGTACAATTCAACTAAACTAACATTTATTGATTCATATAAACTAAATTATATTCAGCTAAATTAATATTTATGTAAACTAAACTATATTTAACTAAATTAACATTCATTAATGTATATAAATTAAACTATAATCAACTAAATTAATATTCATTGATTCATATAAACTAAACTATACTAAATTGACATTCATTGATTCATATAAACTATATTCAACTAAACTAACATTTATATAAACTAAACTATACTCAATTAAACTAACATTCATATAACTAAATTAATATTCATTGAGTCATATAAACTAAACTAAATGTAACTAAACTAACATTATTGATTCATAGGAATTAAACTAAAGTATATTCAAATAAACTAACATTCATATAAATTAAACTATATGCAAATCAACTAATATTTGTATAAATTAATTTATATTCAACTAAATTAACATTAATATAAACTAAAATGCATTTAAATAAACTAAATTTTACAAAACTAGAAGATTTAGGCAAGCCAAATAGGCCGGGTCAAATTTTTTTTGAACCGAATTGAATAGGGTTAGGGTTGGGGAATTCGGATTCGAATTCGACCCTTATTTTTAACGGGCCAAACCGGCCCAGTGGCCACCTCTAGATACGGGGGATTCATTTCAAGTTTGATCAATCGCCTTCAACGAAGTGCACAAGACATACGTGATGCTTTTATGATGCATGTATGGTTGTTAGAAAGGCTGTTCCACAATAAATACACAGTGAAGGAGCTTGAAAGGATGTCTCCAACTTCACAATAGTACAGAGTATAATTCTCGTCATCAAACAAGGCGGTCAAATAATATTAATAGATACTATGATTATTTATTTAGTCAATATGTATAGCCCCACGCTCCAGTGATATGCTTTTATTTTATTAACTAGTCATGTAATGGCATATCATAACTCTAACAGGGATACTTGACATGCATTAAAGCATGATGCTCTAACATGGTACTAGCCATGCCGGTTACTTGTAGTGGGACTGGTTCTGGTGCTGATGTTGATGCTGTTGTGGCTGGTGCTGGTGCTGATGCTGTTGTGGCTGGTGCTGGTGTTGATGCTGTTGTGACAGGTGCTGGTTCTGCTTAGGAATAGTGATGGTGAGCACTCCGTTATCCACACAGCTCCTCAAATGTTCAGGCTTCGAATTGGGAGGCAACATAAACTTACTCACAAACTCCCCGTAACCGCGCTCCATATGATGATAGTTCTCTTTGTTTTCCTCCTTATCATGCTTAGATTTGGCGCTTACGTGAAGCATCTTCCCATCATTGTCTACTTTCACCATCACATCCTCTTTTCTCACCCACGGAAGCTCGGCCGTGAAGTGATGAGCTTCCGGGGTCTCCTTGTACTCAATCTTATTCCGAGGCACCAGTCCCCTCATTTCCGGTAGAAATGGCCTTCGCGGGGCCATAAGAAGCGGTGCTCGGAAGGATGGCAAATCGAAGGGAAAATCATCCCAAAAGTAAAGGGAAAATGGGTCGAACATTTCTGGAGGTCGCCCACAGAAGCACTGATTATATGGCCTCATCGATTGCATTGAAATTTTTGGAAGCTTTGATATCAGATTTTGATATTGAGTTAAATTTGCATGCAAGTTGGCTTAGCTTGCTCAATTCAGGACAAATAGGGTTACAGAGGTATAAATAGGGAGATTACTGATGAGAAATTGGCTTACAAGAATCAAGTTTTGTATGCGATTTGCAAGTTGTGATGGATAGGTAAGGTTCTTGGCGTGGAACCTACCAGCACCTTCTAAGGAATTTACTTTTTGGGTGTATGCTAAGTTTACCATGAAATAATGTGGTTATTAAAAAAATATACAAGGGAATAATTTCTCCAAAAGAAAGTATAAAGGTAGAGCACCATATTATTTTGAGAATTTAAATCCAAAGTGAATCAAATTGGAACTCAATAGAAGTTCGATGATATGATTCTCACAATCACTACCACATAATTAGGCGTTAAAACCGTGAGTTCCTTTAGAGTAAATTATTCACTATATATCAAATAATTATTGGATATTGTATTAAAATAAATAAGATAGATAAGGAAATACCCAATTATTAGATCCTATTGACATATTGTTTTCATAGACAAGGTATTTTCTCACGAGAAATCTAAAATCGATCAACCCAATTAAGCTACATAAGATCTTATATGCATATGGAATACAATAAGGTTATTGTGAGGGATAACTTTTATTATATTAACGAGTAACTTTTATAGGGATATAATAATCTTATTGTATCTTATATGCATGGAAGATCTTTTTATATAAATATTTAGAAATGTTAAAAAATTCATTGTCTACGTACACTCAACAGGTATCGGATTCTCTTTATTAATTAAAGGTACATTTAATCTCGAAGTAGTGCCATTTTGGTTGTGCAGCATCAAGTTCACTGAATGGGTGAGGTGTGGGTTGTTAACTTATGTTCTAAATCAAATGTAACAAGCATGAGGCAGGCATAGAGGTTTGACATTGTTTGCTATCAATCATGGTTGGGGTTTCAGGATTAATATTATTACAAGTTGGATTAAAATATGCATAATCATCAATTGGAGTAGAAATTGGTGTTACATACGAAGTATTTCAGATATGTTATTTTAGTAAAAAAAAAAAAATGATTGATATATAGTTTATGCATGTAAATTGTCATTGAGTAAAAAAAACCCTAGTAAATTGAAGAGGATGTACCCACCATTTTATTTGTGATAAGCTGTTATGAGATCCTACAACATTCTGTGTAATGCTAAGGCAATCCTGTATGAGTGGTTCTGATGACTTGTCAGTCTGCAATGTTCATCAACGTAAATTGATTATTCAATCGAGAGTTATAGTGCGACTCTTATTATCACTAAGACACTAATTCGCAGTTTTCCACAAGTTTGGTCTTATGATCACTAATTCGACTAATAAGAAAAAGCGAAACAAACATAGCCAATCATTGTAAAAATGCATTACATTTTGGAATGCCCAATTCCAAAATCCGATGACGACCACTCATCAGGTTTCAAACAAAGCCCACTTCCAAAAATCAAATACCCAACAGTATGTCCAACTACGGCTGCTGTGAAAACACCTCCATTGTAAGACATCACAGCCAGTATAATCATATAGGCCCCAGCTCGGACAGCCCGCATTCCGGTTCGAAAAAAGCAGGCTGCGACACGATTAGGGCCGGGCTTAGTAATCCGGCAATAGGAGAGACATTCCACTAAAATGGCTAGGCAGAAGACAAACAATACAGCCACCACGTACATAGTGGTGCATGAACCGGGCCAGCCAGGGAACAGAATCTGATGTGCTTTGCCCCAATAGAATGCTGTGTGGAACGCCATTTTGTGGGTATCAGCAACAGTTGCAGGTGATGGAGACAGGGATGAGGACAGTGTAGATTGCGGTAGTGGTGAATGGTGAAGAAGGGATACTGCATTGTAGTTTAGCAGTAGCATCAATATTGCCTCTGATAACGAGGTCGGGGATTTATATGATGGAAGGAAAGACACTCTCACTTGACATTAGATGGATTCTATGTACAAGTATTACGTTGATTTCTCTTTATTGTATATAGTTTCAACTTTTAATATAATGAACTGCTGTTAAGTATAGTACACCTTATTTCATAAGAAAAGGATTGATCCTACTACAAGAAAAAGGAAATGCAGTCAATAACATATTCTTAATTGCTAAGTCAGCAAAAATATATCTTTTTGTATCATTATAATCTGACTGATAAATACAAATTAGTAATTTCAAACAAATCCTTAATCTAGTAATCCTAAAAACCACTCCACATGAAGTATCACAAATGATTACCAATCATAATTAACACTTCTTTGGAACCTTTACATATTATCCTTTTATGTCTTTCTTCTTTCAATTAACATACCGCTTATAAAGAAAGCAAAGAGTGAAATCTTGAAATGAAAGACAGTTGAAAATGTACCCAACACGAAGGAGCCATTTCAACGGGAAGATTACTATCTTAAGCCTGGCCGAGTGTGAGATGTGCTTTTTCACGAGGAAATGAGCTGCCAAGGATCTATTAGAAAAATAAAGTAGGGTTGTCATGTCAGATAAAGGAAAAGTGTGCTATCTCTAGATTACAAGCAACCTATATGCCATTTTATATTGATTAAGATAGACATCCTGTTCATATTATAACTTTGTTCACATCATGCTGACAATAGAGCAACAGGTATAAACTAATTGGAGGAGCCAACAAATACTAAAAAGGTTTTCCAGCTTCTTCCATCAGCTTCTTCACTCTTGTTAGCTTCTCTATCTGCGTCAGAACCTGTAATATATAACATCTACATGAGGTTAACACCTACACCGAGCATTGCTCGCTCAAGTTTACTTTAGAGCTGATCATAATCTGCATTGTCTCGGTTTTATCAGGTTTGGGCAAAGTTTTTCAGCACGATGCCTCAGGCCAATTACATGATCAGCTCTATCCAAGTAAATGAAACCAATTCTTATAATGCACAAGTAAATGAGAAACTATTCACTGAAACGGGACTAGAATTACTGGATATACAAGCACATGAGATTTGTAGGGGGGGGGGGGGGGGTGTTGAGATTTTCTCTACCTCCAGCGCCATGTCTTCAGCCGTAACTTGTTCAAATTCATCATAAGCAAGTTTGGTAGCCACAGCTGCAAAGGTTATAAAAACTATTAGAAAGGGAAATAGAAAAACAAAAAGTTTCAGTGCACAATTTACTGTACAGCATAAGAACAGAGAGTACATTGAAGTGAGACAGTAGCATCTGCTGTTGCATATCCACCTCTGTTCTCTTCATAAAGCAGCATCAATTGATCCAACGCCTAACAAAAATATATGGGTGATAATAAATTGGAAAATATGGTTGTTAGAAATCTAACATATGCCTGAAAGTACTACCCTTAAAAATCAAGAAATGGAAGAATCAAACCTCAGAGAAGGAATCTGGAGTAGATTGTTCAACAGTTCCTACAGATTCCATTGCTATCATGTCTAAAGGAACTTCTATCCATATTGAAATTCCATGTCGTAGAAGTGCCCTTCACAATTATCCAGAAAAACAGTTAACAAATCCGAATGACGATAATTGCAAAGACAACCATAACAAATATCCTTACAAATTAGTCACACTCTGTACTGCACCATTTCCAGCATTGACTACCAGACGGCCCAATGACGATAGTTGCTTCAACACTTCAGTCTGCGAGAAACACTCCCAACTTTTAGCATTTATGATGTCATAACTGAACAACTTAAGAAACATTAACCACTGACAATCAAAATCCCACTTAACAAGAGTGAAAACGTGATAATCACAGCCACTACTAGAAGGAACAGATGGGTTGACTGTGCATTCAGTATAGCAACTTGACAATAGGCCAGGTGAACAAGATGAGAAAGGTTGGACTACATTCAGGTCCACAACCATTGGGCATAAACTGACTGGATATCAAAGCTCTTGATTGGGGATTGTTCAGTACGAGATGCTACCAGATAACAGTTCAAAGTTCATATTGAACCAGAAAATTTAGAAGGATCTTCAAGAGATGCTCATCATCTTCTTCAAAGCTATCTTATGTAATGTGCAACTGCCCAGAAGCAATAACAACTACTGATAGTAATATTCTATCCAAAAATGGACGTGATGCTCACTGTTTACCAGTGCTAAATTATATATGATTGAACAGATCGTTGAGTGGAATTCCGATACTCTAATATTAATGTGGTAAAGGAACAAATGAATGGATGTTTACAGACAACGATAAAGAAACACTTAGGAATGATGGAAGTAAAGGTTCTTTCAATCATGGACAAAGGTTAAGTAGGTTTAGATTGGGAGGCTTACTTCTGCTCTGACTTAAGGTGTGTTTGTGCTTAAACATGTTGTGATTTTTCTTAAATTATTTGCAAATACACGATTCCAAATGCTATTATTAGGTTTTACCTTTTCTATATTTTTCCTTTCCATTGGTACTATAAGGTTCATACTCTGATCTTAAAAGCATATTACAGATAAGGGATCTAGTTGGATCAACCAACCGCAATAGAGTTCCCTTCACGCTTTGTACTAGATGTAGTTGGAGCGTAAAAAACCAACCATCTCATATGATTATTCCTTAGAAAAATGATTTTGACAATTCTTAAAGAACACAGCTAAAGAGATAGTCCAAAATTTTTCAGAGGTCAAATGTATTTTTGAGGATTTGGTATGCTCGGCAAGGGATCTCTTCAAGCTCTACAAACTCAAAGCTGACACTCTGCATTTTAAGAAGGTTTCTTAATATGGGACCAAAAAGACGAGAAATGTGAATCCATAATACATCATCTATAGAAACATGTTGAAAATCCTATTCTTAACCACCACATAAGTATTCACAAGCTGCTGATGAAAAGCTACCTCTGATTCACAGAAACCATCTTTATCCCTCTCTCTGAAAGATTTGCCAGAAGAATCCTCGCCAGCAGCCTCCTCGACTAAACTATCACTGAAAAAGCGGCCATCAAAGCCAAAATAAGAAACTGTTATGTGCATTCAATTTGCAAATGATCAACAGGTCATAGAGGATAAAGAAAAAGAGATACCTATCAAAGTAATAATATCGCAATTCATCTGCAATAAGCTTGCCTATTTTGAGCTTCAACGCACTGTTCATACCTAAGCATAGAAGAGTTTATAACAAAAAACATAAAGATCCACATATCGGAATTCTGATTGAGCGTACAGCATGCCATTAATTCAGGAGAAAATGAGGCCTACCTACGAGAAATATTGATGTTCCTTTGAGATCTGTGCATACATCTGTTGCCTTCTTCTAAAGTAAAACTGAAATAGTTAACAATAAGAGCAGGAAATCACAAGCTAAATTATTTTTCTACATTCTAAGGAACGAACAAGTATAAAGAGAAAAGAATGGAAAATTTACACATAATCATTTAGGATATATTTCCCACCTTAAAAGAGTCACATAGTTACACACATCAAATCATCTAGTTTTTTTCAGGCTACTAATTGTGGTGATAATGCTTGAACTTTTTTCATCAAGACAACTTAGAAATTACGGAGTAATGCTTTTCAAGGAGAGGTTAGATGCATCCCAATACATCTAAACTACGCCAAACTGCCAGAGAACCCAGAGTCAAAGACATCACTTATTTGTTTCAGAAAAGACGCCAACATAGACGTGCTCTAGGCCGGAACAAACCTTACCTAGCAAAATACACATCCAAGTAATCATATCCTGAGAATGATGATTTCTCACTTAGTTCATGTTGCAAAATCCACAACTATTGATGCTAAGCAAATTAAGGCATGATATTTACGCTTCTTTCACAGAATTTCAGGATACCCTTATACTTTTGCAAAAACCATAGAAATTCTATAACTCTACATATCTGATTCAGTTCATCATATATCCCTAAAATTTAAAATCAAGAACAGTGCACGGAAAAATGAAGGTTAACATCAATATAAATTCACATAAACTAACAACAAAAACTTTTAGATGAAGGGTAACACGAATCAAATGCTTAGAAGTTTAACTACAATACCCCCATTAAACTAATAAATATACATCTTTGAAGATTCTGTGGACGGTTTTCAAAGTCTTGGGGTATATAGTGTACAAGACGTGGATAATTAAGAAGAATTACAGCATAATCAAGATATTAGAGAAAGAGAGCACCTTTAATGCAAGAGATGCATCAACATTAACAGATTCTGTTTCCAAATTCCCTGAAAAATAAATTCAACAACGCATCAAAAACTTAGCATGCAGAGGAAAGAAAATTCCTTGATACAATTGAGTTGAAACCCAGTTCAGAATTGGATCCAACCGGTGGCAGTAGCTTCGTCGGCGAGTGAGCGAGTGGTGGTGAGTTGCTTCCGCCATTTTTGGGAAAAACTCGGAGCTCTGAAATGAGAAGAAGAATAATAAGAAATAGGAGAATAAAGAGAGGAAATGGGTTTGGGAGGATGAGGGTTTTGAGGTCTCCAGCATATGCATTGGATAGCTGGGCGTATGCTTATCTCCATTGTCCAAGGACTCTCTTGAAGTTGAAAGTTGAAACGGTTGATTAGAATTTTCTTTATTTATACTCCTCTAATTTCTGTATATCTATTTTATTTATAAAGTTAAAAGTTTAAAAAATTTAACTCTCACTATCCCCTTATTTATTTACTTAAAACTTTCCATTTTGAATTATCTTGTCGAAGATTTTCTATTATATTAAAAAAATAGATTTTTATACTCAAAGAAAAAAAAGAGAATAGAAAGAATAACATCTATATCATCCAAAGTATGGATGTCTTGACTCTTGAGTGCTGGATGGATATTGTATTGGAGGGCATTTGTATTTCACAACAATATTCAACATTAATCGAGCTATAGCCAACAAGAACTGAACGGTAATTTAGCATGGGAATGCGCTCCTAGCTATGTGTAGTCATATTTGCCAATTTTGTTAGTTGTGACTCATGCTATTGTAACTTGAAAGGGTAATTTATGAATATCCAATCACTGTACAACTTGAGAATACTTCCCTCTATTTCTCTCAACACATCCATTGTCCACGCGAAAAGTCTTACTGCCTTACACAATGGTCTTAAGTTTATCAGAGGAGCCTGCAAATCTACAGCATGCCGCCAATTATAGCAATCTTCTTGCTATAATTAAAACTAAACAGTATTTTTTTAAAAGGTAAATAAACAATAATAGTATATGTCCGTGCTAATACAGTAAATTAGCACCCAAAAATTCACAAAAGTAAAACATAGATAAAATTATCCCAAAAATAGAGAAGAATGAAGAAACAAAGACAACCAGAAAAACAAAGAAATGTAGATAAAATTATGGGTTTATCCATATTAATATTGTTAAAAATATTAAATAAATAAAATATATATAAATGGTAAAAATGAGAAGAAGAGGTTGAAGACTTGTGAATGAAACTATTGATGAGATTATAAAAGGTTTAGTATGGGTAATTTTAGATTTTCTTGTTTTTTCCAATTATTGAAATTTATCCTCTTTATTTTTAAATTATTTTATGTTAATTGTGGGTTGTTGGTTGTGTTTGAAGATCTTTAAAATAATCTTTCCTTTTTTTTAAAAAAAAAACTTAAGCAATGTGATTTTAAATTTTGTTTACGCCAAACCTAGAATGAGGTAGTTACCCGAACCTAATTAGTTAATTTTAAAAAAAATATTTACCCAAAACGACAAACCTCTGTTTGGCTTTTAGGTCTCATATTTATTGTGTCTCTAAACTAGTAATATAAGATTTTCCCAAAAGGGAGGAAGAAATATTATTCACTTAAAAACAAAGGCTACAAGTTACAACTTACAACGACTGTTACATACAATTGCCTCGGATGTAAATTTCCAAAGACTAGCTAATCAAACAAAATTGCGATTTATATGCCTACACAAGACAGGGAACCCCTAATATATACATAGCTGCGCCCATCACAAGAGGCAGATAAATTAGTACCTTTTGTCATGGAAACTAAACTGCGTAAAACTTCTTCCGCCTGATACACAAACAAATTTTCCAACTTAGAACGGGACAACAGTAGAAATGAAACAAAGTCAACAACTATTTGCCATTGAGTTTTCGCTATCATTAAAATCATAAGTATAGATCACATAACCATGCAAATAGATAATGAATCATACACGAAAAAACTAAGGATTAACTTTTAACAGACAAAATGTGTCTTACTCTATGGAGAGTAAGGGTAAAAAAGGACAATAAGTTTCAGAATAACAGAACTCGTACATGCAAAAAAGGTTTAAACCGTATGGTTATGTTAAAAGAGGAGAGGTTGAAGTCCTCCAGGGTATATGAATTACCTTTATGTTCCACTAGGCTGAGTCTCAGCTCTAGGAGAATTTAACCCTGCATTAGCATTTGCTAAGGAGATAGGTGTCAGTGGAGGAGAAGCGATAGCCTTTTCATGAAGTTGAGAAGTCTCCAGAAGCTTGGTAACGTTTGCCTTTGTTCTATAATGACTTGAAGGTATGGAGAAACTTCTTGGAACATTCAACGGGGGAGTTGGCAAGGGAGATGCTGTATTGGAGGCAGCAGGGATATTTTTATGTTCTACTGAAATATCTGAGTTCTTCGACCCCAAAGGACCTGATAGACCACTCGAAGCAGAGGATGTAGTGGGTTTGCTGGATACAACACCCGGAGGCCTAGGAAGTTCATGCAGCTCACTTATCTTGGGCGGCGAAACAGATGGAGGAGAATGACGTGAGGATGTTTTAGGAGACAAAGGCTGAGGTAGCATAGGGCCAGAGGCTCGCAAGGGGGGGAGCTTTGAAGAAGAAATGGGGCCACTTGCAGAATAACCAGGTTTTCCTGGTCGGGTATTACTGCTTAAAGGACCAGAGAAAGATTGTCTTTTTAGTTTCTTATGATCAGATGTATCAACAGAGTAGCTCTGTTGAAATAAAAGTCCATCAGCCAAAGAAGGGGGCAGAGGTGTAGAGGCTTGTATTTCTTGGTTGGTTCTCTCATCAATTAATGGGTGTGCTTTATAAAAAGATAATGATTGATTATCCTCTTTTGAATCCCTCTTATTGATTTTGGAATCCAAAGGAGATGAATGCCAAATATTGTGGGTTGTAACGGATGTTGGCCTTGTACGAGGAGCTGAACTTGTTCTCGTAGAATTAGAACTCTTTGCATCAGAAGGGGTAGGCAATGCATAGGCATGAAACTTTTGTGTGAGGGATGGACGCATTTGCCTGGCTCTCTCAGCAGGGTCAAATTTTTTCTCTGGCATAATAGGTGCAGAATGGCTGTAGCTGCTTGCCCTAGGTTCACTTTCTAGCATTTGAGAATCTCCATGAACTTTCTCCAAACTGAACTGCAGCCAAACAGAATGGCTTCAAACTCCAGACTAAAATACAGCAATATCGAACAATGCATCAGCTTATAAATTTGGAAAATGAAAAATATAAATCAAGAGATACCTCTGCACTGTCAACGGTTGAGGATTTCAGAAAAAATTGGTCTTCCTGATCCAGCTGAAACAAGACCAAAATAATCATCAAAATTTTTCACGAACAAGTCGTGAACCTTTTTTTACAATGCAGTGAAAAAGAAACTAATCCAGAAAATTTGGTAAAGCAACCACATCGGGATAGACTGGTAGAGTTTAGGGGTAAACTACAAATAT
The DNA here is from genome assembly GCA_026401315.1 of Dysphania ambrosioides. Taxonomy (NCBI): domain Eukaryota; kingdom Viridiplantae; phylum Streptophyta; class Magnoliopsida; order Caryophyllales; family Amaranthaceae; genus Dysphania; species Dysphania ambrosioides. Next base: position 8,194,079 of record CM048658.1, on the reverse strand, counting down.
AAAAAAGGCGCAAACCACTAGGCTTTATGTCTTCAACACACCATACACCACCAGAAATATCTTAATCAACCAGGCATTAAGACACCTCGAAGTAAAAAAAAAAACAGAATGAATTCCATCACAAACCATTACATGTGAAATACATAGCAGTAACTTCAATAAAATACATCATTATCTAATAACAATGCATCAGCTTATGAATTTGGAAAATGAAAAATATAAATCAAGAGATACCTCTGCATTGTCAACGGTTGAGGCTTTCGGAAATAATTGGTCTTCCTGATCCAGCTGAAACAAGACCAAAATAATCATCAAAATCTTTCACGAACAAGTCGTGAACCTTTTTTTACTATGCAGTGACAAAGAAACTAATCCAGAAAATTTGGTAAAACAACCACAACGGGATAGACTGGGTAGATTTTAGGGGTAAACTACAAATATATAAAAGATGCAAACCACTAGGCTTTATGTCTTCAACACACTATAAACCACCAGAAATATCGTAATCAACCAGGCATTCAGACACCACGAAGTAAAAAAAAAAAATAGAATGAATTCCATCACAAACCATTACATGTGAAAGACCTAGCAGTAACTTCAACAAAGAAGAAACTAGAGCAGCTAATCATGTAACATGTGAAATAAATTGATAGTAAAGATATAACTCAAGGAAGTACGAAAATACTGACTGCGTGGGTTTACAAAGGAATACATAAACGCAGACACAGCTCAATGGTAGACTACCACTTTGGCATGCACTAAAGCTTACAAAATAAATTCCCTGCTGTTAGATCAATAAGAAGTAACGATAACATTTCATCAGATGCTCACCTCCATTGAGTTCCTAGATGTTGCAGCAGCTTCAGCTCCCACCTTATGTGGCCGATAATCAAAGCTTAATTCCCCATTATCATTAGAATCATAATTGTTTTCTCCCTCATCCTCCTCATCACCTCCTTCATCAAGCCCACTTAGTTGGTAATCTATATGTTGCTTCTCAGTAACCAGCTTCACAAGTGGGTCAACTGCCTCAAGTGACTTGAGTCCCTTTCTGAAGAAGTTCAACTGTAACCCAAGCAAAAGAAATGCTTAAGTAGTAAGAAATCAGCAACAACAGCATTACAATTTCATAAAGTATGATAGTCCAATTCTCATAGAATAACCTGAGATGTATGATGACGAGCGGCTTGAGTTAAGAGACTCCGAGACTGCCCTTGCTTTAAAGACTTCAACCGGAAAACGTAAAGTGTAGCCTCATCTTCATATTCAGTATGAGCTTGTTGCAACTGCTCCAAAGAAAAACCCTCTCCTTTTCCACTTTTTGACCTTCCCTTTTCCCTATGTTGGGCCACCATGTATTCATATACGCTTCTGAAATGTACCAAATTAAAAAAAAAATTTAAAAATGAAACAAACTAATATGGGAAACATACATTAAGCAGCCAAGGTCTACATACCTTTTCTCATCACACTGTTGTTTCATCTCCTACATAAGCAGAAAAAAATACATACAGTCAATTATAAAGTACAGACTTCAGATACAAAAGAGTAATCAGTCAACTGACAAAGGTTGGCTCATTAGAAAACCAAAAACATCCATACTCACAAGAAGATTAGATGTAAAGCAACGACAATGAACATCATAAGTCAATATTCAAGAATCAAAGGGAAGACTGCTCAAGCAAAATATTTAGCGATGAGGCACATGACAATAATGGTTAGAAGGATCAAGATAGGCTTGTTAGAATTTCGAGCTCGAAACACAATAGGTAGTGTTTTGAAAGCGTGTAGGAAAGAGCAAGCGATAATGAATATCCAATAATGTGCTGCATACGAGGGCTTGATTATAAAATAACCAAATCGAGGATATGGATATGTAAGACTTACAACCTAATGGAGAACACTTGTCTAAATCGCTCGGAAACAACAATGTTAAGGAGCCGATCAGTCATGATTCTTATGATGCCCTGTGAACACATTTAATCTCAATGAACCAGTATTATGAGCACTTACCGAGCCTCCTACATCAAATTTCAAACTAATATAAATTTCTTGGTTTTCTTATATCCATGTATATGGGAAGTATATCCCACCATGCTACAATCAAATGGTTCACCCATCTTCTAATTCATGAACTTAAATCAAGTAAAGCCTTTACATTGCTCACTCTGAACTTCAATACACCCACAGGCAGTTCAGCTGGGTATTAAAAACCTCATCAGTCATCCTTATAATCACCTCATTGCAACAATGATATAAATTATTAATGGTGTTTGCATCAACAAGTAGAAACTTCTGAATAGGAAACTTGCCAACAAAATTACAAAACTAAGACAGATTCTTGAATCAAGCCCCGAGCACAAAGAAAGCATCAGATGTGCAAGCCCCCAAATGCATTTACAGGCCCAAACTACCTTACACATCATATCATTTTCCATTTACATAGTATGTATACCATTTTTTCAGCACCAGAACCCTTCAAATCCCTACAAACAAGCCCAAAACCGTAAGGGTTTGGAGGCATGGCTTTCAATATGTTACATTCTTAAGTTCATTTGAAACATCCCAAACTCCATGATGAAGCAGTCAGAAGACAAAGCTTACCTAAGAAGCAAGTAGCACTTTTCTAGATAGGAGATTGCAGAAATTTAGGCAATCTTTTTCAGCACTCCATGGCCTTTAGCCATCACCATTGTGAATTAATTGGCTAATCCCTCCTGGAAACCCAATCTGGAATGTATGAATTACTACATGGTTCTGTTGTACACTAAAGATTATTTCAACAAAAAAAGGTAGCAAATTATATCTCCCAGCCCTTTCCAAAACAGAATTTACTCTATTTCAGGCAACATTGGTCATCACTTCAATATCTAAACATACAACCTTCCAAATGGAGCAAATAGAACAACCAGTGTGATCCTGTATCGTATAAATCCACATACTTTGAAATGGATTGAAATCTCCAAGAAATCACCATAAAATTAATACGACAGCTATAAGAAGCAGAAACCAAGCAGTACATCACTGTTGCTCATTTAACACAAATTCAGATGTTAATGCTTGCATAAAGCAGAGTCAAACAAAAGTCCATGGAATTTCGGTGGAAGATTTGAATTGGTTCACACACAAAATGCAAATCAGGAAACAGCAACAGAACTTAGCTTATTTGCATAAGAAACAAAGGTATAAAGATCATGATGGAAAACCTGCACAGTCTGAAGTTCGTCAAGAAGAGAGTCTGATGGTTTTGTAATTGTCAAGAAAATATGGGAGCGCTGCAAATAATATAAACACAATTATCAGCAACTTGTTTAGAAAAAACAACTCTCCATTTTCAAGTACCTGTAACTATCACTCACATAATGGTCAACAAGTTTCTGAAGTTCGAATTGAACCTTTCCCAGCATCATGAAGACCTTTTCTGCAAAGATGTAACAAAAGAGCATTACCAACAAAATCTAGAAAACAAAACACCACGATAGTCAGTAGAACTCTAGTTCTAAAAAGTTGTGGAAGACCAGTTCTCATAGAAGAAACTCTAAAAGAATTCAAGATTTCCTATCACGCAAATTCTGTCCATTATATCCTCTAATATGTCTGGAAGAGCACATACAACTGTTGGTCAAAAAAGGAAGATATTCAAAAACATTCTCAGCGCATATAACATAGATAAGCTTACAATGTTCTCCCAATATCTCCTCTAATGCCTAAACTAACAACTTGATATATATTTCATCTTATATAGTTAAAATTGACAAGGTTGAAGCAAGATGAATATTGACTGACTGAGAACAACTTAAAAATTTAAGCAGTGACAAATCAAAAATAAATGCCTCAAGTCTCAATGAGTTACAAGTAAACGAGTCCCAAACTTTGCAAAAGAATTTATAGAGCATCCAACGATATGTTTAGACAGCTTAATAGCACATACAGAGCAGCAAGAAAACACACAATACAAAAGTACAATTTGCACGTCGCAAGTCAAGATGTAGACATACTACTTTCATCATCCTTGTACAAATCTGATTTCTCTTGTAGACAGCCACCCATTTCGCGTAGGGACTCTGAGAACTCTGCAACGGCCATAGAAGTTAGAAGATTAAAAGTTAGAAATACAAAAGCTTTCAATAATAATATTTTATATACAAGGAATCTCATCCGGTCAATAAACAGCCTATTTGCACAAGAAAAGAAGCAACAATAATTTCTAAGTTGCTACAAAACCCAAACCCTTCCAATGATAATAAAGATACCCCAATCCCTTTAGAAAAGCTCCTGACTCAAGCAGGTAAGAATGGCTCCATCCTAAAGACATATGTCCTAAACCCTTCTCAACTGAGAAAAAAAATCTTGAACATTATGTATCACAAGAAATTACACATGACAAGCTAGTCAAATAGCTCATGGAGAATTCGGGTAACTTCTCATACTCTGTTTCCAAAAGTACCCCTTCCACAACTCCATAGAAGAAAGATTAGCACACTTGAAAAGAAAGAAATGCCAAGGCTAAAAAATATTACAAGGCCGGAAAACTTGGAGCATATGATACCAAATTATCATAAAATAAGCTTGACTTATTCATCACTTTGTAGAAAAGAAATAGAAATCCAATAAATAAAAAATACTATATATGTATCTAGGGACTCAAGAACAATATAGTGTTATGGGCTTGCATAATGGAGGCAAATAAAATAAAAAAAAGGGGACGCATGCATTATGAACCAGTATGCCTTTATGTTAGAGTGATTCGTTAGTAACCTATTCATCATCTCCAACATAATACGAAATTTCCTTAATAGATCTTAGATTTTATTTGATATCTGCTTAGTTTTATAGTTTGAGGAGGCCCAAATACATGGAGCCTTCAATCTCTAGCCAACCGATGTGCCAAACTTAGATATGTTGGACTAATCATATGACTCGCCCAAATGTGTGTACTTTGACTCTATGGTAAAGTGGCATAGCATTCCCAGTGAAACCCTGGGTAGGAACCTCTTAAGAAGCATCCAAGACATGAACTTGAACAAAGAAGTAGCGAAGCATTGGGATACACATAGGCAACCCAAGTAGGAGGCGCATTTCAATTATTTTGGCAACGATTTTCAAGTATTTAAAATGTGCATCACTAGGCATTCACTAATACATCTATATAAGTTAGAGTAGCCACAACGTCGCAACAAACAACACGATCACAAAAATGCTCTCATGTTTACAGTGATCAATCAGAACAAACAATCAATTAAAATTCCTATTTATCACCAAAAACATGAAGATTAAACGAAATTAGACATTAAAGAAACGCGAAAAGCATACCATAAGCCGAATTGGCAGTAGCAGCAGCAGCCGAAAGCAAACTATCATAACAATTCCTCATATTCTGCATCTCCTGCAAAACTCACACCAAAAATTTTGAATCAAAACCAAATCCTAATCCTCATTCTCGCGTCCAACCCTAACTCCACTCAATTTACTCTAACTGTTACACGCATTCAACAATCCCTTATAAAACAGCGGTATATTCTAGAAACTACATAGGTTAAAAATAAAACACTAAATTTCACTCCTCAATCATCAATTCGACCAAAAATTAAACTCGAACAAAAAAAAAAAAGGAAAAAAAAGGAGAAGCGTACCTGAGAAGCAAGAGCGAGATGATCGAGTTTAAGAGGAGGCGGAAAATCTTTGCGGTCTTTGGCATCGTGTTTTTGGAATGCAAATCTCTTCAGCTTTCCTAACGACGACTTCATTTTTGCAGGAGACAGAAATCGATCAATGAATTGTTGGATGAAAACCTAGGAAGTGTAGAGGAGTGAGGAAATTGAGAGGGGAAAGGAGGATGCTCAAGGGCTGAATTACATCATCTAGCCTATGAGATAGACAGAGAGAATGCGAATGCGAATGCGAATGCGAATGCGGGAAGATGAGACAAAATAGTCAAAAAAGGGGTACGCACTGGTACTAGTACACTAGTAGAACCACCATATGAGTTGAACCGGAGCGCAACTCGGGTCTGTTTTTGGGCCCGTATTATCAAACCCACTACCCGGCCCCACCTTACTCTTCGGATGTTTTTTTCCAAGGTAGCATAAAACAATGACAATAATACTAACGTTTCCTTTTCACTATGGAAGCTTAAAAGTTATAACTGAGCTCTAAACTCTAGGGCATGCCTGCTTGGATTTCCTGAATAAATTGAAGGAGTAAAAACTAGAAATTCGTACAATTGGATTTGTTAAGAGAATAATAGGATACTAGCATGTGTCCGTGCAATTACATGGTATTAAATTAAGTGAACGAAATTGAATAAGTTGGATTATTAACATAGAATGACTAAATACTATGTTTAAATGTTATCATTATTTTAGTTACTTTACGAAAGGATCAAATATATCATAACATACCTAAAAATAAATAATAAAAAGTTAGGAAAAATAAGAAAAGAAAAGGAAATGTATATTGTAGTTAGAACATTAGATAATATTTCTGTACTCTACATCTATCCAATTAAAATGATAAAATAGTTATAATGTATTAGTATGTTGTTTTTCGTACTCTACATCTTCATTTATATTAAATTTCATAAACGAAACTAAAGAAGGATTATTAACATAGAATGACATAATATTGTGTTAAAATGTAATCATTTTTTTAAGTACTTTACACAAGGACCAAAAATAGCACAACATCCCTAAAAATAAATAATCAAAAGCTAGGAAAAATAAGAAAAGAAAAGGAAAAGAAGATTGTAGTTACAACCAAAGATAATGTTCTGTATTCTACATCTAGCCAATTAAAACGAAAAAATAGCTATAATGTATTAGTATGATCTCTTTTGTACTTTACATCGTCATTTATCAATACTTATTCTTGTTTAATTCAGTTTATAAATATAAGTATTGATTTTCACCACAATATATATTCCAAAATCCGAACCAATGTGTATTGTCTTCAGAACTATTTTATCCCTCCAAAGAAAAATGAAATCTATATTACTATGGATAGTTAGAAACAAAATATATCAAATATATTTTGGAATAATTATCACATTTAAGTTTGACCTTTAAATTATGACATGCACTTGCTCAAAGGATGACTCAACATCCCAAAAAATAAATAATCCAAATCTAGGAAAAATAAGAAAAGGAAAAGTAGATTGTAGTTACAGCCTAAGATAATGTTTCTATACTCTTTTTGCAATGAACAAAGAAAACACATCATCCCTAAAAATAAATTATCAAAAGCTAGGAAAAATAAGAAAAGAAAAGAAAAATTAGAATGTAGTTATAGCCCAAGATAATATTTATGTTATCTACATCTACCCAATTAAAAACAATAAAATAGGTATAATATATTAGTATGATCTCCTCCATACTCTACTTCTTCATTTACCTAATCTTATCCTTGTTTAATTCAGTTTATAAATATAAATATTGATTTTTACCATAATATTCCAAAATCCAAAATAATGTGTACTCCCTCCAAAACTATTTTATCCTTCTCAAGATAGTAAAATTGACAAATAAAGAAAGTACGAATTTACACAAACGTAAACGAACCTGCGTAGGAAAGGGGTGAAGTTTAGAAGATTCCGACAATAATAATAGGTGACTTGGGGAGAACGGAGCAAGAAAACACCGTGAATCAACAAGGGGTGAAATTTGATAGTTAACCAATTCTTCTTGATCAGATTTTAAATGGTATAGAATGAGTAATTTTGGGTTTGTTGATTTTGTTTTTACTTAGTAAAGTTTATCTTCAATATTTATTAAAAAAAAAACTAAATTAATATGGTAATCATGGTTTGAAGTTTGATATTTCACTTATAGAATTTTATCTTTCCTTCTTTTTCTTTTTATAAAAAAAACGAAGCATAAAACTTTATCTTTTTTATTTTTTAAAAAACAAAGTAAGGTGGTTATAGTTTTTGTTTCATTAGAACCTAGAATGAAGTAGTTATTCAAAGCCTATTTTTTTATATTTTTCACCCGAATCAACGACAAACCTTCGTTTGGCTTTTAGAGGCCTCACATTCATTGTGTCTTTGAAATAATAATATAAGTGGTATAAAATGAGTAATTTTGGGTTTGTTGGTTTTGTTCTTACTTAGTGAAGTTTAACCACAAAATTTATTTTAAAAAAAAAACTAAATCAATATGGTAATCATGGGGTGAAGTTTGATATATCAGTTATAGAATTTTATCCTTTTTTCTTTCTTTTTTTTATAAAAATACAAAGCATTGAACTTTATCTTTTTTTTTATTTTTTAAAAAATAAAGCAAGGTGGTTATAGTTTTTGTTTCATCCGAACCTAGAATGAAGTAATCCGAAGCCTATTTTTTTTATATTTTTCACCCTAAGCAACAAACTTCCGTTTGGATTTTGAAGGCCTTACATTCACCGTGTCTACGAAATAATAATATAAGATTTCCTCAAGTTTGGCATCGGGGTAATTGTTATAGCCCACTATCTTCCCAACTACCAAATACAAAATCCACAGATCCCACCAACTCGTCTTGCTAATCACCTCTTTGTAGAGTCTAAGCCTAGCTGCCACATGAAAAGTTTGACACACCGCCTTGTTAACCATTCCTCGCCATTTCTTTTCAAAGCATAGATAAACAGGAGATGGCGGAAGTGGGAACTGGGCTTGGTGGTCGGTGATTCGTGAGGTGGTTCTCAAATAGAGAAAATGGGAATAGATGAAGGTTGGAAGTTAAGGAGGAAAAGTTACACTAACAGGGATTTGAGTAATTATTATCCTTATTTTAAGGATAATATATTAACTTCCAAGAAAGTATCACCTCAAATCAGGCAACTCAAAAACCCCAAACTTATTCGTTCCCTACAATTTACACCCTCATTACTAACAATCCAAGCAAGGTCTAAAGGTTAAGTTCTAAGACACTTTGATACGGAAAATAAATCAAAAAGACTCTTCGGATGTTTTTGGGCAGTTTTTATAATGTTTATCGAACACTCAAGTGTATAGTGAATAATACACACTGTTTATAATAATTTTTGGTGATGTATTTTAATATTTAAACATGATCATAGTTCTTAGAATATATTGTTAGCCTTTTTTAACGTAAGGGAGGATTATATTAAGGGTTTAAGGCCAAATAACACAAGAATGCTCCGGGGAGCTAGCTTATAGCAAAATACATAACCCCATTTAATCATAGGCATTAAACTAAGAAAGAAACTAGAACTAATATAGTCCTGGAAGATTAGGTGCCGGGCATAAGCAGATTGAACTGGTAGTTATTGGGAACTTCTGCCATGACTTCCGGAGTGGATGATACAATAAAACAGTATTGCTAAGTAGTATACGCCAGAGAATACATCTAAGGCTCACAAAAAACTGAATTTCATTCCTTCTTTTTGTCAGTTTGTTAGCCAAGTTGTTAGGAGGTTACGTTAATATGCATATAAAAGAATGTAAGAAGGCTGATGCAGATATGAAAAATATGCAAATACTTCTCTATACTCTCTTCCCTCTCTTTTCCTTCTCTTCTTCTCTGTGCTCGGTCACTGTTCCATTGAATTCCACATCAACTAGTCCCATCTGTCTTGAGCTCAACACACCAACACCCCGTATCAGTGGACCAGCTTTAATGGCGTTTGGTATCCTTCTCATATGCTTCCAAGCACATGGAGGCCGGGATTATCTTGTGAATCTTCATGGCCTACCCCGTCTTGGCACCATAGTTAGCCAGATAATGAGCAACAACGTTAGCACTCCTTCGTGCATGGAGTATGATTACAATATATTCTTGTTTAAGTAGCCCCACTACCAGAGGAGATTTTGGGCATATGCAGGGTGCTCGATCAAATTTAGGGCCCTCAAAATTCAAATACATTTATATTAGTTTTGTATAATAATATAAACGTATAATAGGAGCAGTGGTTTGAATATATATGCTAAATAATATACAATTGTTGTCCCGACTCTACCTACCACGTCCTTGATAATGCCTCGAAATTTATGGTTTGGATAATCAGTAGGATGTTCAAGCAAATCCTTGAGATAAGAAGCATCCTTCTCCAACTCCTTATGCTAGATATGAAAACGCCTCGAGATTAAACCTTCCCTAATATATACTAGTTAACTTTGCTGCCAAGGGGCATATCACATGCATCTTGATCAAGAAACCCACCTGCCATATTTCATCTTCCCTCCGGATGACTCCTCCACCACCAGCCACTATGGAATTCTTCTGGCCAGATGCCATCCGCGTGAATATGTTGTTAGCTTTGCAATAAACTTTGATGAGATACCCCTAATTATTTGATTATTTTGACTTTATGGTTAATGATACAAAGTTAGAATTATTCCAAGTTAGAATAACTATTCCATTTGGCTTTTATTTAAAAATAAAAAATAAACGATGGTCTTCGAAATTGCTCTAGTTTATCTAATATCTTCTCATGTTACTTTATATTATATATTTGTATTGTAAGTAACATGATAAGGAACATAATTAAGATTTTATATTGGAAAAATTGATGGAATAATCAATCCATAGTTTAGCTAATTTACTTTTAATAATTCAAACTTTTCATTGTTTTAAAATAATTCAAATTGAAATTAACTTGCCACATTAGCATAGAAATAGCTCTTTCATCAAGCTAAGTAATTGATAATCGTACCCAATAAAAGAGAACAAAGGTTAAACCTAGGTTGATCATTCACGAATAATAAAAAAGTCTGAAATATTAAAAAACCAAAAATTAAATTATATTTCAATTAATTTTACCTTTTAAATATGATTCATTGGTACATTGTTCAAAAAAAAAAACATATAGAGACAAATCTTTTGATCCACTAAAACATGCTTGGATATTACGATTAATTACATATTTAAAATAAAAAAAGTCTCCAAATTTTATTTTTTTTATTTTATCAACGGGCCAATAGTATCAAACTTGTTATCATTGTCATATGAACGACGATAAGTGGTGTCACAGCCAATCGCTGCTCCAAACACGGCCTTTATAGCTAGATCTTTGCTTCTTGGTATGATTCTTCTCAACCTAATCCATAGTTTTGCTCTAGGAGGTGAATTATTCGTTGACACTCCCTGCCAAATGCCCAATCAATACACATCCCATCTCAAGGTTACATATCACAATTCATTCCCTATTGATTTTCTACTTCTAATAGAGGTTAATTAGTAAACTCAACGATTTTTAATGTTTTTTTTTTCCCACCAATTAGTTGGTATCTATTCAATGATCGATCAAGTTTGATGTATCTATGAAATAATTTCCTTAAGTAATAACCAACAAAAGCCATTTCTTTTATTGAAATTGAAATGAATTTTCATCTTTCAACAATAGCAATAGTAAACTTATCTTTTTTTTTTTTTTTTATGAGAATATGTTAATTTTAACCTTATTTTTTAAAAAAGTGAATGCTCTTCTTATGTTTATTTATTTTATTATTGCAATAGATGCTAACAACCCTCAAACATGCATGCTTGAAAATTATTTCTTTATATGTGAATATCAAGCTTTTTTGTGTCAAAGAAGGCCAATATTACGTTAAGCCTACAACAATAATTTAGGTGGTTGCTCTTTTCATAGGTGACATAAAATTGATAACTTATGGTATAAGTGGGATGTTAAGGTCACAATTTCAGTTTACATTGGTACAGTATAAGGTTAGTACTTGTTTAACCAACATATGGCACGAGGAGAGGTATATATTAAAGTTCCAAAAATAAGGTACTTCAAGCTAAGTAAGACGAGGAAAAAAATTTCAAAAGATTTATAAGATGATATTTCCCACAAACTTATAACTTCTACAACCTTTTCACAAAGTTTGATTTATTTTAGATATATAAAATAATGTCTGTTTTTTTTTTTCTTACACTACAATAAATAGTATTTTTAGTTAAAAATTTTGTTAATTTTATGCTTAGAATTCTCGTGCTTTAACACGGGCATAGAGTAATGCTTGCTTGATTGACATCCATCACAGGCCATAAATATATGTAAACGGAACGTAGTCATGTGTCAGTTGTATTATGTGTGGACTATTAAGGTTTCAATGCATATATTTCGTTTTGTAAATCGATGAATTAAAGCGAAGCTTGCATAATTACCTGGTCTGTACCAATGGATATTGTTGAAGCTTCATTTTTTATTTCTCCTAGCTTATTATTATTACTTTCATATGAGTTTGACCTTGATAATTTGTTATCTGCAAAAGTTCGATAGCATTAGTTTCTATTCCTAGAAGTATATGTTAGCATGTATTGTAACAAATTAATGGTATTGACGATATAATAATAAAGAATATTTTATTGAAATTGTACATAGAGCATTAAAAAATATATGTTTAATGTAAGGGGTTTTCCTAATTCACCCCTGATATAAATTATATTAAGATATTTAGATATTGGATATATACATTGTTATAAAAGATATAAGTATTGTTTTATCAGATATAGAAATATAGAAGATATAAAAATTCATAAAAACATATATCAGGCATAAACATTATTATCATCTTAGATATAAAAATAAAACTACGAAAATACCCCAATATATTTATATAAGGTGTAAATTAGGAATTTCTACTTGTGTAAAAAGTGGTTGAAATTCTTGGAAGAGAAACGATATACCATCAATAGTGTGGTTTATAAAGGGTCGGGTTACGTACACCTTGAAGCTAGGTGAACGACTAAACCTCATACCCTCATCTCGATCTGTTTCCCCGTGTTCATTATGATCACCAATATCCACTTTATCCGTCTTCTTCGTAAGCAGGGGATCCTCAACAGGCAAGGAGTCCATTGAAGACGACGACGAAACATTAAGAGTTGGATCATTAGAGCCAAGGCTAAGCAAACCTTGATGGGAGCGGGTTGAGTCAAGGCTCGTCGAGCATGCGTGAGAGCTTATAATCGTCCTAGCTTTATCATTATCTCCATCCGTCGTCTTACTACCACGATTCCAAAACTTGTAGTACCTCTTGTTGGATATACATCTTCTCAATGGCATTTTTTTGGGTCCACCCCTTGTATGATTTTTACCATTAGTTTGGTTATGTTGTTGGTTCGAGTTACATTGATTATTGCTAGAGGGTGTTCATAACATATTTGACCAACGATTTAAAGATAGATTACTCAAATAATGGAAGGGTTAGACAAATGATTATTGCTTTAGGGTAATGTGTATACTAATTTTGATAACAATACTTTGTAATGGTAAAATGACTATGTCGATGCTATCCTTTAAAATATATAGACTTCTTTGCCAATTATAGGTTTATATATTTAGCCTGTGTTGGATTAATAATGAATATATGTTACGTGCTTTATAGATGTCAGTCAAATATTTTTGAGAGAAAGATCATGTCATACAACTAATTGAAACTAATGAGTTGACTAGTAATCTGTTTGGTACACCATCTATATTTGGGTTTAGAAAAGTCATATATAGAAAATAAGATTAATTACATGCAAGAGGATATATACTAGCTACTTATTTAATTAAAATGGCTTTCTTCCCTTTATCTTGTGGATTAATTCTTTATTATTTTTAAATTTAGACGATAATGATTTGAATTTAGATAGATGCTATGATCAAAACTTCAAATTAAATAATTTCACCTATATATTAATAAACAAGAATGTCTATGCAAAATCAAAAGAAGTGACTTGGATTGAGCAATGGAATAGGTGTTGTCGAGCGTGCACCAACTCAAAGAAGTACTACGATCCATACTTGATGTAGTATCATAGGATCACACAATGTTTCATTAGCCTATTATTCGAGGAGCCTCCATTATACAAAAGACTTTATCCTGCTAGATTTCCTTTTGAATTTCGTAATTGTTTATTATAATATCTTTTCTTTTTTCTAATTTTTAGTTTTTTTTTATTATTTTAGACCGAGTAGTTGTTGGCTATTTGTGAATATTGTCATGAAAATCATGCACTTAGTCTCATTCTTGTTGAAGAGTGATAGATATATGTACTTTCATCCATTTCAGCTCCTTGCATACTACAAGATATATCGTGCTCCCCTCCTCATATCGTGTACATGATATCCCTAATATTACGAGTCTCAAGATGGCACTGGACGATCTCTTAGCCACCTAGCTAGGGTATAGTTAGTTGTCGTATACATCTCCTACAGCTCTTTTTGGCTATTTCCAGAGACAATTCATGCACTATACAATAGCTAGCATAGTGCAAGTACACCATTCCCTCACTTATTGACGAGGATAATACTCTTGGTTCTTAGCTTTAGTATTTCATTTAGGGTTAATGCAATTTTATAGTTTTTGTAAGATTTTTTTAGTGGACAAGTAGTAATCGCTTTGTTAAGTATAAATATAGTTTTTGTATATTTTTTTTATTCAGAGGAGGTATAAGACCAAGAGTTTTTGTATATTTGTTATTATATAAGTTAGTCCATTTTAAAATAAATGGTGGTTTGTTCATTGTGTTATGTTAGATTTGATTAAAAGTGAATTGCATTGGAGTTATGTAGAGTTGTCTTGCGTTGTGTTTTGTTTAGTTGGATTGTATGTACGTTGCTTTGGAGTTGTTTTGTATACGTGTATTGAATTGTGTTGGTTTCATATTATTCTTTGTACAAGGCAATGACTTTATATTTGGCCTGATATAGTAACTAAAAGCCGTTGTTACTTGTTAGAGGCATCAATTTTTTTAGAGTGAAAGTCCTGAACTGATAACTTTTTTCGAGTGAAAGTTGTTGTTCGGAGATTATTTTTCGAAATATTTCGAAAGGGAGGTATTTTTTTAAAAATAATTTAAAATATAAAATATTTCCACAAATAGATGCCAGTGAATTTTTCTTTCACGTTAATATAGTAAACAATACCAGTACAAATCTCATACTCTTAATGTTCTAATGATAGATCTTAATGGAGGCTAACCTTCAAGGGAGGAGGCTATGTACAAAGTTAAATATTGATACAAATACAAATGGCTACCTCCGAACACTTAATTATCTAGTGAGTGAGTGGGTGAATCCTGATTCAAAAGGAAAAAAAAAAAAAAAGGAATTCCAAAAAATATGAAGAGATGAGCTCCAACATCATAAGATGCAATACAAGCTAAGCTCCCCTAGAACCAATCAGTTTACTGCTGTATCAACTCAGGAATAAGCTTTAGCAGAAATGACAGTTCCGTCTGAGAGAAATGTGGCTTTGCTCCTAATTGCATCTGTCCATCTTCATTTGCAGGAACTTCTTCCTCTGCCATCACTGGTTTAATAAGTTTGTTTACAGCTTCTGTAATGTCTTGGACAAAGTCGACTATCACGCCATCAATCCCCATTAGGTGTTGTAGGTACACCGACTCTGGAACGTTACTGATGACACCAAAGTAAAGGTTAAAGATGAGTCAATGTTGCAACCATAAAGTGTAACAAACTAGGAAGTACAGAGTTGATGGGTAACTTACTTGAGTGTTCCGTAAGTGATGAGGGAGAGCTTAGAGTCCTTGATCTTGCTCACAGCTCCGGGGTTCTGGAAAACACCCTTTACCTCAGAAACAATGCCTTGTAAACTACCCTCTAAACAAAGCTTAATGGCTTCTTCTATCGAATTTCTTCTTGCATCAGTGTAAGACTCAGTGCCTCCATTTGTCAAGAAGTACACTGGGTATGTTCCCTGTAGCTTCCTCACTAACAGGGCCGCGTCCGGTTGGAATGTCGAAAATATTATAGGTCTGTCCTTGGCGCAATCATATACAACCTAAAACCGAAGCAAGCCAACATTTTTGTTAATAAACCTGTACTACTCTATTATGTCCGTAAATAATACTCCCTCCGTCCCATTTGATTTAGTCTCATTTATAAGTTGTTGAACATCAGTACGGGCGTGTGTGAGTACCTCTAGGACAGATTGGAGAACATTGACGAGCTGATCTTCTTGGTAAACGATGTTGTCGTCGAATTTTAACTCGACATTGAAACCTAACTTGGGATGGACCTTGTCGAAGGCTTCTTGCAAGGTGCAGAGGGTATCATCTGAGTTGACATCCCACTTGCTGATTTCGCCGTCCTTATTCTTCCTCAACAAGGGTTTTGATGCCTTTCCAGCTTCCTTTTGTGGACCGTATGCAAGAAACTCGTTTAGAGTTAGCTCTGTCACTCTCCTCTCATTTACAATGCCCTGAACAATTCACAAAGAAACTCATCCCAATAAGGTAATCAACTTTGAAGAGAATAAGCAATTATCATATATAAAATGAATGAGCTTACATTTTCTTCTGTGAAGATGTGGTCATCGTGGAAAATGATTGGGCATCCATCTTTTGTTACCTTTAACAATTGCAAACAATAAATTATTAGAGTCTAATCATGTACTTAGTGGTCATACACCCTAGATTATTTTTTTAGGAAATGTCACAAAATACAAATATTATTATTTATCCACTAAGGCAGTTTACATCTACTAATTAATACTTGATCCTCTTGGGAAAGAGAACCAAAAGCAGGGGATGGCACGTGATGACAGTTCATACCACGACTACGTTTTGGACGGCAGCACACGACACGGTCCAAAATTTTCCGGGAAAGCCAGCTACTATTGTTTTGACTTTAACAATATTTCTACGTTGCTTAAAAAAAAAAAAAAAAAACTAAATTTCTAAAATCAAAGTTACTAAATTACCCTCCTTAAAACTAAAAAATCTCCGATCCGCCAATAAGACGAGTAAAGAGATAACGTTGGAATATTCTTTTATTACCAACTCCGGATGTCTAAGTTTAGGGCTCAACGCCGTTTTACAGTTTACGCGGCGAATCTCAGCCGCGATCCCTACCCGTCAAGATAATATTTCCTGGGTTTTAAATTATTGGCAAAGTCTAACAAAGTAGTAACAGCATAAAAGATGGATTTAGAGGAATACCTGAACGTCGAATTCGACGAAATCGAGGTTGAATGCAGCAGCTGTGTTGAAAGAAAGAATAGAATTCTCTTTGATAGATTTCATTCTAGGGTCGGACGACTGTAACTTATTCATCCCATTTCCACGATGTCCAATCACCATGAATTTCCCCGCCTTTGATAAGCTATTCTTGCTCTCTACCTCCACCCCTGCGTTACATACATTTGAAATATTGATTTTATTGCTCGGACGATATCTCGGGTTGTTGTACGTTGAAAAAATTAAAATAAAATAAAAAAAAGTAAGTACCTCTGGGGGAGAAGCGGGAGGAGAAGAGGGAGACGGAGGCATTCTCCGTGACATGGTCAAGATTAGGGACGTCAGCGACGTGGACGGCTTTCAAAGCGGCCATAATAATCCTTGAATTTAAAGAATGATGATCAAGGGGTTTAGTGAAAGAATACGGGGCTAGGCCCGGAAGGCGAGGGTTTAGGTTTAAGTTAAAGAATAAAGATGAGATGAATGAGTTGAATTTGATGCAATGCATGGTTCAGGAAGAGGGAGATTTTATATGTGGGGAGGAGTGGAAGTTTGATATCTACCCGGATTCAGCATAAGCGGGAAGAACTGACGAATATACCAAGGAATCTTCTTTAAAATATGCTTTATTTTTTCTTCATTCTTCCGCTTGATATATGCTTTTGGATATTCTTTTTTTTATTAACTGTGTGAGATTTGGTAATTCCAAATTAGAGTGTGACGATTAATTGGTGAGTAATTAAGTATAGACAGGTGGAAATGTGCTGCCCAAGTTTGAATTGGGTGGTTGAGGATCCCGTGTTTGTCATGTCCTACGAGGATTGATATGCAATGTTGACGTAGAATTTCCTTCTCTCCGTAACTTTTTTTTCCCCCTTAAATCGCTAACTACCATCATTACTCTCCCGTATCAAATTAGGCTGTCGAAAAAAGTTTCTGGTCCAGTACCAACTAGGCGGTACTTATCGGTTGTCTTTCGAATTAGATTTGACCGGGTTAATAATTGCGTCAAGTTCAGTCGGTTATTGAATTGCTCAAGCTCATATCCTATTCGATTCAACTTCTGATATGTTCTAGTTTGAATGAGTAAATGATTTATTTCAGGTTTAATTGATCTTTTGGTTGAATCGAGTCGAGTCATTTTGAATCAACAACTGAAAAGTAGGAAATTGTAAAGGGATCCCTACCCCAACCCCCTCATTTTATAAGAAGTGAACCCCAAAACTCTACGATTTGATGTAAAGGTCTAACCAAGTGAGTCAAATTCGTTCTTTATCTTGGTGCGTCTTATAAGACTTATAATTGGTAGCATCTACATAATCTTCATATGAAATAAAATGTGAAAAGATGTAATTTTAAGATGCAAAATTGTTCTTTTGAAACACCGTCATCCAAATTTTTAAATCATAAGATATGAGCAATTTGTTCTAATTGTTAAAACCGTCGTCATCCTATTTGTTAAATAAATAAGATATAATCAACTTGTTGTAATTGTTAATATCGTCATTATTCACGCGATGTGCACTACGAGTAAGTGCTTGAACATCATCATTATTCACGCAAACACGGAAGATGATACAAGCACTGAGGTCAATGGCCAAACACACACAATCTCAAGATATATGCAATAAGCATAATAATAAAAATATATTTACATTTTTGTATAACTTTCACAACAATTTTGAGTCATTTTTTAAATAGTTAGATCTCTCATCGTTGCAAATTTACTTGCTTAGGTTGTCTATGATATCAGAGAAAGTACATAATCCCCATACGAGCAAAGAAGTGAGTTCTCAACTAGCACATGAACGGCACGACAAGCTATATTGCAAAAGTTTATATACATTACAAAGCAACATAGAGGATAGAATATAGGTTACCCAAACTCACAACTAAAACGTGTTTTGATCAATCATTGTTTTTTTTTTAACCTTTTCTCAATACTATTTTTTTGTTTCTTTACCTTTTTTTTTCCTTATGGAGATAATGATATCTTTTATACATTAAAAAATTCACAAAATATTATATACACACGAAAGACCTTATCACAATATAAAAAAAGTTATCCTTTTAAAGTTAATAAAGATTGACGTAAAAAAAGTTATCCTTTTAAAGTTAATAAAGATTGACGTATATTGAATTGAGAAATAACTTTTGTTATATTAGAGAGTCATTTTTACCATGAATATAATAATTTTATTGTGTTTCGTGTGTATATAATATTTTTATAAAAAAATCTAGGAGTTAATTTTAGGATATATAGAGTATATAAATACTTGAATTTTCAGCATATTATTATTGACCATTTCTTTTCATTTTCTAATTTCTTATTATGGACAACATGCTTACCTGCATGGAGGGAATCTATAGTTAAGATTATTAAGTACCTTCCAAAGTTCCAAGAATACAAGTCATGGGTTGTTACTTGTCAGGAATAAAAAGCGAGTGAGAACTCATGATGCGTGGAGACACATAAGACTCTGATGTGTAACCACGGCGATCTTGCATGTTCTCATCCTTACTTGTTGTGTTTATTTGATTTTGCTTTGTTTCTATCTATAATTTTATGTATTTATAATATATATGATTGGTCAATCATTTCTTATCCAATTCACCGGATGGAAATTTGGGAACTAACATGGATGTCGTACTGTCACCGACAATTTTCCCAACCCATATCCATTCATTTCTGTAATGCTGGTAAAAATAAATAAAAATTAAAAATTAAATAAAAACTCTAGCTCTATGTCAACTTTGTTTTTATTTTGAGAGAAAGGATATAATTTCATTAGGCTAAATCGGCTTTCACAAGAAAAGCTACCGATAACATCTTGATAGTGCAGGCGAGTGCACCATGTTTTTGGTGTACCCAAATCAAAACGCAGTAAAAAAGGCATTAAATGCGTACACCATTTAATATGTAAAGTGTGTACTGTACATTAAGATGTAGTGTAATTTACGCGAGAAATTTGAAGTTTCTCATAAAAAAAACATGATTAATTAACTCCCACATTTAATTTAAAAATTGGAAACGAATCGTCATTTCACAAATATTAACTGCAAAGCATATTTTTTCAATTTTCCACGAATATTCACTCATTATTAGCACTATCCTAACATTGATGACATATTAATACCATTCAGAGTTGAGTATTTTACATGTACATTTGATTCAATGGTATTGAACATTAAAAATAAGAATAATATACATTAGTGTTGATTATTTTGTATATTAAACATCTTGGTGCACATACTTAGTGAAAAATTGCTGACATAGGATATCTAGATCGAAAATTTTACATGTACATTTTGATTCGATTGTAATGAACATCAGAAATATGAATAATGTACATTATAGTTGAATATTTTGTACACTAAACATCTTTTTGCACATACTTAATGAAAAAATTGTTGCCATATGATATTTAGATAAAAAAATTTACATGTACATTTGATTCGATTGTAATGAATATCAGAAATGTGAATAATGTACATTATGGTTGAGTATTTTGTATATTAAACATTTTGTGCATACGTTTGCATATTTAATAAAATATTAATTGCAATTACATACAAAGTACATTGAAATTATGTAATATGTATATTGAATTTGTATTATAACTTATGTAGACAACATTTACGTACATCTAAATATGTAAGTACATTTTCTTCGTGAATATATATGCACATTTATAATGATAATAATATATACATTTAAATTGTGAATAATATACATTATAAGCAATATTGGAAACACAATGGAATACCCACTAATGTACTTGCATATTGGATTCATAATGAATATAACGTATACTATATATGTATGTAATATACATTTTATTTCTTGATTATTAATGTACATATTCATAAATTTTAAAGTAAAATGATATCTGATGACTATTGTTAGACACATTGATTTCATTATGTATATAAACAATATTTATAGTGTACATAAGTATAGTTTATTGCACGTTAATATCATTGGTACTCTATATTGGGAATATGAAAGAAATGTGACTCTTTAATTTATATACATTTAAATTGTGAGTTTGCATACAATATTCATAGTGACAATGACTCCCTTGTAAGATATGTATATATTCATATCGTGTAATGTACATAATATTTTCATATATAAGGACCATGGTTGAAACATATTGATTTCATAATGTACATATTGTGTATATGTACTGAATAAATTGAAATGAAAAATCGACATAAAATAAAACGGGATGCAAATTAAATAAAACAAATAAAATTTAGAATTCCAAAGGTATGTTATTCTTATTTTCCCAATGAAAATAATAGAATCTTAATGTTTCATTATTTACTTTTACAATACATTAATGTTGGTGTTTGGTGGACAACTTTAATTTTCTCGCGTACACTACACTATAGTTTCATATATATTACGTATTAAACGATCTCGCATTTAATGTTTTGTTGTCTTGCGTTTTGATCTGGGTGTAAATGAGCATCATGGAGGCGCTTATATGATCAAATTTTGCGAGTTACAACACTAGAAAAAAGACCAAACAAATGTATTCCGTCGCACTTTTGGTGTCAAGGTGGACGACTAAATGAATTACAGTATTACCAATTCTTCTAATATGAGTAAAGATAAAATCCTTGAAATACTCTCGGAGCCCATTGATTTTTGGATATGAGTATGGTGGATTTGCTTGTGTCAACCCAACTTAAGAGGGGAAAAAAATAGTGTAATGGTTTTACCATTTATAAATGTGGTGCAAAACTACAGATACATGAGGGGCAAGCCTTTAAGTTATTTACCATATACTCTATGTAAATGGAGCATGTAAATTAAGGAGGAGGAAATACACCGCAATTCATGATCCCACTAAAATGTAAAAAACGCCTACTTAATAATTTGAGGTTTTTTATAATACATGAGTAGGTCATCTTGGTCAACGCTTAAATTAAAAATATTACACCATTATCTCGGTGAAATTACTAACTTATCGATAAAAAATATAAGCACTTAAAAAAAATATATAAAAGCTCTATTATTGATTAAAACTGGCTTATAACTAATCCCGACAATATTTTGGAGGCATGAAGTTGTAAATATTTACTCCTTGAAATTAAACAAAACTAATATTTTTTATTGAAATTAAATTTATGAATTAACTCTGATTATTACGGAATAATCATGTTTTAAAGGTGAATAGACCAAAATCCGAGGTATCTAAAACATCAAAGAACTGAAAAAGGTCGGACACATTTAAAAAGTACAACATTAATTGTCCCCAGGTAGGTAGGTCCCCCCAATGGGCCTCGTGCAATACTTACAAATATGCATATTGGGCCTTAGGCTACATCCTACCTGGACTGGACTGGACTGGACTAGTAAACTCGAAGTATGGTCCCGAATTCCCAAATGCTCATTGACCCATTACTCCAGTAGGTTCACAAATGTACAATGTACCAAATACCATTTTGGTATAAATGTCACAACATCCTACTCTTGAAGAGTGGCTTTGCTGTTCTGATTTGGTCTAACGTTACTAAAGGTAATACGTGAGAGAGTAACGTAACAATGGTAATACTAGAGAAGTACGTTGTAAGTGAAGTAGAGACATTAGAGTAGCTTCTAGAATTTCGATATTATTATTTAGGAGTAATACTTAACGAGAAGCCTTCAAATCCCCAATCGAGGATTATGATTTTTTTAAAACTTTTTTTAGTTTTAAAACTTATTTTTTTTCATGTACAATAAATTTTAAAAAATCATACACAAAAAATAATTAATGATATAAGCACAAAAGACATCAACTCAATTTGAAAAAACGGGACTTTATTTTTGAAACAAAAAACTTGCCCGTCAAACCCACTATTGAAATCCATAATATTATTCATACTATACAAATTATTGAGAAAATTGACAATATATTTGCTTCAATAAGTTCACGATTGAGAAAATAAAAAAATAAAGAGTAATCTACAAATAGTTATAGTTAGGAAGGAACGGTAAGATCTTATAAATTTGTCATGATAATCAACTTTAAAAATAATCAAAAATTATTAATAACCTATTTAAATTTATTGTTAATAATAATAAATATCCTATTTTAACACCCTATTATTAATTTTTTAACATTATAAAAAATTCAAACATTAATATTGGCACTAGTACTAGCAAGGCTTATTTTGAAACAGTAAAAATAGTTTAACTCACATCTACATCTAACATCTAACATCTATCAAACATCCTAACACCTACTTTTGTCAACCATACTTTAATGGTTAAAACTTTGAAAGACAAGTTTAAACTGGGATAGATTGGTTACTAATTCTTCCCTAGGGGCTAGGGGGAGGGGGGTTGTGGTAGGCATTAATGGCAAGGACAAGGCCAAATAAATTGGGTCTGACTAAGAAATGTAAATGCATTGCGTTTATCACTGCAATTGTCTGCTCCTACACGCACTCCACCCTTCATTACATTGCTATCTCATCTGCCCCCATCATCCTTCCTCTCTCCATTTAATGCTCTCCATCTCTCTCTTTTACAAACCACAAACCAGTTTTCATTCAATGCCCTCCTCTCTCGGTCAGTTAGCAGTGAATGTGAAAACACAACAGCCAAAAAAAATTTCATTTGAATTATTCGTGACTACTCCGTATACAGTAAAAATATTAAGAAAAGGGTGACATACTGTCACGTTTCTAACAATTTTACTCCTAATATTACTACATTTGATTCAGTGGTTCATGCACAGTACACCAAGGACAAAAGCATGCCTTTACTAGTATTGTAGTACCATTTCACACAAGTTTACTACAGCAGAAAGGATTACTATGTTACATTGACTCTTCAATACCGTTTCAGAAAAACTTACAGCTCACTACTATAGTAATAAGTGACTAATCCGCAACGACTCTTCAATGTTCAATAACTTGGCACTCCGACATAGATATCGACACTCAGATACTTGATTTTGCAACAAAGGATGTCATGTTCCGAAAATGACCAAGTGCTACACTTAGACATGTGCTTGTGTAGTTGTGTTGATACTATTTGGAAGGAAGTCTAGTCAATGTAACATACTACTACTACTACTACTAGGAGAAAGGGTACTTATTTTTAAATTATCCACTAATTACTGCAGTTTAACTACCCAACTAATCATGCTTCTTTGAACTGCAACCTGGTAAGTTCAGAACTGAGATTGGTAGAGAGCTGTTCATCAGATGAGTTAGAAGGTGAAGAAGATGAAGGAGAAGATGCTTCCTCTTTTGATGGGACTGAAGGGATTAGCTTCGAAGGCAAGGGTTTAACTGAAGAAGGTGGAGTTGCACAGACTGGGATCACTGATCTAATTTGAACAGCAGGAGCCATTCCCTTAAGATTAGTGTTATAATTAATACCCATTTGAGCACAGCTTAGTGATGTTCCTGACCCCAAAAACAAGTTCCGGAAATGGGTTTGGCCTTGTTCTTGAGAGGCAGTAGCTGTCTTTTTCATGTACTCATCACATTTACCAGAGTACCCTTGACCTTCATTGAGGTTGAAGGTGGTGCTCGTCCTTGGAGTTAAAGGTAAGATCTTTGAGGTTACTCTTGGAGGGGGCGGAGGTAAAAGATCGACAAAACTGGCCTTCTGTTGCTGCTGATCAGCTTGCAGATGTGAACTAAGAGTAGGATTTGGAGGACCTTCAGAAGGATGCTTCCATGGTAAAGTAGTAGAACACTTGAATGAATCATCTGATCTCCAAGCCCTTGCATTTCTTGATTTTCTATAATGATGATAATGATCTCTATGTTTTCCTGTTTTCTGAGGTCTGAAACTTGATAAAACCCTAGCAACAATGACTTGATCCTGTTCTTCTCCTCCATGTTGCTGGCTATCTGTTATTTCTTTTTTGGGAAACAAACTTGGCCCTGCACATACAAACTCGAATCAATCATCCCATATTTCTAAAAGTGGTAAGATATTAGACTCTAAGTTGAGAAATGCTTACTCCTCTTCAGAGAAGACCAAGCAGTACTAGCAGCATTTTTCTCAGCTTGCTTCTTAGTCTTGGCAGAATCACCAGTAAAACTCATACCAGCAAGCTCAACAGTGCAAGTGAACACTGGAACATGCCCTGGTCCAGTTCTTATAGTTGTATATACTGGAAGATTTAGCCCTGCCTTGTGTGCTGTTTCTTGCAGCAGGTTCTTGTACACTCCTGTCTCATCCTTCCCAAACAAAACATAAATATAAACACCTGAGCTTAGCTCTTATTACTTAGAAAGTAGTAATGAATATATGTAGTACCCATCAGTCTGGGCTTAATTGTCACGTTTATAGTATAAATTAAAGTCAAAATGACAATGAAATCGGATGGAGGGAGTATTATTTTAATCAAAGGGTTTGAATAGAAGAAAGAGCATACAAGTACTCTGGCAGTGAGAGACTTGGAACCCCTAGAAGAGAGGAGGTTAAGGGCAACTTCAGCAGCAGCATGCTCAGCCTGCCTTAGTGTAGGGGAGTAGCCTGGGCTTTCAAATATTTCCCCATTAAAATTCACTGAAGCTTTGAATCTTGGAGCATGATCTGGTCCTTCTCTTCTGCAAGCATAAGCTGGCAGATTAAAGCAGCTTCTCTGTGCTAGCTCCTGAAGTTGATTCTTGAACATTTTCTTTCTCCTTTACACTCCTTTGTTGCTGTTATTAACCTTGCTAATGAGAAATTAAAGAAGCTCAAATTCTGAGAGAAACATTAGAGCAGTAAACTAGAAGAGTAGTCTAGTAAAAAAGCATGCATTAAAGGAAGACGAAACCCAATACATGACAATTGAGATAGTAGAATGTACTAGGATATTACTACTAGTACTACTACTACAACTACTACTACAAAGTCATCAACATCAACTGTGACAAGAGTAAATGAGCTAAAACTGGTGAACAAAGGAGTATAAAAGCGAGTAAATTGTTTGGACAGAAACAAACCTGTTATTTTTTTCTCTTCCTCTGAGGATGACTTTACTCCCACATTTGCATGGAGATTGCTGGTTGGAAGTACCGTGATGAGAAGTTAATGATAATAATAGGTGATCTGAAGATGCAAGAGAAAGGGAGAGAAGGGTAGAGCATAGAGGGGGGATAGGAGAAAAGACAGCTGACCAATAGCCCAAATATTTGCCCATGTTGGGACTTTCTACTAAACTTGTGCAAATTGTGTTTCTCTACTTTTTTTTTCCCCCTTTTTTCTTTTGGATACAGTGTGGAGAAATAGTTTCCATGAAGAGTAATTTCTGTTTGCAGCTAACATGTACGGAGTACTCTATTATATCACGCGTTTAGAAGGAAAACGATGCGTTAGCCTTTTTCACAAAAAAGTAGTGTTAATATCTTTACAAAATTACAAGACATTGAGTAATTCATATCACTTAGAACTACTACTAAAATTATTAATATACTCCGCATTAAGTTGAACAATCATGCACTTCATACAACGTTCAAATGTATTGAAAGTTTCAACAAAACCATTAGGTTAAGTCGTTAAGATAAACTTATCTAGCTAAGTCATGTGTATATGTGTAAATATTATTTACCAACATCCATGTCATAAGTCAAAGAGTAGCTAATTTTGAACAAGGGATTGCCTGTTTTACATTTACCAAAGGAGTAATTTGTTTGCATTGAGACAATGACTTTCCCAAGGCATGGTGCATACGGCATAGACAAGTTAGAGCAGTAGAGCACAGATTCCTAGCAATTCAAATAAAAATGTAATCCTGAAGTCCTCTTCCCTTCCCAGTAGGTTACTACGCCTGTGTACTTTCCAAGGCCAAGAAAAACACAGTTAACGCATTTATGTCAATTTTCAATCAAACACAAGTTCACCAACGTGTCACTCTCTCACTCTTTGTCTTATCTAGGAGATGAGTTATTACCCAACAAAAGGTTGTCCATGTGTTGACCAAGCAGATACCTTCCAAAGTTTTGACTTTCAGAACATTTTTAATGACACTATCTCTTCTTTTGTCGTCTGATTAACAGTCGTGTTTTGTCCGTATAAATCAATCATATCCTTGCACTGCTCTACGACAAATCTCAAGGGTCATTTTTATAAAAATCATTTGGTAACGAGTACGTTCGAATGTAGATAGCTTGCTAATCCCGCTTGCACTGCTTTCATTATATGTAATGTCCTAGCACAAAAAACTATAGTTTGAAGTTAGGAATAATACTCAAACTCTCCGCTGGCTGATGGACTTCTTCCTGCGCTTCTGCAAGCTTGGTTTATTCGCAATGAAGGGAGAACGGGAATCAGTAAGAGAATAGTGGAGTGAGGCTCAGACTTGAAGCAAGAATTAGACTACAATATAGGGATCCCAAAGATGGAAAAAGAAAGAATTCATGCATCACATCTGTATCTATCATTTCAAACAGCATTTTCGACAACTGAATATCAACACCACTAAGGAATAACAGACTGACCCTACAAATTCACATAAAAGTTAATCGGGTAGTTGGGATGGCCGACCGAGTTTCCTGATTCAGGCCCCAGCCAAACTCAAACCCCTTAAACAGAACACACCAGAATAATAAGAACCTATCTCTTTATCCCCCTGGGTTTGTCTCTAGTTCACAACTTCACATCTGTTTGCTGATTTCCAGTAGGCAATCCGGAATTGCTGCTGCCACCTACTCTGGCCGCCAATGCAAGAACCTCAGGTGACATTTCCCAGTTCCCACTCTGCCTTCCCCAACTAGAACGTCTAGGGTGTAGTCCACCACGCTCCCCAATATCATCCACATGACCCCTAACTTCTGGAGATGCCCGATCTACTCTGTCATCTTTGACATTTAGGATATCATTGTCACTCACTTGTCCTTCACCAGATTCAAGGTCTGGCCCAAATTCTCCGCCCCATGTTGCCTTTCGGCCCATCTCTATGTCATCTGTGCCCTTTCCCATGCTCGGGCTAACAAATCCTGCCCCCATGGGCCGGGCTGATGGAGGCGGCTCCCTAGGCACCAAGGCCTTGAAGTCGTTCTTTGATGGGGGTATGTTTGTGCAAAATATCTCTTTAAAGTTCTCCACCACCCCTTTGTTGTATGGGTTTGCCCGTCGATCATATCTATATCTGAAATTCTCATATGTTGTCTGCAAAGGACAATAAGGGAAGGCAGTCCCATTACCCATTAGAGTTGAGCAAACTAAGAGATGTCAACTATGAAATATGTGGAATTCAACATAGAAAGATGAATTCATAAATGTTTTACCTGATTTGTACTTATCAGATACAAGTGGAAGGCAGTAAGACCGCCCACAAACCAAACAGCAATGAATGTATAAATGATAAGAACAATAGAGGCAGGAGTCTTAATCATAGCCTTCCATACAGATGTCTCTTCTGCGTCCATGATCCTCTTGATGTAGACCCAGCAAAATGCAAAAACATATATACACAAGATTGTAGTTGTCGACACAAACAAGAAGAAAAATCGATAATTTCTCTGCAAAAAACAACCATTAATGTAAGCATAGAAAAACTTAATTACACCCTAACATTCCATCTCACGTGAATTTTTGTAGAGTACAGAAACAATCCTCTGTTTACAAATTAATTTTGAAGTAAGGCACACAAGATCAAGAAAAACTTACTCTGTCCACTGAAAGAGTCAAAAATTCTATTCCAGTTTGTTCCATTTTCTTACAAATACATTTTTTTCCCATCTTCTTTCATATATTTCCATCATGTCAACTAACTACAAGTTAAACAATTCTTCATGGATTCATATTTATCTTGACACTTATTATCAACAGCAATATCTTGAAAACACAGCAAAACACTCTCAAACCACACGAAATTGAAAAAATGCCTTAAATAAATCTTTTTAAAACCCAAATCTGAGAGCTCAATGATACCAAGTGTCCTTAATTATTGACATACCAACAAGAATGTTTTTATCAGATATTATATTAGTCTTTTCACTATAAATGCTATGGAGTATTTATGTAAGATTTTAGCAGCAGGAGCAAAATTTTGTAATAGCATCCATATACTGTACTAGGCTTTTGGTATCAACATAAAGACTAATGAAGAATCAAATTTTTATCAAGGGCAAAAAGACAATAAACAAGTATACTACAGGAAGATCAACAAGAAAAAAATAAGAACAAGAAGATAAATATATTTTGCATCTCAGTGCTGAACTCTTAAAACAGACATCCCCACATACCCTCAGCAACAAGCTGATGCAGTACCATATTTGAGAGGAGATTGCTATTAAAAACCTATAAACCAAGCAGAAGGAACTCACCAGCCCTATGCATTGCCCGACCCAAGGACAGTGATGATCAAATCTTTCCACACAGTTATTGCAGATTGAACAATGTGAGCAGCGAGGAGGTCTGTAAAGCATGCAAGTATCACAATATTTGATTTTCACAGGGATACCATTGACCTCTACTTCTTTGATGCGGGGCAGTCGCAGCTGTGGTGTTTGGCCGCCCCCAGTTTCAGCACTCCCATCAAACCCTTCAGGTTCAGGAGGGTGCACATTGCGCGGTATAATACCAGGATCTCTACCAGAAGTAAGCAATAGGAGCACTAAATCCTGAAAAATGAAAGAAGCTTAAAAAATTTGAGCCACTGCAGAATTTTCTAAGGACAAAATAACAAGGGACTAATTTCATTTATAAAGATATGCCATTGCAGTACAAATCAGTAAGACTTAAACAGAGTCCACAACAAACTTGCAAATAACCCCTCCTCCTGAAGTTAGGCCACCAAGAAAAAGAAAGGTAATATCACTACTGAAAGAGCATGTTATGAACTTTCTAAAACCAAAGGACCTTTCTGGAAGAAAATTTTAAATGTTGAAATGGAACAAAGGCTGGACGTTCCAAAAAAGGAACACTTTTGCCACAAACGGCAACGGCCAATAATGATACAGCCAAAGGTAGTGTTGAGTCTGTTGACTGATGATGTCATACCCTCATAACATTATACAACCTTAATCCACAAGTAAAAAACAGGTAGCTGTTTTTCAATAAAATGAAAACTTGTAAAATAACATCAACGAATAACGTCAAAAAATTTTAGGACAATGCGTTGCAGAGATCAAAAAGCCAAGCTACTGGATTTCATCTCAGTCAGATTACGCTGCAAACAGGAATTCTGTATATAATCAACCTCAGACTTAACAAGCAATATAATCAACCTCAGACTTAACAAGCATGTCGCCTCACACTATACATGACACTTTGTTCCAGACCAAAATATATAGGACACTTGTTTATAGAACATGTGCGTCTGACACTTGGACAAGTATCTGCCCCAAGATGAGCATGCAAGTTCAAGTAACACAGCTAACAAGTCTTAGCATTCTACCCTTGGAGCCAAAAGCACCGTAACTCATACACTAGCAAAAGAAAATATTAGCAAACTAGAGAAGACAGCAAGATAAGACACATAAAAGAAAACTACTCAGTACAATAGTAAGATTAGTAACGTTCAATTAGTTAAATAAGGAACAGTAATCTTTAATTGTGAGATCAATGAGTTACTAATTTAAACAATAATGATAAAACAAAATCTGTGGCATGGAATCCTCATGCTAGCTCAGCAAGAGAAAGACTATATATATGATTAACAAAATGAAAAGCAGTGGAACATAAAGCATACAAAGACTTCAGAAGATCTAGGAGTCTCGGGAAATACATCACAACCCTAAGCTTCCCGTACAATTATTCAGCAAGGGATTAGTTATCAGCTAACACAATGATCAAGCTGGCTTGTACTTCTTGTCCCTAGGAGAGATTCAATAGGTAACATTTGACATATACAGTGTCATGTTGTTACACTTGACAAATATGGTATGAATGATAATCCATTAAATTTAGATATATCCTCATCTTACAGCAGTTACAAAAACCAAGGAGAAAGGTGCAGATAATCTGAAATATAGGGGAGAAGGTTTAACCGGTAATACTTGGCATACACGAGTAAAGTTATAATAATTGGACAAACAGATGACAAATTATGCAGCTACAGTCCAATTAGAAGAAGTTTCCCACCTCATAACTGTTTGTAAGAAGACTTGAAGGGCATAAGAATGAAGGATAAAGGGACAGATCAAATAGGTTGAAGAAGTAAGGGAAGGGAGACAAGGTGTGCATACAGATTTTTCAATGTCTTAGCATTGTTATTTGGGATGGACATCATATTATTATTATGTATGTTTTCATTATATGATTACTTTTATACCATTAGGATAATACTCATGTGCTAGGCACCTTAAGGGTCAAAGTAAATCAACAGTTACAGATTTGGCTTTGGACAAGAAAGGTAATATTAAAATCCTCTACCTTGCATGTTCTGCTCAACTTAGAAATTCAAAATCCATTCCCAAAACGATTGATCATTGAGTACACCAACATCGGATTCTAAAGAAAAAACAGCTAAGAAAAGGCCTCAACAGACAGAAGATTGTAGGCAACTTAATACTACATCAGAAAGTTGCAATAACACACGTCTAAGACAGCAGAGGTGACTGCTACGACTGCAGATAGATCTACCTAACTAATTTTTTAAGGTGGTCAGCATGGTGTCACAAACTCACTCTCAGAAGAACAAGTAGCTGAAGATAATGCTTGGAATTCAACATTATTGACAAAATGGTCACTGTCATTCAAAGTTGCATCCAATCAATGGAAGATATATATCAACCCAAATCATTCCTAGGGCAAAAATTAGCATGCTTTAAAAAATGAAGAAACAGAATGAAGTTTCTTCAAAGACATAAAAGCCAGTCTCCTTTTATTGTGATTACTATTAAAGCATGCTCCATTGTTCCACAATCTAGGCAATACAATGGCCAAATGATTTCACTAACCTCAGCCAAAAGAAGAGCAAAAGATCAATCAAGGACTCAATACAACCTGATGCACAAAGACATCTTTTTCAAAATTATTTTTAAGCAGCTAATAAGAAAACACTAACTTGACACAGCCTGGGTCCACACCAGACAAGGATGCAAGTAAAGACATCAGAATACAATGTAGAAAGGGATGGACAACAAGAAAAAAAAAGGTGTAGCCAAAAGAAAGGGTGTATAGAAAGCCTCACATAACAAAATAACCGAGTAACAGTACGCGTGTAAATGAATTGACACTGATTTGACTACAAGAATATTTTTTACTATTCCCAATGCCCCAAAGCATTTCGGAAATTGATATGCCCTAAGCTATACATCCTACAAAATACTATCGTTCATTCCAAGAACTTTCAGCATGCACTATGCTGTCCATCAACTAACTCAAGCAATCAAGCCACCAACTAAGCATTCCCAAGTTCAAAAGTCATGATCCAAAATGAAAAGGATTAAGATTAGAGGAACCTAACAAGAAGGAAAAATATTCTATGAAAGCACTACAATACCACATCATCTTGAAAATGGTTATAAGAGTAATTGAGAAAGAGAGAAAGCTCACATAAACAGTGACCACCACCACCACTACCAAGATCGTTATTCCCGCATTATGAGGATAAGTATACATCAGCTTTCTGGCAACAAAAACGCAAAAAACTGCAATGGGGGCAGCGATGAGGAATATTGTCAAAAATAATGATCTCACATCTGGTCCAAATATTAGCTGCCCCTGTAGCAAAAATTTCTGCAGAGCAAAAAGAATGAATTATGTTCAATTAGCAGAAAACATTACAGCACACAACACCATGCTTCTTCCAAATTTCAAACATCTTCCAGAATCTAAAAGGCTGACATAGAACAATCAAACGACATAAAAGCATAACTTGCCATACATAAATGCACAAGTAGACCAAAGAATCTACCAAAATGCACCTGATAAAAATTTAGACAGTCAAGATAGTGAAAAGCAGGAAATGTGAAAACGCATTTCTCATATTATAGGTAACTAACAGAACGTACTATCAGTACTGCTTCCTGGTTAACATAAAGCAAAATCTTTAAACATGACAAGGAATACAATGATCACACGAATGACCTAAAATAAACTGTACATGACCATAGGCTACTCAGTCACATTGCAAGTGTAACAGAACATTCTTATTTGTCAAGCTATTCATGTAGAATACATCACCCAAAGCACACACAGACAAATATAGTAATCAGAAAAACACAATTCACAGTCTGATATCATCCCTCCCACCATCAATGACACCATGAAGTACTCATCAAGAGAATGCAGAAATGGGAAAATTTTCTCCAGCCATCTTGTGACTATCAGAAACCAACACTTGAACAATTTATGGGGAGAACAGCAAAATGCGAAATGCATTTGTAGATGCATTCTTAACCCCAATCAATTTAAACCTTTTCCTTCTTACCAGGCCACCTCATAAATGTAGTGGCTCCAAGGCAACATCCATTTTCACCTAGTCATTCTATTTAGTTCACCTTCGTAAATGCATTGCCATCTCACTGGATATAAAACCAACCCCATCAAGGTTCTCAATGAACGCCAAACTTACATTTTACCAAAGATGTTATCAAATCAAGAAGATAATATCGCCATGATTTTGCTCACATCATTGTACTCCTTTCAAAACTTTGAACTTATTTTCGGCATTCTCAAGGTCAAAACTTTTAACTTCAGCTGAAAAACATAATATTACAGTAGTACAAAGAACAACCCTCCTCCTTCAACACAACAAAATCACGCAAGATTTTGCGAACATTATTGTTTACACAAGCATAAGATAACTTATAATAAAATGACAAATCCGAAATCAAAACTTAAAGAAACACAAATTAAGATGATAACACTCCCTAGTCCCTACTTATTTTCGTCATTCTCAAGTTCAAATCTTTAAGCTTCATTCATTGTTTGTACTTTATAAAGATACCCAATAAAATCACCAAATTTTTTGCACAAATTACTGTCAATACTATCAAAAGATAACCAATAATTTAATTAACACCTCCAAAATCAAAACTTTAAAGAAGCACAAAATCAACCAAATCTATCAAACTAAACCAAACAACAAATACAACACACAAATCCCAAGAAAATGAAGTAGAAAGAAAAGGGGGCTTACATTACTGCCTTTCCATGTTTGGTAAACCCTCAAATCAGTGCCCCCAGATGCCGGATCCGACTTCTGAGAAGGCGGTGGCACTACGTACATCTCTCCTTTAAACCCACTTTCTTTTTCCTTTTTTTTGGGTAAACCCCAAAATGCACAATTTTTTCAAACCCCACAAAATCAAACCAAAAAAAGGTGAAAACTTTCAGCTTTTTTCTAGGGTTTTGGGGGCTCTAGCAGAACCATCGGAGAAAGGCCTGAAAAGTTGAAACTTGACCAGAAAAGTAGAACAACAACAACAACAATGGTTTGCCTAATTCTGATCAAACAAGCCCAAAAAAATTTAAAAAGGTGGAATCTTATATATTTTTGAGAAATGGGTTGGCTAATGTAAATAAAAATGGGGTGGAATGAGTGAGGAGTATGGTGGCTGGTGGGGGAGAGAGAAAGATGAAAACTTTACAGGATGTTGAAATGAAATCCCCACTATTTTGACAATGTGACTGTGAGTATGACCTGGTCTGGTCCTATTTCGACAGCTTTTCTTTTCTTCTTTATTGGAGGAGCAACTCAATACTCCATTCCATTGTTTTACTCCTCATTTGGTTTAGGCAACATGTAAGATAGGCAGATAGCAGGTATGTTTTTTTTTAGGTGGGATAAAAAAAAAAAATTACATAGTGAAAAGTGAATTAGCGAAATAATATTATGCGGAATATTATCTAAATTATTGTTAAAAGTGAAAATGAGAATTTTAATAAAATAGGAGAAGTGAAAAGTTCTAAAGTATGGGAAAAAAAATATTTTATTTATTAGTTAATTAATGATTTTATTGATTAAGATCAATTAACTAGGGTTATAGTGACTTGGATGTGTATTTATTAAGCATTAAAGGTTATTTATCAGCTTCGTTAGCACTGCACCTAACTGTGTGTAAGTGCTAAGTGGTATTCCGTGCTGTCTTTCCTAATACTTTGACTTGTCCATTGGATTAACGCCACTTTGACCTTTTTAATTGTCAAAATTTCTGCCAACCTTTTCATTCATAGCTAAAAATGGATAGTTGAATTAGTTGAAAAAATCCATTCTTCGAATAAAGTTATAAAGCTCCTTTCATACCATCCACGACAAATGGGATATGAGATCGTAGTTTCTTTTGGCAAATACCAAAATTGCTACGAGTATGTTAACTAGTGTTTATAGACTTATTGCAATGGAATTGTTGATGCCATTAACATATTGTACTTGGACATAAACAAGACTTTTTGGCATGTCCAAGTTGAACCAATACATATTTCGTAACTCTTACCTCCCACGAGCTCGTACCTACAGTATAAATCAAGAAAATGAATGGAATAAATTATAAAAAATATGTATATTTTAAATATATTGGATTAAGTGTATCAAGTATCAACCAATTCTTTAGTTTGGTATAAAGTCCTACTAGAGTATATGTATACACTTAAGGTATGGTTAGAAGTGGCCATAGGGCTTGGCCTAGCTCGAGATCAGCCCAAGGATGGACGGTCAGGCGGGCTTGGGGTTTGTAATTTGTAACCAGTTCATATTTTTTTAAATGGGTTAGACCAATTTAGGACCAGGACTAGATTGGGCCAGACCAGTCCTGTCCATTGCCCATCTCTAGGCGTAGGGATCAAATTATATGTTGCCTAGATGACTGGATTTATCAACCCAACTTGCATGATATGTTGAAACCTTGCTTAAGTAGATGATAATCCTAAACTTTCCTCTACTTGTATTTTGCTCAATTGACCATGACATAAAGAGAATTGCTTGATAGGTCTGGGAATTGGTTGTATAGTGCTCAAATATATCTTCTCATTGCATTAACCGTTAGGTAGGCATATCTACTCCTTCAAAAGTATCGTAGAGCGCTAAACGCCACCCCCAACTTACTCAAACCGCCCCAATAATTGACGATTTTTGCCCTTTTATACATTTAAATAAAATCGAACATTTTACACTTCAATTCTTATTTCCCACTTCACTCTCCTCGTAAATACGAACCTAACTACAATTCCCAACTCTCACCACCACGCTCGGCCGTCGACCACCAGCCCCGTCGGAATCCCATAAACCACCACACAAAAATCGCCTTTCTTGACGCCGGAAACTATCGAAATTATGGATGAGCCGTTAACGTCGCAGATAAAATATGTTAACCAGATACTTAAAAAAAGCCTGCCGGTGGGCTAACCGTCCAATAAAAACAACTAGCCCAGCCCACCGGCAACCCTTTTTAAAAAAAAATTGCCAAGTAATAATTATTTTTGTTATAATAGTTTCCGACAAAAGATTTTGGTGGCGATGGTATTAATTATTAACCTTCTCGGGGCGACGACTCATGTTTTCCGGTGAGGGTGCGCGGTTGTTCTAGTGGTTCCGGAGAGGGCGGGCGACGGTTTGGCGTGGATGTGAATTGGGGTTTGAGAGAAGTGAGTGTTTTGAGAGAGGGGTAATAGTAATTCGAGGGGCAATTTGATTGGATAAGTCTTCAATTTGGGCTCTTACAACTTTTAAATTAATTGATGGAATGTGGAATAATCCGATTTAAACATGACCAAACAATCAACGATTCAAACATCCAAGAAGTTGAACAAATCAGTTTCAAACCTACGTTCACCAAAAGTATCATACAAGGACTGTTGAATTGTGAATCGCTAAACATTGCTCGTGATTATCTACCTATCACCCGTATTTTATACGTATTTCACACTTTATTTACAATATTGCCCTTATATATATTATATTATATTATATTATATATATATATATATATATATATATATATATATATATTAATCTAACATTTGTATTTACTAACCTAATTTAACGCATTTACTAACTTAATTTACTAATTATCTAACGTTTTAATTTATTAACTTAATTTAACCCATTTACTAACCTAATCTACTAATTATTTTACATTTTTATTTACTAACCTAATTTACTAATTATCTAACATTTTAATGAGATTAAAATAAATTTTCTGTTTTTGCTAGTTTTTCCAGTAAGTCTCACAAAACTTAAGAGATGATATCAAAGATGGTCAAACTACCTGCTCAAGCCATCAGAGCCTCCACCTGCACTTTGTCGTCTCTTCTCTCTCAATCTCTCTCTTACAATTTAGCCTCTGCTACAGCTAGCTCTCTACTAACACCATTGTAATGTCAGTTGTTTTTCTAGAGCTGGGTCCAATGTCCTTAGGAACTCCTTCAGATTCACAGAGCGTACGCACATACTTCTTGGATGTCAAATAGCTCATGGAAGCATCCACTTAACGCATGGTGGGTTGAGGTTTGGCTCCTCTCTGATGCACATGGCTGCGACCTCTATAGCCTTGCACATCGCAGACACAGAATCCCTTTCAACCGGGGATCTGCTAACAGCAAATGTTTTTCGGGGTCTTTCAACAGTGGACGTCATTGCAACCACAATCACAACCTTGAATATCAGACAACTTTGAAGTCCTTTATTCCCACTTTTATTCTCATGTAGATGAGTGTTACTTGTCAACGGTCACCAAGTATAAATATAAAAGAAAATCTACTGTCAGAAGATACTAGACATCCGACTTTCAAGTTGAATTTTAATCTAGCTAGTGGCTCAAGTTGAATTTGAGTATGTTAACCAAATAAATCATACCCATACTACCAACAATCTTGATCATAGGACCTTCCCCCTAAGGCCATTGGCAGCAAACCTTGTAAGTGCAATAGATTGACAACCATTAATACAAACTAGCTATCTGAAGATTAGACCTAATGAATTACAAGAAATATACAACTCATCAGTACCAATAAATGTTCCCATGTAAGCAGACCCAAAACCACCTTCTTCAAGGAAATTGTCTGGGTGAAAATTTCTTGTTGCTGTAACAAGTTCTCTATAGTCGAACACTCTAGCTTGATCATGACCATTACTTACATTCTCGGTAACAGGGGACTGCTCTTCAGAATCCTCAGCTTCCAGCTCATGGTTATTAGCTTTTGCAACATTCAGCCAAGAGAAATATAAATCTCAATGATGAGAAAGAACTATACAAGTCATATCGCACACTTCAGCCCTTTCAATAGAGCAGAAAACATGAAGCAAGCCTACAATTTACAGTACTTCAAAAGTGAAAAACTCATTCATGCTTCTTCCACTCCCTTGATTAACCCCAAAATATGACACAATTGATGAACCAGAAAGTGATGCAAACAAAAGATTATACCTTACAGTTTCATGCATAAACTAAGACACTTCAGGACTTCAGGTGTTTCACTATTTGAGGACTGTTCAACATTTAACCCATCCAGTCAGGCTGTTCACATCAGCAATGAAGGAGAGATCATAACCTATGGTTATTGATTAATGAGCTCCTCAATTTTATCCAAATTAAACAGACACAGAGACTCGTCAAAATTAAACGAAACAGATGGAACCTATTCACGCATTACACACGCAAAAACTATCAATTCAATTTCTAGCAAAAACCATCCCAGGGAAAAGAAAAAAAAATTATGAAAGGCACTCAATACACATTGTTAACAATACAGATAAAACATCCTAAACATTGGCCTCCTACCAAATCGAACCTCTCAATAACAAGGCTAACGAAACTTACTGATGTCAAGATGTAATACTGATGTCAAGATGTAATCTCATTACAGTACAAGGCAGAAAATAATTTCTAACAACACAGAACACATGAGCTGTCGATAGAGCACCAATTATAGCCATAAAAAAAAAAAGCCACACATAAAAAGAAAGCAACCTACTTAGCCATCAACTCTCACTTTGCCGTCAGTGATGATCACATTTAAAAAACCATAATAATAGTAATTAGTAATGAACCAAATAACATAACACATTCTTGTGATATAATGTCACAATATAGTCATATACATCGTCAAGCATACGTTGAAGAAACCATAAAAATAATCAAATTAACTATAAAATATTGACTAAAATCCAAACATGATGACTTCAGATAATTCCAACTGGACAAGAAATCAAAATGGAGCAAATGGGGCTAACTCTAAAACCCCTGAAATATATTACCACCTTAATTTTATACCCCAGTAAAAACATAATTCACCTCACCCCCACCAAAGAACGCATTGAAGTACTGAATTAAATCTAGTAATGCACATTTTTCTCTAATTAATATACATAATAATTATGATACAAAAAGATTAAAACTTGGGTTAAAATTGAATATGATGAAGAATAAAAAAAAAGTGATACCCAAATTACGATCAAGGGTTTTGAACGTAAATGCTAATCCCATTGCAATGGTTGGACTATGCATCTGGATGCACAGTGGTCATTGTGCACCTGGTGCAAAACGCAAGGAATTTACTCATAAAATGCTGCTTTTTTGCATTTAGGGTAACGTAATTAATATTTTGTTTAGAAGAAATGAACATTAGAAGTTTAAAAGTTCCCCATAAACTATAGTGATTACTATTAGAAACATAACATCAGTCAATATTAAATAAAAATAGTAGAATTTCAATGCTTCATCATTTCAAATTAAGATCATTAATGACGTAAATTACGAAACAATAATGTTGTTGTCCAATTAATTATGCAATTGTTTTGTATTGATCATTAAAAGTACATCTATTGTTTATTACAATGATACATAATGTTCATTTTAATAAAAATCTTGTTGCACG
Source organism: Dysphania ambrosioides (assembly GCA_026401315.1). Lineage (NCBI taxonomy): Eukaryota > Viridiplantae > Streptophyta > Magnoliopsida > Caryophyllales > Amaranthaceae > Dysphania > Dysphania ambrosioides. The sequence continues at coordinate 8,154,452 of CM048658.1, read as the reverse complement.
AATGTTCTATGTTCATTTTAATAATATATAATATTTATTTTAATAATACATAATGTTCATTTTAATAATGCATAATGTTCATTTCTATAATACATAAATAATGTTCATTTAACAATAACAAATCTTTGTGATCTGTACATTTCTATTTTGAGTACGCATAATGTAATCATATATACTCAAATGTAAATTATATGATTTTACAATGAACATTTTCTTTGTAGTAATGTACATTTACGTATTAAGAAATGTACATGAGAATTTCTAAATCTGTGTGCGTGTATAAAAATCCTAAAATGAAAAATTATTCAGATTTAAAAAGATTCTCAAAGTTCTGTACATATCTAATTCCAAATGCAAAAATAATAAAATCCCAAAAGTATTAATGATGCAAATTATAAAGCATTAATGATAACTTCAGCTCGAAAATAATGAATTGAACTGATCATTAAAACTTCCAATATTTAGTAATTGTGAACGATATGTTCATTACATTTCCCCAAATGAAAATAATACAGCGTTTTATGTGTAAATTCCTTGCGTTTTGCACCAGGTGCACAATGAGCACTGTGCACCCAGGTGCATAGTCTTATTTGTGACCCCATTGAATTACTTGTAAGTTCTCTTCCCCCACCCAAAACACAACCCATCAATCATTACCAAATATTCAAGAAGAATCCGAAATCTAGTAAAATTCAACTCCTCTTTTTGGTTTTGTGTAAGAAGTCAAGAATTGGCAAACTTTGAAACATTTCACTTTCGAGTATTAATGTTATCTACTAGGTTGGATGATTTTATTTCAACATGTTCTTTGGAGTGGATCTGAATTCTGAATTCTGAAGAACGATATTTAACTTGTGTAATATTCTGTTATATTAATGAAGAATTTATGGATGATTAGTTGATAATCGAAACTAGAAAATTTAATATGAGGGTTTTATGGGATTTTCACCTTTCTTATAGGAACTGGCTTCCACTAAAATTTGACATACTCTCTCCATCTCTACAAGAATGCCCCAATCTACTATTTAGAGTCAAAGTTTGAAAAATTTATCCATAAATTCTCATCATGTTATAAGAAATAGTATATTCAAGTGGAATCTTGTTGGATACATCTCAATGTAAATTTTTAGAATATTAAGTTTTCATATTTTTTTGCCTTACGGATTTAGACCAGATAAAAAAGATTAAAGCCGTGTATTGAAGACCGTAGAGTCAAATTGTGATAATTTTTTAGGGACAAAGGGAGTAATCAATAATTACTCTAAATGCAGTCTCATGTTTAAAGTGGTCAACAAAACTCAGTCTTAACTCTTAAGTACTCCATTACCAAAAAAAAAACTCTTAAGTACACTAGTATGTACGGAGTAGTACTTTGTCTGGAAAGAAACATTGTGTATCAATGATATTGATTTTGCACATATGATACCTTATTGGATTTATAATAATCATTAAAGTTCCTTATAAAATAACATTTGTTGGATGTACCTCATATGTGGAATCGCCAATCTAATTACTCCGTAATTTGATGGTAGTTTCAACTTTCAACTACAATTATATGATGAATATTTCGAGACTATCAAAGAATTAGACAAGAGTTATAGTACTCCGCACAATTCAGCCCAAGTCAATTTGATGCTATTATGAAAAGTATAAAGTTACAAAATAGATTTGACTCTCTATATCTCTTAATCCGAAAATATATCAAATTACCAACTTACCTATTTAAATTATCCAAAAAGTGTTACCATCTACATAATATAATTAATGCTTTCTCCAAAATACTTCTTCCATTTTTTTTATTGAAATACTTTGATTTTTCCATTATTCACAAGATTGACTTTGATTTTCTTTGTTGATTTATCCTTAAAAAATAAATATAGTCATATAAGACCTTATTAAATTTTTCTTGATATATAATTTCAATATATCAATTTTTATAATTTTTATTTATAGATAACACAAAGTATTATATACACACGGGATATAATAAAGTTATTGTGTCTTCAATTTAAAAGTAATCCCTCGATATAACAAATATTACTCCCTCGAAGTTGATAAAAAAAGTGACAAATATTGTGTTGATGGGTAACTTTTGTTATATTGAAAGTCATTTTTACCGAGGACACAATAATTGTATTGTGTCCCGTGTATATACAATACTTTTTGTTTATATAATTAGAGATATTAACAATGAAAAATATACAGTGACAAAATGACAGAGGAAGTAAATGATTTAGCTACAAACTCACTAATTGGGCTCTAAAGAATCTAAACTATCAAAAAGATGATTTCATTTGCACTAAAGATTAAGTTGTAAAGGTATATTAGCTTCCTTAACAAGCCCATAAAACCTTATGTGAAAAAGAAAAGAAAAACAAGCAATGAGAAAAATAAATAAATAAATGGACTCATTTTTCTCCAAAAAAAAAAGAGAGATTAGAAATAACTGATGAAATGCTCCGTTAGCTCAGCAGCAATTAAAGGCGAATCTTTGGCATAATGTGTTGCGTATATAAATTATAAATAATGAACAATGAAAGTGGTAGAAAAAGTGGAAACTTTATTCAGTGATCCTAAATGCTTTCCTGCAGAATGAAGACCACACCTCAGACAATCACTCTTACATGAAGCCTTAGAATAGAAGCAATTCCCCAAAGCTTTTTTAGTACGTCAAACCTACCGGGCGCTCTGGCTGAGTCAAAAAAAGTTGATGAATAACTAAACTCAAGCTCCAAGTCTAGCATTTGTTTCCACTAATACAATAGTAATAGCTTCAAATTTAACTATACGATACAACCAAATATTATCAGGAGGAGTTAGCCTTTCTATATACCGACTTACCCGAGGGTGATCCGAGGATGCCTACGCTTACAAAATTTAGATGTTCTCTATGTATGTTACGTTTGTTACATTGTTGACACTGGAGCCTTTACCATTGTTCTTTTCTTTGATTTGCAGTAAGACTGTAGATGATCTTCGTCGATTGTGCCCAAACCAGATAGTCGGACACCATACATTTTTAATCTACGAATGTCTCGAGAGATTGGAGATTGCCAAATCCCCTCCCACCATCCCGGTGGGAGAAGTGGTGTGTATGCACATTGTTGGGGTTGCCTGTCACAACTCAATGGACCAGCAAACCTGTTCCATGCATGGCCCCATCCAACCTGATTACTCAATCCGTTTCTCAGCAGTGTGCTCTGAAAGCTGCTTAGGAACGAGAAATCATGGTTCGTGTTTGAATTTTCATCTGAAAAATGGGGGAAAGAGAAACAGAGTCAAGAGTTTAATAGTAGCTGTATTCTAGATGAATGAGATCTAGAAAGAATGTAGTGTAAGTACCAAGATTACGAGCTGCAGCTAAAGCCGCAATTAGCTGGGCATAAGTTGTTCCAACTCGCCTATTGGCCCCTGAAATAACGGCATATTTTGCTCGGGATGCAAGAAAGAAGTCCACAAATGCAACCCATCTAGGTGCTGGTCCCCAGTCTTTCACCCTAAAATCTGAACCGTGTGACCTGCTGACCTCAAGAGAAATATTTCTTCTGAAACGTTTGTAATTGAAGTGGATAACCTGTAAAGATAAATTCAAAGTTTATGGCACCAGAGGAGTGAAGTCTACCTCCTGAAGCTTGTGATCAAGGCTGTTTTGATACATTAGTGTTTTATGACAGGAGGCTGTTTTGACACTTGATTCTATGAATGTTCTATTAGAACTAAAGCATTTAGATGGCATCACAATGAATGTAAGAACGGAAAGGAAAAACTGAATACCTCGGCAAACTCTTGTAGGTCCGGTTTAATTGCGCTGATGAAAGAGGGGGTGTCAGAGACCACAACCACTTTAGGTCTTGCCCCCTGTTTGAGGTTCTGTACGGCATTTCTAGTGCAGCTTAGAGCAGATTGCACTGCCCACAATGATCTGCACAATGCATGCACCCACAAAATCTCTGATCGATTAGTGATCCACACAACCACACATTGAAAAAGGTTACAGATCGGGAACTTAAGGATGGAATCTGGACAAATACATGCAACTGCACGTTCAAAACTGAAAATTATGATTAGCTAGAAGTTTTCACATTTCAAAAGCGTGTTAAGATCATTAACTTGATTAAGAAAATCAATAATATCGTGTCCTCCGTATGAAGTAAGAAATCCATACTGAGATGGAACCAAAAAAACTCGTTCAAGTAATTGCCCAGGCTCTCAACATATTTCAACCCCTGCTGCCAAGTTACCAACACTATTTGGTTCTAATTTTCACAAAGTAAATAGGAAAACCTCACGCTTGCCAGGATCTGCCAGATGCGTCCTAAGAAATCATAACCATATAAACACTAAATAACATCTCTAAGGCCCTTGAGTTCGTGAATCAAAACTTGACGCAGTTTACTATGTTTCGAAACCTTTAATGAATGACAAGATTTTGATCCAAACAAGCATATTTGGTTAACAATATACTAGTTCTTTTCCCCATCATCATTTTTGCTTGGTGTTAACTTTGAAGAGGAATCAGGCCTAGAGGATTGTAATGTGATAACGTCATAATGTGCTTTGCCATCATCATCATTATAATGTATTCTTGGTGTTCGAAGAGGATTCAAACCTAAAGGATTTGTAATGTGATAAGGTCATAAGGTGCTGCACTATACAAGAAATATATTATGCTGATAGTTGATTACATATAGAATTATCTATTGTCCTTTCCAACTAGCTGATTATGATATAATCCAATCAAACTTTTATGCCTGCTATACTGCTTTCTAAACTATCATTTCACTCAAACTTTTCCCTATTTATAGGGAACAAATTTCCACTATACATAGAAATGGGGAAGGATGTGCCGGAAACCCAAAGCTCTAACTTTGCACTAGCTCAACAAAATCACCTTGCTCGTCTATATGGATTGTTATAAACGAAACTGCAAGATAATAAGAACAATGTTACCGAGTGTAGACTGAGTCGCGGGCTATGTCGCTTTCTTTAGAACATTCTCGGCACTACCTATAGTGATATGCAAGCAGTTACAGAACACCAGATGTTCCCTAGGATAAAACAACCTCTCAACTAAAGTACCAATGGATTTGCACAGAACCACTGGGCTAACAAACACTCACTGTAATGTTACTCCTGCTCGAAATATTTGGGAGAAGATAATAGAAATGAGAGAAGAGAGAAAATGTTTCTGTATACTGAAAAAATGCTAAGCAAGAGTTGTATATATAGCCAAACCAGCAGCAGAAATCCGTTAAGCATTTAAGTCAGAATTCAAACCAAATGTGACAAAATTGAAATTAGAACGTTCAGCAGAAATCAAGACACTTAATACTGTAACAGATTATAAATCTATAATTAAGACCATGTTTAACACTGACTTAAAAAAACGGTCCAAAAATATAAAAGCTCATGATCACTCATTAAAGACTCAACCTAGCCTGGCTCATCACGGCATACACGCACGTGTGAGTTGGTTGGATTCCTAAGCCTTTCCTCCTTCCACCTAAGTGGGTAACCCTCTATTTAAAGAAGTCATACTTCTCTTATCCCACCAATGTGGGACTCTTTATTTTTATAAACTTCAACTTTCAACATAATAAGTTCCAACATGGATCACTATCAAACGAAAGCCTAGCAAGATATCAGGTCCATTCTCTACACCACTACTTGTCCTTTCAAATAAATCTAAGCTATAGTACTCTATGTATTGGTATTATAAGAAGAAGTTTGCTTCATTACAGTACCTGCTCATCAGCATCCGCATGTGCAATGTGATATCTGGATCATTGCCACTTGAAAGAACAGAGTTAACTGCAGCTGCAATGCCCGCAGAAGGAGAAATAAGAACTCGCATTAACTCCCCAAAAACATTAGGTCTGGAGTTAAGTTCTGGCTTTCCAAACAACTCAAAAGCTGCACTCCTCATTTCAGGATGTACATTCTTCAAGAAAAACTGAGCTGCCACAGCATCTGTTGTATTTTGCAACCTGTTACCAAAAACTGACAATACCAATTTAAATCTGAATTAAACTATCATATCTGAGTAAACAAATGTTTTTCATTTTACCAAATTATAGGCTGCTCCCACTTTCTCCAGTTGCTGCATAGGATGTTTGTACGATAAGGCTTTTGAAAATCATCAATTCGAACAACCAAACGACGACCATAATCTGCCACACAACGTTTCTTTCTCCACAGATGTTTGACTTCTTTCAGGGTAAATGAGGCATTGCTATATGTAACATATTCCCCAAAAGGATATTCTCCCCTGAAAAAGAAAGGAGGACAATCAGAACTTGACCAAGAATGCAGCTCAACCATATCCCTCTATCTCAAACACTGATATGCCACGCTGTTTAAAAGCAGTGCTCATCAGAATGTGTACGAGTTCATCTGAATCGCCTATCAGATTGTCAAGTAGGGGTAGTGCATTGGAATTTCTTTAGCACCCTACCTTCTACAACAGTATGCAAACAAGTACCCATCACAGAGATTAATCTCCTATCTGCTACAATCAAAGGATATAATAACAGATAGAATTCCTATTACAAATACCGTTACTGTATGCGCTCAAGATATTATGCTACACTATGTAAGCCAAAGGCTTGAGAGAGAACCAATATATGCCTGGTTTGCCCGATGATCAAGGAACGGTTCAACATGATGCTTAATGCAGCAGCTGTCAGTATCTTGTACATTTCATTCCCGAATCCAGCTTCAGATGCTTTTGCGATAACAAAACCATGCCTACAAAATTGATCAGGAGGGAGCTCACGAACTTTTGCAGGACCTGAAATCGAAAACTAAGCATTATAAGCTCACTCAAACCGCGAATCTGACAAGACATGCTCTTTGCAACAACAAAGTCCATGACCCATTTATGGTCGAACCTATTCAATAAATTGAACAAATCGCAAATCACGCAACTTTCATATGTCAATTTATACAAACCTGTATTATTGTCACCCTCATCAAATACTCGACCCTTGGATACTAAAGCACCCGGGTCCCACTAACATAGATTTCCCTTTACTGTATATTTCAACAAAAATGCAATAAAATTTAATGACGTTCATTACTCGGATACGATTCCTTTAAAGTTTTATACAATCATTTCATACGCAAAGAATGTGACACTTAATAAATCTCACAAAAACAATTACACTAAAAAAGAGTGATAGAAAAGGCTAAAAAGAAAGCAAATACCATTGATTAGGAAATGATGATGAATTAACCTCCTAACACGAACAGACTCTTTCCAAGCAGCAAAACCTGGCCCATACACCTCCCCCATCTCCTCAACAGTAGCACACGACGTCGTTTTCATAACCCCATCACCCTTTGATGGAGCTAAATCATAAAACGAAGAAGAAGAAGTATTCGAATCCGGGTCATTAACAGAAATGGAAATGATACTAGACGACTCCGTCGAAGAAAAAACAGCTTGGGTTGAAGGATCTACAAGCCTGATACTTAACACCGTCAACCCAAGAATTGTTAGCATACCCATTAACAAAACCATAGATTTTATGGAATGTAATAATATTAACATTCTCTTTTGTTGCCTTAACCCAAATATTCTCATATTTATCTGTTGGTTCTTGATCTTGTGGGATGGAATAACAGAATAAAGCTTTGATTTTTAAAGCGTAAATTTGAAGCTTAGGGTGTTGCGTAAAAGCGGAGGGTGACGCGGAGGCGGGTTGGGGTCGGGCAACTATTCTTCGTGTCAGTGTTTTGTGTGTTGGATTTGCATGACATAAATTCGTAGCCTTAGGTTTTGTAATAGTTTCTGATTTTGCACCATTATCTAATACGGAGTACGTCGGTGGTGCGTTGTACTGTATGACTGACTGTATCCCGTAACAATCATACTGTTTCAGTGGCAGCATTTTTTCATGGACTATTTAATGCAGATTTGAATTTTGTGAATCTCTATTTATTGTGGATCGACTTGAGGATTATGCACTTTGTACTATGTCTTGATTTTATAAAATTACTACTACCTAGTCATGTGGGCCTCTATAGTCTATCGTTGATCATCTTAAAAATTTATTCACAGACTCATTACTTTAATTGTATATAAAGACGTATATATTGAAAATTCATTTTGCAAGATTTTACATAAATATGAAAGTATTATGAATTTTTCTTTTACTTTTGTATACCTATGCGAATAATATATTATTATCTATGGATATTTGATTTATAATTTAATATGCATAAGATATGAATTTTATTTCAGTGAATGTCCTCATATAATACTCTAGATAACTCAGTGATTTTAGTTTATTGTAACATTACTACCTATAATGTATTTGAATTATTAAGTCAAATTTAGCAAGGAATTGACAATTACATAAAGGGAGAAATGTTTTTATTGTAAATGAATAAAATACTCAACGATTAATAAAAAAGAAATTTTAGTAATCTTACAATGTGTACTAAAAACTAATAAAAATATCAAATACAAGACTAATTATTGATGTAATAACTTCCCAAATTCTCCCTTTTTAACAACTAGTCTCCTAATTAAACCACAAAACCTTTCAAAACATACAGTTTGAAGTCATTATTTAATGAAAATGATCACTGTTAAAAATTTTACAAACAAAATTCACAGTAGTAATATTAGAAGACAATTTTCAATAGTAATACGTTAATACTAGTAGGCTTATGATACTATCAGATACTGGAAGAAATAACGTGTATACTTAACTCGTATTATGTGATTGTTACTGCATAGTTTTAAGACTTATATAGTTAAGATTAGATAAGACCACGTAGGCTTTTAAAGGAAAACCATGTTATTTCTTATTTATCACATGGGCAATGCGTTATAATACAACTTTTGGTGATAATCACATACATACCTACATCACGTATTTCATGATCGAGTCACAAATGTGTAGACCTGTTCAAATGGGCGGGGGCCCGTTATGGGCCATTGACCAACCCGTTTGTAAAAGGGTCTACTCAATAATGGGCTTAATGGTTAGGTTTCTTAAAGAGTCATGCTTTATTGGGTTTTTAATGGGCCAAATCGGGTCAATAATGGGCCTATAGTTTACAAGACTTTTAAACACTATCAGGTAACGAACTATTTCTACTTACTTACCGATGATACACTACTAAAGATTGGAGGTGATACACGTAAACTATCCCCCTCTATAGTTAAAAACTATACTCTCTTTAGACGGCCCGTTATATATCTCCTATGGCCAATCCGACCCGATCCGTTTTGCATTTTCTTTGACCCGACCCGACCCGACCCGTTTTGCTTGAGGTCTAGTCGTCCAATTTAATTTGCATGTAGGGATCGAAGTAATTGAGGCAAGTACAAGAGCTAGAGATCGACATGTGAACATGGGAAATTGAATATTCGAATTCAATGAGATGCTTTGTAATGTGGTGAGTTATGTACGAACAAATCCCTCTTTGTTGATGCTTATATTAGGAGCGACTCCTTGTTCTAATTGGTTCCCACCTCATCACCGTTTAATGGCTAGTAATGCATCCATGTATCACAAATCCATGCCCTAGGAGAAGCCATCCATATCTCTCAAACTTATACTAGGATATATAATATTACACCATGTTTACATATTTATGCTTAGTAATATCTAGGTGGATCAGATCTTTTGTGCTCAGGGGTGAACTTACTAATTTAATAACATACTTAGACATGACTTTAAGGTTGATCTATGGGACCAACACAATTTTAGGATATATATCTACGGGGGCATTACATAAGACATGCGATAATTCAGACCTTATTTAGTAATTAGCGAGTAGCTGGTTGAATTAGTTGGTTATATTAGATTATTAGCATGTTTGACTAGTTGCTTTTATTACGAATCATTTAGAGCTGGTCAAAAGTGGCTCAGCCCATTGCCCAAACGCAATTTGAAAAAGTGAAAAACTGGTGTAGAGATTGAGACTAGATCAATTTTTTTAAAATTAAAATTAAACGATTGGGTTTTGGAAATTAAAAACTATGTTTTTAGTTCAAATTTTGGCCTTACTGAAAAGTACGCTCTTTCTGGCCTGAAAAATACTGGTTTTGGGTACAATAAACACCCCCATATTCCTCCATGAGAATTAATACTCAATCCACATAGCGAAATATAAGGATGTTACTGCCGCATAATAACAAAAAACAATAACTGCTTCATTCAATCATATACAAACATATATACTAAGTGTACACTTTGATCTAATAGTTAATCAAAAGAATACTATATAATAATAACATTTTTTTCATAACCAATATGTTAAACTCAATATTCAAAACTAAAGGTATGTGAATCCTCTCTACTCAAACCCCTTCATAAAGATGTCTTCTTCATTGAATATAATGCAACATATCAATCCATCCATATAAATAAGAGCAAAACCAAAATAAAAAGGAAATACATTTATGTGCATGATAAAAAATAATAGTTAATATATATATACATTCAATTCATTTCAAACATGATTTAGTTCATAAACTTTCATTTGCTTTAAAACCCATGACAAGGTTCATGAAGCTTTTCAAAAATTACATCTAAATCATCTAAAAGTATATGACTTGACTCTAAGAATAAATCAATCTCAATAAAGTGAGTAATTAAATCCAATCTCGGCAAAGTGGGACTAAAATAATCGAATTAACCAACTTTAATAATTGAAACCTCTTAAGTGTGCACATCCCCAAACTTGTAACTTCTTTACATAGCCTATACTTGAGAAAAGGCTGCTAGATCATTCAAAGTTCACAGTCTTGTCTAAATTAACTTTCTCGTAATGAAAAACGGTAAAATTCCACTAAACATAATAATATCCAATCCAATATTTTTTTTCTTGACAAAAAAAATTGGATATGACTAGTAAATAGGTTTACTAGTCATAAAATTAGATCATATTATCAAACAATCCTCCAAAGTCACAAAACATAGAGGGGTTTATGAACAAATAATTTCCATGATTTTCTAATTTCATAAATTGATGAGACAACTCAAAATAGTTATTTTCAAATATCATAGGAATTAGGCCAACATGAAAATAAATTCTAAATAAATCAAAATAGCATTCTTCCACCAAGTAATATTATTTCAAAATATTTTTGAAAATTAGATCATGTTTAAAATAATATCAAACAAGTATTAATCTTCAATACAGTTCCAAAAATACCATGACAATTAGAAACCCCTCGGTCAAATATATAGACCACTCAAGAATTATAAAAGAAAGTATCAAAAATTTGTCCCTCATCAATTAATTCATGCAACATAAAATAATTCATAAAATATCCATAATTTATAAATTTATTAAAATATTATTAAATTATACTTTTACTAGGTATTAAATCATATAATGTATCTTGATTAAGCACAGTAGTAAATCACAGTAACAAGTACTCTCCTTGCTCAAATTCTTACAAACAAATAAAACATACAATCAATAAAGTACATAAACAAAAATTCTAATCAAAATACAAAATCCTAATGAATTTTTTTTATTATAAATATTACTAATTATAACTTTGTTTTATTGAATCATATGATATTTTAAAGGACACATAAACTATTAATTTCAGATGTCGACAATAAAAGGATTAAGAATTTAAATTGAAAAGAAGAGAGAAAAGTCACAAGTGGTGGCCAACGGACCCTCACGTTTATGGACAGTGGCTGCATGGTGGAGGAGAGGTGTCAACTTCCTTGGAGTGTGAGGGTGACTGTTTGAGAATATTTGTGAATAATAAGTGTAATAAAAGAAATATTAGGGTCTATGTTTAAGGTATTTATAATGAGTAATATAATTTATTTTTTTTAGAAATTCAAATAAAATGAAAGTATAGGTCCTTTAGGAGCTAACTTGGTCATGAATAAGAGTTTGAATTGGGTTAGGAAGACATTTTTGATGACCAAGCAATAGAGATTAATTAAAATCAATTATCGTTAAAAATTAAAAATCGATTTCCACTAGGAAACCCGCAAAATTCCACCATAAAATATTTTAGGAAAAATACACTGATAACATCATCATCATCATCATCATATAAATTACCTACGTATCAATACTTCACGATACAAATTTATAACTTAAAGCGCTTACACAATAAAATAGTTTCAAACTTGATCATAAAAATTAGAAAACTCGTTTAGTACTGATCAAGTATATGTCAAATAAACGATTATTTTACTTAGCAAGTTAGCAAAGACGGGGAAATATAAACTGGAAAAAATATGACAAAATCTCCAAAAACAAAGTGAGATAATCATAAAAACACCCCAAAAAAACACAGAGAAAAACAGGGGTAATTCAGGCAAAACCTACTTGTAAACTCAAAACTCACGCACCCTTCAATTGTGTGTGTCTCTGCCTTCCTCTCTCAACCAAATTCTTCGACCCCCTTTTCTTGTTCTCCCCTGCATCCAAATTCTGCTGCACTTGTCTGATTAACGTAATTTTAGCATGATTGTCCTCTTTAATCCACCCAATCATCTTTATTAAATTCATCTTTATTCTAATTAAATTCACTTTAATTTCCGGGGTGTTATTGCTGTGTATTATCTGGTGAGTTGTTCTTCTTATCCTCTGCTGCTTCCACTTTTTTGTGCACCCTTTTACTTTTTTAAAGTTCAATTAATTTGAATTTTCATGGGTTTGTTTTGTTTTTATTTAATCCTGTTTGTACATTCCTTGGGTATTTTTCCATTGTTGTTTTGAATGTGGGATTAGGGTTTTCTTGATGAAGTTTGCAACTTGTTGGTCTGTTATATATCCATTCTTGATTATATTTTTGGTACACCTCTTGAAATCAGCTTTTTTTCAATTTGTTTTTTAAATCTGTTTTTGACAGTGGGATGATTGAAGTGATGTTGCAGTTTTTTTTTTTTTGGCAATGGTGATGTTGAAGTTAATATTAATAAATTCACATTATAATTTGTGGGTGATAAATTCGGAAATCCAGTCATATGAGAAACTCAGTTGAACTGGTTGAAGGGGTTGACGGTTTTACCTTTTGGTTGACCTAGGTTTCAGTTTACTTAGTATTTGACCCTCTATTGGTTAGCTTGTTATATATAGTTTGATAAGCATTGGTTTAGATTCAACGTAGAATTCCAGTTTTGATGATTTGAAAATTTGGCAGCTTTACTGATATCAATCCCTGATTGTGATTTTGGGAGTTGAATTTGTGTTGAAGTAAAGCAGCTGACTTGAATGGTGTTGGGTCCAATGTTAGTACCTGGCTGTTGAATGTAGCTATTTGGGCCTTTTATTTGAAGATGCCGAAATTTGGATATGTATAAGGGGATTCTCAGGACTTCCTTGAAAAATACTATCACGGTTCTAATTTGGATATGGCTAGCTATTTAAGTGGATTGGTGACTTCTGCTGATTCCCAACAATGAGGTTTCCGTAGAAAATGGAACCCTTGACCAATTAATGGCTATTTATCATCCACTATTTGACTGTAATGGTAATTTTATATGGATTGTTGTGGGATCTCCTGCCGCCTGCTGATTTTCCTTGTTAGCAACAGGGATAATGTTCATATTAGCACAGCTAAATTAATACCACTATAGGTGGAATATAAATCCTGTCAATTCACTATGTATACAATGTCACATGGAAGATTATGGAAAGATATTCTAACGTTGCACAAAAAGTTGTTGACTTAGGTTGATAGTTTAATGATATGATATGCTATATATAAAAGTCGTGTGCACAAGATGCTTAGAAGATTAGGAAATGCTGCATTATATGGTATGGCTAGATAGTGCTATATATCATGTTAAAAGAATGTGTTGTATTAAATTTTGAAAAGGGTTGAAACGTTTACTTTATTGTTTTTCTCAGAAATCGATGCTTGAAGAAAAGGATGAATGTAGGACTTAAATGACATAAGGTAGCTCTTATCTGACACCTAAAGTTGAAGTTGATGAACCTTGAATCTTTTAAGAATGGAAGTTGGATTTTTGGTTAGATTTGGTCTTAGTGTGGAAGTTGGATGAATTAGAGATATTGTAACTATTTGACTCCCTACTTTATAAGAATCCCTTTCTTTGAAAATCCTTGTTGTGTCATAATGAGAAAGTCAATATAGGATTCTAGATTGTTTCAAAAGGGATTTTACACCCCTTGATTGGGATCTTTCTGTTGAATCGTTTAGATCTATGAATAGATTCATGGGAATCAATAAGATCTTTCAGTTTAAACTTTGAGATATCTGAACAAATTCTTCTTGTAAGATAAATCATAGTTGGGTATATGATTCCTTTTGAGGCCGCAAAGAGTTGGACAAATTGATTACTTCATTTGTGTTGGAAGATTATTGGAATATTAGTTATTGTGAATAGGGTAGATGCTGTTGCAACTATTATTTGTTCTCTACGTTGTGAATGCTGTTTTATGCGTGAGATTTTCTGGATATTGTTTAATACTTGATATGACTGTATCATAATTTTCATTTGTTTTGAAACATTAACACCAGTTCATTAACACCAACCTGCCTTTGTTGTAGTCGTGGTGGACTTTCTCAACAAAGAGATATAGTGAGAATGGGTAGCACATTTAACCCTCAGATTTTAGTAGAGAAATTAGCAAAGCTTAACAGTTCTCAACAGAGCATAGAGAGTATCCTTTTTGCCTTAAATTATTACACTATTCATCATCTGTTGTTTTTCAATAAATTTTTTCCATCTTTGTTTTTTTTATGCGTTAAGAACAAGGTAAGTGAAGTATGACTCCAATTTGAGTGGACTGAGAAGGATTCACGGCTACCATAACTTGAATAACTTGTCTTAGAACAATTTGAGCAGTTTGCTTTGGGGAAAAAGGTTTTCTCAACCTGCTGTTGTTACTCACTCATATAGACTTGAGCAGCATTAGTTATTATTTTACTCAGCACATTCTTTTTTGATTTTTTGTGCAATAGCTGTTTGGTTCAAAACTTTGTAATAATCCTTCCTTTTGTTTGTTTACTTAAGTTTCTCTGAATAGATCTTTAATTCCCGGCTACTATATACATGTTAATCCATATTCAAGATAGTGTTTTTAATTTTGTAAATCCCCAGGTATGCTATTCATTCATGAAAATGATTACGGAAACTGAAAAGACTCGTGTCATAACCTCATCGGGATAGTACTAAAGACTTAAATCTAATCATTTGTTTATTTGGTTTTATTTACTTCCTATTTTTCTGTCTATTTTTGTCAACGTGTATTTTTTTTTCCTTGTGAGAAACGTATGTAAATCTGGATTACATTCCTTAAATGAATCTGTCTCTCGAAAATCCCAGTTTTTGGCAGCTTTTATAAATAATCTTGGTCTGGGGCTTGAAAATTTTTTGTTTTTGACAAATTAATCGTTAGTCAACTGCATGGTAAGTCGTGTTGTCCACTCTTTCTGGTTTGTTTTTCTTCCACGTGCTTCAAATTTGTCTTCCTTGACTATGAAAGCTCTATCGCATTGGTGTATATTTCACATGAATAAAGCTAAACTAGTTGTTGAGACTTGGGACCGGCAATTTCATACCTCTCCACCTGAGCAAAGGCTGGCCTTTTTGTATCTTGCTAATGATATCCTGCAGAATAGTCGGAGGAAGGGTGCTGAGTTTGTTGCTGAATTTTGGAGAGTCCTTCCCGAAGCTCTTCGTGATGTTATACGCAATGGAGACGAGTTTGGTAAAAATGCAGCTCGTAGACTGGTGAGTCTCTCTATAACTTGTTTGTAGCATCTAATCATTATTTTAATGTTAGCTCCCCTTGGTATTTTCTGTTATTAAATTTTCTTAGCCCCATCTATCACTGGCTTTCAATTCATTTTCTCCTACAGTATGATTGGGAAGCACGTAAATGCTAAGTTATGGCATTTTGGTGCATTCAAAAACACGAATAGAGTGCCTGAGAATGGCTAACAGGAGGCATGACTATGCCATTAGTTGGTGGGAAGTAGGTAGAGACTCTAGGGTTTTTCTTTGCCTCTGTCATCTATTTTTTGCTGCTGGTTGAGGTTTCCAGAGAGAGTACGGCAGTGACTTAGTGTATTAACAGAGAACAGATGCATAGAAGATTGATACTCTTTGCTAAATTAAAAGAGAAAAGACCAAATTATCTCTGCTTTCAAAAGAGTGTTCAGTCACATGAGATGTTGTAGATCTATGGAAAATTTAGATAGAATAGGTGAAGGCTTTGAATTAAGCCCGAGAGAGAGGCATTTGGTTAAAGCTAACAAAAGTACATCATATCTCTCTATTTCGTTTGATTTTTTTTTTTCAATTTCTACTTTATATAAATGTAAGTATTTTGTTTTAAAAATGCAACTACCAGTATATTCACTCAGAAACTTGTGTTGGAAAAGTTGCGGATTTTTTTATTAAACTTCTTTGTAAATTGTTGCCCACGTTTTGCTGCTTTTGCGTTTTAGTTTATAGGTTTCCATATTCACACCTCTTTCGTGCTCATAGGCGTATGACTGCTGCACTGGCTGCTAGGGTAAATAGGTCTGAACTTACATAGGGTCTAACTTTTATCCGACTTTCATTCAGGGTTATACTGTTTTATTTGGATTTGATATTTATATTATTGGATTCGGATTTGGATTGGATTTTATATTTGTGATCGAATTGGTCTCAAATCTGATATGGACTAAACTGCCTTCTCTTGTTCGAAGTGGTAGCCTAAGCCTTTAGCCGATATGATGTTGGGCTTTTGGGTACTGTTAAAGATGTGAGGTTCACCCAATCTTTTTGGAGTAGATGATGTGAGATTAAGGTTTGGTGTTCCTTTTTTCTATCTTCTTCTGTTCCTGAGATTCAAAGATTAATCATGGACTATAGGCAACAGCTAGGGTTATTGAATGCTGAGCTCCACTCTTCCTAAGTGGAGTGAATGGTCACATGTTGATGGTGGTATGTGGTGGAAATATGTATGAGGGTTCATTTTAGAAATGTTCTAAAGATAGTTGAGTCTAGGAATGGCTGTCAAAAGCATATGGATTTTTTCGATGTCCTCAATATGAAGTGATATATTCTATTTTGTTTGCCCTTATGTGCTTACAAGTTACCATGCTTAACAGGATATAATTACTTAAGAGGTTTGTTGGGAAGGATATTTGAGTTTCTATTGCTTGATAACACTGCACCCTCATTATGAAATGAATTTGGACTTGAGCTAGAAGTTTAATCTTATGTTAGGACCTATGGGCAGACAATTTTGACGGGGCAAGGGAGAAATTATAAGAAAAATCCTTTGACTTGTTGTCTTGTTCTAGAAGATCCCTGTCAACCTTTTTTGCTTGAAGTTTTTAAGTATTTTGGATAGGGATTCAGCTGATGTGTTAAGGATGGTTCACCAACTGAAAGATGAACACATTTAGCAAAGAGTATCTGACATTCTTGTTAATCGAGGTCTTGATGAAATTAAGGGGAAATGATTGTTCGAAGTTTCTTCATATTGAATGTATGATGTATAAGTTTTTAAAGGCATGGGTTATTTATGATATCAGAAACTATGGAAATAATAGTTACTTTGATGCTATTATGTTCAACCTATCAAGTGTGTGGTTTTACCAGCAATTTAATGAGATTCCACTTTGGTTGTACTTATCTTGTCTCTACAGATTAGCATATGGGATGAAAGGAAGGTATTTGGCTCTAGGGGGCATATTCTTAAGGAAGAGTTTATGGCCAAGCAGCCAGAAAACAATGACAGCAAAACTGGGAGGCAATTGAGCCTCAAATTTGTGAGGAATCTTACTTGCTGATTTGGTAATTTGTATTCTTCTGCATAATAATGTGATTATTAACATAAGCTTTCTTACTAAACATGGACAGAGACTATCTATTGGAAATATCTTGGATAAGATAGTTTCTGATTATGAAACAATTTATGGGGGACAATTGGATGAAGATGCCTTACTGAGTAGATGTACAAATACCATTAGCTGTTTGGAGAAACTAATAAAGGATAATAATGGTGACATAAACTCAGGTAAATTTTCTTCTGTTTGCTTGCTCTGTTTTGCCTTTTCTCATCCTTGTTCCACGGAAATAAAGTTTTTGTGAATTTCTTTATTCAGTTCAATCATTATGATTCTGTCTTCTCTATGCTTTGTGTAGGAAGATGTTCAACTTACAAAATTAGAAGAATTAACCTTTTTTTGTGGACAATTAGCCCTATATGTTGTTACCAGATTTGGTTATACTTCTTCCCATTATTTTTGTAAGCACCCTGTTTGTTTAAATTTGGTGGGTTAACTTGCTTTAATATTGTTACGTAAGCCTGGTTAAATATTATGGCTTTCATCTCTGAGTGATGATATGTCATTTCTTGGAGCTTATTCCTGTTTAGTTGCTTTGTTTTGTTACCCAGTAGTCCTCTCTGTAGCATTATGTTATAAGCCTGGAGTCATGTATGGAGTTTGTTGGAAAAGTAGTGATCCAGTGATTTAGAGAGCTGTGTTGTTGATCCAAGTCCTTTTATGACTATGTGATGATTGGGTTAAAGCTGCGTCTTCATTAGTGTCATTAGTGTAGTAGATTTGGGTGGAAGTTATGTGTAAGCCTTGAGGGGTTTGAATTACATCCATACAAGGCTATTACCATAAAGGAAGAGATATGGTGATTCAAACTAGTGGGTCGAACACATTGGTTTTACAGGACTTCCTTTCTAATTTATGTGAAATTTTTTCCTCATAATTTGATATGACCCTCAATGATAGAGAAAAATTGAAATGTGCTTCTGCTGCATATTGCTACTTCGCTATCAGCGTCTGTTTTAGTTATACTTATTAACATTGATAACACGATTGTATAACCTATCATGCATGCATGAGGATGAAGTTAGTGTAATGTTATTAGTATAATTGAGAGAACTGGTCAACCTAGCTAATCCCCGTGATCCTAAGTAATTTTCCTTATTAAGCTATGCTTCTATATGCAGTGCGGCTGTCCCCTTATTTAGTACTCCATATATGATAGCACTTGCCTCCCTTAAGGGGAGTGCTAAGAAAGTATGTCTAGGGTTAGGGTATGCCCATAGGTTGACTTCCCTAAGTTTATCTACGGTAGCTTGACCATGTTCTTCTATAATGGCTAGGGTTGAATGAAGTTCCTCTTGGGGTTGAATTGGAATCGAATCACTTTTACTTCCTGTCCATTAATAAGTGAGCAAAGACGGGGAAGATAGAGGGAAAGATTTTTGTTTAGTCGTCCAAAAGTTTAATTAAAATTGTACCAAGAATTGGAATGTTACAATACATGATTTATGAGCGGTAAATTGCGGGAATTCGATGAACATTAGTGTCTTTTTTTTAATTAAGTATCCAACATTTGGGAAGGAGGATTCCTGTAGTCAAATGGTTTCTTTGTGGTGAGGATTAAAAAGGCTATTGTCAATGTTGTGTTTTATGGTAAGTTTACTTTCTTGATAAAATCTTATCCATTTTTTTTAGCCATCATCTCCCCCATGCCCCGCACCTTTTCTCCATCAAACTTCCTCTCTCATGTTTCCTAGCTGGTTGATGATTTTAGTAGACCATTTTTTCCCTTTGCCAAATGCAAATTTTGTTGCTACAGCTTACCGAGTGCCTACCTCCAGTCATCCCACCTTTTTATATTTGGGTTATTTCTAACCAATTTGGGTGTCAGATTGTGCCTGAGGGCATGCCCTTCAATAAGTCTTTAACATAATTTAGCCTTAGGTTTCCCTGCTTCTACCTTGTTACTTTGAACTTCAAACTAGTCAAAGGGGCCTGATGCCCTGCAATATCCGGGTGGTTGATACTGTGATACATTCCATTGATTGTTAGGGGAACTGATGGACCTACTTCTTGATAACAAATAAGATGTGTAGCCTTGTTTTGATGCATTGTACATTGTATTCAATCCCACTGTAATCCTAAACTTAAATTGAACAATAATGAGGGAAATGGAAGATGTATGAAGTAGCTTGGTTCATGGAATATACTCTTTATCATGAAAGGTGGGCTAATGTTGACGTTGACATGGCTTTCTTTCAAATGCAATTGGCAATGATGCTGCATAAGGTATATATGCAAGGGGGCTTTACTAGATATTATAAAACTAAAAATAACTTTTTCTTTTTCAGAATGGTATTACTGCATAAGGTTCAGAAGTATGCTAATTGCTCTGTATATTTAGGGTTTCATTTCTTTTAGGGAAGGCACATAACCTTTATGGATCAGTTTTTACATATTGGCGCTCAATCATGGCAAGGATATCGGCAGGATTCTTGTAATTTAGAGTTGCTTTTGTATTGGAAAATGTGTTGTTAATTACCCCCACTAGGGTTAGCAGGGACTTGTTTCTGAATATTTGACCCAATGCACCAGTTAAAGCTTTCCAGGCTTGTGCTGTCATTCAACCTAGGCTAAGCCTAAATAGCGTGTGGTTGGAACTGAGATTTATTTTTCTCAATGTTGAGGGTCTCGTCACTACTTGTGTGAAACTAATTTTTGTGGAACAAACATAGGAGAAGTTAAAACTAAATTTTTGCCATAAGTTTGTGTAGACAAGAATACGCTCAACCTTCGTTTGGGGTGAGTTGGTCATAGCCATACACGTTTTTATTATAATACTTTTCCTCTTTTTTTTTATTAACGACGATTTCTATACATGCCCAGTCATGTTGTTGGTCAGAGCCATTTATGTTTTTAAATGATTTATAAACAGGTAATTTCAGCGGATCTGGGGTTGCTGAGGAAATGCAAGGACAGCATACTGCATTGAAAGAATGCATTGAGCAGCTAACAATCCTTGAAGCTTCAAGGGCAAGTCTTGTATCAAATTTGAAACGTGCTCTTCAAGAGCAGGTAAACATAATATTTCTTGTGTTTTTCTTTTACTGAGTAGTGCTTTGGCCGTTAATCACCTTTTGGGTAGCCCCTAATGTTTTTTTTTTGATAAAGAAACTACCTTAATAAATGGTTTCCCTGCAATTAAACCACTTCTTGTCAGTTGCCTGTCCTAGCCACTTAAAATGACTGAAATGCTCTGCATGAAATTGCTAATCTTAAGGAGGTAAAATCTTTGGGGGTTTCTTTAACGTTTATTTGTGTCATTTGGTTTCCTGAAAGAAACCAGTTAGGAGTCTTTTTTCTTTTGACTTTCTGTGTTGGGGTTGTGACTTGTGAGGTTATTCTTGTGGATACACCCGTGTTATGGTATTTTCTTCTTCCTGCAATCACAGACTGATGTCATCTTTTTTGCAGGAGCTGAAATTGGATCAAGTGCGCAATCAGCTCCAAGTAAGTCTTACTCGTAATCACTAGTATTAGATTGTAACAACTAGTTCTAGCCAAACTCTATTATATTGGCACTTTTGGTCATTTCTTTTACCTTATAATGGTTCTTACTACAAACATATTGAATAGTCTATTCTTAGGCTTATCCTTCCATAGTTCTATCATGAGATTCTTAGCTATACTCCACAAAAGAAGATAGAGGGAAAACATGTGTTTAATATACCTCTTGACTACATGATAATTCAAGCTTTTAGTCCCTGTAATTAGTGGCTGTGGATATGATTTTGGCACATACTTGTAAATTGATGATATGATAATGCGTTGGGTGGTATCACCTCTTGAAATTTATTTCTTATTTCCTTCTGTTGAAGATAACCTTATCTGTTTATTCCTGTGCTACTTTTTTATTGGCATCCAGGCTGCACATTTGCAATCGGAAGAAGTTGCTAATGTTAGCCGACATTTAGTTCGCTCCGACAGCAACATGCTAATGGAGGAACAAGGTATGAAAGATGGTCATGCTTCCTCAGTGCCACCTGGTTTTACACTTGGGGATATGCAAGCAAACACTGTTGTATATACAAGACAAGTCACTCAAATTGACAAGTCTGCTGCATCTGCTGAAGATGATTCCCGAAAATCGGCAGCTGCTGCAGTGGCCGCTAAGCTTACTGCTTCTACTGCTTCAGCTGAGATGCTGAGTCATGTCCTCACATCTTTAGTATCAGGTTTTGGCAACTCCACAGATTCCTCTAGTGACCCCTACCATTCCGATAAGAGACCCAAGCTTGAGAATGAGACATCTTCATATGCACCAGCACTTCCTTTACCCCCACCGCTGCCTCAGAATCAGCAACCACCACCGCCATTGCCACCTTTCCCCCATCCTGAATCCCTCCAACAAAATCAGAATGCTAATACTACCCCAACAAATCAGCAGTCAACAGCTGGCGAGCAGCCACCCCCACCATCGTCTTCCCCTCCACCACTCCCCCCTTTGCCACCAATGCCGCTTTATCCGATGCCACCTCAGTTTATTCAAGCTGCTGGATCAATGTCTAATGTGGCTTACAACTATGGTGTTACCCCGCAGCAACCCCCTTTGTCTGCATTCCCTTCTGTCGGGGCTCCGGTGACAGGTATGTCTCCTTATGCAGCTCCTCCAGTTAACCCATATCAACCTTTTCCTGGATCTGAAAGCGGATTCTATAGCCCTTCGTCGTCCGTGTCTATGGCTCCAATTTCGCGTCAACAGACTTTGTAGTCTGTAATTTGAGTTGGATGGTTTTATTGGTATTAAAGATCCGCATAGGTTTGTTCCTTTATAGGAACCTTTCGTGCAATTTGTATCTTCGAGGTTATACAGTGCACAGGTAGAATTTGCACATAGCAGCACCCTAATTTGTAATTCGTCCAGCTTTTTTCTAGTTAAAAATTACAAAATTTGGAGAGTTAAGCATGTTGCGATGATTGTATCTGTTGTGTTGATCTTTTGATTATTTACCTTTGATCCTGAGGTAAATGGTATTTTTGTCGGGGAAAAAGGGGCAACAGACTAACAGCCAGGTTGTTAACCGGTCATGAATATACCAGAAATAGATAAGGATAGTACCATGTCATTCGCTCAGTGTCCATGATAATGTTTGGCCAGCCCCTAATATCTCTTTTCCCTCATAAGTTTCCATTACTGCTCAAAACCATCTATAGAGTGGTAATGGTCTAACAGATGGTAAAACTTTATGACCAAAAACACATGTTTTGTTTTAGAGAGGATGCTGTTGTATTATCATGAAGCAATAGACTATCAGAGTTACACATAAATTCAAACCGATGTTTATAGTTTCCTAATTTGTGAGTTGTAAGGCTACCATTTTTATGAGCCTTACGGCCTCGTGCATTCAAGTTACTATCACTTGCGTCAGTTCAGCCCACGATGTAAAGTCCCAAGTTGTGATGTCAGGCAGTGCCGTCCTTTTCAGAACCCCATGCATCAGGCACAAGGGCCTTCTCTTGAAGATCATGGCACCGTCCTTTTTCAGATTTATCATGAAACGCATTTATTTTTTTGTTTCATCAACATTTATACGATTTTATTGTATTATCGAAAGATGGACCAGATTACCTTTAGACCAATGTTTTAGACAAAAGACGGTGATACTGTGCTGCCGTTTGCATGCTTATAAGATACAGTACACAAGCTTATACTCATATAGATATAATATGGCAAATTAGTAGCTCACTATATCAATAAATAACTAAGAGAAACCGAGTATACAACTATTATATACTGTGTAGCTATTGTCTGGTGCTTTATCCCTATTGGAGCCAAACCACACGACAAACACTATGATATGTTTACTTTAGTGGCAGTAAGTGGATGGTCAAAGGTTCTGAATTCCAATGATTTTGGGATTTTACATTTAACAATTTACTCACTAGTCACATTATTGTGACCGACGTGTGTAGGAAATGAAAACATTGCAGTACATGTTTACATTAGGCTTTGACCATAAACTAGTTGGAGATCGATGACAAGTCAGCCAAGGGGTAAAAAAGTTCTTCAAAGATAATTTACCTTCAGATTTTTGTCTCTATGACACTCCTTTTATGAAGTCATCCCATGCTGCAAGTTGAAAAGCTTGCACCATTATCATCGTTTGAGCACATGACTTTGGAGTACTGTACTTTAAAACAACCAAAGTTTAGCTTCAAATAATGTACTGTAGATCAAAATATATCAGATTAAATCAGGAATTATTTTTTGAGACAAATGTATAAAAAGCTGAGAGTTCAACATGATGGGCTACTTTATGATGTTTTCTCCTTAACCAATTTATTTGATACTAGATTAATCATAACAAACAAAAATGAAATATCATTTTGATGTTATTTGTATATATAATGCCTTATTAACTTACATTTGTGTATTTTGATTAAGGTATTATTAAAGGGTAATTATTTTATACAAATTTCGAAGTATAGCACAAAATCAGAATGTAGAATGACACTACGGAAATTTAAAATGAGCTTTCAACAAATCCTCTAGTCATTTTTACTCCATAAATTGTTCACCTTTTAACTTTCATTTTCCATTTATTGGTTTGATTTTCTTCAACTTGGTTAAACAATTTTTTCTCTTTGTTTTTTCACCACTACATTGCACATTGCATAGTACGTATATAATAACAAGGATAAGATAGTGTAAAATTATACTAGTCAATCGAATCCCTTGTAAAAGAAACGAGAAATTCCTAATTTATACATAATATAAATATATCAAGGGGTATTTTTATAATTTTATTTCTATATATGAGGCCATAATGTTTATACTTGATACGAGTTTTTCTATATTTTTATATCTAATATAACAATAATTATGTCTGATATAACAATTGTTATATATGATATAACAATACATATATCTAAAATTTCAATATTATGATATAATTTATAAATTTCTCCCAAGAAAGTTACAGCAAATCCTCCTTAATAAGAATGGGATAAAAATGCATGCATGTTTGTCAAAACTCAAGTTGTAGCTTTCGGTGGAACTTGGAAATTGGCGGAATATGAAATGGCAATTCATATACATATACATATAAGAGAGAAGGACGAAACGAAGACCAAAAAACCGACATGAGGCCTGGTGAAAACGTACTGATCTGAAAAGCAGATTAAAAGAAAAGCAGTCAACTTCAAGTATATGGAAGTTGGAAGAGTCACAGGTGAGCCTGAGCCGTTAAGAGAAACAAAAGCTGTTAAAAGGTAACTAATAAAGTTAGTTGTAGTTGTCTTTTGCAGCATCGCATTTACAATAACCATTTGCGTTTGGACTGTAAAATATGTTATTGTACTGTTCCTAACACTTAACAATTATCAAATCAACAAGTGATGTAAAGTGAGTGGTATTGGTCGTTTTTTTGGGGATTAAAGTCATGGAATCCTGTCATCATCCTCGAGAACCTCATCAGGGTTTCAGTATTCACTTGGGCGCTGTTCATCTTCTTATCATCATCATAAACATTCATTTGATACATATACCCATCATCTACGTACGTACTGACTACTCATAAATTAAGTCACATGCCCCTATCCCTTGCTCCAATTTACTTTAGCGAGCGAGGATGCAAAATTTGACCTTTAGGTTACAAGTTTGAAGATTAAATAGCTGGACTATATCATGTATCATGTATCATGTATCATGTATCTTAAAAGTTGTATACTAATTGTCTACCTTTTCTATCCTTAATTTTTTTTTTATCCCATTTGACTTTTCACGGTATCTAAAATACGTTTTAAAACGTTTTTTATTTTCAAATTCGCTAAGATAAAAAATTATGAAAATTTGATATTTTAAAAATTTACATTAAAATCAAGATTTCATTTGAATATATTATTTCTCATAACATAATGAGAATTTGTGTATATAAAAATGGACCAAAAAGAAAAAGATGGAGGGAGTAGTTCAAAAGAAATAAAAAAAAAATTTTACCTAAATTTTGATATAAAAGCTCTAATTGTTTTGTTATTACATTACTCATTTTGTTCATTGCCTCAAATTCATCAGGGAAAAAGACGTTTTATAATGAAGTATTATTGCATGCATACATGAATTAATCTATGTACCATTATTGTGTGTATATGTTGTAAAAGTATCTAAGTTAACGTTGAATCATGATCGAACTATAGATGATATTTGTAATTGCCTATCTTATGAGATATCTAAAATGACGTTTTACGGGTTTTTTTTTTGGGTTACTGGTAATAAGTTAGAGCGAGATGACGATCTATATCCTAAGTTATATTGATCCACTACATTTTAAGAAGTATAGGTCGATCAACTTTAAAAGTACTGGCATATGTAGGGACCTTTTGATGATCATGCATCTTGCTTAGCTTGAACATTGACATATTAAAACAACTACATTAGTTAACATGTCTGTCATTGTTTCTGCCCCGCCACTTCTCTCCCTGAATCCTGATGCTGATGATGTCTTCAACAGTCAACAGTATGTACGTATCTAATGTTCAATATGTAGTCTCCGACAAGAAGAAATCACATAAGTCCTGTACTCTTATCTTTTTTTAACAAATCAAATCTGATATATAGTGGCCCATGATAGATTTAGCAACATACTCCCTCCGTTCCCCAAATATTACTCCGTTTCTATTTCTAGAGTCAAAATTTAAAAATTTAGCTCATAAATTCTCATCATGTTATAAGAAATAATATATTCAAGGAAGATTTTATTGGACACATCTTAATGTAAATTTTTATAATATCAAGTTTTTATAAGTTTTTACCTAATGAATTTGAAGATAAAAACGTTTAAAATTGTGTCTTAAAAACCGCAAAAAGTCAAATGAAGCAATCTTTAAGGGACGGAGGGAGTATGTAAGCTCAATTATTAATATTGTGTTCAATGAATAAATAAACAACCATGACATGCAGGCATGTGCATAATGTATGATGACATATTAGGCTATGATGCGGATATATAGATAATGAATACGGATATCAGGCAATCTTTAAGGTCTTTACACGTTCTCTACCAAAATCACAGATATATTCGAAGGATTAGACCTTTAGAATTGAATCACTTATTATCTTATTTTAAGTGTTTACGATTTGGTTTGATTTTGTTTTCAAATTTGTCATCGTGAAGGATTCTTGTAGAAAGTTCCAAGATAACTTACATAGTACATATATACAAATTAAGTACTCACCTTAATTATATTGTATGCTTTTGTCATAAAATGTAGCATGTCATACATTTTATAAATCTTGGTAGGTATTACGAGTAATTTCGTCCAAGCTATATATATGATATCTTCTATTAGTAAAACTTATCTTACTAGCACACTTTTCAAAATAAAAAAGTAATTATATACACTTTTCAAAGATCACTCGTTCCTAATTATAAAGTGAAAAATTCTCATAATGTTATAAGAAATAATATATTTAAGTGAAATTTTATTGAATGCACCTCAATGCATCCTTTTTATAATATCAAGTTTTCATAATTTTTTGCATTACGGATTTGAAGATAAAAATATTTAAAAACGTGTTTTGGAGATTGCAAAAAATTAAATAGAGTAATATTTAGAAAAGGGAGGGAGTAGAACTTAAAGTTTAATGACATGGTGCTAATTCGAAGTACTTAGTGACTTTCGGGCAATGAAAATGACTTACCGGTATGCTATTGAAAGTAGTTTGAAGTATATAAAAAGAAGCCCTAATGGCGTGCGTCAGCATGAGACCAACATATATTCAAAATAAAAGTCATGCTTACATAGTTAAATTTTAAAAGGAAAAAGTGTACGTAGCTGCACAGTGCGAGAAAGAGAGACTGTGAAAAGATGGTTTAAAAGGTGAGGGAATGAGAAGAAAGTAGTGAAAGAGTAAATATCAATGCGCATGGGACGATAGAGGCAAAGGAAGGAACAAAGATTGGTGTTAGCCACGTTCCTCTCTCCCCTTTCAACCAAAACTGGCAAAAATATTCAACTATATTATAATTATATCGAAGACTAAATAACACCTAGAGACAACAAGAACTCAAATACCTTTTTTTATTTACTTAACCAACACACACCTTTCGTCTAATAATACTCTGCTTTGAGCTTGAATATCGCCATCATATCTCTAGCTTCTTACTTCGTCCGTCTTAATTATTTGTGAATTTTGTGTATCAGAGCATCCAACCCACCAGAACATCTAGCCGTACTTAAAATTACTTTGGATATTTGACCCCTAATCGAATACCTGAAACACTTTGATCTTCTATTATTTCTTTGTATTGACCTTTCATGCGTGCCAATTCAAGAAGCAGTCTATTAGAAAAATAAGCATGCATATTGCCAAAGGTACTATTAGTGGGTAGTTCGTTCTCGTTGGCCATTAAACATTATTTCTAGAAAATCTTTGGCATCTATCATTTGATCGTCTGATTGACAAAACATATTAATCATATACATTATACAAATAAGTTGGAATTTTCTATGACTTTTAGAGGCCCTCTAGTACGTGGGTCTTGAGCAATTAGCCAATTATCCATGGGCTACGCCTCATTTAAATAATCAATAAGACACAAGTTACACAACTACACAAGACATGATGGGTAACAATAATTGACCTAATATAACTCCGTAAGCTATGTGCCTATGTGGTGCAGTACACTAATAAGAGCCTCTCGCTTACCCAAAGTAAGTGTCAATGGCCACAAGCTAACCACTATGTGTACAACTTTAAATTCTATCTATGCTTCTACATGTACAATACTTTTAACACGATTTAATAAAAAAGGTTTTCCTAATTCATATCTTGTATAAATAGTATTAGGATATTAAAATCTCAAATATATATATATTATTATATCAGATATTTGTATTATTATATTAGAAGAAATACAGAAGATATAAAAATACTGAAAAACTCATATTAGATTTAGACATTATGATATCTGATATAGAAATGAAATTATAAAAATATCCCATGATATATTTATATTAGGTATAAATTAGAAATTTCTCTATAATCAAGTACTTTATTTAGATACATTACATTTGTACACTATTAAGAATAGTTCGGATTGAATGAGTGATGAATATTTTTTTAACACAATATGATCAAGTTCTTTACTAAGATACTTAAATAGTGGTAACATTAGTATAAAATTAAAAAAAGGTTTTGATCGGATGAGTGATGAGTTATTTTTTTTTATTTTTAAATAACGTAATTAATATTGCATACTTATACATCTAAACGACGGTAACATTAGTATATATAGTCCTATTAAGAGTGGTTCAGATTGTTATAATATACTCCCTCTATTCCATTTTATTTGCTACATTTGACTATTTACGGTCTCCAAGATACAACTTAAAACATTTTTTTTAAAATTTGAAAGACAAAAAATTATGAAAACTTAATATTGTAAAAATTTACATCGAAATGCATCCAATAAGATCCGACTTGAATATATTATTTGTTATAATATAATTAAAATTTATGGTCAAAGTTTTTAAACTTTGACTCCTAAAATAGAAATGTAGCAATTAATATGAAACGGAGGGAGTATAGTATAACATTAGTACAATAACTATAGAGAGCGGTTTGGATCGAATGAGTGATGAGTAGCTTAGTGGGAGAGTAAGTAATAATAAGTTCAAGGTGATCGAGGAAAGTGTACGTTCGAACCTCAAAAGCTGGCGACGTGGGTTAATGGCTAGCTTTGCAGTACCCCATGCATACCTTTACCTTCCTCTTCTCGCATGCGCTGACTAGCAGCTTCCCTTACTTTACTCGACAAAAACTAAAGATACTAAGCTTCTGGGCGGATTATTTAATCTCCAACAAATTTAAAAAAAATAATTGGAGCAACTACCCAAGTAACAACCTATCCATATAAACTTTCTATATATATACATACCCACCCATCATATCACATATCACATACCTTTACATTATTTCATTTGATCATCATTCAATACTTCGATCACTTTGATTTCCCTTTCCAAAAACAGAAAGTAACAAAGGAAAAAAAAGATGCAATACCAAAGAATAGTGGAGAGAATAGAGAGGGTGGCATCAGAAAATGCAGTAGTGATATTCAGCAAGAGCAGCTGTTGCATGTGTCATGCCATCCAACGGTTGTTCTGTGGGATGGGGGTGAATCCAACGGTTCATGATCTAGACTTGGACCCTTGGGGTGAAGACATGGAGAAGGCACTTATGCTGCTCCTCTCCACGTCAAATGCAGTCCCCGTAGTGTTCGTGGGAGGCCAGCTAGTCGGGGCCATGGACCGCGTCATGGCCTCCCATATCAACGGCTCCCTCGTCCCCCTCCTTAAAAAAGCTGGCGCTCTCTGGCTTTAATAGTATGTTTGCTCAACTATGGCAGTGAGCTAAGTACAAGCAATAGCGTTCTCCCCACAATTTTTTTCCTAGATTGGGAGAGGCGTGCAGCAAGTAATAGCATTACACATGTTCAAGAAAGTTTTGGTTTGTGGAGGAAGTGGAGTTCCCCCCCCCTCTTTTTTTGGGTCAAAGTTATTGCATCCTTACTAGCTCTTGTGTTGCAGAGATAGAGGATTCTCGCTTTCTAGTTCCTAAGTAATTGGAGTACCATCCATTTGCTGGAGAGGATCCCATTCACTTACATTTAAGGAGTCCATCTCTCTTTCATGTTTGTGTATGTTTTTCTTTTTTTGGGACTTTGCCAATCTTTACATTTTTTGGGGTGTTATGTATGTTGTCTGTTTGGTGAGCATGGCAAAATCATTGTGCCCTTAGCTTGCTAATTGCTCCCTCCTCTGTTATAATATATATCAAAACTAATGAAAGTTGCTGTTTGTGATAAATTGTGATCCTATCTTTCTGACATCAATACTCCATTATTTTCATGCATGTACATTATATATAGTGTTTGCCATTTATTCCTATTTTCTATGAGCTGTGTTTTGCTCACTCTTCTTTTGCTTATTCAACTCATCTAATTAAACTTACACAGGGTATATTACACACATTATTGTATTTCCAGTAAAAACGATCCTTCAATGTAACATAAGTTACCCCACAAAATTGATAAAAATTTGACATACGTTGTGTTAAGGGGGTAACTTTTGTTATATTGAGGGGTCACTTTTACTGGGATGAGATACAATAACTTTATTGTGTCCCGTGTGTATATAATACTTTTTGTTAAAGTTAATAGCATCGAATTAACTTAATATTTTTTATATATTCAACTCATCTAAATTTAATACCTTGAACTATTTTGAGTTCTTTGTAACTTGCTTTAATAACTATGAATAGAACATGGAAAGCCATTGTTTTCCCTAAATTCAACTAAAGTTAATTTGATAACATCAATGATAAAGTTATGACAAAGGATCACTTAAATTAAATGCAACTCGACATATTAAGATAAAGGTTTAGTACTACATATAGACATTGGGTTATGTAAACAGTATAATTTCGGAATAACTGACGACGACTCAATGACCCATCGATTGATACAATGCTTTATGCCTTCATATTAGTATATTACTCCAGATACTCTTGGCTTCTTAAGTTAAGAATTTTCCTTCTGGTTTGGCCGATTGCCTGTTGGGCCAAAGTATGCAGCTCTCAAAGCTCAAACCCAGTGTAATATTAGCTCCAATAGTCCAATATATATAAACTGCTTATTTTTAGTATTAGTATGTTAGACACCCTTTTCAATTTGACTTACAAAATGCATAAGAATATGCCATATGCAATACGTACCAAAACAAATAATATACTGTGTATTTTATTCTAATTCGGACTCAACACTCTCAACCCTCCTCTTGATAATAAATTAGTACTACGTATTTTTTATGGAGGAATAGTATTTTTTGGCCTGAATTTCTTGAAGAAACTGTAAGGTAATTATATAATTCAAGAGAAGTTCAAGGCCGGTTTTGCAAGAAAGACAAAAGAATTTATGTTAATCCTAACAAAAGAGATGAGGAATTCTATGTAAAAGAAATTTTCTGTTGAAATTGCTCCAATGAAAGGGGTTATATGCATTGGATCTTTGACATTTTTGAAAAAGTTGAAAGAAATTGCTCCAATATATTATATGTATCTCAGTTGAGGAAATATATTTTAGAATTGTTTCATGTGCTACTTGAACTCATTAAAATGGATTATAACTTAAATTATACGGATAAATTTGTCAAAGTCTTCAACAGAATAATCCTTAGTACAAGAAATAAGGATGTGTGCATTACTATATTACAATAAGGGTATTATCGATTCGAAGAAATAACATTGAAAACAAAGAATAAAATGTGAAAGAAGTATCCAAAACTATTTTCTATTTCTAAGGGTAGAAAGAGATAGAGTTTCACACATTTTTTTTTTATTAATTTTGTCACATTTTAGGTGTTTTAATACATTTTTTAGTCATTGAATAAAAGAGAGAATACTTAATGTTTATGAAGGTATTTATAGAAAAATAAATAAATAAATTTCAATAAGTTGAGAAAACTAAGTAAAATAAAAGTATAGGATAATTAGGATTTACCTTAATCATACAAAAGAATTTGAGTTGGGAGAAAATTTTCTTGAAAATTTAACTAACATGGTTTAAACTCAATAATTTTATTTTAAATATCTTTCCAAATCATCATATTATTATAAAATTATTTAGATCAATATTTGAATTTTTTATGAGATAAATAAGCAATTTTTATTTTATTTAATAAATTAAATACTTTAATTGCATAAAATCCTTAAAATTCAATATAATTCATTTCATAAATTATTTTATTTTGTTAATGATCCCTTAAATTATTAAAATATATTTAGAACATATGTATTTAATTAATTAAATATGTTAAAAGTACTTTTTTAGATACTCTAAAATTACGGGTATTTCACATTGATATCAAAAATTAGATTTGAAAGAATACTATACTTTATGTTGCTTTCTTAGAGATTGCTTATTTGTTGTTACCTAAAGGAAAAACAACACACTTAACTTTTAAGATTCCAGTTTGATCTAGATAATACTTCAATATATAGTTTCAATCAAGACTCACACTGTGTAGATTTGATTCGCGAGGCATCGTTAATAGTATGGGATGAGACACTAATAACATATCGTCTTGCACTAGAGGCAGTGGATCTACACGACAAATAAATACTTCTTGTAGTTCATAATGAAGGTTGAGAGTCAACAATTGCAGTTACCTGACATATATGTTCATTAATGCACTTAAGAATTTATAAACATGCCTTTATTTCGTGCAGAAGCATTGGTTAAAGAGTTCACCGAAAACAAGAATTTGTAGATTCGAATTTTGAAAATCTATTTTCGATGTGAAGAACCAAGTTATTTATCAACTCATATATATAATTACTAAATATTTACATGGCTGGTAATAAGAGAATTGTATTTCGAAAGAAATAAATATTCTTATATTACAATTACTTAAACTCATCACTCATCACTCATCACATATGTGTATGTTGATGATGGATATGTACTAAATCATATTAATTTCATTGAGTCAAAAGCTAATAACATCTTTGAAATGAAAATATTTTTTCAAGAAAAAAAAAATCTATTTGGATCAATATTCAGTAATATCGAAAGTGAGAAAGTACAAAATATTTCACAATTTATCAATATTTTTGGGCAAGGGTAATAACTTCATAAGTGTTTTCTTTGTGAATATGTATAGTATTTTAGGATCATTGCAATCATGTTAAATATTGACACCAAATTGTTTATAAGGTATGTATAATTCACGTAATGATACTTCGTGAGGGTTGATAAATGCTCTAAATTTTACTCAACTTGCAACCACATCATGTCGAGATATATTTTTTATAGAAGTAAATGACTATTTACTATTAGTTATTTTTCCAATCAAAGGACAACTTTATTATCTTTTTTAGTTTTAGGGTCCCGATAATAGTTGGAGATATCGAGACAACAAAGTCTATTACATTATTTGATAAGGATGCAAAGATTTTTAAGGTCTTGTCAAGCTTTGTATATTAAAATTTGCAAACAATGTAAGTATACAATTTGTCAATTTCATCAAGTTGAATACAATGTAAGTTGAATACTAAGATATCTTTATAGAAGAAGTATAAAAATGTCTAATAAATTCAATTACATTTATTTTACATGCCCCACAAGAAAATAATGAAGATAGATATACCAATACTTCAAAACAAATGAGAGAAAAAAAATATTATTACCCAAAGAAAAATGAATAACTTGAAATCATCAAATTTCTACAACTCTATTTACCATAAACCGATACAAGGTTATACTATTCTTTATTTTAGAAAAATACCACACTTTGGAGGAGACAAAGTCATAAATCACGAGAGGCTCACAGAGCTATATTATATCAAAACCAAAAACATTTAAAGTCTTGTAAAAATTGGAGGCGGTCAAAGTTTGAATGATTTGGAATGAGGCGGTCAAAATAGTAATAAAATCATTTCATTCTATTTTACATGCTCCAAGAGAAAATAATGAAGATATATGCACCAATACTTTAAAACAAATGAGAGAAAAAATATTATTACCCAAAGGAAAACATCAATAACTTAAAATCATCAAATTACTATTTTGTAATTTCATTTGTTCAAGCTAAATTTTTTATTAATCTTCAAATTTCTACAACTTTATTTACCATATACTCCATATCAATACAAGGTTATATAATTTTTTTATTTTAGAAAAATACCACACTTTGGTGCAGACAAAGCCATAAATCATGAGAGGCTCATAGAGCTACGTTATATCAAAACAAAAAACAATTAAAGCTACATTATATCAAAACAAAAAACAATTAAAGTCTTGTAAAAATTGGAGGCGGTCAAAGTTTGAATGATTTGGAATGAGAGATTGAGAGTGCCGACTGCCGAGTCTTAGGATGCCTTACATTGGGCAAACCATGATTAAATCACTCCCATCACATATCTCACACTTTCTTTCCTAATCCTTTGAGGATTGTCAATTTTCCCCTGATTTTCATTCTTTCTATATTTATAACATATGATCATGAACGCCACCTTTACCCTTTTCCGGATCTCTCTTCTTCAATTATTTTAATCATAATTACTGTAATCTTCATATATATTAATAATACTATATTAATAATACTTAGAAAAATTCCTTCAACTTTTCTTTTTTAACTTATTCATCAAGTTGGATGGAATCATATTATATATCAAGATTCCCCATTTAATTTAATTTAGATTTGATAATTGTTTAACTTCATTTTTCTGAATCTTTTAGTTTTGGTAATTATTCACTACAAAATAAGGCTGTGTTGGGGTCATTGGGTGTTCCTTGTTGGTGGGTGGAATAAAGTTTAATCTTTATTGGTTTTTGGGCGATTCCGATGCCGGAGGAGGACTTAGTGGAGGTGAAATTCCGATTGTATGATGGGTCGGATATCGGGCCCTTCGGGTACTCGCCGGCGTCAACGGTTGCCAATCTTAAGGAAAGAATTGTTGCCGAGTGGCCTAAAGGTTTGTGCTTTTGCCCCTTTTACCCTCCAAGTTTTGATTTTTTTTGTGCTGTTCACATATATTTTTTTTTACTATTTATGCGACTTTTGTATAGTTTTGATGCCATTATTATGTCAAGAATATCAATTTCATTTCATATCTTTGTGGTTTTTTTTGGTTTGATTTGGTTTACTGGAATTAGCAGATTGTGTGTAAGAAGAAAGTTGGGGTGTTGCAAATTTTAGGGTTTGTGTGAGTGATTTGTATGTTGTGAAAGTGCAACTTGATGAGTTTCTTGCTGACATGGTGTTAAAGGAAGTTGTTTCATCTCATATATGATATGTGTGAGATATGAATGGAATGAAGATGAAGGTTTAGTTTGACTTTGTCTATGTGTATTGAGGTTTTGGTGGAGTCGTACCAGTATGAGTAGGTGTCGGAAGGTTCTTATTTCGAGGGTGAATGATAGTTAATATTAGCATGTAGTTGGAATTTTAAAATGCATAAGAACTATAGCTAACTGTTCAAGCGATGAACTGCTGGGGATTATCATGGGATAGGTTCTTTGAGGAATAGCTTTCCGTCTGAGCTCTATTGGCACAGGAGGGTTTGAAGTGTTGCAGTAGAGAGAGTTGTGTGAGTTTGAATTACTATGGATAAGATGGTGGGAGAACTCTTTAGGCATCAAAATATATATGCTGTTGATTACGCCACTACGGATGAGTTTCTGTTGTAAATACTGGGTGTGATTTAGCTGCTAATTTCTCTTACTGCTTGAGGTTGGCTTTGGCCCTTTGAGGGTAGCTAGCAGCTCGTTGTAAACATTGGGTGTGATGTGCAATATGACATGTCTAGTGGTATTCTCTGCACGGTGGCACGTGATGTGCATGACTTGCATTCTTTGCTGGCTTTACCTCAAGATTGATCCTCCTTGTTTGAATGTATACATTAATTTTTGTCCTCCCAAAGTGAATGAGAAGATGTGGCAAGAACTCCAATTTTGTTGCATGTTACACCACATCATGAATATCATCCCTCCTAATATGTGATTTTGTGGGGGAAAGGGGAAGGGGATGCATTGAGCTTAGCTAATGTTCAGTGTGTTGTGATTCCAGTGAACCAAAATTGCGTTCTAAAAGCTTGTTCTTCTTTGACCTGTGCATGAAGTCAAGTGACTCATTTAGTGGAGCATGAGGGTTTAATGGTTGGAGGCTTTGGCACCTCTTTTTCGTTTTTTTTTTCTCCCTTCATTTCTATTAATTGGTAGTGTACCTTGATACAATTGTGGAAGCAGGATGATTTGTTGGAATTCTTATTTGTCCCTTTGCCTACTGGTCTTTGGTCAAGGGTTGCCTCATCAACTCTGGAAGTCCAAGTTGCACACAGTATTTTCTGTAAATCTATTTGGATATGTGGTGATGGATTGGGAAATGTTTTATCTTGAATGTCTAGATTGTGTATTTGTTCCCTTTGTGTTTGTGTTTTAGGTTGCATCACTTTGATAAGGTGTCAATGGAATAGGGGCCCACATTAACTTGTGTATTGGAAAACTTTTTACTTCTTTCCTGCGAATTTTTTATGTTGAAATAGGTTTTCTTACTTCATTATCATTGATTGTTGGCATTTTCCTGGATTTAAAATGGGTATTTATTTGGGAACATCTTTCTTCTGTTTCACCTGGCTAAAGGGGTAAGAGAACAAATGATAAAATTGCTGAATAGATGGAACTGGAAAATCATCTGGGAAGCATATTGTTTGCTTAGGCTCCTCTATTTCTTTTCTCCAGACTACAGGTAATACACGTTGATATCATGAAATGGAGTGTTATTTTTGGTAGGATAAAGTAACTCATAAAATAGGTTGAGATCAGGCCACAGATATAAGGGCTAGGCATTGGCCCTTTTCTCTCATATTTAAGGTTTAAGCAATGCTATTATTGGCTCTTCTTGTCTCAGGGATCTGATTGCTAGTTTGAGAATGTTGAAACACAAGATTCCTTCGAGACCACTTTGCTTGCCAACAATCAGAATTGCTATACAAACTTATGAAGTAGATTCTGTGTGAGCATGAGAAGGGGGCTTAGAGATTATTTTGTATAAGGTCTTTATTCTCTATTCCCCTGACCTAGAAGGAGCACAAAAATCTGTTTGATGGTAGCTATGGTATTCCTTAATTACCTTGTCAGGGATGATAGGAGTGAAGGGGTTGGTTGATGTACGTGTGGAAAATTCTGTCTTAGTCAGTTCTCTGATTTGTCATGTGATTTTGAGGATGTTATTTACTCCCTTTGCTCTGTTGTATTTGATGACTTGCTGTTTTAGTCCTTTTAGGGTGCATTCAGTAGGAAAGAGAAGATCTGACTCACCTAATTGGATTCATAACGAAAGCCTTGTCCACTCCTATTTCCTGTCTACTCTGAACAATCAGAAGTAAAAAAAAAAAGGTTGGAACAATAAAATAAGGATGTTATTTAACACTGGTGAAGTTCATATCTTCGCAAACTATTTAACACTGGTGAAGTTCATATCACTGTAAAAACATTAATCAAATGATACTGCAGTAATTTAAATCAATTATTGTCAAGTTGTTCATGGATGTTATGTGATCAGCAAGACTGTTTTGCTTATTACCGGAGTAATTTTACTCAAAATTTTGAAGTGCTTTTTCACCTACTTCTGATACTGTTAAGCAAGAAATTCTAAAACAAACCTGTTTTGAAGATGTTCCAGACCTTCCTGTTGGTTTTTCTGCCGGGCTTCGTATTCAGCTATTCTTTTTTGAACTCTTTGAATCTTGCATTTTTGTTTTACCTAAAGTTTTAGGTCTGTTTCTGGTTTATTTCAGATAAAAAGGTCACTCCAAAGGTCGCAAATGATGTCAAGATCATAAGTGCTGGTAAGATTTTGGAGAACAGCAAGACTGTTGGCCAATGTCGGATGCCCTTTGGTGAGCTTCAAAAAGGAGTTATTACAATGCATGTTGTTGTTCAGCCGTCTGTAGCAAAAATGAAAACAGGTATTTCCTTTGAGCACTGTTGATCTTTTGATATGTCTTTGCCAACATAGCTTTGGTCAGAGAAGATTAGTAGTATGCTTGTATCTAGGTTGTATTATTTGATTGCTGCTTTATTATAACCAACCTTTATCTTTCAATTATTGTTTGTGGCTGTGGAATTGTTTCGTCCACCTTTTTGACAAATTGTCCTTCAGATCTCAAACAATACTTTTTGGAGAACTCTCCAATTGAATGGTTCCCTGAGTTAGGCTTTTCAGCAAAGTGCAAATTTCTGAAAATTTATGCAGTGTAGGAATTAGGAAAAAAGATCTGATATCACCATATTTATCAATGACCTCAGGACTGCCGTAGTGGTCTGATGTTTGGATGAAGTAGCATTCTAATTCATTTAAGTCATAGTTTTGATGAACCAAAATACTGGTCATAATACCTATTAGGACATCACAAAGTTGCATTTAAATCATGTTTCTTCTCTGATTTGAGCTTCAAACATTCAATTATTACTCTTCTAACACTTCCTATATCCAATAAGCAATGACTAACCTTCCTAGTAATCCGCGTTGTTCTTTCTCCCTGAGAAAAGTTTCCTTCTCAATTTTCAGGATTGTATAAACAGATTGATTGTCTTTAGGAATGAATCTTGGCACCAAAGCTAGCATCTCGAACTTGTCAAAGGCTAAGTTAAAAGTTTTATTCTAAATTTTCAGGCGGCTATTTGAAGTTTTGTTGATTAAAGGTCGATGTTATCACTTGATATTTTTTAAAAGGCATATTCCCCGTATTGCCAGAATGCGAGTAGTAGGACTATGAGTGGCCATTGTTTTTGTTTATTAATTTAGCAGTTTCAATTGTCATTGCAGGTTATAGTTTGTTGCAATTAATCTTTGCTTTCTTCTCTTCACATTGAATCGGAATGCTCTGCACATCTTCTACTTCATACTCTTTAACTATTTCAACTGGTGTTGGTTTAGAGATAGAATCCCTTAGTCCTTAGCTCTTCTCCAATTTTTTTTTTTTTGCAACTTCTGGATTCTTATTGATTGCATATAGTCTTGTTTTCACACTTCCAGGTTACTTTTGCAACTTTTCACATCAACACTTCTCTTGAGCATTTTATTTTACCCTTTTTTTTATTACATTCTCCTCTATCACATCTTACACTCTTTGACTTGGATATTGAGTAACTTCTTCAAAAGGAATCACATTAAGTGCCCAAGTTCATCTGTCCATCATAAAAGAAAATAGAATAGCATAAAATATCCTAAGCTCTTGCAGTAAGTAGATTTGAAAAATGAGTTATGGGCCCCATGAACTTAAATTATAGCTCACTTGCCACTGAAATGGTGATATCTGTAGGACAAAACGGGCTAGTGGAGAATAGTCACTGGAGAAGTTCAAACATGGTGTTTTTTTTTTTTTTTTTTGAAACATGGTGTAAAATATAAAGAACTCATACTTGGGTTCCGTCTTTTTAGTTATTTCTTATTAGACGTGCAAAATGAGTTTCGGGATGTTGTGCTTATGGTCTATTTGATTTAAGGAACGAATGCCAAGGCCTTGTGGAGTTGTGGAAAATACTATGGCCAATTTATCAGGATATGTTTACTTCGAGAATTGATAGGTATGTTTCTTGTATACTGTTCTTAATATGGTTGACCATCATGTTGGAGGTTCAGCTTGCTTTTTTCGGGATCATGGATGATACTCACTTTGTCCCATATTACTCTTGACACTCACTTTTGCATAAGATTTTAGATAATAAAATAGCTAACTATTATTTTATTCAAAAAGTAGATGCCATAGGAGTTAGTAGAGTATTATTTTTATTGAATGAGAGAGGGTGCGAGGACCAAACTTTTAGTAGTGGGAAAAGATAAGTAATAAAATATTAGTGGGATCATTCCCAAATTTAAATTGTTACGAGTATTTTTGGATGCATGAAAAAGAAAATTGCAAATAGTAGTATGGGATGGAGAAATTATTACTTTACAGTATACATCATTATTGACTCCTTAGTTATTGATGAAGATAAATTCGAGTAGGACTCAGTTTGAGGGATGATCTTCATTGGAATTGAACTTTACTCTTTTATGATCTAAAATCT
Organism: Dysphania ambrosioides; assembly: GCA_026401315.1. Taxonomy (NCBI): domain Eukaryota; kingdom Viridiplantae; phylum Streptophyta; class Magnoliopsida; order Caryophyllales; family Amaranthaceae; genus Dysphania; species Dysphania ambrosioides. The sequence goes on along the minus strand of CM048658.1, from coordinate 8,114,066 downwards.
CTCCATATTAAGGAAACCTTGCTTTAACCAATGCATCTGTCAGCTGAAATATGACGTAGTAAAGGTGGGAGTTTGTTTAATCATGTTACTAGAAAATGGTGTTCTGCCCTAATACAACTAAGTTACTACTATAGCACCACTAATTACTATAGTCATAGTCTTGTTTTATCTGGTTTGTTACTAGAAGGCTGTCCTACGTATCTACTCTGACACCATTCAAAACTTTGAATATAGCTAGACTTTCATACTCCATTCTAATTTTAATGCGGTGAATAGAAAATTGTAAAAGGAAGTTTCTTTAGGGATCAAAATATTTCTGATATTAGCTGTATAGGGTTGATGTCTTTAAAATTCCCTTCTTATTACATCAGTGTGGCAGGGGTAGTACTTAGCTGGGTATTTCTGGGACTCTTAATGACTTTGATTATCTAAATTTGGCTACTTGATACTCCTTGGGTTTTTAACACTTGACTGTTCATTTTAGACCAAAATCATTCACCTTTTTGGGATGTGATAGTTATGCAATATTCTTTATAAAATGGTAGTATGACAAATTGGAGATGAATAATGGATTTATGGTCCAACAGTAGTTTCTGTAGTGTAGTACAAAAGTGATATACTTTGATGTACCATCCTAAGAAATCTTCCTTTGCCATAAAGAAAATTTTTGGAAAGATATAAACATCTTGTTGCATCTTACATATTACAAGGAAAACATTTTCACTAACCTTGAAGTTCCAACTTTTTTTCTTAAATTATGCTTGAAGTTCAAGAGAAGTTTGCCAAGTGCTTTTGAATGGTTGATGTGTTCATTAAGATACTAGTATGTTGCGTTCTTTCTAATCTGGCTGCTGATATGAATCATAGAAAATTGTATTTGGATGTTTCTGAACTTCTGTTCGTTAGATGTCTGATCCTATTCCTATTATGTTTCCTCTTCTTACGTTTTCAAGATAATTGGCAACTCATCCAAAATTTTGTTGTCCTCTTTCTTTTGTCTCTATTTTTCTTTTCTAATTTGGAGATTGATGTTAATTTCTTTTGCTCTTTGTTTCTTTTATATCTTCCTTTTCTGGTTGGGGTTGGAAGGATTGTAGGACTTCTTTAGATAACCTTGAGGTTTCGGAACAACGCTCACTGGCCTTTCATTCCCCTTGGGCCTTCCTCCCTTTATGTTTTAGGGGTGTATATTAAGTGCTAAGAGTTTCCATTAATTTGAAGATATTTTGACTATTCAAACACAAATGCTATAGTGGTGGGCTAGGAATTGAGAGGATTTGTCAATGAGTGAAGTAACCATGGATAGTGGTTTACGAAGGATTTTCATATAGGAATGCTGCAGTTTATGATATGCATTGGCCAAACCCCTTGTTTTAATTTATGTAGCAGTCTGGTTTTATGATATTTGCCACCTTGGACATTTGTGGTTTGTTTGTGTTTTTGTTCCCTGGTTTAAGGTCCATGGTTGTGATGATCCCCTTGTGCTGTTTCAATGCATGCATAGAGTTTGCTTTGCCCTTGGACTTCAGAGTTCTTGCATGAGAAAAAGTAGAAAATCTTGTCTTGTCTCTTTGCCTAAGCTTTTTACTTGGCCTTCACATTGTTCAGGAAGGGCATTTCTGGGAACTGGATTTCATTTCATGGGAAACTGAGTCTATAAGCTTATCAAGTGCTCTTTGAGACTTAGCTTTTGAAATTTAAAAAGTTTAGTGTCTTTTGATGTATCTTTGGTTTTTGAAGTAAAACAATGGGCTGATTTCTGTTGTTCAAAGCATTTTGGTCCTTGTTGGGCTTATCAATGTCTCAGAAACCAATTGTCATTGGTTGCTTTGTCAAACATTCAGCCCCCTTTGTCATCATCTATGCTAAACATGCTTCTAACCATTAACTTCCCTGGATGAAAATGATTCAAGATTTTTGATTGCATCTCTTGAAAATTTTCTGCCAAAAAGGAAAAATGTAGCTCTGTGGTGCTGTATTGTTGTCTTAATCTTCCTTTCTATCTAATTATATTTGAATATTGCTTTGATATTTTTCACCCAGCACTATTTTATTATGGTCTGTATGACACTGATAGTGGCAGGAAGAGGATAAGATGTCCTCACACAGTTCTTAATAAATTACATATCAGTCCAATTTCGGGAACAGATAGAGATGTTTAAGAGGGTCAATTTTTGAAATAAGATAGCAATTTCAATGCAGGATAGCAATACTAGCTTTAAAGTTGAAGTAAAATGTGTGAACTGGCCCTTCAGTTTTAAAGGGATATATGGCCAGGGCTGCTTGGCACCAGTCCTTCAAGTATTTTTTTTCCCAAATAGGGGTTTTGGGTAAGTAATAACCTATAAAATGCTGGAGTTTAGTGTATTCTGATGATTTACCGGATAATCAGGTGCTTAGAGGAAGCATCAATACGGATGGGGGCAATGAGATCATTTTATGGTCCCATATTGAATTCATTGATTGCCTCCTGTTGTCATTGCACTAATGCACACTATTAAATTTTTAAAACTTGGCTTATCTTTGAGAGCAGCTTGCTGAGTGCCTGTGGGGGCTGGGCTTTCCAGATGTTATATGAGGATTTATTATATTTTTCCTTTGTGTGACTTTGTTGATGGTTACTGATGAGTTTGGTTGTAGTGTTCTCTTTTTTTTTTTTTTGACAATTGTTGTTATTCTTCCATGCAGAAAAGAAAGTGGACGAGTCTGAAAGAAAAAGCATATGTTCATGTTCGATATTGTGAGAATTTGTGTCGTTGTGAGGATTTAGGATTATGCGTTGTGTGCATGTAGCTGCGTAATCTCCTGGGACTAACTATTACGATGCTTGAAACGCCAAATGATCCAAGGGTTGAGGAGATTTCTGCTGCTTAAGTTTGATAGGAAGTGTCAAGTGTTTGTCTCACAATGAAGGCTGTCCTTGATTTATTCTCTATTTGATTTAGGTGGGCAAAAATCTGTGTACGAATACGTATCTGATGCATTCTGTAATCTGGTCCTTCAATATTTACTAGTTCTAAATATATGCATGAGAGATTTATTTATTTGAGATGAATGCTTATCATGATAATGGTACAGTTGCAATGTATAGGAGGGACAGAAAAACTGCTGTTAATTTGTTCATGATTGTGATTTGAAAGAAATTTCTCAAGAACAGCTACTTCTGTTCGTTTTATATTCAATTTGGTTCCACTATATTAGGCAATCACAACATCACTTGAGTTGCATCTTGCCATCACCTAGAATGAAGTTATTTGGCACTGTTTCCCAACTGTCTTGGCACTGGTGATCAGCAAGTTTCTGGAGTCTTGACTCTTGACCATATTGCCAGACAAATGCAATGCTCTGGTCAGGGTCAGAGTAATCAGTTTAAGCTAGTTGCGAACCCTTGGACCAATCCACTAGATGAAGACACACCTATTCTGATCATGCATATCCATTTTGAAACCAACCAGTATCGACGCTGGAGTGAGCCAGAGAACAGTTGTTCGTCCCAGACCTCACCTTACCCCCCTTAGATTCATTTTTTCACGAAGCATGAAAGCAATAAATTGGGAGAGTTTGCTAGGTGAGTGTTATCATGAAATCATAACTGTATCACGGAGAGCACCATTGCTCAGAAGGCCCTATTAATGCGTTGGTTTACCCTGTTCGACTACTATAAATTTAGAGCTCATTCACTCCCCCACAGTCTGCTGAAAAGGACAATCACGAGTCACATGTCTTTGTTTTCAGCGAACAAGATAAAATTTCTATAAAGCCCTCATTTTTTTATGTGGATTGTCCTCAGATTTAGAGTCACAGCCATTCTCCACTTGTTCTCTTTATCACTCCCCAATTCTGAAGTAATAACACTTTCTAACATCCCTTCTTCTTCCCCTTCTACTAGCATCTGTTGTTTCTTGGATTGTTCTCCGGTCAAAAGATATAAAATTACATGCTCTTACTCTCATTTTACTCCTAATTTTGGCTTCAATGGAGAAATCTAGCAGCATTCTATGTCTCCTCTTCTTATGCCTTACACTATCCCAGTCCCAAGGGAATCACCACTCTCACCACCAGGGCCACCAGGCAGCGAAACCCAAGCCTCAGATGACTGTCGTTGGGACTGTCTACTGTGACATTTGCTCAAACAACACCTTTTCTAGGCACAGCTACTTTCTAACAGGTAAATAATTTGAGTGCTATAATGTGCAACTAGTAAACTCTGCTTGCTCTAAGTTTCGAGTTATCTGTTGTTAGTTTTCGAGAATAACATAAGTAATGGAAGTATGACTTAATTTAAGCACATTACCTACTGATGATAAAAACTAGAAGTAATACCGAGCATAATGGTGTTTACTTGATGAGGTGAAATTGACTTGAAATTCTTCTGTTTTGGGTCGGGGTTGCTACATAGGAGTGGAAGTGAAAGTAGATTGCAAGTTCAAGGTAACAGCACCAAGAACAGCAGAAGAGATAACATTCTCAGTGAACAGAACAACAAATGAATATGGGTGGTACAAATTGGATATACCATCAGTGGACGGAATAGAATGTGCAAGAGGAGAAGCTGTGGAATCACTTTGCAGGGCAAGTTTGATTGGAAGTTCAACTACTAAATGCAATGTGCCTGGTTATAAGACTACTACTGATGTTGTGTATTTTAAGTCCAGCCAACAAAATGTCTGCATTTATGGGCTAAGTGCTTTGAACTTCAGACCTTCTACCAAAAATAAGGCTCTGTGTGGAAATTAATTTGTAATGCTACCCTTCTTCCCCAAATAACTCCCATTATCATGTTTGGTGCTAGTGGTTTTGCTTAGTCGAGGAGTTCAGAGAATTACAATGAATCTCTTTATCCCTAAATACTGTCGCCCTTCTATTGTAAGCTGTCGATAAATATAATAAATCACTCTTGATTTAGTTTGTATTGAGAATCTCATAGTAAGATTTTTTTTCATGTTAATGTAAGAATTGAAGTTATATAAAGAAGCATGTTTATATACTTTGATTCAACTTTATAAAAGTGACCCCTATTTAGTATGGTCGTATTATTTATAGACATGAGAACTATTTCGGAGCATTCATGTCATTGGATGCCTTGTTTTTTGCCTGACTTATAGGCCTTTAGAATTATGAAAAATTTAATAGTAGATTTTCTGTTCAATACCACATAATTTCGACACTAGAATGTTGGTGGTAATAAATATAACTGTCTAATCCAACTCCCCCAAATAAGGTTGATTTGATATCTAATCAAATCATGTCTTACCTAACTATTCTTATTTGTTATGACCCCACACTGAGTGCTGCATTTTCATTTAAGGGCCTTAGACCATTGTTTGAGAAAAATCTCTCCCTATTCATTTTTCAACTCTTTCCATCCACCACTGCTTTTTTTTTTTTATCACACCACTGCTTAAAAAAAAAAACTCCCCGTCACTTTTTCCTCCACTATTTTTTATACTATATTATAATACACATCATCTTATTTACCACACCAATTCTTAAAAAAATAGAGAATGCATGCAATAGTGGGACCCATCTCATGCCACTGTTCATCTATAATTCCTCTCAATATGTGTGTGATCTCATAACCCTTCAAACATGATTTTTTTTTCCTCTCATTGTTGTAAAGTTCGAGTTTTTATTTTACATTTTTACATTCACTCATGAGGGATTTTTGTTTTTCCTTCACTAGTGGGAGAGCTCTTAAAAAATTGGAAATATCTCAATTTGTAGAGTAACATACTAGCATTTTGAGAAGAACATGTAAGTAATTTTAAAAGAATACCTTGTCAAAATTTTTTTTTGAAGAATATTAAGATCTTTGATGGCTATATTTTTAAAATAAAATATAATTTTGGAAAATCAAAACTTTTCTAAAGATAGAGAAAAATGGTTGAGAGAATAAATGGCTTAATGGATATGGTAAAATTTTGGGATGGTGAATCTAACAAAACTGTTTAAAATATAACGTTGAAATAACTTCATTTTCTGAAAAACCACTCCTCCATATTATGCTTTATTCAAATGACAATTATGCTCATTTAGGTGCATGGTGAGCATTGTATTGTACACCTTAGTGCATAGTCCTCTAATTGGTCCAAATGTACGTGGTAAAGGGTTCAGGTGTAGTTATTTTACATGAAGGTAACACCTCATATGCTTCAAACCTCTTTATTTGATCTTATGAAGCACTCATTATAATTATTTCATGTTTGGAAAATTTTCAATTATATCTCAAAAAACCTGTGTGTAACTTTTAAATTCGTTCATTTCAAAAAATTTCACACATGTTGAGGAAATACTTTTACATTTTTACTATATGTTTTATAAGATCATATTAGGTGCTAGAAGTAACTAGAACCATTTATTTTGATTCCAAATATCCATTTTAATCGATTTTCTATACTCATAAATTGGGTTATAAACTCATTTTCATGTGTTCGGAGATAGAACAAAAGACTATGGTTGATTCTATACCTCCTTATATGATCTTATAAAGCACCAAATACATTTGAAGAAATTTTGATAATATCTGTATATTGCACAACTTTTCAAAATTCGATCATGTTGAACAATTTCGGACTCGGTGAGAAAACACCTTCAAAATTTTATCATGGATCTTATATGGCCATATTAGATCTTATTAGTGATTGAAACCATTTACTTTAACTCTATGAACTCATTTTAACCGATTTCATAAAATTCAACAATTGGGTCATAAATTTATTTTTAGGCCTTTGGAAATAGAATACAAGAAAATGATTGTTTTTAAACCTTCTTGTATGACCCGATGAGTCACCTAGTATATTTATTTCATTTTTGAATTTTTTTTGAAAAATCTCCAAATTGGTGTACTAACCTTTGAAGATTCTCATTTCAAACTTTTATGGTCCTAATGGGAAAACAACTTTTAATCTTATTGGCCATGTTAGGCTCTAAGAATGTTTGTAATATAGTTAGACTTTGAACACCCATTTTAACTAATTTCATAAAATTTTACACTTGAATCTTAAACTCATTTTCAAACATTTGAAAATTAAACTTAATAAAAGGAAATTATTAATTCCAAACCAATTAACTTATATGATCATATAAGACACATAATATATTATTTATATTATTAGAGAATTTTCTTAAAATAATTTCAAATTGGTGTATATAATTAACCTTCAAAATCCACTCATTTTTGTACAATTCAAACTTGGTGAAGAAATAAATTTATTTTCTTACCATGAATCTTAAAAGGTCATATTAGTTTATAGGATTGATTAATAATCATCTAGTTATATCTTAAACACCCATTTTAATCGATTTTATAAACTTCTACAATGTGGTCCGAAATATCTTTGAAGACCTAATAAAATACAATGGTTGATTCCAAACCTTTTTATATAACCTTATGAGATATCAACACATTCATTTCATTATTGGAGGATTTTTTTTTAAATTTCTTAAAATTGGTGTAGAATAACCTTCCAATTTGGTACTTTTGGTCAATTCTGGGCCTCTAGCATTAGTGAGGAAATATCTTTATATTTTTACTATGAGTCTTATATGGTCATATTAGGCCTTAAGAGTGATTATTGAAATTATCTATTTGACTCTAAACATGTATATATTTCATGCACTTCTACAATTGGTTCCTAAAGTCATTTTTAGACCTCTGAAGACCTAATAAAAGGCAACTAGACTGATATTATTTTAGGGTCATATGTGTCTTGGATTTTAAGAAGAAGCATGCTAAAAAGAAGAATGTAACAAAGACGCATATGTTAAAGTTGAAGTGTAGGAAAACCTTAAGGGATTGAATTATGAATGTGGACATTTAGAAGATGGTTGGAGTAGTGAGTATTTTGATGATTAGATAAAGGCGAATTGGTTATGATGGTTTGACATGTGGGATGCGGATCAATAGATTCACTGGTAAGGAAAGTGGAAGGTTGGGTAACGAAGAACTCAAACACGGTTGAGGTTGGCCAAAGATGACCTAATTGGATGGAAAAAGTTAAAAAGATAAGGAGAAAATGTTCATATAACCAACCTACTTTTTTTAGGATTAAGGCTAGACTTTGTTGCTACTTTATATGCGTATATGTATAAAGACCCAATTTAGTTTAATGAACCTCGACCTATGATTACAAAGTGTATGGTTCAATTCGGTATGAAAGGGATCGGAGTAGATATCCCTAAGACCCTAACATGTATTCAAGTTGGTCGGACCCACTGTAGTGATAGACTTTTGGAAAGAAGGATGCATGAATGACTGAATGTATACAGGAAGATTTGAATATTCATGATTATAAACTGAATTCCAGTGGAACCCGACCATATCCACTTCCCCTGAGGCCCTGACCCCAATCATCACTTGTAGACGAAGCTCCATATATATACTCAAATAGCGCATTATCAACTGTCCAACGGGAAAAGTGAGTTGATCAGGCAACTCTTAATATAAGGTCTTTGGGTGGTTGTACTTGCTTGATAAATATGATCATCCACTCACATAAATTTATACATTTGAATTTTAGAACAAGTCCAGCCTACAGACTACAGTTTCTACATTCTACATCATATAAAGTGGAAAAAAACCTGCTCCAACTCATATATAATGTGTATACTAATTACAAAAACAAATCACCATACAGTTTTAAAGCTAAACATTTTGACAAATAACTTTATTATCAACTTGTTGGTCACTCACAACTTTTTCATTGACAACAAAATGACCTAAAAATTCAATATGTAACAGATGACAAACAATAATATCATAATATCGATCAGTAATAGACAAACAATATAATACTATTAGAAAAATGACAATAAACTGATGATCAGCAGACCATCTCTGTAATAAATTGGTAACATATATGTATAATTCTCTTGTAATTTAACTTCAGCAAATCTCTTGAACTTGGTCTTCAAAGTTTTCCATGGCAGAAGCAGGCAAACCCAAGAGCACATTGATAGATTTTCTTTCATTTCCATGAGACAGAAACAGTATAACTTCCTTCTCAGGTAGTGCCACAGGACCCGATAACACTGGTTCACCCCACCCAAAGTCTGTGGTATGGAAAGAGAGCCTTGACCAGGTAGTGATCAACAGGGTGGAGCTCAAAGAAGGCCTTGCCCTCGTTGTTTCGAAGTAATCGATGGCTGATCTCATGTAGCTATCAGTAACCATTTTTATAGCCTCTTGGACTTGCCCAACACCGTATGACAGATGATTTTCTACCAGTTCCCCTGCAGGGCATATGGAGTTCGTAAGCACAATCCCATTGCCAAAATACCCTTTTGGTAAAGGAGGGCTAAACTTAGGCCTCCCATCAACTGCAAAGAGGAGCTTAGTCTTTTGATCTGGCTTCATCTGAAGCGCCTTGCTCCTTGCTCTCCACACAAATGCTGACAGTGCTTCAAAACTGGTGCATTTCTTTAAGTTCCCGTCTTCCATTGCCTTCGCCTTTAGCTTATCAAGAGTCGTTGGATCAAAGCAGAATGACCGGTATTGCATTTCCTCATTGTAGAGATCACTGGTGCTAGAGATGTCCTCTATCTCCTCGAATTCTTCGTGCTTGAACTCAACCTTCGGTGGGTCTCGTGAGTTAAGGATTGTCCTGTCTAAGAAGGGCGTTATGTTTAGGGATAGTCCCCTGGCGGTTTCGCCCCACGAGTTGACGAATTCCATAGCTGCTATACCATCAAACATGCAGTGGTTCATGCATAAGCCTAGTGCAAATCCTCCACACTTGAACTTTGTCACCTGCTCATGCAGTCATGCACCATCCACTCATTAAAAAACAATGAACTCCACAATCAGTTAAGACAATCTATAGTCCCTTGAATAATGAGCTAATGACGCAACTAGAGAGGCACTCCTCCCAATTATATCATATAACATTTATAACTAAATTTACTGTTGCCTTTTTCTTATTTACTAATGTACTTTTAAAAAAAATAAAATAGAAAAGCACTTTTAGTGGTGCTATTGTTCACCAATAAAATTACTAATAGATAAGGAGTACTTCGTATAAAAGAGTTTAGTCGTCAATAAACTATCGAGGTATATATGCATAGAGGGTGTCCGAATCTATATTCGAAATACGCAATAAAGCATATCTCGGAGAATAAATCGGTAATTTTTTTTAAGTCCTTTTGAGCATTAAAGTTGTACTATTTATAAATGAAGTTGTATTTATATAATAAAGTTGCATTATTAGGAAATAAAGTTGTATATAATTTTACCATTTTTGCTTGAGCCAATTATTTTACCTTCATTTACTTTTTTAAAATTGCACTTTTGAGAATTGAAGTTATACTATTTGCAAATGAAATTTTACTTACAAAATATAAAGTTATACTATTAGAAAATGATAGACCTTTTATTTTCTTTTTTAAAATTATATTATACTATTTAGATATGAAATTGTAGTATTTGCAAATAAAATTGCACTAAAATACATGAAGTTGCACTATTAAAAAATAAAGATTAGAAAATAAAGATGTCATTTACTTATGGCCCCATTCATATTAAAAAATTATAAATATTTTACAAACATATGTTTTGGAGATATTTTAGGACTTTTCCCATATGCACATGAGTTATGTAATTAGAAAACTCCAAACATTAGATGGCCGCAGTAGCTAGTTCGTTCACCTAAGATATGATTGCATTATTGCTTGTCCATTTTAAAATAATCATCAATAAGCTTCTCTCAAAAATTTGTGCATAACCTTAAACAATAATTAATGTGGAACGAGAGGCATTAATAACCAGGTGTCTCTACTCTCTAGTCCTAGACCTCCTAGTTGTCAGTCAAATAGCTAGATACTCACTATGGTTCACAGGGTCGAGTATTATATTGAAGGTCATGCCTAGGAAACTAAGTTTTTTTTTTTTTTTTTTTTCCCATCATATGAATGTTTTTATTAATTCACTAACAAAATTAAGTTAAAGGTGGAAAATAAATAAAAGAGGGGCTAACAAACCTGAGCAACAAGGGGAGGAATTTCAAGTATGTTTTTGGCACCAGGAACATCATAAACCAATTTTCCTAGGGTGATAGGGTCAGGCTTTGTAGAGTCTCCAATCTCATTCATTTTACAATCAGCCTCAGCCTCGACGAAAACCGCGCCCTTGGCTCCATCGCTGGTGCAGTCTATGATGAGCTTCCCCTGAGGACTGATGGTTAGCCGTCCAGCCAAAGGGTAGTAGTGCACCAGCACCTTAGAGAGTGCTTCCTTAAGCACTTCCCCAGCCAACTCATTACCCTTCTCCTCTGACTTGAAGCAATATATTGTACGTACAATCACTGCTATGTTTTGGTCTAAATTTGAAAGGAAGTACAAACCCTTGGAAGTCTCCTCTGCTGGCTGAACCAATGTTGGTTCTCCCAACCGCTTCACGTTGAGCTCTAAGCCATGGCCGTTTGCCACTTTAGTCACTCCGTTTTCTCCATTTTCCTTAACCTACATCAACAGAAGAAAACTTTAAGATTTGTTGTTACAAGTTGTATATTATATTCTTACTACTTCCTTCGTCCAGATTTAGTTGTCATATTATGAAAATATGAAATATAGACGAAGGGAGTACAATATATGCGAAGATAAAAAGAGGAAAAAAAAAAAAAGAGAACTATGCTAATATTATGATTTTGAGATGCATGACTAACCATGTTGATAGCCTTTGTTCAGTTTGTTGAGTAAGAAAGAAGAGACAATATGCGCAAGAAAGAGTAATTTTTGGTAAGTTGAGGTTTCAAAAAAGTGTGGGACTTTCAAAATTAATGTCCAAAGGTGGGAAATATATAGGAAGAGGGGATGCTATATATTGGAGCTGCTGAATAGGATGCTTAGTTAACTTCTATAACAAGAGTGGGAAAGGGCAGTCTTTAAGTTTCATATTTCTTGTATGCAAGGGGTATTATATATATATAAGGGCTATTTTTATCCATTTAAAATAAAAATAATAAATTCGTTATTTCTTGGAAAATAGTATGTGAATATATTTGGATATGGTAGAGGTTGGCCACTGGCCTTGATAGAAAAATAAAACTGATGATGATATCCATTATATTAGATGCATGTGATTCTTGGAACGTTGGTTTGGTAGGGTTGGCATTCTAATCTTAGAGCTTTAATTTAATGAAATGATTTCTTGTTAATAGTGGTAACGCCATTCTTATTCTTTATTAGTTGGAAAAGTTGACCAATACTGCTGCGGTATGAGGCTCTGCTTGTGTAATCCATAAGGAATCATTGCTGATTTGTTCTGTGCTTATATTTGTTGTCCTAAACTTACATGTACATTTTTATAAAGTTGATGCTAACTAAACTCAAAATGTGGAATCAAATTCTTTTTTTAATTAGTGTTCAACCTAAAAGGTATTTACGTGTAATCTCATACGTTACATCATATCTGATAGTTTTCCGTAGATGAACACAACTTTTGTACTTCCATGTAACACAAAGTGATTCCCTAACCCAGGCCAGAAGGTTAATTAGTGGGGTGTATGTGTAAATTTATTTTCCTGCCGAGTAACTCTGCTATAGAAAAACCCAGGCGATGCATAATAAGAACCAACGACATATTAGTCTGTTACTCTTTCCCCTTCTTCTGTCTCGACTGAACGTCTCTTCTCTATGGAAAATGTGTCATGTTTAGTCGCTTCACTACAGATTAACGTAAGCAAATTGCATGAGTTGTGCCCCTGCTTCTGTAGGCAAAACAAAAGAAAAAATGAAAACGTCTAAATTTGTAAAAGGAAAATGGGATTAGAGTTGGTTTGCTATGATGTAAAAGTAAAGAAAGCAAGTCTATAGCCCCAGCAGTCTATAAGCTAGTGCATTTTCTAAGGCGCACACACAAAGTCATGCAGCTAATGAGACTGCCACATTTTGGATTTCCTACATTTGTTGCATATATAGTTCAAGGATTTCATGGTCAATGCTCCCAATATCACGTATGATTTGCGAACAAAATTTACAATTATGTGATCCTGAAATTTGAAGAGGTACAGTATATAGAATGTACAAGGGAGAAGCACAGGAATGGGTAAGACCATCACCTGTCCAAGTAATAGATACGTAAGGTGTAACTTTCTTCTCGAATCTAAACCTAATTGGTGAATTCTGAAAGTTGGGTGATGTGATTGCGGCTGACCACTTATCGCATACAATTTTTGTTATTTGCAAAAAATACTCAACCTCTTCGCCAAAGTATTAATTAATGAGGACAAAATAACTTTGTTGTTACTGTTGGTAGAACTAGTTTATTGGGATTTGATTTTTTTTTTTTTACTAAATGCCTAAAATTAGGATATTCTCCGATATTTACCCCATTTTTTTTATTGGGATTGTATAATTTAATTGAAGAGTATACATCCTAAATAACATATCGATTAAGGGAGGAAGAATTGTCAAACTTATAAGTTATCAAATTTCAAATTAGTATAAGGTATTCCCAAAAAAAAAACAAAGATCCATGAGAGCTTGACTCAAAACGAAAAATATCATACTTGCAGATAACTTATAGCTATTGGGCCCAACATTATTGAACGCCTAGTTTTATATATAAAAAAATGCACATCGGTCACACAATGACAAAATTACGAAGGTTGTATTAGACCGGCAGTTGAACACACAAGTTCGTGGATAACTCGAATCCTTCACCCACAAAAACGAGTTCGTGAGAGTTGTGCGAAACCTTAGAGGACGACTATGGGTACGATCAATTAGCAGATGATACCAATAAACAAATGAGTTGCTGCGATTAGTTTGGGAGAATACTACGACATATATATTTTTGCCTTAATAAAAGTAGTCTACGTTGAAAAATGTTAGCTAATATGCAAAAGATTGGAAAATTGACATGATCAATACTTGTAAACATTATAATATAACCAAACAAATAATAGTTGGGATGTTGCTGTCAAGACTCACTAAGATGCGTATATCGGCCATGGTAGCTACGTGGTAGATCAACAACATTTCCTAAATCACTTTCGTGATGGCTAAACGCTATTCCATTGCTTCTTCACATTCTCTTTTACAGCTATTTCTTTTGGATGTCTTTACGGAGACAAGATTTTTTGCAACAAAAACCAATTGAACGTAGGTTGGTCATATTGTAACATCTTTTTTGGTGTGTTGAAGGAAAAAAGTTCACCAAATTTATTTAGGAAGTAATTGGAAAATGATGTATACATTCTTCAGTATTTTATATATATATATTAAAAAAGAAAAGTGATATTACTTCAAATTATAATGCATGAAAAAATTTACTTGCTTATTAATGCAATTGATGTTTAGTAATATTAACATTTTTAAATTTTGAATTATATCCTTCGATTTTGGAATATGTTTGGTTTTTGTAGACATGGAAGGGTAACACCATGAAATGCTATCTATGAGTCTTATAGGATCTCACCAGGACAAATAAAATTTAATGAACCTTTTTATTAACTTCTAGATTGCTAATTCAGCCTTATCTAATTGAGTTTGGGGGTTGAATGTTAATGATTCCAAATATCCTTTATGACCAAAAAAGGGGCATCGCATCTTATGCAACTAGACGAGTTCGTTTCAAATATTTTCTCAAAATTGCTCCAAAGTCATGCATTGTAGTGTTCAATTGTGGGATGTTTTGAGTTTAACGATAGATAACATCTCAAAGTACTTCTCTTGTGTCCTAGGGACCCTATGACCCCTTATGAATGATTGGAACATTTCTAACCACCTCCAATCCATCACTTCAACAATTTTCCAATATGCTTTTAAATGGGGCTCAAACACTTTCTATGGCCTTTGGGAGAATAAGTTTTGTACAATGAATGATTTTAAACCTTCTCATATGAGCCTAGAAAACATTTAGTACAATCATATAAAAGTTTTGGGCATGGACTCCACGTACAAGACGAACATGTACAAGATGCCTTTAGTTGAGATATGCGGTGTCACTCCGTGTAACAAGAATTTCCTGATTGCATATGCATTCCTATCTGATGAGACTACATGTAGCTACATATGGGTGTTAGATAAGTTGAAGATGTTGTATGGCAATGACTTGTCTCCATCGACAATTGTCACTGATCGGGAACTAGGGCTGATGGCTGCTATTCGTGGGGTTTTTCCCGGAACTGCAAACTTACTATGTACATGGCACATCAACATGGATGTGGAGAATAGGGTTGGTAAAATTTGCAGAGATAAGAAGGTCGGGGAGAGATTCAAGCAAGGAAGATGGAGGAGTATCATGGAAGCGTAGTCTCAAGAAGATTATGACCATGCCATAGGAGTTCTTCATGGGTCATAGGGAACTGCATTCCCTGCTGTTATAACGTATTTGGAGGGTACATGGCTCGTTCACGTCGACAAGTTCGTGAAGCGGTGGACAAATGAGAAACTTCATTTTGGGAATACAACTAACTGTCGAGTTGAGAGTGCTCATTCTATGCTGAAGAGTTGGTTGTCATACTCCAACGGGTCGTTTGATACTGTTTGGCGGAAAATTAACACAGCCATTGATGCACAGCTAATAGAGATTCAACAAACCCTCGAGGCATCGAGACGCTCACATGGCCAACAGTATCGACACATTCCGTTCCAGCATCTGTGTGGACGAACATCCCATTATTGCTTGGAGTTGTTGGTTGAGGAAGAGAAGCGGATGAAATCATTGGGTAATGAAGTGCATGATCTATTTGGTTGTGCGTACCAGACAAGCCACGGGATACCGTGGGCATGTCAGATTTGCGATACTATTGCGGACGACCAGTTCTTTAAATTGCAGCAAGTCCATCAATTTTGGAGAACACTCGAGGTGAATGAAGTAGATAGCGTGCAGGTGCTTATCAAACCTAATTTTCCAACGCAAGACGTGCAATTTTTCCAGTCGCTCGTGAGTGAGGTTACCAGAAGTGATCCTGTTGTTGTTCGTCACATGTCTAGGATTATCCATGCCCAGCTCCATCCAGAGGATTCGGGTTACGTTGAACCCGAGCCGAGGATGTCGAACCGTGGACGACCTAGCACACGACGTGAACGATCCTCGTGGGAGTACTCAAGTCAAGGGCGTGAACGAGGGTCGCGTACGACGTCTAGCCGGGGCCGACGTTCTATGTCGTCTGTGAACATGTCGACTTGTCATGCAAATATTACAGCCGGAACAACCTCCTCGTCTATCAGTATCGGGTGAGAGGCCCGAAAAAACCACTGAATGTAATCCGGAGATGAGCCCTCTGGGGCGTCGTCTGCCGGATGGAACCGCCCAAGATCGAGTCGGAAGGCATTAGGGAAAACCTGACAAGCCGACTCAAATGCAGACTCAGCGAACTGTACCCGATAAATACCCTTATCAGGTCTCGATGCCGACTCCGGCTTCAGAGGTGCCATGGGAATCACCTGTATAAACCCGAATTGACGGAGGACTCTATCAGGCATATATGGCTCGATGATGTCCCGATATCGAATCCATCTAGTGAATGTCGACCTCAAGACACGCTGTGTTGCGTTCATTCCTTAAGGGGTCCAACAAACCTAAGAAAACAAATGTCAATGTATTGTTTAATATAGGTACAACTACACAACGAAATAGAAAAACGTAATACCTCAGTGGCCTGCATACGGTCCAACTGCCGACGTAGGGCTACCAATCGCCCCCCATCACCTGGCTCCTTCCGAGGAGTCCAAAGCGTAGTACGAGGTCGATCGTGTCCAATACCAATATGTGGCGGATGAGGACGCAGTGAGGGAAAGTACTCATATATCCGACAACCTGCAATGTGTCTGTAACCCGCTCTACTCGCCTCTCCCAACTGTCGATATAACGCAGCCAATGTCGCAACACCCCAAGCATAACTCCCTCAATCACGTATGGATTCGAGTCGAAGCTCATGTAAAAAATGGGGCCGCGTCCTGTTACCGCTCTTGTCCACGAACAATGTGGACCCAAACATGTACAACAACCAACCAGCCTCAGCAAAATATCTATCTCCTCGGTCCACGCCGCGACAAGTATCGACAATGGAATTCATAAGGACACCTCCCTTACCCCAATGATCTTTCGTAAATTATGGCAATGTACATCCCATAAACTCTCTAGCCTCCTCTATCAGATCATCGGGGCCCAACATCCCAGAGACTGCACATCCCTCAACCGGAATACGTAGAATGTGCCACACATCCAATAGTGTGATAGTCATCTCCCCAAACAGGAGGTGGAACGAGCTCGTATCAGGCTGTCAGCGTTCAGTAAAAGCTGTAATCAAACCCATGTCCAAGTGTTCGAAGAGAGAATACGGCAAATGAGATAGTCCAGTACCATCAACAACAACTTTTGACTCCCTCGACAGAAGGTCCTCTCTCCAAGAACGCAATACAGCGCAACCCCTCATCCTACCATGACACTTCAGCACCCCTCTCTCTGATCTAGTCCAAATCCCACGTGCTACATGACCTCCGTGGCTAGGAATGACGCTACCATCTAGCGGCCCGCCCGGCATCGCTCCACGTAGAAGCCAAGTGTCATCTGCGGGTGCCTGGCGCTTGTGGCTACATGAGCTGGTGCTTGTGGCTACGTGAGCTGGTGCTAGTGCTAGTGGTCTCTGCCCTAACAAACTGACCCCTCGACCGAGATGGGCCACGACGACCCTGTGACTGAAGTGGCACGAACTCGTCGTCAAGTTCCTGGTCAAGCTCCGTAGCAAAGTCCTCCCAATCCTGATCACTCTCATCAACATCATCATCATCCTCGTCGTCGAAAGGACGGGAACCAGAAGCCCCAGAAACAACAGCTCGGACAGTTCTCGGGGAAGGGAGACTCGAACGCGCTAGCTCAGGCTGCGGCTGTGGGTGTGGCTGTGTAGATCTCGCCCTCCTAACAGAAGCGTCAACACCTCGAGCCCGGGTGTGGCGCTGGCCGGAGAACTCGTTCGTAGTCATAAAATCGGGAATGACATGTCCCGTAACCCTCTATTCAATAAATAACAACATAATTTTTAGAAATACTACCGAACGAATCTCATATTTATCCTAGATTTACTCATTCTTATAACTTAACATTCATAACTAGATTCCTAAATTCTTAAGTTAATATTCATAAATTCATAAATACTCCTAACTTAAAATATCCTAATTAAAGTTAATATTCATAAATTCATAAATCCTACTTTTCCTAACTTAAAATATCCTAATTAAAGTTAATATTCAAAAATTCATAAATCCTAATTTTCCTAACTTAATCCTAATTAAAGTTAATATTCCTAAATTCATAAATTCTAATTTTCCTAACTTAAAATGTCCTAATTAAAGTGGATATTCCTAAATTCCTAAATTCTAATTTTCCTAATTTAAAATATCCTAATTAAAGTTAATATTTCTAAATTCATAAATTCTAATTTTCCTAACTTAAAATGTCCTAATTAAAGTGGATATTCCTAAATTATAATAGTTTCCTAAATTCCAATACTTTAACTAATTACTTAAAAATTCAAATACATAAATTTTAATTTTCCTAACTTAACATAACTTAAAATTTTCCTAACTTAACTTAAGATATTCCTAAGTTATTATTCCTAACTTCTAATTTCCTAATTTTCCAAAACTAAATTTTATTTTCTATTATTTCCTAATTTCCTAATTTTCCTAACTCAATTTTAATTTTCTTAACTTCACATATTCCTAAGTTATTATTCCTAACATTTTCCTAACTTCTAACATATTCCTAAGTTATTATTCCTAACATAACTTAACATATTCCTAACTCAATTTTATTTTCTATTATCAATACTCCTAATTATTAATTATTTATAATTATAATTTAAAACTACTTAACTATTAATTACCAATAATAACATTTAAACAAAAATTAAATAACAAAATTAACAACAACAATTTATACTTAAACAATAATTAACAAACAAATTAACAATACAAAATTTTAAAAAAAAATTCCGGCCGGCCCTAGGGCGGGCCGTCTAAAATTTCTGGCCAACCCTTTGGGTGGTCTTTCTCCCTCTACGGTGGATGCAAGATCTTTTTCGGGTCGACGACTCATTCCTAAGTTATTATTCCTAACATTTTCCTAATTTAACCTAACATATTCCTAAGTTATTATTCCTACTATAACTTAACATATTCCTAACTCAATTTTATTTTCTATTATCAATACTCCTAATTATTAATTATTTATAATTATAATTTAAAACTACTTAACTATTAATTACCAATAATAACATTTAAACAAAAATTAAATAACAAAATTAACAACAACAATTTATACTTAAACAATAATTAACAAACAAATTAACAATACAAAATTAAAAAAAAAAATTCCGGCCGGCCCTAGGCTAGCCGTCTAAAATTTCCGACCACCCCTAGGGCAAGCCGAAAATTTTAGAACGCCGGCTCTAGGGCTAGCCGTCTAAAATTTTCGGCTTGCCTAGGGCTGACCGGAATTTTTGGACGGCTACCCCAAGGGTTAGCCGGAATTTTAGGATGGCACGGTGGCCGGAAATTTCAATAAAAAACCTAAAAAACTTACCCTTGAACGCGGTGGTCTTTCTCCTTCTACGGTGGATGCAAGATCTTTTCCGGGTCAACGACTCATTACCGGCGACTATTTGTGGCGGTGCGGCGGCTTCCGGCGGGTGGGAGAGGCGGCAGCGGGTGAGGGGCTCCGGCTGGCGGCGGTGGAGGAGGCTTAGAGAGGTATAGAGAGAGTTAGGGAGAGAATGAAGAAGTGGGAAGTCAAGGGCGAGAGCGTAAATATATGGGGTGGTTGGAGTAATTAGGGGGCGGTGTTTAATAAGTCCCTTTTAACATAGGGTCATAGACCTATAAGTAATTGAAAACTTCTAGTTTGACTACAATTAACCATTTCAACCAATTTTGAAAACTCATGCTACCAGGTCTTAGACTCATTTTCGAATCTCTAGTTTGGTTTATACGCAAAGAATGATTTCAAAACTTCTCGTATGACCCAATGAGTAAAGCAATTTCATCATATCATTTATGAATTGAAAGATCATTTCGCTAAGTTCTCAATAATATATTATTATCTTTAAAATTCAGTCATTTTGAACATTTATAAACCCAATAAAGAAACAATTTGATATGTTTCTCATGGATCTAATGGCCCTAAACTACCTTTGACTCTAAATAGTTATTTCAACCATTTTTTTAACTATAATTTCAGCAGATTTTGATTTCTAAACTCTACAATCGGCTGCTGGGCCACCGGGTCATGATCTATGAACAGATTCAGAATATCGCACGTTGGTGGCTGACTGACGTTCACCCACCTGTCCATTTCCAAAAGAATGCCCAGTTGGGTCGAACATGAAGATATTGGACTAGATTAACAAATAAATTGAGCCCGCACAGGAAGAGAATCCACATGGCACCAAATTCAAGTATTTACCAAATAGCTTATTCAAATCAGGGGATATGCATTAAGAGAATCAGGTATGAATTTTTGCTTAAACTTGTCATGAAAATGAAGATACAAATGATAAACATCATTCATTCGAAAAATGCAAGAATTACAAGTGTTTTCGTTAATTGGAAGAGTATTACACTTTCATAAATGAAACAAAAACAGCTATAACGTCATGAAACTAAACTCATCTCATTTGGCCATGGTCGCTAAAATCCTACACCTTCCATACAATATGGTGTTCTTTAGATGCAAACAGAAAACACAGCTAAAATAAGTTTTCTTGCAAGTAAAATCAGTATTAAACGAGTCATCACCAGTTCATCACTATAGTCTACCTTTGTGTTTCTGTTCAAGTCGAGGAAGTAAGCAAACGATCATGCTGATCCACACTTACTTAGACAACCAAGTCCTTCCTCCAGATAATCTTGCCTGCTGATCCAAAATTCTGGTGCATCCTGCAAGAATTGCCCGATGCAATCAATAAAATTGAACACAAGAAAAAGTCTTATGTTGAATGAATACCATTATGTGTTACAATTCTACTACAACACTTGACCTTCATTTCAACCTAGGATTTCTGTAATGGGAATCTATCAGTTAGGCTGCTTCACACAGAATATGCTTTCTATAAGAGATATTATCACTTTATTATCTTATAGTGTAGTTAAAAAATCTGGAAAAATTACTAAAAACAAAGAGTTCAAACTCTACATTTTACTGCACGGACAAAAAAGTCCGAAAAAATGTGGATAAAATCCTTATTAACCCCAATGAGTAATCTACCCACATAAATTAGACATCAATAGTTAGTGATATCCAACTAAACAACACAAAATACAACTAAACAACAAAAGTTACAGGTTTATTGACTATTTCATGTGGGAAGATTACTCAATGAATAGATTCAACAATCTCCAAAAATTGAAACCAGAGCAGCTACCCCAGGTGTTCTTCCATCCTCATTAATGATGATGTCAGATAATAAAAAGTCATGCGCTCATGCCAGGAAAAAACATATGCTGGACCTTGATGTACTAAACAGACATCTAATTTTACATTAGAAATAAAGGACAACAATGACCACATTCCCAATGAGACGCAAATGAATTCGTATTTATATGCATTACCCCTCGTTTTAATATGCATTAAACCACCCCTTATGTCAACCATTTTATTTAAACGGAATAAGTTGATTTCCTCCAACAATGTGCCAGTCACATACGACCACCAATGTTTTTTGTTTAACCCTTGCTACAAGATAATCTCTTGATCAGCTAAACAATTTTATCTTGTTCAAGACTTTAACAGTTTATGGAACAGTAGCCTCTATATCTCGAGTTACCACTTAATACCTTCTGATAAAAAATTAAAAAAAATCTATCATTTTAAACACACCAGATGTAAATAGTACACTCTCTTTTAGACTAATGATAGTCTAATAACATGCATCAAACAATTAAAGAGCTGGCTGAACCTTTTTCTTCAATGAAAATGAAAGTTTAATGTTCAACTTTCTAATAAAATGAGAGGATTAAGTATAATGATCAATGAAAATTTAAAGAGAACTATTGAGATATGGTTGATTGCAAAACAGAACTTAAAAAATGTTCAATCAACCTTTTTTTTAAACTCTGGCGGCTCCTTAGAATAGGTAATTCACTTCAGGGTGGTACTCAGTTATTTTTCCTGAATGAAAGTTTGAGACTAACAAACTAGTTTTATGCATATTGATACTTACTTTGTCCAAAATAAATGACTTACAAAATGAAATAAGAAAGACAGTGAAAGAGCAAGACATATGATTTGATCTCCCAAAATAGAAAAAAGAAACATCTATATGAGGGACACCCGACGACGATCTGGTCTTTTCGCCAGGTCTATGAGGGAGTAATGATGATCAATCATTTCTTAAAATTAAAATTAGACATACTACAATTTCTTGGCATTCAACTGATTCGGGGTAGCAAGTTACTCTTTGCAAACTGCTTGTGATTCAGAAAGAATATCCAGAAAATGTATTAATTGTATCTTTCATTGATGTGGTATCTGGTATTACTTTGATTTGACTTATTATTTCCCTCAACGCGCAGAGTCAATTACAACAAAATCTTCGAATCCCTTGGATATTCATTTTCCAAAGTGACTCCACAGGTTTTTAACAAACTCTTGGCTACACAAACCCCACTTAGCCTTAGATGTTGAAGATTTGAAAGAGAGAAGGCAAAAGCTTACCCCTTGGAAAATCTTCCAAAATAACTCTACAGATGTGACTTGAAGCACCAACTTACAAGGAGTAACTTTGCACTTTTTAGTTTGTGCCCAACTGACATTGTAGCACCTCAAGGAATCCAATTCCCTATGAGGAACATAATGCATATTCATACTAAGTACACAACCAACACATTGTTGAAGTCCATTATCTGGAGCATGTCTCATGAACTAGGTGGTGACAAAGTCAATAGTACACATAACCAAAAAGAGGGAAACAGAAGATGGACGAGGTACCTTCATTATTCCAGCAAGAACTGCACCTCCGAGGTACACCATATGTTTTCTTCTTGGTGGGTCCTCAATCCTTAATCTCAGCTTCTACGAAGTTCAATAAACAAGATGCATAAAAGAGTTATTAACTGACAAATCAATTTCATATAAAGGGACGCCCAAATGCAAAGCAGATAGGGGTCCAGGTGCAAGCAGATCAAGCCAAAAACACTAAACAGAACCAAACACTTAAGAGCAATCATGATCAGATTTTAAAAATTAAAAAGAATAACTACACTGACATAGCTAAGGCCCGCCCAGACTTTTCTGAAAACAAAAGTACAGAAGTTTACCACGGTACCACCCTTTTAAAAGGGGAGATGCACCCACCAACTTATGTCTAAGGATGCAGGCATTTGTCTCCAACTACATCAAGTACAGAAGCCTCATTGAAGCATGCCTACAAATCTTTCCATAACCAAACCCCCTATACCTTATTCATATATTCTAAAACTAGGCCATAAAACATAGGAAACCAGAGTCATCACTGCTAAAAATTTTATATCTCCATTGTAAGATTTACATGGAATGCACTTCTAATGTAGACCAACCAAATCCACTTCAACAGACATGCGGTTTTTCTTGCTAAAAATGAACAGCAACAAAATTAGAACTTTGGTTTCAAATATTTCACATGGCTGCAAACTTTCCAATAACAAAAGCTGAGACCAGAGCTTTTATAATGCATATATGCGAAAGTAAATTTCTGACAAAGGAACATGTTTTGTAAACAAATTTATGGACACTAACTTTTATATGAATATATGTTTACTCTTATAGCTGCCTTTCCATACACTAACCACTTTGCAGTCAGGTCTTTTACCTTCTAAACCATATTAACAATAAGCATCATTGTCCAGTGAGCTATATTGAATAAGGCATTCATTTCACCACAATACCTATCCCCAACTTTCAAGCACCATAAAATCAAAATCCAATCACATTTATCTTGCCAAAACAGAAGAATTTATATTATGATTACCAGGTCTGAGCCACATATCAGCCAAAATGGATAGAACTCTACTGCAATAGCCAGGTCTAACCATTTAACTCTCTTACATACACCTTAAATGTATTATATTAAGTTGGATAGGTAAAAGTAATCCAGCAAGTAAAAATGTCGCCATTTAATTTGGCTCACTGAAAAAATAATCAGATAAAGACCACTGATCCCTGTCAATTTAATAGCAAAGATCAAAACATCACTGATCTAGTCAATAGAAAGAATATCTCATGATGCTTTCTAGACATCAATTAATTCCGCAAAGCTTTTTGAAATGCTTTGTAAATCTATCTGTGAATGAAGTTTGTTTGGACATTATAAAGTAACACAATATACATATATGAACATATGATCATTCAAACATAATTTCTCCATTGAATCCCTAATTGGAAGATATTTAACCATTCAGCAAATACTGCCTCAAAGCTTACCTTCAACCCATCTTTGTTTCCTTTAAGAACAACATCAAGGTATCGGTCCAAAATTTCCCTTTCCAGCCTGCAATTTGTCATAACATCACTGTGCATTAATTACATTTCAATCAGGAAAATGAAGCGCTAAGACCAAAGTCATAAAATCCCAACCAGCATTTTAAAGAGTGGAAAAAGGTCAAATTGTTTTCTAATGCATAAAGCGATTCAAGATATTACGCAACCATTAGTCCATGAGAGTTAGGCACAAGCCTAAGCAAGGCTCGCATTCAAAAAATCATCCTGCAGCTTTTCCCCATGGCCCGTTAAGCAACAATTATTCCATGAAAATATCACGTTGAGTATTTCCATCGCGAGAACACTTCCATCAAATGTTGGGTTGATCTAGCTACTCTAAAAAAAGATTTGACATACTAAAGTTGTAAATTTTAGCAATAGATTTTACCATGGCTGTTTTGTGTCCAAGATCTAACAAAGTCCCAGCTCCCTAGAGACAAATGTCATTACCAACAATAGATGTAGACTTCCAAATACAATAAGGTGAATTCATAGACTCCGAAACACACTATTCATTGTGGCTATACAGTGCTAATAAGTAGGAAAGATATAAAGCATTCTAGAACAAACCGAAACACAAAGCTCCATCCAACATCATTGCTTAGAGATTCAATTATGATGACCAATAAGATCCCACATTGCTACTTGCATCTGCCCTCCCAAAACCATTACATTCTGGCAATCTACTCCTTGGTCTCAAATTAAATGAACCACTTCCATTTTAAGGTATGGAACCACTAATATTTTATTACTTATCTCATCCCACTACCGAATCTTAAGGTCTCACATTTTCTCATAAAATTATACAACTAACTCCTACCACATCGACCTTTTTATCAAAATAATATTTGATAACACTTCTACTACTTACCATCTAGAAACTCCATACCAAACCTAGGGTGTCATTTGATTAGGGGACAGGGGGAGTAGACACTTCTATTTATGATGGAGTTTGAGATTAATAACAAATTTGCGCGTTAAATGTGAGTTTGCTAATTTGAGCTTCGTATTCAAGAATGAATTTAGAGCTAGAGCTTTGTTCCTCATTAATTTGAGATTAAGAGTGGTTACTTTTATCCGAATCTTTTACAAATTTAATTAACATGACTTTAGGAAGCATTAATAACCTTCACTTTAATTTTGAATTATTTTTAAAAGCACCTCAAAACAATGTATATATAACCTTCAAAATTTAATCATTTCGGATAATTTTGGACCATAAGAAAAACACTTCTATATGCTTGCCATAGGTCCTAAGAGTGACTGAAACCATCTCCTTAGGCTGTAAACATCAATTTTGACTTCTTTCCAAACTCCTATCCTACAATTCGGTCCTAAACTCGTGCTTACGGCTTTTGGAGACCAAATATAAGGCAAATATAAGGCATTGAATGGTTCCTAACCTTCTCATCCGCCAATAGGAAACATCCAATACCTTTACTTTAGTTATGAAATTTTTTCAAAAACATCATAAAAACAATGTATACACTAATTCAAATCAGTAATTTTGGAAAATAGTAAAAATACAACCGATATGTTTTCAATGAACATAAGTCCTAAACAAGGCATTGATATGGTTTCAATGAGTTTAGTAGGGTCATTATAAGCCCTTTGAGTAAATAGAACCATCTATTTAACTCTAAACACCAATTTCAACCGATTTTCAAAATTCCTACAACCGCTTTTAAATCTCCTCATATGACCCTAAGAAGAATCCATTATTTTTTTAATTGAGAACATTTTTCGAAAAATATATCAAAAACAATGTATGATAACTTTCAAAATTCGGTAATTTGAACAATTTCAAAATCTCTGTGAGAACACCTTCATATGTTTCCCTTGAGTCTTATAGGGTCATAATAAACCATCTACTTAGAATTTAACCACCAATTTTAGCTGATTTCCTAAACTCATATAATTGATTTAAATCATCTTTTTAGAATCTAAACAACTGTTCAACCAAATTCCAAAAATCCTACAATCAGGTCAAAATCTTCTCATATGAATGGTCCAAATCTGAATCACCTTGTCTCTCTATTTCAATTTCAAAATTTTTATAATAGTATCTCTAAAACAATGCTAATCTTTGAATTTCGGTCATTTCAGATAATTTCAAATCCGATGAAAAAACACCTTAATATGCACCCCATGGGTCCTAGAGGGTGATATTAGTCCCTACAAGTGATTGAAACTATATATTTTTACTCAATACATTAATTTCAAGTGATTTACAAACCTCTAATTCGATATGAATCTACCGATCTGTTTCATTACCCCTCTTATCGATCCAAAGTAAGATCTGGCTAAAACCTAAATCTCCTAAATTAACTCAATTCTGGGTAATACAAAAACCACAATACAACTAACTATTAAGTTGTTTTAATTATATCCATATACTTAATATTTTCAAATGTTGTAAAAAAAAATTTAGAAGTTAATAAAACATACATATGAATCTTGTTTTAAAGTAATTTTCAATATAAATCTAACGATATAAAAATCGTAAATTTATGATATAAGTTGTAAAATATTAAACAAATTCAAAGATATAAAACTTGTAAATTTTTTCATATGAGAAAAATTACAAAATAGTTGAACATGACGAACATGCACATTAGTTAAACACGTTTGGGATTCAAAGAAGGTATGAAAAGGCAAGCATCTCAAAATGAAAGTTCATTTATAGTTTAACCGTGATATATGATAGATAAGTTTATAAATATTACCGACTTGGTAGTCCAGGGTACATTGTGCTCCCCCCACTTAAAACAATGTGTTGATAAAGCTGCAAAGCATGCAAATATATCACAATCAATAAACGACTATAAATTATGAAGCAATCATGCAAATGATAAGATACACTCAATTGTCACAGAATGAGATCCCAATAATGAACAAATTTATGCTCCCATGATATTTTTCTACATGAAAGACCACTGTAACCAATCCCATATCCAATGTTGGCCCATAATTGAGAAAAATTCTACAAGCATAAGGTTTAAGATTGAGACAAAAGAGCGGGTAAGCATCTAGTTCTGGTTCAGCGCGATACAAGAAGCTGAAAGACGATAGCTCCACCTATAGCTTTTACACAAGGGCAATGTCAAAAAAGAGGAGATCCCAACAGACAATATTCTTCAGAGGCATCTTTTTTCTCGCAAAAGTACTAGTTAATCACAATGCATCAATAGAGTCAATGAATCATTTTTTTCTCTTTGGTATATAACATAGAAATTTAACACTCCCTTTTTATTCTTTTAACCATTTTCTGTTTTCTTTAAACCCACTTTTAAGTAATTCCAATTTTGGTAAACACCTTTAACCATCTTGCCACCTGTACCCCAAAATTTATCCACCTTTATCTTATGGTTTATTTTGTTAGACTTATATTGACATATATGACACAAAATAAATATAGATATATACAATGAATTTTAGTTCAAATAATATCAATGGACAAAACCTTACACAAATGCACTTCTAATCTATAATTAGTGGGACACAAAAAGGATGGTTAGGTATTAGGAGTCAAGAAGCTCGGAATAGAGAAGTTAAGGCTAGAAACAGGCGGAAGTTGACTAAGGAGGGCCTAGCCTTGCAAAAGATTGCATTCTATCCATACACACCTTTGTTAGCTTACACAAAACTTCATTGACTAACATATAGAATGCTTTGCATTTTGAATTGAAATAATGATGCAAAAGTTTGAATATTTTAAATTAGTATGATAAGATTATATTTTGATCTATCATAATAGACATTTTCAAAACATTTGATGCTCTTTAGAACAATAAACATTTTAATCATCAGATTCTAAATTGAAATTATGAAAACATATTGCTATTTTATTATGATGTGTGTTTATTAGTACTCTTATTATCATTATGTATGTGTTTGTTTTAAAAAATTTCATTGTTGATGCAATCAATCAAGGAGACATGAAGAATTACAATGAGGTAGGGAACTTAAAAGTTTGCTAGCTATCACAGTGATTGATCTCATAGTACATATGATCATTTCAACTTTGTTTTAGTACAAAACAAGAATCCAACTTAGAGTAGTAAATAAATAAGGTTTCAATGAAATAAAAACTAAAGCATTAAATTTTTCAGTTTCATGCATCAACATTTTCATATAAGATAAAAGAAAAGACAATAAAACAAAACTACTCCTTATGATTAAATTGAATTATTGAAAGATAAATTTTAATCATGTTTTAGATCTAGCCAAGAATCCAACATGACATAATAACTTGAAGAGTTTAAAGAGATAAAGTTCATAAATATAAATTTATAAGATTTATTGATTTATTGAAAGATAAATATTTATCATGTTTTAGATTGACTTACCATATAATTATTTCCTGCAAAAGTTATTTAATTCCTATCAATATATGACAATGACATTTTTTTTTTTGGCAAAGAGACATTTTACTCTCAAACTTTCCATAATAGTTAGAAAAGCCCATATAAAGTTTAACAAAAAAAAATGTGCATCGCATGGGCAACAACTCTAGTACTGTATAAAATTTACCATCATACGGTTGTCAATATCCATCTCCTGGATGCAGCGGAATACCATGTCAGCCAATCCATCACCTTCAACATCTATAAGTTCCTAAGGCAAGTAAAATGGTATATTATTCAACAATGATGCATGTTAATCAAAATTACTGTTTACAGTTTCACTTCAGCTTTTATTGATATTCCACCAGATTTTTGATTTTCAGTACCATCAATCAAACAATCAAAAGAGACTTGCAAGAAAATAAATTTCAGTCAGGCTGAAGCACTACAAACTAAGAGGGAAAAAAAAAACAAAAAAAAAAGATGAGAAAAAATTGCAGTTAACTGCTGGAGCCCAAAATAAAGGAGGGTCATGGGCGAATGGCGATCAAACATTCAATATGTTAAATTTTGAAATTGCATACAAATGTTAGCAGAAAGCTGCTTACTGGAGTGAAAAGTGCTTCAGGAGCCTGGAAACGCTCGGTGCCAACTTTGATAACCCTTCCATCAGGAAGCTGGAGGAGGATACTATCAACAACTTTACATTGATGAAAATATAATGACCAGGAAATATATGCCAGAGATAGATTTTTTTTTATGGTCAAGTAAAAACAAACTTCTTCACTTAGTAAATTCTCAAGAACAACACACGGTACACAGTTTTTGAGCAGTCTTCACACTACACACATGCAAAACAAGATTGCAAAAGATAATGCCCACAGAAAGTTGTTAGACACATGAACTTACAGTGTACTTCTTCATTAAAATGGTGGTCTCAAGGCCCAACTGGTACTCACGTTTGTAATCATAACTGCACTAAGCTAAAACTAGTCATAAATGGAGATGGAAATGAAAATCAAGAAGTTTCCTTCAACAGACGTACTGACCTTACATAGCACAGCTTTTCTTTGATTTGCCTGACAGTTTCAAAATCAGCTGCCCTGTTCATGGCATACCTTTAAGATAAAATCAAAGGTCAAACACACAGAGTAACAATTTGCCAATAATATTAAGAGAGAAACCAGCATGAAATGTCCCATCTTATAGCAAATAAACTCATTCTCACCCTCTTCGTGTGAGTAAATCCACAAGGTAAGAAGTTATATGCCTGCCTGCGACATTCATTCGCTTTGTAAGATGTGGGAATGAATAACCATCAACAACTGGAACCTAGACAAAAAAAATAGTTTGTGTGGACCTTCAATAACTATTGGCCTACATAAGAATCAGGTCAAAATATTGTGTTGCAATGCAAGTTCTTTCCATTAACTATACACCGGCTTCAACCTCATCATGCTTCAGAACAAGTGATAAAAGAAATGCAACAAGTTATAGAACAGACTATGCACTTAATCAGCATCTATTGACAAAGTTAGAGATCTAAACCCACATGCAGCATAAGTAATTTAATGTAGTGAGAAACACAACTATGTCTTTTCTTCATTTCTTATATTTATCAAAGTTAAATACCACAAAAAAAAAGTTATTCAAAACTCTAGAAGATGATAGTAGTAAAAGAAATCCCAAAGAATTTTAGATATCCAATTCCATCAACATAACCATGTGTTTGAAAGCCATGATAATCAAAATAAGCAGAAAAGGCCATTCAGCACCCTTGTATAGTTAATTAGGATTCCAGTGTATATATGGAAAAACGCATAATGCACATTTATAATTACTAAAGTTCATAAGAAGAATTAGAAAGATGACTTCACAAGCTACATGTAACAATTCAGCTAAGCTCTTCCATGTCACCCTTGCGAAAGGACCAAAAAAGGGGAGGACATTAGCCAAGAACAAAGAGAAGAGAAGATTTATCCCCCTTCTCTCCATACCTATATATACTTTCTCTAGGAATGCTTACCAAGAAGCCCAAATTTTGGAGTCCTTGTGATGAGAGAGAAGAGCTAGGTGGGGAATTGTGAAGTACATGGCTTGTGAACACAAAGGTAAGTTAGCTGAAAAGGAAGTGTAAAAATACTTGAATAACAGAGAAAGGAGAAAGTGCAAAGTTATTTTAAGGTTCGAGACAATATTAAAAACATAATACAGACGTTAGTTATAAGAATTTATGATCTTAGGCTCACTCAATTTTTACCCAGCCCCTCCTCAAGCCCAACAGTCAATGCACTTGACAGCAAAAAAAGAAGCTGATGAGCTTAGAAGAAGCAGAATATTTCAAAAAATATATAATTGAAGCGATATCAAATGGTAAATAACCATAAAACATGCAATCAAGTATCTACCATAATATAGGCTCTTACAAATTGCAATATCAAACAAAAAAAAAATAATTGAAGAAACATGCAGATAGTCACATGCGAGACCTGATTCAGAAATTACTGCCACAGGAGTTCTAAAGCATTAAAAAAAAGTTCCATGATTTCTGGATTTACCACATGGGTTACACCATCCCCAGAATCAATAACTAGCCCTGTGAGCAAACCTGCAAGGTTTTAGGGTTATTCCAATGAGCAAGCAGATAGGATTACAATATTTAGTAGGAGTAACCAAATATTTATTTTCTAAAAATCTGAAGCTATTTCAAGTACATGCAGTTTCTTACAGAAATAAAAGTAAAATGCAGAGTACAGACTTACAACACCTTGAGCATATAATGTTAAAACTGCTTGGATTTGGATGAAGACACCAGAAAAGTTGTATCTCTCAAACATTGTCTCGACCTGCATTGTGATCCAATCATCAAGAATCATCTTTGCTTAATAATTTAAAACTTTGGCTAAGTATAATGAGCAGATGTGAACTATGGTTTACTTATGAAAATGCCATAGTAAATGTATATTAGGATCAAAGGGAGTACATACCATTTGTTCACGATTTTTCGATGGATTTAGTGGAGGGTCTGTCAACAAAATCTTACATTCTGTAGGATCTACCTGCCGAAGATTGCAACAGAACAGAGAGAAGATCAAACTTTAAAAAAAAAATTATTTAAAGAGTGAGAATATATAACAAGCTTTTCTTGAAAAAAATAATGGAGTAACATATATTACCTTCAATTCATTGAAAAACGCAAAGTCCCATACATGACACATGTCATCCCAGTTTTGAATGATACCATTGTTGACAGGATAAGATATATCTAGTTGGTTTCGCAAGTCAGCACAAGCGTCTCCAACAACAATGTCCTGCACAATTGACCCATAAATCCTTCTCATAAATTCTCATAGGTAAAGGGGGTCAATAAGAACCTAACCGCCGAGTACAAAATATAATCAGGCAGATGTTCAACACAAGGCTTCTAAGACTGGAGACCAACAGAAACAGCATCCTTAACAGGGAAAAAGAAAGAAGAATTCACTTGCCTAAGTTAGAAAAATCCCCACCTTCAATTCTTGTTCCATCAACGATTCTTCATATCGTAGCATAGGCTTTCCCACCACACATGGAAAAACCGAAGTCGGAAAATTTTCTCCAGCAAAGCCACATTTAACATACTACAACCAAACAATACAAAGAATACTCGTCAACACTTCAGTTCTAGTTACAAACAATCAAATTCAACTTAAACAAGGCACCTCATAAGTCATAACCACAAAATGTTCATTGCACCTCCAGATTTACCATGCATACGATACATCCAAACTCAAATTCTACTCAATTGGAATTCCCCCAGTTGAGCTACCTTAGATAAATAGTCTTGATTGTATACCTAATACCCGAATGTAAACGGATATTGCCTAATGCTATAATAACAAACAAAAAAATTTAATCTTGATACGATTCAGGCCATCAAGGGTTTCCTAACCCACTTACGAATCACATTGCGAATAATTAGAGGAAATATATGACATTGCGCGTAAATTAGTCGAATTAATCAAAGTTTGAAAATCATATGTTATACAGAATGACAGATCCTAATGTAATATATAATGAAAGAGATTAACGAATAGAAGGAAGTTACCCCGGTGCCATTATCGCAGACGACGACGTTTTTGTTGTCCATTGGATGATCTTCTGGAAATTACCGTGTTGGGGGGATCGAGTTTAAAGAGACGAATATTCAAAGAGAAGAGCTTGTAAATGCAGGCGGCTTCTGAAATGATTGTTTAATGGCTTGGAGTGAAACTTACGCTGTGAATTTCGAATAAATAAAGGTCAAAACTGTGCACCACTTTCTTAGGAGTAGTGACTGCAATTTGCAATACCCAATTATGATAAATGCAACTTAATTTTCAAACAATCGGGTTTACATTAAAAAAAAATTGAATTGAATTGGATTTCAATGGTTTTTTTTTTCCCTAGACTTCAACAAATGTATATTTTGGGTCATTAAATCATTAAGTTCGGGGCATGAAATGACTCTTTAAGGCACACAAATTAGGGCTTAAACGAGTAAGTTAGAGAGCAATAGTGTAGCTTACTACTTCGTTTACCACCTTAATTTTGGAATTAGGATACAAGAATAAAATTATTTTCACTATGTGCTATGCCCTAATTAAAACATACTCAAATACTATAACTTAAAACTAAAATAGTTCTAAAATTACAAATTTACGAGCATAAACTATTTTTAAATTCGACCCCAATCAAATAAGACCCGACCCAAAATCGACCCGCATGCATGAAAAGACAATAAAGCACCACTAGTCCCACATAGGGGTGCTTAACGAATCAAGTTATTCGGGCTTGGCTCGGTCAAATAGAGCTTAGCTAGAGTTCAAGCTCTGTTGGAGTTCTGGCTCAGCTAGAGATTTAAACGAACCAAGTCGAGCAAGATCTGACTCGACTCAAAATCTCGATAAGATGTTTGATAAAAGTTAATATATAATATTTTTTTAGAAGATAATATATAAATCATTTTAAATTTATAAAAAATTGGGCAATACACTAACACTCCCACGACAACAACACTCAGCACACACCTAATGACCTAATATCACAAAACCTAACTCAACCTTCACTCCCACGACTCGTCAGCCTTCACTCAACTCAGCCTCACGCCGTGCCACACTCTCACGAGGCCACGATCCATGCCCTCGCCGTAGTGCCTCACGACTCAGCCTTACATTGTTAGTAGCGGACCGATCTTGATCTTGTGGCCCAAAAAATTTTCAATTTATTAAAAAAAACTAAAACTCTCACTCTCTCCCTTTCTCACCTCTTGCCATTCTTCACATCACAGGGACGTTTTAAAAAAACTCTTATATATTATTTGCAACACAAATAAACTTATATACAATTCCAACTCCCGGAGAAAGCTCCTATCTTTTTACTCAAATCAACCGGTTCAATTCTTCTCCCACTCACTTTTTTTTATTTTTCCCTTCTCCTTCTCATTCTACACTTTCTGACCCAAGCACTCGGCCACTCCCATATCAAAACAAAACAGAAAACCCTAGGCCCTAGCAAGTCCGACTCCCCTCCGTTCCTCCGCCTCTAAGCCTCACCGGACTCCCCTTTAGGGCCTTCATCCGGTCATCCCTTCCTTGAGTCCCTTCACGAGTTCACGGCTTCGCACAATCCCTCCCTCGTGTCGCTCGATCTGTGGGGCTGTGGGTGGCTCCGAGTCACCGTGCGCGTGCGGCGTGGCTCACCGGTCGACTGTCACGCACTCTCTGAGTCACCGAGCCTGCGAGCCACCGAGGGGTCGAGGACACCGACTGGGCGACTCATGCTACGTGCCTACAGCGGTACCGGTACAACCTACATTCCAACATTTCCTTCGGCTTCTGTAAGCATTTCACTAAATTCACTTCTCCTTCTCTTTTCTTTATTTTTTTCGGTTTTCCCCCCCTTTCCCATTCTGATTTGTGAATTGGTATAAATGATTAGGGAATTTGGCCATTTGAATTGGTATAAATGATTTGTGAATTAAATTTGCCATTTGTGAATTGTGAAATATGAATTGAAGGAATGATTTAGGAATTGGTATTTGTCAATTGTCATTTGTGATTTCGATTTGTGAATTGAATAAATGATTAGAGAATTGGTTATTTGTCAAGTGTTATTTGTGATATGTGAATCAAATGAATGATTTGGAAATTGGTTATATGTTAATTAAATTGTCATTTGTGATTTGTGAATTGAATAAATAATTTGGGACAATGATGTAATAGATCATTTTCAAAACATGAAAACTCGTCGTATTCGATGATGTAAATAATTTGTGAATTGAATATCAAATTTGTATGTACCTAAATATGCAGAAGTATATATAAGTAAAGCAAGAGTTAGCACAGTTGCAAATGACAGTTATTTGTCTTACCTTGATAAACAGCAGACGCAAATGGACATTTATGCGTCGCATATTTTCTAAACAACCAACACGATTAGACTTTTTTCGCATCACACCTACAGGCTACAGCAGACGCAAATGGACTTTGATTCATTTGCATCATACTACAACCAACACAAATGAGGCTTTAAAGTGCAACACAAATGGACTTTTCTGTACAGAAGGACCTAATGAATCTTCTCTTTTCTATTAGTAAGAACTGAGACAAATGTCACCGATTTCGTATGCAAATAGAGTGAGTGAGCTAGAGAAGTTCCACTAACACAGTACCCCCATAGATTAACCAATATAGTCTATTATCTATCTAGGTACACCTAGCAAAAAGTAGGCAGTTGGCGCCATCATACACACAAGTTCTAGGCTTCTAGTTATCTATAACACAAGGATAAATCTACATGCCAGAATATCAAATTTGGATGCACCTAAATATGCAGAAGTATATCTAAGGAATTAAATTTAAAATTTCTTTTAAGAAATTAAAATTTTATAAGTGTGAAATCGATAAAATGTCCATATTAGATGAGATTTTATCAACTTATATGATATCCACTTGTAATAATGTTCTAAATATTTTAAATGCTTTATATCTACTTGTATATTTCTTTATTATATAGTAATCAATTTGTAGTTTTTTGTATCTTAATATAAAAATATCGGTAAAAAAGTCATTTTATCCTCCTACCTTTTAAAATATGAATGATGAAATAGTTTTAAAGATTTTTATAATTTTTGGACAAAATCCCGAAAATGAAAATTTTTGGTGACAAAAGTGGTAAAAATTAGGAATTACAGCTTACATAAATTTGTGGTTGATTTCAAATTGCAGTTACCCGGCACGGGTTTCCCCTTCCTCTCTCAATTCCCAATGCAAACTGTGGCGAGAGAGACGGCAAGCCGCATAAGCAGAGCCTTGATCTGACAACTCGAGCCCAACCGGATCATGGACTCGTTCACTCGAGCAAACCCTTTACCAACTCAGCTGCCGTCACTCGCTCAACCCTATACTAGTTGCCCAAGTCATCGACCCTCACCTTCTCCGCCACCCGACTCTCTCTCTTGGTTTCTCCAACTAGGCTGCTCAGCAGCCTAACTTCTCTCACTCCTCCATCTCGTACAACTCCATTCTCAAATCCCTTTCCCTATCCCGCCAATTCAATTCCTTGGAGAAGCTTCTTAGAGAAGCCAAAGCTCAAAACTTCACCATTGATCCTTCCTTCTATCGCCCCGTTATAGATTCCCTTTTAAAAATCGAAAAAATCCCATGAAGCTTTCATGGTTTTGAACGATGGGGTTTCATCGGTTTTCGATGCTGGGCCAGAAACATGTAACTCCCTTCTTGCTGGGTTGGTGTCTGAAGGTCATGTTCATTGTGCACGCAAGATGTTCGATGAAATGCTTGTTAGAGGAGTGAATTTTAATACGCTTGGGATTGGTTTGTTTATGTGGAGGTATTGTCGAGATTGGCAACTGGGTTCAGTTTTAGCAGTCTTGGATAAAGTTAGGTGCGGTCTTTCGAGATTTGATGGGTCAATAGTTGCCCTTTTGATCATTCATGGGCTTTGTGGGGCAGGTCATATGTCCGATGCTTATAAAGCTTTGGAAGAGTTGAGGAATAGAGACTGTAAGCCTGATTTTATGTCTTACAGGATTGTTGCCGAGACTTTTAGGTCTAAGGAGCCAGGGTGTATCTTCAAGGTACAAGTGATTTTGAAGAAAAAAAGGAAGCTAGGAGTGGCTCCTAGGGCTAGTGACTATAGAGAATTTATATTTAACTTGCTTTCAGAAAACTTAGTGTATGAAGCTAAAGAACTTGGGTTAGTGATTTTAGATGGTAATTTCCCAATTGAAGATGATGCTTTGAATGCTTTGATTGGGTCGGTATCATTGGTTGATCCTTGTTCAGCTATGTTGTTCTTCAAGTTCATGATAGAAAAAGAGAATGCCTACTCTTATTACCTTGAGCAATTTGAGTAGAAATCTGTGCAAGAATGGTAAAATTGATGATATGTTGGATGTTTATAATGTTTTGTCTTCCAAAGACTATTTTACGGACTTAGAGAGCTATAATGTTATGTTTTCATCTTTGTGCGGGGCTGGAAAAGTGAGAGAGGCTTATGATGTTCTACAAGAGATGAGAAAGAGTGGTCTTTTCCCTGACATATCATTTTATAATGTTCTTATGGAAGCATTGTGTAGGGAGGATCTTATCGTCCTGCGAAGAAGCTTTGGGACGAAATGTTTGCCTGTGGGGTTGATGGAGATCTGAACACTTACAACATCCTTATTAAAAAGTTTGCAGAAATTAGTAAAATTGATGAAGCACAGGTACTCTTTGATCACATGCTAAAAAAAGGTGTAATGCCTGATGCTTCCTTATATACATTTCTGCTCGAATGCCTTTGCCAAAAGTTGGAATTCAAAGCTGCAATTCAGATTTTCTACAAGGTTGCTGACCAGGATATTACAACAGCTCATGCTTTAGTAACTCCACTTATTCTATCTCTTTGTGAAGCAGGTAATGCTTCATTCACAGTGGTACTGCTTATCTCCAGCAAACTGGTTTTGGATGTTTCATTATATAATTTGGTATGTTTCAAATCTATACTAATTCAACTGTCATTGATGCTGTTTATGCAGGATGTTTACTGTATGCTTCTAAATTCTTGTGCAGCAATTGTCATCTTAGGCATAAAGAGTCCCATGTTATTTTGTTGAAATATCTTGCAGAAGCTAACCAGTTTGAAACTGCCATCAACCACTTAAAACAAGTGACAGCTGCTTCAACTTCTCTGCTGCAAGAAATATTAATTGAACTTTTGGCACTTCTTTCCTCTGCTTCCAAACCAGAGCCAATTCTGCAGCTGCTTCAAGAAATGCAACAAAATAAATTTGTTCCAAAAAATGATAATTGGAGTTTGCTAACATCGGTATCAGGTTTGAGCCACCCATTGTAACCTCCAAGAGGGATTCCACAGTGTATATGCACAAAGTATAAGAGAAAAATAAGTTGGTCTTAATGCTTTACATGTCTCATATTTAGCATATATGGATCAAACCGAGTTTTCAGAGTCTGGCTACTTGGGCTTACTCTTATGACCAGCTGAGTCCTGAGTGGAAGCTAATCAAGCACTTGACATAGATGCAGATGTTGATGTTGGAGTGAAACTTGGGGAATGGCATATCTCAGCTAGTCAACTGTTAATTCTGGAAAAAAAAAGCTCATGATGTGTTTCAGGTTGCGGATTCTTATATCTACAAGTCTACGTTGAATTTACTAGCCAGATTATCCGAGGTTGAGGCCCAATAGCAATATGGTTGGACCTGAGGACTGCGTTAAGAGCGGCTTGCGGTGCCAAGAATACACATTCTTTATTGTTTGTCATTTTGGACAAACGCCACTCCACCTCCTCCAAAGTGTAATTAGTACTTCTAGTAGAAATTGGATGTTTGTCTATGTTAGCTCTCTAGGAGTCTAGGTATTATGGAAATTATTGGGTCATATAGTTGCACATGACAAGGCTGTTACTAGTGTACTACCAAGAAAAATGGACCAGTTACTACTCTTTTCACAAAAAGCCAATAAGAAATGACTTCAAATCAATATACAAAGTATTGAGTATATTTTTGTTAAGCGGAGAACTAGTCTTGATCAATACATGTGAAATCTAAATCTACAAGACTCCAACTGATGGATTGTTTTTTTCTTGGAAATTAGGACATGGGAAAACCAGTTATGAGTAAAATGCTAGCCAGCTTGGGCAAGAGCACTTCCTTGAACTTGGATTCATTGTTGTGTGCACTCTGAGTGGTTATGGGACTACGTGTGGAGCGGATGTACCATGAGCATGGTGCAACCGGGTGCACCTTCTAATTTACGGTTCTTTCTTTGGTGTGCTTACATGCTCAACAGGAGGAGGTACAAACTACAGTAAATAAAAATATCCCCAGATGCAAGACCCATCCAACCAACCAACCAAAAGCATATGAAGCATATCAATAGAAAATGGTTAAAAGAATAAAAAGGGAGTGTTACATTTCTATGTTATATACCAAAGAGAAAAAAATGATTCATGGACTCTATTGATGCATTGTGATTAACTAGAACTTTTGCAAGAAAAAAGATCCCTCTAAAGAATATTGTCTGTTGGGATCTCCTCTTTTTTGACATTGCCCTTATGAAAAAGCTATAGGTGGAGCTATAGTCTTTCAGCTTCTTGTATCGCACTGAACCAGAACTAGATGCTTACCCGCATTTTTGTCTCAATCTCAAACCTTATGCTTGTAGAATTTTTCTCAATTATGGGCTAGCATGGGATATGGGATTGGTTACAATGGTCTTTCACGTAGAAAAATATCATGGGAGCATAAGTTGTTCATTATTGGGATCTCATTCTGTGACAATTGAGTGTATCTTATCATTTGCATGATTGCTTCATAATTTATAGTCGTTTATTGATTGTGATATATTTGCATGCTTTGCAGCTTTATCAACATGTTGTTTTAAGTGGGGGGAGCACAATGTGCCCTAGACTACCAAGTCGGTAATATTTATAAACTTATCTATCATATATCACAGTTAAACTATAAATGAACTTTCATTTTGAGATGCTTGCCTTTTCATACCTTCTTTGAATCCCAAACGTGTTCAACTAATGTGCATGCTCGTCATGTTCAACTATTTTGTAATTTTTCTCATATGAAAAAATTTACAAGTTTTATATCATTGAATTTGTTTAATGTTTTACAACTTATATCATAAATTTACGATTTTTATATCGTTAGATTTATATTGAAAATTACTTTAAAACAAGATTCATATGTATGTTTTATTACTTTCTAAATTTTTTTACAACATTTGAAAATATTAAGTATATGGATATAATTAAAACAACTTAATAGTTAGTTGTGGTTTTTGTATTACCCAGAATTGAGTTAATTTCGGAGATTTAGGTTTTAGCCAGATCTTACTTTGGATCGATAAGAGGGGTGATGAAACAGATCGGTAGAATCATATCGAATTAGAGGTTTGTAAATCACTTGAAATTAATGTATTGAGTAAAAATATATAGTTTCAATCACTTGTAGGGCCTAATATCACCCTCTAGGACCCATGGGGTGCATATTAAGGTTTTTTTCATCGGATTTGAAATTATCTGAAATGACCGAAATTCAAAAATTAACATTGTTTTAGAGATACTATTATAAAAATTTTGAAATTGAAATAGAGAGACAAGGTGATTCAGATTTGGACCATTCATATGAGAAGATTTCGACCCGATTGTAGGATTTTTGGAATTTGGTTGAACAGTTGTTTAGATTCTAAAAAGATGATTTAAATCACTCCTGGACCCAATTATATGAGTTTAGGAAATCAGCTAAAATTGGTGGTTAAAGTCTAAGTAGATGGTTTATTATGACCCTATTATGAACCTCTACTAGACCCATGGCAAGCATATAGAAGTGTTTTTCATATGGTCCAAAATTATCCGAAATGATTAAATTTTGAAGGTTATATATACATTGTTTTGAGGTGCTTTTGAAAAAAATTCGAATTAAAATGAAGGTTATTAATGCTTCCTAAAGTCATGTTAATTAAAT
Source organism: Dysphania ambrosioides (assembly GCA_026401315.1). Taxonomy (NCBI): domain Eukaryota; kingdom Viridiplantae; phylum Streptophyta; class Magnoliopsida; order Caryophyllales; family Amaranthaceae; genus Dysphania; species Dysphania ambrosioides. The sequence goes on along the minus strand of CM048658.1, from coordinate 8,073,247 downwards.
TTGTAAAAGATTCGGATAAAAGTAACCACTCTTAATCTCAAATTAATGAGGAACAAAGCTCTAGCTCTAAATTCATTCTTATTGATCATCATAATTGAATCTCTAAGCAATGATGTTGGATGGAGCTTTGTGTTTCGGTTTGTTCTAGAATGCTTTATATCTTTCCTACTTATTAGCACTATATAGCCACAATGAATAGTGTGTTTTGGAGTCTATGAATTCACCTTATTGTATTTGGAAGTCTACATCTATTGTTGGTAATGACATTTGTCTCTAGGGAGCTGGGACTTTGTTATATCTTGGACACAAAACAGCCATGGTAAAATCTATTTCTAAAATTTACAACTTTAGTATGTCAAATCTTTTTTTAGAGTAGCTAGATCAACCCAACATTTGATGGAAGTGTTCTCGCGATGGAAATACTCAACGTGATGTTTTCATGGAAGAATTGTTGCTTAATGGGCCATGGGGAAAAGCTGCAGGATGATTTTTTGAATGCGAGCCTTGCTTAGGCTTGTGCCTAACTCTCATGGACTAATGGTTGCGTAATAGCTTGAATCGCTTCATGCATTAGAAAACAATTTGACCTTTTTCCACTCTTTAAAATGCTGGTTGGGATTTTATGACTTTGGTCTTAGCGCTTCATTTTCCTGATTGAAATGTAATTAATGCACAGTGATGTTATGACAAATTGCAGGCTGGAAAGGGAAATTTTGGACCGATACCTTGATGTTGTTCTTAAAGGAAACAGAGATGGGTTGAAGGTAAGCTTTGAGGCAGTATTTGCTGAATGGTTAAATATCTTCCAATTAGGGGTTCAATGGAGAAATTATGTTTGAATGACCATATGTTCATATATGTATATTGTGTTACTTTATAATGTCCAAACAAACTTCATTCAAAGATAGATTTACAAAGCATTTCAAAAAGCTTTGCGGAATTAATTGATGTCTAGAAAGCATCATGAAATATTCTTTCTATTGACTAGATCAGTGATGTTTTGATCTTTGCTATTAAATTGACAGGGATCAGTGGTCTTTATCTGATTAATTTTTCAGTGAGCCAAATTAAATGGCGACATTTTTACTTGCTGGATTACTTTTACCTTTCCAACTTAATATAATACATTTAAGGTGTATGTAAGAGAGTTAAATGGTTAGACCTGGCTATTGCAGTAGAGTTCTATCCATTTTGGCTGATATGTGGCTCAGACCTGGTAATCATCATATAAATTCTTCTGTTTTGGCAAGATAAATGTGATTGGATTTTGATTTTATGGTGCTTGAAAGTTGGGGATAGGTATTGTGGTGAAATGAATGCCTTATTCAATATAGCTCACTGGACAATGATGCTTATTGTTAATATGGTTTGGAAGGTAAAATACCTGACAGCAAAGTGGTTAGTGTATGGAAAGGCAGCTATAAGAGTAAACATATATTCATATAAAAGTTAGTGTCCATAAATTTGTTTACAAAACATGTTCCTTTGTCAGAAATTTACTTTCACATATATGCATTATAAAAGCTCTGGTCTCAGCTTTTGTTCTTGGAAAGTTTGCAGCCATGTGAAATATTTGAAACCAAAGTTCTAATTTTGTTGCTGTTCATTTTTAGCAAGAAAACCGCATGTCTGTTGAAGTGGATTTGGTTGGTCTACATTAGAAGTGCATTCCATGTAAATCTTACAATGGAGATATAAAATTTTTAGCAGTGATGACTCTGGTTTCCTATGTTTTATGGCCTAGTTTTAGAACATATGAAAAAGGTATAGGGGGTTTGGTTATGGAAAGATTTGTAGGCATGCTTCAATGAGGCTTCTGTACTTGATGTAGTTGGAGACAAATGCCTGCATCCTTAGACATAAGTTGGTGGGTGCATCTCCCCTTTTAAAAGGGTGGTACCGTGGTAAACTTCTGTACTTTTGTTTTTAGAAAAGTCTGGGCGGGCTTTAGCTATGTCAGTGTAGTTATTCTCTTTATTGTTTAAAATCTGATCATGATTGTTGTTAAGTATTTGGTTCTGTTTAGTGTTTTTGGCTTGATCTGCTTGCACCTGGACCCCTATCTGCTTTGCATTTGGGCGTCCCTTTATATGAAATTGATTTGTCAGTTAATAACTCTTTTATGCATCTTGTTTATTGAACTTTGTAGAAGCCAAGGTTAAGGATTGAGGACCCACCAAGAAGAAAACATATGGTGTACCTCGGAGGTGCAGTTCTTGCTGGAATAATGAAGGTACCTCGTCCATCTTCTGTTTCCCTCTTTTTGGTTATGTGTACTATTGACTTTGTCACCACCTAGTTCATGAGACATGCTCCAGATAATGGACTTCAACAATGTGTTGGTTGTGTACTTAATATGAATATGCATTATGTTCCTCATAGGAAATTGGATTCCTTTAGGTGCTACAATGTCAGTTGGGCACAAACTAAAAAGTGCAAAGTTACTCCTTGTAAGTTGGTGCTTCAAGTCACATCTGTAGAGTTATTTTGGAAGATTTTCCAAGGGGTAAGCTTTTTCCTTCTCTCTTTCAAATCTTCAACATCTAAGGCTAAGTGGGGTTTGTGTAGCCAAGAGTTTGTTAAAAACCTGTGGAGTCACTTTGGAAAATGAATATCCAAGGGATTCGAAGATTTTGTTGTAATTGACTCTGCACGTTGAGGGAAATAATAAGTCAAATCAAAGTAATACCAGATACCACATCAATGAAAGATACAATTAATACATTTTCTGGATATTCTTTCTGAATCACAAGCAGTTTGAAAAGAGTAACTTGCTACCCCGAATCAGTTGAATGCCAAGAAATTGTAGTATGTCTAATTTTAATTTTAAGAAATGATTGATCATCATTACTCCCTCATAGACCTGGCGAAAAGACCAGATCGTCATCGGGTGTCCCTCATATAGATGGTTTCTGTTTTCTATTTTGGGAGATCAAATCATATGTCTTGCTCTTTCACTGTCTTTCTTATTTCATTTTGTAAGTCATTTATTTTGGACAAAGTAAGTATCAATATGCATAAAACTAGTTTGTTAGTCTCAAACTTTCATTCAGGAAAAATAACTGAGTACCACCCTGAAGTGAATTACCTATTCTAAGGAGCCGCCAGAGTTTTAAAAAAAGGTTGATTGAACATTTTTTAAGTTCTGTTTTGCAATCAACCATATCTCAATAGTTCTCTTTAAATTTTCATTGATCATTATACTTAATCCTCTCATTTTATTAGAAAGTTGAACATTAAACTTTCATTTTCATTGAAGAAAAAGGTTCAGCCAGCTCTTTAATTGTTTGATGCATGTTATTAGACTATCATTAGTCTAAAAGAGAGTGTACTATTTACATCTGGTGTGTTTAAAATGATAGATTTTTTTTTAATTTTTTATCAGAAGGTATTAAGTGGTAACTCGAGATATAGAGGCTACTGTTCCATAAACTGTTAAAGTCTTGAACAAGATAAAATTGTTTAGCTGATCAAGAGATTATCTTGTAGCAAGGGTTAAACAAAAAACATTGGTGGTCGTATGTGACTGGCACATTGTTGGAGGAAATCAACTTATTCCGTTTAAATAAAATGGTTGACATAAGGGGTGGTTTAATGCATATTAAAACGAGGGGTAATGCATATAAATACGAATTCATTTGCGTCTCATTGGGAATGTGGTCATTGTTGTCCTTTATTTCTAATGTAAAATTAGATGTCTGTTTAGTACATCAAGGTCCAGCATATGTTTTTTCCTGGCATGAGCGCATGACTTTTTATTATCTGACATCATCATTAATGAGGATGGAAGAACACCTGGGGTAGCTGCTCTGGTTTCAATTTTTGGAGATTGTTGAATCTATTCATTGAGTAATCTTCCCACATGAAATAGTCAATAAACCTGTAACTTTTGTTGTTTAGTTGTATTTTGTGTTGTTTAGTTGGATATCACTAACTATTGATGTCTAATTTATGTGGGTAGATTACTCATTGGGGTTAATAAGGATTTTATCCACATTTTTTCGGACTTTTTTGTCCGTGCAGTAAAATGTAGAGTTTGAACTCTTTGTTTTTAGTAATTTTTCCAGATTTTTTAACTACACTATAAGATAATAAAGTGATAATATCTCTTATAGAAAGCATATTCTGTGTGAAGCAGCCTAACTGATAGATTCCCATTACAGAAATCCTAGGTTGAAATGAAGGTCAAGTGTTGTAGTAGAATTGTAACACATAATGGTATTCATTCAACATAAGACTTTTTCTTGTGTTCAATTTTATTGATTGCATCGGGCAATTCTTGCAGGATGCACCAGAATTTTGGATCAGCAGGCAAGATTATCTGGAGGAAGGACTTGGTTGTCTAAGTAAGTGTGGATCAGCATGATCGTTTGCTTACTTCCTCGACTTGAACAGAAACACAAAGGTAGACTATAGTGATGAACTGGTGATGACTCGTTTAATACTGATTTTACTTGCAAGAAAACTTATTTTAGCTGTGTTTTCTGTTTGCATCTAAAGAACACCATATTGTATGGAAGGTGTAGGATTTTAGCGACCATGGCCAAATGAGATGAGTTTAGTTTCATGACGTTATAGCTGTTTTTGTTTCATTTATGAAAGTGTAATACTCTTCCAATTAACGAAAACACTTGTAATTCTTGCATTTTTCGAATGAATGATGTTTATCATTTGTATCTTCATTTTCATGACAAGTTTAAGCAAAAATTCATACCTGATTCTCTTAATGCATATCCCCTGATTTGAATAAGCTATTTGGTAAATACTTGAATTTGGTGCCATGTGGATTCTCTTCCTGTGCGGGCTCAATTTATTTGTTAATCTAGTCCAATATCTTCATGTTCGACCCAACTGGGCATTCTTTTGGAAATGGACAGGTGGGTGAACGTCAGTCAGCCACCAACGTGCGATATTCTGAATCTGTTCATAGATCATGACCCGGTGGCCCAGCAGCCGATTGTAGAGTTTAGAAATCAAAATCTGCTGAAATTATAGTTAAAAAAATGGTTGAAATAACTATTTAGAGTCAAAGGTAGTTTAGGGCCATTAGATCCATGAGAAACATATCAAATTGTTTCTTTATTGGGTTTATAAATGTTCAAAATGACTGAATTTTAAAGATAATAATATATTATTGAGAACTTAGCGAAATGATCTTTCAATTCATAAATGATATGATGAAATTGCTTTACTCATTGGGTCATACGAGAAGTTTTGAAATCATTCTTTGCGTATAAACCAAACTAGAGATTCGAAAATGAGTCTAAGACCTGGTAGCATGAGTTTTCAAAATTGGTTGAAATGGTTAATTGTAGTCAAACTAGAAGTTTTCAATTACTTATAGGTCTATGACCCTATGTTAAAAGGGACTTATTAAACACCGCCCCCTAATTACTCCAACCACCCCATATATTTACGCTCTCGCCCTTGACTTCCCACTTCTTCATTCTCTCCCTAACTCTCTCTATACCTCTCTAAGCCTCCTCCACCGCCGCCAGCCGGAGCCCCTCACCCGCTGCCGCCTCTCCCACCCGCCGGAAGCCGCCGCACCGCCACAAATAGTCGCCGGTAATGAGTCGTTGACCCGGAAAAGATCTTGCATCCACCGTAGAAGGAGAAAGACCACCGCGTTCAAGGGTAAGTTTTTTAGGTTTTTTATTGAAATTTCCGGCCACCGTGCCATCCTAAAATTCCGGCTAACCCTTGGGGTAGCCGTCCAAAAATTCCGGTCAGCCCTAGGCAAGCCGAAAATTTTAGACGGCTAGCCCTAGAGCCGGCGTTCTAAAATTTTCGGCTTGCCCTAGGGGTGGTCGGAAATTTTAGACGGCTAGCCTAGGGCCGGCCGGAATTTTTTTTTTTAATTTTGTATTGTTAATTTGTTTGTTAATTATTGTTTAAGTATAAATTGTTGTTGTTAATTTTGTTATTTAATTTTTGTTTAAATGTTATTATTGGTAATTAATAGTTAAGTAGTTTTAAATTATAATTATAAATAATTAATAATTAGGAGTATTGATAATAGAAAATAAAATTGAGTTAGGAATATGTTAAGTTATAGTAGGAATAATAACTTAGGAATATGTTAGGTTAAATTAGGAAAATGTTAGGAATAATAACTTAGGAATATGTTAAGTTAGGAAAATTAGGAAAATTAGGAAATAATAGAAAATAAAATTTAGTTTTGGAAAATTAGGAAATTAGAAGTTAGGAATAATAACTTAGGAATATCTTAAGTTAAGTTAGGAAAATGTTAAGTTATGTTAAGTTGGAATATGTTAAGTTAGAAAAATTAAAATTTATGTATTTGAATTTTTAAGTAAGTAGTTAAAGTATTGGAATTTAGGAAAATATTATAATTTAGGAATATCCACTTTAATTAGGACATTTTAAGTTAGAAAAATTAGAATTTATGAATTTAGGAATATTAACTTTAATTAGGATATTTTAAATTAGGAAAATTAGAATTTAGGAATTTAGGAATATCCACTTTAATTAGGACATTTTAAGTTAGGAAAATTAGAATTTATGAATTTAGAAATATTAACTTTAATTAGGATTTTAAGTTAGGAAAATTAGGATTTATGAATTTTTGAATATTAATTTTAATTAGGATATTTTAAGTTAGGAAAATTAGGATTTATGAATTTATGAATATTAACTTTAATTAGGATATTTTAAGTTAGGAGTATTTATGAATTTATGAATATTAACTTAAGAATTTAGGAATCTAGTTATGAATGTTAAGTTATAAGAATGAGTAAATCTAGGATAAATATGAGATTCGTTCGGTAGTATTTCTAAAAATTATGTTGTTATTTATTGAATAGAGGGTTACGGGACATGTCATTCCTGATTTTATGACTACGGATGAGTTCTCTGGCCAGCGCCACACCCGAGCTCGAGGTGTTGACGCTTCTGTTAGGAGGGCGAGGTCTACATAGCGACACCCACAGCAGCAGCCTGAGCTAGCGCGTTCGAGTCTCCCTTCCCCGAGAACTGTCCGAGCTGTTCTTTTTGGGGCTTCTAGTTCCCGTCCTTTCGACAACGAGGATGATGATGATGATGTTGATGAGAGTGATCAGGATTGGGAGAACTTTGCTACGGAGCTTGACCAGGAACTTGACGACGAGTTCGTGCCACTTCAGTCACAAGGTCGTCGTGGCCCATCTCAGTCGAGGGGTCAGTTTGTTAGGGCAGAGACCACTAGCACTAGCACCAGCTCACGTAGCCACAAGTGTCAGGCACCCGCAGATGATACTTGGCTTGTACGTGGAGCGATACCGGGCGGGCCGCTAGATGGTAGCGTCATTCCTAGCTACGGGGGTCATGTAGCACGTGGGATCTGGACTAGATCAGAGAGAGGGGTGCTGAAGTGCCATGGTAGGATGAGGGGTTGCGCTGTATTGCGTTCTTGGAGAGAGGACCTTCTGTCGAGGGAGTCGAAAGCTGGAGTCGAAAGCTGTTGTTGAAAGCTGTTGTTGATGGTACTGAACTATCTCATTTGCTGTATTCTCTCTTCGAACACCTGGACATGGCTTTGATTATAGCTTTTACTGAACGTTGATAGCCTAATACGAGCTCGTTCCACCTCCCGTTTGGGGAGATGACTACCACACTATTGGATGTGTGGCACATTCTACGTATTCTAGTTGAGGGACATGCAGTCTCTGGGATATTAGGCCCCGATGATCTGATAGAGGATGCTAGAGAGTTTATGGGATGTACGTTGCCACAATTTACGAAAGATCATTGGAGTAAGGGAGGTGTCCTTATGAACTCCATTGTCGATACTTGTCGCGGTGTGGACCGAGGAGATAGATATTTTGCTAAGGTAGGTTGGTTGTTGTACATGTTTGGGTCCACATTGTTCGTGGACAAGAGCGGTAATAGGATACGACCCTAGTTTTTACATGAGCTCCGACTCGGATCCATACGTGATTTAGGGAGTTATGCTTGGGGTGATGCGACATTGGCTGCGTTAGATCGACAGCTGGGAGAGGCGAGTAGAGCAAGTTGCAGACACATTGCAGGTTGTCTCACCCTTCTACAAGCATGGATATACGAGTACCTTCCCTCACTGCGTCCTCATCCGCCACATATTGGTATTGGACACGATCGTCCTCGTACTGCGCTTTCGACTCCTCGGAAGGAGCCGGGTGATGGGGGGCGATTGGTAGCCCTACGTCGGCAGTTGGACCGTATGTAGGCCACTGAGGTATTACGTTTTTCTATTTCGTTGTGTAGTTGTACTTATATTAAACAATTCATTGACATTTGTTTTCTTAGGTTTGTTGGACCCATTACGGAATGAACGCAGCACAGCATGTCTTGAGGTCGACATTCACTGGATGGATTCGATATCGGGACATCATCGAGCCATATATGCCTGATCGAGTCCTCCGTCAATTCGGGTTTATATAGGTGATTCCCATGGCACCTCTAAAGCCGGAGTCGGCATCGAGACCCGATAAGGGTATTTATCGGGTATAGTTCGCTGAGTCTGCATTTGAGTCGGTTTGGCAGGTTTTCCCTAATGCCTTCCGACTCGAGCTTAGGCGGTTCCATCCGGCAGACGACGCCCCAAAGGGATCATCTCCGGATTACATTCAGTGGTTTTTTCGTGTCTCTCACCCGATATTGATAGACGAGGAGGGAGTTCCGGCTGTAATATCTGCATGACAAGTCGACATGTTCACAAACGACATAGAACGTCAGCCCCGGCTTGACATCGTACGTGACCCTCATCAACGCCCTTGACTTGAGTACTCCCACGAGGATCGTTCACATTGTGTGCTAGGTCGTCCACGGTTCGACATCCTCGGCTCAGGTTCAATGTAACCCGAATCCTCTGGATGAAGCTGTGCATGGATAATCCTAGACATGTGACGAACAACAGCAGGATCACTTCCGGTAATCTCACTCACGAGAGACTGGAAAAATTGCACGTCTTGCGTTGGAGAATTAGGTTCGATAAGCACCTGCACGCTATCTCCTTCATTCACCTCGAGTGTTCTCCAAAATTAATGGACTTGCTGCAATTTAAAGAACTAGCCATTCGCAATAGTATCGTAAATCTAACATGGGCACGGTATCCTGTGGCTTGTCTGGTACGCACAACCACATAGATCATGCACTTCATTACCTAATGATTTCATTCGCTTCTCTTCCTCAACCAACAACTCCAAGCAATAATGGGATGTTCGTCCACACAGATGCTGAAACAGAATGTGTCGATACTGTTGGCCATGTGAGCGACTCGATACCTCAAGCGTTTGTCGAATCTCTATTAGTTATGCATCAATGGCTGTGTTAATTTTCCACCAAACAGTATCAAATGACCCGTTGGAATATGACAACTAACTCTTCAGCATAGAATGACCACTCTCAACTCGACAGTTAGTTGTATTCCCAAAATGAAGTTTCTCATTTGTCCACCGCTTCACGAACTTGTCGGCATGAACGAGCCATGTACCCTCCAAATACATTATAACAGCAGGGAATGCAGTTCCCCATGACCCATGAAGAACTCCTATGGCATGGTCATAATCTTCTTGAGACTTTGCTTCTATGATACTCCTCCATCTTCCTTGCTTGAATCTCTCCCCGACCTTCTTATCTCTGCAAATTTTACCAACCCTATTCTCCACATCCATGTTGATGTGCCATGTACATAGTAAGTTTGCAGTTTCAGGAAAAACCTCATGAATAGCAGTCATCAGCCCTAATTCCCGATCAGTGACAATTGTCGATGGAGACAAGTCATTTCCATACATCTTCAACTTATCTAACACCCATATGTAGCTACCTGTAGTCTCATCAGATAAGAATGCATATGCAATCAGGAAATTCTTGTTGCACGGAGTGACACCGCATATCTCAAACAAAGGCATCTTGTACATGTTTGTCTTGTACGTGGAGTCCATGCCCAAAACCCATCAGCTGACAGCTGCAGAATATATTTGTTAATTATTTTTCTTTTTATTTTTGTAGGTTTTATAGTGCATGTAAGACCATCAGCTGACATCTGCCTGTGAATCTTAATAGTTACTGAAGGCCATGTGCTACCATTTACAAATATTACAATTGCAGGTCGAGGTGCATTTTAAGTTGTTTCTTATGTTCAATCTTTTCTATGTAGAATATACAGTGTAAAATTAGATGTTTGGTTAAGATTATTTGGCATCCTAAAGCACATTTGCATCTGTTATTACTGTTAGTTTCACCATAGGATGATGCATTGACGCTCCTATAAATTTTATTGGTGGCTTTCGTTTGAGGCCGGTCTGAGCTTTGGAAGGAGATGTTATTTTCTAAGAAATTTAGTGTTAAACTGTAATCTACCTTCCTAATTAAGTCATGCAACCACAGACATGGCCATTCTTGGTTCTTTTCAGTGGTTAGGTATTCTTTTTTATTTTTGCCTTTTGTCAAGTATCAATAGTCTTCCCGCCTATATAAGGAAACTCACTATGCTTATGTGTTGTATTCATGTAATCGTGCATGTACTTGTGATGCAGGGTTTTTTATGCATGTTGTGTGTATAGTGTAACACTCTTATTCCTCCATAATATATACTCTGAATATACTAAAGAAATACAAGGAGTTACTGTCGCGTGATAAAGTGGTATCAAAACTCAATATTTTCTAGTGGGTGAGGTTCCATTCACTATTAGGAGGACCGCCACTCTTCGGTGGCATAGGGAGAAAGTTGCCCTAACTCATCCATGCGTGGATATAAAGGGCATCAGAAACCTCAGTGCTTGGTGGGGCACCAAAGGAGTTTTGTGGATGCACTCCATGGGGACAGGCAAGAGAGCTCGATGGGGGAGCGTCCTTGTATGGGATGAGGAGTATTCCTGGTCTGTTGGAACTCATGGCGAAACTAGATTCTAAGGAGACATGTTGAGTTGATTAGGAGGACAAATGAAACATAGAATAGTGAAGCAACAAGAAGCTAGATTACAATGAGGAACCACACTGTATTGTGGTATTAAAGAGTGGGGGTGTGTTGTGCCATGCATTTTGCTCATTATTGGGTGAGGATGTTAAAAGGCATGATACTTGTGTCTGAGCTTTCGAGATGATCGAGTTGGTAAGGGTAATTGGTTGCCACATGACTCAAGTGATGTTATGCTAGGAAACGACGTGAGCAAGCCTTGCTCTAAGTGCCACTCGATATTATGGTACAACGTGGCCCATATGAGGAGGTTATTTTTATATGCTCGTAACGCATACGAGGTAGGCTAACTTGAGTCAAAGTTGCAAATTTTGGCACCTCATTCATGGGTAATCTATACTTGGTTCTCTTCCAAGTCATGATCCAATTCTTCAACGACAACCTTTTCACTTTTCACAGCAGAAAGTGTAAACTTTATCCTTAGTCCATTAATCCTCACTGTGACTCTACATTAAGAATCATTTTCTCAGTTTATATTTCATTGTTCTATTTCGAGCAAGTAATGTCTCAACATTTGAAAATGTATCTGCCAGATTTTGTGTGATGTTTTGACATACGAGTAAAAAAATTTGTGATGCAACAAAATATGGACACTCCTTAAATCTCCCTCTTCACTTACTATTACTAAGATATGTAACTCTCACATGTTCAGTGTCCTCAACATGCATTTGTTAGCTACTACTCCGTAATTTACTTGACTAATCATTTTACCTCTAAAAACTTGTGATGGATCCTCTACACTCAACACTTTGATAAGGAGATGTACTCTTGACAGTTGACATGACACCACTTCTGGACGAAAAAGAGAATTTTTTCATAATAAACAAGTGTAACACACACAATCGTGCCTAACATGCGCACCCACGTGTACGAAGCATAGTTTAGCAAAAACTTCTACCTTAATGATCCTTTCTTTACTGAGAAAACAAGTATGTTCCTGGCATGTATTTGCCTCGTGATCTGCAAGCTGGTTGTGTTACTATGTATATGCTACTGCAAGTTGTGTTGCTTTGTACACTACAATTGAATGCAATAAAAAGATTAAGGAAATGTCCTCAATAAGTGTAACAAACTAAATATAATTAGGACTAATTATAGAGATAATAATATCCGTTTATTTTAAGTGATTATAGTATTTTGTTAAAAATCAACTATAATCTATATGTTAATTAGATTAATATACTACTAACTTTAACCGATTTCTATGAGGTCACACACATAAACAATTGATTGGACAAATATGATATAATTATGTGAGAGCTGCAAAGTAAATTGATTAGATTAATTAAGTCTCTTTGAGTTACTTAATTAACACATTGTCATATATGTAAATGTTATATATATGTAAATTGTTATATATGTAAAGTGTTATATATGTAAATAATCATATATGTAAATGTTACATGTATGTAAATAATTATATTTGTAAATGTTACATTTATAAATATATACATATGGGGTTCTTAACCCTAACCTTAATTCACTTCTCTCTTTGCCTCTGCTCACATGATTAAACCCTAAAAAGTAATCAAGAATGGATCTTGATTCCGTACTAGTATACGTGGGAGATCTGATCGTTGCTTGTGGACCAATACTAAAGGAACGACGTTTGACGTTCTAAAATCTGAAAGTCATGCCCTTTTGCTTTGAGAAATTCACACATCAAGGGTATATTGTTCTATACTGATAATTCATATTATTATGTTCATGAGATACTGTTTTAGATGATAAGAAATCGTTTCTTGCAATTCCGCTAAACGCATCTAATTTCCTAAAAAAGCATATACTTGCGTTGAGTAGTTTTATTTCATTCATGTTTCTTGCAATTAAATATTGCATGTATGTCATAAACAATTTTCAATGGAGAACTCTTCAACCTTTTTATAACTTATTTTCTTAGTTGTCTCGTAAAAAAAGATGTAAAAAGTTGACACAAAGTTCGTAATACACATACCATTGTAGCGACGCCTAACCCATTTTCCTAGGACTGGTATTCTGCCTACTTCGATGTGTTAGTCTAGTCTAACTTCTACATAGTTTGTTTATTGTCGTCAACTGCTGATTTATGTTGCAACATAATACGCAGGAAATGCACGATTTATGTCGTTTTTTCTTATGGGTGGATGTAAGTTCTCCCAAGCTTATTGGAGTTTATTTGTTTTAAAGCCTTGAACTGTAGGAGTTTTTTTTTTTTTTTTTTTTTTTTTTTTTTTTTTTTTTTTTTGCAGAAGGCAAGGCAAATGAAAAATTACACAAGAAGCCCCTTTCTTGCCTTAGTAGCAAGTTGGTGGGCTACATTAACATAAAACCTATCTACTTTAACTAAAAAAATAAATCGTAAATTCTTAACAACACAAAGGATATCTCGAGCCAAATCCTGAACATATACAGAGTTGGTGTAAACAATGTGGCATTTACAAATGCAATAAACATCCCCCCAATATGCTTGACTAGACTGTGAGGTACTTAGCTATGTACTCTATTGAAACTACATACTGTTGTCCACATATGAGTTGTTTCACATTGGAGAAATATGAGATGGATTACTACTTTATAAGTTAAAGGAGTAACTCCTATTTTGCTACTATCACTATCTGGTTTTCAAGTAAACCTTTTTGGACTTGTAATTGGGTAGAGCTTAGACCTGTTCAAATGGATGGGGCCCCATTAAGGGCTCTTAATCGGCCCGTTTATAAAAGGGCCTAATCAATAATGGGTCAATCTCTTAAAGGGTCATGTTTTATTGTGTCTTTGATGGGTCAAGTCAGATCAATAATGGGTCAATAGTTTCCAAGGCTTTTAAACACTATAAGGTAATGAATTTTAAACACTATAAGGTAATGAATTATTTTCACTTACTTGTCGATGGTCTACTACCAAAGATTGAAGGTAATACATGTAAACTATGACCCTCTATAGAAAAAAAATATACTATCTTTGGACAACCCTGCCCGACTCTGCCCGTTATGTATCTCCTTTGGCCCGACCCGACCGACCCGTTTTGCATCTTCTTTGAACTGACCCGCTTCGTTTTGCTTGTGACCCATCTCGGCCCTAACCCGACCCAATGCACAGGTCTGATAGAGCTCTCTTCCTCCTTATCATCAATAGTTACAACTTATCAATCCAATTCAAGTTCAAATGGTGTTTAATCTCTTAACTTGAATTAAAATAGCCTGAATAAAATTATGATTGTGATTTTTAATATCCATCAAAATTGAATTAGCAATGGATCTATTAGCTTAGGATAAACTCCTAATATATAGCAAATATATGTAAATAGTAATACATATCATATTAAAAAAATAAAGAAAAAAAGTAGAAAATAGCAAACTGACACCACAAACAATATAATTGAAATTATGAGAATTTACACAACTTGTTCTCAAAAAGTACAACTTTTTTTATCAAATATTATAACTTATATTATGAATAGTACAACTTTAAGAAAAATAGGTAGAAATACACACTTTACCCTATATATATGAATAGTGGTATATATTATATATAGATTCGGACAACCTCATTAAATTAGTGACCCTTTTCGGATCAAAACAAAATCTAACCGAATGACTTGAAATCTAAATAAAAACCGAATTTGAACCAAACAACACATTTGCCACATCTTTTTAAGTCTTCAGGGTGTAAGTGGCACCAAAATGTTGGTCATAATATTTGTATATAGGTTGATACTTGATGTCACACTCGCTTGTTACATATAGATGTTGGATGTTGAAGGTAATATATTCTGTTGTTTACTACCATGAATTTGTATCTATCAATTTGTTATAATTATTCCATTGCTTATGCACATCTTTGGGTGTGAATGACTAAGAACAATTTTAAAAAGATACATGTTAACTTGTACATGCTGAATGAGAAATTTTATACACATCCAAACACTATAACCTTACTTTTACGGCTAGAAGTAGCTAGTTTAAAAGGGGGGAAAACCTGGCAGTTGATATTTGGGTTTTAATGTTTACAGAGGACCCAATAACATTTTTTTGATATGGTCCTAGATTTGCTACTCTTTTCGGCCTGGCCCAGTTTAGTACTCCTAAATTCCTAATGCTTCATTTTTTTTATTTTTTTTTTCAATTTTTTTTTGGAGAAGTAGTTGGCAACCAGTGCTTGATAATATAACTTTGGAAGAGAAAAGATATTTAATGCAAGACAAGTTAAAAATCCATCAACATTTGCGTATTTCATGAGCATTGATATCTCTTTCAATAAGAATTATACATTTTTTATTCATATTTTAAAAATGATGAGAATTCTTTCCTTGCAAGTAGTAAAAAAAATAAATTGTAAGAAATAAACGTTCATGAGGGTTGAGAATAGAGACGCATCATATATGTATGACAATGAGAGTTGTACTCTACTATAAACTTAATTTAGATAAAATAACAATAACATAAAGCCAAACCAATCAATTCAATAGGGGTTACATTTTAGTGTCAATTCTGTTTAAAATAAGTAATTAAATCAAAGTCGTTCTTTAAGTTCGTTCTTGATATGTCAAAAAAAAAGTTCTATTACGTAGTTATATGACTTGGGAT
This sequence comes from Dysphania ambrosioides, assembly GCA_026401315.1. Classification (NCBI taxonomy): domain Eukaryota; kingdom Viridiplantae; phylum Streptophyta; class Magnoliopsida; order Caryophyllales; family Amaranthaceae; genus Dysphania; species Dysphania ambrosioides. Next base: position 8,057,728 of record CM048658.1, on the reverse strand, counting down.
AATAGCTCCTGTTTTCAATTTTGAGGAAGCTAAGTTTGAATGTTTGATGATAGTGGATGTAGGTCAAGTTGCTATCTACCACTAGTAGAGAAATGTCTATTTGCTGCGGTTTTTTAGCTTTAAATGCTGCGGTTATTTATACGAAGCACATATAGGCGAAGCACATGGAAAATCAACAAATGCTTCGGTTTTTTATACGCAGTAATAGAAACAACAATTACTGCGGTTATTAGAAAAACCGCAGCAAATCCATCTTTTTAAAAGATAAGAAAAAAAAACCGCAGCATTATTTTTTAAAAATTAAAAAAATATATATATTTTTTAGCATTATTTGTTGCGGTTTTTTGGTAAAACCGCAGCAAATAATAGATATATTTGCTGCGATTTTTCTAATAACCGCAGCAATTGATGGTTACCAGAACAAAAAAAATTAAAATTAATAGGTCATAAAAGATAAGAAAAGTTAAGAAATGATGAATCGTGAAGCATATAAATCAAAAATTCAATTATGACCACTCATTTTCGCACGCAAAATTGTGATCTACAATATTTTGTACTCAAAATAAACAACCAATTCATTCTTCATAGATTTCGGGTGCTATTCCAAGGTTTCGTAAAGTTCGAAGAGGCATATCTCTTAGCCCGGTAATCCGAATGGTGTAATTTCTTTTGAAACCACCTATTTTTAGAGGTATTACACAACTATGTTAGCCTTTAGCGGCTTCGGTGACGTATTATTTGAGATATTGAAAAAAAAAACTTTGAGAAGCCATAAAATTGACTACGGGACTCCGAATAGGGCTTATAATATGTCTAACTTGTGTATTTTTGAGAGATCTTCCCCCAAGAATATAATATACGACTGATTAAATGTTGCGGTTATTTGAAAAAACCGCAGCAATTATAAATCACAAGTGTTGCGGTTATTTGAAATAATCGCAGCATTTAATCAGTCATATATTATATTTCTGGGGGAAGATAAATGCTGCAGTTATTTCAAATAACCGCAGCACTTGAGATTTATAAGTGTTGCGGTTATTTAAATAACCGCAACACTTGTAATAAATGTTGCGGTTATTTTTATAACCGCAGCACTTGTGTTATAAGTGCTGCGGTTGTTTGAATAACCGTAGCACTTATTGTTATGTGCTTCGAAATTTATTTAACCGCAGCAATTGAGGCGAAGCAATTAAACTATTTTCTACTAGTGTACTAGTCGTTGTACTCCCTTTTGGAGGCCGCTCGATAAATCTTAGATCTTAAAAGATAAGGATAACCCACCAAATTACTGATTGTCTACTAAGCTTGATCCAATCCAAGGCTACAACTTATAGGCTTGGAAATTAACAGAAATTCTATAGAAATTTGTGTACATGCGTAGTATTGATTCATGAAACTTATATGCCTGACCAATAAGAAGTGAGTCAGATTTTGATGAACGAAAATATATGCTTGTTTTACATTTATAAATAGCTGACTAAGAGAAAGTTTGTGACCCAATGAGAAGGAACTTATGTTGGTTGGTTAAGTCCAGTGCATAAATTTTCACATGATAATCTTATAATAAAATGAATCATTATAAATTTTGAAAAGTCACTATTATGTAAAAATAAATAGATTTAAAAATAAAAGTTATTGTATCACTCTTTGAATTCATTACTATTCTTCATACTTACTACAAAGTATGATCAAAATGTTAAAATTTTGAGCATCTATTGTGATGATTGGTATACAATGAAAAACACTATTATATGGGATCTTTTTTGGAATTGTTTTAAGATTCACAATATCAACGTTTTATAATTTTTACTTAAATGAAACTAAAGATATTTAATGTCAAATATATTAAAGGCTGCACAAAATGAAAGTATAAAGAACATTAACAAAAAGAGAAAATACATTAAAAAAAAGGTCACTTTGTGTTAAATTATAGACCGGAAAAATTCCAATTTATCTTTCTCATTATATGATCTATCACATTTAACCTTAAATCATATGTAGGGTATTAATTTGTAGTTATTTATTAGAAGAAGTTGTTACCCGAAAGAAAACGTCCTTTAGAGTAGCCAAAAGAGCTTGAAAGAAGAAGCTAAATCTTGCTGCCTAAAAAGAGCATAATGAATTTTGAGATCGATGGATTATCCAATGGATTGTCACCCTATTTCGGATTCAATGAGACAGTTGACTGGTTATAGGATATGACAAAATCAGATTATTTTTTTTATATACGAATGTGTGTGTATATATATATATATACTTTTATAATTAAAAATTAATAATTATATATATATATATTATTATTTTAAAGCATAAGTTAATTTATAGAAATATTAAGACGTAGAAGTTAGCAGGTGTAAAAGTTAAAATAAGAAGGTTTCTTAAAATAAAAAGAACAAGAAGACATCTTGTCATTTTATCATTCAGCGTACATACGTAACTACATATAGTGACTTTTTTTTAAAATTTATAGTAATAAATTTATTTTTAATATATAATGACCCTTTTTATTGTTGTAGTTACCTTTTTTTTGTGAAATCTCATATTTTAAGCACTTTCTCGATAAATCCCTACAATATATATTTTTTGATGGCACATATTTTGCCATATATTCTCTTAATGTAATATACGGCCTGTATGGGCTGAATCCCACATGCAATTTGGAGCCAAACACATTGAGTGCAATTTGCAACCAAAAGGACGGATTCTCTTATCGTTTTTATAACGATGTTTGAAGTGAGTAGGGGCTTATCAGCAACTGGTTCTGCATATCATCTTTCTAAGCTAGGCGTAATAGAGTTTAGTTTATGATCTTTTCCTCTAACTTGGACTATTTCACTATGAGGAGTGGAATCAAAGCCAACTTGCACAAAATGAAAAAGACATATTCAACTTATTTAGACTTATTTATGTAAATATGTTTAGGCAAAATAAATTTAGCTTAAAAATTCTTATAACTTCCTCCTCTTCCTTTTATGCATTTTTTAACAAAAAAATATGGGTTCGATCCCTAAACCAATAATAATCAAATTTCTTAAAAACTTTGCCTATTTTCATCTAAAGGTGGGCATGGGCTATGTTAATTCGTGTCTGGCCTCTGCAAGGGCTGAATTGGACCTTGCTTGCCTTTAGTCTGGTCTTGCCGTGTCACGTGCTAACCAAGTTTTTTTTCAAATGAGTAAAATAAAATAGAAAAAACAGTTTTAGATAATTTTACTTGCATTATAAGAATATAATAATATTAATATTAATATTAATATTAATATTAATATTGTTAGTAGTTGTAGATGTAGTAGTAATAATATTACATAATTGCGTGCCTCAAGTCAAATTGACGAGTCGCCTGTAGGCTCATGCCGTGCTTGTGCCCAAATTTTTTTTCTTGTATGTAGTACAACCCGTGGCCTACTCTATGGGTAATGTACCCGCATGTCGGTTTGGTCCATGTCCAACTCTATTTTCGACTCTTCTTCTCTAATTGATTTATGTTCTTGTTGTCAATTTCAACAAACTATATAAGTTGAAGTACTGAATTCCCCTTAAATATGGTGGAGTTTGTTGAGTATAAGTTTTGTTTAGTAATAATGAAGCTTTTGTGGGATTGGCTAAGCGGTAAAGAATTATATGGAATTGCATGAATCTTCCACACAAATACAAGTGGCTGAACTAGATAGAAAGCATCCTTTCATATACAATAATTAACTTGCTAGCTCATCTCTCCGAAAATAGATTGTACTATGTATGTTCCAACGACATATGCTATATATGTCCCATATCAAGCTGCACGATTCACTCTACAATATTCGTTTTCATGAAAGAAACTTTCATATGTATGAATTATATGTCTAACTCAAATTTAGAAACTTTCATATGTATGAATTATATGTCTAACTCAAATTTCTTTTGACGGCATCATATGATGATTAGTAAGTCAAAAAAATTGTTTTGATATTAAATAATGAATAACAATACGGTTATATGAACTAATACTTTTAAAAAAATGTATTGGTCAATATAATACATTATCGTGGATTTGAACCGTCAAAAATAATACTCCTCTTTCCCTCAATTATTATCCATTTGACTTTTCGCAATCTTTAAAGCACGACTTTTAAACGTTTTTATCTCCAAATTCATAAGGCAAAAAATTATGAATATTTCATATTTTAAAAATCTATATTAAAAATGCATCTTACAAACAAAATTTCACTTTATTATATGATTTCGTATAACATGATGAAAATTTATGGTAAAACTTTTAAATGTCCTACGAGGCTGACCCTTAATTTGTATCTTTAGGACCGTGCAACGAGATGGGATCTTCTCCATTTTTAAATCAACATTTGGCAACACATGATTCAAATTAAAGGGAACTAATAGACCTTATGTCAAATCGGTATCATAATACTCGTATAACAGCAATTCCACAACAAGTGTACTTCATCCGTAGAAAATAAATATTAAAAGCATCTTAATATATAGTCGTCTGGTTCCATGTATGAAATAACTTTTCTAACAAGCTTCTTTTAATGTACTATGTCTCCATTTATTTGTTATATTTGACCTATTTTGTGGTTTTTAGGACATAATTTAAAGTTTTTTTTTCCTCTAAATTCGTAAGACGAAAAATTATGAAAACTTGATATTGAAAAAAATGTTACATTGAGATGTATTTGATAAGATCTTACTTGAATATATTATTTATTATAATACAATTAAAATTAATGGTCAAAGTTTTTAAACTTTGACTCTAAAAATGAAAATGTAGTAATTAAAAAAGAGGCGAAAGGAGTATTGTATTAAATTTCTTTTTACTAAATATAAAAAGTTTCCAAACCACTCAATATAAGAAGTCACAATAAATGAAAATATTATAAACATGATAGAATTAAACTTTTAGAAGAGTCATAAACTCTCACTTGTCAAACACAACGAAACATTAAGAATATAACTTATTAAAGAAGGAATGTTAAATAGAGAATGAAAGTAGCTCTTCAAAATGATAAAAGGTGGGTAACAAAGTCCTACCAATTAAGTACGTAGTACAAGTTTGTATGTCAAACCTTCAAAGAATCGAACTTTGTTCATTAGACAGGCTTTGGGTGAGAAGACCCCTTTAAACTCATCGTACTCCAATACTAATACAATATTGCTAAACTGATTTAGGCTGAAAACTCAAGTATGATCTATTTAGGGCCCTTTTTATCATTACTAATATATATATAATTATTGAGTTAAAAAAAAACTTGGCATACTGTTTTTGAGACCATATAAGTAATATAAGGTATTTATTCTAGAGTTAGAATGTCATTAATTCAAAAAATTATGTGTCTTGATAAATGTGTTAATTGTCTATATATTATTGTGCAAATATATTTTTTCAAGTGTTAGTAATGGGATGATATGTCAATCGACGGGGAATGTTTTTTGTGACAACAAGTGAAGATATCAGAAGTGATCGAGTAACAACCCATTGTCTCTTCTTCTTCCTATTAAAAAGACTATAAATATTTATTTATTTTGGTTTCAAATTAAAACCCTATCATTTTGTATCAAGAGAACTATAATTAGCTTTTCGAGAAATACCTAAACATTCAAATTCATTCAATTTCTTTTTTTACTATGTTATACTTATTAGCTCCCTATCTACAATAAAAGTCATCTTCAACAAAGCAGCAAGTCTAATATATGTCTTGCCCCCCCAAACAAAAAGTCCAATACATGCTTTTAACGAGACAAATCGAGAGTAGTGAAATTTTTTTATCTTTATTGGATTTTTTTTGTTTATCTATGCAATAATGTTATTCAAGAAATTTTAATGTTTTTAATCTTGTAATTGAAAGTGCACCTTTAAGTTTCAAAGAAGTTTAGGCCTTTAAAAATTGACTATATAAATCCCTCAAATTGACTTTGTTATACATAGCCCTAAACCCCAACTACAATCTTATAATACATTTCATTCAGAATTCTATATATGTCAAAATGATTAAGAGTAAAGGCCAACTGAATCCTTAAAATAATCTTATTTTTCCCTAGTATAAAACTTAGAGAAGAGAGCTGAACATTACTCTGTATTACTCTGTTTAACAAATGATCAATATTTTTACATTTTGCTTCTTATAAAACAAGACATATACGATTTTATTAATACAATCAATATTTTGATTTTGATGCTAGCAAAAAAAATGAGAAGACCAAGACCCAAGTTAAACTAACAGCACCAACGTGGGAAAGAAAACCGGTAGCTCACACGGGTTTTGCCGCCAAGAATACAGGCAATCACCCGACCAAACCTCACGTGAAACTCTCAAACTCTGTGCCAACTCGCTCTCCTGTCACGTGCCGTACGGAATTTGAAAGGGACGGGCGGGTAATCAGGGCCCAAACACACACAATATGGCCTAGCTTTCTCTCTCCTTTGACCGCGGATAGCTCTCTAACCGTTGCGCTCCCCAATCAAATCGGTCCACGTCACTAAAACGGGTAGCCCAACGCATAAAACTCGGGCAGCTTGGATAACCTGACCGTAGATATAAGACAGCTTCCTGCTTGCGTATTCCCCGATTGAACAACATTCTCATATTTCTCTATCCCCTGTATTTTTCCTCTATTCACTCATACTTCCACAATTCTTGGAGATTTGTAAAATCCTACGTGATTTCATAATCCTTAAAATAATTCATAACAAAGCTTGAAAATAATCTTAATTTTTCTGGGTTCATCTTCATTTTTACAATCTTTGGTTTAATTCTGTTGAACGATGGACGATGAATATGCTAAGTTGATAAGGAGGTTGAACCCACCAAGGTAATTCTCTTCAATTTTTTCGGGTATCTCATGTTTGAAGTTACTTTTTCAAATTGTCGTTCTGAATACGGTGACAAAGATTGAATCTCTGTGTGATAAGTTGTTTTGTAATTCTTGCAGAGTTGTAATTGACAATATTTCTTGTGAAGATGCTACTGTAATTCGGGTAAAATCACGGTTCTTGTCAGTTGTGCCCTTTTTCTTAAGATATTTATTTTGTATTTAGGTACCCCACCCCCTTATTTTTATCTCATTTATATATCTTGAGTCAAACTTTAATTAACTTAACTTATCTAACTAAAATCTTGTTAATGTAAATTTTTAAAATATCAAATTTTTATAACTTTTTGTCTTATAAACTTGAAAATAAATGTATTTTAAATTGTAGCGTAAAAACTCGATTTTAACAAAAAAATAGAGACGAATAAAGTATTACCTTAACTTATCTAGGTAAAATCTTGTTAATATAAATTTTTAAAATATCAAATTTTTATAACTTTTTGTCTTATAAACTTGAAAATAAATGTATTTTAAATTGTAGCGTAAAAACTCGAACGAGACAAAAAAATAGAGACGAATAAAGTATTACCTTGGTCCTTTACTAAAAGTGTAATTTGTTAGGCAAAAATCTTGAAGAGGGGGCATGCCTTTTGGGGGTAGGCTAACTAATTATAAAAACGAAAAGCCATGTTTCATCACTATATGACTTGGGAAAGCGAGGAATTACATTAACTCTTTAAGTAACATTTATGCATGCTAAAGCCGGACGCGGCTATTGCATTTTTCTTAATTATCCTTGCCACATCATGCTTATGGCGGCTACTTCAATTATACCCAAAAATGTACCATGGCCAATTAAGATTTTTCCTCCTATTCTTTTTAGTGGGGTTTTATTGTCGAAATGACGTTGGAGTTGCATGTTCATGTACAGCATGATCACCTCAGCTCTATATCAGCTTGTGAATTGTGTGGAAACCTATTAGTCAATGAGGATGTGATCCGTGAATGTGACTAGTTGATGACGGAGTGTGACTAAACTGTAGCATGATGTTGTTCAGGTTGACAGTGTCAACAAGCATGGAACTCTTCTACAAGTTGTCCAAGTTCTTGCTGATGTTAACCTTGACATCAAAAAAGCATACATTTCTTCGGACGGTGGATGGTTTATGGATGGTATGTTTCTTGATTCTTGCACACTATGTCAATGTGTACTTTTCTGCTTTTATATGGTCACCAATTCAATCATGCCTTTTATTTTTTTTCTGAATTCAGCTTCTGTATTTTTAATCTTTGTTTCAGTTTTCAACGTGACCGACTACCATGGGAACAAGATCAGGGATCAGGAAATCATCAACTATATCCAAAAGGTTTGTTTTTTGTTTCTATTAAATTGAGTCAGGGATCAGAAACTACTTTGTCTGGACTGTTTTTGGTTTTAATAGCCAATATAAAAAGCCGAAACTTGCAACCATGATGAACCAGCCTTACATAGTCGATGCCATTGGTTCTCAAAGTGAGCTAAAATACTTGTTTGTATTTGTGACGCTTCATTTTTGAGCAATTGTGAATGCCAATTTTGGGTTTGAAACCAGTTATATGTCGTATGTCCTTTTTGTTGCTTGCTTTCTTCAACTTAAAGGTAAATAGTGTAAATAACTTTAAACTGATTTGGAAACATTTGATTGAAACTTCAAAAACAATACTGGAAATCCAAGGTGATAGCAAAGGATATGCTTGCCCTGTAGTCATGTGTAAAAAAAATCTAATGATAACTATTTTTGATGCGTGCTTGAACTCATTAGGTTGTTTTCCCTGTAATTGTTCAGACAATCGAGAGAAATGCCGCACTTTTGGCTCCTTTGAGAGACTCAGTGGGAGTAGTGCCATCTGAAGAGCACACCTCAATTGAGTTGACTGGGACTGACAGACCAGGCTTGTTATCAGAAGTATGTGCAGTCCTCAGTGATCTTAACTGCAATGTGGTGAATGCTGAGATATGGACCCATAACTCTCGGGCTGCAGCCGTTGTACATGTCACTGATTATTCTACAGGGCGTGCAATCAACGATCCAAAAAGGCTCCTCACTATAAAGAAGCTTCTTTGCCATGTACTTAAAGGAAATAGTGACTGTCAGACCGCACAAATGAGACTTTCGCCTCCTGAAACTACTCATAGAGGGAGAAGACTACATCAGATTATGTTTAATGACAGGGACTATGAAAGAATGGAAACTGTAGGGCATACTAGAAGTGGTGATAAGTATACAAGGCCGCATGTGACATTGTCTGATTGTCATGAGAAGGATTATACTGTGATTGTTATGAGGTCCAAGAACCGGCCTAAGTTGCTGTTTGATATCGTGTGTACTTTAACTGATATGCAATACGTGGTATTTCATGGCATGGTCACCACTGGGAGTATGGAAGCTTACCAGGTAAACCTATAATCCCATTTTCTCCATCAGATTAGTTTTAGTGTGGCTGAGTGGAATATGAGACATACACTCCACATCCTGTGTGTAATCTGACTTCAGAATTCAGAGAATTTGATATGCTATTTTTTTGGAAATGCACGATACACTTCTCATATAATCATATTAGATATGATTTCTATGCTTAGTTTATTTGAGTATTTGACAATTAACATCTGAGTGTCTGACTATAGGAATTCTACATTCGACACATTGATGGGCGTCCCATAAGATCAGAAGCTGAGCGAGAACGTGTCGTGCAATGCCTTGAAGCAGCTATTGAGAGGAGAGCATCAGAGGTATGCTGAACTCGGAAGGAATTTCTATTTTTTTTTTCTTGCTGTAATATATGATATCTTGCTTTATGCTTCATCGTGAACTAACTTGAAAATCGTATACATCTCAGGGATTAGAGTTAGAATTGTGCACTGATGATCGAGTTGGGCTCCTTTCAGACATAACCCGTATTTTTAGGGAAAATGGATTAACAATCCGGAGAGCTGAAATATCAACTAAGAGTGGCAAAGCATCAAACACGTTCTACGTTACAGACGTGGCAGGAAATCCTGTGGATCCTAGGACAATTGATTCTATCCAACAACAAATCGGCCAAACCATTTTGCAGATAAAAGACGGCTCTTATCACACACCTAAACCTGCTCAGGAAACCACAATGGGTTTCCTCTTCTGGAGTCTTTTTAAATACCCGAGCTTACAGACCTTTAAACGAAGTAGGTACAGTAATTGAACTGTATAGTCTTGTGCAGCTGTTGAAGTAGAGAATTGTGCAGCAAGCGTTTCTGATACCGATGCAGAGCAGTTAGGGAAGTGTACATAATATGCAGGTAGGGAGGGTAAAGGTAAATGAAAAAACAAGTTATACTTAAATGATATGTAAAGTATAGAGAGATCGCCTAATCAGGTCCCATGACAAATCTTAGGGTTGTACAGTGTAATTAGCTACATGCTGTAGATAGATAGACTAACAGATCTTAATGTGAATATTAGGTAACTGAATGTGTAGTAGCTTCTTTACAAGAGATGATGATGATGTAAATATGGTTCAATGTGAATATTAGGTAACTTAATGTATAGTATCTTCTGTACAGGAGATAAAAATGATGTAAATATGGCTCATGCATATATATTGTCTATATTTAGATTTTCAGTCTTCTGTTATTTTGAAGTCTCAAATTTCTGAAGGGGTTAGGCTCTCTGCCCCTTTACAGTTGACCAAGAGAAGATATAAGGGAATTGTGAGTTGTGGCTGAAGCAAGTTTTTTCATACTATTCTCTCTGGTATAGATTAAATTACTAACAGTTAGCTATCTACATCCATTGGGGTTCACATACAGCATACATACATTTCGGTGCATCTGCCTCTAAATATATAGGGGTTAATAAGAAGGTTGTCGGTATAGTATACTTGCAATAAAATTATACTATAAAGTTCGATACCAATCCTAATTATTTGGATATAATCTCAAAAAGAAATAGTCCTCACACAGTGCATAAAAGAGTCTAACGAAAGCTGCTTGGTTCTATTCGTTTTCCCCATCACTTGAACTACAATGAAAAAGGAGCTGAAAAGTCGAGGCTGATCAATATTTTTGAAGAAATCCAACTCGATCATTCTAATTTCTAAAACAAGATCTATTGTCATGATTCACGAGGTTAAAGAAACGGTAGACTGCAAGCTTCACGCCTTTTTTTTTTTAACATTTATTGTTAGATAAAAACATGCTTAGCAATTTAGCATATCTTTGAGTAGGATTGAGCTACAAATCAGGATTGATGTGCAAATCATTGTATAGAGAGTATGGTTTAAGCTTATCTCTTTACGTGTATCTAAAGCTTTTATATGATATTATTGCGGATACGTACTTTATGCACATACCAAATCTTAGTGGAGTAGCATGTATATCATAGACCTGTGCATTAGATCAGATCAGGGTTGAGCTGGGTCATAGACCTTATGGACAAGGCTAAAGAAGATGAAAAATGGGTGAAACGGGCCGATTCGGCTCAAATAGCATTTAATTTTATATAAGGAGTGTCCCATCTCCAATATTTGACAGCTGACCACTGATAAGTAAGTGAAAAACATTCATTACATGATAGCTAGTGTTTAAAAGCCTTGAAAACAATTGACTTATTATTGACCCGACTTGAACATTTAAAACCGAATAAAATTATTCATGAAAATAAGGTTAAATAACCGCAGCAAATAGACCTTTTTCTACTAGTGTTAGAAGACCGCCCAATCAAGTCAATGATTGATTATACCCTTTTATAACTAGTCAACTAAAGGCCTTTAATGGGACTATCCATTTGAATAGATCTAATCATTGGTGAGACTTTTGTCTTTTTTAGCATTGTCTCCCATATAGGTGGTTGACTGAGGTCTCTTTCAACCAAGTAATTCTCACAATTACAATCTAACCTAGTAATCTAACTCTCCTAACCCATGGATAGGGAAGACACTCATATAGGTAAAACATTTAGTAAACTATAACACTTTACCCCTTTTGTATCTTTTCAATTATTCATGAAACATCGAAATGGGACTCAACCTACGAGTAAAAACCTAGAGTTGACCTAAATCCAACTACTAAGTCCCTAACTCACTGAACAGATTGCGTGGGATACGACTTCATCACAAGGGCACACACGGACACCCCCATATAGTTGAATGAATAAAATTTTGAACTTTATATCAATTATGGATTATAATTGAATCTGCAAACTTATGGGATGATTATGAATTACTTGTATAGTTAAGGTTATTGGCTTAAAAAAAATTTATATGCTTGATCACATGTGTAGACAGTTGTTATCTGTCATTTGATCATTCAATTATATAACGTACATAATTTCATTAAGGAAACATAGTAATATATGAGTACAATAATAATAGTAGAATTAAGAGACGGACTAAATTCACATGACAATTATTAAATGTTGCTATTATAGGTTGCATGTATGATTAATTAATATTGCCTCCGGTTCCTTATTTTTGCAAGTTTAAGTTTAAAAATATAAATTTTCATTATATTATAAGAAATAATATCTTATTGGATACATTATCTCAACATAGATTTTTTGAATATCAAGTTTTTATAAATTTTTATCTTGCAAATTCGAAGATAAAAACGTTAAGTCGAGTCTCAAAAACCGTAAAAGGTCAAATGAAACCGAAAAATAAGAGACAGAGGGAGTATTTAATAAGCGATAAAGATCGATGAACCTTGTCAATAGAATAATGTAATACAAGAATTGGTGGAAGTTATTAGGTGACGACGCAAATGGCATCATCCAGAACAAATTTCAACGAAAAAAAAAGGTGCATGGCCAACATGGGTAGTTTGAAGTGGGCAAGTATTATCCAAGTAGTAACCACCAAGCATGTGCTCGCTCCCAATGGGCACATGAAATGGGTATAAAATGCACATGTCATTGCCCACTCGTTTCTCCAATTCAGACTAGTACTCGGAACATCCCATTTTCTTCAAATGCTACTACTATTATTATACTCACTTATGTGGTCGATTGAATAAGACAATCCATATATTATGTTGTATGATGAGATTGTCTTAGTGTGCATCTTATCAAAATCATGGAGATACTTCCTTATATTATTTGACGGATTCATCCACTATATTCTATAGCTAGAGAAAGACTATAATTATATCTTTTGATTCAAGTGTGTCCTAATTATTTTACTCAACCATCATTCATACATAATATCATTATAGGTATTTTTTATTTTACGATATTATATGAATCTAAGATCATCTAAGATGTTGTGCCTTCAATTCCTTGAAAATCTTTTGGTAGCTGAAATTATTTGAATTTGATATTTTAACAAAAACTTGTCAACTTTAGGGCTTTGATTGTATAGTTAAAACTTATAAGTATGTAGAATCCAACATTTGATAATAATCTGAAATAATTGTTGTGTCATTTCTCATGCATAATCTTTGTTGGAAACTAGGAAGTTAAAGCAAGATGTAGTCTCCCTCTTTATTTTGATAAGCTCTACGAAATTTGAATAGTATACATTCAAAGTCCCCGTCGATTAAGAGAGAAAGAATTGTCAAGCTTATAAGTGATTCAATTTCAAATTAGTACGAAACCATTTGGGAGATGTCCAAAAACAAATCCATGAGAGTTGAAACAAGACAATCAATCAATCAATCATGATGTCAGTAAAGGGCATGGAATGTAGAAAACAGACAAGATGAGCATGAATTAAGGAGGAAATTTTATTTAGTCATATCACCCAAAGATTAACTTGGTAATGTTCTACGTATTTCATTACTTACGTAAAATAAAGGTAAATCATACGCAATTATGGCAAAGTTTAGTGTAATTCCTTGACTACCTTCTCCATCAGCTCTCTACTTGCAAGTCAAACCTCTATATATATCAAATCATCAATATATGCAGACTCCAACTTCCATCCTTCCAAGCACATCCTAATTCTGTTTTATATCAAAGCAGAGAGTTGTACTTTCTTTGCAGAAGAAAGCAGAAACATGGCTGCATCCCTTAAGATTTTCTCCTCTGTTCTTATTTTCTCTCTAATTTGGCATCAGGGTAAGTTAATTGTGTCCCTCTTTCTTACTTTGAGTTACCGTCTGACACGATCGAATTTTTCTTGTAAATCACGGAAAATGTGCATACAATATAGGTGTCTTTTGACATAACACCCAATGCAAAAGTCTAGCAGAGCAACCATAACAACACTAATTGTTCTTGAAAGACAGTAATGCAAAATAAACACTGAAATTTTGGTTGCGAGTTGTAGGTTTTTTCGTGTGACTAATCGGCTCTATTTTTTGAAATATACAGCGTAATTCATATATTGCTGTCATGTATGAAGTATGAACTATGTTATGACCTTAACGAAGCATTGTAAATATGACATTTATGCAGGTTACAGTTACAAATGTGGTGTATCGAACATAAAAGTAACAACAAAAAGAACAGGAACTACAGTAGAAGGCCAACCACAATATGCAGTTACGATTACCAACAATTGTCCATGTGCTCAGTCTCGTGTATACTTGAGATGCCTTGGTTTCAGCACTGTGCAGCCGGTTAATCCAAGTGTTTTTAAGGTGAAGGGTGACAGTTGCCTGATCAACAATGGCCGTCCGATCATCAAAGGGAAATCTGTCAGCTTCAAGTATTCCTTCTTACAACCCACTGATTTAATTCCTCAGAGATCTGAAATCTCTTGCTGATTGATCTTCTGGCTTACGGCACATAGTTTTCCTAAACTTTTACCTTTTTTTTTTTTTTTGGTTTTTGTTTATGGTAAGCCTGTAATCTGAAAAGTGAAAACCATAGAGAGGAATATTTTCTGCTGTTTATGATTGAAATGCAGCTTGGGAGATGTTTGAAGTCGCATACTTGCATCCCCTGCATTCAATGAAAGTAGAGTTAATGAGATGATTGTTTGTCATTCTTTCGAGTTTCCTATGTTTACACTAGACTATGAGTCTATGATTGAATACTAGCGTTTGTTTTGTATACGTATCACATTTGTGCGCAATTCAGGGGGCTTAAATATTTTTAATGCTTCAATATCTAAGATGCAAACAAAGTTCAATGTACATTGCAGTCTTACGAGATGTATAGGTGTGTACAAGTCTTAACTCCAAGTTATGAATATGAGGATATATTTCTATAACTAGAGACAACAGACAAGGGTTGAAACATTACATTTACGACCATATTATTATGTAATACTTTTGACACAAGCACGTATTTTCCTTAACTTAAACATTGGATGTAGAATCATTCAGTTCACGTATGTAGAATCAACAATTTTTTTTTCTTCTTTTAAGAAATTAAAATTTTGTAAGTGTGAAATCGATAAAATGTCCATATTAGATGTGATTTTATCAACTTATATGATATCCACTTGTAATAATATTCTAAATATTTTAAATGCTTCATATCCACTTGTATATGTCTCCATTATATAGTAATCAATTTGTAGTTTTTTGTATCTTCAATATAAAAGTATCGGTAAAAAATAAAAAATATAAGTCATTTTATCCTCCTACTTTTTAAAATATGAATGATGAAATAGTTTTAAAGATTTTTATAATTTTTGGCCAAAATCCCGAAAATGAAAAATTTGGGTGACAAAATGGTAAAAATAAGGAATTACAACTTACATAAATTTGTGGTTGATTTCAAATTGCAGTTACCCAGCGCGGGTTTCCCCTTCCTCTCTCAATTCCCAATGCAAACTCTGGCCAGAGAGACGGCATGCCGCATAAGCAGCGCCTTGATCTCAGCCTCCGACAACTCGAGCCCAACCGGATCATGGACTCGTTCACTCGAGCAAACCCTTTACCAACTCGGCTGCCGTGACTCGCTCAACCCTATACTAGTTGCCCAAGTCATCGACCCTCACCTTCTCCGCCACCCGACTCTCTCTCTTGGTTTCTTCAACTGGGCAGCTCCGCAGCCTAACTTCTCTCACTCCTCCATCTCGTACAACTCCAATCTCAAATCCCTTTCCCTATCCCGCTAATTCAAATCCTTGGAGAAGCTTCTTAGAGAAGCCAAAACTCAAAACTTCACCACTGAGCCTTCCTTCTACCGCCCCGTTATAGATTCCCTTGTCTAATCGAAAAAATCCCATGAAGCTTTCATGGTTTTGAACAATGGGGTTCCATCGGTTTTCGATGCTGGGCCGGAAACATGTAACTCCCTTCTTGCTGGGTTGGTGTCTGAAGGTCATGTTCATTGTGCACGCAAGATGTTCGATAAAATGCTTGTTAGAGGAGTGAATTTTAATACGCTTGGAATTGGTTTGTTTATGTGGAGGTATTGTCGAGATTGGCAACTGGGTTCAGTTTTAGCAGTCTTGGATAAAGTTAGGTGCGGTCTTTCGAGATTTGATGGGTCAATAGTTGCCCTTTTGATCATTCATGGGCTTTGTGGGGCAGGTCATGTGCCGATGCTTATAATGCTTTGGAAGAGTTGAGGAATAGAGACTGTAAGCCTGATTTTATGTCTTACATAATTGTTGCTGAGGCTTTTAGGTCTAAGGGGCCAGGGTGTATCTTCGAGGTACAAGCGATTTTGAAGAGAAAAAAAAAGGAAGCTAGGAGTGGCTCCTAAGGCCAGTGACTATAGAGAATTTATATTTAACTTGCTTTCAGAAAACTTAGTGTATGAAGCTAAAGAACTTGGGTTAGTGATTTTAGATGGTAATTTCCCAATTGAAGATGATGCTTTGAATGCTTTGATTGGGTCGGTATCATTGGTTGATCCTTGTTCAGCTAATGTTGTTCTTCAAGTTCATGATAGAAAAAGAGAGAATGCCTACTCTTATTACTTTGAGCAATTTGAGTAGTAATCTGTGCAAGAATGGTAAAATTGATGATATGTTGGATGTTTATAATGTTTTGTCTTCCAAAGACTATTTTACGGACTTAGAGAGCTATAATGTTATGTTTTCATCTTTGTGCGGGGGCTGGAAAAGTGAGAGAGGCTTATGACGTTCTACAAGAGATGAGAAAGAGTGGTTTTTTCCCTGACATATCATTTTATAATGTTCTACTTATGGAAGCATTGTGTAGGGAGGATCTTATCCGTCCTGCGAAGAAGCTTTGGGACGAAATGTTTGCCTCTGGGGTTGATGGAGATCTGAACACTTGCAACATCCTTATTAAAAAGTTTGCAGAAATTAGTAAAATTGATGAAGCACAGGTACTCTTTGATCACATGCCAAAAAAAGGTGTAATGCCTGATGCTTCCTTATATACATTTCTGCTCGAATGCCTTTGCCAAAAGTTGGAATTCAAAGCTGCAATTCAGATTTTCTACAAGGTTGCTGGCCAGGATATTACAACAACTCAAGCTTTAGTAACTCCACTTATTCTATCTCTTTGTGAAGCGGGTAATGCTTCATACACAGTGGTACTGCTTATCTCCAGCCAACTGGTTTTGGATGTTTCTTTATATAATTTGGTATGTTTCATTCAACTGTCATTGATGCTGTTTATGCAGGATGTTTACTGTATGCTTCTAAATTCTTGTGCAGCAATTGTCATCTCAGGCATAAAGAGTCCCATGTTATTTTGTTGAAATATCTTGCAGAAGCTAACCAGTTTGAAACTGCCATCAACCACCTAAAACAAGTGACGGCTGCTTCACCTTCTCTGCTGCAAGAAATATCAACTGAAATTTTGGCTCTTCTTTCCTCTGCTTCCAAACAGGAGCCAATTCTGCAGCTACTTTAAGAAATGCAACAAAATAAATTTGTTCCAAAAAATGATAATTGGAGTTTGCTAACATCGGTATCAGGTTTGAGCCCCCCATTGTAACCTCCAAGAGGGATTTCGCTCTGTATATGTACAAAGTATAAGAGAAAAAGAAGTTGGTCTCGATGCTTTACATGTCTCATATTTAGCATATATGGATCAAACTGAGTTGTCAGAGTGTGGCTACTTCCTTCCCGAACAGGGCTTACTCTTATGACCTGTTGAGTCCTGAGTGGGAGCTAATCAAGCACTTGATGTAGATTCAGATGTTGATGTTGGAGTGCAAATTGGGGAATGGCATATCTCAGCTAGTCAACTGTTAATTCTGAAGAAAAAAAAGCTCCTGATGTGTTTGAGGTTGCGGATTCATATATCTACAAGTCTACGTTGAATTTACTGGCCAAATTATCCGAGGTTGAGGCCCAATAGCAATATGGTTGGAACTGAGGACTGCGTTAAGAGCGGCTTGCGGTGCCAGGAATACACAAATTCTTTATTGTTCATCATTTTGGACAAACGCCACTCCACCTCCTCCAAAGTGTAATTAGTACTTCTAGTAGAATTGGATGTTTGTCTATGTTAGCTCTCTAGGAGTCTAGGTATTATGGAAATTATTGGGTCATATAGTCGCACATGACAAGGCTGTTACTAGTGTACTACCAAGAAAAATAGACCAGTTACTACTCTTTTCACAAAAAGCCAATACGAAATAACTTCAAATTAATATATAAAGTATGGAGTATATTTTTGTTAAGCGGAGAACAAGTCTTGATCAATACATGTGAAATCTAAATCTGCAAGACTCCAACTGATGGATTGTTTTTTTTTTCTTGGAAATTAGGACATGGGAAAACTAGTGATGAGTAAAATGCTAGCCGGCTACGGCAAGAGCACTGCCTTGAACTTGGATTCATTATTGTGTGCACTCTGAGTGGTTATGGACTTATGGGACTACGTGTGGACTTAAAATACATTTTTTCAACTTTATTTCTATTAAATTATGCTTAGAAAACATTTACTGAGTAGATTATACATGTTCAGTTTGAATTAGAGCTCAAATAGAATCCAATCCAATATAATTCGGTTTTGAATTTTTCAATCCTATCAAAACCATTCACATTTTGTATCCCATCCGAACCAATCCAAAATAGTAAGTATTTAAGGTATTGACTACAAGGAAAGTTGTGGGCTTACATGTGCTGTAATGTAAGACTTGATTTTTCGATCTGAATGGACTTTTGATCCAGCCAACTAAGAGGCCCATTGCATAATGGATACAAGAAGCCCACAAGGCAGGCAGTCCATTGACTAGGCTGGCCCATACAACAACCAATATGACGGCAACGCAAGCAGGAAGCGGAGCAAATAGGTTACAGAAGAAGCCCAACATGGAAAAATTGAGTCCATTGCCAATTAGGAAGTTGACTAGCTTGTTTCTTTTTATGTAGTTGAGAGTAGAAGCAGCTTCGAAAGATTTTTACAAAATGAAACAAACCAAAGCAACACTGGAGTCCTATGCTGCTGATAGAATATGATGTACATAAATTCATCAGCAATTTTCTCCTCTTCCATCAAAAAAGGACAGTATTGACTACTATTAAGAGACAGCAAGATGAAGGTTGCAATCTTCAGACGCATACTAATTAATGACATTCACTACGGGACTAGAAGTATTTGATAAAATACAGGAAGTTCTGTTCAAATTAAATAAACAGCCTACTGTGTATATTGAATGTGCTCCCACATTCTTGATTAAATTTGAGACTGTAAAACATGAACTTCCAGAAATCCCACGTACATCAGTTTTGGAGATCTCGCCTGAAATGATGCTCTCCAACAAGGAGAGAGCACACAACTGTGCATCTGATAAGCAAGGGTCAAATGCCTAAGATATCATTTCGGACGCTTAGCTCCAAGAGGAAAGGAGATCCTCTGCGGAGTGCCCAACGTCACATCAGTCTTTGGCTCTTGAGATGAGTTAGGGGCAGCAACCTCTTCTTCTTCTGTTTCTTCTAGTGCCTGGGGGTTCTGCTTCTTTGGTATTACAAGCTGGTAGTTAGGACTAATCAATGCGTCCTCTTCGGGTGGAAGTGGAACTCCAGAGCCTCCAACATTCTTTGGTAGTGGGGTTTTATTTCAGTTTCTAGCCAGCTCAAGTAAAACCTGGTGAGACAGTTACAATGTCAAAAGTGAATTAATGCTACCCAAAACATATAGGCAGAGACGTGTCATCAAAATATAACTTCTAACACCCGGAAAAAGCTTAGAGTAACAGCGTTTTTATGGTAAAATCTCTACAACAGAAACTGTAACCCAAGAATATGAAAATATTGAAACAAAATCCTTGAATGAAGCATCCTGCATCCACTCTGGAAACGAAAAAATTCATTCTGTCCTCCAAATCCAATTTTATTCGCAGATCAATACCAGTTCAAATGATCAATAATACACAGCTGGGATTCCAGATGGCCATACGTCAACCTTTTCTAAAAAGAAGGCACTTCTCTCATGATATAGGAAAATAAGACCATAACAAGAACAATTTGTATAAAATGCACACGTAAGCATAGTTTTAGTTTTTTCCACAAAAAAGGCGGAAAGATAAAATTAAAAGTACCTCTCGATGTGGCGGTTGTGAGAAGCTGAAATTAACTTTTGACTGGATAGCAAGCTTAATATCATCAGAGTCGATTGTGGCTTTGCCAGCATGTTCTGAGTAAACTTGTGCATCCGTTAAAAGGGTGGTACCGTGGTAAACTTCTGTACTTTTGTTTTCAGAAAAGTCCGGGCGGGCTTTAGCTATGTCAGTGTAGTTATTCTTTATCTGTTAAGTTTAAAATCTGATCATGATTGCTGTCAGTGAAGACGAAATAGCTATTGTACTTGATGCAACCCGCTATCAAGCTGCTGTAATTTTTTTTGTATATTTCATCGAATGGATTTAGCTTTATTTTTGTATATTTTCATTTTGAATATATCAAGCCTAGTTTCGAGCCGCTTCGAGCTTCTATTTATTTACCGAGCTCAAGCTCAAACCCAAAATCAAAAGCTTGTCGAAGCCGAGTCAAACTAATCCTCAACGAGCCCGAGCCCACTACTATTCTGACTCGAATCGTTAATTAAGCACCCCTAGTCCAACCCCATCCAATGTGCATAAAATAGGTGAGAAAAAGGCAAGGCAAGTAGAAGACAAGTGAGAGGAAAGCCTCAATATCAGTCGTCTTCCTCAGAAATCACAAACCATCGTTCCTATGTTTGCTTAGCCATTTCGTCTTCACCTCTATATTCCCCGTTTCCGCCTTTTGTCTCTCGTATGTTCTCTCTCTCTCACTTCAGCTTTCGATCTGCATTTTTCACTTCATCCATTTATTTCTAATCTTGTTGCTCATATTAGTTTTTGGATTAATTTATGTCATAAATTCGATTGGTTGTTTACATATTGCATGTCAAATTTGAATTTTACTGTTGTGCATAATTAACCATATTATTTTTGTATTTTTATTATTTTTGGGTTGATTTAATATCATATTCAAATTGTTATTTTTTAGGGGGTGTGGGATTTGGATGATAAAGTAGGGTTTTTTTTTTGTAAAATAAAGGAATTTTGTTGTTGAATTGTGTATTGGTGAATTGGGTATGACTTATTGATGGGTTAAATCCGCCTTATTTGGTTTATTTAGGGTTTTTGAAGAGTTTAAGTTATATCTTTAGAAATGAATGATATGATAATCGGGTTTAACTTGCTGTTGAACTGTTGGGTTTCGGAGTTTGTTAAGGTAGCATAGCTTGTACAGAGAAAATGTGTTGGTGCTTAGGAGTTAGGAGGGATTGAGTGTAACCTCTATGATTGTTGAACTTCCGACTGCATTACGCAGGTTTTTTTTTGGATGGGTAGTGGGTTGGACTATTGAAGATTAGATTGTCTGTGTTTATATGCTTAAATGTATTTTAGAGTTGGATTTAGTAGATGCTTAGATAGTATGGGCGTATGAATTTCCCAAATGCAAAAAAGAATAGATAAAGAAATAAAGATAGCCGCCAAATAGCCTAAAGTTGGGTGTTATAAGGTGCTTGTGGATAACTATGTATCTCCTGATTTATTGATACATCACATTTGTTTATGGTTGGTCATGTCATAAAGTAGATCGGATCACTTGTTAATTATGCTTATTGGAGTAGTGTTTTTTGAAATATTAAGGTGGCATCATATGCCTTTGGTTGGTTGGATGGGGCTTGCATCTGGGGATATTTTTATTTACTGTAGTTTGTACCTCCTCCTGTTGAGTATGTAAACACACCAAAGAAAGAACCGTAAATTAGAAGGTGTATCTGGTTGCACCATGCTCATGGTACACCCGCTCCAAAAAAATGTACATTACGTATATGGAAAATATACATAGTACCCGCTCCATCAAACGTTGGGTTGATCTAGCTACTCTAAAAAAAGATTTGACATACTAAAGTTGTAAATTTTAGAATTAGATTTTACCATGGCTGTTTTGTGTCCAAGATCTAACAAAGTCCCAGCTCCCTAGAGACAAATGTCATTACCAACAATAGATGTAGACTTCCAAATACAATAAGGTGAATTCATAGACTCTGAAACACACTATTCATTGTGGCTATACAGTGCTAATGATCAACTTCACACTAAAATAAGTAGGAAAGATATAAAGCATTCTAGAACAAACCGAAACACAAAGCTCCATCCAACATCATTGCTTAGAGATTCAATTATGATGATCAATAAGAATGAATTTAGAGCTAGAGCTTTGTTCCTCATTAATTTGAGATTAAGAGTGGTTACTTTTATCCGAATCTTTTACAAATTTAATTAACATGACTTTAGGAAGCATTAATAACCTTCATTTTAATTTCGAATTTTTTTCAAAAGCACCTCAAAACAATGTATATATAACCTTCAAAATTTAATCATTTCGGATAATTTTGGACCATATGAGAAACACTTCTATATGCTTGCCATGGGTCTAGTAGAGGTTCATAATAGGTCCTAAGAGTGACTGAAACCATCTCCTTAGGCTTTAAACATCAATTTTGACTTCTTTCCAAACTCCTATCCTTCAATTCGGTCCTAAACTCGTGCTTACGACTTTTGGAGACCAAATATAAGGCATTGAATGGTTCCTGACCTCCTCATCCGCCAATAGGAAACATCCAATACCTTTACTTTAGTTATGAAAATTTTTCAAAAACATCATAAAACAATGTATACACTACCTTCAAATCAGTAATTTCGGACAATAGTAAAAATACAACCGATATGTTTTCAATGAGCATAAGTCCTAAACAAGGCATTGATATGGTTTCAATGAGTATAGTAGGGTCATTATAAGCCCTATGAGTAAATAGAACCATCTATTTAACTCTAAACACCAATTTTAACCGATTTTCAAAATTCCTACAACCGCTTTTAAATCTGCTCATATGACCCTAAGAAGAATCCATTATTTTTTTTAATTGAGAAATTTTTTCGAAAACTATATCAAAAACAATGAATGATAACTTTCAAAATTCGGTAATTTGAACAATTTCAGAATCTCTGTGAGAACACCTTCATATGTTTCCCTTGAGTCTCATAGAGTCATAATAAACCATCTACTTAGACTTTAACAACCAATTTTAGCTGATTTCCTAAACTCATATAATTGGGTCCAGATAAGGCTCTAGGAGTGATTTAAATCATCTTTTTAGAATCTAAACAACTGTTCAACAAAAAACCAAAAATCCTACAATCGAGTCCAAATCTTCTCATATGAATGGTCCAAATCTGAATCACCTTGTCTCTCTATTTCAATTTCAAAAAATTTATAATAGTATCTCTAAAACAATGTTAATCTTTGAATTTTGGTCATTTCAGATAATTTCAATTCCGATGGAAAAACACCTTAATATGCACCCCATGGGTTCAACAGGGTGATATTAGGCCCTACAAGTGATTGAAACTATATATTTTTACTCAAAACATTAATTTCAAGTGATTTACAAACCTCTAATTCGATATGATTATACCGATCTGTTCCATCACCCCTCTTATCGATCCAAAGTAAGATCTGGCTAAAACCTAAATCTCCTAAATTAACTCAATTCTGGGTAATACAAAAACCACAATACAACTAACTATTAAGTTGTTTTAATTATATCCATATACTTAATATTTTCAAATGTTGTCAAAAAATTTAGAAGTTAATAAAACATACATATGAATCTTGTTTTAAAGTAATTTTCAATATAAATCTAACAATATAAAAATCGTAAATTTATGATATAAGTTGTAAAATATTAAACAAATTCAAAGATATAAAACTTGTAAATTTTTTCATATGAGAAAAATTACAAAATAGTTGAACATAACGAGCATGCACATTAGTTGAACACGTTTGGGATTCAAAGAAGGTATGAAAAGGCAAGCATCTCAAAATAAAAGTTCATTTATAGTTTAACCGTGATATATGATAGATAAGTTTATAAATATTACCGACTTGGTAGTCTAGGGTACATTGTGCTCCCCCCACTTAAAACAATGTGTTGATAAAGTTTCAAAGCATGCAAATATATCACAATCAATAAACGACTATAAATTATGAAGCAATCATGCAAATGATAAGATACACTCAATTGTCACATAATGAGATCCCAATAATGAACAATTTATGCTCCCATGATATTTTTCTACGTGAAAGACCACTGTAACCAATCCCATATCCCATTTTGGCCCATAATTAAGAGAAAATTCTACAAGCATAAGGTTTAAGATTGAGACAAAAGAGCGGGTAAGCATCTAGTTTTGGTTCAGCGCGATACAAGAAGATGAAAGACGATAGCTCCACCAATAGCTTTTTCACAAAGGCAATGTCAAAAAAGAGGAGATCCCAACAGACAATATTCTTCAGAGGCATCTTTTTTCTCGCAAAAGTTCTAGTTAATCACAATGCATCAATAGAGTCAATGAATCATTTTTTTCTCTTTGGTATATAACATTGAAATGTAACACTCCCTTTTTATTCTTTTAACCATTTTCTGTTTTTTTTAAACCCACTTTTAAGCAATTCCAATTTTGGTAAACACCTTTAACCATCTTGCCACCTGTACCCCAAAATTTATCCACCTTTATCTTATGGTCTATTTTGTTAGACTTATATTGACATATATGACACAAAATAAATATAGATATATACAATTAATTTTAGTTCAAATAATATCAATGGACAAAACCTTACACACATGCACTTCTAATCTATAATTAGTGGGACACAAAAAGGATGGTTGGGTATTAGGAGTCAAGAAGCTGTGAATAGAGAAGTTAAGGCTAGAAACAGGCGGAAGTTGACTAAGGGGGGCCTAGCCTTGCAAAAGATTGCATTCTATCCATACACACCTTTGTTAGCTCACACAAAACATCATTGACTAACATATCGAATGCTTTGCATTTTGAATTTAAATTATGATGCAAAAGTTTGTATATTTAAAATTAGTATGATAAGATTTTATTTTGATCTATCATAATAGACGTTTTCAAAACATTTGATGCTCTTTAGAACAATAAACATTTTAATCATCAGATTCTAAATTGAAATTATGAAAACATATTGCTATTTTATTGTGATGTGTGTTTATTAGTACTCTTATTATCATTGTGTATGTGTTTGTTTTAAAAAATTTCATTGTTGATGCAATCAATCAAGGAGACATGAAGAATTACGATGAGGTTGGGAACTTAGAAGTTTGCTAGCTATCATAGTGATTGATCTCATAGTACATATGATCATTTCAACTTTGTTTTAGTACAAAAAAAGAATCCAACTTAGAGTAGTAAATAAATAAGATTTCAATGAAATAAAAACTAAAGCATTAAATTTTTCAGTTTCATGCATCAACATTTTTATATAAGATAAAAAGAAAAGACAATAAAACAAAACTACTCCATATGGTTAAATTGAATTATTGAAAGATAAATTTTAATCATGTTTTAGATCTAGCCAAGAATCCAACATGACATAATAACTTGAAGAGTTTAAAGAGATAAATTTCATAAATATAAATTTATAAGATTTATTGATTTATTGAAAGATAAATATTTATCATGTTTTAGATTGACTTACCATATAATTATTTCCTGCAAAAGTTATATAAATCCTGTCAATATATGACAATGACATTTTTTTTTTGGCAAAGAGACATTTTACTCTCAAACTTTCCATAAAAGTTAGAAAAGCCCATATAAAGTTTAACAAAAAAAAATGTGCATCACATGGGCAACAACTCTAGTATTGTATAAAATTTACCATCATACGGTTGTCAATATCCATCTCCTGGATGCAGCGGAATACCATGTCAGCCAATCCATCAACTTCAACATCTATAAGTTCCTAAGGCAAGTAAAATGGTATATTATTCAACAATGATGCATGTTAATCAAAATTACTGTTTACAGTTTCACTTAGCTTTTATTGATATTACACCAGATTTTGATTTTCAGTACCATCAATCAAACAATCAAAAGAGACTTGCAAGAAAATAAATTTCAGCCAGGCTGAAGCACTACAAACTAAGAGGAAAAAAAAAAAACAAAACAAAGATGAGAAAAAATTGCAGTTAACTGCTGGAGCCCAAAATAAAGGAGGGTCATGGGCGAATGGCGATCAAACATTCAATATGTTAAATTTTGAAATTGCATACAAATGTTAGCAGAAAGCTGCTTACTGGAGTGAAAAGTGCTTCAGGAGCCTGGAAACGCTCAGTGCCAACTTTGATAACCCTTCCATCAGGTAGCTGGAGGAGGATACTATCAACAACTTTACATTGATGAAAATATAATGACCAGGAAATATATGCCAGAGATAGATTTTTTTTATGGTCAAGTAAAAACAAACTTCTTCACTTGGTAAATTCTCAAGAACAACACACGGTACACAGTTTTTGAACAGTCTTCACACTATACACATGCAAAACAAGATTGCAAAAGATAAAGCCCACAGAAAGTTGTTAGACACATGAACTTACAGTGTACTTCTTTATTAAAATGGTGGTCTCAAGGCCCAACTGGTACTCACGTTTGTAATCATAACTGCACTAAGCTAAAACTAGTCATAAATGAAGATGGAAATGAAAATCAGGAAGTTTCCTTCAACAGACGTACTGACCTTACATAGCACAGCTTTTCTTTGATTTGCCTGACAGTTTCAAAATCAGCTGCCCTGTTCATGGCATACCTTTAAGATAAAATCAAAGGTCAAACACACAGAGTAACAATTAGCCAATAATATTAAGAGAGAAACCAGCAAGAAATGTCCCATCTTATAGCAAATAAACTGATTCTCACCCTCTTCGTGTGAGTAAATCCACAAGTTAAGAAGTTATATGCCTGCCTGCGACATTCATTTGCTTTGTAAGATGTGGGAATGAATAACCATCAACAACTGAAACCTAGACAAAAAAATAGTTCGTGTGGACCTTCAATAACTATTGGCCTACATAAGAAGTAGGTCAAAATATTGTGTTGCAATGCAAGTTCTTTCCATTAACTATACACCGGCTTCAACCTCATCATGCTTCAGAACAAGTGATAAAAGAAATGCAACAAGTTATAGAACAGACTATGCACTTAATCAGCATCTACTGACAAAGTTAGAGATCTAAATCCACATGCAACATAAGTAATTTAATGTAGTGAGAAACATAACTATGTCTTTTCTTCATTCCTTATATTTATCAAAGTTAAATACCACAAAAAAAAGTTATTCAAAACTCTAGAAGATGATAGTAGTAAAAGAAATCCCAAAGAATTTTAGATATCCAATTCCATCAACATAACTATGTGTTTGAAAGCCATGATAATCAAAATAAGCAGAAAAGGCCATTCAGCACCCTTGTATAGTTATATAGGATTCCAGTGTATATATGGAAAAAAGCATAATGCACATTTATAATTACTAAAGTTCATAAGAAGAATTAGAAAGATGACTTCACAAGCTACATGTAACAATTCAGCTAAGCTCTTCCATGTCCCCCTTGCGAAAGGACCAAAAAAGGGGAGGACATTAGCCAAGAACAAAGAGAAGAGAAGATTTATCCCCCTTCTCTCCATACCTATATATACTTGCTCTAGGAATGCTTACCAAGAAGCCCAAATTTTGGAGTCCTTGTGATGAGAGAGAAGAGCTAGGTGGGGAATTGTGAAGTACATGGCTTGTGAACACAAAGGTAAGTTAGCCGAAAAGGAAGTGTAAAAATACTTGAATAACAGAGAAAGGAGAAAGTGCAAAGTTATTTTAAGGTACGAGACAATATTAAAAACATAATACAGACATTAGTTATAAGAATTTATGATCTTAGGCTCACTCAATTTTTACCCAGCCCCTCCTCAAGCCCAACAGTCAATGCACTTGACAGCAAAAAAAGAAGCTGATGAGCTTAGAAGAAGCAGAATATTTCAAAAAATATATAATTGAAGCGATAGCAAATGGTAAATAACCATAAAACATGCAATCAAGTATCTACCATAATAGAGGCTCTTACAAATTGCAATATCAAACAAAAAAATATTAATTGAAGAAACATGCTGATAGTCACATGCGAGACCTAATTCAGAAATTACTGCCACAGGAGTTCTAAAGCATTAAAAAAAAGTTCCATGATTTCTGGATTTACCACATGGGTTACACCATCCCCAGAATCAATAACTAGCCCTGTGAGCAAACCTGCAAGGTTTTAGGGTTATTCCAATGAGCAAGCAGATAGGATTACAATATTTAGTAGGAGTAACCAAATATTTATTTTCTAAAAATCTGAAGCTATTTCAAGTACATGCAGTTTCTTACAGAAATAAAAGTAAAATGCAGAGTACAGACTTACAACACCTTGAGCATATAATGTTAAAACTGCTTGGATTTGGATAAAGACACCAGAAAAGTTGTATCTCTCAAACATTGTCTCGACCTGCATTGTGATCCAATCATCAAGAATCATCTTTGCTTAATAATTTAAAACTTTGGCCAAGTATAATGAGCAGATGTGAACTATGGTTTACTTATGAAAATGCCATAGTAAATGTATATTAGGATCAAAGGGAGTACATACCATTTGTTCACGATTTTTCGATGGATTTAGTGGAGGGTCTGTCAACAAAATCTTACATTCTGTAGGATCTACCTGCCGAAGATTGCAACAGAACAGAGAGAAGATCAAACTTTAAAAAAAAAATTATTTAAAGAGTGAGAATATATAACAAGCTTTTCTTGAAAAAAATAATGGAGTAACATATATTACCTTCAATTCATTGAAAAACGCAAAGTCCCATACATGACACATGTCATCCCAGTTTTGAATGATACCATTGTTGACAGGATAAGATATATCTAGTTGGTTTCGCAAGTCAGCACAAGCGTCTCCAACAACAATGTCCTGCACAATTGACCCATAAATCCTTCTCATAAATTCTCATAGGTAAAGGGGGTCAATAAGAACCTAACCGCCGAGTACAAAATATAATCAGGCAGATGTTCAACACAAGGCTTCTAAGACTGGAGACCAACAGAAACAGCATCCTTAACAGGGAAAAAGAAAGAAGAATTCACTTGCCTAAGTTAGAAAAATCCCCACCTTCAATTCTTGTTCCATCAACGATTCTTCATATCGTAGCATAGGCTTTCCCACCACACATGGAAAAACCGAAGTCGGAAAATTTTCTCCAGCAAAGCCACATTTAACATACTACAACCAAACAATACAAAGAATACTCGTCAACACTTCAGTTCTAGTTACAAACAATCAAATTCAACTTAAACAAGGCACCTCATAAGTCATAACCACAAAATGTTCATTGCACCTCCAGATTTACCATGCATACGATACATCCAAACTGAAATTCTACTCAATTGGAACTCCCCCAGTTGAGCTACCTTAGATAAATAGTCTTGATTGTACTGTATACCTAATACCCGAATGTAAACGGATATTGCCTAATGCTATAATAACAAACAAAAAAATTTAATCTTGATACGATTCAGGCCATCAAGGGTTTCCTAACCCACTTACGAATCACATTGCGAATAATTAGAGGAAATATATGACATTGCGCGTAAATTAGTCGAATTAATCAAAGTTTGAAAATCATATGTTATACAGAATGACAGATCCTAATGTAATATAGAATGAAAGAGATTAACGAATAGAAGGAAGTTACCCCGGTGCCATTATCGCAGACGACGACGTTTTTGTTGTCCATTGGATGATCTTCTGGGCATAAACGAGTAAGTTAGTGGACAGTAGTGTAGCTTACTGCCTCGTTTACCACCTTAATTTTGGAATTAGAATACAAGAATAAAATTATTTTCACTGTACTATGCCCTAATTAAAACATACTCTAATACTATAACTTAAAACTAAAATAGTTATAGAATTACAAATTTATGAGCATAAACTATTTTTAAATTCGACCCCAATCAAACAAGATCTGACCCGCATGTATGAAAAGACAATAAAGCACCACTAGTCCCACATAGGGGTGCTTAACAAATCAAGCTAGAATTCGAGTTCTGCTCGAGTTCTGGCTCAGCTAGAGATTTAAACGAACCAAGTCGAACAAGATCTGACTCGGCTCAAAATCTCGATAAGATGTTCGATAAAATTTAATATATAATATTTTTTTAGAAGATAATATATAAATCATTTTAAATTTATAAAAAATTGTGTAATACACTAACACTCCCACGACAACAACACTCAGCACACACCTAATGACCTAATATCACAAAACCTAACTCAACCTTCACTCCCACGACTCGCCAGCCTTCACTCAACTCAACCTCACGCCGTCCCACACTCCCACGAGGCCACGATCGACGCCCTCACCGTAGTGCCTCACGACTCAACCTTACACCATCAGTGGCGGACCGAGCCTTAGTTTTGTGGCCCAAAAAATTTTCAATTTATTAAAAAAAAACTAAAACTCTCACTCTCTCCCCTTCCCACGCTCTTACCGTTATCGTTATATATTATTTGCATCACAAATAAATTTAAATACAATTCCAGCTCTCTAATAGAGTTCTTTTTTCCCTTCCCCTTCTCATTCTACACTATCTGACCCAAGCACTCGGCCACTCCCGTATCAAAACAAAACAGAAAACCCTAGGCCCTAGCAAGTCCGACTCCCCTCCGTTCCTCCGCCTCTACGCCTCACCGGACTCCCCTTTAGGGCCTTCATCCGGTCATCCCTTCACGAGTTCACGGCTTCGCACAATCCCTCCCTCGTGTCGCTCGTTCTGTGGGGCTGTGGGCAGTGGCTCCGAGTCACCGTGCCCGTGCGGCGTGGCTCACCGGTCGACTGTCACGCACTCTCCGAGTCACCGAGCCTGCGAGCCACCGAGGAGTGGAGGACACCGACTGGGCGTCTGGGCGACTCACGCTACGTGCCTACAGCGGTACCGGTACAGCCTACATTCCAACATTGAACATTCCTTCGGCTTCTGTAAGCATTTCACTAAATTCACTTCTCCTTCTCTTTTCTTTATTTTTTTCGGTTTTCCCCCCCTTTCCCATTATGATTTGTGAATCGGTATAAATGATTAGGGAAATTGGCCATTTGAATTGGTATAAATGATTTGTGAATTAAATTTGCCATTTGTGAATTGTGAAATATGAATTGAAGGAATGATTTAGGAATTGGTATTTGTCAATTGTCATTTGTGATTTCGATTTGTGAATTGAATAAATGATTAGAGAATTGGTTATTTGTCAAGTCTTATTTGTGATTTGTGAATTGAATAAATAATTTGCGTATTTACTGTAATTTTTTCTTTTATCATTGTAATCGCTCATTTGAACAGTTGGAACCTCGAATTGCTTTCTGTAATTTAAAATTTTAGACTTTTTTATGTATTGCTTCATTTCGTAAATTCCGAACCCATAGCACACTGCCACTGATTCTTCAGTTCCTCATTCTTGTGCAGTGACTGCGGTCATGCCCTAGCTTCTCAGTTCTCACCCTCACTCAGTCACTCCCACCCTCAGTCCCACACAGTGACACTCCGACAGACCAACAGTCCCTCACGGAGTCACGGCGGCACCTCAGTCTCTCACCACCACACAACCACACTCGTGCTGTGACTGCACTCCACGGCTCCATCAACCACTGGCTGACGGCTCCACTGCTCCAGGCCTCTAGCAGACCCAGCAGCACCCACTCCACAACTCCACTCACCCTCAGTCTGGTAGCACCCATAAGGCAACACAACAAGGTAATTTCTAGGGTTTTATTTTGGTTTTGAGATAATTTGACTGAGGTATCTTATCATCTTGCAGCCAGTGGTTTTGAGATTAGTCACATCATCTTACATAATTTTATGTGGATAGGTAAATTATATGGGTGTTAGCATGAGATTAATTTTAATTTTCGTTGTCAGAAATGAAGTTGATTCGATTATTAATCTTGTTGTTTGGTTCATGAACTAGAATTACAACTTCCCCTGAAATACCATGAGTTTTGGAATGTTGTTGCAACTGTGCTAACTCTTGCTTTACTTAGATATACTTCTGCATATTTAGGTACATCCAAATTTGATATTCTGGCATGTGGATTTATCCTTGTGTTATAGATACCTAGAAGGGCTAGAAGCCTAGAACTTGTGTGTGGGATGGCGCCAACTACCTACCTTTTGCTAGGTGTACCTAGATATATAATAGACTATATTGGTTAATCTATGGGGGTACTGTGTTAGTGGAACTTCTCTAGCTCACTCACTCTATTTGCACACGAAATCGGTGACATTTGTCTCAGTTCTTACTAATAGAAAAGAGAAGATTCATTGGGTCCTTCTGTACAGAAAAGTCCATTTGTGTTGCACTTTAAAGCCTCATTTGTGTTGGTTGTAGTATGATGCAAATGAATCAAAATCCAATTGCGTCTGGTGTAGCCTGTAGGTGTGATGCGAAAAAGTCTAATCATGTTGCTTGTTTAGAAAATGTGCGACGCATAAATGTCCATTTGCGCGTGCTGTTTAGCAAGGTAAGACAAATAACTGTCATTTGTCATTTGTGTCGGCTGTTTAATGAGGTGCGACATAATGACTATAATATAGTTTGAGATGCATCTATAAAATGCAATAAGTGTAACTCATTCAATATACATAAACAAAAATGCTAACAGATTGTAAATAATACTACTTTAAAATCTTTGCCAAGAATATTGTTAATAACAGTCTTGATCATATAAAAACATTACACTGTTACATATGAAGTTAAACAATATGACAGAATGAGTAACCTAAATCCTATGTATCTTAAGACTCCAGCAGCAGACTTTATTTAATTTTTAACCTTGCTATAACACCTCAAAAATAGGATGAAACTCTAAAAAATAAAAGAAGCAAGTTAGTAGTAAGGAATAAAACATAGAAGCAACAATTTAAAAGCATAAAGTTGCATAATTAAGGAAATTTTGTGATAAGAGCAACAAGTTCTTTTCCTTGATGTAATAGGCCTAGCAACAAGGTAATTTCAATTATTTGGTTGTTTGGTAAAAAAAATTTATTACATATTAGATTATCTATTGTAACTCACCGGGCAAAAAAGTCCTGGGTCCGCCATTGTACACCGTCCCACACTCAACCGACAGAAAACGGTAATATTCAAGATTCTTCCGTTAATTTATCATTTTTCTTTGATTGTTACTGTTTGTTGTTATTGTAGTGGAGTTTGATTTCTAGAAGAGTAAAACCCTAGAATAATTTTAGGACTACCGAATCTTTTGTGTTGTAGTGTGATGATTGAATCTATTCTCTTGATTGTGCCTTTGAAATTGGTGTATTCTATTTACCACTTAAAACTAGTGATATTAGGACTAGCATCTTTAAAAACGGGTAACTCTGGGAAGTTTTCGAGTTCTCTGTCTTTTCAACCTTGAAACTAGATGTACAGAGCTTGTGAACCTTCTGTAAAACTGTTTTTGCTCGTGATCAAAAGCAAAAGCAACCTTATCTCTTGCTTTCAACGATTGCCACCCAGCTGGCATCCTTTTATTCATTTTACTTTCTGTAATCTTATCCTTTCTCGTTTATAAATAAGCTTTCCCCCTCCCTAGTTTAAGGCAGGCTAAGTTAGAGAGAAAGCCTTAGATCTAGTTCACAATAAAAACCTATAAACAAAGTGTTCCTAGCCTTCAGCAGTGTTCAAATCTTTGTAAGTATTTCTTCAAAAGTTTTCAATAATATTTTGTCTATATTATTTCAATTCCGCCTTTATTTTCTATTCTTTTTCTTATAAATTCTTACTCTGTCTTTAATATCCCCTTATAAATTCTTACTCTGTCTTTAATATCCCTTTTGTAAAACTGTTCCATTTCGAACTATTTCCTGCAAACTTAGATTATGAATTGACTACTTTCTATTTGACAATTTTGAGCTTCAATCAAATGCTTTCCAGGGGATGTAAGATAATAAAATTTCAATGAATGTAAATGTTTTCCAAGATTACTTGTTTATGCAACCCGCTATCAAGCTGCTGTAATTTTTTTTGTATATTTCTTCGGATGGATTTAGTTTTTTTTTGTATATTTTTCATTTTAAATATATCAAGCCTAGTTTCGAGCCGCTTTGAGCTTCTATTTATCTACCGAGCTCGAGCTTGAGCTCAAACCCAAAATCAAGAGCTTGTTGAGCTCGAGCCGAGCCGAACTAATCCTCAACGAGCCCAAGCCCACTACTATTCTGACTTGACTCGTTAATTCAGCACCCCTAGTCCAACACCATCCAATGTGCATAAAATAGGTGAGAAAAAGGCAAGGCAAGTAGAAGACAAGTGAGAGGAAAGCCTCAATATCAGTCGTCTTCCTCATAAATCACAAACCATCGTTCCTCTGTTTGCTTAGCCATTTCATCTTCACCTCAGTATTCCCCGTTTCCGCCTTTTTTCTCTCGTATGTTCTCTCTCTCTCTCTCGCTTCAGCTTTGATCTGCATTTTTCACTTCATCCATCTATTTCTGATCTTGTTGCTCATATTAGTTTTTGGATGAATTTATGTCATAAATTCGATTGGTTGTTTACATATTGCATGTCAAATTTGAATTTTACTATTGTGCATAATTAACCAAAATATTTTGTATTTTTATTATTTTTGGGTTGATTTAATATTAGATTCAAATTGTTAATTTTTAGGGGGTGTGGGATTTCAGATGATAAAGTAGGGTTTTTTTTTGTAAAATAAAGGAATTTTGTTGTTGAAATGTGTATTGGTGTATTGGGTATGACTTATTGATGGGTTAAATCCGCCTTCTTTGGTTTATTTAGGGTTTTTGAAGAGTTTAAGTTATATCTTTAGAAATGAATGATCTGATAATCGGGTTTAACTTGCTGTTGAACTGTTGGGTTTCACCACTATGAACTTTTATAAATATAGTCTCACCTTTAGAAGAAGGTGCATGAATAAACTTTGGATTTACAGTAGTGTTCATTAATCTAAAATATATTCTAAAAACTATTGCAAAGTTTTTTGCAAATTCTTTGAATTTATTATCTATAACATGAATATCTAAGATTAATGAATCTAAAGTTAATGGGTCTTTTAGATCTATAGTAAAATCAGGAAAGAAATTAAAATATATGGGTCCATTACAAACATTTGTTTGAACTACAGCTAGTAAAGAGTCTTTATATGTCTTAAGTCGATTATCTCTTAAGGCTAGAAATATAGGGCATTCAACACCCTTGTGGACTAATGGTTTAACAGCAATTTGAACTAAACCGAAATGAATAAAGTGGTAGCTATGAGCTAGATATGTTTCAATATTTGTGTTGGATAGTAAATTCATAGTTTCTATATCTTGTTGAATACTTTTAGTTTCTTCATGGGTTTTAATGCTAAATGTAGTTTTGAAATCTATAGGTCCAATTCTATATCACTGGGTAGGATCTTCTTTTGGAATATCCCAATTTGAAAAATCAATAGGTATATGCATTTCTTGACTCTGAGTCTTATTATATCCTAATCTAGTAACTCTTCTTTGCACTGTCCACCCATTGAGAAAGAACAACTAATTTTTATATTCGTGATTGGGGGTAAAAAGAGGGAATTTTGCTAGTTGCTACTGGTTACTTGGCTGGACGGTTTATGTTTGGGGTCTGGTCAGGTGAATAGTTTTGGGATAGGTGTAGGTTTCCTAATTAGTGCAGAAATTAATTTTAATCAATTATGATGGCTATACAGAGGAATGTTGAAGTGTGTAATTACTATCCTGGAGCCTATTTCTGTTAATCTTGGGTTTTTCCCAGAAAGTTCCTGCATCCTCTGTATAATATTAATTAAACCGCTGGGTTTTGTTGGTAGATGTGTAATTTGCAGATCAGATGTTGTTTCCTGATGTCAGAGATCTTAGTTGTTCTTCTGATAGTGGGAATTATGTGATGAACTTTGGCTAGTGAGTTAAGGCTGTGGTTATTTGTCTGATGATTGGAATCCATAGATCATGCCTCTAGTGACTTTAAAATGTATGAGTATACATTTTGATTCAAGTTATCTAAACTTTCTTCTTACTGGGTTTTCTGGTTGATGATGTATCTCTATTTTGAGTAGTGTTGCAAGGTTTGGAAGTCATGGCTGAGGGAGAGGAAGACCTACCCAGGGATGCAAAGATTGTGAAGTCATTGTTAAAATCTATGGGTGTTGAAGAGCATGAACCCCGTGTTGTGCACCAGTTTCTGGAGCTATGGTATAGGTACGTTGTTGATGTGTTAACGGATGCTCAAGTTTACTCAGAACATGCTGGCAAAGCCACAATCGACTCTGATGATATTAAGCTTGCTATCCAGTCAAAAGTTAATTTCAGCTTCTCACAACCGCCACCTCGAGAGGTACTTTTAATTTTCTCTTTCCGCCTTTTTTGTGGAAAAAACTAAAACTATGCTTACGTGTGCATTTTATACAAATTGTTCTTGTTATGGTCTTATTTTCCTATATCGTGAGAGAAGTGCCTTCTTTCTAGAAAAGGTTGACGTATGGTCATCTGGAATCCCAGCTGTGTATTATTGATCATTTGAACTGGTATTGATCTGCGAATAAAATTGGATTTGGAGGACAGAATGAATTTTGTTATTCGTTTCCAGAGTGGATGCAGGATGCTTCATTCAAGGATTTTGTTTCAATATTTTCATATTCTTGGGTCACAGTTTCTGTTGTAGAGATTTTACCATAAAAACGCTGTTACTCTAAGCTTTTTCCAGGTGTTAGAAGTTATATTTTGATGACACTTCTCTGCCTATATGTTTTGGGTAGCATTAATTCACTTTTGACATTGTAACTGTCTGACCAGGTTTTACTTGAGCTGGCTAGAAACCGAAATAAAACCCCACTACCAAAGAATGT
Source organism: Dysphania ambrosioides (assembly GCA_026401315.1). NCBI lineage: Eukaryota > Viridiplantae > Streptophyta > Magnoliopsida > Caryophyllales > Amaranthaceae > Dysphania > Dysphania ambrosioides. The sequence goes on along the minus strand of CM048658.1, from coordinate 8,020,790 downwards.
TGGAGGCTCTGGAGTTCCACTTCCACCCGAAGAGGACACATTGATTAGTCCTAACTACCAGCTTGTAATACCAAAGAAGCAGAACCCCCAGGCACTAGAAGAAACAGAAGAAGAAGAGGTTGCTGCCCCTAACTCATCTCAAGAGCCAAAGACTGATGTGATGCAGGGCACTCCGCAGAGGATCTCCTTTCCTCTTGGAGCTAAGCGTCCGAAATGACATCTTAGGCATTTGACCCTTGCTAATCAGATGCACAGTTGTGTGCTCTCTCCTTGTTGGAGAGCATCATTTCAGGCGAGATCTCCAAAACTGATGTATGTGGGATTTCTGGAAGTTCATGTTTTACAGTCTCAAACTTAATCAAGAATGTGGGAGCACATTCAATATACACAGTAGGATGTTATTTAATTTGAACAGAACTTCCTGTATTTTATCAAATACTTCTAGTCCCGTAGTGAATGTCATATTAATTTGTATGCGTCTGAAGATTGCAACCCTCATCTTGCTGTCTCTTAATAGTAGTCAATACTGTCCTTTTTTGATGGAAGAGGAGAAAATTGCTAATGAATTTATGTACATCATATTCTATCAGCAGCATAGGACTCCAGTGTTGCTTTGGTTTGTTTCATTTTGTAAAGTCTTTCGAAGCTGCACACTAAGACAATCTCATCATATAAAATAATATATGGATTGTCTTATTCAATCGACGACATAAGTGAGTATAATAATAGAAGTATGTGAACCCTATATATTTAGAGGCGGATGCACCGAAATGTATGTATGTTGATTTCCTTAATGTTTGTTTAAGGGAGCTGTATGTGAACCCCAATGGATGTAGATAGCTAACTGTTAGTAATTTAATCTATACCAGAGAGAATAGTATGAAAAAACTTGCTTCAGCCACAACTCACAATTCCCTTATATCTTCTCTTGGTCAACTGTAAAGGGGCAGAGAGCCTAACCCCTTCAGAAATTTGAGACTTCAAAATAACAGAAGACTGAAAATCTAAATATAGACAATATATATGCATGAGCCATATTTACATCATTTTTATCTCCTGTACAGAAGATACTATACATTAAGTTACCTAATATTCACATTGAACCATATTTACATCATCATCATCTCTTGTAAAGAAGCTACTACACATTCAGTTACCTAATATTCACATTAAGATCTGTTAGTCTATCTATCTACAGCATGTAGCTAATTACACTGTACAACCCTAAGATTTGTCATGGGACCTGATTAGGCGATCTCTCTATACTTTACATATCATTTAAGTATAACTTGTTTTTTCATTTACCTTTACCCTCCCTACCTGCATATTATGTACACTTCCCTAACTGCTCTGCATCGGTATCAGAAACGCTTGCTGCACAATTCTCTACTTCAACAGCTGCACAAGACTATACAGTTCAATTACTGTACCTACTTCGTTTAAAGGTCTGTAAGCTCGGGTATTTAAAAAGACTCCAGAAGAGGAAACCCATTGTGGTTTCCTGAGCAGGTTTAGGTGTGTGATAAGAGCCGTCTTTTATCTGCAAAATGGTTTGGCCGATTTGTTGTTGGATAGAATCAATTGTCCTAGGATCCACAGGATTTCCTGCCACGTCTGTAACGTAGAACGTGTTTGATGCTTTGCCACTCTTAGTTGATATTTCAGCTCTCCGGATTGTTAATCCATTTTCCCTAAAAATACGGGTTATGTCTGAAAGGAGCCCAACTCGATCATCAGTGCACAATTCTAACTCTAATCCCTGAGATGTATACGATTTTCAAGTTAGTTCACGATGAAGCATAAAGCAAGATATCATATATTACAGCAAGAAAAAAAAAATAGAAATTCCTTCCGAGTTCAGCATACCTCTGATGCTCTCCTCTCAATAGCTGCTTCAAGGCATTGCACGACACGTTCTCGCTCAGCTTCTGATCTTATGGGACGCCCATCAATGTGTCGAATGTAGAATTCCTATAGTCAGACACTCAGATGTTAATTGTCAAATACTCAAATAAACTAAGCATAGAAATCATATCTAATATGATTATATGAGAAGTGTATCGTGCATTTCCAAAAAAATAGCATATCAAATTCTCTGAATTCTGAAGTCAGATTACACACAGGATGTGGAGTGTATGTCTCATATTCCACTCAGCCACACTAAAACTAATCTGATGGAGAAAATGGGATTATAGGTTTACCTGGTAAGCTTCCATACTCCCAGTGGTGACCATGCCATGAAATACCACGTATTGCATATCAGTTAAAGTACACACGATATCAAACAGCAACTTAGGCCGGTTCTTGGACCTCATAACAATCACAGTATAATCCTTCTCATGACAATCAGACAATGTCACATGCGGCCTTGTATACTTATCACCACTTCTAGTATGCCCTACAGTTTCCATTCTTTCATAGTCCCTGTCATTAAACATAATCTGATGTAGTCTTCTCCCTCTATGAGTAGTTTCAGGAGGCGAAAGTCTCATTTGTGCGGTCTGACAGTCACTATTTCCTTTAAGTACATGGCAAAGAAGCTTCTTTATAGTGAGGAGCCTTTTTGGATCGTTGATTGCACGCCCTGTAGAATAATCAGTGACATGTACAACGGCTGCAGCCCGAGAGTTATGGGTCCATATCTCAGCATTCACCACATTGCAGTTAAGATCACTGAGGACTGCACATACTTCTGATAACAAGCCTGGTCTGTCAGTCCCAGTCAACTCAATTGAGGTGTGCTCTTCAGATGGCACTACTCCCACTGAGTCTCTCAAAGGAGCCAAAAGTGCGGCATTTCTCTCGATTGTCTGAACAATTACAGGGAAAACAACCTAATGAGTTCAAGCACGCATCAAAAATAGTTATCATTAGATTTTTTTTACACATGACTACAGGGCAAGCATATCCTTTGCTATCACCTTGGATTTCCAGTATTGTTTTTGAAGTTTCAATCAAATGTTTCCAAATCAGTTTAAAGTTATTTACACTATTTACCTTTAAGTTGAAGAAAGCAAGCAACAAAAAGGACATACGACATATAACTGGTTTCAAACCCAAAATTGGCATTCACAATTGCTCAAAAATGAAGCGTCACAAATACAAACAAGTATTTTAGCTCACTTTGAGAACCAATGGCATCGACTATGTAAGGCTGGTTCATCATGGTTGCAAGTTTCGGCTTTTTATATTGGCTATTAAAACCAAAAACAGTCCAGACAAAGTAGTTTCTGATCCCTGACTCAATTTAATAGAAACAAAAAACAAACCTTTTGGATATAGTTGATGATTTCCTGATCCCTGATCTTGTTCCCATGGTAGTCGGTCACGTTGAAAACTGAAACAAAGATTAAAAATACAGAAGCTGAATTCAGAAAAAAAATAAAAGGCATGATTGAATTGGTGACCATATAAAAGCAGAAAAGTACACATTGACATAGTGTGCAAGAATCAAGAAACATACCATCCATAAACCATCCACCGTCCGAAGAAATGTATGCTTTTTTGATGTCAAGGTTAACATCAGCAAGAACTTGGACAACTTGTAGAAGAGTTCCATGCTTGTTGACACTGTCAACCTGAACAACATCATGCTACAGTTTAGTCACACTCCGTCATCAACTAGTCACATTCACGGATCACATCCTCATTGACTAATAGGTTTCCACACAATTCACAAGCTGATATAGAGCTGAGGTGATCATGCTGTACATGAACATGCAACTCCAACGTCATTTCGACAATAAAACCCCACTAAAAAGAATAGGAGGAAAAATCTTAATTGGCCATGGTACATTTTTGGGTATAATTGAAGTAGCCGCCATAAGCATGATGTGGCAAGGATAATTAAGAAAAATGCAATAGCCGCGTCCGGCTTTAGCATGCATAAATGTTACTTAAAGAGTTAATGTAATTCCTCGCTTTCCCAAGTCATATAGTGATGAAACATGGCTTTTCGTTTTTATAATTAGTTAGCCTACCCCCAAAAGGCATGCCCCCTCTTCAAGATTTTTGCCTAACAAATTACACTTTTAGTAAAGGACCAAGGTAATACTTTATTCGTCTCTATTTTTTTGTCTCGTTCGAGTTTTTACGCTACAATTTAAAATACATTTATTTTCAAGTTTATAAGACAAAAAGTTATAAAAATTTGATATTTTAAAAATTTATATTAACAAGATTTTACCTAGATAAGTTAAGGTAATACTTTATTCGTCTCTATTTTTTTGTTAAAATCGAGTTTTTACGCTACAATTTAAAATACATTTATTTTCAAGTTTATAAGACAAAAAGTTATAAAAATTTGATATTTTAAAAATTTACATTAACAAGATTTTAGTTAGATAAGTTAAGTTAATTAAAGTTTGACTCAAGATATATAAATGAGATAAAAATAAGGGGGTGGGGTACCTAAATACAAAATAAATATCTTAAGAAAAAGGGCACAACTGACAAGAACCGTGATTTTACCCGAATTACAGTAGCATCTTCACAAGAAATATTGTCAATTACAACTCTGCAAGAATTACAAAACAACTTATCACACAGAGATTCAATCTTTGTCACCGTATTCAGAACGACAATTTGAAAAAGTAACTTCAAACATGAGATACCCGAAAAAATTGAAGAGAATTACCTTGGTGGGTTCAACCTCCTTATCAACTTAGCATATTCATCGTCCATCGTTCAACAGAATTAAACCAAAGATTGTAAAAATGAAGATGAACCCAGAAAAATTAAGATTATTTTCAAGCTTTGTTATGAATTATTTTAAGGATTATGAAATCACGTAGGATTTTACAAATCTCCAAGAATTGTGGAAGTATGAGTGAATAGAGGAAAAATACAGGGGATAGAGAAATATGAGAATGTTGTTCAATCGGGGAATACGCAAGCAGGAAGCTGTCTTATATCTACGGTCAGGTTATCCAAGCTGCCCGAGTTTTATGCGTTGGGCTACCCGTTTTAGTGACGTGGACCGATTTGATTGGGGAGCGCAACGGTTAGAGAGCTATCCGCGGTCAAAGGAGAGAGAAAGCTAGGCCATATTGTGTGTGTTTGGGCCCTGATTACCCGCCCGTCCCTTTCAAATTCCGTACGGCACGTGACAGGAGAGCGAGTTGGCACAGAGTTTGAGAGTTTCACGTGAGGTTTGGTCGGGTGATTGCCTGTATTCTTGGCGGCAAAACCCGTGTGAGCTACCGGTTTTCTTTCCCACGTTGGTGCTGTTAGTTTAACTTGGGTCTTGGTCTTCTCATTTTTTTTGCTAGCATCAAAATCAAAATATTGATTGTATTAATAAAATCGTATATGTCTTGTTTTATAAGAAGCAAAATGTAAAAATATTGATCATTTGTTAAACAGAGTAATACAGAGTAATGTTCAGCTCTCTTCTCTAAGTTTTATACTAGGGAAAAATAAGATTATTTTAAGGATTCAGTTGGCCTTTACTCTTAATCATTTTGACATATATAGAATTCTGAATGAAATGTATTATAAGATTGTAGTTGGGGTTTAGGGCTATGTATAACAAAGTCAATTTGAGGGATTTATATAGTCAATTTTTAAAGGCCTAAACTTCTTTGAAACTTAAAGGTGCACTTTCAATTACAAGATTAAAAACATTAAAATTTCTTGAATAACATTATTGCATAGATAAACAAAAAAAATCCAATAAAGATAAAAAAATTTCACTACTCTCGATTTGTCTCGTTAAAAGCATGTATTGGACTTTTTGTTTGGGGGGGCAAGACATATATTAGACTTGCTGCTTTGTTGAAGATGACTTTTATTGTAGATAGGGAGCTAATAAGTATAACATAGTAAAAAAAGAAATTGAATGAATTTGAATGTTTAGGTATTTCTCGAAAAGCTAATTATAGTTCTCTTGATACAAAATGATAGGGTTTTAATTTGAAACCAAAATAAATAAATATTTATAGTCTTTTTAATAGGAAGAAGAAGAGACAATGGGTTGTTACTCGATCACTTCTGATATCTTCACTTGTTGTCACAAAAAACATTCCCCGTCGATTGACATATCATCCCATTACTAACACTTGAAAAAATATATTTGCACAATAATATATAGACAATTAACACATTTATCAAGACACATAATTTTTTGAATTAATGACATTCTAACTCTAGAATAAATACCTTATATTACTTATATGGTCTCAAAAACAGTATGCCAAGTTTTTTTTTAACTCAATAATTATATATATATTAGTAATGATAAAAAGGGCCCTAAATAGATCATACTTGAGTTTTCAGCCTAAATCAGTTTAGCAATATTGTATTAGTATTGGAGTACGATGAGTTTAAAGGGGTCTTCTCACCCAAAGCCTGTCTAATGAACAAAGTTCGATTCTTTGAAGGTTTGACATACAAACTTGTACTACGTACTTAATTGGTAGGACTTTGTTACCCACCTTTTATCATTTTGAAGAGCTACTTTCATTCTCTATTTAACATTCCTTCTTTAATAAGTTATATTCTTAATGTTTCGTTGTGTTTGACAAGTGAGAGTTTATGACTCTTCTAAAAGTTTAATTCTATCATGTTTATAATATTTTCATTTATTGTGACTTCTTATATTGAGTGGTTTGGAAACTTTTTATATTTAGTAAAAAGAAATTTAATACAATACTCCTTTCGCCTCTTTTTTAATTACTACATTTTCATTTTTAGAGTCAAAGTTTAAAAACTTTGACCATTAATTTTAATTGTATTATAATAAATAATATATTCAAGTAAGATCTTATCAAATACATCTCAATGTAACATTTTTTTCAATATCAAGTTTTCATAATTTTTCGTCTTACGAATTTAGAGGAAAAAAAAACTTTAAATTATGTCCTAAAAACCACAAAATAGGTCAAATATAACAAATAAATGGAGACATAGTACATTAAAAGAAGCTTGTTAGAAAAGTTATTTCATACATGGAACCAGACGACTATATATTAAGATGCTTTTAATATTTATTTTCTACGGATGAAGTACACTTGTTGTGGAATTGCTGTTATACGAGTATTATGATACCGATTTGACATAAGGTCTATTAGTTCCCTTTAATTTGAATCATGTGTTGCCAAATGTTGATTTAAAAATGGAGAAGATCCCATCTCGTTGCACTGTCCTAGAGATACAAATTAAGGGTCAGCCTCGTAGGACATTTAAAAGTTTTACCATAAATTTTCATCATGTTATACGAAATCATATAATAAAGTGAAATTTTGTTTATAAGATGCATTTTTAATATAGATTTTTAAAATATGAAATATTCATAATTTTTTGCCTTATGAATTTGGAGATAAAAACGTTTAAAAGTCGTGCTTTAAAGATTGCGAAAAGTCAAATGGATAATAATTGAGGGAAATAGGAGTATTATTTTTGACGGTTCAAATCCACGATAATGTATTATATTGACCAATACATTTTTTTAAAAGTATTAGTTCATATAACCGTATTGTTATTCATTATTTAATATCAAAACAATTTTTTTGACTTACTAATTATCATATGATGCCGTCAAAAGAAATTTGAGTTAGACATATAATTCATACATATGAAAGTTTCTTTCATGAAAACGAATATTGTAGAGTGAATCATGCAGCTTGATATGGGACATATATAGCATATGTCTTTGGAACATACATAGTACAATCTATTTTCGGAGAGATGAGCTAGCAAGTTAATTATTGTATATGAAAGGATGATTTCTATCTAGTTCAGCTACTTGTATTTGTGTGGAAGATTCATGCAATTCCATATAATTCTATACCGCTTAGCCAATCCCACAATAGCTTCATTATTACTAAACAAAACTTATACTCAACAAACTCCACCATATTAAAGGGGAATTCAGTACTTCAACTTATATAGTTTGTTGAAATTGACAACAAGAACATAAATCAATCAGAGAAGAAGAGTCGAAAATAGAGTTGGACATGGACCAAACCGACATGCGGGTACATTACCCATAGAGTAGACCACGGGTTGTACTGCATACAAGAAAAAAATTTTGGGCACAAGCACGGCATGAGCCTACAGGCGACTCGTCAATTTGACTTGAGGCACGCAATTATGTAATATTATTACTACTACATCTACAACTACTAACAATATTAATATTAATATTAATATATTCTTATAATGCAAGTAAAATTATCTAAAACAGTTTTTTCTATTTTATTTTACTCATTTGAAAAAAAAAACTTGGTTAGCACGTGACACGACACGCCCAGACTAAAGGCAAGCAAGGTCCAACTTAGCCCTTGCAGAGGCCAGACACGAATTAACATAGCCCATGCCCACCTTTAGTTGAAAATAGGCAAAGTTTTTAAGAAATTTGATTATTATTGGTTTAGGGATCGAACCCATATTTTTTTGTTAAAAAATGGATAAAAGGAAGAGGAGGAAGTTATAAGAATTTTTAAGCTAAATTTAATTTGCCTAAACATATTTACTTAAATAAGTCTAAATAAGTTGAATATGTCTTTTTCATTTTGTGCAAGTTGGCTTTGATTCCACTCCTCATAGTGAAAAAGTCCAAGTTAGAGGAAAAGATCATAAACAAAATTCTATTACGCCTAGCTTAAAAAGATGATATGCAGAACCAGTTGCTGATAAGCCCCTACTCACTTCAAACATCGTTATAAAAACGATAAGAATCCGTCCCTTTTGGTTGCAAATTGCACTCAATGTGTTTGGCTCCAAATTGCATGTGGGATTCAGCCCATACAGGCCGGATATTGCATTAAGAGAATAGGCATCAAAAAATATATACATAAAAGAGATTTAACAAGAAGGTGCTTGAAATATGATATTTTACGTAAAAAAATAGAAAACTATAACAATAAAAAGGGTTAATAAATACTGAAAAAATAACTTTATTACTATAAATTAAAAAAAAAGTCGTTAAATGTAAATATGTAATGCACTGAATGATAAAATGTCAAGATGTCTTCTTGTTCATTTTATTTTAAGAAACCCCCTTATTTTAACTTTTACGCCTACTAACTTCTACGTCTTAATATTTCTAAAAATTAACTTATGCTTTAAAATAATAATATATAAATAATAATTATTTTTAAATTATAAAAGTTATACATATACATTCGTATAGAAAAAAAAATAATCTAATTCTGTCATATCCGAAAACCAGTCAACTGTCTCGTACAAAAATGACTTCAATGTCTGAGTTTGATGTTCTTAATAGCAAGGCCTAGGAGTAGCTAGGAGCCTGGGATTAATCTCTCCTTGAAACCTACGGAATACCTGCGGATTATGGATGTCAGTTGGAGCCACTGACTGTAATAAGCTAGTGCCCCGCTCTTGTGAGTTCTTACGCTTTACGGCTGTCCGATTCAAATAAGGATCTGTATAAGACAACGGTTGAAGGAGATTGTTGGGCAGCGAATATATTCACCTAATATCTCTAACACAGACGTCAAAAACCCGACCAGACTTGCCTTTAAGAATAAAACAAAAACAATGTCAAAAACCAAATACACAACTCGAGTCCCTCCACACTAACGCAATGCAACATTCTCTGAAATTAGAAATAAAAAAAAAAAAACCCATGATTGGAATACACTGTCAATGAATTTGAGGTATTATATCTCATATTCTTCGGTTGAATTCTACATGGGTCTACTTTTGGGATCATGGGTTTGGAGCCACTTGAGTCTGTCTAGAAGATCATGATCAACAAGCCCAACAGTTGCAAACACCTTTCACTACATGGATCAAGGGCACGAGGAGGAAATATTGGGCTAGCTCCACTAGTGTTTTTTCATGGGCAATCTAGGAAGTTGCCTCACATAAGTTCGTTACAATTTGTAACCCATTGACTAGAATACCACATTTATGGGTAAAAGATAAGGTATAACTTCATCTCTCTATATACTTATTAAGAAAAGTACAGACATATACACTCTGAGTTCTAAGAAGATTCATCTGATCTTAAATATACTTATCGACTTAAATATTGGAGTAAATTTCTCCAGAACACCACTTTCAAGGCCAACTAATATTGTTGTGTAAGTATTTATTATTCCAGATTTAAAGAAAAACTCTTACAAATATAGGTGCAATCCAACATCGTTTAATATCCATCATGCTTAGTTCGTTGATTGTCCACCACAGCACCAAGTACCTATTTTTTTAGTCTATGAAATTAAACCCTTTTCAAGGTTTTGAATATTATATATCAAGTTTTTAGACTTCAATTTTTGTAATTTATGTCTTAGGTTTTAGGTATCATGCATTGCCCCTACATCATCATCAGAGAGTTTTTTGTATATTAACAGGTCCATGATGAATTGATGGTAAGAAATGTGCCTGTCCAACAACAATCCTCCAAATGCCCAAATCATGTCTTCTACGTCTTTCTTTTCATCTACACGTAGTTCATTGAATATGGAAGATAACTCTATCTTACTAGAGGGCAATGTAAGATGAACATAATATTTGAGACACCTTCTGCAAAATCTGAGACATATCACACAATATCTTAGTGTATACTCTTTAAACAAATTTCAGACTTAAAATTATATAGGACTCCGCCCAAAATATGAGATACTAGCACCATTATTCATGAACAAAAAGAAATGGTTCACGGGTCACTATCACCCATTTTCTCTATTCTACATCACCACAACAAACCATATATCAATTTCACTCTTAACAATAAACCAAATAAAAAAGGTTCATCATCATTACCCCTACCCCAAAATTGTAATTTTTAAGCTACAAAATTGTAACTTTAAACCCTCAACCGTCAATACACGTGTCACTTCGCGACTAGGCTAAGTGTCGTGCTCACAGCCGCCGAAATCTGATTTTTTTTTACTGTAAACAGATCAAAACGCAACATTTTGATGTGTTTTTTTTTCATCAAAACACTGTGTTTTGATATGTTTTCATCCAAAAATAACTGGAGCTCACATCCACCAAACACACAAACCATTTTGTAGTTTTACTTGGTAGACCCATTCAATACATGAACACTCATATATGAACCTTTTCTTTTTCATTGTTAAGAAAGCCAAAAAATAATTTGTCCTTTACAAACCATTTTTTTTCGTTGTTGAGGATGCTTAAGCTATATATGAGACTCTTTGTCAAAAAGTAAAACACTCCTTTACATAAATTCTGAAACTCTTCAATGATGAATTCGTGTAATGTGAGATTAAAAACCACACACTTTACATGTAATCTAAGATAAATAACTTCATAAAATCAGACAACTACTGAGACTTATTCATCTTGTTCCTAAGACACATTGAGCTTATTAGCATAATACTAATTAAACTACACCTTAATTACTACTTCGTATCTAACAACTGAAAATCTATCTTAATTTTTAGAGACACCCACCAACCTTTTATCAGGAAGGCTTCGTATTTCAGCGAGCATCGGTGAGTCAACTCAGGCAAGCGGGTGGAGTTCCCCAAGTCTAGGAAGCAAGTGTTGTTCCAACTTGTTGTATCACTTAATGTTTTGGTGATGACGTTGCAAACACATTTGATATGTTTGTTGTTCTAAACTTTATAAAGGCTTAAAGACGAAGGAGTAGGAGTAAGAATGTCCATGAGGTGATCACACTTAGCCATGAATATGTCAAGTGTACAAAAATTATGAAGCAAAGAAAAGTTTAAATCAAGTTGTCATTTGAACTTAGAAGTCAAAGATTCAATTGTTGCGGTGCTAAATTTTAGTTTTAGTTGCTATGTTACAAAGTTCCAGAGTAGGAACAAACTTTGAAGCTTTTGAGTGGAAGTGTCCCAAGTGAATTTGCACGCCTTAGAAGAAGCATTTTTTAGGCTTTGTGTAAGTATAAAGTGGGTCAACTTTTTGATATATCAAGGCTTAAAAATGAGTGAAAGTCCAACTAGACCTTAACTGAGAGTTACTTGAGTGATTTTCTTGGAAAAATAATTTTACGATGAAAGCTTTAGTAGCACCTACTTAATGATTGCACTTTTTAGATAGAAAAACCACTTCCTACAAAAATGATTTTTCATTAAATCAAGCTTTCTCGTAAGCTGCTTTACTTTAACTTACACGGCAAAGTCTTCTGCATAAACATGCTTCTAAAAAAGTGAATTTGCAAAAGTGAATTTGCGACAAAAAGTTTTAGCTTAGTTTAATAGTATACATAAACTGTACCAAGTAAGCACATGCAAGTTATTTAAGCAATTATTCTGGTTATTCTAATTCCTTTAATCCTAGATTCATATAAATCAAATACCTTCAATATGTAAAAAACTACAAACGGAATATTTAGCAAATTTGCAAGATCAACTAAACTTTATCTTGTTTTGTTCCTAGCTTGTCAATTCTTTTAAAAGCACTCGTGACATTATGCATCCGTATGAGGAGAAGAAGTGTGTGTGAAAGAGTAAGAGCAACAATACATGTAAAAGGAAAGTAGTAAAAATATGGATAAGGATCAGAAAATATTATCTCAAACACTAGAAATAATTGAAACTAATACTCCATCCGTCTCTCTAAGCTAGATTGCACGATTTTTATTTATAAAGTCAGAGTTTGAAAAGTTTGACCATAAATTCTCATCAAGTTATAAGAAATAATATATGCAAGTGAGATTTTATTAGATACATCTCAATGTAAATTTTTACAATATTAGGTTTTCATAATTTTTTGCCTTACGAATTTGAAGATAAAAATATTTAAAGTTGTGTCTTAGAGACCGCAAAAAGTCAAATAAAGCAATATTTGAAAGATAGAGAAAGTAACTCCCAAGAAATAATTTCTACAAAGTGCTATGTTACATTTTTATTTTTTAGTGAAAGTTGAAAACCTAAGTTTAGAAATTTGATTTTAAAGCCAAAATGCCATGTGAGCAAATGTATACATATTTAATTAGGAGATAGCGATGGATTAGATTATAGTAGCAAAGGAGCATATATAAGAGCATAAACATTGGGAATATTTGTAGTTTTCCCACCAACTTTTATTCCAAGACGTTTAAAGAGATGCGACTATACGAGTATGGGGTTGGGACCGCCTGCTATCTCCTGTGATACTCCAATTTGTTAGGCCACAAAACGATGCTGCTCGTTGAATCCGGAAAAGGGTGACAATCCATCCATCTCAAAATTCATTATGATCTTTTTAGGCAGCAAGATTTGGCTTACTTTTGGCTACTTTAAAGGACGTTTTCTTTCGGGTAACAGCTTCTTCTAAATAATTACAAATTAATACCCTACATATGATTCAAGGTTAAATGTGATAGATCATAAAATGAGAAAGATAAATCGGAATTTTTCCAGTCTATAATTTAACACAAACATTCAAACTTAGCTTCCTCAAAATTGAATACAGGAGCTATTATCCTAAGTCATATAACTATGTAAGAGAACGACTTTTTTTTTTTTTTTGACATATCAAGAACGAACTTAAAGAACGACTTTGATTTATTACTTATTTTAGACGGAATTGACACTAAAATGTAACCCCTATTGAATTCATTGATTTGGCTTTATGTTATTGTTATTTTTATCCAAATTAAGTTTATAGTAGAGTACAACTCTCATTGTCATACATATATGATGCGTCTCTATTCTCAACCCTCATGAACGTTTATTTCTTACAATTTATATTTTTTACTACTTGCAATGAAAGAATTCTCATCATTTTTAAAATATGAATAAAAAATATATATAATTCTTATTGAAAGAGATATCAATGCTCATGAAATATGCAAACATTGATGGATTTTTAACTTGTCTTGCATTACATATCTTTTCTCTTACAAAGTTATATTATCAACCATTGGTTGTCAACTACTTCTCCAAAAAAAAAATGAAACATTATGAATTTAGGAGTACTAAACTGGGCTAGGCCGAAAAGAGTAGCAAATCTAGGACCATATCAAAAAAATGTTATTGGGTTCTTTGTAAACATTAAAGCCCAAATATCAACCGTCAGGTTTTTTCCCCTTTTAAACTAGCTACTTCTAGCGATAAAAGTAAGGATATAGTGTAATTACTTCGATCATTTGGATGTATAAAATTTCTCATTCAGCATGTACAAGTTAACATGTATCTTTTTAAAATTGTTCTTAGTCGTTCACACCCAAAGATGTGCATATAAGCAATGGAATAATGATAACAAATTGTTAGATTCAAATTCATGGTATATATTACCTTCAACGTCCAACATCTATATGTAACAAGCGAGTGTGACATCAAGTACCAAACTATATACAAATATTATGACCAACATTTTGGTGCCACTTACACCCTGAAGACTTAAAAAGATGTGGCAAATGTGTTGTTTGGTTCAAATTCGGTTTTTATTTAGATTTCAAGTCATTCAATAAGATTTTGTTTCGATCCGAAAAGGGTCACTAATTTAATGAGGTTGTCCGAATCTATATATAATATATACCACTATTCATATATATAGGGTAAAGTGTGTATTTCTACCTATTTTTCATAGAGTTGTGCTATTTATAATATAAGTTATAATATTTGATAAAAAAAGTTGTACTAATAGAAAAAGTTGTACTATTTGAGAACAAGTTGTGTAAATTCTCATAATTCAATTATATTGTTTGTGGTGTCAGTTTGCTATTTTCTACTTTTTTTCTTTATTTTTTAACATGATATGTATTACTATTCACATATATTTGCTATATATTAGGAGTTTCTCCTAAGCTAATAGATCCATGGCTAATTCAATTTTGATGGATATTAAAAATCACAATCATAATTTTATTTAGGCTATTTTAATTCAAGCTAAGAGATCAAACACCTTTTGAACTTGAATTGGATTGATTAGTTCTAATTATTGGTGATAAGGAGGAAGAGAACTCTACCAGACCTGTGCATTGGGTCGGGTTAAGGCCGGGATGGGTCACAAGCAAAACGGAGCGGGTCGGGTCAAAGAAGATGCAAAACGGTTCGAGTCGGCCAAATGAGATACATAACGGGTAGAGTCGAGTCGGACCATCCAAAGAGAGTATATTTGTTCTCTATAGAGGGTGATAGTTTATATTTATCATCTCTAATCTTTGGTAGTGGACCATTAGTAAATAAGTGAAAATAATTCATTACCTATAGTGTTTAAAAGTCTTGGAAACTATTGACCCATTAAAGACCCAATAAAACATGATCTCTTAAGAGATCGACCCATTAGACTCATTATTGTTTAGGCTCTTCTATAAACGAGCTGATCAAGGGCTCTTAATGGGGCCCCATCCATTTGAACATGTCTAAGCTTTCCCCAATTACAAGTCCAAAAAGGTTTACTTGAAAACCACTTAGTGATAGTAGCAAAATAGGAAGTACTCCTTTAACTTATAAAGTAGTTATCCATCTTGTGTTTCTCCAATGTGAAACAACTCATATGAGGACAACAATACGTAGTTTCAATAGAGTACATAGCTTAGTACCTCACAGTCTAGTCAAGCAAATTGGGGGGATGTTTATTGCATTTATCAATACCACATTGTTTACACCAATTCTGTGGATGTTCAGGATTTGGCTCGAGATATCCTTTGTGTTGTTAAGAATTTGCAATTTATTTATTTTTAGTTAAGGTAGATGTGTTTTATGTTATTGTAGCCCACCAACTTGCTACTAAGGCAAGAAAAGGGCTCCTTTGTGTAATTTTTCATTTGCCTTGCCTTTTGCCCAAAAAAAAAAAAATCTTCCGCTCAGGGCTTTAAATCGTGCATTTTCTACGTATTATGTTGCAACATAAATCAGCAGTTGACGACAATAAACAAACTATGTAGAAATTAGACTAGACTAACACATTGAAGTAGGCAGAATACCAGCCCCAGGAAAATGGGGTAGGCGTGGCTGCAATGGTATGTCATATGTGTATTGCGAACTTTGTGTCAACTTTTACATCTTTTTTTTAACTAAGAAAATAAGTTATAAAAAAAGAGTTCTCCACTGAAAATTGTTTATGACATACATGCGATATTTAATTGCACGAAACATGAATGAAATAAAACTACTTAACGGAAGTATATGTTTTTTTAGGAAATTAGATGGGTTTAGCGGAATTGCAAGAAACGATTTCTTAGCATCTAAAACAATATCTTATGCACATAATAATATGAATTATTAGTATAGAACAATATACCCTTGTCCTCAAAGCAAAAGAGCACGACTTTTGAAGATTTTAGAACGTCAAACGTCGTTTCTCTAGTATTGTTTCACAAGCAACGATTGGATCTCCCACGTATGCTAGTACGGAATCAAGATCCGTTCTTGATTACCTTTTAGAATTTAATCATGTGAGTGGAGGCAAAGAGAGAAGTAAATTAGGGTTAGGGTTAACAACCCCATATGTATATATTTATATATTTAACATTTACATATATAATTATTTACATACATTTAACATTTACATATATGATTATTTACATATATAACACTTTACATATATAACATTTACATATATAATACTTTGCATATATATAACATTTACATATATGACTATGTGTTAATTAAGTAACTCAAAGAGAATTAATCTAATCAATTTAATTTACAACTCTCACATAATTATATCATATTTGTCCAATCAATTGTTTATATGCGTGACCTCATAGGACTCGATTAAAATTAGTAGCATATTAATCTAATTAACATACAAATTATAGTTGGTTTTTAACAAAATACTATAATCACCTAAAATAACCGAATATTATTATCTCTATAATTAGATCTCTATAACTAGTTCTAATTATATTTAGTTTGTTACACTTATTGAGGACATTTCCTTCATTTTTTTTATTGCATTCAATTGTAGTGTACAAAGCAACACAACTAGCAGTAGCATATACATAGTAACACAACCAGCTTGCAGATCATGAGGCAAATACATGCCAGGAACAGACTTGTTTTCTCAGTAAAGAAAGGATCATTAAGGCAGAAGTTTTTGCTAAACTATGCTTCGTACGCGTGGGTGCGTATGTTAGGCATGATTGTGTGTGTTACACTTGTTTATTATGAAAAAAATTCTCTTTTTCGTCCAAAAGTGGTGTCATGTCAACTGTCAAGAGTACATCTCCTTATCAAAGTGTTGAGTGTAGAGGATCCATCACAAGTTTTTAGAGGTAAAATGATTAGTCAAGTAAATTACAGAGTAGTAGCTAACAAATGCATGTTGAGGACACTAAACATGTGAGAGTTACATATCTTAGTAACAGTAAGTGAAGAGGGAGATTTAAGGAGTGTCCATATTTTGTTGCATCACAAATTTTTTTACTCGTATGTCAAAACATCACACAAAATCCAGCAGATACATTTTCAAATGTTGAGACATTACTTGCTCGAAATACAACAATGAAATATAAACTGAGAAAATGATTCTTAATGCAGAGTCACAGTGAGGATTAATGGACTAAGGATAAAGTTTACATTTTCTGCTGTGAAAAGTGAAAAGGTTGTCGTTGAAGAATTGGATCATGACTTGGAAGAGAACCAAGTATAGATTGCCCATGAATGAGGTGCCAAAATTTGCAACTTTTGACTCAAGTTAGCCTACCTCGTTTGCGTTACGAGCATATAAAAACAACCTCCTCATATGGGCCACGTTGTACCGTAGTATCGAGTGGCACTTAGAGCAAGGCTTGCTCACGTCGTTTCCTAGCATAACATCACTTGAGTCATGTGGCTACCAATTACCCTTACCAACTCGATCATCTCGAAAGCCCTGACACAAGTATCATGCCTTTTAACATCCTCACCCAATAATGAGCAAAATGCATGGCACAACACACCCCCACTCTTTAATACCACAATACAGCGTGATTCCTCATTGCAATCTAGCTTCTTGTTGCTTCACTATTCTATGTTTCATTTGTCCTCCTAATCAACTCAACATGTCTCCTTGGAATCTAGATCCGCCATGAGTTCCAACAGACCAGGAATATTCCTCATCCCATACAAGGACGCTCCCCCGTCGAGCTCTCTTGCCTGTCCCCATGGAGTGCATCCACAAAACTCCTTTGGTGCCCCACCAAGCACTGAGGTTTCTGTGCCCTTTATATCTACGCATGGATGAGTCAGGGCGACTTTCTCCCTATGCCACCGAAGAGTGGCGGTCCTCCTAATAGTGAATGGAACCTCACCCACTAGAAAATATTGAGTTTTGATACCACTTTATCAGGCGACAGTAACTCCTTGTATTTCTTTAGTATATTCAGAGTATATATTATGGAGGAATAAGAGTGTTACACTATACACACAACATGCATAAAAAACCCTGCATCACAAGTACATGCATGATTGCAT
The DNA here is from genome assembly GCA_026401315.1 of Dysphania ambrosioides. Taxonomy (NCBI): domain Eukaryota; kingdom Viridiplantae; phylum Streptophyta; class Magnoliopsida; order Caryophyllales; family Amaranthaceae; genus Dysphania; species Dysphania ambrosioides. The sequence goes on along the minus strand of CM048658.1, from coordinate 8,002,500 downwards.
GAATACACGCACATAGGCATAGTGAGTTGCCTTATATAGGCGGGAAGACTATTGATACTTGACAAAAGGCAAAAAAAAAAAGAATACCTAACCACTGAAAAGAACCAAGAATGGCCATGTCTGTGGTTGCAGGACTTAATCAGGAAGGTTGATTACAGTTTAACACTAAATTTCTTAGAAAATAACATCTCCTTCCAAAGCTCAGACCGGCCTCAAACGAAGCCACCAATAAAATTTATAGGAGCGTCAATGCGTCATCCTATGATGAAACTAACAGTAATAACAGATGCAAATGTGCTTTAGGATGCCAAATAATCTTAACCAAACATCTAATTTTACACTGTACATTCTTCCTAGAAAAGACTGAACATAAGAAACAGCTTAAAATGCACCTCGACCTGCAATTGTAATATTTGTAAATGGTAGCACATGAACGCCTTCAGTAACTATCAAGATTCACAGGCAGATGTCAGCTGATGGTCTTACATGCACTACAAAACCTGCAAAAATCAAAAGAAAAATAATTAACAAATATATGCTGCAGCTGTACCTCTATATTTCAATAATTTCCTTAAAAAGAAGCAGACATAGATATCTACCCTATTTATGATGATGATGACCAGGACGCCCAATAAAATTTCATGAACTTCACAATACCACTGGTCAACTACTGTACATGAAAAGAGAAAAACACCAACTTAATCAACACACCTTAAAACAAAATCAAAGATTTTCATTTCTCCAAGAAAAAACAAATCCACAATCTCATTGTAAAAAAAACCTTAAAACTTATTTGAACATTATCAACACACCTCTTAGGATTACAGAACGTATAAAAGCTTCAAATTGAGAGCTACTTCTTCCTGCTCTCCCACCTGCATTCCATGATCATAAGCAATTGAACTATCAAAATTGTGAACAAGAGTAGCTAGGGGGGGGGGGGAATTCAGTCCTAAACTGAATTCCATTCTCCATTCATCTCTACTTCCCTCAACTTTGCAAATTATACAACACCCAAAAGATGGAAGATTAAAAAATAATAATTTTTTCTTGTCTCCTACCTCAAACTCTAGTAACTACTTAATTAGGTAGATCATATGATCATAATCACAATCATCCTGAATCTTGAAAATCATCCTTGGAATCAGATGGTTGTGGTTGATGATGATGATGATCTTGTTGATGCAAAGAACTCAACCCACTTCCAATATCAACACCTCTAGCCTGACCCATTTGTTGGTAAATCTGGGACAATGCTTGAGGACTCAACACGCCAACATGTACATCTTGTGACAATCCCAGCTCCAATTCAGGCATTGCATGACTATGCTGTTGTTTATGAGCCCCTAAAATTTGTGCATAATTCATATGATCTAGATTGGTCCCACCTAAGTCAAACCCCGGATACCCAATTTTATGCAAGTAATTTGCACCTTCACCCACTAAACTGGTTGTTCCTGTTGTTGTAGTTGGATTGGTTGCTGATGTTGATGGAAAACTGGAAATCTGATGGGGTTGATGCTGAGGTTGAGGGGGTGGAGCCCAAATTCCAAGATTAATCCCAGCTCCAGCCATACCTACCAAGGCAGCCCAATTGCTAGGTCGGCTGGGACCACACAAGTCATCAACTTTATGGTGTTGTTGATGTTGTTGTAAACCAGACCCAATTGAAGTCCCCTGTTGTGAAACAGAGGCCCCTGTTGCAGCCAAAGCCGATGCCGGTATCGTGCCACTGCCAGTGGCCGCTATGATGGAAGGCTCAGCGTGTTGTAGAAGCCACTGGATGGTTTCTCCATCAGATTTATGACCCAATTCTCTTGTCAATTGGAAGATTCTAGCAGCACAGAGTGCAGGCATCCTGATCCTCCTTCCCCTGCCTTCTACTTTTGTGTGCCGGTCTTTGTTTGAGCTTCTCTTGGGGCCCAGTTGGTTCTGCTTCTTCTGCTGTTGCGGTTGTTGTTGTTGCTGCTGCTGTTGATCATCTTGTTGTTGGAGTTGCTGATTTTGCTGATTCTGCTTTTCTGCTAATAGAATCTGAAAATCTTTGAATTCTGCAGGTTTTAAGGTGGTATTGGAAAGTGGGGTGTTGTTGGGATTAAGGTGGTTGTGGTTGTTGTTATTAAGGGTATGGGAATCATCTACCATGTTAATGGGGATTAATGTTGTTGATGATGTTGTTGTAATTGTGGTGGGATGTGGGAGGCTCAAGAAGTGGTGGGGTTGTAGTAGTGAAGGTGGTACCTCCTCCTGTGATGGTGGCTGCTTTGTGCTCTTGGGATCCATGAAAACTGTCCCACCTTTACCGCAAATCAAAAATATATTTATCAATAAATTATTCAATATAAATATAAGTAGAAAACAGAGGGAATAATAAAAAGTTTGGTTTACTCGCTACTAGTCACTAGATTTAATGAGAAAAAGAAAAAATAAATAGTATTTGCTGTATTAATAGGGGTACTTGCTCATCTTTCATATTTGATACTTAAAGTTTAAAAGATTTGGTTATAAATTCTCATAAAAAAATATATTCAAGTTAAATGTTATTGAATAAACTTTAATATATATTTTTAAAATATTAAATTTTTAATAATTTTTAATTTATAAATTTATATATAAAAATATTTTAAGTAATGTTTTAAAAACCGTAAAAAAATCAAATAAATGATATCAATATATCATACATTTACTTGGAATGATAATGGATTGGAGTCAAAGTGGATCTAACAAAATTCGAATCCGATCCGACAAGTTTACGAACCTTAATTTTGGACCCCAAATCCTCAAACTCCGACTTCGATCCATCAGACCTCCGAATCCAATATGGTCCGTCGGACCTTCAAATTCGATCCAAAATTTAATATTTTTTACCTAGTTTTTGTTAATTTTATTACTAATATTATAATTCATTTATAATATATAAAGTAAATTTTAAAAATTGTACAATATAAGAAAATACCATGGTTTTTTTTTATTAGTTTAATTATTTTATTTTGGGTTATTATATTTGGGTTTTTTTAATGCTAGCCTTGATACTACGTATTTAGATCGGATTATCGGACTCGGATCACAGTCGGGTCAGATGTAATATAATATTCAAATCCGACCCATCTCCTATTCGAAGTCGGAGTTTTTTGATCGGATTTGGATTCGGATTATTTGTGAATGATTTGAACTGGAGTTTTTCCGGATTTAGAGAATTGGCATCCCTAACATTTCCGGTAGAAAGTAGAAAGTTTCACAATTTCTTTTCAGTGCTTTGGACCAGAGAATCAGACATAAGTGCTACAGATCAGAGGAGACTGACTGAAGAGGGTAAAACTCCCAAGGAAATGTGTAAAGACGTTGGCTGACTGTTGCTACTGTGTTCAGAAGAAAAGGTTTCACCTCTGTCTATTTTTGTCTGATCACATTACCTAATTGCTGCTTCTTTTTGACTTTTGACTGCTTTTCATTTGACAGTTCATATTTTTCAGCTAAACATTTTTCTTTTTGTTTAACACCCTATTTACTGACAATCCCCACAACTTGTGGATTAATTTTAACTTATTTCAGAGTTCAAGGAGGGATGACATATTGACATATTTTTTTTTTCTCCGATAAGGTTAGGGGTATTTGTGTGCTAAAATTCGAGTTTGCATTAATTCAACAATTGTTAAAAAAATGTATACTAGTGCTTTCAATAATCCACTCTTAAATATTTACTATGAATCTTCAATTATAAAACGTTATGGAAATGAATCAACATAATTCTACGATATAAAAGGGAATGCTTTGTTAAAATGAATTGAGTTATGAGTTACTTCATTCATGTTAAAAATTATTATTCTCTAAATTTATTTTTGTTTACTGTATTTTCTTTTAATGTCATGTTTTTAAAGTTCTCCCTACTATAAATTTTCTTGTCATATAAATTTATTCTTTATTTATCCTTGTTCAAAAATTGGATTTCCACAATTATTGTTGCTTCTTCTTTGATTCTTGTTTATTAACGATTTATATTAACCTTTTCCCCATTTTTTTATATGTTGTACGGAGTATCAAATAAATATTACTCTTACTTACATCAAATAAATAACAATTTAATCCTTATATTTACTGAATTGCAAGAAAATTTATAAGTAAATGACTTTTTTTTTTTATTAAAACCCACCCCATTTTCAAATAAAAGAATAATAAAAACAAAATGGAGTTAATTCAACCCTCATCTCTTTTGGGCGGGGTCATATGTGAAGAATGATGATGATAGCATCTCTTACAAATCACTCAAATTTACAAAAAAATTATTGAGGTTTAGACACTTGGCATGTCAAAAGTTATTTTTATTTTATTTTAATTTGAATAATTATCTTGCTTGAAAATCACTCTAGATAACTATAAATAGGCCCATATCTATTCATTCTTTTGCATGATACTTTAACATTACTTTGTGGAAATTCCCTGTATGATTACATGAGATGTAAAGTAGTGCTACAATATGATTTGTATCTACAAACAAGATAAAAAGGATCATGGAGTCATGGACCATAAGTGAGGGCTTAGCTTAGCAGTCACGAGTTACTTTGTAGCTACTTAGTTTAATGTTCTCAGGTCCATGGTTCAAGATGTGGCCTGTCAGTGGGTCCATTATTACAAAACATCAGAGCTTCTTGACAGTACATGCGCTACTTCAACCACAACTATCAGTTTTTCTCATCCAAATTCTATAAATGTGGTAACTTATTTTACGGTAAAAAAAAAATAAAGGAAATAGCTAAAATCTTAGATATAGGTGTTATTATATCATATATAACTGATATTATCTCAAGAAAAAACCTAGTAGCAAAAGAATTTTTTTTTACTGAGATTTCAGATAAAAGTGTTGTTATTTCAGATATAAGTGTTATTATATCAAATACAAGTTGTATTATTTCAGATACAAAAATGATCATATCAGGTACAAAAATAAGAATATTAGGTATAGAAATGAAATTATAAAGACAACCCTTGATACATGCACAATGATTCATATCTGATATGAAATAGGAAAGCGTCAATTAATTGCATTTAATTGTTTCTAGACTGAATTCAGTAGACCATCAAATAGTGATCCTCAATCCTCCTAAAATTGGCACGCTGCGCTAGCTTGTTTGCATTATTTTGTTGACATAGACGGCCGCACTACTTTGATCTAGATTGACGAGGGGGGGTAGCCCAAAGGGTGCGGCGGCAGTGGCTTTAATTTGCTAGAATGATTCCCAATCAGTGTGAAAATGGAAAACAAAGTATAGTGAGCATCAAAATAATCAATTTCAAGCGTGGACTTTCACCCAAAACGAAATGATCATACGATGTAAATTATGAATGCTATTAAGGTAGCTAGCTTAGCTGTAAGAAGGTGGGGTTAGCATTAGACCAAACTAGGTTTATCTATATATTATTCTTCCCTATCAATCCATCACTACTTTTGCCCCCGCAATGTGTGGGCATTGCTTCATGTCAAAAATAAATAATTGTGGGTATATATATATTTGATATGGTGCCTACGTAGCGGTTAGTTGCGCACAAGTAGATTTAAATTAAAGTTCTACGTTTTCACATTATAATATATATTTCATTGAAATGGACATACTTTGATTGGAACGAAGAAATGCCAAATATGCCAACACAAATTTGTACATTTTGTCAAAAAGAAAGATAGAAATTTATATCCCCCAACTTTGTTTAGCGGATAATCACAATTTAATTAATTAACCTATAACGATAATGACATGTTGAAAGCCAGTCATTATCCTTTCAATTTTATTCGTCCAATCACTATGACGCCCTTAATTTCATATTAGTCTAACATGGTTGAATTTTTATCCAGTTTTGCTTTCTAGGAGGATTCTTCACTTACCTACTTATTACGGTCGTAAGGATGATTAATCGATAATGTAATTTGAATTAGTATTAACCATGACAATAACACTTGGACTAAAGTAGTATTTAATTATTTACGAGAGACAATAAGTTAATACGAAGTAGGTAAGTACCCACTGGTTTATGTCAATAGTTCCTATAAAAGCTTACCTATTTATGGAGTTATTTATATTGTAGATAGCATCAGCAACTTCATGATAATATTTGTCAAGTTGGAGGTTAGATATTAATCATGATGAGAAGAATATTTCAGAACTAGAAATTGAAGCTCATTTACTCCTTTTTATATTAAGTTACGGTAGACGCCTGTAACCCTTGCAGTATGGGGTTTCTAGTTTTTCTCTTATCTAAATCTCCTTTTCAAAATCAGGTTGCAACTAATCAATTCACTATCGCTATAAATTAACATATGATATAGTATGATTGAATCAAAAGAACCCCTCGAATATGTAGAGCCTTAAGATATACTTATTCCGTCGTCTCTAAAAGTTGACCTATTTTCTATTTTGGATTGTTTCTAAAAAATTAAAATTGCCCCATTTCCTTAAAAAATTTTTCATTTTGAGTTGTTCCCACCAAGATTGTCTATCGTATCTTTAAAAAGTTCCTTTTCATATATGGAGCAATATTTGGGGACGGAGGGAGTATATCATACAAGTTTAGGACATCAAAAACTTATCCATATATAAAATATGAAGTACTCCATATATTACTACCTGAGCTACCGATGATTTATATACATACGATAATACAATTATGTTACCATAGATATAGCAGAATATATATTAGTCTTGCATATTTCATGTACATTCGTTAATCATGATTGTTAACTATTGATCCTGCCAACCAAAAACTTAACTGTCCATTAAATGTCGTTAGGATAACTCTTTTTGTACGAGCTTTTGAGATATGATTTATTTGAGGATTGTGATTTGAGAATGAAGTTATAAAAGGGTGATCTCATATCTATTCATTGCTCGAGAGTATGGTTGTCGAAGAATGCATGAATAAATACAGGGGGGTAAGAAGGCGTCAGTGATAGGTAGGTGGGTGCATGTGTTACTCCAATATTCTCTGACAATTGTAGGCTTCACTACTTATCTGATAATAATAATTAAAAAGTGAAATCAAATTCATTCATATATATTCCCATATAGCCAGGCAAACTACATAAGTGATATGATACAAATCTAGCAAAACTTATACCACTTTCACGTGGCTTGAATGGACTAATGAATGAGTGGGATCATTCTGTTGAGCTGTCTGATTTCCAATGAACAATGTAAGCATGTAGGAGCTTGTATTTGCATGATCAATTCGTCCCTCAGTGATTTTATATGGGTAGGCTTGAATCTTTCAAACTCCTTTCATTGATATCTTGGCTAGTTGATTGCCCTGACTTTTAGACGTACTCAACAATTCAACATGACTTGTGTCTCAACTAGAGTCCATTCACTCAAGTTAGTGTCACAAGTTATTTGTTGCTAACAGCCTAACCTAGGTATGTTCTTTCAAGTTCCAATAAAATTCCAACTTGAATTTTTATTTTTAACCATTTTTTAGCTTTATATTTAATTTCTGAAATTGCGTTCACAATTACTCGCTCCGTATCTCTTTGTTGTTTCCGTTTTGAATCTATATATTTTAGAATCAAACTTTGATTATGAATTCTTCTTAATCTATAAGAAAAAACATAATCGTACGTGCTATTAAAATATTCGTCTCAATGTATATTTTTCATATATCAAATTTTTATAAATTTTGCAAATACACAATTGAAAATATTAAAAATATAATTTTTCTTTAGCATCTACGCAAAAACAAATAGGAAGAATAAAAAGATACGGAGGGAGTACAAGTCATTAGGGATATTCATTAGTCCCCATATTTTATTTTTGAAACCCTTTTTTTTTTTTTTTTAAAAAAAAAAAGTTTAGCTAAGTTATCTTGACGCAAAATAGAACATGAAATCAAACTTGTATTCCAGTTAATGTTATTACTAAGGCATTTCATTCGGGACATTCCATTCTCTAAAAAAATATCTGTGCTATTGAATTACTTCATATAAAGCTCTCTTTTAAACACCTACTCAAATGTATGAAAAAGATTGAATAAAATCAATAAATGCACTAAGGTGCCATTATCATCTTAAGTTTCCCAAAACAAAAGGCAATTCTGTGAATTCTTTGACCTAATTGTGCCGTTTTGGAAGGAAGTGACTGACAGGAGATCTTTTGCTTTTCTTGAATATTGTTTTTTTTTAATATATTTTCATCGAAGAATGATGATGATGATGATGATGATGATGATGATGATTGAGGTTTGTATTATGCGTTTTGGACTACATTCCTTCATACATGTGTTACCCATTATGGGAAAAAAACGGGACCCATTTTGAAAGAGAGGTGTTGAAATATCATCTCTTTACCATCACACCATTCCAAACAGTGGGAAAAAGCAAGATATTTCTTTCTTAGTGTTTTTCATCATTTATAATCACTCCACTTGATCAGCGACAACTCAACAACATGTCAATGTATGCAACCAATTACCTTTAAATTGAATAATAAAACAATTTTTTTTCCTCCCCCCTTATCTGATTCAACTTTCTCCATTTTTATTTAGTTGTAAAACTAGAGAGAGAGAGAGAGAGAGAGAGAGAGAGAGAGAGAGAGAGAGAGAGAGAGAGAGAGAGAGAGAGAGAGAGAGAGAGAGAGAGAGAGAGAGAGAGAGAGAGAGAGAGAGAGAGAGAGAGAGAGAACTCCTAATATGAGAACTCTTTTGTATGTGAGAATTCATCTAATACCATCCACTTGCCAGATCTCACGGATAGTATTGAGTGAAAAAGGATGGCAAAAGTGTAAATAATGACAAAGTTGACACACTTTTTAATAAAAAAACTGACACACGTTTCACCATTTCAGAAAAATACTAAGACAGACACAACTTTATGCAAAACCAAAAGCCAAAAAGTTATACTTTTTGACGCAGCTGTACATTTCTCGAAAACATTTGTTCTAAACTTTTGTTCAAATTGTTCCAAATGTATGTTCTATTGTTCTAAAGTTCTGGTTTATTGTTCTAAACGTTACTCTAATATTTTAAGTAGATGCTTCTCTTGTTCTAAAATAGTTTAGTGGGTTGTTTAAAACTAATGAACCTAATATTCTAAAAAGTTTTTCCATTGTTCTAAAACGTTGCTCTAATGTACTTACGTTGCTCTATTATTTTAACATTGCGATAATGTTCTAAAACGTGACTCTAATGTTCTAAGTAGATGGTTTCGTTGTTCTAATCTAGTGAACTCATGTTCTAACTTATACTTTCTCGTTCTACATAATGCTTATCTTGTTCTAAATAGGTTGGTTGGTTGTTCTAAAATAATGAACCTAATGTTATAAAAAGTTCTTCCATTTTTCTAAAATGTTGTTATAATTTACTTACGTTGGTATATTATTTTAACGTTGCTATAATGTTCTAAAACGTGACTCTAATGTTCTAAGTAGATGATAATTTCGTTGTTCTAATTTAGTGAACTCATGTTCGAACTTATACTTCCTTATTCTACATAATGCTTCTCTTGTTCTAATTAGAAGAAGACGTTAGAATAATAGGAGACCAGAGTAACGTTTTAAAACATTATAGCAACGTTAAAACAATAAAGCAACATAAGTACATTAGAGCAACGTTTTAGAACATTAGGTTCATTAGTTTAGAACATCCAACTAACCTATTTAGAACAAAAGAAGTATTATGTAGAACGAGAGAAGTATAAGTTAAAACACTAGTTTACTAAATTAGAACAACGACATCATCTACTTAAAACATTAGAGTGACGCTTTATAATATTTATAGCAACGTTAAAATAGTATAGCAACATAAGTACATTAGAGCAACATTTTAGAAAAATGAAAGAACTTTTTAGAACATTAGGTTCATTATTTTAGAACAACCAACCAACCTATTTAGAACAAAAGAAGCATTATGTAGAACGATGAAGTATAAGTTAGAACATGAGTTCACTAAATTAGAAAAACGAAACCATCTACTTAAAACATTATAGCAACGTTAAAATAATAGAGCAACATAAGTACATTAGAGCAACGTTTTAGAAAAATGGAAGAATTTTTTAGAATATTAGGTTCATTAGTTTAGAATAACCCACTAAATTATTTTAGAACAAGAATCATCTATTTAAAACATTAGAGTAACATTTAAAACAATAAACCAGAACTTTAGAACAATTGAACATACATTTGGAACAATTAGAACAAATGTTTTCGAGAAAAGTACAGCTATGTCAGAAAGTACAACTTTTTGGTTTTTGGTTTTGCAAAAAGTTGTTTTTGTCTCAATATTTTTCTGAAATGGGGAAACGTGTGTCAGTTTATTTTTAAATTAAAAAAGTGTGTCAGTTTGGTCATTATTTACGCTTTTGCCATTTTTTTCCACTCCATACCATCCGTTAGATCTAACAACTAGATGATTTTAGATGGATTTTCACACAAAAAGTATTCTCACATAAGGGATGAGTTCTCATATATATATATATATATATGGCATTTTCAACTTATGTATACATATTATATAAGATATATGTTTTCTTCATCAATTTGACCCTAATCTAATTATTATTATTATTTGTTGCGCATATAAGTATATTTATGAGAGGTATAGAAGTCTTGATTCAAATTTTTTGGTGGTTGTGAATGTCTTGGCAATAGGCATCATGATGAGAGAATCAACGTCCGACATTCCATTGAGTTGGCAACAAGGCATTGACGCCAGAATCAATGTATAACAACAAACATGTCATTGAGTGGTGATGTAGCAGATAAAATGGTAAAACGAACGCTTTTTACTGTATATTTATATATTCTAACCTTATAATACATAAGATAAAACATTTCGTAAAACTTGTTATATTTGACGTAGTATCAACTTTTTATATTGTTTAGGGTTATTGCAAAACATTAAAGTTATAAATGATCAAGACAAGTGTTGACAAGTCCATGTAGTAGAAATTATAAAGGAAAGCATAAGAAAATTAACATGCCCACGCATTGAGTTGTGCCAAGCAGGTTAGCATTGTTCATCACATCATATTGTTCATAATCACCAATTATTGCCCTCTAAGACGGGAACGTCTATACCCAATTTGAGTTGGTTAATTAGGACTTGGGACATAGAAGAAATCAATATGAAATGAAGCCCCAATCATCTCAACATTTTACCCACTGATTTCTAACATGGAGTGGGGAAAGCTGCTGAACCAATAATTATATATGCACACTCATTATAATACCCACTTAAATTCTATATATAAGACCATATACGAAGTACTTGGTAGTAGATTTTTACTCATTAACAAGTGTTTTAGTAATAAATATTTCCATTTTAACTGAATAACAAGTATTTTATCAAAAATTAACGGATTGACTAACTGATAAATAATTCTACTCCCTCCATTTTTTTTTTGTTATTCTCTTTGGGAATTTATAAATTTTATAGCCAAACTTTGACTATTAATTTTTCATAATTTATAAGAAAAACATAATAATATGAGGTTTTAAAAGATTCATCTCAATATATATTTTTTAAAATATCAACTTTTTATAATTTTTACAAGTACACAATTAAAGATATTTAAAATTTAAGTTTATTTTAATATCTGTGAAAAAAAAAAAGAGAAGAACAAAATGGAGCGGAATGAGTATGAGGTAGATGAATCTTGAAATTCAATTGTGTGGGTGAAGTGAATATACAGAGTGTTTGTGTTGGGTTGACAATAACTTATATTCAAGCAATAAAATAGTGACACTTGAAAATGATACTTCTACGTCTATGTCTCGAACAAAATGACCACTTGGAACTATTATAGTTACATCTTCATCCATCCTAGGATGTATATACAAAGGAGGAACTAGAACTACATACATTGCTGTAAAAACATGCAGCTGGAAAAGATGTACTGGTTTTCCGAAGGTGGGCATATTAACAAACCTTCGGGTCGGAGGAGAAATCTAGGAGTCCAAGATAGTCGTGTTCAACTACTAACAGCAGGTCCAAAGTACATGCAGATTGGGGGGTTAATCCTGAAAATGGAGAGGATGGCGGATGGTATTGTCCATATACCATCACCGCAAATCAGACCTGAGGCGACAGCTCCGGCAAAATCCTCAGAATCCTGGCGGTTTATCTGCTCCCACACAAACAGAATGACGGTCCCAACGAACATATCAATTGCAAAGTATGCTCCGATGTAGAACGGGACAGCCATTGCCATTGGAACGGGGATAAATTTTGAAACTTTGGTTGGTGTGACATCTTTCAGTAAGTTGATGACAATTGCAGCAACAAAAAACCCACAAGAAAGAGCTAGACAGTGCTTGGGAAGCTCTGAAAAGCCCTCTACTCCTAAAATTGCCATTTCCCTGAATATCACAGCATAAGGTGCTTTATAAGGACCATTTGGCGAGCCAATATCAAAAGCAGTCCAATACATCCAAAATGTTAGAGGGGCAAGTATGCATCCCATAGCAGTGCCAACCAACTGGCTCACAAACATAGATTTGGCTGAAGAAAGGGTTAGGTATCCAGTCTTAAAATCTTGCATAAGATCAGCTGCTGTGGAAACAATTGCCATCATCACTCCACATGCTGCTAATCCCGCAATAACCCCACCATTGGATCCAACCACCGAAGCAAACATAAAAAGACCAATTTTCCCATATGTTGAAGCTAAACTCCAATCAGTGAGCCCTGTTCCATAAGAGTTGCAGAATGCAAGGGCAGGTGCAACTACATACGAGCTCAGCACTAAATACCACTTTAGTGGTGGAAATATCATTGGTATTGTAGCAGTTGATACTGCAGCAAGACCCACATATCCAGCACCAGCAAACCACGTGGGTATCCGATCCTTCAAAAAAATCTCATTCCTTTGCTTTTGCTCAAGAAGCAATTTAGAATCCTCAGATCCTGAAAATGCAAGGGCCAAAAAATAGGATATATAATAGTCAAGTCAACTATGCCAAAAAGAAAGATTAAAGATGACGATCTTTAGAAAACATATCTCAAAATTCACGATTTCCCTAGTCCACAGCAGGAGGAATAGAGTTCTAGTACATAATTTTTCAGATCAGGGGACGATATTAGTTTAATTATTTATTCAATTTAGATAGTAACTCAGAAGCCTTGTATTAGTTTTCGTAACAGGCTCATCAAGTGACCTAGAAATATATGAATGGAAAACTAACCAGGTAACTCTTGCATGATAGGAAGCTTCTCTTTACTTCTATTGTTGATCATTTCCTTGATAGTGATAGCAATAATCTTGATTAAATTGTAGACACCATCACCAAGAATGAGCGCTATTGCTATGAAGACCTGGGAGATAAAAAAGTATGGAGAATTCTCTAAGAATGGAAGATGACAACAATAACTAAGTATGACAGTGTAGAGAAGCCTCGTGCCCAGAGAGAGCAGAAACTAATATTTGTGTCAAAATGTGTAAAGCAGCAAATAGCAAACACCATTTGGTACTTGTACGCAAAAAATAAAATCCAAAATGGATATATGGAGCAGAAAGCAATGAATATAGGCTTCCACTAGGCTTTCACATGGGGGAATATCTGATTTAGCAGATGATCAATCATTCATGGCATAACTTTACTTCCATTTTTTCAATAATTTAAAAGCATTAAAGTCACAATACCTTGTATCCATAAAGCCCTTTAAAGTCATTGCTCCCAAGATTAGCTGGATACCAATCTCCGGCATGCTTTGAGATAAAGGGCCAGAGGAAGCCCCATGAAATAATTGCACCAAGTAGGACAGAGCAATTCACTATGTGCGGACAAATAAGCCCACATCCCACATAAGTTGGACTAAAATCAAAGAAAAATCTGCATACATAACAAAAGTAATAACTATATTAGATATTTCAGAAGCAAGAGGGAGTAAAATATTACCAATAACTAATGCTGAAATGGTGGACTAGTAGAAATGGAGGTGGGGAGAAGATAATTGTGGAAAATTGCAGATTATCCTCATTGTTCTTTCAAAGGCTCATAACAAGTGCTAAGAGGTCCAAAAAGCTCAAGTTGTATTGAATATTTCAAATTCTCTCAGACTCAATCCAAGCAATGTAGCAAACTTTTTCATCATAGGTCATAATCGATGAACTCATCACTTGCTGGTAAAACACCATGAAAGTTCCCGTTCATAGGGTCCAATATTCACCTTCATTTAGACTGCAGTTAATCAACATTTAGCAGGTCAACATTCAGTTTCCTACTATTCATAGTCGGCCTTAGTAACTTGGTTGGCAAAACTATGATGGACATCACGCTATGATTCAACCCAAAGAAGAGGAGGTTAAAGGAAGCCATAAAAAATCCAGGTTCATGGGACAAGATAAGGCATTGGTCATGCTAACCTTCTGCAAAAGCAAAACAAGCACCCAGTTGTCCCAATCTCCAGAATAAGATTTATCCGGAAATATTATTCTTAAAATTTTCATTTGGACTGTCAATATTACTTCAGCAAATGACGGTCTTGATGGTATTGAGCAGTTTGGAGAGATTAGCAGATTCGTCATAGTTAGAGGGTTTGACCAATACAAACCGCTAATCCAAGTATTTGGTAAACAACAGTTTGTATGGGTTGTTTGGTCCTAACCCTCTAATTTTACATGCTCAAAATACCACCATTTTGTGAATAGCTGGTTTGGGTCCGCTGCATAATTACACATATGCCCACAAATCACAACAAGAAATCTTTGGTATGAGTGATGAAAAGATAAGCAAGTGTTAGCCAGAAAATAAAATTAGTAAAACTTGTTGACGAATATTAAAGTCAATTAAAATCATCCAATAATCATGTGTGTAATTCAAAATAGAGTTTTTTTTACAAAAAAAACATCAAAATGATAAAGAAAGTGGGTTTACCTATTGCATTCACAAGACCTGAGAATAGGGAGATGATGAAAGAAAGGGAAGAGAAGAAATAAAATTTAGAAGATTTAGAAAATATAGGTGTTTCAACTTTGGCTGTGGGTGGGAATGTGGGATGGGTAGGGTAGTGGCCAGGTCATCTAATGGAGGGTTGAAAAATAGATTGAGGTTTTTTTTGGGGTCTTTTAGTGTTTTAGAGTGGATATCAAGCGAGATTTGCTAAGTGGCTTTGAGATTGTCAAGTGGAATGAAGTTTAAAATTTTTTTATGACAACAAGAGATATATAAAAGTATAGATTTGTCATTTTAATCAAGTGGCAAACCAGCTATATGTTTCCAGCTAACTTTACCAAACACTTTATACTACTGCTAATACAAACTGTAAGTCAAACCCATCAATACAATCCGCAAGTCAAATACTCCAATACAACCCACTCTTAGCAAACCACTACCGCTAATTACCAAAAAGGGCCAATGAACTTTTCCAATTATCCCTAACTTCTTGCTCATAACATATACTATACAAAATGGCACCATAAATAGAAGGTCCCAAGATTAATGTATCAACTTTTGAATCCAATTTTCATTGCTCAATACTTCGTAAAATTCATTGTAATCATCTTTCCTTATATCATAATACTCAACTTCAGGATCTTAAGTTGACTTGTACACCTCTAAATACAAAATTTCATGGTACACAGTAAAAAAAAGTATTTCCTTTTTTCACAGGGACAGAATAAGTTTTTAAAGCAACTGCAAGTTCTGTATACTTTAAAGGTTATGATTGTAATTTGTAAAATCTCATGCAATTTAATTGGCAGCTTTCTGGGTTATATAATAGTAGAGCTAGACAAAATCAGATAATAGGCCCACAATCAACCACATAAATCATAATAGAACATACTTCGAAATTAAATTTTGAAGAAACATATGGTAAACTTAGCTTACGTATTCTTGAAAAGAGTTAAGCCAAGAGTGGGAAAGTTATCAAATCCACATGAATCCCCAATACCACTGAAGAACCACTTAAAGCAACTCCAGAACAAACTAAAGCTCAAGTACTTCCCAAGACACCTCACTTGTTTCCTGCAAACCAAGAAATTATATTTATATATATACACACAGACAAAAGAACCATGAGCTCAAATATGAGAAGAGAAATCAGAGCCCCCTCCCACTCCTTATGAAAGAGATTACCACGCACATACGATAAACAATCACAGCTTAAAATAGTATGAAGTGCTATGCCTATGAAGCAATGACACAACTCACACAAGATTAAGCAACTTATATTAGCAAGCCATAGCTAATCGGTCTTCGCATTATTACAACTCTAAACTAGGTATTCAAGAAACTATAGAATTAATCGGTCTTCGCATTATTACAACTCTAAACTAGGTATTCAAGAAACTATAGAATTACGGAACTAGCTCCACATTCTCTAGTCATGATTCCAACATTGGGAATAATGTTGTTATTGTCTAAAATTATGACTTACCCAGCAAGCACAGCTCCGGATGTTGTGTGAAAACTGTTAATCAACATAGCTGTGGCTGTCCCACTTGGATACGTAAGCTTATAATCCATCACCATGACCTTGATAATCAAAGTGAATACATTTAATAATTAGTAAATAGTAACAAACAACAATTCCAAGACTATTGTAGTTAGGTACCCAAGTCCGTAGATTATGCAAAATTTTCTTATATCATTAGATAATACCAATGATATTGGCAACACCTTAAACCCCTTTCATACAGAAACTAGTAAAAGCTCCAAAAGAGGCACTTAATTGATGATCTGGTATGATAAGGTATCCCTCAGCTTTCTTCACACGTGGATTTGGCATGGAAATTATGAGTAACGGCAGTAAAAGAACAAGAGAATGGTGATATAAGGGTAAAAAATAAAGCATTTTTTCAAAAAATCATCTTTGCCTCAATATAAGAGTGAAGAAAACTTGGAGATAAACCAAAAACTAAAGTGATATAGATAATTAAGGGATAGTGCAAGTTGTACATGGCAGTCTGATGCGATGTAATAAAATTGTGCTTGAAGTTCTCGGTTCTCATTAACAAAAGAATATTAACTTCTTCATCAATCCCTGTACTTATATCCATTTTTAAGGTCAACATCCTACATATGAATCAAACTAGACACTAACATACCTTTCTAAGGGGGACAAGACTAAAAAGCCCCAAGAAGCTAACAACGAACATGAAACCCATCATCCACCACAAACTAGGGTTTATCACGTCTTCTGCTCGATTACCCGGGTAATCAGCACCAATAAGATTGTATGTTTTCTCATCCATAGCAATCAAATATGAACCAAAACCACCTGAGAAAATTAAAGTTCAAAAAGACTTTAGAAATAAACAAAGTTACATACTATAAACAAGATTCAAAGAAAGAAAAAATATACTATTGGAAATCTTGATGTAAACAACTTACAAGTTACAAGTATAAGATAGTAAAAGTCTAATACACTAGTAAAACAAGTGGAAAAGCAAGATAGCATCTATTCACCATTATAAAGAATAGATAACAAGCAGCAATCTATTCGCCATTATGAAGAATTTAATAAGCAGCAAAAGGCACAAAATCCTGGAAAGAGAGAAAAATTCCATCATTCACAGTGGTCAGGTTGATTGATATTTCAAATTCATTGCAAATAAACTGACCCAAACTCAGAACCAGGATTCAGGCCCATAAATTCAATCACAGTCTTATCTCAGAAAGGTTGGTTTGAAGAAGCTACTAATTGAGTCAGATTGTCACGGAAAGGAGAGATTAATGATAAAGGCTGGAGGCTGCATTAGGATAGAGTGCAGGAAACTGTAAGTTGAACAGTATGCAAGGATAGGAAGTTGCGTTTGCAAATTTATGGGTCAATGAGTATCAAAGGCTAACCCGAGTCTTCAACCACTTAACTATTATTCATAAAATGTTCATTCATAGTAACTTGTTTTATTATGTAGCCCTATATAGACTAGAGAAACAGACAGATAAAGGTGAAGATGAAAACCATTGTTTTCTTAACATATAGTAGGAAGCCATCAAAAATGGAAATCTATCACAAAGTATTACAACAGTCCAACCACAGATTTCAAATTATAACTCAGAAGGAGACACATTAAGATAATTTCCAAGAATTTGCAATTAGTCCACAACAATAAAGGGCAGTTTTTCTTGGTAAAACTTCACATTTTCCGCAAACCCTCAAAACTTGAGGATTGAATCCATCAACCTCCCTGGCTCAGTGGCTCCCCCGAGCTTACCTAAAAACTGCCTTCATACTGCTCATATTTCACACCAAAAAAGTCAAACACAACCCAAATTCCCAACAGTGCCAAATCAAACGAACACAAGGTCCCCATTATAGCCCCCATTCCAAGACTAACAATTGCCCCAGAGCGTGTTACAACATCAATCACTCTGTCAATCCAAATTCATCATCAAAGTTTTTCTCTTTATCATTGTTGACAACTTGCCCATCAACATCTAGTAACAATGCACCCAAACTTAGTCAAACAAAGTAGTCCTCATCACAATTTCTCACATAAAACCAAAATTCACCAAATTCACATTCAAACAAATCAAAGAACCAGACTTTACCAAATACACAAACGCATTCAAATTAAAGAACCAAATTGTACCAAATGCATAAACACAATTCAAATCAAAGAACCAAACTTTACCAATTAAAAAAATACATTCAAATCAAAGAACCAAGCTTTAGCAAACAAAAAACTTGAAAACTGAAAAAGATAGATACTTTACCACTAAAAGCAAGCCCATAACAGGCAACAACACAAGTTTGAATTACAGTATTCTCTTGTCGAGTAAAGGGTTTGATAGAGAACCCCAATTGGGTGAGCAAACTAGTCCAAGACTTCACGAAGAAGAAACCCAACAACCCAGCTGCAACATTGAGAGAAGGGATGATTCCTACAGTCAAATTGAGCTTGTGGGTGATGATGCAAAAGAGAGTACCCAACAAGGCACTAACTCCAAGACCCCTGAACGTAATCTGGTCTTTCCAATCTGGGATTTCTTCATCTTCTTCGATTGTTCTCCCTGATTCTCCGATCAATGGCACTGAGATTTCTACCTCCGAACCCATCTTTTCACAATCTCTGCTTGAATTGGATTTGGGTAGTTGGGGAGATAGTGATGGGAATATGGAGGGGTGTGGGAACCGTTGAAGATACCAAGAAAAGAGTATACGTCACGTAATTGTGGTAGCCGTATTATACGGAATTAACGGATAAGGATAGAGGTGCGCAGAGATGCACCCAACAGGGCAACGGGTTACAGATCCTGCAAACTGTGGTCTTTCTTTATTTCCGGGTCTTGTAAACTATTAAAATACTCACTCAGTCCATACTATGTGCTACAATCTTCATTTTATGTCGTTCCAAATAATAGTATGTTATGATTTACTAAAAGACCCTTATTTTTGTCTTTATTCCACTAATTACCCCAACTATCCCCACTAAAACCTAAAGTAACCCCCACTAAAACAAGACACACCCTAAATCTAACCCTAACTCCCGTTTTCATTCCCCAGCTCTCTGTCTTCTGCCTCTCTTTGTCTCCCTCACTTTCACACTCGAAATCTCCATCTCCCACCCTCTTGCATCTGTAATCCCTCAATTTCGTTATAGATTAATAATTTGCACGTGTTCCTGATCATTTCGATAAATTACGGTGGTTCGTTGCAACCCAAATTGTAGGGTTTCTTAAATTGGGGCATTTCCATGGATGAGGGAGGTGGATTGGGGGGGGGGGGGGGGGGGGGAGAGGAGGAAGCATAAATATTTCGGTTTTGAGGAGGACTCGTTCCCACCTCATGAAATGCGTCGTCTCCAAGCCCTTCTTCGTGGTTTGGCTGCGGAATCCTCCAAGAATTCGGCACCTGCCGTTGCTCTGTTTGTGTGTGGCTACTATGGGTCTTCTACCTCCACTCCTTTAACTAACCCACATGTGTCTTCTCCCGAAACCATCCCAGAACCACCACCATTGGGCTTTAAATCCTGGTCAGCCTACTCATATTGGTTCTTTAATTGAAAAAAGTAATATCTTCACCTCTTCTTTGATTTATTTTTGGGTTTGTGGTATACCATGTTTTTCCTTGATTCGTTTTTGTTTTCAGGTTGTGTCATGGTATATCATGTTTGATTTGTTATGGGTGTTATGGATCTGGTATTATGCCTTGATTCGTTTTTGTTTTTGGGTTTGATTTATTATGGTATGTCATGTTTCTATTTTTGGCTTGATTTAGGGTATACTTATTGATTTATGTTTTTTTTTGGCTTGATTTTGTTTATGTTTTCAGATTTTCCTAGTCCTCTTCGATGACGGTGATGGTTTCTGATGGTGATGTTCATGTTAGCTCTTTGTGTTCTTCTATCTGTTGATGCTCATGTTTGGTCATGTTCTTTTGTCCTCATTGTCTTCTGTCTAGTGATGCTCATGTTTGGTCATGTTCTTTGTGTTGATGCTCATGTCTATTGATGGTTGGTGAAGGTGATGTTTGGTGATGGTGATAGTCATCTTTGCTCTTGTTGATTTAGGGTTGGTGATGTTTCGTGATGTTTAGTTTGTTCTGTTTTGTTAGTTCTTTGTGTTTAGTCTCTTAATTTTGGGTTGGTGATGTTTGGTATGTTCTGGTCTGTTAGTTTTTTGTGTTTAGCTCTGTTGATTTAGGGTTGGTGATCTTTAGGGTTTGTTATGATAGTTCTTTGTGTTTAGTCTCTTGATTTAGGGTTGGTGATATTTGGTATATTTTGGTCTATTAGGGTTGGTGATGTTTGGTATGTTCTGGTCTATTAGTTTAGCTCTCTTGATTTAGGGTTGGTGATCTTTCTAGTATGTTAATTCTTTGTGTTTAGCTTTGTTGATTTGGGGTTGGTGATGTTTGGCATGTTCTGGTTTGTTAATTCTTTAGGTTTAGCTCTTTTGATTTGGGGTTAGTAATGATTAGTCTATTCTGGTCTGTTAGTTCTTTGTGTTTAGCTCTTTGTGTTGATGCTCATGTCTGTTGATTTGGATTCCCTTACTTAGCCTTGATTTTACATTCCTTTTTTGTGATGCTTATCATGCTCATGCTTATGATGCTAATGTTTTTCATGCTCATACTTATCATGCTCATGCTTGTTTATGGTAAATTACACATAATATGCTTAGCTAGTTTATAGAATTACTTACAAAATGTGTGCACTTACACATATTATGCTTAGCTTGAGAAATTCACTACTTATCATGCTCTCAATTATTCTCTTCTGCATTTTCTGAATCTCCACCATTTTGAGTGTTTGGTCCTTCATTCATTTCATACATATGGCCCTTTTGCACCCACTGTTGACATTCTTGCACAAGCTCCTTTGGTACATATATTGCATTAGGTAACTCACCTTTAATCTCTAGTGATTGTTTCTTCATATGTGGTATCTAGTTGTTGTTGCTGCCTTTGACCTTTAGTATTTCTGTCATGCATTGCTGTAGAGTCAAGCAAATGTGATTAATTAGCTTTGGATTGTAGTCATTGTAAGCTTCTTCTATTTCCTTAACTAGATGATCAACTGTTTTTGTTGCTATTTGTTCATTTAATGATTGAATTGCTCTGAAAAACCAAATATCATTTATATTTAGATATGAGGTTTGGGCAGGCTGGTTGACTAATTGTATGTTGAATTCATCTTTAGTTTCTTCTAGCATATACTCTGGAACATCTCCTGCTATATGTGGCTTTGCATTGTCTTGGACTATGTACAATTGCTTACTACCCCATGTTGGCCACTTAGCCCTAATGGCAGGCAATATACTATGTATGATCTTGGCTTTTATGACATCTTTAGTTACACTTGTTATTGCTTTTATTTCAAGTGTGCCTGTTGGTTTGTTTTTTCTTGTTCTCTGTGATGGGACTACCTTAATGAATGAAAATATTCCTATCTTCCCATCATAAGCTACAACACCCTTTGTAGTGATATGTGGTCTTACAACTGCAGCTATGAACATTACCTTAATGATGAACCTCTTGCTCTTGCATGTTCTGTGTGGAACTTTCTCATTTTTGCTATGTAGTACCTTGTTGAGGTTTGTGACATGTAAAACCATTTCTCATCCAAATGTATGACATTGTACATGTTTGCAAACTTTGGGTATGTTGTCATTGTTGATGGTACAATTGCATTCAAACACCTCATAAATCTCGTTATCCCGTGTGCCTTGTTAAGTTATGGTTTAATTGCATTCATATGCTTTTTTATGGCTCCTCTTTTCACCAGTCTGTGTGTTATTGATTCCTATAGTAGTAACAACTACAATTATGCTTGTTCTATTCCTTAATGGAATGAGAGCAAACTCATCTGGGTTGAATGACACTCTCTTTCTTCCTACTCTCCCTGTTTTCATGTTTTGAACATTGATTGCTTCATTTGATGATATTTGTGACTTGACTTTTTGCCATATCCTACTAATTGTCCATCTGGAGACATTATGCTCATATGCTAAATTGTTTATGTAACCTGTTGGTAGCTTCTTTGCATTTATGTATGGAATTTCATTACTTACACAATGCTCTAGTAACTTCTCTACCACGTTTGCTCTGTCATCATTGGTAAGCACACAACATGGTCTCCTATTACCATCCTCTACCTCTGCCACCTCCTCTGCTTCTACCACCTCCTTTGCTTCTGATATCTCCTTATTCAGTTCAAAGGCATTTGAGTTATGAGTGAAGAGGTCAAAACCTTCTTCACTTTGTGCTGGTATATTCAGGTCAATAATTGACCTTGTTTGTACCGCATGACTCTCTGCATTGACTTAAATGGGTTGTAGGCTTGATGTGGAAAATGTTGGCTTGCTCTTATATGCTCTTTCATTCACTATGTGTGTTGAAATGATGCAACTTAGAGTTCTCTAACAAATTCCACAAAGGAGTCCCAAACCCTAAGTAAGAACTCACCCAATGATGAAGCAAACTAAGCTAAGCTGAGGTTGTTCCTAACTCTGTACCTTTTGCTGGTTCCGAGACTTTGGTGGCTCTGTCCCTTTGCAGGTTTTGTGCCCTTGGTTGCTCTGCCCCCTCGGTAGCTTTGTCCCCTTGGTAGCTTTGTCCCTTTGACGATTCTGTTCCTTTGGTGGCTCTATACCCTTGGTGGTTCTGTTCATTTGGTGGCTCTGTCCCCTTTACTGGTTGTGGTTTGCAGTGGTGTGTGCACTGCTCCGTTGACTTTTGCTGCTGTGTATCCGTTGATAATGGAAATTGTTGGGTTTTGGCCGTTGACTTCTCTGTCTCCTTTTACTGGTTCTTTAACCTTTTTTTTTTGTTTGGAAATGTGTAATAAATGTAGGAAGAGTGTTTCAATTGGTTCCCATTGTATTTATAGTGGCATTTATTGAGGAGTTGTTGAATTTTTAGAGACAAGGGTGAAAATTCTGAAAATTGGAGCCAAAAAGTAAAAAAAAAAAAATCAAATAGTGGGTATTGGGAGTTGTTCAATTTTTTGAGCCAAAAAGTTCCCTCCAAAAATTAACATTAACTAATTGCATGATTACTTTTCTATTTTCTACTAATTACAAGTGGGTCACCACCACTCAATTACATTCCTTAATAACCGTGAAATGTGCTATGTAGCACATAATATGGGACGGAGGGAGTATTTTGGACAATTTTGTACGACCTCTTAAGCCACCTAATAAGTCTTATATTATTGAAGATTTTTTTAATTTTTTTTAAAAAAAAATTCGAAATATAACTTCGGCATCAAACTATTTTGAAATATGATCTTGGAAATAAGTTCTTAGAATTCAATGTATCAGACAACGACATTGAGTTTTATTTATTTTTATTTTTAAAAAAGGTTATTCAAAATTTATTCCCTGAATGCGCTGTCAACTTCCAAAAAAAAATTTGTTTTAATAAAAAAATATATTTTATCAAAAAAATTAGTCGGTTTCCTTGACAACGACTTTAAGGAAATAATTTTGAATTTTTTATTTGTAAAAAAGTTATTTTTATTTAACAAAATAATAATAAGAAAAGTCATTGTTCTGAACAACAACTTTCACATAAGAGTGGATGGACAACGATTTCATACCGAACCTAATCCAAATGTCATTTTTCGATATAGTTTGGTATGGGGGTTATGTTTCGAATTTTTTATTTATTTTTAAAAAAAAGGTTAAAAAAAGTTCTATATCATTAGGATAACTTTGGATATTTTTTTAAAAATGATTTAAAAATTTTGTATTATAATTTTTAAAATTTAATAATTTCAAATAATTACAAACCAAGTGAGAAAATACTTTGACTCTAAATAATAATTTTTAAAATTCCTACAACTAGGTCCTAAATAGTTTATACTAGGCCCTAAAGTGATTCAAACAATCTATTTTATCACTAAACACCCATTTTGACCTAATTCTAAAACTCTAGTATTTTGGGTAAATTTAATAAGCATGAAGATATGGCACAATGGCTAACATTTGCCACCCAAAGCATAAATGATTTCCTGTATAATGCATAACTACTTTTTGATCCTATAGTGCTACTTTGAACTTTTGATTTGAGTAAATTTGAATAATGGGAGTTTCCTTAAGCATTGAGTTGGAAAAATTGGTGTACTAATTTAAACAAGCACTTCGTAAACACATGAATCATGAGAAAATAATAACCAATAATATAGATATTAGAGAGAAATGAGGTAGAAAAGAGAAGCCCGAATATCCATCAACATTCATGATTTGAGTCTTCACCTCATTTTATATTTTAGTCATGATTTGATTTGATTCATTTCATATATGAATGCATTCATAAATCTCCAAGCGCAATTCAATCAACTTACATATCAACGAATTTGGCTTTTCTTTCTAACTAATGCTAAGGGGGGCCTACAGGTTTTGAGGGCAAGAAATCAATCATATGAGATGCATTACATTCAAAGCAGAATACGGCTATTGATCTCCATTTATTCGTATAGCAGAGAAGAGGAAGATGTCAATCAATTAGTAAAAAGCTCCAAGAATTCGTTCTCCTCTCAATCTAACATAAGCATGAGTCACGAATTGTTTATAATTGTTTACTTTCCACATATATGCAAACATAACTTGGATAAATGGTAATTATGTATCCATATGGTTCTTTATCCATATTTTTATAATCTTAAATATTTATTTTTCACAAATCCCTTGTAAGACCTTCTAAAAATAAATATTAAAAAGTCGCGACTTTACTTATCATTCTAGCCATCTGTTCAAGATCTAAAATCTTAGTATAAGAGTCATTCTCGTAATTTTAAACATATTTTACTTAAATGCCTCGATTACTTAAAGCAAGCTCCAAACTAATGAAGTAAGGAAGGGAAACAGATCGAGATAGCTTTAATCCACCTTGTTAACCAAGTCGTTTTCATCAAAGGTCTTCCCATGATGTTTTGTTGTCATTTATTTTCATAATAAAAATCCAGGGATTACAATACAAGTATGTTTATTTTATTATAACTTTGTTAGAACATGATAAATATCTTTCTCCTTACCAATTCTCCCTAAAGTGTCAATTCATAACATTATACTCCACATTGAATTTACTGAAACTAGAGGTGTCCCATTTTCCTAGCATTCCAGTGCTTCCACGCATGCATGAATGCATATAATTGAAAGTTTGTGCACTTGCAGACATGCTAGAGCTTCAGTCTAGTGCATATAATATCATCTCCAACAAATATCTTCGTACCTTTATCATACCCTAGTAAGTAGTAACCCTACCTAAGTGTAAGTGCTCCACATCTTATGTTACCCTGAAAAGGATATTGCAAATTTGTAATTTAGGATTCGTTATGTTCAGAAGGCATAATTGGATACGTTTATTTGGAGTATTTGTTACTTTGTCTCACAGAATAACTTATATTCTTCATGCGTTGTACATAAATTATTGGATAACAAAAACAAAAACTTAGGCTGTAGGTTGGGCAACTCTGTATGAAATAATAGACTGAGCAGCTGAGCAAGAGAGGAGGACCGCAACCACCACGCCCACCAGGGGTTGGTTGTTCAGGACATGTTATTGGATAACAGACCTCCCTAAAGAATTTAAGTAGCTTAGGTTGTGAGTATTTAATTTAGCATGTATGCTAACCAAATTTACTTGTAGATTGATTTGATTATTCATTTTTGATATTCAAGACATTTTTATATAATTTTTTTTTATTTGTTTAAGAGAGACATAATGACATATAATATACTCTATTTTTTAATATTCTAAACAAGTGAAAAGTATATCCCTTGTTTTGTTTTTTGAATAGGAAAGATAAGTTATAATTAAACTCGTATGACAAGAACCAAATAGTATCCTTAAAAGACGTAGGAAGAACCCAAAAAAAAAAAAAAAATCAACAGAAGTAAACAAAATCTAATACTAAGTCTAAGCTACAACTAAGTCAATTAACATCCACTTCTAAATTATATGTAATTACCATACCACAAATCCACAATAGGTCCATCGTGAGGCAGAATGTATGATACGCAAACAACCCACGATATCATATAGGCCACTCGTAAGATTTCTCTTGTCAAAAACTTTTATCCTTGCATTCTGACAAATAGAAGATCGACCCCATCTCTTTCAAAGTTTCAATGAGCTGATTACCAAACACGTACAAGAGTTTGACAGTAATCATCCTCAATCCACAAATTTATGAACATACATCTCTTTACCAAACAGAACCAATTTGTGGTTTAGGAGAGCACACTAATCTATACAGAACCACCTGCAGACTGCAGCCTCATCTCTTTTTCTGAAAACTAACTCAGTGAGATTCTGTCAGTCCAAATGCACACATCCTGAACTACATGAAAACTGTGTCCGGACTAGAAAAAATTCTCAACATCCTACTAATCAAAGTTTGTGCAGCAACAAACTGGTGTTTCACTGTCATCTTGCACCAGTGGATGGACTAAAATCACATCAATGAAGCTTTTCTTGTACAAATACTGCAAATTCTCATAAGTAAAATACCCACATAAATGAAACCTAAACTGAAATTCATTGAACAAAATTTGTACGGCGTTTTCCTCTCATACAAATAATTCAAGTACGCTGAAATCTAAACCAAAAATTTACAAATCAAGCAGTGTTGCCGTTTCCATGATACACAAAACTCCATCTGAGCTCAAACAAAAACCATCCCATAAGAGAGAACATTTACAGCACTCGTATCTTCACAGTGCAGCCAGCTTCCAGAGATGACCCCATATGGTTGTTCACATAGCATTAGCCAATGAAAGACGGAAAGCACAAAATTTGTTCCTTAGCCTTCACAAGTTTTTCCATCTTAATTACATGCAAGTGGCAAAATAACTAGTCAAGTATTTAACAATTTCAATCCAGGTTCACCAAACTAACTACAATTATTAATGAAGCACACAAATAGACACTAGACCTACAAGAAGGAAACTAGGCATAGAATGAATCTAAAAAGCTTCATTACAAATATAAAAGACAAATCAGGGTAAAGGTTACTTCACTAAACAATAATCCAGACCATAAGTGGAAATCTCACGTGAGATTTAACACATTTAGTTCGTAAGTTGTGATTAGGTGATACCCTTCCTAATGTGGAAAAATTCAATAAATTAAATCCAAGCATCCAACCTTCCTAATTATGATAAGTAAAACATGACAAATTAGCTAATCCATCGGGTATTGTCTATCAACTCTGATAGAAAATCAGCACATATGGAAGATGACATCTGATGCAGAACACCAAAATCAATGCTTCCGTAAAAAGTAATACCATTTCCTTGTACATGAATATACAGGTTGAAATAACCTAAGCAAAAATTAGTTTCCCCACGACCGTACATGTAATGGCCATAATTTGTTAAAGTATCTCTAGAATACAGGACAGAGTATAACATGAAATAACATCTTCTTACTAGCTATTTGGACCGATCCTAAAGGTAAAAAGAAGGTAGTGCTGAAATCAAGGCTAGAAGGAAGATTAGGAGAGAATTTGAGCTCCTGAACTACAAATCTTAATCAAAGTCTAAAACCCTTGATTTCCAAATGCAGCATGCTGACCAGCATTGTTTCACGTATACAAAGGAGATGATTAGCAGCATGCCAGCATAAATTTCACATAATCAAATGAGCAGGTTGCTTCTGATACAAAACGCATGATGATGAATATAACTTGTAAGGCACTACCGTCTCTTTTCAAATGCAACTATTCAAGGACCAAAGCCAGCCTTGCAAAACCATCTTAACTCAGTTACCTACTCTGCAGATGTTGAATAGGAAATAACAAAAAGAATACAAGAATGTAGAGAGGGTTTGAAGGAGGACTGTTAAATGACATTCTCTATCCCATATCAAAGTTTCCAATACATACTTGCCAAGTAATATACCTACCTAAGAACTTTCACATATGCAGCTATGCATGTCAGATGAGTTGTGTTAAGTTTGTGATACAACAGCACGTGATTGTAAACTTTGAAACAGTAAAAAAAAAAAAAAAAAAAAAAAACTTCACATGTTTGCAGACAAACTGCTGTCATATATTTCCATGTGACTTCTACGAGGGATGAGATTTGATGCAAATCATATAGCTCAGTGCCTCAGTGTGGCCCTAACCTTAAAAAAATCATTGCGACCTATTCCTATTAGGCTATCACAGGTCATCAGCAAAACTATGGCAAGATGAGACCATCAACAGGAAGTCACACAGTAAAAGATGATAAATATACTTAAAGAGTTAGTAGTAAGGTAGAACCTACTCCACAGGTACTGACAGTGACATGATAATCCAACCTCAATTTGAATATATCCTAGTGTTTGTTCTTTCTTTTAGTTGCATTCTTCTAGAGAATGTCACTACAATCACTCAATCATAAAAAAAATGTCCAGTGTGGCCACCTGACAACAATTTCTTATATAAAATCACCCCAAATCATTAAAGTTGGAAAGCAGGGTCATATACGAAAAGTGCCAAAGAAACCACAATGAAGGTCTGTCAAACTCCTTTTAGCACAATATACAAATACCATCTATTCTATCTAATTCTTGTTCATGTAACATATCATGCAGTTACTCAGCTGGATGCACCGGAAGTTTGAAAAGGATGCCACAGGTTCATTGCAGGCTTTGGTTGTTGGTATAACCACTATCTCAATCCTTTCCAGAACACAGCCAAGCAATACAAACCTGATAGTCCCTTAGTTTTTGAATAGCAGCTATACTAAAAAAAGAACATACATATTGCATCTGTTATTCATGATAACATTGTATATCACCCTATGAGACACAATTCAATCTTCAATCATCTCAAAGTCAATCGCCAAGCATTCCTCCAGGCTCCAGCCAATTCATAACAAATCCATGGGATATCTTTCCAAAGAATAATTAATGTAACCATCTGTCACCCGCACAACTTATTAATTTCCTTTTTTTTGTTTCAGGGAGGTCTTGCACTTGCTTGTTGCTAAAGCCATCAGCCAACAGTCAGGGAGATGACATAACACCAAGTAATGACTCCTTACAGAGGTGGCAAACAAGACAGCAATGTCTGCATCACTCTGAGGAATTCAATGGTGAGAACATTGGAGAGTTCAATGAAAAACAATCCACAGAGATATTCCCAGGGTTCCTTACAATTGGAACTCTATATATGGAGCCAATATCAGAGGCCCCAACACCAACATTTAATTTGCCTCATGAGGAAACAAATGAAAGTGGGGTAGCAGAAATGAGATACAACTTGAAGCTTATCAATGAAGAGTTGGAGAAATTTCTTAAGGGCGAAGCTGAAAAGGAAAGGAATAATGAATCATCAAGAAAAAACAGCGAAGCAAGCACTATAACCCTTAGTGACGAGTTGCAGGAAGATGTAAATGATAACAACTCTATCGAAGGGAAATCGTATCCTCTACAAGGATATCTTCTTGGGTCGTCCAGTGAAGTTCAGGAAACAAAGCCCAAGTCTAAGAAAGAAAAGGCATCCCTCTATAAGTTATTTAAGAAGAGCACAATAATGGACAGAAGCTCCATCAAAAAGGCTGATAGAACTCAGAAACAAACAACAAAAGAAATCAAAATGTCTAATCATCTGATGAGCAAGATGCTGCACCCAACTCAATTTTCTCCCAAAATCTCCAATCATTTCGCAGCTGAATCATATCTGACTCTGAGAAAACTCAATAAGGTACTTCATGTCATGTCTCCCTGACAAAAATAGCAGTTATACTTATCCTGATACATCAACTATATTCTGTGCTACTCGCTCTTCTAAACAAAACCACAATTATCAAAGGGATTTCAAAAATAAATAAATAAATAAATATAGAAGCCTAAGATATAACTCAAAACGTAAAAATTGACCTCTTCATCCAATTATAGCCTTAATGGACCGGGCTACCTATTCAAGCAGCAATCAAAACTTGCACAGAATAAACGGAACATTGAGAACTCAACAAGCAGTGGTCCACTAAGCCAAAACCAAGTCAAACTTTCAAACCATTAGTTGAGCTTAATAAGGACACTAATTTCAGAAATTTGGATTTCTTCATACTACGTTGTTCACAAAATAATGCCTAAATGTTTCCCTGCATTTTAATAAAGAAAAGGAGGAAACGTAGATTACTTGATGTAGGCTTCAAACTTTTGATAATCTTCTTGAAGATCCCACCATAGGTCTACTTCAATATATCCCTTTTTAAGGATTGTATTCTAATCCCAAGACCCTCAAGTCAGAACTCTTATTTCCATTAATGTTTTTTTTTTTACATTGAACCTTCAATCTAAAATAAATGCTCCAAAACCCCTAAGTGCAATTTTGTTTCATTAAACATCACATTGAGGTGAGCTTTCATCACTAGACCTTAGTTAGGAGATGACAAATTAAAATGACAGTTGTTGTCATTGGGAAAAAAAACATAGGATGTCGTGGTGTATTTGGGAAACTATTTCAGTTATGGGTGTTAATGCAATGGAATAGGAGTTTGGGTTAAGGGTGTTATCTTACAAGCAATCCGTTTCTTGAAAGGTAAACATTGAATTTCATAAAAAAGATTAACCTATATAATAGAATATAATCTGTATTTGCAGATCAACCAGATTTTCTACAGAAAAGTTCATCCTGAAATCAGCAAAGCTGAATCCTCCGAAAAGGAGCCCAAGTCCACCAAATACAAGAACAAGACTCTCCAGTCTAGTAATAGCTACGTAGATCCAGAACTTGACAGTGAAAGGCGGAGGATTAGCTGCTGGGGTGCCCTCAAGAAAGGAAAACAACATTTCTCCAAGAATGATATGAAACAGCCTCATGATGCAATCACCGAGAAAAATTTGGACCTTCCAGTAAAAGACACTAGTGATGGTGCAGGCAAGGAGCATTGGATCAATACTGATGAAGAGTGTAAGTTGACGTGCATCATCATTGATAAATCATACTTCTAATTGTTCCACTTTGACTTTTATGTTTGTCAAAACACAAACTTGACCATTAATGATTTTAACTGTAAGAATAATTTTAATTAGTTAATATCTGAAAATTTAAAATAACACAGTTCCACAAACATTTTACATAATAGAATTAAAAAAAATCATACAGTAAAAAGTATGGTCAAAGTGTAATGTGGAGTATGTGTTCAATTTTGGATTGGAACTGGTGCTAAATTCCCCAGATATATCTCTAAAACCTATCCAAATACCAAACAACATCGATGACAAAGCAAACACATCCATATATCTTTTGCATGTAAATAAGGTGGGTCCAAGTAAGATATTTAATCAATCTTACCATTCATTTTGTTGCTCACCTCAGTCGCTCACCAACAAATAAAGTAAAAATGATAGCCAGTAAGCTCGTCTAATGATTCCAAATTCTTGACCATGCAGATTTTGTATTGGAGCTGCAGCAGATCGAGGGAGTTCAGAGTTAGAAGTTAATTATATCAGTATGTCTAATACGCATAAAGTGACGTGTAATGATATGCATGGTTAGATTACTTGAGCTCATGCAACATACGCAAGAAGCTCTTCTCCTGTTTATATAAAGTGTGTGCGGCTGTGTGCTAGTGGTCATTAAAATAAGCCATTTTATACTTCTGTTTCTATTTCCAATGAACATTGATGTAATGCGCTTTGTAACAATCAGGTGTGTTGCTATTATCATCCTTTATAACTGAAGTTCACATAGCATGATTAGCATCCTAACTTTAATACATGCTTCTTGATTGACAACGAACTCAACTACTCAAGTATGGAAGAAAGAGTAAAATGATCAGTGATGACATCATTCAGTACATATTATGTGATGAGTTGCAGGCACAGTAAGCTTTTCAGACAAGTCAATAACCAGCATTTCCAGAAAAGAAGCAAACATTTGAAGGACGTCTTTAGCACTATTACAGAAATGACTCTCAGTCCCATGACAATTGGTGTCAATGCTTCCCCTTTCAGTTGACACCAGCTGGCAAGGAAATCAGATCAGCATAACAACAACATAGTCATTGATCATATTTTAATCTTAGCTAAGGTAAAAAGCCTGGGGAGTCGCAAGCTGAAACTTTCCAGATTAGGTCACATAAAAGACTGTCAAATGCATGCCTAATAAACTTTCTATTTGATCCGTCATTTTACCACTCCTTTTGGCAACACCCACTAATATGGAACCTAATCTGAAAGCCAAGTTTCAACTAGACAGATGGAATACGTGAAATACGTGAATAATGTCCTTGATTCATTGACAGGCTAGGCTATAACTATTAGTCCATGTCCTATCGGGCATTAGGATGTGGTTCCATCAATGGAATATCTATAATAAATTCACACGTCCTTCATCAGGTGTAAATGTATAATACAGTATAAAGTTTATACCCTTCATAGTAAATCCTAATACTATTATGATTGACTGACAAAACTAAGAGTGGAAACTCCATTATCACCCTCACCTTGGCCCAGCCTATCAGATGGAATTTTCGAAAACAAATTGGGCATATCAAGGCAATTGAGGTCCTTGGGCCAACTGACCTAGCGTAAGGCAAGAAGTAAAGGCACAATTAAAATAAAGTCCATCCGTATAAAAAATGTCATAGACTAAGCCATACACCACAAAAAATTCCTTCGTATTTACTATATTACCCCCCTCAATCCCTCTTATCTTCAACCTCATTTACTTTTCATCTTCACACAACAATACATAAATTAACACTAGTTAATTGACCATGTAACTTAACAATAATAATTAACACTAATTAACATGATTAAAACAAAATAATATAATTTTAACTAATTAACGCTAATTTATTGACAATAATTAACGCTAATTAATTGACAATACTAATTAATTAATTAACAAAAGAGGAGTGTCATATCTCAAAAAAGGGGGGCTTGCCGTCTTACTTTTCCGGCTTGCCCTAAGGCTTGCCGGAAAAGTAAGACGGCTAGCCCTTTTTTTAGGAGTATGTTAGGTTTGGAAAAAAAAGTTAGTAATATTTGAAGTTAGGAAAATTTTAAGTAAGTAGTTTAAGTTATAAATATTCTAAGTTAGGAAAATATTTTAATTTGGGAATATTAACTTAGTTAGAAAAATTAGAATTTAGGAATATTAACTTAAGTTATTAAATGTAAATTTTAAAAATAATATATTATGAAATGAATAATGAAATTATCAAATTAATCGTAAATTATCAAATTAATCATAAATTATGAAAATAATAACTTTTATATTATGAAATTATAGTAAGGTTCGTTTTTTATTCGTATTTACGAGAAAGGTAAAATGGGAAATAAGAATTAAAGTGTAAGATGTTTGATTTTATTTAAAATGTGTCAAAGGGCAAAATCATCAATTAAGGGGGCGGTTGATCAATTTCGGGGCGGCGTTTAGCGCTCCACTAAATCACTGAGCTTCACGATACCATCCATGGCTTGAGTGTTTGACTTCCTCGTCCAGTAAATCAGATCGCTCTCCTGTTTGTGATAATATGAAGTCGCATAGAATCACCAACAACTTCAATCAACAACATTGCCTGAAGTTCTTTCTATCAAAATTATACAGTTTGTTGAAGTTCAAACACATAGTTGCAAAATAGATCAATCTTTCTGTCCAGTGAGGTATTATGGGCACATATCAACCCCTATGTGTAAAGAGACTAAGACAAGTAGTTTTCAGGATACATATTAAGCATCCTCACAACATCTTGTCAAACAATGTGAGGCTGCTAAGTGTACCAACGATGTTGGGAGAATTAAGGAGCAGTATAAATTTCCATCGTCTGATATATGCTGCAGCCAAGCTTAGCTGGGTTGTTGGTAGACTTGGCTTGTTTGACAAGCTCACAGAATTACCTGTTTTTATAGGTCACTTTTTAATCTGTTAGTATGAGTTGTTCAAAGATGTTCGACGTAATCAATCATTGGCTGTAAGCAGATATCATGTAAATTGATAGCTGAAATACCTGGCCAAGAAGAAAGCTACTCCTGACAGCTTTTTCATAGGGGTTAGAAACAGTCATCATACGAAGGGCTAATAGATTATTTCCCCAAATTTATAAGTTGAAAGCCAATAACCAATTTTCCAAACAAGGCCTGTATCAATTTATCATCAAAACGTGGTCAATGAACAAAAAGAACAATGGTTTATGGTTATAAGAAAACTAACTAAATTTCTTACCAATATGCTACGCACCACATATGAATATATGAGGTTAGGCCCTGCATTCATCTAACAAGTAACAACCAATCTCCACAAATCACGTAAAGCACAATCAAAGATCGAACAACCAAAAAAAAAAAACCACCACACTTCAAGTGCACAAAGTTCACACCTAAGGAAGCCCAAGGGTTACATGGAACAACTTCATTGTCAATAATGAACAAGTTTAGTCCACAGGAGCAGATCCATGATTTTCTGCCTCATGAGTCACATTTAGAGTTGGCAAAACATGACCCGACCCGAAATTCCAATTAACCCAAAGATAGCGAATTTGGGTTGAGATTTTCGACACGAAAACTTAAATGGGTTGACACGAACAAGACCCGAAATTACATGGGTTAGGTTAAGTGTGAAAATTCTAACCCGAAAATGACCTATGTAACCCAAAATTATTTTCGGCTCAAAACTAGGTTGAGTCAACCCGAACCCGACCTTATCACCAAACTATATTACATAGATAAAAAAAATTACTTAGCCATTCACTCTGCCCAAACTTCAAGCCCAAATTAAAACCTTAAAAGACAATTAAATTACAACTAGTTGTTTCATCTCAACCCTAAAAGTCTTCTTTTTCTTCGGCCACTATTAAATAAACATATCTCAGTAATGGCAAAAACTAACTCAACCTGAAAATAGCAAGTCAGGGTTGAAATTTTCGACACAAAAACTTAAATGGATTGACATGAACCCGACCCGAAATTAAATGAGTTAAGTTCAGGTATGGGTTTTCAACTCGAAAACACAAATGGATCAAGTTCGGGGGTTGGGGATAACTGACCCAAAAGTAGGTGACTCGAACACAAATCCGATCCGACCTGATCTATTTGTCACCCCTAGTCATAATTGATAATCAAACATATAATAAAATTTTTTTTACCAAACAACCAAATAATAATACTAAAAAATACATTCAAAATTTTTTTCGGATCGACCAACGAGTCACAAGGAAATGAGCTTGGTCTGCCAATGGATGCCCAAAGCTTGAATTGCTAAAACAATTCATTAACCATTTTTCAAACCTATCAACGGTCATTTTTCTGTCAACGCTAAGACATACCTAAAGCCTGGCATTGGATCGAAAGCAGAACAGCAATAGTGAAATAAATATCAGAAATGGAAGAGACTCCTCTTTCAGAACACCACCCCCTTCCATCCTCCATAATCGATCAACAAGGGTGCTAACTCTCCGTAATTCAGAATACACAATATCACCATGCGTATCAGCACGTCATAAGGAAGAGGAGCAGAAAGAAAAAGCTGACAACAAGTAGAGTTCAACTCTTTATTTTAGATGCTTCAGTTGTTTTGCCACATCTGCTCTAGCCATCCAATCTACCTCAATCAAGAAATATTAAGTGATTAACCTTGTGTATTAAACCATCAAGAAATACAATGATCAAGTTCTATCACAAAACTATACTAATTCTTTAAAAAATTGAACTTAAAACATGCATCTGGTACATCAGTAGGCAACATTCACCTAAAAGGTACGGTGTTGTGCGTGTGTATGCACTGACGTACATCCTTGGCAAGACACAGAGACGTCAAGTTACTAAAAAGTACTCCGTCATCAATTATTTTAGTCAAATGGAATTATTTTTATAGATCAAAACTACGTAAACTAACTTTGCATATTAAAACTAATTAGTAGTAATTAAAACTGATTCTTACATATTTACCATAGTTTTTTTTTTTATAATGAGATTATTAATTTCTACTGATTAAAACTGATTTTTTATTGACTGGAATTCAGAAGAACTAAGTAATAGTGACTAAAATTATTAATCAAATTTTTTTGGGTGAATCGAACAAGGCCTATCTCTAGTGCTCCACTAAAATAAGTAGGGAGAACAACAAAAAATGGAGAGAGTCCATTGCCGTGGGATTTTCCTTGCAAAACTACATAGAGATTCATTCCTATCACCACAATATATTAACAACAGGCCATAAGTATAAGAGTAATTCGACACTTTTAACTTTTAACATACTATAGTTGGCAAATATTTTGGGACAATCTAACATATATATGTGTTATTATATAGGGACAAATAATATATATATATATATATATATATATATATATATATATATATATATATATATATATATAATGCATCTTCATACCACATGTTGCTAAAGTTTTTCAAGAGGGCATCATTCTAATCAACCGGGGTTTTGCTAAGTGATGGATGAAGTGTCAAACTCTCTTAATCCACAAAATTAAGTAGAGGGTAATAGAATAAGAAAAAGATGCATAGGGTGGCTGTCAAGAGGTATAAAACCCAGTAAAATTAGAGTAATAGAATGGGATGACTTAAATCGTCCAATTGGCAAATGGCTGAAAGATTTTAAAGGTCATATTGGTGAAATTAATCAAGGAAAACTATCCATTTTGATTGGCAAATGGGACGAAGAAGGAATAAAAGTTACACTATGGAAATATGTCAAGGTATCTAATCTTTCCAAATAAATAATTTATTATTTTTTCAATCTAGTAAACACTAAATAGATTTTACTAAAATCTTTCTTTTATACTTTAAGGAGTTTCAAGTTGAAGAAGATGTTGTGAAGAAAGAAAAAATATTATCATTTTGTGTTGACGATGGAAGGATTTCAAAACTAGATTGGTTAGCAGTTGGATCTCATTTACTAGAAAAATGTCGTATGAACTTTATGACTTCATATCCAAAGATACATATTTAAAGCTCAGTTATTTATTTTATATTGATTATTATTAACTTAATAACTTCTTTTATTTGTTGATTAGGCAATAAGTGAGAAAGCGAAAAAAAGTCAATCATTTAACAAGTATCTACATCACTTAGGGCAATAATCATATGCACAAAAGTTATATGGAAAAGAAATGGGTATCTTGTGTCATCGGCTACTTCTTCGATGGTTTCTAGTTTGCCAAATATGACACATCAATGGCTTCTTGCAAGATCACTAGAAGACTCTAAAGGAAATATTTATTTGCCTAATTCGAAAAGTGAAAAAATCCATTGTAAGTATATACTAAGTCATATTTTGTACTACTTTTTTTACTGTTTTTATTTTTCTATTTATTGTTGGCATGCCTTATGTATAAATTTATGCATACATTTGAAATAGTTACATTTATAAACTTGAATGTAGGATAGATGGAGAAAGAAAAGGAGGATGGAGAATATGTGAAGGAAATGATAGATGATGTCCTAACACGTGCACTTGGAAAGAGGGATCGTTTTGGTCGTGCTCTTGTATATGGCAGTAGAGTAGGCAACAAAGTTGTGTGGGGAAATAGTGGTCAAAGTCATGATAGAAAGAAAAGGGAAATTCATATAGAGGCATTAGAGGCAAGAGTAACCTAGATGATTAGGCAAGAGATAATGAATGAGATGAACTCTAAGATAGACGCAATAGTAAAGGATAAGTATTGACAACTTAGTATGTACTCTTGCATCGATCTTATAATTCATCTCATCTATTGTCTCTTGACTAACCCTGGGTTACTCTTACCTCTAATTTCTCTACATCAATTTTCCTACTCTTTCTAGCATGACTTTGATCATAATTTCCCCACACAGTTTTGATGCCTACTCCACTATCATATGCAAGAGCATGATCAGAACGATCCCTCTTTTCAAGTGCACATTCTAGGACTTCATCTAGGGGGTGGCAATAGATTGGGTTAGGTTCGGGTGTAACCCATTTGGATTCGGGGTAAAATATGGCAACCCAAACCCGGCTATTTATTAAATGGGTTGAAAATTTCAACCCAGCCCGTTATGGGTTCGAGTTGACCCAACCCAACCTATTTAATAAATAAAAGTCATTTGAGTTTTTAATTTCCCAAGTTCTAAGCAATGCAAAAGAAAAATCTCAAATCTTAATATATTCTTAATACAATCATATTGAAAAGTTTGACAATATGTTAAAAAGAGGTAAAGAACACCGAGAAATGAAGAAAAAGTAAAGAGCACTGAGATGTGAAGGCACGAAGAGATGAAAAATGAAAAATTGAGGACTAAGAGTGAAGAGGCAAGCGGCAAAATATAAATAGAAAGTAGGGTTAGCCAGTGGTAATTATGACTTGAATTTATAACATGTATTAATTAAACCCGACCCAAATATAAAAATCAAACCTAATAATAAACAGGTCGGATCAGGTTGAAATCAGATAGAAACCCAACACTTTATAAACGGGTCGGGTAGGCGGGTTGGGTCAATTTTTGCCACCCTTAACATCATCCATCCTTTCCTCCACAAAGTATCCATCCTCTTTTCTCTTTCTCCATAAATCCTACATTTAAGTTTATAAATGTAATTATTATAAATATATGCATAAATTTATACCTAAGGCATGACAACAATAAATTGAACAAAAAAAAGCAGTAAAAAAAGTAGTACAATATATGACTTAGTATGTACTTACAATGGATTCTTTCACTTTTCTAGTTTTTGAATTAGGCAAATAAAGATTTCCTTTAGAGTCTTCTAGTGATCTTGCAAGAAGCCATTGATGTGTCCTATTTGGCAAACTAGAAACCACCAAAGAACTAGCCAATGACAAATACGACACAAGATACCCTTTTCTTTGCCATATAACCTCCTTTTGCGCATATGATCATTACCCTAAGTGATGTGGATACTTGTTAAATGATTGACTCATTTTTGCTTTCTCACGTATTGCCTAATCAACAAATACAGGAAGTTATTAAGTTAATAATAATCAATATAAATTAAATAACTGAGCTTTAAATATGTTGGCACTTATTTGTTACCTTAAACACATATGAGGTATGAATCTTTACAAACTCCTGCCATGTATCTTTGGATATGAAGTCTGATATGAAGTCATATAGTTCATACGACATCCTTTTTTCTTTCAGCATTTTCCTAGTACATGAGATCCAACCGCTAACCAATATAGTTTTGAAATCCTTCCATCGTCGAGCACAAAAGGAAAAAAAAATTCTTTCTTCACAACATCTTCAACTTTAAACTCCTTAAAATATAAAAGAAAGATTTTAGTAAAATCAGGTTAGTGTTTACTAAATTGAAAAGATAAGAAATTATTCATTTGGAAATATTGGATACCTAGACATCTTCCCATAATGTATCTTTTATTCCCTCTTCATCCCATTTGTTTAACTAATTTTACCAATATGACCTTTAAAATCTTTTAAGCCATTTTCCAATTAGACGATTTAAGTCATCCCATTCTATTACTCTAATTTTACCAAGTTTTATTCCTTTTGATAGTCACCTATGCGTCTTTTTCTTATTCTTTGAGCAATTACCCCACTTGATTTTGTGGATCAAGAGAGTTTGACACTTCATCCATTACTTAGCAAAACCCTGGATGATTAGAATGATACCCTTTTGAAAAACTTTAGCAACTTGCTTGCATAAGGAATCACTCGAGCAGTATGTCCAAGAAGAATGGAAATTGAGCTTCAAATCCTAGACCTGTTAAAGACCATCAATAGAAACAGAATAGAATTAGTACCTACAGTGAATAGAATCTAGCCATCACCATTGGTACAATAACCTTAATTAACTAGCTAAAACTAAAATAGAATTTTGCAAATTAATTAAAATTTATGTTTCTTAATTCATAACAAACTTAAAGTTCTGAATTATGAGGGCTTTAATTTATTGTATAATCTAGTTTGGATTGAGTTGGGCACTACTTAACAAATCTGCAAAATTACTCAGCAAAGCCCAAGTGATGGCATAACTCTAAATGATTTCAGTACGAAATGGTAGATGGACGCATTTGATTAGGCTGTGGGTGTCTAACATTTATTCTTTTAATTGGAAGTTTTTAGTTACCGTATGATTTCAGTATCTTCTCCTTTATGCACTGATGTTGTATCAAATACAGCTCTGCTTACCGTACATTTCAAACACCTCACCTTAACCTATCGAAACAAACTTATGTTTCTATGGATTCTGTCTCTTAATTAATGAACCAGCTTGTAAGGCGGCAGACTTGGACAAGTATTATGTGAACTTATTTTAGTCCTAATTCTAGTCCAATGCTTTAACTTGTACTGTAAGCCACTAACACTAGTTGACCCATCCGTCATATCCAAAATTCATGTTTAAAACTCTACATTGTATTTAGCTGGATTATTTTATGGTCTAAATCTATATTTAAATCCAAGTAGTTCTATCTATATCATCATGCTTCAGTGCTTACACATATATACAGTTCTTGGCCTCTCAATAATATAAATACACACCAATCAGTCTCATCGAATTGGCTGACTTTAATTACAATCCTTCCTTTATTGCTCCTCTGCCTAAGTTTGTTCATGTATAGGCTGCAAGGGCTTTAATTTACTCAGAGGCTGCCTTTACTTCTGCTTCTAAGGCTAAGACTATCTGCTGCAGGATGTGGAGTTCTGTTTTCCTGAAATGTCAACATCATGTTAATCCCTGCTACTTTGTCTTATTTAGGGTTGTTTTGGCTCCACTGACTAGACAGAGGTCATCAGGAAATTTTGGACAACCACAAACTATCTCAGCGGACTTCAAATGGAGGCTTGCTCATATCTGAAGCAACTGGAGTTTCTGATACTGCTCAAGGGTATAGTTGAGGCAGCTTGCTTTTATTTTTTTTCCCCTCTTCTCAATGTCTAGAGATTTTCCAAGGTTGTTTCAGGCTAAGGCAGTATTTTTTCAGTTAGATATGGCATGTTGGACAGGTTTCAAATGAAGGTAACTATCCTTAACTTTTACACCCCTTTTCAACAATGCGACTGAATCGCTTTGATTGATTCCACATTTTGAAATAGCTACATTGTTTTATTTTACCATTCAACATGTTATAGTGAAAGGAACCCAACATTATTGGACTACTATGTCTCCATCAGGCATAAACAACACCTCAACATTCTCATATGCAAGCAACCACTTATCAGATCATTAGACATTATCAATTTTGGTGAACACTCTACTCTCTGCCTCCTGTTTATTATTCCAAGAAAAGAATATTCCCTTTTAATTTAACATCAGACTGAAAGTGGAAGAAGGTTTTGGGTGTATGGGATGCTTAGGGTGGATCTTGTGGACTGAAAGTGTGTTAAAAGGAACTAAGTGAGCTCATGCTCCATATTAAGGACTTCATTCTCATTTTGCACTAAATAACAACATCCAGTCCTTCTGTCATCAAACTAGCAGTACTTGTAGCTATGCATTTCCAAACTGGAAGAACCCCTCCCTTGAGGCCCCCACAGATACACCAAAAAACAGAAGACATGGAAGAGGGGAGCAAACTGAATGCTACAGCTCCAAGCTTTGCACTTCAAGAATTTAAACACCACCAAGAAACTAACAAATTCAACCAAGAAAGATGTATCCATACACATCAGTACATCACAAAAACTGATTTCAGGTAATTTTAGTTTCTATATTCTGATTCTTGCACAATTCAATGTATATGGTAATTGTAGGGTGCAGGATATACCGATACACATAGACGAAAGATTAAAAAAAAAGGAGGAAATGAGTTGCCAGTTTCTACCTGAACCTGCCAATGGTGCTCAGGAACTCACCCACGGTAGATTCAATTCTTTCAGTTAATGCCTCACCTCTAGTTTTTCCTAGGAAAAACACATCAAGGACTGTTAACAGCATTATAGTTAAGCAACTTCCCCTCAGATCATAGGATGACATAGATAGAATAAAAAAAAATTAGCAAAAATCATTTAGATTATTACATTATATTAAAAAAATTACTACAAAATTAGGTTATAACAATAATGTAAAAAAATCTACTAAATTTAGGTATCGTCACTTAGTTCTCATCAATAACAATAAATAACAATCAATTACTGAATTTTTTCGTAACAGGCAAATGCAACCGGCAATTACTATTAAAATTCAAAACCCATGCAACCTTTCTCATTATAGAATTTTGAGTTTCCATTTTCTTTTGTTACATCTCTGAAACTCCTTAGTGAATTGGGGAAAACTACCAGCTACTTTGTTACCCAAAACTTGCATTTTGAGTAGGTTTATTATCAACAACTATGGTGTATGTACAATACATTACTAGCATTTTTGTTTAGGACTGACTAAGCAAAAAGTTGGACGATATTTTGTAAACAGCGTTGCTTATCATAGTCATTAGATGTATGGATAACAGGCTAAGTACTAAATATAAATAGTTTACTCTAAAAACAGAAATAATAGACCATATTTGACATGATTTATTTTGAAGGATTATAATATATAAGTCAATAACTATTCTCTTACCAAGTTACTATCTTCATAAAATCAGATCATCTTCATTAGCAAAACTCAATTTGGATCCAAGGAATCGGCCATTTTTAGTTGTTTCTCACCCATCTCAAATAATTATATAAACAATTTCAAAGTTTGGTAGCTTGTGTTTATTGGAATTGCACAAAAGCAAGAGTAAGGCACTTAGGATAGTATTCTCGGTGCCTTGGCAGATGAGAACATTGACAATTATATGCTGCCAACATACCCACCTTCCACAACATTTGCTGCAACCTTGGTACATACAGAGTAATTCATTGTCTCATGCAGTTCAATTGAATTTGTCCTCCTATCTAACCTTTCATGGTACTGTTTACTTTATCTCAACATTCCTGCTTCAACGAGAAATGAGTACACATTCCTATTTTCAACTCATAACATATCTTCTGCTGTCCTACGGGGGATATAATACAGGGGTAATGATAAGTCTGTCTCTACCAACGGTTACGTGATATTTTTAATAAAAGTGCAAGTTCGAAATTCACATATCCGAATATAGTATTCAAAAATCATATCAAATTCATATGCCCTATACCATGCATCATTATGTCCAAATTAAGCATAATCAACTATCTAACTTACAAACTATTATTAAAATATTATAAAATACAACTCAAGAGAGTACCTGGTGAGATCTGGCTTCACGGAATTCCGAATTCTCGTAATCTCCGTAATGACACAATTTCAATCCATAATTCTCATAATCTCTCGTGTGTATAGGAGTCGAATGGAAGAGCAGTTCAATAAGGCAAGGGGAATGGCCGGTGAAGTCGCATGGAAGAGAGGAGCGGGGGAGTGAAATTGGGGATTTTGAGTTAAATTGGGAAATTAGGGACCGTGAGTTGATGAATGGGGGGAAGACGTACAGTGCATACATGGGGTTAGAGCGAATTTTAAAAAAAAAAATTGGAAGACATAAAAGGAAAGATGGCAATAGGTCTAATTTGGTTCGGGTTTGATTGGACTTAGACTGATACCTATCTTTTTTAAATTAGATTCATATCCGCTTCAAGTTTACTACTTCCTAGAATTTTACATTCTTACCCCCGAATTCATTGGATCTAATGTGTTTTGGGTAAAAAAAATGGGTCCAAATGGGTTTTTAATGTATTTTATTTTTATGTGCATATTATTCTCATATTTTATAATTAGATGTATATTTGCAATTCTTTAAAGTCAAATGAATGTAATGATGTTAACCCTTGAGAAAACTATTAATTGAACAAAAAAGAATCGAAACTTACAACTTAACAAATAATCCGTCATATCCTAGTCTTAATTTTAAAATAGTAAAAGTTTATAATTCACAAAGTCTTAAGTACACAATAAAATGACAAAATAAAATAGTAGAAGATGACGGTTGAATTGTCAGCTCTCAGCTGTGTACAGTGAAAAATAAATATTAGGTTTAGATTTAGGTTTAGGTTTATTTAAAAAAAAATAATGAGCAGGTTCGTGAGTCGGATTTGAGTCTAAATTTATTGGATCCAGACTCATATTAAACCCAAGGACATTTATAGTCATATCCGACCCGAA
Organism: Dysphania ambrosioides; assembly: GCA_026401315.1. Classification (NCBI taxonomy): domain Eukaryota; kingdom Viridiplantae; phylum Streptophyta; class Magnoliopsida; order Caryophyllales; family Amaranthaceae; genus Dysphania; species Dysphania ambrosioides. The sequence continues at coordinate 7,958,111 of CM048658.1, read as the reverse complement.
TCCAATGGGTCTAAAAAATTAGATCCAGACCCTAAAATGAATCGAATTTGACTGGGTTTGGATCGAGTCTTAGACCCATTACCATCCCTAGCTGGGTGCTTGGGTATAGCCAAATTTATGACACAAATAAGTAAATCCTATTGCATCAGTTTCGTAATTATGTTCGACGCAATTAGTGAAGCTACAACATTTGCGCCATCTTTGTAATATGTTTGACGTAAATAGATGAGATATTTGTGTATAGAAGAGATGTTTGCGTTATTTCTAACTTATGTTAGGGATTAACCTCTATTTGCATCACTTGTTACAAAATGACGCAAATATTTTATTTTATTTTATTTTTGTACTGGTGTGTGGATTTTTTTCCCTAAATTTTAAGAGAGAAAAAGTGTGGAGTAAAAAGAATGGTTACCGAGAAGATAAGAAATGAAGAATGCGTGATTTGATAATGCATGAGTTGAATGTAAAAATTGTTTTACTCCCAAATTTGAGGGAAAATATTTTCAATACGGTGTAAATGAATTTACATTACAAATGTTACATTATATATTTTACTCCAAATCAAACAATGTGAAATAGGAAAAACAGTTTTCAAATAAAAACGTTTTACCCCTACCAAAAGAAGTTCGGAACTCCAAAGTCACATGAACATTTTTCTGGGCTTTGTTCAGTGAACCAAGAATTATAACAATACCGGAAAACTAATAAACTAGGGAAATTTATTATTGTCATTCAACAATTGCAGGATGGAATTATTGCACTGCTAACAACCATCAATTTTCACTGATTGCAATTCGTGAGTCAAAGGTCAATTTGAATTCTTAATTTGACTAACAAAGTAAACCCTAAATCAATTAATTGGATTTGGCCCAAACAGTGCGCGACGCACTTCAAGCCAGGAATGGTAGTAGAAGATTCTGGAACGCTGTAATTTCCGCGAATTCAATCTGAAAAGGCAAAAAAAAAAAATTGGGAATCAAAATTATTGTAATGATTTAATTGAATGAATTTGGGATTTCTCAAAAGATAAATAAGGCAACTAATTTAGCAAAATTAGAATTTTAACCGGATAGAATAATTAAAAATTTAAGTGGAGCAATAAATTGAAACAAAATAAGTTATGTCAATGTTGTTCGTTTTTATTCTTTTTGTCCATAATTATTCATCTCATGTATTAAAAATAAATTTTATAAAAGATTGTTTATATCTTAAATAATCATAGATCCACATCTTTACTTTTAAATACATAATTTGTAATCTACTGATTTTCTCACATTAATTTTTCCAAATCAAAATTTAATAAAGTAAATATATAAAAATGGGGCAAATTATTAAGAACAAAGGATTTACTATTTACTAGAAGTAGATGCTTGAATGCTTGATCTCCTACACAATTACTAACTTTATTTTCATGAACAAAAGGGTTTCCAAATGCTTGAATGCTTATACAAATGCTAAATTAACTATTCCTGGACAATGTGATTGTTGATGTCTAACGAAGAACTTAGTATTCAATTCCTCCCATAATAGTGTTTTTCAATTAGTGAAGTATGCATCTTTTAAGAAAGGTTTGACCTACCTCTAATTGATAAGAATAATCCAACATTTTGTTAATTCGCTATTAATAATACAACCTTTTGTTTATTTCTAAATAATTCAACCTTTGACCCCAATCCACTTTTATTGAATAATACAAATTATTAACCTACAATATCGAGTCAACATCACGTTATTTATGTTTTTTACTTTTTGTCTTCCTCTTTTTAATCCCCTCTCCTTTTTAAATCCTTACTCCCCTTTTTCTTCTTCCTTTCTTCATCTTTTTCCTTCTTGTTCCCAATATCGATGAATTCCAACATCGATGGGTAGAATCAGAATGAAGAATATTATATATATGGAAGAGAAAGGTAAGGTTGATAAAGAGTAAACAAAGGGGTTAATGATAATACATATAATTAGATAATTAACCCATAAAATGACTCAATAAGAGGATCGAAATTGCCTGCTACTGTTTCAATAGCAGGTAACCCGTAAATTAGCTCAATGAAAGAGGATGGAGGTTCAAGGTTGGATTATTTATGAATAAACAAAATGTTGGATTATTAATATCGAAGTGGTCAAAGGTTAGATTAAACTTTTCTTTGATTGCATCACCTAAGTACCAATACACAACATTGGTTATAAGGTACCATTAGGGGTGGCAATGAGTACAAGACCCGATCCAAACCCGTTTAAACTCAATTCATTTTTTAGGGTTCGGGTCTAATTTTTTTAGACTCATTGGATTCAGGTCGGATATGAGTCTAAATGTCCTTTGGTCGGATATAGATTCAGGTCCAAAAAATTTACACCCAAAACCAACCCATGGACTCACACATTTTTTTAAAATAATATTAAAATCTAATCTCCATTTCGAACTAAAACTAAAGATTCATTCACATTGCTCCGCCATCTTCCTCTTCTACTTTTCTCCTCTCCATCCATTTAACTCTTTCTCATTGCTATTCGTTAGGTAACATATTCATATAATTTTAATGCATACTTTGTGATTACTAACTTCTCGTCGTCACACCACCGCAAACATATTCAGCTAGGTTTGAGATTATTAGCCTCTGTGCAATTTTAAAACTTACAAGTAGTGATATACTTTATTTTAAAAATATTGTAATAAAGTATTGTTAAGTTTAGGACTTTTGATTCACTGTTTGATTATAACTATAATGCTTACTTGTTTTCCACTCATTGAAATGAATATTATTTTGATCTACAAATAGTGAAACAGGATTGTTATTGGTTTAAAATTGAATCTGACCTATTTGGAAAAAGAAGATAAATTAAAATATCAAAACTGGAAAATTGGATCAGTAATATCAAAACTGAAAAATTGGATCAGTAATAACAAAACCTGGATCAGATATTCAGATCATTCTCACATACGGTATACGGAGTAGTAAAGTTTTTTTTGCGGTCACTTTTTGGCAACGTTCCTCCACCCTATGGACCTCACCCTAAAAGCACTCCCACCAGTGAGGGAAAATCTCCTCACGAGTAAAAGTAAGGGTGTAAAACAAATGCCCGACCTTCGCATCAGTGAGAGAAAAAAAACCACGGGTGAGGGGAAATAAAATCACACACCAGGTGAGGGGTTTTAAGGGTGAACAGTAAATGGTTGTGGGCTCCATCATTGAGCTTCACATCTCATATATTCACAAAATTACTTCTTATATTATTATTATTATTATTATTATTTACAATTATTATTATTAAATTAAAATATATTAAAATTAAAATCAAATTCTCAACTTCTTATATTATTATTATTATTAAAATTTAAGCGTAATATATTTTTTTCAAATTATACAAAAAATATTAAATTATTAAATGAAAATATAAATTGTAATTAAAAAATAAAATATTATTAATTTTAAGCCATTTTAATTGTATTGAAAGTTAAATAAGTAGTATAAATATTATTAAAAAAATTAAATAGAAAATAAATAAGATAACGTGTATTATGAGAAAATAGTGGAGGAAAGAGTGATAAAAGACCTCTCATAAGAAGAATTGGATGGGAAGAATGAAAAAGTAGATATATAGAGAACGAGAGGTTTTGAGGACGTTAACGGTCTAATATAACTTTTGTAGGCCCTCAGAAATACCAGGAGCATGACATGGTAATGAGAAAGAAGGAACGGAATCATTAGATATTAGAATCATAATTGTTTCCCAAAACACATGATAAAGACGAATGGTTCAACAACCCATTTGCCCCATTAAATACACAAAAAAAAAAAAGAAATTGAAGTGGAAAATACCCATCAAAATGACATCTTGACAACAACCAACGAAATCCCTCACATTTCTGGTAGATTACTCTTGAATATTCTATTCAATTTCCACCCCTTTTTCTTCTTCTTGTAACATACGAAGTAGTTTACATGGGTTTACATGAGTCGTAATAAAGAACATGTCTTTAATTTTGTCACTTGTTGGTTGAATGTGAACTTATCATTTTAATAATTGACTTTTCTTGGGATTTGAATTTGTGTGTATATATATAAAGAAGGGTTCTTTGATTCTCATTTTGTACGAGTGTGATAGTGTTTGTTGTTTTGTTGTTGTTGTTGGTTCTTTCGACAATTGTAGATGGATGGCATTGGGAAGCGGGTTTTGTTGACCTCTAATGGGGATGATGTTTCTGTTAGCATTGCTTACAATTTGGTCAAACAAGGTTGCAGGTTTGTAAGCTCTATTTGTTTGTGATTTTTTTTTTGTTTTCGGTTTTAGTTGTGGATTCCCATGATCGCAATTGAGATATTGCATGATTCTTTAAAAAAAAACTTATTAGGATGTAAATTATTCAAAAATGTGAGTGGTTTGAGGAGAAAATTTGTGTGGGACTTTGATGGTAGAGTTTTTCGAATTTCGAGTTTGGAAGTTGGATTTTCATGTCCTCAAATAGTTGGCCGTTGTATGGTTAAAACTCTTAATCGTGTCCATGTTGGTTCATTATGTGAAGGTTGTACTCACGGCCTGGGTTTGTATGTTATTGTGTCAATTAGCCATACATTAACCCTGTAACGAACATATATTATTCAGGATGAGTTTGTGGACTTTTTGATGTGCCCTGTCCTATGGGATCTCCGCCTTGTGTTCATGGGTTTGTTTGAATTTCTATAATAAAGACTTTGCATATGGATTTGACTGCTTCATTACGTTGGGAACAACAGATAGTTCATATTATTGGCTATGGAGATCTGTAAGAGTACAATTTATAAATGTAAATTGGTCTTTGATAGTTTTGTTTGAAACACAACAGTGTAACTTTTGTTTATGAGGCTTTCTGGATCGTGTCTTCAGCAGATTATGGCTGTCATCTGTTGGTAGTGGAGGTCAACACAGTATGATTATGTAGTTATATGCTAGCCACGGGATTCATATTGGGTGTTTGGTGCTGTTCCTAAAGACAGTTTAGGTTGAATTGTTTCATATGTAATTATATGCTTGCCTTGTAATTGTATATGGTCTGGGCAAAAATATTGAACTTAATCATTTTTGAGGATTTTTTAAAAGACAATCTTCTCACAATTGATTCTAGTGCTTGTTTGAAGTGTCTGAGCCAAGGCTAGAATCCATGGAAATCCTTAATATAAGAGGCTAGTTTTGTTTTCCAGCTGATTCATGCGGTTTCCATGGACACTAGTGTTGCTTTGAGTATCTTAACATGTCTTATTCTCTTCTAGAATAATATCTATTATATATTAAGTTTTGCTGTGAAATTGACATTTTGAAGTCATGGAATTTTCTAAACTTTAGTATTGTCAAAAAATGTCTTCGGCCCATTGATTTTGTTTTATTGTTGAGCAGGCTAGTTTTGATGGGAGATGAAGACCGTTTGCGAAGTATAGGTGACAGGATTGCTGATTCTATAAAGAATACAAATGCAATTGAAGTTGTAGGTTTGGATATGGAGGATGATAGGGAGGTGATCGTTCATGGTGCCGTGGAGAAGGCATGCAGCTTCCTCGGTAAATTAGACGCCTTTGTAAATTCTTATGCCTATGAAGGTAAATTTAGGTGGCTTTTTCAGTGTTTGTTTCCTAGCTGTGACCATTGCCTATATGCAAAGTGTGATTGTATTGATTTGATTGGAATAGGCATTAAGACTTGGCTTGAATCCCTCCAGTATAAAAACAATTTGAAAAATAGTTAGACGAGAGACTCTGTAGTGGCTGGTAGATTATTGTATTTGCATTCCAAGCAAGTGTTTAATCCATTTTGTCAAGTGTTATTCTTTTTATCTAGGTATATAATAATTATGGCAGGCCTAATTGAGAAGGGGATTTTTTTAATTATGTTGTGTAGTATCTATGGAATATTGATATTGCTTTGTGTCCAGCTGAAGGGAGGCCAAAAGGGTTATTGGATGTTACAATATGCTGTAGTAAAAACATATGGATGCTCCAGTTCGCATTATTTGCACGCAACTTATCAATTATCACTATTGATGTGCCATCATTGGGCGATTAAGTTATCAAATAGTTTTCAATCATTGATCAACCTCCCCCCCCCCCCCCCCCCCCCCCCCCCCCCCCCCCCTTTTTTTGTTTTCTTTTTTGGTTGTTTGGGAGGGGAGGGGGTTGTATTGTAATATAAGGTTTTACTGAACTTCCCGTGCTTAGGTCATGCATTAATAAATTACCTCCGCATCATGGCATTGTAAAGTATTCCTGCCAAAGGTGATCCAATCCTACTGCAAATTTGGAGGTTGGTTACTGAATTTTTTTTCATCATATGTGACAGGCAAAATGCAAGACCCTCTAGAGATGGCTGAGGATGATTTCAAGAAAACGGTAAAAGTAAATTTTATGTCAGTCTGGTTCTTAGTAAAAGCTGTTGGGGGGAAAATGCGCGATCAGAAGACAGGGGGATCTATTGTACTTTTGACTTCATTAAATGGTGCTGAGAGAGGAATATACAAGGGAGCTGCTGCGTTTGGTTCATGTTTGGCTGGAGTTAATCAATTAGTGAGGGTGAGGTTAAACTTATTTAAGCTCCTCAATTTCTCTGGTCTTTTGAGTTTTATGTCTCGTGATATCATCAAAAAAGTTAGCACAAGGCCAAACCAGAGAGCTTCTTATGTTGTGTTGGCAGGACAGGGACCTTTGGCTGCACTGCCTGTGGCGTGGCAGGATGGAGTAATGCTGGGTTTTCTTCCATAGAATACACGGTATACCACACCATGGCCTTGCTCTGGGTAGCCTGTAAGCTTATGTGCCAATTGTTTTCTGGATCAAGCTCATGTTACCCATAGAAAACACACTGTAGATATGTGAACCTTATGCTGGGTTTGGCCTACATGTCCCTGCTGGCTAGGCCTTGTGCAAACATGTGTCTAGTGCTACCCTTGTCACTTTATTATTTTAGTGTGGTCATTTGATTTGACTCTGAAAGTATCTGACTTCATCTAGTATAAGAGTGTAATCAATTGATCCATCCTTCACTTTGATCCTGATCTTGCTTCATGCATAAGAAGCTTCCCAGTCTAATGTCCTTAGATTACTCTTGAGGAGGACAAGTAGCCTTTTTCTAGATATAGGCACTCTGTTTGTGGGTTTTTTTTTCCTGTGATAAGTGTTCTGGAACGCAGAGGTTATTATCATTTGTGTCATACTTACTACTGAATAACTGTTGCATCTATCATTTTAGTTTCTGCAAAATCTGCATCTTCGTAGGAGGCAGGGAGGCAAGTGCTGTTGCGAGTTGGTTTTGGCTTCCATTTTTGGGATGTGAGAGACTTGAGAGGTGGTGAATGCAGAAGGAAGATAACAGTAGGAAATAATGGAGCTAACTGAGACTTTATCAGTTAAATGCTGTGTAGGAGTTTGAACTTTTGATTCCAATTATTCCAATTCCGTGACATTCCTCTGTACAAATAAATTCATTCACCGCAATCAAACCACCAGACTCAGAACCCATTTCTTTCTGTCCCCCCTTCCCCTTGATCCTCTTTCTCCTTTTCTGTCTGAACTTCTGGTTATTTTCATAATACTTGATACAGCAGGATCATATGTTAGATAATTAAGGATTTTTGTTTCTTTCTTGATTATAGTTTGCTGAGTTAAGAGATGTGGCTAGTATAATTTACCTCTCATCCTAAAATGTTTTGGCTGCAAGCTATAAGACTGCTCCTTTCCACACAAACTTACTGTGGAGGTGTCTTTTCTTGATTTGTTTTAAGATATTGAAATACTGGCATGGTGAATACTATGTGTGGTTTCAACCACTTGAAAGAGTTACTATTTATTTTCTGTTGAGATGTTTGTTTTCAACAAGTCTTAAGGATTTCGATTATGTTAAGACCCACAGGCCACGGGATTGCTAATGAAGTAGGACCATGGCATGTGCTTCCCATATGGAGTTAGGGGACTTGTGTTTTTATGTCATTTTTATTCATTAATTGTGTTATCCCAGTACTCTAGTAGGTAGCTGGTTCAGAATGATCATAATTTTTTGGCATTTATTGCAAGTTTGTAGGTTGCCGTAGGAAGTTGCTATGTTTTCTCTGTGGATTTGTGTTTGGCAACTTCAATTACTGGTTTCAATTTTTCTTGTTATGCTGCACGAGGGATTTTCGTTGTACACAGTTACATTTCCTTGATATGTGTATCTGATATTGCCATCTTTAATGACTTGTTTAGATGATGGCATTGGAGATAGGGAAATACAACATCAGAGTTAATGGAATTGCCCGTGGCTTGCACCTTCAAGACGAGTACCCAACTTCAGTGGGGAAAGAATGGGCAGAGAAAATGGTGAAAGAAGCAGCACCACTCCACAGATGGCTTGATCCTAGGAAGGATTTATCATCAACAGTTACTTATTTGATTAGTGATGACTCACGATATATGACAGGGACTACAGTGTTTGTCGACGGAGGTCAGTCTCTGTCTAGGCCTCGGATGCGATCGTTTATGTGAGTCTGGTTGCTGAAATGGCAAGCTTATCTGTTTGGAGTCAATATCTCAAACTGTTGGGAATCATTTTATCATCACAGGAATATAGGAAGTATATTAATAGGAGGTTAATATTCATGCTTTGTTTGATTGTAAAAAAAAGTTAACATAAATATAAATGATCAAGTTGATCGCTCTAGTTTTGGAGAAGGTGCCATTTATGTTGCTAGCTCACAAGGGCTTATGTATCAACTTTGAAGAAGCAACGTATAAAACTGCTTTAAAAACAGAATTCATGGAGTTGCCATGAAACTGCAGTATTTTTCTTCAACAAAATTGACTGAAAATTTATGAAGAAAAACTTGTATCGGTATGGATTTTAGGAATTGGCACGAGGCATTCTCTGTAAAATTAGTCACTAACACATCCATGATTTGGCGTTGCTGTCATTCATAAACGTTTAATGCAGATGTGATAACTGATAATGTGTGAGAACTCGCATTTTGTTATTTTGTTGCGAACTTGCCATGGATAGTTGTTTATCAGAGCCTTCAAAGGCCCCTTAATTCAGCTGAAGTGAAAGATGAAAACAACCTCACTCTGTCTTAGTGTGGCCCGCCCTGCATGCCTTTATCTTCCCCTGTTTCTATCACCCTTTTTGTTTGTGTGTTCACTTCTGTCTCCAACTCACTCGCTCCCAACTACAGTGTACAAAAAGAAAAGAAAAAGAAGGAAAATGGAATTAAAAACTCATACTTTCTATATTTATCTATAATCATTGCTCATTAAAAACATGTGCAGCATACTAGCAAGGGTGAAAATAATTTACCCCCTGAATGTCAAAAAAAATTTACCCAAAATGCTAGCCAATGATGGACGAGGTCTGATCCTTTTATGAATGGAGTGATTAAAAAGTAGAAAGATTATGAGTCACTGTTTGACAAACCCCCACATTGGGACCATTGATAAAAGGAGGTTTGATTCTAAATCATTCTTGTACTTGTCATAAGAAATAGAAAGGCCTACTTCATGCTTTGTGTAGTGATACAGTGTATAATCCAATTACATGAAATTTCCTGATAGAAAATGTTCTTTCATGGTAGAAATCTGAGTAATATGTCATCTATGTACATTTCGGGACCTCAGTTACAAACTAACACATTAGGTTTATCCTTTGTGAGTAGAGCAGAGCTTCATGATGTGTAGGTTATCTACTTTGAAAAAAACAAGTACATGGGTGCATATATTAGCTCTCTATAAATAGAGAGATCAACCCAAACCACATTATGCATCTCTTAAGCTTAATGATAAGACAAAAGAGCTTGTCTTTTGCTTTCAACTGTAGTATCTGATGTGGGGACAAAACCACTTGTGTTTCCTCTTCACCCACAACTAATGAGTTGTCCTTGATTTTCTTCTTAAGGTAACAAAAATATTTTTGCTCCCTCCCTACCCACACAGTCTTTTCCCTATCTCCATGCCTCCCCACTAGTCCCCTTCCTCTCTTTCTCACTCAGTTTTGCATATGCTTAGCAGTGCTTTTTAATTATCCTGATGTCCATGTCAGAGGATGGGTGGCTTAGAAAGCCCAAAATCAGCGGCCTGCTCAAGTACTTGATTTTAGGTATTGCCTCTTGCTTGCCCTTGCTCCTACTCTATTTATTTCTCTTCTTCATTGCGTTGGTACTTGGGTTGGTTATATAATTACATCATGTACTCCTCCATGCACTTTCTTGCAACTGCTTTTGTCTTGATATTATTGCTATTGTTACGTTTTTGATAAATCATGTATAGCATTCAGTTATTTAGTCATATGAATGACATTTTACATAGTTTGTGACCAAGTTCTGTTTTTTTATGATAGTAAGTGCTGATTTATTTTCTCTTTAACTATCTTCCTTTCCTTTTCTCTCTCTGTGTCATGTTGAAGGTCTTGAATTTCTTAAATAATGGAGGTATCAACATAATGATATAGATTATTTACCGACATCGGTCTATAGTGGGGTATTAAGCCTAGCAAGTTGTTTGGATAATATTTGAGTGAGTGGATATCATTGAAGTTCATAGAAAGAAGAAGGGGAAAATGGAGTGGGACTCAAAATCATGTGCTTGGAATGGTGTGAGTAAGATAGAGCATCAAGACAACAGTTACCATCATCACCTGGCTACATTAGCAGGTTCAAGTGGCTCAGGACTTACCAACATGTTTTCCGTTGATCTGAATCTGGGAAGGTTGGAGGATATGAGAGACCTGTCTGTGGGAAGCTTCAAAAATTCATTGCCCTTAAACATGGCTTCTCCCCCGTCACCCCCGTCACCGGTGCAAGCACTTACAAAGAGGGGAAGGCCACGAAACAGTGGAGTTCAAAATACCGTGTTTTGCTCAGTTGATGGGTGTGCTTCCGACCTTAGCCAATGCAGGGAATACCATCGCCGACATAAGGTGTGCGAGAGGCACTCTAAGACGCCCGTTGTCCTAGTTGGTGGGAAGGAGCAACGGTTTTGCCAGCAATGTAGCAGGTAAAAGAAAAATAAATAGATACTCCCTTCTGGAATCTGTTTAGCAATGTGACAACTAAATTTGGATAGATAAATGTCTGACTTAATGTGACATTAGAAGTTGATAGTTTGCTAATTTGTTTGGATGCTTGACGTTTAGAAAACTTAGTTACACTCAAAGCATGCTGAATTAGGTGATAAAATTGTCTTATAGCTGATTATTAGATCATTAACCTCGTTTAAGGTATTGTCTTGTCTGCTAGGTAGCTTCGCCTCTTCATTGACATGATAGGAAACCACGCCATGCACTAACTAGTAGATGTTTAATTCTGTTTCTGTTCAGATAGCTAATTTTATATCCAGTAAAGTTTGTCGCTGTCATCTTTTTAATTGATGACTTCAGTGAAATATGTAAGGCAAGCATCCGAGGTGCATTTGTGCAGTTAAATATTTCCACGAAGTATCACGTCCGTCCTAACTAATTCTTGCAATTCACCTAACTTTGCCCCTTGATTTATTAATGAATTAATGGTGAATATAGTTTATTTAAGATTTGGCTGCATTGATTCTGCTACACCACCTTTTTTTTTTACTCTCATTGTATGCAAGTTAACCTCGTAGGTTTCATTCCCTGGAAGAGTTTGATGAGGTGAAGAGAAGTTGCAGAAAACGCCTTGATGGACATAATCGACGTAGGAGGAAAAGGCAGCCTGAAACCTTTTACATGCCTGATTCTGCTGGTGGCTTTCTTTCCTCTCATACAGGTGATGTGGTCAATTCTCAGCCAAATTTCTTTGTATACAATGTTCTTTCGAAATTAGTTTTACATCATCTCAGGACTTCTTGGTTGATAAATTATACATTTTCAAAATGCAGGAGATGGAATGCTGCAGTTTTGCTGCCCTCAAATACATACTGTCAACTGGCCTACAACTTCTCAGCCTGACCTGTACTTCCGGAATAATCAAGAAACAATTTATCAGCCAATTCTGAATGACGTTGCCCCAACCGGAAGTAGGAGAGGCGGCCTAAAGGTTTCACCTGACAACTCAGGATGTGCTCTCTCTCTTCTGTCAAGGTATTCATCCCAATCATCAGATATCTGTGTGGGACCTGCTACGCAACCAATGACAACGAATTCATCATCAGCTCAAGATAGCAGCCCTTCCCTGCATCTAAATAACTGTTTTGTCCAACTTTCATGCTCTCAGGGCTTGGAGGATATTGAGAGTTCAGCTTCACTTTCTAGTAGTACTGATACTAATGCTCGAGGTTTTGGAGGATTCAACTCAGGGCCTGATGGTTTTCGTGATCAAAACGGGTCTTCCAGGATTTTCCCATTTGGTTGGGAGTAGTTAACTTTCAAAAGATCAAATAATCATGAATGTAAAAACCAAGCTCTTGTGCAATAAGAGGACATAAACTGACCTCTTTTTCATTTCTTTCGTTATGAGAGCTTTTCTGGTGATCTTTCACCGCTGTGGCTTCTGTGCTTAGACATGTTGGAAATAAGGTTTTCTAACTGGTAGATTAATGAAGTACCGTTAGGTTTTTTTTGTTCTTGAATCAGTCGAATTTGTCCTTGGCTGTAGTTTATGTTGAAGAGTTCCCATGTCAAAACCTTGACACTCAACATGGGTATAGTATCTACAGATCTTCATTTAGATAAAAACATTAGTAGAATTTTTCATAAATACCAAGTCTGATGGTGACTGACACCTGCACATATAATGTATCTGATACAAATACCCCGAGTCCAAGTAACATAGACCTTAAGAGCATTCAAAAACCTATACCCTTAACCTTAACCTTAACCCGCTAGGGCGGCATAAATTCCCGATGAACAAAACTATTATGAATAATGTCTCTGAAACAGTCACTCGTTCAAAATGAATAATGTCTCAGAAACTCTGGAGCCCTGTAAGTCTCTGAAACAGGAAAACTAAAATAATGTCTTAAAAGCATAGTTCAAAATATTTCACGTCCCAAATCTAAGCTTCTACTCTAATGAAATTGTCTGGGATAAATATTGCTACGATATCCATTCGGCCATTTCTGCCATAATAGTCACTCGTTATCAAGTATCGTCAAAAGCTCAAGGAGATCATGACTAAATAACTAAGATCAGTACAGTGCAGCATAGATTATACAAAAATCTGAGGAAATTGACAAATGATTGTAAGTTAAGATCAGATATGATATTTCTAAAAGCGTGAAAACAGTGTACTCTGCCCTCTGTCTTCAATTGCCATAGAAGAACGAGGAGGATGCTCAATTATTAAAGAGAAGAAAAGAGAAAAGGATACTGAAGAGCTACAGACTTGGCAGTTGGCATCTTTTGTGGATCAAATATTGTTGCCAGTAAAAGATGCCTGTAGGTGGTCCACGTAATTGAAAAGACTTCACAGTGCTGTGATCTCTCCAGTTCTGTTTTGAGAAAGCAAATCTAACTAGCTGAAAAAGAGTGACATTGAAGCTTTATATATATAAAATCTCTACTCTCTAGTCACTCATACGACCAGCGTATGTACTACGTAGCCTTCTCTGAGAAGGGATGTATGGCATATGATGCTGCGTTATACATTGCAGTCTTAGTTTTACACGCGTACACTCGAGCCACATATCCATGAAGGTCTTTTTTTCTACAGTAGTGATTAAGAATTATGTGATGAAAAGGCAGAGTTTCGATCCTTTTACGACCAAATTAATCTGACATTGTAAGCAACAATTTCATGTAAATATAAGATATAGATGATGGTCACATACTTACTTTTGAGGAACGGATTACCCTAAACTCCAAGATGTTGGTGTTCAAGTAGTTGATCTTGGCTGTAAGAAAAGCCTGCTGTATTTGTCAGATCAGCACCTTAACCTGTGCCATAATTGTTATTATTAGTAAAAAAAATTGGAATTCTAGTAGGAAACACAGCATGATTATGTAACTTATCATCCAAGTTTTTAATTCTGAGTTAACTGGGATTGCTGTAGTAAAGTGAAGTCAGGAACGTGATGCATCTTTTATAAAGCATCATAAAGCTGAAACCTAGAGAACAAAATTACTAAGATTAGAAGGATAAGGGTGCATACTGGATACTTTTAGATGTGAGAATAGGAGGGCACTAGTCAACATACTCCTGATGAACGCATGTAGTTGGACTTGAGTGAAGGGTAATTTTGACATAGCATTTCCTGTTGCTCGAATTTTAGGCAATTAACTTGACTCATTTCCATCACTAAATATTGAGATATTCCTAACTTATAACTTATATAAATATGTCGTGGATATTTTCATTATTTTATTTCTATATTTGATATCATAATGTTTATACCCGATATTTTTTTCTGTATTTTTATATCTTTTGTATTTCTATATCTGATATAATAATAGTTAAATATGATATAACAATATCTATATTTGATATCTCAATATCCTGATATATTATACCAGGTATAAATGAAGAAAGCCTCACTAAATACTAGTCCCTATTTGTAGTAGCACACACTTTCCAGTTTAAACTGACTCTTATCCATAATGTAGTTGTATTGTACTTTATTCTTGAATTTCTTTGGTTCTTGGCTGATGAAGTCGGCAACTTTTCGTGCCGTAGATTCCTTTTGATGTGTGACTGCAGTAAGATGAACCAAAGGGTTCAAAACATTGGAGGGTTAGCCACCAACCGAACTTTAAATATCGGATCCTTGAGATATATTACTGCTATACAATTACAACTATATCCAATCATAACTTTGTGTTAAAGGTAGGTGCATCAAACCACTATATATAGAGCATTCTTCTTATAAAGGGGAAACACACTATATCCCATCAAATATCATAAGCTAGATATAAAACAGAAACTATCAGAAGCTAGAGATAAAACAGAAAGGATGGACTTGCGACACAAGAGAGGTTTCATCAAGGGAAACTTGTTTTCCTTCACTAGAGCTTCAAAAGGTTCTCCAGGTGTCCAGTATAGCAGCAGAATCAGGCCGAACCTGTCATCTGGTTCTGTTCCCTCGATCACTTATCTAGTTGATCATCAAGACGCAAAACCTCAGCCTAGACAAAAGATTTCATTCATTGTACCAGAGTATGATTGCAATTCTGTCAACCAACTTGAAAGCTATTTCTGCACGGTAGGAGACGAAGATGTTGACATGAAGGCTGCATGCTACATCTCTTCTGTCCGCGAGAGGTTTAAGCTTGAAAGGATCAACGAACCCTGAAAGGAAAATCTAGCTTATGATTAGATTCTCACCTAATAATAATCCAGGACTTCAGATAGTCTTTACTCTCAGGAAAATTAATCCTCGTTATCTGCTCTCTCAACTCGGTCCATCCATCTATGCTAGAGTAACACCAATCCAATAGTTGTTAACTTTTTCTTGTGTAGTCACTTATCAGTTGTAAAGGGGTAGTGTTCCAGACTTCCTGTTTTCTATTTGCTTATTGCTTCCTGTAGATTTTACTCTGTAGGGTGTTTCTAATATATCTTGTATGTTATTCAATCTATCTAGCAAAGCTCTACAACATATTCATCTAAGCTTCTTCATGTCTTTGCATTTCCAAAACCAGCCTAAAGCCGCCTACAGGCATTATTACAACTACAGCAGTGAACCCCGCTGATTTCTGATATTTTTAGTCCTGAATAAATATGTCAGAAAGGATAATATACATAACCATGTTCAAATTATCATTAAACTACTAATTCTTCAGCTCTGGAAGTGTAAAAAAATAGTTCATGACTCTGACCCAACCAATTGTAAAGATGGATAATGATCTGTTTAGGAGGAAGACAACATAATGTACGTATTTCATCATAAATGGTTAAAATCTCAAGTGTGTTTATGACAAACATTAACATATGGCCACTTGCAAGGTGGTGCCAAAACTTCAGATACCAGTTTTTGCAGTCACACAATGACACAGACATGATGATCAAATACTCTAGTGCAGATAAAGCGTTAATTGAAATGGACAAGGACATATATAAAAGATAGAAGAAAAGATGCTAGTCTTTTTACAGAATGATAACAATCTTGAAGACTCGTCATTAGTATTCGAAAGATAAGGTCAAGATTAATACTGCGTGTGTTTATAAACCTGAGTATGTTACAGGTTTTGTCCTCCTGAACATCGATATAAGGTTTTTTTTTTTTTTTTTGTCAAAGTTAAAAAAAGATGTAACACGAGACTTTTCAAGAGGTCACCCATCATAGTACTATTCTAGTCCAAACACGCTTAACTGCAAAGTTCTGATGGGGTCCAATGCGTTATTACTAGTATGATACTCCATTCGTCCTCCAAAGATTACTTCATTTCTATTTATAAAGTCAAAATTTAAAAATTTTGACCACAAATTCTCATCATGTTATAAGAAATAATATATTCAAGTGGGATCTTGTTGAATGCATCTCAATGTAAATTTTTAGAATATCAAGTATTTATAATTTTTTGTCTTATGGATTTGGAGATAAAAAGGTTTAAAGTCGTGCCTTGAAAACTGCGAAAAGTCAAATGAGACAATTTTGAGGAACATGGAGAGTATAAGTTAGTGTAGTTTGTTTTATAAATTGAGTAATTGAGTTTATTTCAGTATTACTTAGCTTCTTCCTATGTTTTATCCTCTATTACCATTTGCTTTTGGATAAACTTGACGAGGGGCATTATCCATAACATGAAGCATCTAATTCTGAATTCATGACATCGGCCCTAGTAAAATATCTGCAGAGAATGAGAATATTTTCGACAAAATTGAACCAATATATATCCCAAGGATCGAAGTAACAAAAGAGGCAAATATGCATGGGTTTTCAAAATTAATTTCAAAGAATTATGAGCATTACGGATCTCTTATCTACATAGTTCCATGATCGGGCACCATACACGTAGACTCGGTTTTTTCTTAAAAACCTACTAAGACACCATCATTATCACAATAGTTCCACAAAGGCTGAAGGATAAGCTGTACGAAAGTTTAACTTATAAAGGTAAGAGAGTCTTTTAGATGCTCCATTAATTTGTAGAGTCGTCGATATTTAACCTGAATTGCTAATATAGCTGGTATCAATCTATGTCGGGTGATCTTGACCTCCTTTATATATATTCGAAAAGGTGAAACTTGTAACCTAACTCAATCCTATCAAAAACCAACCCAAAAATAGATTTAACCTAAAATTTATGAACCAAACACAATGTTCTCAACCCAAAAACGACCCGAGTTGAATTGATTTGGCCCATAAACAACTAACCCAAAATTAACCTCACCCGTACAACCCAAAACCAGTTCAACATGATAACTAACCTGTAAATTATAATTGATAATGACCCCATTTCAACAAACATATTTAAAATCAACTTCTTAACAACCACAAAGTTAATTTTATCCACATCATTTATGATCACTATGATATTAAATTTTTAAATTTTAAGAATGTTATTAAAAAAAGTATCATAAGCTTTAAAGTATAAAATATCCTATAAATCATAAAATATATTACGATACTACGAATCATTATACAATTCTAGCGATCAGACGAAACGATAAGGATTGCAATATTAATAACAATTATATAATAAAGACAATGACTAAACTATCGTGCAATATATAGATAGTTGAACTATAATACAACGAGATATAACTAATATACTTTACAAATACTTTTTAAATGTAATACTACTTATCAATCATATTATTATTTTTTTGTTTTGCAGTTACGTACTTGATAAAGTCAATTCAATAATACATCGTGTTAAAGAATTTATATTACAATCATATAATAGCAAAATTATGAAGTAATAATAACTTAGTTTTAAGTAATACATAATTTACAATATAATTTGTACTCGATACCCAACCCAAATATTCAAGCGAAACAAATATAACTTATCCTAATAAAATGACTTGAAATCTATCCAACCCGACACAAGTTATCTTTAATCATCGAAACCCAAAGCAAATTGACCTAATATTACCCAAATCGACTCAACCCAAAATCAGTCAAAACCTGGAGTAAACCACCTTAACTCATTCATACCCTAATTAAATTTACTTAAACTAATCATGACCAAATCGAATATAATCCAATCTGAACTCGCGTAAGCAAATAACCAACCTGACCCAACTAATGACGCACCTCAAAAAATAATAGACAACTTATTTCAACCAAACACAATTAATACCGAACTATGTCCGTTCATGATCTCGATTATTTGACACCCTAATTAAAAGAAAGAACAATTATGTTTTGAAAGATAAGAAAATAAAAACAAAGCGTAAAGCTATCAAGCTAGGATTGTAAGATGCCAAGGTGATTCCAAGTTCCAACCTGAATAAGACCCTCTTCTTTTACGATATTCTCTCCACTGGCTAGTAGCTACCTCAACCAAATAATACATGCAGAAAGCATATTAGTTCATTATCCTTTGGACCACTTTTAAATTCTTCATTTCTACAATCAAATTACGCAAGAACGTAACTTCAAAAGGTTGATTGTGTATTCCAAATTTACAGAAGATCACGTTTATTCCAAGTTGATTGTCATGTACTGAAGAGTGAATACTCATACAAAGTGGATCATGATGCCATTGCTTTGGAGAATTTTTTTAAGCTTTTTTTTTAAATAATTGCAAAAATAAGGTTCAAATCAAAATAATTAAACTTATTTTGGTTCAGGTAAAAAATTGTTGTTCAATGCAACAATTTCACTCAAGGAAAATCGCTGCCTCAGACAGCTATTTTAGGTCAGTTAGAATTTAGCTGACCCAAAATGTTATCTGTGCTGTCTGTGTGGTCTATAAAATTGGAATCAAAATCGCTGCCCTAGAAAAAATAGTTTAATCAAAATCGTTGTCCCAACTGCCTAAGGCAGCGATTTTCATTAGACTGATTTCCACTCTCAAAATTCTACCCATTAGAAATCACTATCCTAGCCAGCGATTTCCAATAGGTTGAATAAAATTACTGCCTCAGACAACGATTTTTATCCAAATTAAAATAAGCTTATTTTTAAAATTATTTTGATATGTAAATTATTTTTGCATTTTTTTTAAAAAAAAACTTAAAAAAAAAATTCTATTGCTTTTGTCCAATGGTCGCACCCTCCCTTTCTAAGGACCAAAGATTGTACAATGGCGTGGACTAGTCTTATTGGGCCATTGACTTGTATGTCAAATAATTATGTACCTGCACTTCTAGTAGAAAATTTGTTATAGATAAGAAAGTATTATTCCGCCCCCTTCTTAACCTAGGCCACTTGTTATACGGACAAAGAAACCCCAAAGATAAAAATAAAGATAAAAATAAAAATAAAAATAAAGATAAAAAAAATAAAAATAAAAAATAAAAGCCAAAGCTAAGGCTTGTCTTCGTTTCAATCTAGATTCTAGACTACAGAAAATAAGCAACAATTTGGACATTTTTTTAAAAGCAATTTTAAAATAAATATTTTAAAATATAGGCTTCAAATTAAAATATTTTAAAAACTAAGCTTATCCAAGTTCAATTTTGCAGCGATATTAGATCACTTTTAACTGGGCCGACCCAAAATCATATTTTATAATTTTTTTATTTAAAGTAAAATGGTTGCCTACTGCACGAGGCAATTTTAGTTGGAATGGGGTTAAGGTTGGGACTAACATTCGATTGAAAGTTAAATCGATGTGATTTTACGAAAAAGAAAATGGATGTGTCCAGACAATGTGAGACAACAATTGTATATATATAAGATATCTTAGCCATTCAAATGTGATTTTTTATTTAACTGGATGTGTCCAATGAGAAAGGTATTTAAAATAAGAAGAATAAGAAGATATCTTAGCCATTCAAATGGTAAAATCCAACACTAGAGATTTCATGTAAAAAAAAAATAGTTGCTATAACAATAAAAAATAGTCACTATAATAATAAAAAGAGCAACTATAATAATAAAAAGAGTTATTATAAGTGAAAAAATTTATTTGGTCACTATGAGTATATAAAATGAGAAGGGTACTTAAAATGAGAAGGATGAAAATGCATCTTGGCTCTTCATCTCCTAAATTCAACGAATGATATTTTATGTACTCATAGTGACTCATTTTTTAAATATATATATATTTTTAAAAGTCTCAAAAAAATCGACAAAATCCCTCCCACACTCTTTGAAAAAATCCAAAATGATCTCAATCCGTTTCTTCCTCATTTTTCTATGTGTTTTAATCGAACAATGGCAACCTTCACAAAAGTTATGAATCCTTCCGAAATCAACAGACGATTGACGGTAAGTGTACCATTGCGTCGTACTATAATCCAACTCTACCTTCTCCCTCACCAAATCCAAGCTATTGACAAAATAACACTCAAACTTTGGAGTCTCAATTTAATGCTAGAAGCGATTGACCTTCAAACAAATGTAGTATACCTTGAATTTAGGCTTTGTATTGAGAGGCATCAAGGTCATTTCAATCTCTTCATAGATAAAGATTGGCAATAGTCTGTACGCGATGGGAGGCTTCTAGTCGAGGCTCTAGTAGTGTTTTCTAGCAGGTCAACCCATCCAGACTAGGTAAAGTGTCGTAGAGGCTGTGAGATACGCCGTTAGGAACGCCCGTTCCGATCCGGCCCATTTATATCCTTTGTTCTGACCCGACCCGTCTTAGATTCTTAGTTGAAAAAACACCTTGCAGCAAACAAATAGAAAATCCCAATATTTAACGTAATTATTCAACTCCACATTAAATACACACCGTACAATAAACTAATGAAACAAAAAAAACTCGCCCACGTAATTTTCTAATCTTGGTGTTTACTCTCCCAAACCGTGTGCTCCCCTTCCCACTGAATCCTTCCAATTCCAACCTGGCCAAACTATAAATTTAAAACTATAAATTACAGATTACCCCAACCCACCCCGCTTTGACTCCAAAACCTTTGAATTCTAAACCAATGTGTCGCTCCACCAATTACTACCGCCACAGCCGCTTTCTCCGTCTTAAATCCATCTCCCTCCGCCTCTCTCTCTCCTCCACCGCGCTATCTCTCTTACCGGAATCTCTCACACTTGTCTTCCTCCCCCGCATCAATGGCGGTCTTCTCGAAGTCAACGGTTCAAAGTTTCTCCCAGATTCTCCCGCTTTCGTCTCTCTACACCGCGCTATGGATTCCAAGTTTGAGTTTTCGTCTAAGGATCGTGTTCGCACGTGCGACGGTATCGTTTTCGAGATTCATATCGGTGAGAAGAGGTTTATACGAGGAGTTTTGCGGCAGTGTGAGGATAATGGTTTGAGGATGGAGTGTAAGTGTGTGTTGGAGAGAGAATTCGGCGTGAGGGAAGCGGAGGTGGTTGTTGCTATTGAGAACGGTATGGTATTGAAAGAGAGGGTGGTGGCGAAGAGGAGGAGGAGAAGGAACTGTCGGAAGTTTGAGTTGGCTTTGGAGGATATTCCGGAGGAGAGAGAGAGTGATGTATATGAGGAGGAGGAGGAGGAGGAGGAGGAGGAGGGAATAGATGTAGCGTGTTGCTGTTGTGATGAGGGTGAGGATGAGGAAGGATCGGACGGTGGAGATGTGGTGGATTTAGATGGGAAGATGGAGAAGGAGATGGAGGGAGTAAGATGGGCTGTTGATGTAGGGGTATGGGCTGTTTGTTTGGGAGTTGGCCTATTGGTGTCTAGGGCTTCTGCGAGAAGGCTTAGGCGGACTAAATTCTTATGTTGAGACTTGGGAGTCCGAGACAAGTTTAGTTTTGTATAGTAGATGATGATTCTTTTTCCAACTTTTTTCTAAATATTTTGAGAGAACTGAATGAACTGTTCATCCACAGTCAAATATACACCCTGAATTAGTGGCAATAGTAAAGATTTTGATAATACTGAATCGATACTAATGTGATTTCTTGGACATTTTGGTTGTATTAACATTGTAACTTTGTGGATTAACTATGAGATTTGTGCTTTTAGATTTATTTAATTCGCTTTGATATTACTAGTTGATCATAATCAAGTCCACAGTTAAATCATTGGGCTGATTAGATAAGGCCCTGAATACTTGGGCCACAATCTACCAGCTCTGAGATTATGCTTTAACCCTTAACCCTCTACTTAATGAAATATCATAGCTGCATCTATTACGCTTCTTTAATAAGAGACAATTTCATAATTACACCCATCTTCAATGGATTAAAAGTGTAGATTCCACGACCCATTTTAGACTCTTTTCAGCTCTGCCTCTCCCCTTGAGTGTGTGTTCTTTTGCCCAATCAGTTGAACTTCGCATGATAATCTTTGTTCTTTAGTCAATTTAGCTTCAGATTTTAACTAGAATTGTAGATTCTAGGGTTTGGCATTATTGAGAATGATACGCAAATTACCCATGAATATCTTCACTCAAGGATTTATTATAATCGATTCATATTTTTTGTTAAATTTAAACTCTCACTGATAAATAATATTCAAATTGTCAACTAAGAATCGAATATAGGTATTTATGCTCAAAAATATAATATTTAAAATTCTTATTTAAGATTCTATTAGGTTTAGTCCTTGTTGTTTGGGCGAATTTAATTAAAATCCTTCTGTATTTTCATTTATATATTGTAAACATAATTATTGATTTTGAAAATTGCTCATTTCATAGAATATCAAAGTCGTAACCTAAAAATTAGAAAAATATGTTTGAGTTTCGCTCTATTCCCATTAATCACAAGAGGAAGGACCTCAAACAATGGCATATGGGATGATTAATTGATAATTTGCCTCAATTGAGGTATGAATTGCAAAATACTTCACCAAATCAATTATTTCCCTACGAAATTTTCCATATTTTTAGTAAAATCCTTAATTTGGATAACCTTTCAGTGTCCAAAAACGAAGAACAAATGAAGTCAAAAAAATCAAGACCTAATTTTAATTTATGTGAAAACTTCATCAACTGTTGTTGCACCAAACTCAATCTCCTTCAATTTATTACCATAAAACCACGATTCAAGAAGAAATAATACTTTAACATAAAGTTCGAGGAAAAAATGAGGATAAAAGTGAAAATTTTAGATTAGAGATTGAATATGGTGTGAGGAGGAAGAATGAAGATAGAATTAAGATCGCAAACTTTGTTGATCATCAATATGATTTAGACTACAGTTTAATTCAAGGTTTTTGAGTAATTTCTAGAATATGACATGAAGTTAAAGCATTACGGTCTAGGAGAGGGAGGAGAAGATGGTGCTTTGAGAGTGGTGTTCTTATTTCTTAGCATTAGCAATGGAAGGAAGAATGAAGAAGAGGATTGGAGGAATTGGTATTGTTGTCTCAGTTGGGCTTGGTTGATTTCTAAGAAAAATTTACTCCATATTGTACTTAAGCCATTACGTGAAGTTATGGGCCTTGTGGAGCTTAAGAAAGCAACAGAGTAATGAGGTTGTTGGCCCTGTAAATTTAAAGTTTGTAGCATTAGCTTTTCAAAGTAGCACTGTACATTTTTTAAATAGCATTGATTATAAGCTTGCACGAGTAGGGTAAATATTTAAGGTTGAGCTGATGAGGCCACCATTTCTAAGGTGGAGCAAAATTATCCGTAGATTCAAAAATCAAAGCCACATCCGATCCAATAATTTAGGATGTACAATTCGATCATAAATTTTAGGTCAAGTATCCAACGTGAAATTTCAAACAAGATATCAAACTATATTACCAAATATCAACTACACATTTTTAGATATACGAAAAATATCCTAAATATTTTAAATAGCAGTTACTAGATATAAACATTCGATCTTCATATCCAAACTTTGGCTATAAAAGTCGTATCACAAAATTTTAAATTAATGGCTTTTTGAAAAGATAAAATTAAATTTGTATATGGAATATTTGATGTATTCGATCCAAAATTTTGGGATATCCCATATCCAAAACCATTTGTATCGGATTCGAATATTAAATATCTATGAATTTTCGGATTCCAAATATCCGACTCCGAAACTGGTTTAAAAAAAGTGGAAGCATAAAGGCGGCAAAACCAGATCTTTCACTCTTTTAAGTGATATCCATGGAAGAAAGTCAAGATTCATGACTGGCACCGGAAAAGAGCGGGAAAGTTATACAGTAAATGGGAGTTATTAGGGACATTATGATTAGCGCGCGACATATTACCCTTTTGCTTTGCATCCTTCTTTTTCTTTTTTTGACCTAAAATGGTGATTATAAATCATCAGCCTGCATATACTCTTTATTATGTAACACCACACTGTTCTTAGTGTTCTACTACACATTGGCTTAGTATTGCCTGTCAGCTGTCTGAAACTATTCTAAGATGTAAGATGAACAGATGAACAGATGAACAGATGAAGCAACTATAAAGCTAACACTCTTATCTTATGTTAGATTTTTAACGTGTACTGATACTCATGCTTTAATTATTACTTAGTAGTAATCTCATCTTTGGTTGTTGTTGTAAGACGCGAGTTCCACTTCTAGCCTATACAATGAACATATCATGCATATACCAAGTTACAAGTATTTAAATCAATCTATATCATCGCTAGTTGTAATGTTGTTTTTATATATGTATCCTCTAAGTTTATGTCAACGTTTCACCAATGGCTATTGACCATCAAGCACTACTTTACATTTCAATTCATTGGTAATGAAAGTTAGAAGGAAGATCATAAATCCTACCAGAATCAAAATGTTGTGAATCAGCTAAGCTGATAAACATTCCTATTCAAGGAAGATCAAGGAAGTGTTGTTTGCTAGCTCATGAGTTTTGTTTGAGTTACACAGTACTAATACTAGGATCCAATCAAATTGCCTGGTTGATGCAACTTCCGATTCTAATATTATTCTAAATCTTGTATACTCCTTTTGTCTCTTTTTTTTTTACCTCAAGTATAAAAATACATTTTTTAATATATAATGGAATTTTTTTGATGGAATAACTCAAAATAAAAACTTTTTTAAGTAAATAAGACAATATTTAAAGACGAAATAAAATGGAAAACGGGACAAATGAAAAATGTCCTAACAAAAGTACATGAAACTAATATCTAGAATATCATGAAAGAAAATGCGATTAGTCACAACTCACAACTCACAACTGAGAAAGGAAAGGATTGCAAAGTGAAAAAAAACAAATAAGGAAATAAAAATACAAACACACAGAAAAGTTGAACACCGAATGCAGAATGCGACATTTAAGACACCCAAAACATTAAAGGAAATCAGAGATGCATGAATCTCAACCACAACCACAAACTCAACTTATGGGACCCGCTTACGTATTTCCTCTCCCACCAATGGCTAACATGTTTGACAATGTATGTTTAGACTACAACATGCTACTGTTTTGGACTAGGAGAGTACAGCCTATTGTTGGAAACCTTTGCATTTTTATTGATCCAAGCCCACAACTCTTTCCTATGTTCACTTGTGTCGCTCTGTTTTAAGCTCTAATAATGTATAAATTCTCCTTCTATATTCCGTATTTGGTAATTTTTTTTTAATATGATTGATTAAGACTCTCTTTATAATTATATATGTATAATTAAGACTCCCATTACAAATTTTCTCATAAATCATCTCAATGTTGGATTTGTAGTTGATAAGTCAATATTGTCACAAGGAGGATGATTATATATATAGCTGATTGGTTTGCAAATTTAATTGAGGAGAAATTTATGATATTTGTGATTTTTCTACTATGATTTTTTAACTATCTTTTTGGACTTTCGAAGGATTTAGGAATAACAATATCAAATAAATGTTAGTCGTGTCATGCCAATCATGTGTAAAGTTAATCTTATGTGATTTGAAATAATGTCTATTTGTATACATTGCATCACCAAAATCCCCAAATTATCCTAACACAAGTCAAAATTGTAGTTTTCTATTCTAAAGTTCCACCCTAAATTCCTAACCATATAAATAATGAATTAATGATTGCATGAGATTTGCAATAGGACTAAGATAATTTATAACAATTAATTCAATGCTTTTACACGATTCTCAATACAAAATAAAACTTAATAAGAAGATAAGCATAATTTTTCATATTCTCATTACTCTAATGAACATGATGACACAAAAACCCAATTAATTCAGATAGTTGTCCAATATATATATATATATATATATATATATATATATATATATATATATATTCAATTTCAACTTTTAGAAACTATCCAAAAATTTAAGCCAACTAAGAAAAAAAATACTCCACAAAGAGTTGGTAGCAATACATGTAACCCATATATTCCGTAAACTTTATTTTTGAGCCAAAAAAATTAAAAAATTCGAATAATAAGCTACTGTTTAAAATAATTTCAAAAATAAGCCAATTTAGGTTCGGAAATAAAACGCTACCCAAGGCAGCGTTTTAGCTTGAAAAAAAACGCTACCCAGGACAGCGTTTTGCATGGGGCTGGGTTTTAGGGTGAATTTTGGGTCAAGGAAAAACGCTACGCTGCCTTGGGCAGCGTTTTTTTTTTTTTTTTTTTTAAAGAAAAACGCTGCCCTGGGCAGCGTTTTTACTGAGAGTCAGCGATTTTTTATTAATGAGTAAAATCGCTGCCTCGGGCAGCGATTCATTAATGAGTAAAATCGCTGCCTTGGGCAGCGATTTCCTCTGTACTGATTCCCTGGCCTCTGCAGCACTGACTCTGAAAATATTCCAAAGTTTTTCATAGAATTGTAACGCTGCCCTAGGCAGCGATTTCTTTTAGCCCAGTATTTTACCCTAAAATCAAGGCCATGCAAGTCGCTGCCCTGGGTAGCGTTTCTTCATCAAGTATAACGCTGTCTTGGACAGCGTTTTTATCCGAACCTAAAATTTGCTTATTTCTGAAATTATTTTAAACAATAACTTATTTTTCGAATTTTTAATTTTTTTTGGCTTAAAAATAAAAAAAGTTCATTAATAGATGCGTAGACGACCACTAGTCCCTAGCTTTTTGGGCGGTGTGAAGGCCTTTCGTCAATACAGTACAAGAAGAAAATGGTGGATTCATGCTTCTCACTCTGTCGCTTGACAAAAATATATATTTAAAAGAACCGCACTAGTGCCCTTACTTTACCCCCTTACTTTCCACTGCCTTCTCACAATCTCAGTTCTTCTCCTTACTTTTTCCATCAATTTAGTAAGCTTCATGCTCACTATGCACTTATATTAAATATTAATGGGGATGTAACTTTTCAAGTCACTCTTAATTATCTTAATCAATCCCTCCATTTTCCCATAAAATACTTCACACTCAACACTCTTCACAGTATCTATTTCCCTCCTTGTCCTCTTCCACCTTCCCTTTTCCCTCCATCTTCTTCCAATTTCCCTCACTAAAGAGTAAAGACCCTCCATTTTTGTGGGTTTGTGCTTTAAAATGGAGGGCATTTTCTATTTTTGCTGAATCTCTCAATTTTTGTTAAAGATATCATCTTTTTCCGTGTTCTTGCTTAAATGGGGTTGAAGTTCAATTTTTTACAATCAATCTTGCTGTTTTTAGTGGGTGTTGCTGTATGTCAGAGTAACCCAGATGAAGATGAAGTTAGTGGTATTTACATTGTCACTCTCAAGCAACCTCCAACTGCTCATCTCTTCGTCAATGATTTTACCCAAAAATATGTACATGGATCCAAAAAGCACCCTCCTTCTACTAGATTGAGTACCTTTCACAAGCTCAGGTATACCCCATTTTTTCTTCAATTAATGAATGGTTAATAGGTAATTATTACTTCTTTTTTTCTTTACTGCTAGGGTGATTTTCTAATCTGGGTTTTGGCACATGTGGGTTTTTAGTAATTATGGTGAATTAATTGGAGGGATTAATTATTTGTGAAGAGATGATTTTCAATTATTTTGGAGGGTTTTGACATAGTTTGCAATTATTTTTCTTTATTATTACGCAACTCAAAGAAAATCATGTCTGTTAGAGCATGGATGGCGTGTAACGGTCAATTTTTTTGTCTGTTTTTTGTTTTTGTTTTTTTTTTGTGAGGAATTGTAAGTTACAGTAATTGCCCCTATCTCCTAATATTGAAGATATGTTGGGTTTTATTATGTATGTCCTACCAAGGCTGTCTTTTGGCTTCTTGCCATTCTTCTCTGAAATATTTCTAATTGGATTCTTCTCGGATGTTAAAAAAATATTTTTAATTCTGACCGTGTTATGTAATTTCTAATCGACCTTATTGCAATGTGATTTTAGATTAGTGGGAAATGTACCTAATTTGCCTCTAACAATGTGAATTGTTCAGAAATGTCTCGAGATCGGATCCTCATTACGGTTCGTATATTGCACGAGTGCACGATTCTTTGTTGAGGAGGACGTTAAGAGGGCAAAAGTATCTGAAGCTGTACAGCTATCACTACTTGATCAATGGGTTTGCTGTGCTTGTTACTCCTGTGCAGGTATAATTTTTACCATATTGTGCTATGCATTTTGCATTTAACTTTTGATGATTAGATAAAGACCCCATCAACTGACTTTTCATATGTTGTTCTAGTGGGTTAAATGATTGTGTCCCTACACCCCTTTTTCCAATTTTTTTTGATTTCCTTTTTCCATTTAAGGTATACATAAAGGCTGATACAGAATGTTTGAAACCCTAATCCTCCTATTGAGTTCCATCTTCCAAAAGAAGCTACTGTTTGATTATCTGTTTAGAAACAGTTGATTGTATGTCTTTGAGTTCGTATGTTAGGGAAGGGGTTCTTTTTATTTCTATGATCGTTTTTGTATTACCCATAAATTGATATCTTGACCTGGAAAGTCGATGATATGTACGTTGCAATTCTTAATTTGTCATAATACATGATAGCTTACTGTTTGCTGATACCTATTTTATACATGTTTTTTAAGGCAGACAAGCTTTCTAGAAGAAGAGAAGTGGCCAATGTGGTACTAGACTTCTCTGTTAGGACTGACACCACACACACTCCTGAGTTCCTTGGATTGCCTCAAGGGGCTTGGCCTCAGGAAGGGGGATTTGATTCTGCAGGAGAAGGGATTGTGATTGGACTTGTTGATACTGGGATTGATCCTATGCATCCAAGTTTTTCGGATTCCATTGTAGGGAATGCATATCCAGTTCCGCAGCATTTCTCTGGAATATGTGAGGTTACTAGTGATTTTCCTTCAGGGTCATGCAACAGGAAACTAGTTGGGGCAAGGCATTTTGCTGCATCAGCCATAACAAGAGGGATCTTCAATTATAGTAAGGACTATGCATCGCCTTTTGATGGTGATGGACATGGGACGTGAGTTTCTTTTGGATATAGATTTACGGTGTTATACTAGTCTTTTTTAATACACACACAGTGAGAATGAAATTTAATGTTACTGTTTTTCATGTTAATCTCTTGTTCTGAATAGGCATACAGCTTCAATTGCGTCTGGAAACCATGGGATTCCGGTCATTGTAGCGGGGCATTACTTTGGAAATGCTAGTGGAATGGCTCCTCACTCACAGTAATGCTTCTAAGCAATTTTTTTATTGACATCAATGAGATTGTATTCTGTAGTTCATCATTGAACATATTGTTAGATAGAAATAAATTACTAGATTTCTTTTATGGAAATAGTCATTATAAGGGTTTTTGGATTTCTCTTTTAAATGAGTAGCTTAATCTTGATAAGTCTGTGAAGTCATTATATTCATGCACAATTAATGGTCTATGGGGTGGGAAAACTTCCTATAGGAATATGAATATGTATGATGGCTAATTCAATTGCCTGTTCAGGTTGTTGCTAAACACAAATGACATTTTTTAGCTGGTCACATTTCAATGCACCTTAATATGTATGGAAATCTGGATGTTGTTTGTTTTTGGAGCAAGAAACATTTGATATCTGTACATTCTAGGTCCTTCTACCTGAAACAATTGTAGTAGTTTATGCAACACAACTTAATTTCTGAGCGATTTCCTCAAGTGATGGTGGTTTTTGTAATTTGAGTCTTTTCCCTTGTTTTCTAGGTTGGTTGGCCTTCTAAAATTCCTTGTTGACAATTAATGTTATGAGTCTATAAAAAGCTCAGAGCAAGTGTTATCTTGGCTTTTCCAGGTCAACTGATTCATTTGGATCAACCGTCTGATAGCATGACAAGTTGGTCCTTTATTTGTTACCATATACCTTGTGCTGTGATTGAGTGAATATATATCACAATCTCACACTGATATGTGACTCTTTTTCAGTATTGCTATCTACAAGGCATTGTACAAGGGCTTCGGTGGGTTCGCTGCCGATGTAGTTGCAGCAATAGACCAGGTAACAATCAATTGCATTCTAAATTTAGATTTTATGGTTCATGGAAAATTTTAGAGATAATGGGGCTGAGTGAGACTTTTCTGGAGTCCAGAAAATCGTCTGTTTCATAGATGTCATTCTCCGTTAGCTCATTGAGTTATTTCCTTGGGCTCATTGGCAATCTTGTCTAATGAGAATTTTGTTAATGGAAAGATCCTGAATGATGAAATTTCATCTTGTTTTCCTCTATAACAACTGAATATGTCCATACTCATTTTTGCAGGCAGCTCAGGATGGTGTTGACATCATTAGCTTATCAATCACTCCCAATAGGCGTCCTCCAGGAGTTGCCACATTCTTCAATCCCATAGACATGGCCTTATTGACAGCTGTCAAAGTTGGTATTTTTGTAGTACAAGCAGCTGGAAACACTGGTCCAGCTCCACGAAGTGTTTCTTCCTTCAGCCCATGGATATTTACAGTAGGTGCTGTTTCTCATGACAGAGTTTATAATAACTACATATGTCTTGGCAACAATGTGACCTTAACTGGCGCTGGACTTGCTTGTAAGTCTGATTTATTTATTTAATTTTTTTTTTTTTGTATGCGCTCTTTGTTAATTATATTTTGCTGAAAGTTAAAACAAACTAGTGATTACTCCATTGTCCACAGATGAGCTACTTGGATTGGGATTTATTTGTTGTTCAGTTCTGTTTCTGTTATACTGTTATAGTGGTTGTTGTCTCTTTTGAATGGTGCTATTATGGATTATTGTTCATGTTTCAGGTACTAACAATCTGTAGTTTTGTGTGGATGAAGTGCTAAGAGAAGCAACTTCTTGTAATAATTTAAGGTGCCTTACTACTGTTTTAGTGGTTGAATTTTGGAAACATGGCTTGTTCTATCTCGAATTGGGCACTGGAACAAATAATGGTCTCATCTCTAAATATGAGGACAATGGCTGTGCCATTTGCTGATAGGGATTAGTTTTTCTTGCGACATTAAAAGAATGGTAACAATGATATTAAAAACTATTGGCCACTAGTCAATGTAACTACTGACTGGTGTGATTTGTGTGATTTCTTGTTTGGACAATATCTAACCAATGTTCGAGCAAAAAATGGGAAATCTCAATACTAGGAACAATATCATTGATTTTAGAATAAAAAAGGGAAAACCCATAATAAGAGCCATACGGTCACAGCCTATTTGATAAATTAACCTTTGTACCACCACTAAAGCTGTGTCTTTCTAGAGTTATGTTGCTTTAGAGTTCAGAGTTTCAGACTTTGAGGCTTTTTCCAAGAAATTCACCTGTAACAACACTCTTGGGGGGTAGCAAGGAACAGTAGCCAAAATTTCATTTTTGATGATTAGTTTGATTTTCAATCATGTTGCAAGTTGTATCTTTTTGTGGCTTGGGACTGTATTTTAGGTAGGAGGTATATAAAAAATCGAGTCCAGAAATAGGATTACCCGTTTCCAACTGCCAAGTTACTATCTCCTATGGTGGTAAGATACTAACCCATTGCACAAGCATTTTACAGTCATTTTGGAAACGAATTTAATGTGGACATGTTGAACAATATTAGGGAATGTCAAACTGGTAGAAATATGTAGAAAGGTTAAGCAATAGAAATATGTAATTTTCACTTGTTGGTTTGTTAGGTTCGAAACGTGGGAAGATAGGTCATTCACCTCAAATATGGATTTCCTCAATAACTCAACATTTTTGGGGGAAGACTAATGCAATAAAACAGACAAATTATAAATAAGAGATTTTCCTATTTACCCATTTTTTCTATGTTTTACTTCTTCATAATTTTCCTTTTTGATGACAAAATATTGTTGCGGGTTTCTTATATTTGGAAGCATTCATCCAGTTTCCACTTAATATTGATTCCCAAACACAGTTAGTTCTTTCTTCTTGTTTGCTTTTGACATGCATTAATATTAATATTCTAATATTTCAATTTTGATGTGTATATAAATATATATATATTTTTAATCTGATTCTGTATCATGTTGGCAAATTTCGATGGACATTGAGAATCTATAAATTAGTGCAACTCATGCTGTTGCTCTGAATTTTACTTCTGTTTACAGCGGGAACAGATGACACTATGTATACATTGATCTCTGCTGCACATGCCATGAGCAATGACACTGCCGCACCAAATGACATGTATGTTGGGGAGTGCCAAGATCCCAACATTTTAAATCCAGATCTTGTTGCTGGAAACCTTTTGATCTGTAGTTATTCAGTACGTTTTGTGCTCGGAGTCTCTACTGTCAAACAGGCATTGCAGACTGCCAAGAACCTTAGTGCAGCTGGCATTGTGTTTTATTTGGATCCTTTTGTTTTAGGATTTCAGATAAACCCAACTCCTATGGACTTGCCTGGTATCATAATTCCATCAGCAAATGATTCCAAGGTAAATTTGGTTTGCGATAGAGTACAACAAATCATGTGGGGACAGTAGATGATTTTTTTCGTCCAAGCCGTCGTACCTACCTATATGTTAAATCAATATGAGATCATTGCTCGTGCAATTTCATTTTTCAATAATTATCATATAATCATTCTTTTAACAAAATTTTCATCAACAGGTTTTACTCCAATATTACAATTCTTCTTTGGTGAGAGATGGAACCACAAAAAAAATTGTAAAATTTGGAGCGGTGGCTACCATTTCTGGTGGACTGAATCCAGATTTCAGCTATACTGCGCCAAAGGTGATGTACTATTCTGCTAGAGGTCCAGATCCAGAAGACAACTCTCTTGATAATGCAGACATACTCAAACCAAATCTGGTTGCTCCTGGAAATTCAATATGGGGTGCTTGGAGCTCACTAGGCACTGATTCTACTGAATTTCAAGGTATGTTCTGTTACAAGGTGATAGTCTTTGTTTCTCAGATGCAAAAGATAAGAAAATTTTGACTGAAACTGACATATGTGCATCAAAATGTAAATTATGTAGGGGAGCAGTTTGCTATCATGTCTGGGACAAGCATGGCTGCTCCTCATGTTGCAGGACTAGCGGCCCTAATCAAGAAGAAGTTTCCGGGTTTTAGTCCAGCAGCTATTGCTTCTGCTCTTTCAACGACAGCTTCTCTTCATGACAAGAAAGGCGGCCCCATTATGGCTCAGCGTTCTTATTCTAACCCAGATGTAAACCAATCTCCTGCAACTGCATTTGACATGGGCAGTGGATTTGTTTCTGCAACTGCTGCTCTAGATCCAGGACTCATCTTCGATTCAAGTAAGTCCCACGTTTTAAAAAAATCTTTTGAATCTTGAAGTAGCCAATAGGCTTTAATGATGAGCTACTTAGGATTCTGCCATTTTGTAATTTGAAGTGTTGATAAGTATGGTAATATAGATTCTCATGCATCACAATTGGAGTGCATGTTTGAACTGATCTTCTGCAACTCCACTCAAAATAGGTAAAGCAATTTTGCATATGCCACCATAGAACTGGTCATATGTCAACTATTTACACAATACTTGCACTAAGTGATGGAACTATTTAGAACTTGAGCATATACATAATAATATGATATTCTTGGGAATAAAACTGCAACTCAACTCAGTTTTCTTGTCTTGACATCTTAAATTTTCTGAACTATACACCAGAAGATTATATTTTATTTATTATTATTTTTTATAGAAACCAGATAATTTCCTAATAACCAACAAGAAAATTATGAGAGAATTTCCTTGATGACAGAATAAAGGTAGTGTCTCTTTTAAGGGGATGGAAAAAAAGTGAAATAGCTAGTGCTGAATATTTTCCTTAACCTAGATTGATATCAATTGACCAATTATGAGTTTTGCTGGATCTCTATCACTGTGCACATTCATTTTTAATGAACTTTTTGGAAGACAGCTTTGTGGAGAAATTAATTTTGATATAAGTCTTTTCAATGCTGCAGGCTATGATGATTTAATATCCTTCCTTTGTGGCATAAATGGTTCTGCCCCAGTAGTGTTGAATTACACAGGTCAGACTTGTGATGGGGTTTCTACAATGAGTGGCTCTGACTTGAACTTACCTTCTATTACAATTGGGAAACTAAATCAAACTAGAGTGGTCAATCGGACAGTTTTAAATGTTGGTGTGAATGAATCATTTCGTGTTGGATGGAGTGCTCCTTATGGTGTTTCTGTGATGGTTATCCCCACACACTTCGTCATTGCAGCTGGAGAGAAACAGGTACTAACTGTAACTTTGAATGCTACTAGGAATGATACTGCTGCTAGTTATGGTAAGATAGGGATTTTTGGGGATCAAGGTCACATTATAAACATCCCATTATCTGTCATCTTCAAATACACTTACAATGTAAGTAGTAGTTGATGGCAGATTTGAAACGTAAATGGTTAATTCGTTTTCTTGTCCGAGCTTGTAGGTCTGCTAATTGTATCTTGCTAATCTTGTCCATGGAGGTGCTTATTAATTTTTTTGATTCAATTCATGTAAATTAGTTGTGCTATGATTAGCATGTAGATATGTGAGACTATGATAATTGAAAAGAAAATTTTTCAGTTTTTGCACCTTTCCATTGATATATTGGCAGTAAAAGTTCTTACAATATACTGGTAGTAGATATGACTAGTTCGAACTATGATAAATAGATTATTGAACATAATGATTTAAGAATGAGAAGGCCATCCTTTTTCTTATTCTTCCATTCAGCTGTTTCTTCTGTCGCAAGAATCAGGGGTTTACGGTTTCTTCCTTAGTTGGAGTCATCGTAGAAGGGTTCTGTGGTATCATTTTACCTGATGGATTTGAAAAGTAGCTGGGTGGAACACTGCTTGGGATTCCACTATGAGGGCTGGATCCTGAAGGGAGTAAAGGAATAGATGGTCCTGTGGGTGTGGGCTGTGAAGGGATGGTGGGCAGTGAAGGGTACTTTGGCAAGCTGGGGATGGGGTAAAGTGGGCGGAAGTGTGGTGGAAGAAGTGGCTTGTGAAATGCTGGAAAAGCCAGTGAAGCTGGACGTTTGTTGAGAGAGGGCGATAACGTAGCTGGTTGTCCAAGCTGGGGTGACGTATCAAGTAAGTTCATTTGCTGCAAATGACGGGCCGCGACTTGGCGTGAAGTGAAGCAGGCAACCAGCAAGAGAGCAAGGAAAAAGAAAATGGAGTTACAGAAATTTGGCTTTGAGTGAGGCATTTTTGGAGATATTATCTTGTCTGATTTAGGGAGTTTAACAGGAGATTGAAAAAAAGGAGATGTTAAGGTAGGGCTTAGTGACTTTTGACTTTTGAGTCTGAAAGGGGTCATATATACTGTGTGTAGGAGAGGGTTGGAATGATGCATTGCATGGTGATTCTAATCCAAACCTGCTTACATTTAGTTAGGTTTTGCATGTTATAGGGGCGAAATAGTTGGACACTAAGAGAGCTCACGTGTTATCTATGAAGTTTGACTAACGTCTAATGCTAGGAAGGAAGAAGTTTATGTCCCTGCATGGTATTAGAAATAGCTAGTTGGAGTACATTTTATACTCTACTTGATCCAAAACATAGGTCGTTTTAGCTTATTTTTCTTTTATCTTAAACTATTGGCCATCTTAGGTGTTGAACGCATGTTATTGTTGATTCTCATCATCTGATTATCAGTTCTGGTCCTAGATGATTACCATTTATCAGTCACACTATCCCATTATGATGCATTCAGAAGGCCTTCTTTCCGGACATCCAGAATGAAGAGAACCTGCGAGTTTCATTTGTGATATCTAGTACTTATACATTCTAAAAAATATCAAGACCTAAAAAAACAATTATTAATTATTCGTCATTCAATGTTTGCTGTGCTAGTACCAAAAAAGACGGTCGGAAACAGCATCCTGATAACCTGAACTAATAGCATACGTCCTGCTTATTTGCTGATGAGCTCGTGACCTTGAGTCTTAATACTCACTGCTGTAAGAATATTTTAAGTAGTTTTTACATTTCTGGTGAAACTCCTAGTCATTTGCTTCCTCTTAAGACTCAGAGTAGTTGTCTCTGCATCACTTAAGTACCTATCCCTTTCCTTTCATAGTTTCATACATATTTTCATTTTCTAACCTGCCCTCTGGTTCAGTATATGTTTTAAGCTACATTCCTCTGTGTCTTTAGCTAACATGCTTGAGTTCAACTACTAGAGCCCCTCTCTATGATCGTGAAGCATTAAACATGAAACCTCTGTTCGGTGTAGCCCTAGAATTTGGATCCTGACCCGGGTTATATCTATTACTAGTTGTGTACTGGTTACTGTATGAATTTGTTTTTGGAAACTAGGGTTTTTTATTTTTATTATTATTATTATTTTTTGACATGGGTGAAACTAGGGTTTTAGAACTCCTTACATTTAAGTAGGGGTGGCAAACGGATCAGGTCGAGTCATGTTCGTGTTCGGGTCACCTATTTTTGGGTCAACTATCCCCCAACTCAAAGCTGATCTATTTAAGTTTTCGGGTTGAAAACCTTAACCCAAACCTAACCCATTTAATTTCGAGTCGGTTTCGTGTCAACCCATTTAAATTTTAAACCTTAACCCAAACCTAACCCATTTAATTTCGGGTCGGTTTCGTGTCAACCCATTTAAATTTTTGTATCGAAAATATCGATCATGTAACACCCCTAAATTACTAACATAAAAATAATTTTAGTAACTTAGGGGGTATTACCGCCACGTATCACCACGCTTCGACTGTGCTAACTAATTATTATATTGCAGCGAAAGTAAAACTTGATTTATTTATCAAAAAGAATTTTGATTATTCAAAGGTACAAAAGTTTAATAAGAAAAATTATGAAAACTTCTAACTAGTATGTGTCTCTTGATGTAATATTTTCATGCACATTTATTCATGCAAACCTACTCAGCATAAATGATAAGTAGGGCGAACAAAAAACAAATAGAAAAATACGTGTCAGTGTAAAAACATTATGTACATATATATACTAAAAGAAATACTTTGACTTTTTAAATTCCTTTATTTCGAACATGTTTTCTTATAATCAATAAACTTTGAACCTTTCTTTATAATAATCAATTACAAATGGAATTTATTAAAACAATTAATATAAACAATTTCCTCTTCTTATATCTCTCCTTGATCCTAAGTGTGCACATTCCCAAGTTAGTTATCTCATTACGAATCTATCCTTGGAGTTTCCTTTTATTTGCCAACAAGTGGACTTTGAAGTATGAACCCTTTTTTATTATGAAATCAAGCGACAATGTATAATAATAATAACTCTCCTTTTATAACCCCATTAAATACAAATACTTTGCTTTAATTATTAAAGCTCATTGAAAATTATTAAATCTCATATGTCGTTCGACCCTTTTGAAACATGATACATATTAAATAAAATAAGGTAAATAAATATTATCCTTTTTTTTATAATCAGAATTTTAAATAAATAACCATATATAAACATATATTTAAAAAGTATCTTAACACAATATAATTTACAAAATAAAGTATTCAATTTCACATAAAAAGATTTAACACATATACGTACTTTAAATTTTAGTACTTTCTTGCAACTCTCTACTAAATTTTAAGTTGATCCTCCTATTAATTTAAAATGAACTAATTAATATAGTGCAACACAATAATTATGCATTTATTATTGGAACTTTAATTAAATTTAGAAATAGTTTTAACAATTAAACAATTTGCAAAAAAATTAAATAATTAGGGAAATAGGATGCTCACGGAGGTTGTGGTTGTTGGTGGCACAAGGTGGCCAAAGTGAAATAGAGAGTGGCTTGAGAGAGAGGAGAAAAATTTGAGAGAAGTAGAAAGGTTTAATGATTTTTGTGTGAAGAATTATGTGAGGTTTAACAGTCTATTTATAGTAGAAATTAGGATAAATTTTAGGATTTAAAAACACTAAAAGATAAATATTAATTTAAAATGATAATTATCCTCTAAATTTTTAGAAAAATCTTATTTTTTGAATTATTAAATTATTAAATAGTTTAACCAATTAAAATTATTTAATTCAGAACAAACCAATTAGAATTAGTTAAAAAAGATAAAATTTTATAATAATATATGTATATTTTTGAAATATCAATCATAGAAAAAATGATATGATAAGGTTAGAATTTTTTTTTGTTTTTTTTTGAAAATCTATTATTTTTAAATTAAAAATATCTTTTCAACAAAATTATTCTTTAAATTAGGATAAAATAAATATAATAATTTTAATTTTAATTTTTTTTAAATAATCATGGCAGCTGGCCATGATTGGATATGATCAAATTTATTTTTTATTTTTTTATTTTTTTGGTAAATATATCTGATTCTTAACACAATTGTTTTTAAATTAAAAATAATCTTTATAAATATCTTAAACTGATTTTTTTTCTAAGTATAATATCTTAAAAGCTTTTAGAATATTCTTAAATATAAGTGGATACTCGGTATATTTTCAGGATATTTTGGAGGGCTTTTTGAAAATTAATGAAATAATTGAGGAATTAAATATTTTTTTATGAAATTAAATAATTTTCTTAATAAAATAATAAAAATTAATATATAAATAGTGGTCTATAATTATGATTGGTGCCAAAATAATTTTTAAATTATTTAATTTATACTAAAATGTTCTTAATATAATGTCTAAAATACGGGGTATTAATATCCTATTCGCTATTTTTGGGTTGGGTTCGGGTTGGGTTGGGTCATTTTTTGCCACCCAAAGTTGAGATGAAATGGCTTATAAGTTGACATTAGTAGTTTAATTGTGTTTTAGGTTTTTAATTTGGGCTTGGGGTTTGGGTAGAGTGGGTGACTGACCAAGTAAATTTTTTTGTAACCTACTTAATATAGTTTGGTTATAAGGTCGGGTTCGGGTTAAATCGACCTGATTTTGACCCAAAAATAATTTCAGGTTAAGTGGGTCATTTTCGGATTAGAATTTTCTACTTTAACCTAACTCATTTAATTTCGGGTCGGGTTTCAGGTCGGGTCACCTATATATATATATATATATATATATATATATATATATATATATATATATATATATATATATATATATATATATATATATATATATATATAGGAGGGATTCTCATTTCAATGAAAATGATGTTTAAAATAAGAAGAATAAGAAGAGATTTTAA
This sequence comes from Dysphania ambrosioides, assembly GCA_026401315.1. NCBI lineage: Eukaryota > Viridiplantae > Streptophyta > Magnoliopsida > Caryophyllales > Amaranthaceae > Dysphania > Dysphania ambrosioides. The sequence goes on along the minus strand of CM048658.1, from coordinate 7,918,799 downwards.
CCATTCAAATGGTAACATCCAACACTAGAGATTTCATGTAAAAAAAATGATTACTATAACAATAAAAAATAATTACTATAATAATAGAAAGAGTAACTATAATAATAAAAAGAGCATTATAAGTAAAAAAAAAATTATTTGGTCACTTTGAGTTAAAAAGATCATTATGAGTATATACAATATAATCTGAACCGAAAATGTGTTAGATTTGTGCGGAACAACTGAACAAGGATAGCAAAATGAAAGTACAAAAATTAGGAGTAAGGGTAATGTTGATCTCACGAATTTATCTGAAATAAACATAAGGATTTGTTAAAATAATTTCTCAAAAAACTTCAAACTAATTGAGTTTCAAATTATCTGAAGTGTCATCCGTTTTTGTTATAATCTCGTAAAAACAAAAGGGGGTCCTGGTTTTTTTTTTCTTTTATGATTCAATACATACAATGTACTCCAATTGGCATGCACGTATGTGGGTCTGAATGATAATATAGAAGAAAACTTGATATTTTTGTACCATTCCATTACTATATCAGATGTAAAAGTTCATACAATGTACTAGAAGGCGTTGTAGTTATTTCGCTAGTCCGAAACACTATTATGTTTCTAATACACCATAACGCTCAAAGAATGAGTAGAAGACCAGCTTATATTATTCCGTCCAGCTGCTACTTATTTGGAGAGATTCAGGGATTCATATTGGGAGTCGTCGATGGATTCTCTGATATCAAGTTAGCCCCGGGCATGGGAAAGCTAGGTGGTACGCTGCTTGGGATGCCAGGGATGGGTCCTGCAGGGAGTGAAGAGAATGATGGACCTGTAGGCGTGGGTAGTAAAGGGGTATTGGGCATGGTGGGGAAGGGGAAAAGTGGGAAGAAGTGTGGTGGAATAAGCGGTTCCTGAAATGCTGGAAATGTGAGACCCCCTGGAGGTTTGTTGAGAAAGGGTGCTGGTTGAGCCGGAAATCCAAGCTGAGATGGCGGATCGAGTAAGTTCATTTGTAACAAATGACGGGCAGCCACTTGGCGTGAAGTGAAGCACGCTATCAGCGATAGAGCAAGAAAAAGGATGATGGGGAAATTATGCTTAGTGTAAGACATTTTGGTGATATCCTTAGAACCCGAAGATTTAACAGGAGATCGATAAAAGGGATGTCTTGACTAAGGCAAGGCTTGGTGATTTTTGAGACTGATCTGATAGGTGTTTTATATTGCGTGAGAGTGTTGAAATGATGCATTGCATGGTAACTCTAATCCACACCTAATACTTACGAAGTAATTACAAGTCAGAACAGCGAAATGGTTGGAATTAGAGAGAGTTCACAAGTTGTTTGTGAAGCTTGACTGACTTATATGCAGAGGAAAGAAACGATGGATTAGTGAGGTTTCCAAGACACATTGTGGATGAATCAAGACCTAGCTAGATAGAGGGCTTTCTCGATAGCCTCATCACATCAGAACCACTAACTGTAGTCGCTGTTAGAAAGTATATGGCGTATCTAAGCTTATATTATGCAAAAATGTAGGTTTTATCATATGAAATATAAGATGAATCAAGTAAATTCTGTTTCTAAGAGTTCCACACTGCTTATAAGTTATAACCCACATCATTACAGTTTATTGCGTATGAAGAAAAGATCTAGAATGACCAAGTCGATAAACATCAAAATACAAGTAGCTGACGAACTTCAGTTCCAAACTGAGTGCAGAGACCAAGTAACCCCTTCGTCCCCTTGCGCACTGCTTATGTTTCTACCTAACTGTAGCTGCAGTTAGGTATTGTAAGGGGTATATTGATTCCATGGTTCCAATCCCTCCATATGACCATATCTAAATACAAAAATGTAAAATATCTAGTGTAAAAACCACTATGTATATCATAATAATTATTCCTTATTCTTTAAGTTGAAAATTTAACATACTACCAAAATAAAATGAAAATCTAATGTACTTCTTATTCAATAGATGAAAAACACACACCCAAAAAGATTCAGTTGGAACAAGTAGCAAAGCGTTGCAAGTCAAGGACAAAATTATCGACGTAGTTACTCATAAGATTATTGCCCAGTAACGTCTCTCTCCAGGTTGCGTGCTTGTTCTTGACAAAGGCAGCACTCTCACTTTTCTCATCCATCACACTCTTGATGGCTTCACACAAGCTCTGCTTCGATACCCACCCATCCTCTTCCCCTCTCTCAACATTCACACCCACTTCCATCTTTTCAGCCATAAATTGAGCCATCATTACCTGGTCCGGAATCTGTGGTAAGAACACTAGCTGTGTTTCACTTACTAACCCTTCCCACACTGACCCAAATCCACAGTGGCAAACAAAGCACCCCACTGATGGGTGTGCTAGTATTTGAGGTTGTTGCACCCATCCCCCGTGAACCACTCCTCGATCTTTCACTCGCTCAATGAACCCTTCCGGCATTGCCTCCTCTATGGAAGCACAACCCGTTGGTGGCTTCGCGGCTAAAAGGAAGGGCAGGCCTGTCATCTCCAGGCCAAGGGCCAGATCCTGCAGCTGTGCCTTGTGAGGGACGTGCTGGCTACCGAAGCAGCAATATACAATGGACTTGGGACCAAAACGGCCCAGCCATTCAGCCCAGCGAGTGTCAAGGGGGGAGACGTCCTCATTCAGGATCGGGCCTGTAAGAAAGAGTGGCTTGTTATAGCGGGCAGCCAGGAGATCACATGCTTCCCCTTCAACCTCTTGGCAAGTGCGAAAGGCTAAGGCGTCGCAGGACTTGAGCGCACTTAGAACTCGCATAGCCAAAGAGATCCCTTCTCCATAATCTGATGACTTGTCGATCCACACTGCCGGCTTGAGGACCCACGATGGCAAGGTGAAGAGTGTAGGCTGCCCAAAAGCAGTGAGACTCAAAGCACAAGCAATATTGTAAAAGACAGACTTGATATTGAGCTTAGCAGCCATCTCGGACGCCCAGTGGATCATGTCAAAGAACACGAGATCAGGCTTAGGCACGAGGGATGATACAATGGACTCGACCTCTGGCCGAGACCTGTCCACGGCAGTGGCGAGGAGGTTTTGGAGATGGAGAGGGACATCCGAGCATGTCTCGGAGCCGAGAGGGAGGGGGTCTACGTGTGGGACAGTGATTCCATGGAAGGTGATGAGAGAAGGGTGCCAGCTCTTATGCTCTAACTCAAGTTTGGCCTTGTGGGGAAGCAAGAAGGTGATCCTATGGCCTTTCTCGGCAAGTTTGTTGGACAGGTGCAGATATGGAATCATGTGCCCATATGCCAACCATGGGAACATTAGTATGTGTAATTGCTCTTTAGCTGATGGTGCAGAGCCCATTGTTGATGTTCTAATTCAAGCACCTCTCCTGCTTATCTTGTGGATGCTTACAAATTTGGGAATGGAGAAGTTCAACGCTCAATGTTCATTGTCATCCTTCCTGCTTTTGTATTTATGCGAAGCCTGGCATTTTCAGCAATTTTTTACTAGGAGTTTTCCTTAAAATAAGAGCCCTCGAGGCCCACGAGTACCCCGGCCCATTGCGCATTTGCCTTTCACAATAGCCACGAAATCCACGAGTGTCTTTAAGCTTTTTCTATGAGATCTCTCCTCTATGCTAATTACAAATTTGTCCCCTAATCATGTTCAGCAAAAACTTATTACACTAATGGCCAAGTGAAAGAAAAAGAGTAAAACATACTCTTTTTTTTTTTGTTTTGACATGGCCTTTTTTGTTGTCGTTGATAAGATGATAACTATAAACCATTCTAAATTAAAAGATTTAGAGGTTTTCCGAATTTATATATGATATATACTACTAGGTGTTTTAATTTTATTTTTTGGGAAATTGTAAAGTTTAGAATAGAGTTTGCACTATTTGTTAATAAAATTGTACAAATAAAAAATATGAATTATACATATTTTCACTTGGGGCTAATTAGTTGACATTTACTATCTTCCACCTTCTTCCTTTACTTTTAAGCATGATATATATTACTATATACATAAATCGATATAAATTTGACATTCTTCTAAAATTAGATGTTTAACTTAAAGTGGGCGTCAAAATTTTTGGATTATATAGAAACCATTCCACCAGTTTTAACTTGATTTTCAGATCATTTAGGTGTAAATCCAGTACAAGTAATAGCATGAAATCCACCGGTGGCTTCATAAGAAAATGTAATTTGCAAAAAATAAAATTTGAACAAAATACGGAGTAGAAAGGAATAAAAATGCAAGACATCAGTTAAAAAATTATAGGGGCCGTTTGGGTGGGAGGTTTCAGGACAGGGAAAGGTGACATCCTAAATTTTTTAATTAGTTGTTTGGTAAGCCATTTTTATCGTTCCCTTTCACATTATATTTCCCCCACTTCCCTCAACCTTGATTCTCCATCCTCCTATGTTACTAGGACATTTCATTTGACCTCAAGTGCCTGTGTCCGTCCCTCCACACCCCGACATGGGCGTGGACACTTGGCCGCTTCATTTTGGGCTGAATTCATGGAATATTTTCACTAAATACCCAACTCCCACCCCCATCCCTGTTTCCCAAGGGAATCACCCTTACCCCCACTCCGTTAGTTTCTCCAACTTTGACCACCACCGTACCACCCCACACTTCAGTCATCAACACCACCCCACCGCCAAACCCACTCCAGCAAACAACACCTACAAACCTGAAACCACCCTCACCCATATCTCCAACCCCGAAATAGTCAAAATACCCCTCGTAGTTTCAAAATTCCATCAGGTTTGTCCCTAACAGTTGACAAACGTGAGTTTGTTCATTAGATCCCTCTGTCTATCCTCTCTCTTACTTCCTCAGCCTCCACCTCCATGCTTGTAAAACCTCCAAGTCAACCCAGCTAAAATTATTTAAGGTTTTAGGCCTCATAGGCTTATATGAAGAAATAATACTAGTATGTTCATATTCATTAGAATGATGTAAATTTGTGGAGAAAAAAACAACTGCAAACTTGCACATCATCAATTCAGTCTAAACAATATCAAAAGCCAATTTATTAACGTAAATAACTAGCTTAGAGAACTATCCACCGTCCATTCGATGCTAACGCTACTCCTTGCATAACCGGGCCAAGATCAGCCCCGCGGCCAATTCCACCTCCACTCAAACTTAAAGGAACACAAATTGTAATGGAGTACACTTTAATTCGTTGAGAATCAGTGGCTGGCCTATTATTGACACTATGAATCCAGTTGATACTCTATTGCTTTGCAATTCATCATCCCAATATCCACGAGATTCTCTCCATCATGTGATCCAAATTCCTCAACAGTATTATCATCAAAATCTGCCAAAATTATATCACAAATGAAACATCGATGAACTGCATTTTCTGCATTCCATTGAACTAATCTACACAATATGCATATGATGAAGAAAGAAAACTGGATACAAGAGAGAAGAATACCAATGTGGTTTTAAAACTAATTGATCGAAGAATATTGGAAATGCGAATGAGGGTGGATTCTCCGACGCTGGCGGTGTGAATCGGGTCGAATAGTGACCCGGACCGGGGTTTCGGCCTGTTTTTCCCGTTTAGGTTTGATGGTTTGGTCCGAACTCCGAAGGACAGGAGAGGAGAATTTGGCGGTGTTAATATCCCACTTACTTAGGAATAGGAAAGCATTTGGATTAATTAAGGAAACCCTAGGTTCCTAAATGAACTCGAACACTTGATACGATCATCATATTTCCTAAATCAGATAGAACGCTTGATATGATCATCATATCCCCTGAATCAACTAGAACACTTGATACGATCATCATATCTCGCAGCCATTCCTATATATACACCCTACCTCTTCCCATTCTCAATACTCTTCACCACAAACTATTTCTTCTCCCCAAACTATTTCTCCTCACAGAAAACCCTCCAACACTTAGCTTCCTGAAAGGTTTCATCAAGATGATGAACAAGAATGATGGTCAGAAGAAGCGATCTTTTGCCGAGGCTTTTGCCCCATCACAAACACATCCAACTCCAATGCAAGATGAGGAACAAGTGCCCAACACACTTTCTTCTGGCCACTTAAAGTTACGCTTATCCCTACCTTCTCATGATGATGCCCAAGATAAGAAACAACCCGCCGAGGCTTTTGCCCCATCACAAACACATCCTACTCCAATGCAAGATGAGAAACTAGTGCCCAACACACTTGCTTTCACCATCACTAGCCCTTCTCACCCCTTAGCGTTACGCTTATGCCTACCTTCTCATGACGATACCCAATATAAGAAACAACCCACTGAGGCTGCCTCGATGATCAAACCCATTGTCACCAACTCCTCTCTTGTCGTCCCATCCAAGAAGACTTTCCGCCCTCAGTCAAAGAGCCTGAAGGACGACCATAAACATCAAGAGAAGAAGATGATTAAGAAGAAGAATCTGAAGAAACCTCAGGCACCACCATTTATTGAGGATTATGCTTCCATAGATTCATTGGAAGCTCACCTTAAGAGAAATATGGGCTATGACGATATCACTGAACTTAAAACAATCCTGGAGAAGGAGATTGAGAAATCTGATATGGACAATAATCAAGGTCGGTTGTCCATCCCAGCAAAGCATACGATACCGTTTCTGACACATGCAGAGGAAGAATTTCTTAAAGCACCGCTTCCGCAAGAGAACGTTGCTGGTAATAAGAAAGGCAAAGCCGATATGCAGGTGAAGGTCATCATTGGGTCTTCCAAGTATGATATGCCACTGAGTCGAGGATTACAAGGGCGAGAAGGCTGGATGGAGGTATGTATTGAAAAACGGGTCAGGCCAGTGGACCCAAATGAAGAAGGATAATGGTCTGCAAGTAGGGGACATCATTCGACTCGTGACGTTTCGATCCAATAAAAGTCTCCGTTTCGTAATTCTTAAGCGTAGGATGGTCACCATTAAAATGTTTGGGAAGGATACGGGGGTATGGCAATGGAGTTAGCTAGGTTTAATTACTTTGATAATAGCTAGATTTGGGAAGAATACGTCCTTTGAATAACTTGGTGTTCCACTTCTTCTACTTGCTATGTGTAAAATTATATTCTACTTTTTAAAGTTAATTATATGGAATTGTTTATTTGTTTGCCTATCAGTTATTACTCAGATCCAGTAATTAATTTGTTAAATGATGTATTATATAATATATAATACCATTATATTGATCTAAATGAAACTTCAATGCTAAATAAGAGAAATATAAGAGTATATTAAAGGAATTTATATATCAAAGTATAATCCCATACATTACTAACATGGAAATCCAAGTATTATTGGATTAGATTCTTGGACTGAAAAATGTATTTTTCTTTCCTAAACAAGAATCGTATATAAGACTCGTATCCAATTAGTCTCGATTTTATAGTTCCTCAATTTTACTAGAATACAACTCCTACCAAGAAATATCATAACACATGAAAACCCCAATTGAAAAGTTTTCCTTAATTACTATTAACTACGAAATCAAAATTAGCAATAAGGAAACATTTGTAACTGATTTCATTAGCTTGCGTGTGCATCAAGTAATGTTTTGATGAAGGAGTTGAGCTGTAGGAGCCTTTTACTTTCCTAAAGCTACTAGATGCTGATCAGATCATAACATGATTTATGAAGCTCATAATTCATGAACTTGGCCACCAAATTTACTCATTCTTACAACTTTTAGGTATACATACAATCGTTTATTGTTTATATTCTTTTGATCGAGAATTGGAATTTTGCTGTTTCATCAGTTCCGACATATATAAATTTGAAAATGTTCGAGAAAAGCACTCAATTTAATTAGTTTAGCATGTTCTATAGAGGGCCTCTTCTATAGAGATTGATTGAAATAAAGTTGATAAACATAAGTTTCAACTAACATATTCAAATGGCTAAAAAATTAAGAAGGCCAATTTCAAAAATACTACTAGCCCAGCCCCCATTTGCATTTTTCATTTTTGGGAAGCCAATATTGTATCTTGAACAAAATTAACAAGATCAAATTTTAGTGTTACTGACCTTATTGCTGTACTACAAAGAGATACACAGAGCGTCACCCATAGTTATGGGCACTGCGGAAGCACTTCAATACATTCCGAGATCGAGCTTTATGCCAGCCAAAAATGAGCTTCCAATCAGCATGAAACGAGGCTCAGCTCGACAAATGCAGCAACCTAACCAGCACCAAAACACAGGCAGAGTATGTGTCGATTCTGTCACAGCTCCTCTAAATCTGCTACAGGCACAGTATCTGAATAACAGTCAACATACATAATCCACTAAAACTATCTCATCATCAACCAGACTTGTTGCCACGTCGTCGTCGTCGTTTTGACGAGCGTCCTGTGCTGGCTGCCGTGAAGATTCATGTGAGATGTTTGAGACTCCTTTTATCCATTGATCATGAGGAGAGCACAAATGTATGGGAGGGTAAACTATGCTCCAATACCAATGATTAAACCTCATTTACCAAAAAGACACAAACTAATACTACACGTAAAAGTTGATATGTATCCTTTCAACATCCTCTTTGACATGAAATTATGGCAAACGAAGACATTCTGGGTTTCATTGCATGTGGTCCATCTCAAATCATTTGCTCCGTGAGAAAATGACTCATTTTTTAAGGGTGAAAAGGTATAGGATGGTGACTTTAGGGACCAAGTTTTAAAAAAGAACTTTACGACAGAAAATGGAGCAAGTGATCGTTTGGAGAGATTTTAATATTATTGAATAAGGGCAAGTAATTCGAAAGATAGAGCGAGGGAATAATAAATAAAATAAATCTTCAAGAAACATGAATATTTCTCCATCATCAAACATTCAGCTGCGCAAAAATATAAAACTAAAAACGTAAAAAGAGGCATGTGTGTAGAGAGAGGAATGAAACAGTCGAAGTAGCACAATATTAGGGCTGAAGATGAATAATTTGTGAAACAGGTATATATGAGTAGGAATTAACATGTATAAGAAGAAGACACTTTATAAACAATTTCAAGGCCATAAACAAAGTAACATCAATCAAAATTAAATGTGCATTTCAGGTGATACGAAATAATCAATAAGCCTAGGTGGTTCATATTCCAACATAAAACTTTATCACATCCAGAGTGATACTCTCGTGGGGGTGTTCCCTACTCAACGACACGCTATACTTCTTTAACCCGGGTTTAATAATAAGTCATTGCTTCAAAGCGACACACCATATTGCCTAAATTCGGTTAAAAAGAGGAAGGACATTTAGGTTTTATGAATACAAATGGGAGGAGGTGTGTAGAGACTAAGCTTTGACTAGAATCTTGCAATGTAGAGGCATTTACAGTGGAGGTAATAATAAAGAGGAATATTAATATTTTGTATCTTCAATAGACAAAGTAGATTGGACACCGATCTAAAGTTATTAAACGGGTTATAAGTTGTGGTACTTAAGACAAGTAAAGAGTGAAAATGAAGCTAGGGTATCATCAATGATCGACTGATAATATGTTATTGTTGAGGTATGTACAAAGGGTGCTAGGATTTGTAAATGAATTAGAATAAAGATTATAAACATTGTGAGTGCATATGCACCCTAAGTAGGTGCTGAGGAAGCAGTGAAACATTAGTATTAGGAAGACAAAGATGAAGTGGTACAAGTTACCCTAATAAAGAAGTTTTTTGTCGGAAGAGACCTGAATGCGAGGATGAATCACTATGAATGTGAATATGCATTTGGAGGTTTTAGCCACAGAGTAAGAAATGAAGGAGGAAAAACCATCTTACACTTTGCATAGTCTTATGACTTATTTCTGACTAACAATTAGTTCAAAAAGCGGGAAATTTTTCTGAGTAATACAATGCAACCCAAATAGACTGTACTAAAAGGAAGGTTGGATAAAAGTAGTTACTTGGATTTTAAGGTGATTCAAAGGAGTGCATAGTCATTCAATGTAAACTACTGATATTTGATATTCACATCAAATCAAGCTTTACGAGGCACAGGCAACCAAAGGGAAAGATTACTATATGGTGGAGTTTAAAAGACACCAATATCAAGGGTGTACCAAAAAGATCGGTCAAGAAAGGAATTAAAACACTATAATCCTTGCCAAACAATAAGCTATAATATAATTTTTTTCAAAAACAAAAGCGGTAATTTGCACAGCTATAATTTGTGTTAGATGATAATTGTGAAAATCCTAACTTAGAGGCAAACTTACAAGTTTTGCTGACAATAGTGTGTAACTGTGTATTCTCCTTACTGTAGCATAAATGCTTGCATGTGCACTACTTAACCAACAAATGAGGTATCATGATATGGCTTATAACCACAAATTAGATCATACAGGTGGTGCACCATGCTCATAGTGCTCCCGGTCAAGCTGGTAGCAACAATCAACATCATTTTAAATATAGGTCTACATGGCAGCATCATTAATATTAGTCTACCTAATAGCAACATTAATAGATTGTAAAAGTAAATTATTAAACATTAAGATTATATTATTTTCGTTGGGAAAATAAGAATAACAGACCTTTGACATTCTATTTGTTTTTATTTAATTTGTATCCCATTTTATTTTCTGTCGATATTTCATTTCAATTTATACATTAAACATACATAGTATGTACATTGTGAAATCAATATGTCTCAACAATGGTCCTCAAATATCGAAATATTATGTACTATATGATCCAAATATTTATATAACTTATTAGAGGTTTGTACATTACATACGTATGCGATGTATATCATGGTCACTATGAATACAGTATATAAACTCACAATTTGAATATACATATTAATTCTTAGAAATATACATATATATATTTTATATTATACAAAAAGTTACTATTTACTAACGTCAATTCTAATAACACACTGCATAGAGAAAGAAATTAATATGCCTTAACAATGGTCCTTATATATCAATTTATTATGTACATTATATGATATGAATATGTACATAACTCATCTAGATTATTTATATTACATATGTATGCGATGATATTATATTCATTGTGAATTTAGTATATAAAAGTACATTACTGACAATTCTAGGTATCATGTTTCTAATATTACACACGCACGCACGCTCGCACACGTATATATACACACACACAATGTATATCATTTTTAATATATGTGCATTATTTGATATGAATATGTATATCATGTTCATTATGAATTTAGTATGCATAAGTATATTACTGACAATTCTATCATGTTTCTAACATTACTCACAATGTATATTACTCACAATTTAAGTATAGATACCACTCTTTGAAATGTACATATTTATTTTACATTACACAACCGAATTATATATACATAAATATTTAAGTATAAATCTTGTACAATGTCAAACTGAAATATACAAAATCAAATTCAGTGTACATGTAAAATATTTAATCTCAATATCATATGTCAATAATTTGAAAACAGTGAAAAAATAAAAAAGTCACTATACTATATGGAGAGAGAAAATATATGCTCAAGAATATTTGGATTTATGAAATGACGTACAGTTTATTTTAAAATTAAAAATTAATTATTGCACTTAATGCTTTTTGGTGGGAAACATTTATTTTTCTCGTGTACATTATCCAACAACGTCATGTATATTCTGTATTAAATACTCTTTGCGTTTAATTTTTTTGGGCTGCGTGTTGGCCTGGGTATACAATGAGCATCGTGCAGGAGGGTGCACTATCCATGTGGTTATATATAGCAATATGTGTATTCTTTCTAGGTTTTCCATAGACAAACAATTCAAATATTTTACGAGATATTTTGAGAAATAAGGTTAGAATTCAAGGTTGGAAATAAGTTTTAGTTCAGGCATAAGTTTCGAATCCAAATATATCGCAGCTAAAGTCTCATACAACTACTTTTGTGAAGCCCAAGTTTCATTGTATATGAAATCGTTATCTTAGATAATAAATTAAATTTAGCCCAAATTTCACACTGTTAGAAATCGTTGCCGAAGACCATGAGGTCAAACCCATAAAGACACCATAAACTTGTCACCATTCTTAGTGACGCGGTTATTCAATAGTGGCCGAAGAAAAAACAAACTTTTAGGATTGAGATAAAACGACTAATAAGTTGACAAGATTAGTTTAATTGTTATTTAGGGTTTTAATTTGGGCTTGGGGTTTGGGAAGAGTAGGTGACTAGCCAAATAATTTTTTTTAATCTACTTAATATAATTTGGTTATAAGATCGGGTTCGGGTTGACTCAACCTAATTTTGACCCAAAAATAATTTCGGATGATGTGGGTCATTTTTGGGTTGGAATTTTCAACCTTACCATAACCCATTTAGTTTCGGGCGAGTTGGTGTCGAAACTCTCAACCCTAACCAACTATTTTTGTGTCGGGTCAATTTTTGTCACCCCTAATTCTAACCCTTCTAGCGCCTCTTTCTCACGCTGAATACCCCTCTTGTCTCAACTTCCCCAAACTCCCATTTCACTCAACCCCCTCCTCTACCTAGAGTTGGGCATGAGTCGGGTCGGCACGCGGGCCGAGCAGTCACGAGCGCGGTCGTGGCACGGTACGACAGGAGCACGATCGTGGCACGACACACTGTCCGTATAGTAGGCCGCAGACAACAAGAAAAAATTTAGGTACGAGCATATAAGCATGGCCCGAAGCACACTAGTATTTAGTATTATTTAATACTATTATTAATACTACTATATGAGGAGCATTTTCATAATTTTATTTTTATATATGACATTATAATGTATATATCTGATATAATCTTTATTTTATATGTTTTGTATTTCTATATCTGATACAACAATACATATATTTGATTTTTTTTGAGGAAATTCATATATCTGATATAACAATATTTATATCTGATATTTCTATGTCTTGATATAATTTATATCAGGTATAGAAAAGCCCAAAAATGAGAAATTATCAAAAATTATTTGATTTTTCTAAATATGGAATTGCATTTGAGTTTGTTAATTGTAAAATTTCATTGAATGTAATTAGTCTATTGTATTGAGAATGAATTTCGTGGTGATAATGTAAATCCGCAACCTTAGAATAATATGTTATTATTTGTTACAGTGGTGGAATCATTATACGTGAATTAGGTAGTTTAGACTGATATGGTTTAATTAGTATTGTCACAGAAATTTTTATACGAAAATTAGGTAGTTTAAGATGATAAGGTGTTATATGTAAATTTAGAATGGTATGTTTTAATTAATATTGTTTGTGGTTTTAGGCTAGATAAATATTGAACGAACTTATTTATGTTGGTATTGAAATAAAGTTTGTTGCGATGTCGTAGATTATGGATAGTTTATGCTACCCTTTGTTATATGGTTGGGGTAAAGTTCTTATTTAAGGAAATAATTCAGTTGAGTAGAGAGGGGTAAATATTGGATCTATCTAGAAGTAGTAACATGACTTTTAATCAGCTGAATGATATGGTTTATAATGGTTTTGATCGAACAAACGTAGAAGTGAGGTAGAAAGTGAAACATGCACTGGGTACAACGTCATGTATAGCTGCTATGCTGGTGATGATTTTGCTTTAAAAGTCATGCGGACATGTATAAGGAATTTCGTTGTAATGCAATGGAAATATAATTTAAAGAAGTTTGCTTGGATGTGGCATCACAAAAGCAAGAAAGATGCAGTGAAAATGTATTGCATTTGAATATATCAATGCACAATTATTACATCTAATAGAAAGATAATTGATGTGCACTGTAATCGTAAGAATGAATGTGGTTGGAAACTTTATGCTCGATAAAAGAACCCTATGTCGTCGCAAAGGACCATTGTGACTTATAAGGGTCGTCGCAAAGGTTTTGTGATTATGCAAATGGTACGAGATTAATTGCATACTATTTGCTATGGGAGGACATGGTATGGTACTTGTTGAAATCTATGGTTGTTGGGAAGAATCATACAATAGACTCCTTGTCAAGGTTGAAGGGATACTCGTCATAGCATGGAAATGAACAGTGTTATGAATTAGAGATGGGTGGTAACACATTCAAGAGGGTGTTTTAAACGTTCAAGCTAAGTCATGCATGATGGATTTAAACATCATCCGCCCTTCATCACTATATATCAATGGAATATATTTATATGAGAAACATATATATCGGGAAACTTCTAACTGCTATAGTTATTGTCCCAGCTGGAATGGATCCAAGCTAAGGTACTCTGGTAATTAATCCAAAAAGTGATGCATTAAGTAGTCATATCTTTAATTATTTTCTCCAATAAATATAAGCCAAATTATATCATAATAATATTTTACTTATTTTTTATATAATATATTATTCTCTCATATATTATAAAATCTCTAATTTTTACATTTTAAGAAGTTTTGATTGTAATGTATTCATTCTCATTCCTTTATATGCCACGGGCCACCTAAACTCCATTTCATCGGACACGTAATATTGTGACAATAAAAAAATATATATAACTTTATTGTTACCTTTAGAATTTCAATTGAACCATTTACCAAAAATATAATCTCAAAGTTACAAAAATACACTAGAAATTAAAGTCTTGCTATATTAGATTTTTGGGATAGAAATCGAATAAAACAATTTGTATTAATTAAGGAAACCTTCCTAAATCAATTAGATAATATTGATATTTAGGTGGCCACCAAGTTTACCCATATATTCCTTCAACTATTAGGAATACGATATCATATCCTCCCTACCACCGGTTTTCAATGAGATAAAATTCAGTTTTTACTTTCAAATTTCAGTTTTAAATTAGACGAAAACCGCTGTCATTGACAGACTGATATCCGGTGAATGATAAGTGTCGATTAACATCAACCTAGTACTCCGAGAACATAGATAGATTTGAGAACATTAACAAGTGAAAATAAGCAAAACAAGTTACCTAATTACCTGGGTAGTCTTCCTATCAGCACGACCTGCTCTAAGAAATTTAACATTATAAGTTTTACAATCATTTTAATTACTGGCTGAAAGCTAGACGTTCTCATTAGAAAACAAAGAATAGACATGTCTAGATGACACAAAAACTATGTAACAAAAAAGTTAAAATATGTGAGGCAACAAATTCCCATAAACAAAAGCAGCTGAGAGCAAGCATGACTCCTAACAAGTAACAATGATCAACTTCTCCATCCACAAGTACTACCACATTCTGCCAAAAATAATACTACAACATTCCCTCGAGGTCCAATTCTGAACATCAAATTCCCCCCAAAAAAATAATAACCCAAGCCAAGTCAATGGCCAAATTCAAGCATCTAATCTGAAAATGATTGGACCAAACTGATTACTTAAAAGAATGCATCAAGTGAGTTATACTTCTCATTCTCCTCTTCTCCTACTTCACTGCATTTCGACAACAACCCTAATTTCAATAACCAGCTTCCAACCCTAGAATTAATTAAGCTACTTAGCTGAACTTAAAATTTAATCATTCATCAATATAATCAGCTAAATTATGCAAATTAGCATGTAATTAACATTAATTCATGGAGTTGCACAAAATAGATAAGTAAAGGAGAGGAAAAGGGGGGGCTTTGATCATGAGAAAATGCTGATCGAAGAATATTGGAAATGCGAATGCGGGTGGATTCTCTGACGCTGGCGGTGTGAATCGGGTCCAATAGTGACCCGGACCGGGGTTTCGGCCGTTTTTCACGTTAAGGTTTGATGGTTTGGTCCGAACTCCGAAGGATAGGAGAGAGAATTTGGCGGTGTTAATATCCCACTTATTTAGGAATAGGAAACCATTTGGATTAATTAAGGAAACCCTAGGTTCCTAAATGAACTCGAACACTTGATACGATCATCATATTTCCTAAATCAGATAGAACACTTGATATGATCGTCATATCCCCTGAATCAACTAGAACACTTGATACGATTATCAAATCTCGCAGCCACTCCTATATATACACCCTACCTCTTCCCATTCTCAATACTCTTCACCACAAACTATTTCTTCTCCCCAAACTATTTCTCCTCACAGAAAACCCTCCAACACTTAGCTTCCTGAAAGGTTTCATCAAGATGATGAATAAGAATGATGGTCATAAGAAGCGATCCTTTGCCGAGGCTTTTGCCCCATCACAAATTCATCCAACTCCAATGCAAGATGAGGAACAAGTGCCCAATAAACTTTCTTCTGAGCAATTAGAGTTACGCTTATGCCCACCTTCTCATGATGATGCCCAAGATAAGAAACAACCCGCCAAGGCTTTTGCCCCATCACAAACACATCCTACTCCAATGCAAGATGAGAAACAAGTGCCCAACACACTTGCTTTCACCATCATTAGCTCTTCTCACCCCTTAGCATTACGCTTATGCCTACCTTCTCATGACGATGCCCAATATAAGAAACAACCCACTGAGGCTGCCTCGATCAAACCATTGTCAACAACTCCTCTCTTGTCGTCCCATCCAAGAAGACTTTCCGCCCTCAGTCAAAGAGCCTGGAGGACGACCATAAACATCAAGAGAAGAAGATGATTAAGAAGAAGAATCTGAAGAAACCTCAGGCACCACCATTTATTGAGGATTATGCTTCCATAGATTCATTGGAAGCTCACCTTAAGAGAAATATGGGCTATGACGATATCACTGAACTTAAAAAAATCCTGGAGAAGGAGATTGAGAAATCTGATATTTACAATAATCAAGGGCGGTTGTCCATCCCAGCAAAGAATACGATACCGTTTCTGACACATGTAGAGGAAGAATTTCTTAAAGCACCACTTCCGCAAGAGAACGTTGTTGGTAATAAGAAAGGCAAAGTCGATATGCTGGTGAAGGTCATCATTGGGTCTTCCAAGTATAATATGCCACTGAGTCGATGGGATTACAAGGGCGAGAAGGTTGGATGGAGGTATGTATTGAAAAACGGGTCAGGCCAGTGGACCCAGCTGAAGAAGGATAATGGCCTGCAAGTAGGGGACATCATTCGACTCGTGACGTTTCGATCCAATAAAAGTCTCCGTTTCGTAATTCTTAAGCGTAGGATGGTCACCACTGAAATGTCTGGGAAGGATACGGGGGTATGGCAATGGAGTTAGCTAGGTTTAATTAGTTTGATAAATAGCTAGGTTTGGGAAGAATACGTCCTTTGATAACATAGTGTTCCACTTCTTCAACTTGCTATGTGTAAGATTATATTCTACTTTTTAAAGTTAATTATATGGAATTGTTTATTTGTTTGCCTATCAGTTATTACTCAGATCCAGTAATTAATTTGTTAAATGATGTATTATATAATATATAGTACCATTATTGATCTAAATGAAACTTCAAAGTTATATAACTATAAGAGTATGTTAAAGGAATTTATCAAAATATAATCCCATACATTACTAACATGGAAATCCAAGTATTATTGGATTAGATTCTTGGACTGAAAAATGTATTTTTCTTTCCTAAAATAGAAATCGTATCTAAGTGTGAACATAGAGCTTGATTTTATACCGGTTTTACTAGAATACAACTCCTACCAAGAAATATCATAACACATGGAAACCCCAATTGAAAAGTTTTCCTTAATTACTATTAACTACGAAATCAATATTAGTAATAAGGAAACATTGGTAATAAGGAAACATTTGTAACTGATTTTATTAGCTTGCGTGTGCACCAAGTAATATTTTGATGGAGTTGAGCTGTAAGATCCGTTATAGTATGATATAGGAAGCTCCGGAATTCATGAACTTGGCCACCAAATTTACTCATTATTACAAGTTTTAGGTATACATATGATCGTCCTCCGATCCCTGCCAGCCCTGTAATACATACATCAACAACTATGTCACTCTTCATCCCTACTTTATTCTATTCACCTTGGGTTCAAGACCCTACTTTTTGTCTTCCTCGAACTCTTTTAAGTATAGTAGTTGATCCCCATGGCATATTGCATTGGCATATTGCATTGGCATATTGCATTGGCATATTCTGTAATTGTACTAGAAGCGGCACGCCCTTTATCTTGTGCTATCAACGACTCTTAAACAATCATAATTCCTGAAATTCATCATCTGATTAACATGATTCTCAAATGCTCAATAATGATAATGATCAGAAGAAACAATCTTTGATTTTGCTATGGCTTTTGCCCAGCTAGAGCATAGAGACATATCCAACTCCTACACAATGCCAAAAAGAAGCGTCCAACAAACTTATTTTCGCCAAGACCTGCCTCCTCACCATACGATGATGTCCTAAATAAGACACAGCACGCTGAGGCTGCCTAGTTTGTCAAACCCACGACCAATAATAACTCTCGTCTCGTCTCACCCAAGAAGCGTTTCCGGCCTGTGACAACAAGCCTGAATGATGACCGTAACATCAACAGAAGAAGAATTCGTAGAAAACTCGAGCGTTGTCACCCAATTGTTGAGGATAATACTGCCTTAGCATCAATAATTGGTTCATTTGTAGACCACCTTTAGAGCAATATCCACTATAACGATATCATAAGTGCAGAAACAATCCTGGAGAAGGAGCTTACAAACTCTGATATCAACAAGAATCAAGGGCGCTTGTCGATCCTAGGTAAGCAGACAATACCGTTTCTGACACATGAAGATGAAGAATATCTTAAAGCCTCGCTTTTGATTTTTTTTTTAAGCTTTTTTTTTTTAAAAAAATTGAAAAATAAGCTACTGTTCAAACTATTTTAAAAAATAAGTTGATTTAGCTTCGGATTAAAAACGCTGCCTGGGGCAGCGGTTTACCTAATGCAAAAATCGTTGTCTAGGGCAGCGTTTTGCTTGGGACTGGATTTAGGAGGGTTAATCTGGGTCAGGTAAAACAAAAACGCTGCCTAGGCAGCGTTTTTTTAGAATATTTTCAAGAATCTGTGCAAGGAATCTGGTCAGTAAGCCAGTCAAAATAAGGCCCAGTTTTTTTTTAGTTTTTTTTTTAGAAAAACGCTGCCCTAACCCTCCTAAATCCAGAATATTCGTAAAAAAAACGCTTTCCAGGGCAGCGTTTTCATATGACCCAAAAACTCTATCCAAATTCAGCCCCATGCAAAACGCTGCCCCGGGTGGCTTTTTTTATTAGTTATAACGCTGTCCGAGGCATCATTTTTAGTCTGACCCTAAATTTGGCTTATTTTTTAAAATAGTTTGAGCAGGAGTTTATTTTTCAAATTTTTTAAAAAAATTGGCTTAAAAATAAAAATAAAAATTCCTCGCTTTCGCTATGTAAAGTTGGTAATAAAGGCAAAGCCGAGATGCTTGTGAAGGTCATCATTGGGTCGTCCCAAGTATATTTTGTCACTGTGTCAATGAGAGTACTATTGGATCTGCCGTTTCCAAGTTTCTTATAGGCCCAAAACATTTTTTGTCCATCCTATTTGGCCTGACCCATACAGCTAGTATATGATGTACTGACTTTTGAAAGTTTTGTTGAATAACTCATTGTTCCACACTTTTTCAACTTGTTATGTATGTATTCTACTTTTTGAACTAATAATTATGGAATTGTTTGTAGGGGTGTCAAATTGGGTCGTCGTTATGGATTCGATTTAGTACTAATCGGGTCAGGTTGGAAGGATTTGTTAAATATTTTCGGATCGGATTGGTTCGCTTTCGGGTTAATAATCGGATTGGGTTCAATCATTTATTTTTTTAATCGGTTTGGTTTGAGTTCGGTCCAGGTTTGACCGTTCGGGTTTCACCGGGTTAAGACGGTTTATTCCTAATTTTTGTATTGTTTTGAAGAAAAAAAGGATAATTTATAAAATTATAAATTGTTAAAGAATTATAACCAACTTATTGGAAACCAATACAAATAAAGTATAAAGGTATGAATTTGTTATTTTGATAAAAAAAAATATCAATCATCATATCCAAAAATCTTAATCTTATTCAAGATCGTTAAAACTAGGGGTGTGCAATATAACCGTTAACCGTGTATAACTGGTTCATGTTAAAGGTTTTTTTACCGAACAAGAATTAACGATTACGGTTACGGTGATAAATTTTTTGTAACGGTTAACCGGTATTATTATTTTGAAAAAACTAAACTTAAAAGCCTAAAACATGAATGAATGTCACATGTTTTTTTTTATGCATGATCAAACCTTGTGTATATATGTGTTATTTGTTGTAGAAGATCCAAATGAGCTAAAGAATCATACAAGTAGTTTCACAATATTAGGTGTACAAGTGCATAAAAATGAAATGAGACAATTAACGGTTAACCGATAACCTCACGCTAAATATTGGTTAACCGTTTATTGGTTATCATTACTTAAAAGTACAATTATGGTTAGTTATTTCCAATAATCGTTATAACGGTTAACTGTACCGTTAAGGCTTAACGATATGGTATATCGTTTATGAACACCCCTAGTTAAAACCAACTAATGATGATCCATTAACATTTCAATCAAGAATGAAGCCCTAAAAATCAATTAGTGTACCAAATATTTCATATTAAATGATAAGAATTTACTAACTATAAATCTATAAGTAATATACAATTGATTAAGATTTTGCATATTGGTAAAGTATCATAGTAAGATACTAATGAAATTACGAGAATATGAATTTTATATGATTCTATCTAATTAGAAGTTAAATAATTTAATCAACAACATTGTTAGATTTGAGCATTTTTAGTTGTTTTTGTGTCCAAAAAGATAAAGTGTATGTCAATTAATGACGAATGAAAGTCTATTTTATTAGATAGTCATTAAACTTCTATTGCAGTTTTGCGCAATTAATAATTTTTTTAATTTTTACAAATTAGTTTAAATAAAATAATTCTAAATCATAATTAAAATTTGTATGCGCTTATCATTATTTTTGTAGAAATATCTTGTTTTTTTTATTAGAAAGTAACATGCATATGTTAGTATTTCACATATATTGAAACACACAGTCACACTTAGGCGTGCTCATAAACGGTTAACTGTACACTTAAACCGTACCGTTAAGGTTAACGTTACGGTTATCCGTTATAACGGTAAAAGGATAACAGTACCGTTAAGTAACAGTAACCGATAAATGGTTAATCGGTATTTAACGGTACATTTTGAAATGCATAAATTGTTGAAATGTAAGACAATTTTTTGGGATGATAATTTAAAATGCAACTATAAACTTGGCAGTTGAAGAAACTTTTAAAACTTTGTAATTCTAATCTTAGAGGCAACCTTCTAGCCTAATCATAGTTAATATTCTTAATATTTTAATATTCATAGTTAATAGGTATAAGTAACTGATGCTTCTAAGTTGGAATTTTGCGAAATAATAAGTCGTTTGTTAAGAATTATAATAATTTGCAAAAATGTGATTTGAGTATGATAACTCTACTATTGGGTTTCTAACAGGTTAATTTTGAGTATGTCGTCTTAAATTGGGTTAAGGGTCTCTACCTATTATGCTTTATCAGTTTCTTGTCGGGTTGAATTGGATTCAGGTTGTTATTAATCGGTTTACAATCGAATTTGATTGTTAACGAGTTGGGTCATTTCAGAATCGTGTTATATTTGGGTTGTTATTTTGGTTTTCCGGGTTTGATTTGGGTCGGGTCGATACGGGTTACATGTTTCTGGTTGTAAACCAATTCGGGTTAAAACGGATTGGGTTGTTACTCTTAGTTTGTGGTTCGGGATAAAAATTGACAACTCTAATTGATTGTTCATCAATCGATATATCAAAAATTCATTTGTTAAATCTGCATCTTCCATCGTATTTTCTGCCTTTTTAATGGATACATTGACAATAGCGTGATCATCAAACTCAAAAACATTGGCAAAGAATTTAGCAAATTACAATGACATATATGAATATATAAGTACCTAAAAAATGATAAGTTAAATGATATGGAATTGTTAGTAACAGTAGAATAAGGATAACAGTACCGTTAAGTAACAACTCCAGTAATTAATTTGTTAAATGATATACTGTCTCTAATACATAGTACCATTATCTAAGAGAAGCTTTAATTTAATGTTAAGTAAGAGAATTACATGTATAAAAAAGAATCATCGATTAGGGCACCTACACAGCTTATAATTTAGAAAGATGTCCGTTGGAGAAAGTACTATTCTGTTCGTTTATTGTTAATGTTCTTTCGAGAATTTTTCAATTCACGACAAGAGGTGTCAAATATAACTTTTCACGAATTGGAATTTTATGAGCTATGAAGAAGCAAGGGTTTATGATTTCCATATTGATTTGTGAATACCAATATATTTCGGGATGAGATTTATGAAGTGTTTTATTTCTTATATAACATGTTTTTTGATTTATTTTATGAATATTTTTTTAAAAAATAATTGTTCCACATTGAGGCGGCGGTCCACCTCAAATTTATAAAACCCTACCAATTTTGCACTCCAAATCAAAAAAATTAAAAAATTGTACGCTAAATTTAAAAGCATTTAATAAGAAATACTTTATTTATTTATTTTATCACCACACTATGTCAATTTTTGTTATAAATAGTCGCCATTGAAAAAATTCATAATTTTATGGCATGCAAGAATGCATCAAAGTTCAACATGATTTTATTCATTCAATGAAGATAATTATTTCTTACGATATTTAATAAATATTTATATATTATATACATCATATTTAATGTATAAACACTATGTTAAAGTAGTATAATCATATTTAATGTATAAACACTATGTTAAAGTAGTATAATCATCATATTCATAACATGATTTATGAAGCTTCGAATTCATGAACTTGGCCACCAAATTTAATCATTCTTACAACTTTTAGGTATACATACGATAGTTTATTGTTTATATTCTTTTGATCGAGAATTGGAATTTTGCTGATTGATCAGTTCCGACATACATAAATTTGAAAATGTTCGAGAAAAGCACTCAATTTAGTTTAGCATGTTCTATAGAGGGCCTCTTCTATAGAGATTGCTTGAAATAAAGTTGATAAACATAAGTTAACTAACATATTCAAATGGCTAAAAAAATTAAGAAGGCCAATTTCAAAAATACTACTAGCCCAGCCCCCCTTTGCATTTTTCATTTTTGGGAAGCCAATATTGTATCTTGAACAAAATTAACAAAATCAAATTTTTGTGTTACTGACCTTATTGCTGTACTACAAAGAGACACAGAGCGTCACCCATATGACAACCTAGTTATGGGCACTGCGGAAGCACTTCAATACATTCAGAGATCATGCTTTATGCCAGCCAAAAATGAGCTAACGAGGCTCGACAAATGCAGCAGCCTAACCAGTACCAAAAACAGGCAGAGTATGTGTCGATTCTGTCACAGCTCCTCTAAATCTGCTACAGGCACAGTATCTGGATAACAGTCAACATAATCCACTAAAAGTATATCATCATCAACCAGACTTGTTGCCACGTCGTCGTCGTTTTGACGAGCCTCCCTTTGCTTGTGCTGGCTGCTGTAAAGAGTCATGGTAGAGAGTATTATTGCTGATTAGAGATATGAGGAAGCTATTAGGAACATGTTTTGCCTTTTTCTTCCCTGCTGACATGTTACCAATTTGAGTATTGTGTACCATTGAAATCAAAGCGTCAATAGATTCCTTCAGGAAAGAATTTCCCATCATTCCATCATTTCCAAGAAGGCAGGCAATTGCATTCACGGATGTTCCAAGAGTCTGCGGAAGAACCTTTCTAGGATTTTTTACCTGAAGTAAGAGAGGGTATCAGCAAAATTTCAAAAGAAACACTTAAGTGAGGGTGTAATCTGATAGCATTACGACTTACTTTGGAAAGGATGGCTGCAGACAACCGCTCTCTCAAGCAGTAAATCTGAGCAACTTCAAGGGCAGTTGATTCAAAGGAAAGCCAGCGATCAACAATTACCGTAACAGCATTCTCTGGCGATGACATGACTGTTTCTTTCGGTTGGTTTGTTTTCTCAACGCCTTCCATGTTACCTTCTTCACCAGAAGCATCACTTCCACTATCATCACCATCATCACCAGTACCCCTTGCAGGTGCCACGACAATTTCTGTAGCAAGTAATAATAAAGGAAGTGAACCAATGATAGTGATGTTTCTTGTGTGCACAGTCCCATCCCCTCGAATTACCTCATCATATACAAGTAGAGGTGGCTCTTCAGAAGTTTTAACATGTAATCTTGAGTTGATAGAATGCGGATGTAATTGCACTTTAGAACCATTAGCAGTCTCCACCATGAGCCTTTTACCCCTCTTAAAAGGTGGACGCAACCTTCCCACCATTGGATACAAGCCAGCCACAATAACTGCACGAATAATACCTGGCTGCCTTGCATTCATACTACAGCTTGACACATCATCTGGTACACATCCAATCCTGATCAACTCATTTACAAGTTGTTTACGCATACTAGACAGCATAGACATAATGCTTGAAGACACAAAATATTCAGAACAGAACCGTGACTCTTGACCCTTATCCTTAGCACTCCTCCAGCAGTCAAATGCTGCGATAATTGCCAATTGATCACTATATCCTCCATATAACGATGCAAGCTCTACTTTTGCTCTTGCTGCTCTTTTCTTTTCACCTGGAAGCATGGGTAAAGTGAAGGGGTCTCTATAATTAGCTGCACACGCAAGAGTCAATGCTGGATCCAGGCATTTCAACAATATAGCAAAGAAAAGCATCTTGCTGACTAATGGATGCACAGGTAAATAACCCAGTTTTTTCCCCAGTTCTGTCAATTGCTCATCAAGTGACAACGCACCAATTTCTTGGAGAACAGCGATAGCATTTTTTATCGTCTCTGATACAGGAGGATCTAGTGTTTTCTTCAAAAAATCCTCGATTTTGCAATGAGGATCAAGAATCTTGACCTGTTCCAAGAACACAACAGGTATCATTATACCCTTGCATAATTAGACTAGTTCAGAGAGGAACCCTTTAGAAATTATAGGGGCTGTTTGGCTGGGAGGTTTCAGGACAGGGAAAGGTGACATCCTTAATTTCCTTATTAGTTGTTTGGTAAGCCATTTTAATCATTCCCTTTCACGTTATATTTCCCCCACTTCCCTCTACCTTGATTCTCCACCCTCCTATGTTACTAGGACATTTCATTTGACCTCAAGTGCTTGTGTCCTTTCCTCCACACCCCGCGACATGGGCATGGACACTTGGACACTTCATTTTGGGCTAAATTCATGGAAAATTTTCACAAAATACTCGGATACTCACAAATACCCAAGTCTGACACCATCCCGATTTCCCAAGGGAATCACCCTTACCCCCACTCTGCTAGTCTCGTCAACTTCGACCACCTTCTTGAACAACGTACCACCACCTCATCCCACACTTCAGCCATCAACACCACCCCAATGCCAAACCCATAACTCCAGCCAACACCTCCCAACCTGAAACCACTCCCACCCTCCGCCAGATGCTCCCTGAAACGACCCTCACTCAAATCTCCAACCCCGAAATCATCCTACTCACCCTGAAAAATTACCTAGCAACCATTAAAACCACCCATACCAACCTCGGCATGCTACACATCAAACATGAAACCACCCAAACCATCTCAAAACCCACTCCACCCACCCCATAAACCACCTTACACCTAAAGCCACCCAACCAACCAAACCACCCCAACCACTTAAATACTTACCTTAGTCAGCCATGAGACTTAGATCAAGAAAATACGAAACAACCCAACCCATCTCAAAATCCACTCCACCCACCCCATAAACCACCTTCCACCTAAAGCCACCCAAAAAAACACCCAACCACTCAAATACTTACCTCAGTCAGCCATGAAAACTAGATCCAGAAAAAACAGGAAAAGAAGAGCATAGCCTATCACTCGTGCCACACCAGAGAAATTGAACTAGTGGTGGAGGTTGTAGAGGGGTTGGGCGGGTGAATGATGATGGTTTTGATTCCCTTCCTCAATTCCAACCAAACAATATCAAAGATTGGAGGGTCTTTTATTTTTTTCCCATTGTATCCCTTTCTTTTTCCCTTTTGAGAACCACACAGCCCCTTAGTTGAATCTATAAGATAAAAGCAGTTAAGCAGGTAATACAGTTTGAGCACAGGAGTTTTCAGCATAAACTGGACACTGTTCAAATTAAAAAGGCCCTTAATCCAAACGATAATGGAGGTGTACCTGCAAACATAACTCTTCAATTGGAATTCTCCTTATTTCAGGCACCTGGAAATCCGGAAGAGATACCTCTCGCAATTTTGAATAGAGATGAAAACAGACTCCAGGCTGGCAGCGGCCTGCACGTCCCTCTCGTTGCTTAGCACTAGCCTTTGACGTCCAAGAAGTTTGTAGGGTTGACACATTATTGTATGGATCATAATTTTTCTCCTTCATACGACCAGTATCAAGGACATAGACAACATCATCAATGGTGATGGCAGTCTCAGCTATATTAGTAGAAAGGATGATTTTGCGGCAACCTACAGGTGGTCGTTGAAAGACCTTCTTTTGCTCAGCTGATGGGACCATAGAGTGAAGAGATAAAATTAGAAATTTTGAAGAATCTTTGAAATAAGGTTTAGCCAATAAAGTCTCCCGAATCCTGTTTATATCCTCCCACCCTGGAAGAAAAACTAGGATAGCTCCATTCTCTGATTCCATGCATATCTTCCACAGCAACTTCACAATTAAGACAACATCAATAATTTCATGATTGGCTTTTGACATGTAGTCTTCAAGCAACTTCTGTACTTGCACTGAACTAGAAGAGCTACCAATCATATGTTTCTTTATGATTTTTTCAGCTTCAGGTTGACCTGCACGCTTGGCCCAATCTAAAGCAGTGGTTCCATCAAGGGCCTGCAGATGGCAGTCTGCCCCTAAAGCAAGAAGAGTACTTATATCCTCGATTCTCCCCTTACCAGAAAATACCATTAAAGGGGTCACTCCAGTTGAAGAATGCTGGTAATTCAGAACTTTTGATGTTCCTTCTGAATAAAATTTTTCTATGAGAGGATCAAATTCATCATTTGACCTTGCCATCTCAATTGCCTCATCTAGTGCTAAGCGAGACTCTTCATTCACATGACAAAATGAACTAAAATTAAGATGGTTCTTGCCCTGAGTTCTCAATATGGATAAAACTTCCTCCAAGTAAAAACGTTTAACCTGAAACAAAAATATGCAAGGGGGTGTGAAAAAAAGGATGAAGGCAGCGCAGGAGCAATGCAGCATGAGAGAAAGAACACTACGAATCCAGATAGCAGATTCATACAGGATAGGTGAATCCAGGCACGCGGATGATAGGACAGCCACCAAAATACTGAGAAAACCTTTCGGCATCAAGTGTAGCACTCATCAGTACCTGAAAGTTCCAATTAATGACTAAATGAAAAGAAAAGAGAAACGAAGTTAATGACTACACATTTTCCAAGAATTACTCACCAAACGCAAATGTGGAATGGTTGGGAGCAAGTCTCTGCATGCAAGAGCCAACATAGGCAGATTGATTAACGACATGAACAGAGGTAAATGCAATACAATAGCAAAACCAGCAACATTAAACCAAATTATTAAAAATGAGGGATCCCAAGAAATTACTGCAGGTCATTGGTTTCCAGTTATGACTTATGATCAAGCATAAACAACATCTCCACAACACAGGAATATCAAAGTTGCTAACTTGAAAACCAGAATGCATACCTGATGATCGCAAGCGTAAAATCAGAAAATCGATCCCTTTCATGAATCTCATCCTGTGTGAGAAGGATAAACACCAAGAAAAAAAAATCAAATCAGGAGATGGAAAAACAGCACAACTAAGCAAACTAAAGATAGTAAAATGATCCCTCAGCTAAAATATAACTACTCAAAAGTTGATTAGCAGAAATCATGACTAAAAGTTTGTAACTGTGACACATTTCGCTGTTGCGAGATTGTTCAGAATATTAGGTATAACCGTACAATTACATAGCAACAACAACCATCATCTAGGGTGGGTCCCTTTATCAGAAGAAATAAAGAAATTTAGTATTTCCATTGGCCTACATCTAACTAGATTGGAAAGGCTGAAACCAAATATGATAGTACATTGCAGTAAGATAACTCAAATGTGCATTCTGATAGATACTAATCAAGCATAATATGTGAGACATTGGAGACTCCTTTTATCCATTGATCATGAGGAGAGCACAAATGGGAGGGTAAACTATGCTCCAAGACCATACCATGATCTAACCCATAAACATCATAGTATGATAAATGAAGACAAGTCTCCTGTAGACAGGGCCAACATCAGAGATAATTAACGAAGGTTATCTAACGCATAAGCATCTTCATGAGTGTTTGTTCCTCGGACGCATTATGGTAGGGGGATTGAGAAGGTTATATATCTGGAAAATCATATAGGCAAAGTGAAGAACAGAAAAAGACCGATAGAAAGATGAAGAGAGGAAACAAGGGAAGGCAGTTAGATGGAGCTTAACTTCTGTAGAAACTCAAAAATAACAAATTATATACTCTACAGGGGGGTAAATCTTGAGTTGTTTTCATACGGTATTAATTTTGTTCAAGGGCCCGGAACTAACAAGGATCAATCAGGAAAACACCTAATTACACAACCCAGGTGGAAACTAAATGTCAATACTCACCATACTGGAAAAATTACATCAAACGAAAATGTCAAAGAAATAAAAGATGAAAACCCATGACGCCAAAACAAGAAATCAAGAAATAAGGGAAAATAATTGCTTGAAAGAATGCCAGAATGGCAAGTGTAATGAAAAAGAAACATTACCACAATAATGTGGGAGATCTGAGAGAGATCTACACCTCCTGATTGGGAACCATTAGATCCCCCAGAAACAAGCACTCTAGACATGATTCCATTTGTGCAAAATAAGATAGAAGAATTCCTTCCACCTTTGGAATCCAGCCGTATCTACCAATGCAAACAGATGAGTCAATTTCCAAAGGATATAGTCATCATACTAAAGCTTAAGTTCCAAGGAAAGCAACTTTTTATTATACAAGTTGCTATGTGCTCGTTTTGAATAGCAAATAAATTTTTGCTACATTAAACCAATGATTAAACCTCATTTAACTTGTACAGGATTTGTTGTCCGGTAAAAGCCACTTCACTGTATGAACAAATTATTCATTACACACTCCCTACACACATTACCAAAAAGACACAAACTAATACAACGATAAAAGTTGATATGTATCCTTTCAACTTCCTCTTTGACATGAAATTATGGCAAACAAAGACATTCTGGGTTTTCATTGCATGTGCTCCATCTCAAATCATTTGCTCCATGAGAAAATGATACATTTTTTTAAGGGTGAAAAGGTATAGGATGGTGACTATAGGGACAAAGTTTTAAAAAAGAGTCGACAAAACAGAACTTTACGACAAAAAATGGATCAAGTGATTAGAGATATCCAAATATTGAATACGGGCAAGTAATTTGAAAGATAGAGGGAATAATAAATAAAATAAATATTCAAGAAACATGACTATTTCTACATCATCAAACAGTCAATTGCGCAAAAATAAATAAATAAAAATATAAAAAGAGGCATGTGTGTAGAGAGAGGAATGAAACCAGTCAAAGTTACACAATACAAGGGCTAAAAGATGAATAATTTGTGAAACAAGTATATATGAGTAGGAATTAACAAATGGACTTTTCTAGTTGTCGTCATCATCTACCGCTGCTAAAGAAACAAGCATTCCTCTTGCCAAAAACAAAACCAAGAAAACCATATTAAAAAAATTTACTTCGGGTTTGCGGGTACCCGATTACATTTTTATCCGGCCCATGACCCGACTCTACCGGATTTTTTACTGGGTCGGGTACCCAACCCGAAAAATCAACCGGCTATTTATTTTCGAGTCATTGGGTAATCAATCGGGTCGGGTAGTTTTGAACCCCCCTAGTATAGGCATTTACATTGGAGGTAATGAAAAGGAATATTAATATGTTGTATCTTTAATGGACAAAGTAGATTGGACAAGGAGCTAAAGTTATTAAACGGTTATAAGTTGTGGTACTTAGGACAAGTAAAGAGTGAAAAGGAAGTTGGGGTTATCATCAATGATCGACTAATAATGATTGATAGGCATCGAGCCAAACCAACAATCATCACATACAAAAGGAGGAAGGTAGGACCAGCACAAGGGAACAACTAACATTTCAAGATACAAGCGGAGGAGCAAGTGGACTACTATCAGCATTTTACTAAATAATAACAATATTGTAATTATAGTTACAGTAATATTGAAGTTATAACAATGTAAAAGGGAGGGGGATAGAATCTAAGGAGAGTTGGTTGAGAGTTTTTTAGAGGAGTAGTATATAAAGCTAATGTAATGGATTTGCTACTTAAGGAAATATATTATGAAATAGCCTTGAAGATCTCCTGCTTCTCGAATTGTAGGACTACACTCTTTAATTTCCCGTTGTTGCAGCCGAGATAATCGAAATTCCTACCATCTAGTACCAGAGAGATAGTTGAATTATTAAAAAAATAAAAAAAAGACAATCCAAATGGGTAATGAAACAGATGGCGTGTACCCATTTGCAGAGAATGGACCATCTGGAGAGTGAAGCGAAGGCCATGCGAGTGAGATTCACCAAGCAAATGAAGAAAAGAGTAGAGAACTTGGAGCGCATGGAGGGATGAATGGAGAGAAGTAGAGTCGAGCAGGAGGCTGTAATCCAACATTTGAGAACGGAACAGAAGGAAATGTGGGAGAAGATGGGATCTACACTAATCCTGACAATTTATTCGCTGGAGAAAGGGGAGCGATCGTCCCCATAGCAAGGCAGCCGCGTGGGAGGAGGTAAGCATTCGACGGAGGAAGGTAGATGCGATTTTGGAGGTGGGGCAAATTGGAGATTTAAGAAGCTAGAACTACCTCTATTCGAGGGCCTCAACCCCGATGGGTGGATCCTTAGGGCCGAAAGATACTTCAATTTCTATAGGAGACGGATGAGAAACAAGCGTCGGGCTATTCGAAATTGGGGAGAACTACGGGGAAGGTTGCTCGGGCGGGGGCACTCTTTATGAACAGGATCATAAACATAAAAGGTTGTTAGTGAGTACACGAAGAGATTAATAAAGTTGGTGGCTCCCTTGGAAGGGGTGACTAAAGAAGTAACACAAGGGCAGTACATATGTACATACTTGAGAGAGGAAATCAAGGTTGAGGTAAGGTTGGGCCCATTAACCTGGATAGGCCATGGACTTGGTCCTGAAAGTGGAAGATAAAATTAAGTCAGGCCTAGGAAGTAGAAAGGGAATGGGATATTCAGTGCCCAAGCTACAATACACCAAGCAACCCACATCACCCTCTTTACAGAGTGCATACTCACCTTTGTCCTACCAGCGAAATTCCACCGCCATGCCCACAACTCATAGCATCCGTGAATAATTAATGAGGCCAAGTTAACGACACCCCCAAAAACCGATGAAATTAGGAGGTTAAGTGAGAAGGAGATACAGAACAAAAGGACTTTGTTTTCGTTGTGACGATAAATGGGGAACCAATCACCAATGTTGTAGAAAGGAACTTAGCGTATTGATGGCTTAAGGAGAGGATATGGAGTATGAGGAAGATGTTGGACCGGAAGAAATGATAGGGGAAGACGATGTAGAGGCAGAATTGGAGCACACACAACCGACGGTATCCTTGAACTCGGTGCTAGGAATTATGAGTCCCAAGACATTAAGTGGAGGGAAAATAGATGATCTTACACGGTGACCCATCTTTGGGTAAGTCTATGATTTCGCTGAAGGCAATGGTGAGGAATTGAGGAAGGGCATCGATACTTGGTCGAATTCAATCAGCTCCACAGTGAGGAAGTAGAATTTACTCAACTCCCGAGTTTTTAGAGGATATACTCAAAAATTATCGGGCGGTATTTGACTTGCCACCAGGATTAACGCCGTCGAGAAATCGAGAGCATGCCATCATAATGAAGGAAAGAACCAACCCGATTAACATGGGGCCACGTTGGTATTCTCGGGTGCAAAAGGATGAAATAGAAAGGCTAGTGCATGACATGTTGAAGACAGGGTATCATCAAGCCCATTTTCTAGTCCTATTTTACTCGTTAGAAAGAAAGATGGATCCTAGAGGTTCTGTATTGACTATAGAGCCTTACACAAGGCTACGATACTTGATAAGTTTCCCGTACCCATGATTGATGAACTATTGGACAAACTTAAGGGGCCACAATCTTCTCCATGTTGGACCTCAAATCCTGCTATCATCAGATCATCACAGTGCATAAGGAAGATGTGCCCAAGATTGCTTTCCACACTCACGAGGGCCACTATGAGTTCCTAGTGATGTCATATGGGCTCACAAACGCCCCAGCCACCTTCCTAGATGTCATGAACGAAGAACTTAAGCCGTTTCTCAAAAATTCGTATTGGTTTTCTTCGACGACATTTTGGTTTACAGCAAGAGTGAGGAGGAACATAGGATTCACTTGGCTGTAGTGTTAATGACTCTAGCCCAAAATTATCTCTTTGCAAATAGAAGTGTGAATTTGGCAAGACACAGACGGCTTATCTCGGCCATATTATCTCCAGAGAGGGGGTAGCCGTGAACATGACTAAAGTGCATACTATGACAGAATGGCCCATACCCCAGAAGGAGCTAAGAGGACTCCTTCATCTTAGAGGGTTTTGTGGTAAGTTTATAGCAGGATATGCATCCATTGCATCACCCTTACGAAACAACTCAAAAGAGATATCTTTGGATGGACCTCACAAGCCACGCATGCCTTTAGGGAGCTTAAGGAAGCAATGATGAAGGCCCCCGTCTTGGTTTTACCAAATTTCTTATTGCCTTCATTGTGGAGACACGAGTGGTTTTGTTGTAGGAGTTGTATTATTGCAAAAGGAGCACCCTGTAGCGTATTTTACCAAGTTACTGGAACCAGGCACGACAAAATCAATTTATGAAAAAGAGTTGATGGCCATAATGTTAGTCGTGCAAAGATGGAGACATTATTAACTTGGCACGAGATTCATAATAAGGTCACACTAGCAAAGCTTGAAATTTCTAATGCAACAACATGAGATAGGCTTAGAGTATCAACGTTGGGTGAGTAAATTATTGGGTTATGATTTTGAGATTTGCTACAAGTCTGAGCCTTCCAATAAAGTCGTCAATCTGTCTAGACAATTCGCAAGTCAAGTGGAGTGTGGAGCACTGATCAGTAGTAAGGGGATGGATTGGGAGAAAATCAGTGGCATAATCTACCAAGACCCCTTTATTTCCTAATTAAAGGGTGAGATTAGAGGGGGGAGACAAGTGCCAAAGGGTTACACCTTAGAACATGACATCCTCAAGTATAAAGGGGAGAGTTGTGATACCTGTTGCATAGGGCCTCGTCAAGGAATTGCTACAAGAGTATCATGACTAACCAGTAAAACATAAGGAACTTTTTAAGACTTATCAAAGACTTGCTAATGATTTGGTACTGTGTGGGAATGCGTAAGGCTGTGACTAAGTATATTTAAGCATGTTAGATATGCCAGCAACAAAAATACTCTACTCTCGCACCAGCAAGGCTCTTGAAACCTCTGCCTATCCCCACACTAATTTAGGAAGATTTGTCAATGGACTTTATTAAAGGATTACCAAAATCTATGGGACTGAATGTGGTGTTGGTGGTGATGGAAAAATTGTCGAAATAGCTCACATATATGGAACTTGCATGCACAAACACACATATTGATCATGGTATTCAGCACTTTATAGCATGGTAAAGAGAGAGAGAGAATAAATCCAAAGCACGATTTGATGGTTATACCTTGTATCCAACACTTTCTCCTATCTTTTCTCCTCTTTCATAAGCAATTCTTTCAGCAACTAACAAAATATGCATAGAAACAAACAAGTAATCAGTCAAACTGAAAAGAAGATCAGGTTGTCATGAAGTACTCGCAATAAACCAAGAAAAGACAGAAAGGAAAATCTGACCTGATGTAGCTGAAATACGTCGTGGTTGTGTACAAATTATTTTACAAGCTTCACCCCCAGCCCACATGTAGTCTAAAATATACTGGGGAACCTGAAGTACAAATACAAATGACATAAACACCAGAGAAGCTGGAGAAAGAGGGACACTTTTGTTTTTAATTGTTAGCATAACATCAGAATGCAGATACAAACAAGAAAATAATGGAAGTAATATCCTCTAATTTATCCAGGAAAGCAATATCAACATTGTCGGTTATCTTATTTAGAAATATACGATTTCATCCCTACTCTTATTGTTACAAGTTAGAG
This sequence comes from Dysphania ambrosioides, assembly GCA_026401315.1. Taxonomy (NCBI): domain Eukaryota; kingdom Viridiplantae; phylum Streptophyta; class Magnoliopsida; order Caryophyllales; family Amaranthaceae; genus Dysphania; species Dysphania ambrosioides. The sequence goes on along the minus strand of CM048658.1, from coordinate 7,884,599 downwards.
GGAGAGAGTACACTAAGGTGTTTGAGAATTCATACCTGTTTGGCTGTTCCTCGTGCTCATATAGTCAACTGCCTAGCAATGCATAATATGCCCTAAAATTATGACACTCTTGACTCTTGACACATGACAGTTTTATTCATGAGTGCATCGATATAACATAGTGCAATCTGACCAAAAAAGGCTCACATAGTTGACCTCCCAGACCAATGACATAACGAGGAAAAAAAATTAATCTCATTTCAATTGACATATGTTATTGGTGTGTAGGGAGCCATTAAAGGTAGTAACATAGACTATATTTGATTCCAGGAGAGTACCAATGATTAACCAACACAACTAATTGGCAACCACTTCCACATTTGATTTATAATACTTCCCTTGTTTTTATTAGTTGTTCCATATTGACTTTTAGCACTATTCATCTCACTCTATTTGACCATCATAAATTATTTTCCAGTAACGAAAAATATAGTCCTGCGGAATCTAGTTAGATTTGTCTTGATATATAGTTTCATAATTATCAAAAATTTTAAATTCTTTATTATGTATAATTATAGTAATTTAAGGTCAAAGTATTGCATTGACAAACGTGCCAAGTCAAAGAGAAACAACTAAAGAAAGGACGATGTAGCCTTTACGCTTTGTTTAGTTCAATGTTACTGAAGTAAAGGAAGGGAAAAGAATGAAAGACAAGGGAAAGGAAAGAAAAAGGAAACGGAGTAAACAATTTAATTCTCTTTAAACATAAATTACTCCAATTTTAGAGAAAGGAAAGTTTTCCCATCAAATCTCATACGATATTTTCAACCAAACATGGGATCTAATATATTGTTCTTCCTTTCTTTCCTTTCCTTTCTTTTCCTTCCACCCAAAAAGGATCTTAAAGTCATCCCCTAGCAAAAAACAACTACTTGGCAATTATGTGACAAGTTGAATGCTTAAGGTAAAGCATTATGTTCAAAGCACATCATCCTCACCATCGATATACTGATAAATACAACGTTTGTTGGCAAGGAGAGTCATAGTAACAGTAATTCAAGGTCATCTTAGGTAGGGCCATAAGGTTCCAGGGAGAAATCTTAAAACCTCCAAGATATTAAGTTAGTTTCATAATTTTTAATTTACTAACAATTTTACTGAATCAGTAATTAGTGTCTCAAGAATCTCAACTTCTCCTTTGGAATACACTATGTACTTCTACCTGTACATGCTTCCATAGTTCCATCCACTCTGCTGACTTCTGCCTTAAACTCTTCCATGTATAAGTATTTAAAGCATGTGCTGTATTTTCTAAAACAAAAGTAGGTTTAATTTAACAAGGAAAGGATCCCTGACACTAATTCCAACTAATCAATTGCATACGAATATCAGTCAGCATGTTTAAGCATAAGATGGACATGAAGAGAAGTAGAGTAATAAAGCAAAGGAATACCAACTTAAGAGTACATCATAAGATGGAAATAGGAAATGCACATATTTATTTCAGTAAAAAGAGTCTGCATCAGAAATTTACAAAAATCAGTAAGAACGGGTTCAACAGACTGATATCCGGTGAATGATAAGTGTCGATTAGTAGAGACATCAACCTAGTACTTTGAGAACATAGCTAGATTTAAGAACTTTACAAGTGAAAATAAGCAAAACAAGTTACCTGGGTAGTCTTCCCACAGCCAGTCTCTCCAGATATCAACACAACCTGTTCTAAGAGATTTAACATTATTAGTAAGTTTTCCAATCATTTTACTGGCTGAAAGCTAGACGTTCTCATTAGAAAACCAAGAATAGACATGCCTAGATGACACAATAATTATGTAACAAAAAAGTTAAAATATGTGAGGCAAACAGTCATGCTGGCAACAAATTCCCATAAACAAAGCCCATGACCACCTAGCTGAAAGCAAGCATGACTTCCAACAATTAACAATTATCAACTTCACCATCCGCAAGTACTACAACATATTAAAAAAAATGTCAGTGTTAGACAAAACTCTTTGTTATTCTTACGTAAATAATGAGAACAGTGACCTGGCTGCCATGACTCATGAAAAAACAAAATTCCAAACATTTCTAGAATGACAAAGATACTTAAACAAAGGAAACTTTGACATTGAGTCTCACACCCTCCTGAAAGAAATTTTCTCAATCTGGAAGCACATTTTCACTGATGATAAGAAAACAATTTCTCAAATATAGGATTAAACTGATCTTTAGCTTCAGTTCAAGATAATTTTACGTGTTTCTTTGTTCAGCTGAGTTGAAAAGCTTACTAGTACTATTTGAAGTATAACACCATGACAAAAGAACAGCAATGTAAAACTACTAAAACAGATAGAGACTCGGCATGATTTTATAGCTTTCACAACGGTATAAGAGTTCTAACAAACAACAAATCAAGAAACAACAAGTTAATCGCATTTCCTAATGGCAGAGAGAAAGCCCTCATCATTACTAATACTACAAAGGAAAAGGGGGGGAAAAAGGAATTCTTGTCAAAAGAGACATAAAACTAATGGGGTGACAAGTCAAAGCTTTACCTTTTCCCTCTAAACATAGGAATTTATGACATTCAAACTACTTTCAAAATCACAAATTCCCCACTAAACAAAACCATACTTGACTAGTGAATCAAAACTGACACCAAGAGAGAATCAGCAGCCACTAGCATACTAGCAACACCAACAAGAAATTCACCAAGAGTGCAAACCCTATATCCAAGTCTGTCAAAACCAGTAGTCATCTCACGGTCTCTGAATAACTCAAATACCAAAAATATCTCCCAGCATCAATGAAGAGCAAGTGTCCATGACAAAAAGCAAAATGTAAGAGTACACCTAGACTTATATATAAACCTTTTGAAAGCCTCAGAAATCCAGGCTTTGCCATATCAGAGAAAACAGAGACAATCATTTTTTTTCATGCACCCCCAGATCTAGCAAAAAATATCTTCCTTAAGAATGAACAAAAGGCCAAATGTATCAATAAAGATGTCAATATCAGCCATTCAAATTACTCTAACCCCAAGTTCAAATCCAAACTAAATGATTTTGATCCAAACCCTAAAGAAACCAAAATTACATGGAAGTAAAATCCAGTTTAAAGTTAATACTGCAACAAATTTTAGAAATTGGAGCTTGATGAAATGACTTAGTACCAATGTTTCTAGCTATAATGCAAACACAAAAAAACAATAAGCCCACCAACAAGGCAATGAAGATTGAGCAGAAGACTACAACATTAGTAAAGGAAATGTTTAAGCAGTAGATACCAATCCTAGAATCTAATAGGCGACGAATAACATGTAAGGATGCCCAAATGAGAATAGGCATATCAGATGACACTAGATGGTTTAAAATTTTAAAGATCCAGATCTATCTCCAGGAAAAAAACTCATGTCTAAACCTTGATAAGTTCCAGAAAACCCATGAAGATAAGCCAAATAGGATGTTTAAGCAAAAAAAAAAAAGAATAAAACTCCCAACCTGGATGTTCTTATAATCTTTCCAACCAAATAACCAGAAAAGAATAATAATGCCCACTGCCTAGACTGCATGATCTCCAACCTATGGCTCTCAAAACTCACTTCATTGACCTACAAATGAGATTTATCACAATAAAGTGGATAACCCAAACTAAGGCCAAAAACCATAAATTACCTGAGCGCAAGGTTAGTTACCAAATTACAACCCAAGAACTATTATCAGTCTCAAGTTCGGAACTCTCAACAGTGTAAACAACTTGATAAAGAAGCAAGGACCTCAGAATCCTTGGATTCAAAAAAATGATGAAATTGCCAAAACTAGCTGCACACGTAGATGCTATCACTCACTTTGTGTATTGGCTTTCCTAGTACAAGTGGACAAAAGAAAGACTGCAAGATAGGAGTCATTTATGGTTGAACAAAGAAGGAGGACAAGTGAATAAGCCTCAAATACAAAATCTTTTGTCTTGAAACTCCATCAAGAAAAAAGACGCAAGATACCCCTGGTGAATATTCCAAACTCCCACACATGAGAATTCCTTCTACCTTGGTGTTCGTCACACAAATACTCTTCTATACCCCAAGGAAAATAGGAGTATGAAGAGTAGAGAATAATTGTCAGGGGGAAAAAATATAAAAAATTCTAGAAGGTAATCACCTGACAAGATTTTCATCCAAAAAGCTCACAAGATTTCCATAACCTACTTTCTTGGATCTTACCAAAGGAAAGAAGAGTGATGCCAATGGAATTATAAAAGCCATGTTTTTATTTTAATTATCAGATGCACAAACGATTGATTTATGATATTCCAAATCTAAATAAACAAGAAGAATCTAGGATAGAAACATACTCAATCACTATAAAAGCAGATTTTCAAAACCTCTTTTCATAGATACAGGATTGTCAAACAAAAGGAGCAAAGAAATATCATTAGTTTTAGAATCAGGTCACTAAGCATAAGAAGAGCAACAAACCTGATGAGTTGCAATCGTTGACGTTATAACATCCTTGAAAGATGCAATAGGAAGCTTAGAACTCTTCTCAAATACCTGCATTCATCAATTACCAAAGCGGAAAAAATCACTTTTAAGTAATGCACAAACAAAAAGTATTTCAAACATGTAAATAACCTACACTGTGTCATGAGGGATAAATGAAGTATAAATTCCAGTTTCAAGAAGTAAGAACCTCTCTCAAGTTCGGATTTTTCTGTATATTGCTCGTAAACAACTCCACCTTCTTAGCTATTTCATCCTTCCCCATTAAAGGCTTGCAAAATATATTATCGTGTATGCCACGTGACTTAGAGGTATTATCGGCGGGCTCATTTAAATTTTGCTTTACAATTCCATCCTCACCAGGAGGATAATGAATAAATAAGTCAGTCAGGATCCTTTTAGATTCTTCTGAAAATGATATTACACTATTTTCCGTTTGCTCTGAGCAATCTGACTTCACCTTGCTTTTGTACACAGCCACACATCGTTCAACCCCAAACCTATGAAAAATCATACCCGAAAAAAAGGAAATTAGAGAAGCCACAAAATCCATATGTACAGATAGTGGAATGGCCCAAGATAATGATGTGACATGCATATTCAGACAATCCCAAAAGTGAAAAATAATTTTATCCTCACAAGCTAGATGAGCTCAGAGTTCAAAAATGAAGAAAGAACTCACCCGGAACTTTTTGAAATCATACCCATTTTTTTGGATTGTTGATGAACGACAGCACGCTCATGATTGGTCATGTTAGCTTCAAAGGTGTAAACTGCAAGACAAAAAAATCTCTAAAATAAATGCATTGAGATATTAAAAATAAAAAAAATGTGTATGAAGATTTTGCTGTAAAGGCAAGATAGAGTAAAAGTAGAGCAAGCATATAGACTACAAGTCACAGATACAGTCAAGTGCCGGAGAGAAAAATCATTCCCCAAAGAATTTACACTTTTTTCGGCACATATCACAACCATACAGCCAACTGATAAGTGATATCCTCTGTCTATTCTCTCTCACACTTCCTCAGCCTCCACCTCTATGCTTGTAAAACCTCCAAGTCAACCCAAGTAAAATTATTTTAGGTTATAGCCCTCATAGGCTTATATGAAGAAATAAAACAAGTATGGCGATATTCATTAGAGAGATGTAAAGTGGTGGAGGAAAAAACAACAGCAAACTTGCACATCATCAATTCAGTCTAAACAACAACAAAAGCCAATTTATTAATCTAAATAACTAAATTTAGAGAACTGTCCACCCTCCATTCGATGCTAACGCTACTCCTTGCATAATCGGGCTAAGATCAGCCCCAAGGTCAATTCCACCTCCACTAAAACTTAAAGAACACCAATTATAATGGATTAAACTTTAATTTGTTGAGAATCAGTGGCTGGCCTATTATTGACACTATGAATCCAGGTAATACTCTATATCTCTATAGATTTGCAATTCATCATCCCAATATCCATAGATTCTCTCGATTATGTGATCCTAATCCCTCAACAGTATTTATCATAAAAATCTGGCTAAATTAGATCACAAATTATACATAGTAAAAAAAAGAAGAAAACCCTTTGGGAATTTGGTAGATGAAGTGAGGTAGATGAAGTGAGGTAGATGAACTGCATTTTTTGCATTCCATTGAACTAATCTACACAATATGCATCTGATGAAGAAAAAAAACAGGATACTAGAGAGAAGAAGACCAATGTGGTTGTAAAACTAATGGAAGCTCCTCCTCCATCATAAGTAACGGAGTTTTGTGAATTAAAAAGAACCTCAAGGTACCTGATATAATTCTGAAACCATAAGGGCATTTTGAAACATTCATTAAACCTCTCGAGGAATATCCCAAAAAACAAAAGAGATAGAAATATGTAAACTAGTTAAAATGAATAAAAAAGTAAAGTGTGTATATTATTATGAGACAAAAAAAGTAAATAATAAAACCATAACAATCACAATAACAAGACCATAAATCATAACTACTACTTTCATATAATTGAACATAATATTTATACTTCCTCAATTATCTAATAAAGGCATCACCAAGATGTAGAGAGAATATTAAGAAGATTCAAATGATAAGGAGTGAGATAGGAGATAGTGCCAATGTGAGGAAGACAGGAAAGTGGATGAAAACCCACAGTCCCACAAACCACATAAAAAAGTTGTAATTGATAGTAACTAAGTTACAATCATAACTATGACCTCTCTTTATTGAAAGATCTCAATAATAGTTGACCACGAGTAACCTAAATAGTGGTTTTTTGTACTAAAAAATATTTTAGGTGTTTCCTTCCTTCCATGCCATTATGCCACCAACACCCTACCAAAATCCACATCTCTAACAACAAAATCTAACATGACTCGCCTTTTATCACTAGCTACCTACCTACACCGCCTCCATCCATAACCATCAAATCTTGTCATTTCAACTCCCCTTTGTTTTGGACACTACCACAAACCACCTTAACACTATTGCTTCCACCAAATCCTATGTTCTATCACCCAATTGAATCACTCCCTCCTCCTCCTTGCATCTACCATCACCACTGCCTCTAACACCTTAATTCCAACCAAGTATTATTCTGAATTAATAAATTGGTCCAAGGTAACAAAAGTCATAGAATAATCATCAACAAAAAAAACCACTACATCCAAGAAAAAGGAAAAAAAAAAACAGAAAACCTTTCTTACACATTCCGTATAAGTATAAAGCCACCATAGCACAGTATTCCCGTAACCCCTCATATTTTATTCCCTCTGGGTCCAATTCTGAACATCAAATTCCTCTCATATTATGTATCGCATTACTAAAACTACTCATACGCTATTAATTTTCATAACATAATACTTTAACCCCAAAAAAATAAAAACCCAAGCCAAGTGAATGGCCACTTCAAGCATCAAAACTGAAAATGATAAGATCAAACGGATTAATAAAAAGAATGCGAGTGAGTTATACTTCTCATTCTCCTCTTCTCCTAGTTCACAACATTTCGACACCCACGTTTACAACAACAACAACCCTAATTTCAAAAACCCGCTTCCAACCCCAGAATTAAGCTGCTTAACTGAAATTAAAATTTAATCATTCATCAATATAATCAGCTAAATTAAGCAAATTAGCATGTAATTAATATTAATTGATGGAGTTGCACAAAATAGATAAGTAAAGGAGAGGAAAAAGGGGGGACCTTCATCATGAGACGCGCGAAACTGCTGAAGAATATTGGAAATGCGAATGCGGGTGGATTCTCCGACACCAACGGTGTGAATCGGGTCGAATAGTGACCCGGACCCGGGTTTCGGCCGCTTTTTCTCATCTTGTTTTGATGGTTTCGGCCGCTTTTTCTCATTTTGTTTTGATGGTTTCGTCATGTTGGTCGACCGAAGGATAGGAGAGAGAATTTGGTGGTTTTAGGAGGATGGTTCCAGTGTAATTTGGAAGAGGAGACGGCAGGGATGGCGAAAGTGGTGCCCTCTTTTAAACCGTACGAAGTTTCTACCGGTTTAGACTGTGGAATTAGTAAACCCTAGCCTTTCATTTCTATTTATTTCACTTTTCTTAATTTTTTCTGTTAAATATATATATATATATGTGTGTGTGACTTTATGTTTTATCACTTATTTTAAGTTGTCACGCACCCAAATTTATCATTTTTTTGGGGAGGGAACTAATTTTGTGCTACATATTAGAAAGTTTTATGATAAAATCATGTTAGAATAATCTTGATGAAATAAAAAGTGCATATTTTTTTATGCAATGACTTCATATCCTAGAAGATGTGTGCTATGCTCAATAATTTGTTGAGAATTTTATGTGATTTGATATAAATGATCAACATGTTAACAAGAACATTAGTTTCACGAATAAATCAATATGTCATATTACAAGGAGGACATAATGTAACACTAGTACACAACCACAAATATATAAACATTATGTGTTGGCCTAAGCACTATATATCATATACTTCTCAAAAAATACTTGTCAATGTACATTTTGAATGTTAACATTTCTAATTATATATAAGTGGAAATTATAAAAATGTGATATATTAAAATTATATTTCGAGGCAAATCTAATAAGACTTCACATGATTATATTTTTTCTTAAGGTAATTTATCAAAGAAGATCAAAGTCAAGCTTCTGAATTGTGAAAAATATTAAGGAAGTATTATTTATAAACATCATTGACTATGAAGAACTTAGTTCATTTGAAATCTTATAATTCAAATACGAGATTAACAGATTATTCTAGATTACATTAGTCATTAAACATAGTTAAAATTTCAGTGCCTTGGCAGATAAAAATTTCATACCTAAATCTGCGTATGTGGTTGCAAATCTTACTCTTCACCCGTTCCACCAATTAGTAACTGCTTCCACCCTTCTTATACTCACCACCAAAAATTTTAAAAAAATGTTAAAATCAATAAATTAACATACCCACATAATGTTACAAAAAATTAGTAACATATAAATTTATAAATAATTTATTTAATGCATTAAATAAATAATAGAAATCCAAATTCATAATTTTTTTTCAAAACAAAGTAATACATCAATTAAATCACCACGAAACAAAAGCAATCTTATAATTGAAAAGATGTAACCCAAGCTAGTTCCTATTCCACATTTTAGAAAATCAAATAAATATATTTATAAAAAAACATTTATAAAAGGCTATCAAACAACTCGTTGATGAAGTATAATAAAGAAACTGCTAGCTTTAAAAAGGTCATGATCTAAAACACAATAGGCACTCCAATAGAGCAAAATTGTCATGTGAAAATCGAACAAGAATATCAAGAAGCCAAACAAGTACAAAAATAAAAGTTAGTCAAATAATAATATAAAAATAAAAAATCAAACTTCTCCGAAGAACAACCAAATTCAAATTAAACTGTTTTTTTATCAATTTAAACATATTTATAATAAAGATATGATCAATATTTAACAAAAGATATAAGCAAACTAACACCAAATGACAAATGGATGAGAGAAGATTGGGGTGGTGATAGTGAGACTTAGTAGGTCGTATATGGGGAAGACACAAGAGAAGCACTAGTAGTTGAAGAGGCAACTAGCGAGACATTGGTGGCGAGAGAATTCAATGTGTTTCAAGTGAGTGAGTGAGTGAGTGAGTGAGGGAGGGAGGGAGGGAGGTAGGTTGCAGGTAGAGCGTGAACAATATATTGACATTAGGGGTTTAGGTTTTAGTCACTTACGAACTAACTCACTTTAATTAGTACTTAAAAATGATCTCATATAATTGAGATTAAAATTGGAGTTTATTTGGGTTATAATATATCATATTAACGGGTTTATGGCTATGAGCAGTGTGCATTTAAGCATAGCAAGTAAAGCAAAAAAATCCATCACTCACCCCATAATTCATGATGTATATAACTTCTATTCTCATACCTGCCCTTCAAAATCCTATTCAAACCAAACCTGAGGAAATCCAAGAGGAAGTGATCACTCATTCAAAATTAAATTAGAGTCTAATAAGTAGACACTAACACATGAAAATTAATCAATGCAACTATATCCACCTACTTTTTAAGATAGTATGTGTCCGTACTAGTGCACGAGTTTCTTACAATAACAAAGGGTATATAAAGTTGTATAATTATTATGATTAGTTTAATAATATAAAGTTAGTAGATCATGCATGGACATACAAAAATTAAACTTTTCCATGTGAAATCTCAATACATAATACCATTTTCATTAATTGTGCCATAAATCCTAACTATAATAAGAAACCATTTCGATTCCATTGAAATGCAAAGGAATTCTTAAGAGTTAATGAATCAACAAATATTAAAACACTTTTTGCCAAGTCCTAATTATGTGAATTCACAACACTTGAAATTGTCTTTTCAACTCAATTCACTTTTAATACTTGCTTCTTAGCACCACATTATAGCAAAACTAACGTTGGACATTCTATATATAGGTTTCCTTCACTAGCAAATACGACATCACTTCCCTTGCCTAGCTCCAAAATCTTTCTTTTAATTTTAAATTTACAACTATCAATTTTACTTTAATTAATTTCCATCTCATTAGTCATATAATTTTTTTCTTAAGCTTTAATCTTTAAACTCAACATAATCCTTTCCCTATTATTTTCCATTATCAACAATTAAATTCAACCTCTTATATAATCTAAAACAATGATAAACTATAATCAATTACTAATAATAAAACAAAACAACCATATAGAAAAATTCAGCAATCAACTTTCACTTGAAGCCAAACAAACTTGAAAATGAATACTAAAGAACTACACCAAACCCAAGACAAAGTTAAGTATAAGAGTATTCAAATATGCATTTTCAATACCAATAAAATCAACACTGAAGAACAAATAATAAGACTTATTCAAAATAACACATTAGTATCATACTATAATCATATAAATGTCCTCATTTACCACACTTTTCTCGAAAAAATCAAGAATCACACAATTCAATAGTTTCATAAATGTCCTATTTTTAATAGATTAAATTTTATCTAAGATTTTCTCAGATAATTGAATAAACTATAAATAACCACACATTTTCTCAAAATTTTGAGATTTAATAATTAATTCGACAGGAATAAAATAATTTGGTAAAAGGATATATTAAGACCATTTCTTTAGTCTTTTATTTGTTGGTTAAACTGCATTTATAATAATGGATAACAATAGTTAATCAACAATTAAACATGAACATTATTTAGTGCTTAATAAACAAACAAAGTAGAAGTGTAGAATAAGCAAACAATTCAGTATTTCATCCAACAACATTTATTCCTAACAAAGCCAACACATTCTTACATATCAACCATATTCCTAATCTTTAATGATTTCTCATTTTTTTTATATTAATCCAATCACTACTCACTTGTTCTAATTCTTTTTCTCCTACATCGTCTTTATCACCAATATTAATAAAATGATTCAATTACAAGATATCTAAAACTTAGCCTAAACCCCATTTTAGGAATGACATAGAATAAACACTAGCGCATATAGAAGGGTGGTGTAGGCAAAGGAGAAGCAAAAGAAAAACAATGACAAACAATAGGTTAGGAGGTGATTAGAAGCTAAGATATATAGTGGTGGAGAAGGTAGAGTGCAGTTTTGTGTTATGATGAAATTAACAAAGTTTTTGTGATTTCGGGAATTGGAATTGAAATCAAATATTGGGAGAAATCGGATTAAAAGGCGAGATTTAAGAAATTGGATTGAGTGAAATAAAAATAAGATTGATTGAGATTGTTTCATATTGAATGGATTAGATTGAATTTACATTAGAAAATATTTACCATTAAAAGGATGAGAAGGTATCATGTATATACTTTAAAGATGAAATATTTGAATTTTACTTACAACACATAATGTTTTACTATTAAATAATAAAATACTAGCATATGTCCGTGCAATAGCACAGTTTTGATATTTGTTAAATGAAACTGAAAAGTCTGATTATTAACATTAAATATATCTTGAATAAAAAATTAACAAATGATTAATTGGATTATGTGAAGTTGTTAATATCTTGCTTTAGATAATAAAATTCTTCCCCCCATTTGCTACACTTTTATGCCTCTTCTTTTATGAAAATGATCCGATATTTCTTATAACATAATGAGAATTTATAGTCAATCTTTTTAAACTTTGACTCTATAAATAAAAATGGAGCAATTTTGAAGATCTAAGGAGTAATTGTAATACCCCATATTTTAGACATTATATTAAGAATATTTTAGTACAAATTAAATAATTTAAAAAGTATTTTGGCACCAATCATAATTATGGACACCATTTATATATTTATTTTACAAATTTATTAAGAAAATCATTTAATAAATATTTAATTACTTAATTATTTTAAATGCTTAGAATATTTTAGTATCTTTTTTAAATGCTTAGAATATTTAATTCCTTTATTCCGAAATATCTCAAAAAATATCTTTAGTATCTTTTTCCATTCTAGAATATTTTAAATGCTTAAAAAAATATCATTATATTTATTAAATCCTAAATATAGTTTTAGTTGAAAAGATAATTTTAATTTAAAACACAATAGATTTTTAAAAAAATAAAAATTTCAAACTTATCATGGCCAGCTGCCATGATAAGTGTTTCAAAAAAATTAAGTTTTGAAATATTTATAAAGGTTATTTTAATTTAAAACCACTTTTTGTTAAAAATATGCTATACTTACAAAAAAATCATGATTAGTATTTAAAAAAAAAATACTTATATATATAAAATCTATCTTTATTAACTTATTTTAATTGGTTTATTTTGACTTATATAATTTTAATTGGTCAAACTATTTAATAATTTAATTATTTTAAAAACAAAAGATTTTTTTTGAAAATTTAAAGGATAATTATCATTTCAAATTCATATTTATCTTTTAGTGTTTTTAAATCCAAAATTTATCTTAATTTCTCCTATATATAGACCCTTAAACCTCACCTAATTCTTCATACACAAATTATTAAATATTTTCTACTTCTCTAAAACTTTTTTTCCTCTCTCTCAAGCCACTCTCTACATTTCTTCGGCCACCTTGTGCCACCAACAACCACCAACCTTCGTGAGCATCATCTTTCCCTAACTATTTAATTGTTTTTATGTTTTGCAAACTATTTAATTCTTAAAATTATTTCTAAATTTAATTAAATTTTTAATAATTTATGCATAATTATTGTGTTGCATTATTTTGATTATTTCATTTTAATTTATAGGAGGATTAACTTGAAGTTTAGTAGAGAGTTGCTAGAAAGTATTAGAATTTAAGGTGCGTATATGTGTTAAATATTTTTATATGAAATTAAATATTTTTTTAAATTATATCGTGTTAAGATATTTTTATTATTATTTTGCTAAATAAATTATAATTGAAATTTTAGCCATGCGCCATTTTTTAAAAATATATGTTTATATACAGTTATTTATTGAAATTTCGATTAGAAAAAAGGATGATATATATTTACCTTATTTTATTTAATATGTATCATGTTTCAAAAGGGCCGAATGACATTTGAGATTTAATAATTTTCAATGAGCTTTAATAAATAAAGTTAGGTATTTGTATTTAAAGGAGTTATAAAAGAAAATTTATTATTATTATACATTACCGCTTGATTTCATAATCAATAAGGTTTCATGCTTCAAATAATCAAAGTACACTTGTTGGTAAATAAAAGGAAACTCTAAGGATAGATCCGTGATGGAATAACTAACGTGGGGGGGGGGGGGTCTGCCCACTTAGATCAAGGAGGATATATAAGAAGAGGAAATTATTTTTATTAAGTGCTTTAATAATTTCATTTGTATTGGATTATTATAAAGGAAGGTTTAAAGTTTATTGATTATAAGAAGGCATATTCGAAATAAAGAAATTTAAAAGTCATAGTATTTCTTATAGCATATATATGTACACGGTGTTTTTACACTGATATGTATTTTTCTATTTGTTTTTTGTTCGCCTTACTTATCATTTATGGTGAGTAAGTTTGTAGGAATAAATGTTTAAGAGAGCATTACATTAAGGGGCACATATTAGTTAGGAGTTTTCATAATTTTTCTTATTTAACTTTTGTACCTTTGGATAAACTAAATATTTTTAATAAATAAATCGACTTTTTCTTCCGCTGTAATATAGTAATTAATTAGCACAGCCGAAGCGTGGTGACACAGGGCGGTAATACCCCTAATTTACTAAAATTATTATTATTATTATTATTATTATTATTATTATTATTATTATTATGTTAGTAATTTGGAGTGTTATAGTAATACTTTTTATAATTTGATTAAAAAGACCAAGAACCCGCAATGAGAATATAATAGGTGACTATGTAAATAATTGTGACGTTGCATGTATAAGCCATCTCTACTTTATCAAAGGCCATGAGTTTCTTATTCTGTTTGTTATACATTAAGCCTGCTTGGACATAACCCCTTACGCAAAGCCTCCTCCATAGCATATACAGCAGTATGAAGCTGTTCGTTGTTGCACAATCCATTGATAACATATTCATAAACCTTCGTGTCAGTGGAATATCCCCTCTCATGCATCTCATGATTAGGGGTGCTTATGAGCCGAGTCGAGCTCGAGTTTGGCTAAGCTCGACTCGAGCTCGATAACTAAAACTCGAGCTCGAAAGCTCGTGAGCTAAAAAACCGAAGCTCGAGCTCGAGTCGAGCTCAAACTCGGTTAAAGTTCGTTTCAAGCTCGATTAAAAGCTCGTTTCAAACTCAACTCTAGCTTGATTAAAGCTCGAGCTCGATTAAAGCTCATTTTAATCTAATGTAAGACTTTTTGTTTATATATCAAACCATCTTTTATATCTTAAGTATATTTTTCTATAAATATATATTATAAAGAAAAATTCGAGTTTCTCACAAGCTTTTCGAGTTGAGCTTTGATTTGCTCAACTTGGCTCGTTAACTTATCGAGTCGTGTTCGATCTCGAGTCAAGTTCAATCGAGTCGAGCTTTGACAGAGTCAAGTCCGAGTTGGTCGCGATTAGCTCAACTCAATAAGTACCCCTACTCATGATAATTAAAAAATATGTATAGAAAAAGGTTCTTATAAACGCGAAAAAGGAAAAGAAATAAATAATGAATAAAAAAGAAAAATATGCATCCATTAACTTTAACCTAAAAAGTCAATAAATCAAAACCCTAAAACCCCTAATAACCGCTCCAGATTCCCATATTACATGTCAAAATATTTGCAAAAAATTATTGAAGATAACAATAGGGACCCAGATCACACACTTAATCAACAACATTAAACCAAAATAATCATCACATACAAACATCAACGATTCAACCTTTGAACGCATCAAGATTCATTCCCCATAATTTTGACCAAAGAATTGCCAAAATACCAAAAACTGTCAATAAAAAATGCAGTAGTAGAAGAAATGAACAAAGAAGAGAGAGACTTAGATCGCATAAAACCATGATTAACACATACAAACATCAAAGATTGAAACTTTGAACAGAAATACATGATACAGTAAGAAAAATACATAGAAATCATCATATAAAAACACATAATTAAGAGAAAAGACAACATATCAAATGTTGAATAACAAACACTTCATACAATATTGGATGATGCAAAGAAATGGAGGAGTGTGAATCAAGTGGGTATTTGAAGGGGATAGGAGATTGTACCAGATATGAGGAGAATTTATAGAGAGAAAATATGTATAGAGATGAAGAATGAGTGAGAGATGATGAGATGCAAAAATGGAAGAGACAAAGTGAGTGTGAATTGAATTCCTCAGTACCACGCAATCAAACACCACTTTCCCCCTCATTGAATTCAGCAGCGAATTCGCAATCCTCGCATGCGGCCGCTTACGCAAACACTTCAACAGCGCATCAAATTCCTCAGTACAACACTTCGACCCAAACTCACCAAATTTCCTAAACGGAAAAGAACAAAAAATTAGTATTACAAAAATATTTGACACTCGATGATTCAACGACCCTGATACCGCCTCTACCAAGAATCCGAGATGTTTGACGGGACTACCCCTGGCGAAATAAAATTTCTCTGTATTCATCTCCAGTTAGCCTCGTACGAGTCTTATCCAGATTCCAGATTCCTCTTGTTCTTCTCACTCTCTCATCGGTGGTCGCCTGGGCGGAACTCTCCGTCGACTGCGTAGACGCGCGGCGACGACCCACCAAGGAGAACGCATATCGGGTTTGTGAATCCCTTCCCCTTTTCTGATTTTTTGTGCAATTCCCCGACGTCTACAATCCTCCAATTTGATAATTAGGGTTTATTATACTCGTTAATCTTTTTCTTTAGGTTATTAGTTGTGCACTAATCAGATATATAGATAGATGTTTGTGGCTTAGGTTTTGTATTTAAATTGTTACAGTTTATAAGTTATGGTGCAGGCAATGCACATAGTTTTAATTTGCACCTGCACCGAACTTGAGCTTTTGTTCGAGCTCGGTTTTTCACTAAGAAAGGGGTGTTAAATTGCAGCTGAGCCGAATTTGGGCTTTTGTGGGTTTAACTATGTTTTACAATTGAAATGTCAATGGGATTGGGCAAGTTGGTGATCTCATGTATTTGTATTATGTTTATTGGCAGTGATAATTTGAGAAGGAAGCTCGCTGTGCTATTCATGAGGTTTTGAGACGTTAAGAACATGATTTCTACTCATGTTAACAATGTGTTATGCCCCAAGCCCTATGTGATTGATAGACACAGTTTAAGGGGGCTTCACCCTTTACCCCCGGTTCCTGTAAATTTTGTTCGTTGCCCTCCTATAAAGTTTCGGGCTCCCTTGAAGATCACTACTGATGTATTGAAATGCAAACGGGTTATGCCTGTTTGTGCTTCTTGGGGAGAAGCTAGAGCTGGGAGTGGAAATCAGGTATCATTTATATGCGCCTTTTATCTGATTTATCTGGCCCATTCCGTATGAGTTATTTGATTAGTAAAATTAGTTAAAAAAAAATTGTGCTAAACTTTGTGATGATAATTTATGGTGAAATCAAGATCCTTGTCCATAAGGAAAATTTAGAGTATGTGGTTTGTGGTAATGGAAGATTATATTCCTGGTAATCAAATGAGTGAAGAAAAATAATATAGTTGCTTATGGGGTGCTTCATGTCAGATATTCCCATGCAAATTGCACGTATTTCATTTTTTTCCTACTCATACTTCAGCCATATAGACCAACTTGGTAATGGATCGCTGGATTGAAATGCTCACCTCTCTTGACTCTTGATTATTCAAGAGGATGGAAAGGGAAAGGATATTCTGGGTCCCTTCTGTTAAATGCCTCATATGCTCTCGTTTCAATTTGCGCGAGAAGGTGGAAGAATTTTTCCTTTTGAGTGGGTTTGAGCTCTTTTGGGAATACTCAAATGTATGTCGAGTGATAAACTTTTTTAGTTCGCTATGAATTGAGTTGGTAGAGAGTAGTAGAAAAGCTACGGATTAGAAAAAGGGTGTATTCTTCTAAGTTGTACTATGAGGCTCTAAGGGAAGTGAATAAAAAAGAAATTTCGATAACATTAGGCGGAAATGTTGGCTTATTAGAGCTGAAGTGTTTTGTTTACTTTCTTTTTCTGCAATTTTCTTTTAGTTGTTTGATTTATGGTATGCACAACGCTTCAACAAGAACTTCACTTATCAATTTCAAGACCTTGACATTTGCTCTGCTTTATCATCATTCTGCTTTGTCAAGATCTTAGCGTTGCCCTTGATACTCATTCCAAATATTGAGATCGCTATTGTAAAAAGTTATTATACTCTATTCACCCCTCTGAAGTGTTGGTGATCCTGATCCATACTCCTACTTATTCTCCAATGTTGTTTAATTCAAGTTGCGTATTGTCAAGGCTACAATGATATATATTGGACTCTTTTGTATAATGTTGTTGCCTTGTCAATGTATGAGATCTTAACTTATAGAAGCTTGAATTTGAAATATACTTGGAGATATTGCAGTACCAAATTCTGCTATTCAGAAGTCTGCATGCTGATGCTATCATTGTGGTGATTATGTTTCAGTACATGTATATCATCAGAGGTGCAGAAATGACAAGGCTAGCCAAGGATTACTTCAAATATATGTTTGGAGGCAAAAAGAGTGTTCGTCTAGCACGTGTATTGTATGTATGGGAGAGATTCTGCAAGAGATTGACTAACTGGGCAGGAAAGAAGGTGGTGGATCCGTATTGGTTAGAGAGGGCCATTATCAGAACCCCAACATGGTGGGATAGTCCTGAAAAGTATAAGCGCATCATCAAAGCTTGCATGGAAGTGCCATCTTGTTCATCCAGTACCCACGACGAAGATGATGATGACTCCATGAGTTCTGCCCATTATTCTATGAGTGATGAGTTCCAAGAGTGGCGCTAAATCAAAATTTTTTGTTTTTTTTTTTTTGGGTTTTTGCGTGTATCAAACTTGTTATATTTGCATTCTGATTTGAGCAGCCTGAATGCACATAAATTTGGCAGGAATGCTGAGATTTTTTGCTTCAATTCTCTCAAATCCTTTTGCGTGATCAGCTGATCTAGTAGACCTTTGCATTCTCGCCTGTCTTGTTTTGTACTCGGTATAACTTATAGCATGAAGTTCCGGACAGGATATTGCTCGAGTAATGTGGTATGATGTCCTCCTGTCCAGAACTAGTTGCATCTAATTTTTGATACAAAGTATTTGAACCACTAATTTATGTGCTAAATCTGGACGGGTGTACTAGTTGTCCTGTCATATATCATCCAAGTTAACGATTAAAGTCGTGCCTTTCTCTTCTCAGGAGTTTAGAGAAGGGTGAATTTCAATTTGAGGATTATGGCTATTTGGCTACGAGTAAGAAACTAGCTACTATGTGCTACTTACTGGCGCAGCTTGTAGTGTAAAATTTGCTATGATCCAGCTCTTTATGCAATACTCAGATTGAGCCTGTACCTGGTCTTTTGGATGTGTTTGGCACCTGAGGCACTGCATATAAGCTACTTTACCTCACTTATTTTAACTTTGTTTGACAAAAAATGTCAAGTATTTTTAACATATCCTTTTGTCAGTTTCTAATATATTAATGAAGTTACTATATCTAATAAAAATTTTAAACGTACATGTCATTTAATATGATTCCTCACCGTACTAATATTTTTTGTGATACAATAAACTTCAATACTGTAGGTTGCCGCCCAGTGACGTACGTTGATAGCCAATATTAGCCATTTAAGTTCCATTTGAATATTGAGAATTGACCACCACTCTCTTTAATTAGTCTGAACTTTCAAGTCTCAAGACTCAAGACTCAGCACTAAATTAAACACCTTTGACATTTATTTTAAATAATGGATCATACTATATTAGAGTATTAGACTGATTCTTCTCCCCCATATTTTTTCTCACTCCCAAATTTTCCCACTATTTAAGCACTCTCATCCATACATCATCGCCATCCCTCACTCTTTCCATTTCCCCAACTATGGGTCAAGAAGCTCAAACCATACAGACCTCCAACAAATTAGGGGGAGTGTATTACCCTCAGGAGAATCTCCCGAGGCCGGAGGCCCCACCGGGTTTAGCCGGCGACGTATTGGAGAAGCTTCCAATGGAAAACAGTTTTAACGTAAATGTGCCGGCGATTGGGAAATATCTTCTCAAGACAAAGAACAGCCTTTCGGCGGCGATTTCGAAGAGGTTGTCAATAGACGACGTCGTTAAGGGAGGTGCCGGTGTGACTGAGTATTACGTGTCTGGTATACAAGTAGTAGTAGCGCGAGCTAAAGATGGAGAAGAAGATGATATTGTTACAGGGGAGAAGAGCGGTGAGTTTGCAAAGCTCAAAGGACGTGCTACTTTGTTCTCAAGATCAAATTGCAGGTGAAATGTCCGCCCCATTCACTTCATCTAATTTTTATAGATTTAATTATCGTAATTCAATTTTACTACCAGTTCATTCTAAAATAAGGTAATTTGTTCCGTATTGTAGTAGAGCATATAAATGATGTCACGTTATATAGTATATTTTTTTTTGTATTTATTCCATTCTTTTAAATTTTACTTAATTTTTATTTAAAAAGTTAAAATAAAAATAATTTAATTATAAATTCTTGTCATATTATAAAAACTAATATAATCAAAAGAAATCTTATTGAATATATCTTAATAAAATTTTTTAAATATTAAATTTTCATAATTAAAACGTTTTCAATTACATCTTAAAAATAATAAAAAAAATTAAATAAAATTTAAAATTAATTTTACACGCAATACGTAAGAGCTAAATTACGTTAATATGTTTCCATATGAATAATATGATACTAATAGAAAAATTCAATAAATTCCAAAATTTCCCTTTTTTATATAAAGCCAAATAGTTACTCCGTATTTCCATAGATGTGGCGGTACACGTCACATTTTAATTATTTCTGTTTTGATCAGGGAAAGTGGCGCTGCTAGGAAACTACTGAGAGAAAAGGGGTTAAAATACGTGGAAATAAACATAGACGTGTATCCGGCTCGTGAAAAGGAGCTCATAGACCGGACCGGTGGTTCAGCGATACCACAAATATTTTTCAACGAGAAGTTGATTGGCGATTTAGTGGCGTTAAATTCGTTAAGGAATAGCGGTTTGTTGGACCGGACGGCTAGAGAGTTGTTGGGGAGCAAATGCCCAGATGATGCTCCTGGACCGCCGGTTTACGGGTTTAATGAACCGGAGGAAGAACAGATGGATGAGATGGGTGAGATTGTCAAGGTTTTACGGCTGAGATTACCTATTCAGGACCGCATTATCAGGGTGAGGATTGTTAAGAATTGTTTTACGGGTACTGAGTTGGTGGATGTTATTGTTCAACATTTGGGTGTCTCACAAAATGAGGCAAGTATTCTCTCCTTCTCTTTTAATACCAAACTTTATTTTGACTATTTAACTTTTTTTAATATAACATGAGATAGGTTGATTATTTATTGCCAACTTTAGGATGATTATCTATAGAACTTCCTAGGAAATTAATTTTTGCTACCCTCTATTCTCGATCTTTATTTTATTTGACTTTGTATGAATTTTTAAGATATGACTTAACGTTTTTATTTTTTAATTTGTAAAACTAACATAATGAGAACTTGATATTTGAAAAATTTACATGGAGATGCATTCAATAAGATTTCATTTGAAAAATATTATTTCTTATTGCATACGATAATTCAGGGTAATTTTTTGAAGTTTTACCCAAAGATTTACAATGGGGCTATAATACAATAATAGAGAATGTATATCATAGATTTATAGTAGAATATATTTTTATGTTTGCTAGTCTCCCAAATACACGTGTCTGTTGAAGAGTATTATAAAAAATCTTCATAGGGTTTATGTACAAAACTTTCTTTATATAAAAAAAAAAATCATAGTGTTATCGTAAATAACAAACAATTGATAACTGCTTTAGTCTTCGAAATATTTTCCATTAGCATGACAAAGAGGATGATGTAAAGATTAATTTATGTACTAAATTGATCTTCAATCTGTTAATATATAATTGATTGACTCAAGTTGATTGTTACACGCTTTTTACTTAATAATGTTCTCACTTGAAACTAGAAAGTAAGTTACAACAGCACTCGTCTAATCATCTATATGTTGAGCTGACTTATACTATGATTGTAGTTTTCCACTAAGAAAATTCTTATGGTTGGTTGATAGCTACTTAACTTGACTCATTCCCTATTTTTTTATTAGGTCCGTTAATTGAGGATGGATTGGCAACTAGATTTTCTCGTACCAATTTTCTTGTTAGGACAAGGTCCACTTTTTAATTTCTGTTGCTTTAATTACAACTTACAAGTTCCATTTGTCAAGTATTTTGCTTATGACCCATATTTTTTTGCATTTATGCAATGACCTAGTCTGCTTTTGAGGTGTGCAACAAACAATCATGACCTCAACCAAGCGATATGATCATATGATAGAAAGGAAATGATGAGAGCCTGTGGAAGACTGGTAGGTAGGTTAAAGGAACATACTATCAGCCAACCCTTACCATATAATACGTACAACTGTACAAGTCCCAAAGAGAATGGGATATGTCTCCTTTGTTGCCTATGTACAAGAATTTCCACATTTTAAACAATAGTAAATCATCGATCCCAGTTTTACCTATTCATTTTTATTTTTAGGTATTAGCTTTACGACCCACCACTTGCCATTTAAATTGTAATATACATAAAAAAAAAATTTAGACCAATTTGAAAAAGTGGCATACATGTTGTGGTATATGCAATACATATGGGATGTCACTAACTTTGGGATAGAGGATAGGACTAGTGAGCTAATCCAGATCACGTCTAAGAAAATTTGACCCATTATGTTCTGGGGTATTGCCATGAAAGGCTACGAAAAAAAAATAAAAATTCTCCGGCTTTTGTTCTGTCTGAGTTGATGTAACTACTGCATTTAGAGTATAATTTTAACTTATCATCCTTGTGTGTCAAAAAGGTCTTATCTTCCCTGGTGAATGAGTGTTCTTCGAGACTTGACTCACTTGAGATACTGAATCAGAAGCCAAGAGCTGTCGTCTGGAATATATTCAACCAGAAGATGGAACTATACAACAGATGTTATATGCGTAACATGAACCTAGGACTAATTTATTAATTAAGGTGTAAAGTGGTATTTTCTGACGCTTCTTAGTCAAAAAAGCGAGTTGTGACTCGTGAAGATAATGGGGTTAGAACTCTACCGGAGAGGCAACTGCTAATGAAAGTGTTATAAGTGTGTTTTACTTGAAACTATTGATCATTATTGGTGGTGTATAGAGGATGCTCAAGGCTGTGAATTTTGTTCAAACACGGCGATGACGCAGTAGGTAATACCGTGAAAAACATGATTTGGATGTTATTAGTTGATCAAAAATAGTTGGAGGTTTGGTTACAGATGACGCTGATGCATGCAATTTTCCAATTCTTATATTTGTTTTATAAGCTTCTGTGACTACAAGTGTTGAAACCCTAACTTTTGCTTTCATGCAGGCTATTGGAATT
This sequence comes from Dysphania ambrosioides, assembly GCA_026401315.1. Classification (NCBI taxonomy): domain Eukaryota; kingdom Viridiplantae; phylum Streptophyta; class Magnoliopsida; order Caryophyllales; family Amaranthaceae; genus Dysphania; species Dysphania ambrosioides. The sequence continues at coordinate 7,861,551 of CM048658.1, read as the reverse complement.
GCAAAGGAGATTGTTAGGAAGCACTTCATCCACCATGTATTCAGGTGAATAAAAATTGCTACTTGCACCATCTTGAGAATTTGTAATTTATTTACTAGGCAAGAACTTAGGTTATGACGGTCCTTTTTTTGCAGAGGGAATCATTTTGTGGGTGGAAATGAAGTCTATAGGTTCCTTGAGCAAGAGCAATTTATTCCAAAATGTTTCAATTTCCGAGGATCCATAGATGGCAAAGAACCAGAATCTGCATTTAGGGTTGGCCAAAGACTGATGAAGATCATGTCTGCCATACTTGAATCATATGCATCTGAAGATAGGCGTCATCTAGATTATTTGGCTATCAGCAACAGTGAAGTATTTCGCAGGTACTTTTTTTTGCCTTTTTCCTTTATGTCGTTCCTGCTTACATGATCCCTGCGATTATCAATTGTCAGAATCTAAGCAGACTCAGCACAATTGTATTACTCAAAGTCTCAAATCATACTTCAATTACATACATTTTACTTTATAAAAAACTTCTTATCTTTTTCTGATTCTGGAATTGCAGATATTTGATTTTGGTCCAGAGTCTTCAAAGAGTTGATCTTTTTACTCTGTCCCCTGATGAGAAACTGGCCTTCTTCCTAAATCTTTACAACGCTATGGTCATACATGCCGTGATAAGGAGAGGGTATCCAGAGGGCATGCTTGAGAGGAAATCCTTTGTTTCCAATTTCCAGTACTTAGTTGGCGGAAGTTCATATTCTCTCAATACAATTAGGAATGGCATACTCAGAAGCAATCAAAGACCGCCTTATGCTTTGGCCAAACCTTTTAATGCCGGAGATAACCGCCTTCAGGTAAAATGTCATGTAGTTTTCTTTAATTATCCATCTAATGTGTTGTGAGTGACGGTGACCTCGTCATCTTCTTCTTATTCAGATTGCATTACCAACAGTCAATCCATTGATTCATTTCGGACTCTGTGATGGTAGTAAGTCGAGTCCACCAGTTAAACTCTTCTCACCTCAAAATGTGCACACTGAGCTGAGAGCTGCTGCGAGAGAGTTTTTCAGGCACAATGCCATAGAAGTGGAATTATCCAAAAGAATTGTCTGTCTCACTAGTATCATGAAATGGTAACTCAAACTAATCACTTCACAATATCTCTAGTACAACCGTATTTGTAAGTTTACCAGGAACAGAATGAATCATATCATGATAATCAGACCCCAGGATATGCTGTTGATTCTGATTGGAACTTACAAACCTTGCAATATGGTGCAGGTACAGTGTAGATTTCGGAAATGGAAAAGAAATATACAAGTGGATTCTGAGTTATTTGGATGCAGGGAAAGCAGGTCTCTTAGCTCATCTTTTAGATGATGGAGGAGTTATCAACATCACTTACCAAAATTATGATTGGTCTATGAATTCATAGTTCAACATTCTTTGTCATCAAGCATCAGAATAACTCTTCTTCTCTTCAGAAATACTTGTTACTGTGACTGTAACTTGATCTGAAAATATGACAACCAAGTCTGAAGAGAGGCAATATATCATATATGGGTTATTGAGTATGAGTATAGGATCATAGTCAAATTTTTGTATGTAGGAAATAATAATTTGTGAACAAAGAGATCGCCATGTGATATTATGACAAACCTCTTGTTTGTTGAGATAGAAGATATATTTTAATAGATGCAGTTGTTCATACTCTTGGGCTTCTTGGAATGTGTCAATTAGGAGCAGAGAAAAACTTGTTGGTGTAGAAGAGAGTTTTGTAAGCCTATAATTTGTATATAAAAAGCTCATTACACTTGTCAACATGATAAGGATTCCTTTAATGCAAATGTGATTCTTAACTTACAAGTCTCTGAAGTGCCTAATTCTTTTTTGAAGGCAGAGCAGGTGGTTAACACTTCCACTTGAGCAGTTACGGCACAATTAATTTATTATTTAGACTTTCAAATGACGCAATTCAGGGTTTTGCAAACCTCAGATCGAAACAGAAGTTTTCTGTCTATTATATTTGGAGACAGTAATTATTATTGAACAAACTTCCTCCAAATCAAAACACGTTTTAGCTAATTCCTCTTGATAAAGAATCAAAGAAATCGACAACCATGGAAGGTAAACCAACGTTCACTATTCACAAGTATGACAATACCTTCCTATTATTTGAACTATCAACAATAAATAAAAACCTGTAATCCTTTGAGACAAAGATCTATTTTTGTAGATGTGGTTCTTCATACTCTAAGGCAAATTGAGGGAAAGATTCAACCTCAAAATATTAACCAACAACCCCGTCTACGATCTAGAGACCAAAATAAGTAGAAAATTTAGGTGAAACTATGGCAACCTCCAGTTCAGTGGTTTCTTCTTCAAGATGAAGGATAAAGGAATGAAGCCCCATCTCCAGCGAAAGCATGTCAAAATTACTATCACCTTGCTTCATTGCGTTCTGATTTATCCGGAATGATTCAACAGATGCAAGCCTATCCTCAGCCCTGTGAGCGGAGGTTCCTGCCTGCATAGGAAGGCACACAATGTTCAAACTAACAATTCCACTGAAAAACTATCTCAAAGAACATAACCACATATAAGAAAAAAGGTCTAGAGAAAACAACTTTCATGAGATCAGATTTTTATGTTCCAAAATTACCTTCTTTCCCATGCATGCCTCTATTGAATATTAATACTTATATTTTTTTAATAGAAATTTATATTTGTATTTCAATATGGTAATAAATCAAAAACCAAATGCAATCAGATAAAATGTACTTTTCAGTATTCCATCAGATCCAAAATGATATTTTTCAATATAAAAAGATTAAATTAGTATATATAAATCATAGTTCTACATCTTAACCTTTTTAGATATAACCAAAACAATTAAAACCACTACATGAGCCAACATCACAGCCACAATAACCAGAAGAGGTTCCCAATGAGTTTTATCAAACATAACTGATAACTCTCCATTAGCTTAGTTTTGGGAGTACAAGTATATTCATGTTTCCCTAGAGTTTTGAAACACAATTGTCAAAGAATATGAACTTTGATAATTACTTGATTGCTTTATAACCGATAAACAGCTTTACAGACTGCTTCTAAAAGCAAGGTACAGAACTTACTTGATTATGTAGATTCTGGGATTTCCATAGAGCAAACATATTGATTTGCTTCAACACATTGTTGATCTCTCTTGCTTGCATCAGAGTTTCATTTATCTTAAATGCTGAATTCATAATCGGGACAACACCCTTTTGTTGCAAAGGTGGCAGCTTTTCAAACTTAGCCTGCATTTGATTATGATCAAATAAAACTGTGAAGAACAGGAACTCCAGAAGGTCGGAACAGGGGAAGGAGACAGAGGAAGGGAAGGGGGTCAGAAATGAGAAACAAAGGAATCTATGTTTCTAGCGCCAAGCAACTCAGGTATTGTAACAATTGTAAATGACAAGCGCACATGTATCTAAGTATCATGATCGTTTATTTCATAATTTTTTTTAATGTTTTTGTCCAAAATGACATTATGATCGTTTTTTTGTTTTCGCCCAAAATGATATAATAGCCTGGATTTTACTGACTAGTTCTACCTTGAATAAGGTACATCTGAACACTATTTACGCTACATATCCTAGTGGGAACCGAAGAATATCAATCAGGAAATCCCAAAACTAAATCAATATTTTTTTACGGACCATAACTAAATCAAATTACTTAATTTACACCAAGAAATAAAACCTTTACAATCTTAACTCATAATTGATCAAGTCATGATTACAATTTGAACAATTTTACCTCACGAGTCTCCAATCACAGTCACACAACCATCATAAGTACCATCTTAATAGCCATCATTCATGCCAAGAAACCAATAAAACTAGACATGTAAAGAGGAGAAGAGGACACCCACATGGCCACACCACACATAAAGCAACATAATGAACATAACCCAAATCAGAATTCTGAATTGAGGAATTCTTGAGCCCAATTATTAGGTTTTGACAGGATAATGACGAAAACATGAGCTTAAAATGAGAAGCGTATATTTGGCTTTTAATCAACATCAGCAAGTAGTGGATCACCAGGCTACGAGGTCCATTAGTCCTCTGGGCATCCCTTTTTTCTATGACGATTACTTGTTTTACTCCCTAGCAAAATTAATAGCATGAGGTGTCTATTACTTTATCCATTACAGCATTTGGGGGGTGGAATGGGAGTGCAGGTTTTAGGAACCCAATGTGATGAAGAGAGATAGAATTGTTGGAAAAGTTCCTAAGCGATGGGGAGAGAAACTCCATGCCAAATAAAGAAAAGTTGCTGCTATTTTGAAACATCCTAAAAAATATAAAGATTGCAAGCATTAAAAAACAGAAGTATATGTTATGAATGATATTATGGTCTTACATACTCTTCTCATTCGTTTCCTAGAATGACACCATTCTCTCACTCATGTAAGCCTGCAATATTATGGTGATCACAGCACAAAGTACAGACTATCAATTTGAGAAGCCAAAGGAACATGAACTATGCCTATTCTAAGGGTAGGAGTTTAGCTGTGTAGCACTACTTGAGATCAATATTCTCCTTCCGCTTTCAGTCTTCTTGTCCTTATATTCCTTTCTTTTAACTGTATCCTTCTAACAGATATTCAGAGAAAAATCACTCAAATGACACAAATGTACATTCACGACACAACACCCTTTTTTTGTATGTGTGAGTGAGTTGGAGTGTGTGTCCTTTTTTTTTTTTTGGGGGAGGGGTGTGTTGTGCTGTAAAGAGAGGAAATACCTTCAACTTCTCAGAATCAGGAACTATCATTTGTAAATGTTCAAGTACAGTTAAGATGATTCCAACACGCTTAGACCTGAAACGAAAAAAAGCCAACACAGTCGGGCAGCTGATCCAGTTATGTGCTATTTCAAAGGAAAAATTTAAATCTCTTCATTATAAGCAATTCATGCTCCAAATAAGTGTTTTCAAACTTTCAAGTGTATTTCACAACACCACCATATATGAATAACTAGGGATGCAACTACAAAGAGTCTAGATATGTCATTTTCTTCATAAACGTAAGGAATATACGTCTATTACAAAAACCTTAATATAAGTAGCTTAGTATGTTAGGCAATTTAATTACATAAACAAACCATGTGGCAAGAAGATTGTAGAATTCAGCTCTATTATCACAAAAAAACGCTATTTCTTCATAACAGAACAAGTTATTTTTTTCCTAAATTTTTTTTCTATCATTAGATTCATGGTAAACGGGAAGTTAAATGGATGTGAAAAGGCTTAATTTATTACACAGATATTTCCATCCAGTGGATTACAAGATGGACTGAGAAGGCCTCAATTTGAACAAAAGACGCAATTAACAAAATTAAACACAACTAATATGAAGCTATCAATATGGAGGTGTGCATTCGTAATCTTTTTATTAATTGTTTTGATTGCAAATGGTTTATTATTTTACACATATCTTACATACCTAATTCAATGTAGATATCGTGTGTCTGTCTATTACAATTAATATTCTCTCCTAAGAAAAGACAAAAAAAAAAAAACTTTGTAGCGTAATCCCTTGAGCCTTCAGCAATCCTCATATAGTAACATAATGACCAAAGCAAATATATTATTTACCTCTCCTTTTCTCTTTCTTACTTCCAATGACCTACCTCTCTTTTCTGCTCACATCTCCTCATCAATCAAATCAGCCCTTCTTCACTCATTCTCTCTTTCAGTGACTCTTTTCCTAAACATAGTCTTTAATTTTGTTTCCTATCCTTCTTTTGCTGCTTAAAACTGCAGAAATAAAGGACTCAACCCAGGAATGAATAATGATACTGCCAAAAGATCTCTTGAAATATTTTCCAACTCAACTTTTTGTCTAGTGTTCTTTTGTTTGTTAAGGATTTATGTAATAGAACTCGTGAAATAGAGGAGAAAAACCTAAGGCAGGGTATCGTGAACAAAAAAAGAAAATTTTCGTACACACAATCCATGATATGTCAATCTATAAAATAAGCACAAATAAATCTTATTTTAAAAGGACAAATAGAACTCAAGACTGACTAAGCCCACAGAGGGACATTGGACCTTGAGTGACCTTATCAAGCTCTATCTAGTAAAAGTCTCCTTGCTTAAAAGTATGCAAGACAAAGAAATTATGGATGCGCAGCAGTAAAGATCATTGCCAATAGAAACAATTTTTATTCAGCAAATCTAGTTCATAAATCCTAATCCAACATCGCGTGAACATCAAATGAATCAATCACAATGAAATCCCTAGGCAAAGATAACTCTTAAAAAGGCATAATGTGATAGGGGTGCAGGAACGTTGGTATTAGGCCATGGGAAATGTGAGCAACTAGGCAAAACGAGGTGCACATTTCCATATCTGAAAAATTGTTAGTTACATAAGGAGAACTACCAAAAATAATATATATAGTAATAAAAATATTAAGCTCCATACAGAAAACATCACTTATTTTCTATCATTGCATCATTTACACCAAATCAAGTGAAAAGCAGAGGGATTCATAACATTTTTTACGGTAATATACAATTATTTGATTAGGATCCCAGAGGAACACTAGTAGCATCTCAAATCTCAAGTGCCTTGGCCATACGAATCCTAGACTGAACCCAGTAACTTGCCCCAACTATAGCTATTCCTGGACACTAAGCCCCGTTCAGTTCACCTCAAAAAATAAATAATCAGTAGAAAGCAGCTTTAATCATTACAAACAGTTACTCAGTTAAAATAAGTTCAATCAGTAAAAATAAGTTCAATCAGTAAAAAAATCAGTAGTCTTATGCAAACAAAATAAAAGTGAAACAGTAAAAATCAGTTTTGATTAGTATAAATCAGTCCTATCAGAAAAAACTAATTTTAGTCAGTATACATAATTTCAGATCAGTAATATTCAGTTGAACTAAACAGGGCCTAACTTGTACCAAAGTAAATTATTCTCAAGTTATTCCCTATGTAGAGAAACTAGAAGCTTGCCCCTATGCTTCCTGAAATGATAAGAAACAACAGCAGCACTCCCCCTATGAGTCCTAAGATGATAGTTGGTCTCCTGCAATCGTGGTAAAAATCACTCTTTCTCTTTTCCATAACTTTATTAAAAGGAAAAGGAAAGAATTATATCAATTTCATACCCAAAACAATGCATCATTTGAAGCTCTGGACACATAACCTCAAGCTAAGCAAGTATAGGTAGCAAAAATATCAGGAAAATACAAGAAAATATCACAAACAAGATAATTTTACCGAGGAACAGAAATTGAGACAAAAAACATACTGAATATCCGGCCAGATCCAAGTTGGGGGCGGCCACAACACGTTAGAATAGCCAGGAAGTGATCCAATTACACCAAGTTGAGCAGCATTTTCCAAGTGCCATACTCCAACATGAAGAGCAGGTGATTTCAAATTTTGATACAGCGCATAGTCATCATCATCTCCACTATAGTTCACGAAACTCCGTTCTCCAAAAAGAATGCAATTCTTTCCGTAGGAAGCATGAAGTTTCTCAGCTGGAGCGGAAAATGAAAAATCAACACCCACGAAGAAAGTCTGATCACCAATACTTTTGACTTCAACCCATTTCTTGATACCTTCATAGAACTCAAAAACCTTAAACAAAGCATCAGTCTCCCCGCGAGCATTACATCTCACAACCAAATACAAACGTCCCAATGATTCCACCAAACGCTTCCGCCTTCCTCCTCCTCCTCCACCAGCAATGGTAGCAGCAACAACACTCTTCATCGTGCAGGATGAGCCACAAATTTCAATCTCTAGAACCCTTCCTCTACGATCTATCCCCAATAACCGATTTTTAAAATGGATAACATCATCAAAGCGAAAGCCTTTACCATCATGAATAATCTCCCATTGGTTTTCTTCACTATAAATCACAAACTTATACTCTGAACCCAACCTAAGCAAACCCAATTTCCCTTCATCAGAAAGGACAACTGCACCCAACCCATCATCTTTTCCGAACACAACCACCTTGTAAACACAACCAAACCATCTACATGATCGGGTAAGCTTGCCGTCCGGGTTAGCAACATAACTCAGATTGTAAAACCGACCCAATTCAGAAGCATTGAAATCAACCAAATTCAGATTTCTAGGGAAATTCATAGGTAAAGAATAGGCCTGCTTAGAGAAAGGTTCGCGAATACTGACCCTATCCGAAATAGATTGATCCATGAAGAGAACCCAAGCCTTAGGCATGAAAGGTGAGGTCATTTGTTGAGTTGGAGGGCAAAGAGCGTAGACAGCAGTGACGGTTAATATAGTAGAAGGGGCGAGATCCGACCCGCTGAACCGGATTCGGAGGGAGCTGGGTGGGTTTGGAGTTGTGAGGGGCAGAGGAGGGAACAGAGTGGTGGCTGGACGAATGGAGGCTGAACACCACGTTCTGCAAACGGAGCGGAAGCTGAGGATGTCAATCGGGTCAAAGGTTAAGCGTTTATTAATGGCGGTTAGGAGCTCTTGAGGGAGCTCCGACCATGGGGGTGGTGGGGCCCGACCCATTTGGCTGCCACGCTCTGTTTTCAGGAGTTTTAGGTGTGGAGGATAGGACATTTCTGACATGATACGAGAATATGAGAATGAGACAGGGTTTCAGTTTGTGTACTGACAAGTACAATGAGGAGTGTATTATATAGTCCGTATAACTTAATATATACAACGAAAATGAAACATGAAACTATGAAAGTGTGCAAGTGATGCTGAAATATGGGACTTTGCTGGACTGAAACGGGGATGTTGTTGACCATTCCAAGTTGATTTCCTCCTAAAAAAAAAATGAAAATTTAGTTGGACTTTTCCGGGTTATCGGACTTCATCTTACGAAGGTATTTGATTCACAGAAAGTGGGACTTTTATTGGTATAAGAGTACCAAGGTTTTTGTTCACAACAATAACAATTGTTACATATTTTCTCATTACCATCAGAATTTAGAAGTCCCACATGCCTGCTATGTTTGTGTTTATACCAAACTCTGTGGATAATGAGACTCTATTAAAGTGACCAACGACAAAATATAGATATTTGTAACTTAAAAGGAAAAAAAAGTGCGACTGTTGCATTATCGGCATGAACTAAAATAAAAAAGGTAAGTGAGTAAGACTTTCAGAGGTAGTTGGATTCGAGTTTTTTTTAACCTTTTTTTTAAAAAAAATTTGAAATGTAACTTCATTAGCAAAGTATTTCAAAAAATAACCTTATACTCACTTCATATGATACTGACAATGCCAGCGGTTTTACTTAGCGATTTTAATTCATTATATAAGGTAGCTTAACTAAAAACAGCAACGGCGAAAAAGCAAAGTGAAATAAGGAGATTTGGGCAAAAACTTGTGACAACCCACACATCCAAGTGAAACCAAGTATTACCAAATTTGGAACAACCCACATATCCAAGTGAAATTGCCAGTGGCGGCGGTTTAATACGAAGCGAGTACAATATCATTTTTTGAAATACTTTGTCGACAAATTTCAAATTTCTTTTATAAAATAAAATCAGATGATCCCTCCTTATTCAAGTGAACAACTAAATATTGTCCTTTTTTTTGGAAATGAAAAATCTTTACCACCAACAAAATAATATCATACTAGTCTGAATTAGTTATAACCGTGATGAAAATGAAACATTTTAATGTTGAAACGAAGGAGGTTTGTTGCTTGATTGAACTTGACCAAGCCAAGTGTGATTTCTTTCTAAAATAAATATTCCTTCTGTGTCATTTTGTTTGTCCCATTTATTTTTTACATACTTTTAAATGTACATATTATACCTTGAGACATTTAAATGTACATATTACATACTTTTAAATGTACATATCTATAAATACGTATTATAAAAAATAAAAATTTACATATTAAAAAAATATATACTTTGGGACGAATTTAGCAAGATCTCACATGAATATATTTTAACTTATATATATATTTCTTACTTTTCAAATGAAATATTTTAAATAGGACGAACAAAAAAAACAAAGTAATCTAAGAAAATCGGACATTTTGTAACGGTAAATATTTTCCGTAACCAATACCACACATTAAAACTCATGCTGATTATTCAACTTCCAACAATTACCGTATGTAATGATAGGTATTTCAATTTAAACAATAGGCATTAGTTGAGGTGTTGGTTTAGAACATAAAAATGAACAAAATTTGGGGATTTATGCAGTGGTTAAAATATTGATTTTTGAATTGTTAATGTTTGGGAAGTCCCCAATTATAGAGCTCAACAAGAGCCCTACTTACCTTGGTAGTTTGAAATTAAGAGTGGTGATAGAGATTATTTATTTCAAATAAAACAGTTGTAATTGGATATTGCCAAAATTAATTAAAACTTAAAATTAACTTCTTGAAAATTTCGTGAATCTAATTTGACGAGGGTATAAAAGAGTTCTTGATAAACTGTTTACACCAACAATACTACAATCAAATATATAAACATTTGGAGTTGTATAGTACCTTTTCTTTCTGTTCACAATAATTTCACACTTTTGTTTTACAGACAAGTCATCAATTATAGAGCTCTACAGAGTCGTACACTTTCAGGAAAGAAGACAGTTAAACATCACATTAAATTGTCATCTAATCTTGAACGATCCAAGAAATGGTACCGTTACGAGGGTAGCAGCCAAATTGCTGGTGCTTTCTTCTAACTGAATGAGACAGGCAATAACATTTGTCTCCATAGTAAACCAATCGAGATCACACTTGCACTGTTAAATAGCTTTCAGTAGTGAATCAGTATAAGCACGCCTTTCCCCAGTTCCAAGCGTGGATGTTCCAACCTTCCCAAGAAGTTACTCCATGTTCGAACAATTATTACACTGAGCAAGACATAATCTCAAAGATCATAATCACCTAACAAAAATGTTAAACAAAAGGACTTCAACACTTCAAAAGCGTGTCTATCAACCAGCAAATCCCTTTCCCTAATAGTTAACCCCATCGCTTGTTGCATTTCCTACACCACTGACACGATGCTGCGGATCACCATCACAATCAAACGACCAGAAGCCACAAAACGTTTAATCATTCATAACCCATGAGCTTGGTTTTGAAGGGTAAATGTAACCTCATAAATCCAAAATAAGTTTATATCCTAAATCTCTCCTGAAATGTAGTGTTTACATATCAATTTTCTTTTTGACATAGAGAAAAGGGGATGATAAAATTTGTCAATGGAACAATGAGGAGAAGAAATGGGCATGTGAGCCAGATGATTTGGCACAGGTACTGATTTGAGGAAACTGGAAACTAACAGCACTATTGAGCAACAGACAGAGTCTTCCTTGGGTAACAAATTTCTCTCTTTTGATATAGTAATGTCCATGGTCTAGCAAGTGGACTAGAGTCATAATCCAAATAAATGAAGGGTAATCTCATCAGCAATACTAATAGCAAAAACCAAGGATTATTTTGTACTTTGTAAATCAAAAGACAGAAATTACTTGATCATGTAGCTTTATAGAATAACTCTTTTGCTTCAATGACACAGCAATCTTTTCTAGAGCCTTCAAATTGTCATCTTTCTGTTTAACTTGATTCAAGAGTTCCAGTCTGAACAAGTTCCTGTCTGGCTCGATTCAGATGTTCATGTCTGACTAGATTCAGGATTTCCTGCAACTGATAAGCCTCCTTCATAAGCTTAAGCACTTCTCCTATAAATTTAAGTGCTTTAACTTGCGGCAGCAGAGAGAGCTCATTGAACTTGGCCTGCATTGAACAATGCTTACTTAATATTGTATAAAACAGGATAAACAGAACAGGAAAAAGAATAGAGAGAAATGTAGGGCCTCAGGAATGAGAGAGGAAAGTAATAAGCTGCTGAGAATTCAGCCGGAGCTATGGATTAAAGATTACTGAAATTTACAAGTTCCTTCAATTCGAGAGGAAGGTTCTCTCCACAGGTATGACGAGTTTTTACTTTTTTCTGAATACCCCCCTTATTTAATATCCTAACCAACTGGGCTAACAAACTACTGAACATGTTCCCCCCAACTTACATGATTCTGTCCTTAAAAAGACCCTCATACCCCTTTTAACTCTCAGCATATTGCCTGACATTCTTAGCTATTCGATTTCTTTTTCCTTCTAGCATATGTGATCCGAATTGGTGGTTTATTCAGGTTCCTTGCATTACCCGCCACCCAAACATCCACCTTGTCCTCAAGGTGGAAAGAAGGAAACTTAAGAGACAAGGCTTCAGCATCCTCCCATGTGGCCTCAAAGTCAGATAATCCTTCCCACTGAATCAGCACCTCCAGGCTTCCATCAATCAACTTACTGCGCACTCCCAGCACTGAATTTGGAGCAACTTCCAACACCAAGTCTGAAGAGAGTTGGGGGGGGGGGGGGGGGGGGGGGGGGGGGGGGTGATGTGCTCGTTTTAGAGCACGTTTACTACCTCGTTTTAGTGTCAAGTCTCGTGATTTTATATTGATTTTATGCATATATACTTGATTTCACCTTGATCTTGTCTTCGAGTTATCTTAAGGTCATTTCAGGTGTTTTTGATGATTTCGAGGTGAATTACGACGAATACGAGTCTTTGACACCCTTAGACACGTGTATTATAGCTTGGGCAAACATTTCAAGTCACTCATGAAGATTCCACGGAATTCAGAAAGGATCAGAAGTTGAAAAGAGGAGTGCAGAGCTTCAGATTCGACCGAATCTGATAGTCCTTCGGTTGAATGGTACAGATTCGACCGAATCTGAGAGTGATTCGGTCGAATGGTGGCCAGTCTTCAGAGCATATGTTCCATGGTCACTGGGAAGGCCGAATGGCACTCATTTGGGTGAATGAGCTTCCATTCGGCCGAATCAGAGACTCCACAGAGAGCAATTCTGAAGAGTCTGCTGGAATGGGCGAGTGGAAGCGTATTCGAGCGAATGATGAAGCATTCGGCCGAATGGGCCTTGCATTTGGTCGAATGGCAATGTTTTCTCCGGAAAACTAATTCTTTTTAGGGCTGGCCCATAGACATTTTAGGGTTTCCGGACCCCTTAGGTTTTTATTAGTTTATGCACTTTTAGCTTTGTTTAGCCTCCAAATTCTTTTAGTTCTAGCTTTTAGTTTCGGTTTTCTCAACATTTGTACTCCGAGTTTTGGATTTTGTCATTCGAATTCTGATCGTGGATATCAAATTGAAGCGTTTGTGAGTATTAATCCATCTTTTACTTTTGAATTCATTCGTTATATTTCATTCCTTGTTTAGCCTAGTATTTATCGTTTATTAACATAGTTTCTGATTTACTCTTGTTCCCGCTGATTTCTTTTCATGATCGTTTTGTTTGCTTTATTGAATATCATCATGTCGTTTAACATGAATATGTGTGAGTAGTTCTCTTAGGGGTTTTGATTGGTGAAGCCCTAGGAAAAGCTATGTTCTTTATTGTCTAAGGTTGTAGGAATAATGACAATAAGTAGTTTCGGAATCCAACGCGAATCTTGTCCTGCCACTCCTTTAGAGACATAGGGCGATTATAGGTCGTTCGTTGTGATTTGTGGAATCACCAACTTCCTCTCGCATGCTTGTGATTCCATGCTAGTTATTGTTAGATTTTCTCTAACCTATCATGTTCGATTTTGAAAGCTTCATTCCTAGGGTGAATCTAATCTCGTCCCCGTTTTTCTCTATTTGATTTACCTCTTACTCCATCGTGATCTATATTCTCGTTATTAGTTCTAATTGTTTTTCAATTCAAAAGGTCCAGAAGTGTTAAGAATTGAGTGTCTTGATATCCTTTGTCCTCGTGGTTCGACCCCCTACTCCACTATACTCGTATAGTTCGTAGGTTGGTATAAATATTGTTTGCATAACTAGTCTTTTAGTAAACGACCTAAAAGTCGGTTATCAAAATGGCGCCGTTGCCGGGGACAAGGCGTTATATTTAGACTTTTTCTGTTCTTGATATAACTTTGTTTTATTTCGTTTTTGCTTATGGTTTGCTTGCTGTCTTTACTGTTAGTGGTTATATTTGACTTTGTTGTTTGCATGCCCCATAGCACGCGTAGGTCAAACCAACCAATAACACCTTATAATCCTGAAATCCAACGCTCATCAAAACAAACCTCACTTTCTGTCCAAAACCCACCCATATCCACAATGGCCGACGAATATTAGCTGTTTGGTCAATTCGGAACTCCTGGCTCACAAGAGTTCTAAGGAGGTATAGTACTTCCTGTTGCTACTACACCATACCAAATACACTCTCAGTTCACGAGAATGGTTAAGGAAACACCTTTTAGTGGCTTAAGAAATGAATGTCCTCTTCAACATCTAGAGGCATTTTATGACATTTGTGGACTTATCCCTCCTTGCCCTAATAGCCCTGATTATGCGTGAATCCTATTTCACTTGAGTCTAGCTGGAGATGCCAAAGATTGATATAAATGCTTAGAACCCAATTCAATTGTTAATTGGGCTCAACTGAAAACCGCTTTTCTAGAAAGGTTCTATCCTACGGTTCGAACGCAAGATTGGCGTAAGAAAACTGCGTCCTTCACCCAAGAGGATGATAAGAACCTTAGTGCTACTTGGAGTAGGTTTAAGAGAATGATTAGAGCATGCCCCCACCATGAGTACGGGGAAAACCATCTCAACATATTCTTCTACGATGGTTTTAATGACTCCACCAAAGCACTCCTAGACTCAGAAGTAGGTGGCCAACCCTTAAAATTCTATGCACCCAGGTAAAAGCCAAAATTGAGGATGCTAAGAATAGTGCCTGGGGAGGAACTAGGAGTCAGGGTTTACCAAGAGGGATGATTGACACAACCAATTTGGACACCATTAGTGCTAAGATAGAAGCAGTCATCGATAAGTCATCGATAAGAAACTGTCCAAATTAAGCCTAGTCGGTAGTTCGAACACCCCTCCAGTGCGTGAAAAGCACTTTGCATGTGCCATATGTGGGGGTACCAACCATGATACTTCCTATTGTGGTGGTTCGCACTCCGAGCATGTTGCCGCAGTTGATTATGGAGGTTACAACCCAGAATCGCAGTTGATGAATTATGACGGTTATGGGTATAATCCTGATCATGTTGTTGCCCTTAACTATGATGGACAAGAACACGGAGTAGGGTATGGACAACAACCTTTCCCGAATCAACCCTACAAACCTCCCTTTAATTCAAACCAAAACCAGGGAAACTTCTACCCGGGATACAACAGAAATGCTCAAAGTGGGTTTAACAACCAAGGTTTTCAAGGGAACCAATCTAACGGAAATGTACCGAGGCCTAATGTATATAGACCACCAGGGTTTAATCAAGGGCCTAGAAATGGTTCAAATCTGCCTTTCTCGCCTAGTCAACCTCATCATGTGACTTCTATCCCACAACAAAGTCACACCTCAACCAATGACCATTTAGCCTCTCAAGTAACATCTCTTGCTCAACACAACCAAAGTCTTACTCAGATTAATCGGACTCTCATCCAGCAAATGCAACAACTTCAAGCTCAGCAAAAGTTGTTTGAAACTCAACTCGCCTAAATGGCTAGTCCTCCTGCACCATCGCTATTCCCATCTCACCCTCAACCTAACCCCTCTACACAATCTCCACCTCAGCACCCAAACCCAAACCCAAACCAACACACTGCGAAAGCTATCCACCTGGACTCAGTATGACGGTCCTTCATATCCGATGGATGCACCTTTGGTATGGGTGAGTGATGAGACGAGAGTGGATGAAAATGAAAAAGAGGAGGAACAAGGTAAGGGGTCGAGAGTTGAAAGTGAAAAAGGTGGGGAGGACGAGAATGATAAGATAAGGAGTGATAAGCTGGTAGAGAGTGAGGAAGAGAAGAAAAAGAGGATTGAGGAGAGAAAGAAGCTAGATCGTTTATATGGACCCCCACTTCCATTTCCCTATAGGAAAGTCGAGAAGCAGCTTGATAAGTTCAAGAAGTTTCTCGAACACTTATAAAAGATGGAGATGAAAATTCCATTCCTTGATGCAATGACACAAATGCCAAAATATGCTAAGTTCTTGAAGGACTTATTGTCCAACAAGAAAAAGCTTGAGGAAGAGGTAATCAGTCTCCCCCATCAAGTTAGCTCCATTCTACAAGGGAAAATGCCTATGAAGGAGCGTGATCCCGGTCCTTATAACCTCCCAGTAAAGTTGGGAAATCTTGATCCCAAAGGGGCGCTCGCCGATCTAGGGGCTTTGATTAGTCTTATGCCTCTATCAATCACCAAGAAACTACCCTTTAACCTCAGACCTTCAAGGAAAAAAATCAAACTGGCAGATAGGATTATAAAAGTACCATGTGGAGAACTTGACGATATACCTATTCAAGTGGGAGAACTAGTGGTCCCTTGCGATTTTGTAGTGATGGAAATGGAAGAGGACCCTTACACTCCACTTATCTTGGGAAGAGCAGTTCTGAAAACTATTCGGGCAGTTATTAATTGCCATGATGACACCATAACGGTAGAAGTAGCCCAAGTGAAGGTAGTCTTCAAAATCTCCCCACTTCTAAAGAAACCTATGGTTGAACAAGTCTGTCGCCTTGAAGTGAATGATAGGGAGAGAGAGAATTGTCAAAGGAAGAGAGAAATAGAGGTTGAGTATTCAATGAATGAGGAGGATACCTGTACATAAGATGAGCAGTTGGAAGGCCGACTAGATAAGGTTCAGGATTATGAGAGCAACGAAGCAGAATATGAGCAACTTTGTGAGGTTGAGGAAGGTATTATCCATAAGGGGGAAAGTCCTAAGCCTTCTCTCCAAGTAAGTTTGAAACCTCTACCTCCTAGCCTTAAATATGCCTATCTTGATGAGGGTAGTCCGGTCATAGTGAATTCAGAGCTCGACGACACTTCGTTAGAAAAATTACTTGTTTTATTAAGGAAATATCGAGATGTCATCGGGTACTCACTAGGTGATTTGAAAGGGATTAGTCCAACCCTTGTTATGCACCGGATTCATCTTGACGATGAGCATTTTTCCTCCATTGAGCCACAAAGAAGGCTGAACCCCAACATGAAAGAGGTAGTTAAGGATGAAATCCTCAAACTCCTTAAGGCCGACATCATCTACTCAATTTCAGATAGTAAGTGGGTTAGCCCTGTTCATGTTGTTCCAAAAAAGGGAGGAATGACCATTGTCGAGAATGACAAAGGTGAGATGATCCCAACTAGAGCCACTACAGGATGGCGAGTTTGTATCGATTGCCGCAAACTCAACAAGGCTACAAGAAAGGATCACTTCCCTTTACCCTTCATCGACGAGATGCTTGAAAGATTGACAAGGCACAAGTACTATTGTTTTCTGGATGGTTACTCAGGATTCTTTCAAATCCCAATTCATCCCGAGGATCAACAGAAAACAACGTTTACTTGTCCTTTTGGGACTTTTGCCTATAGCAGAATGCCCTTCGGTTTATGCAATGCTCCATCCACTTTCCAGAGGTACATGTCGGCTATATTTGCTGATATGCTGGAGGACTTCATGGAAGTGTTCATGGATGATTTTTCTGTTAGAGGGTCTTCTTTTGACACTTGCTTGACATATCTTGAGAAAGTTTTATTACGGTGTCAAGAAACAAATTTTGTGCTAAATTGAGAGAAGTGTCACTTTTTAGTTCAAGAAGGCATTGTCTTAGGACACAAAGTGTCTTTCAAAGGCATAGAGGTCGATCCTGCTAAGATTGATGTGATAAGGAACCTTCCTATACCTACCTCGGTTACAGGAGTACGATCATTTCTTGGACATGCAGGATTTTATAGACGTCTCATCTTAGGATTTTCGACTTTAGCTAAACCTTTGAATGAATTGCTTCAGAAGGATGTCGATTTTAACTTTGATGAGAGATGCCTCGGCTAAAGCAAGCTCTTTCAATACCTCAATGCCTTTAATCCAATATATTTTGGTAGGAATTGATTATGTGTCTAAGTGGGTGTAGGCCTTCGCCTCGCCTATAAATGATCATAAAGTAGTTATGAAGCTTTATAAAAGCATAATCTTCCCTCGATTTGGTGTACCCAAGATAGTCATTAGTGATGGGGGTTCCCACTTTGCGAAACACGAACTGAACAAATTGTTAAAGAAATATGGAGTCGTGCACAAAGTCGGTTCACCTTACCATCCCCAAACTCAAGGACAGGTGGAAGTAGCCAACAGGGAAATAAAGCGTATACTAGAAAAGGTGGTTAACCCAAACAGAAAAGATTGATCTCTCAAGTTAGATGAAGCTCTTTGGGCCCACAGTACATGTTACAAAACCCCAATTGGCACCACCCCGTTCCGGCTATTGTATGGGAAGTCTTGTCATCTACAGGTGGAATTGGAATGTAAGTCTTGGTGGGCGATCCAAACCCTTAATTGGACCCACCTTATTCTGCAAGAAGCGAGCCGCCCAATTAAGGGAATTGGAAGAACTAAGGCTCGACGCATTCCATAACATGCATATCTACAAGGAAAGAACTAAGCGTTGGCACGACCATCGTATCATTCAACGAGAATTCCTTATAGGAGATAAAGTGCTGCTCTTCAATTCAAGAGCAAAGTTATTCCCCGGGAAATTGAAATCGAGGTGGTTTGGACCATTCGAGATTTTACAAGTATTTCCTTGTGGAACGGTAGAATTAAAAGACTGTCATGGAGGTAGTTTCATTGTGAATGGACATCGGTTAAAACTCTTCCATGAAAGTAGCCTTCACGAAGTCAACACCGTTGAGCGAATAAGGTTATATGATGTCGAAGTTGAATGATTAGTATAATCATTGGCATGTAACGAGTATCTTAACTTCGCGTCTTCGTTCTTTTGAGTTTTGTTAAAGTTTTGAGTAGTTAGTCTATTTTTGGTTTTTGTTTCGTGTTATTTTTGATTACCAGAACTACGTCGAGCTAAACGACGTAAAACAAAGCACTTACGGGAGGTAACCCGGTTTTATTTGGATTTTCGTGCAAAATAATCATAGTACCATTCTTGATTTGAGAAGGCACAAGTCATTTGATTACTCCAACTTTAGAAATTTGGATTTCACATTCCATTCGGCCGAAGGATAGCCCCATTCGGCCGAATGCACTTGGTATATGAACTTAATCAAAGTTTGGAGGAGTTTCTGAAAGTATCGAATGAGTAGTCATATTCGGGCGAATAGATCTCATTTGACCGAATGGATGCCCCATTCGGTCAAATAAATCTACAGACGTAATTAAAGGACGCTAGTGGGAACCCCGAATGGACACTCCATTCGGGCGAATGGAGGTCCATTCGACCGAATACGTAAGTGATTCGGTCGAATGGCAGTGAAGAATTCTTCGTAGCTTTTCGAGATTCGACCGAACAAAGCCTTCCATTCGGGCGAATGGAGGTCCATTCAGCCGAATGGAAGGCCACTTCTATAAATAACCCCTCATTTCCACGGGTTTCTTCACGAAATTCTCACAACCTTAAACGCACGCCCAAGCTATTCTTCACTCCCTCATTCTCCCTAACACTTCTCATTTTCCTTCTCAAACCTCATCAATCACTATGGGTCCAAGAACCTTGAGAAACCCCTTCAAAAGATCCAAGAAGCATGGTGAAGGATCTTCTTCAAGAACGGCACGGAAGGAACAACAAACCGGTTCTCAACCACAACTGGAGCACCAAAACCGACTTCCCGGCCAGGAATTATGGTTCGATGAGGATCATCCAACGGTGGTTTTCGTATCTCTGGAGCAATATGAACGTTTCCAACGGCTTAAGGTACGAAAAATTAACCCTACTCGTTATTTAGACCTTTCTATTTTACAAAGAATGGGTATTTATGATCAATTTGTGGATTTGTAGACGGCATGTGGCCTAGAGAATTGGATTAACATGTGGCACCCGACTTATAAGCTTTTAACTTATGAGTTTCTTAGTTCCCTAACCCTATGTCAACATGAAGGTAGGTTGCATTTGTCTTTTAGGCTAAGGAATGCAACCTAATTTCTAGACTATGCTGCATTTTGTGCCGTTTTTGGTTTTAATAACGAACCTATTTCGGATAAACAACTGGACAACTCTCGAGTTTCTGAATTATGGCCTAAAATTGGCGGCCGGCTTGTTTATCCGAATAGGAATATATATGCATCTAATGTACAGCACCCTATTTTCGTATGTTTTTTAAATTTGCTAGGGAGACATTGTTCCCTTCCCCTAGCCCTCACTTAGTTAGAACGCATGAAATGAACATTCTGCACCGTTACCTTGCACCGCACAATGACACAGCACTAAGCCTTCCAATGACGCTGTGGAAGTTTTTAAACAGCACAGCCACCCTAGTTGCAAACACTGACCTATATCTAGGGGGACACGTATTCCGCATCGCTGAGTTCCTAAATGTTATAAATCCTGTAGAATTCAGTGGCAGATATGCCGGTTACACCACCCTTCACGAGCAATGCCTCGTACGGGCCAGCTTTATTTTCACTGACCCTATGCAATGACGGTATCTGAAAGACCACACCATTCCCCTTCCCTGTCCTTAATTACCTCCCCTCTTGCAGTTTGGGGACTCGTATCTCTTAGACGGCAATGTGTCGAGATACGCTGTCGAGCCCCCACTTGTACCCCCTCCTCGTCCTCACACCCTTTCTATGCGTGACAAACTTAGGGCTTCCACTTCGGTCTTATCAGACCATGAAGATTTAGATGAATCTGAATCCGATATTATGTACTCCCTAGGACGCATAGAGAGAAGGCTTAACCAGGTCCTTACCACCCAAGCCCATCATACCGCCCGGCTTGATCACCTCGAGCAAAACTTTGAGCGGGTGCACTTTCCATGGTATGACATGGCCTACCGCTCCCATATGGTCGGTGAAAGCATGGCCACTCCTTCCTGGTACCCTTGCCATGACAACTATAATGAAATATCATTAAGTCATGGGTTTAACCGGTTGAGGGTGGGAAGGCGTAGGTTTAACAACTTCATCCCGCTGGCTCTTAGAAGAGCCTCAGATGACTATGAGATGGATTATACGGGTGGGGAGGAGGAGGATAATGAGGAGGATGACCAGGGGGATGATGAGGGTTTCATAGGGGATGAGTAGTGGTAGACCTAAAGGCCTCCCTTAGCGCCGAGGACGGCTTCAGCCTGGCTTGGGGGGGGGGGGGGGGGGGGAGGGGGGGGGGGGGGTATCCATTGTCCACTACTCATTATTTTGTTACGTGTCCTTTGGCCTTGGCTGTTGGGTTTAGTGCTGTGTAGTTTTGCATTGTTTTGTGTTTTTTTGTGTTCTGTTTCTTGGTGTTGTTTTGTTTTGTTTCTTGGCGGCCAAAGGACATAATATCGGATTCAGATTCATCATTTAAATCGTCATGGTCTGGTAAGACCGAAGTGGAAGCCCTAGGTTTGTCACGCATAGAAAGGGTGTAAGGACGAGGAGGGGGTACAAGTGGGGGCTCGACAGCGTATCTCGACACATCGCCGTCTAAGAGATACGAGTCCCCAAACTGCAAGAGGGGAGGTAATTGAGGACAGGGAAGGGGAATGGTGCGGTCTTTCAGGTACCGCCATCGCATAGGGTCAGTGAAAATAAAGTTGGCCAGTACGAGGCATTGCTCGTGAAGGGTGGTGGAACCAGCATATCTGTCACTGAATTCTACAGGATTCATAACATTAAGGAACTCAGCGATGCGGAATACATGTCCCCCTAGACATAAGTCAGTGTTTGCAGCTAGGGTGGCTGTGTTGTTTAAAAACTTCCAGAGCGTCATTGGAAGGCTTAGTGCTGTGTCGTTGTGTGGTGCAAGGTAACGTGAAGGTACATCAGATGCATATATATTCCTATTCGGATAAACAAGCCAGCCGGCAATTTTAGGCCATAATTCAGAAACTCGAGAGTTGTCCGGTTGTTTATCCGGAATAGGTTCGTTATTAAAACCAAAACGGCACAAAATGCAGCATAGTCTAGAAAATACGTTGCATTCCTTAGCCGAAAAGACAAATGCAACCTACCTTCATATTGACATAGGGTTAGGGAACTAAGAAACTCATAAGTTAAAAGCTTATGAGTCGGGTGCCACATGTTAATCCAATTCTCTAGGCCACATGCCGTCAACAAAGCCACAAATTGATCATAAATACCCATTCTTTGTAAAATAGAAAGGTCTAAATAACGAGTAGGGTTAATTTTTCATACCTTAAGCCGTTGGAAACGTTCATATTGCTCCAGAGATACGAAAACCACCGTTAGATGATCCTCATCGAACCATAATTCCTGGCCGGGAAGTCATTGGCCCTCCGGTTGTTGTTGAGAACCGGTTTGTTGTTCTTCCCGAGCCGCTCCTGAAGATCCTTCACCATGCTTCTTGGATCTCTTAAATGGGTTTCTCGAGGTTCTTCTTGGACCCATGGTGATTGATGAGGTTTGAGAAGGAAAATGAGAGGTTTTAAGGAGAATGAGTGAGTGAAGGGAAGCTTGGCGTGCGTTTAGGGTTGTGAGATTTTTGTGAAGAAACCCGTGGAAATGAGGGGTTATTTATAGACTTGGCCTTCCATTCAGCCGAATGGAGCACTCATTCGACCGAATGGTTCTCTATTCGCCCGAATTAAAGGCCCTGTTCGGTCGAATGTCGAAGAATTACGAAGAATTCTTCGCTGCCATTCGACCGAATCCCAAATGTATTCGGTCGAATGGACCTCCATTCGTCCAAATGGAGTGTCCATTCGGGGTCCCAGGAGCATCTTATAATTCCCTCTGCAGATCTATTTGACCGAATGGGGTATCCATTCGGTCGAATGAGATTTATTCGCCCGAATATGACTACTCATTCGATACTTTCAGAAACTCCTCCAAACTTTGATTAAGTTCATATACCAAGTGCATTCGGCCGAATGGGGCTATCCTTCGGCCGAATGGAATGTGAAATCCAAATTTCTAAGGTTGGAGTAATCAAATGACTTGTGCCTTCTCAAATCAAGAATGGTACTATGATTATTTTGCACGAAAATCCAAATAAAATCGGGTTACCTCTCGTAAGTGCTTTGTTTTACATCGTTTAGCTTGACGTAGCTCGGGTAATAAAAAATAACACGAAACAAAAACAAAAAATAGACTAACTACTCAAAACTTTAACAAAACTCAAAAGAACGAAGACTCGAAGTTAAGATACTCGTTACATGCCAATGATTATAACATGAAGTTTAGTTTCCTACATCCCAAATTAAAATGTGAAATAAATTAAGGGAGAGCGAGAAAATATGAAATCTAAAAGGCCAAATATCTAAATGCCATACCATAACGACATAACCACATAAAGTTGAGTTCATAGACTGTCTAGTGTCTAGTCATTTCAAAGTCACCATATATTAGACATTTCGCAAACTTCTGTTCTTGTAAAATAGGTACAACCATCACATATACATGAATGGATGGCACATATCAGTTACTGACAATTGAATTCAAATCTACTTGTTGAAAACAAATTTAACTTTTGATGTTAGGAGTATTTTCTTAACTTTGAAAATTGGAAAATTTGTCAGAAAGGACCTTTTAAAGTGGACATTTTGTAACAAAGGACCTTAAAAACATTTTGGTTGTCAAAAGGGACCCTTTTGCCGGGTTTCTGAAGGTGACTCAAATTCTTTGGTGTTGACTCCCACATGCCGGCCTGACATGTAACCTGCAGACTCCCCCTTTTTTCCTACCTTTCCTTCCATTTCTTCTTGTTTCCTCTTATTCCACCTAAAATTTAAGAACATAATTCTCCTAACTAGTAAAACTCTAGTTTGATTGTGAGCAACAATTGCCATAGCACGAAGTTTCAATCATCAATT
This sequence comes from Dysphania ambrosioides, assembly GCA_026401315.1. Classification (NCBI taxonomy): domain Eukaryota; kingdom Viridiplantae; phylum Streptophyta; class Magnoliopsida; order Caryophyllales; family Amaranthaceae; genus Dysphania; species Dysphania ambrosioides. The sequence continues at coordinate 7,837,735 of CM048658.1, read as the reverse complement.
ATGCTCCTCCCAAATTCAATTGGAACCAAGTCGACAAAAGGTAACATCTGAACCTCTCTTTCCTATTTCCAAATTTCCCAATCTAAAACTTAATGTAAATTAGGGTTTTTGTTTTTAATTTTGTGTTTGTTGTTTCAATCTCCACCTATTTCGGGTCTAAAACGCTCATTCTAGAATGTCTTACTCTCAAAGCAAGGTGTCATTGTGGAATGTGGGCTTCTAGTTGTTAAGAGAACTTCATGGACATATGACAAATGAGGAGAGAATTTTTAGCCTACAAATAAATCAATGTGGACGGTGATTAGAGAGAAAATGAAAAAATGGAGGTAAACAAAGGAGAAAAGGGGGGATTTTGTATTTACAGTTACATGGGAATCAACACCGGAGAAACAAAGGAATCTGACAAAAGGTCCCTCTTGACAACAAAAATGCATTTTAAGGTCCTTTGTTGCCACCATTTATTTTAAAAAAATTTGCGTAAAAAAAGTTCACATTTACAGGTCATTTCTGAAAAAAAAAATCCCTTGACAATTAGAGGGAAGAAGTGAATATTGAAATACACTACAAAATCACTAGTATGTGTGTGTGCTTTTTTATATTTTTTTGAGGGGGGGGGGGATTGAAATTTATCAAACCCAAGCAATCCCATCCTGCAGGAACAAAGATCAACATTTTCAACCTAATGACATAAAACAAAGTACAATCTCATCTGATGGTTCCAATGAGATGGAATTGAAAGAGAAGAGAGCTTGCATGTAGCATCCAAGACTGAGAAGGGAGATGCAAGAGTAAGGGGGATAATTATACATATAGGAGCTAAAATTGTACTAAACAAAGTGTGAATTTTGGAATATGCTTTATTGACAACTATGCGATCAGGTGCAAGAATAACATTTCCACTAACTATCAAACATGAAAACATTAACTTAAATTATGACATGATCTAGGGCTGACTGGTTGAGTGTGTTTAAATCGCTGTGGCACAAAATAACCTTCTCTTCTAATATACGAGTACCCTTAAAATTACCAAAGAAACATCTAAAAAACAATTTTCCTGTTCCAGCTTTTTATTGACATTTAACTGTATATGCAATAAATGAAAACATTGTACAACTGACCAGGCTTTGATTTTTATGACTCAAGAAAACATTATCAAATTTATTATAAAAAAAGGAGCTTTAAAGAAAGAGAATTTTTTGCTGGAAACCCTTTTATTAGGGAACCTATTCTCACAACAATTCAAAGGTGAACTATTATGTCTTTAAAAAATCCGAAGCGCCCTTCTGTTTTCTCAAAGATTCCCCTAGACTTAACTTTCTCCAACACCTAAAAGTAGATTATCTCTCTGAAACTTCCTAATTAACAGTGTCCCGCCTCAACCTCACCCACCTCTTAATTTTGAAAACATTGATTTGCGGGATCTCTAATTCCAACCAAACACCAACTAAGTTGCTTTAATTTGATTTTAATAGATATGATAAAACAAAACGGCACTTATGGATAATGTTGAGATTTATTTTCACTTAAGGGTAGCTATGGAAATAGGTGCTATACTTGAGGGTGTTTTTACAGCAGCTTTTCCCATATATATGTATAGTCTAGCAACTAAGCCTGCATTGAAAGTCAAATTCAAAACCATAACAGCATGCTAAACTATCCTCACATAGTGACATAGCTTCCAAGGTAGAGTGTAACCACTGGCATAAATTCACTGGTTGGCCACAGTTCATGCATAAATTCTTAGTTCAACACTTGCTGAATAGTGTAACTACCAGCTTATTAAAAATTCAACAAGAAAAATGTCTAATCTTTTGCGCTTCCAGTACCTAACAACACAGTCTAAGCGGTTAAGAAGTGGGAAGACATCTCACGCGTTTCATCTTTGACAAACTTGAGAGCGGATATTACATCAATCCTTCTGCACCAATTATCATGAACTCTTCTATTTCTTCATTTTGATTTTCCAATCTATACTTGTAATACTAACATGTTATAAGTAGGAACTTAAAGTTTGAGGACACATTCCGTTCCTCATTTGTCATTTTCTCTTATTTCTACTTTTTAATCTAAACAAATGTAAAATTTTACACTTTGACAAACCATTTAATAACAAAGAAAATCCTCTCATTCGCTCCCTGTCTTCTTGTCCTTAACTCCTTTTTTTCATGTACACTTATATCAGAGCATTAACACTCAAACCACATACGATAGATGACACAGATCTGCAGGATACTGCAAATAGATTAGAAAAAGGGAGGAGGGGGATAAAAAGAAGAAGTACCTTATTAACATCTGGAATCATTGATTGTAACGGTTCAAGTGCAGTTAAGAGTGTTCCAAACACTCTGACCTGACAATACAAAAGAAAATTGTCATGTTGTCTCACAACATATTCTAGGTATCCACTAGTTTGAGAAAATGAGATGTCTTTATATTAAAGAAACAATGAAATAGTCCGAAGAACCCAAGTTAATTGTTTAGGACAACACCATTACGCAAAATGGGATCATTTCTATATAGTGTAAATTAAATAACAGGCAAATACAATATATCCTTTTCTCATGATGATTGGAAGGAGTATATGTCTAATGAACCTTACTTTAAAGAACTTAGCATGTTAAACATTTTGATTCTCTTGTTTAATGAAAAACCTAATTAGCTCTGACAGTACAAGCTTGAATGCTAGGATGCTAGGTGCTCATGTTGAACTCATTTCCTAAGCTAAGCAGCACTTGAATTGTATGAAGCCCATGAATATCATAAAAACGCATGCACGCGCACACAAAGAGAGAGAGAGAGAGAGAGATCACTAAGGAGCAGTAACCACAACTGAAAAAGAATTCGTACATGTTTTTTTGCCAGATGATGTGGGCGGCCACAATAAATTAGAATATCCAGGGTGCGATCCTATTACAACAAGATGAGAAGTATCTTCCATTTGCTATATCCCAACATGAGGTTCACAAAATTCTACCATATAAACACTACTGGGTTGCAATCATATCCACAATAGTTCAAAAAAATTCGTTTCTTTAAAAAGGATGCAATTCTCTCCACAAGAACCATTGAGTTTCTCAGCTGCTAGGGAAAGGGAAAATTCCTCACAAAATAAAAGTCTGACCATTAACCACAAGCTTTCTATTGGTATTATCATTGAGCTCATAAACCTTAATCAAGGCATGTCTCCCCACGAGATTTACGTCTCACAACCAAATTCAAGCACCCCAGCGATTCCACTAAACGTTTCCGCTTTCAAACTCCACCAGCAATGGGAGGAACAATGGGAGCAATGGTCACAGGGGAAGCATAACCTATCCCAAACACATAACCCGACCTCTACGATCAATACCTAAAACTCGGCCCTAAAAAATCGACAACATCATCAAAACGAAAACAGTTACCATCATGTTTAACTTACCGTTTTGTTTGTAAATCCACATCTTCGTAATCATACCCTAAACCCAACCTAAGCAACCCCAATTTCCCGTCTTTGGCATAGAGGACAACAACATTGAACCCATTATTATTTGGTTAGTAAGATTACCACTTTGTTTAGAAAGATAAGTAAGAAAAGCGACCCAAGAAGCGTTAATATCAAGCAAAATTACGGGTACGAGGAAGATTGATGGGCAAAGAATAGGAGAATCCAGAACAGTGTTGGCGAATACTGAACTTACCGGGTTTAGATTGATCCAGAAATAGGACTCAACCCCTGCCTTATGCCCTTATGCATCCCAGGTGTGGTATCTTGTTGCAGAATTGGAGGGCTAAGAGCGTAGATACAAGTGACAGATAGAGTTGCAAAGGGGGCTTCCGAACCGTTCCAGCTGCGGCGGAGAGGGTAGGGAGGGAGAGGGGAGGTGAGAGGCAGTGGAGGAGAGAGAGTGGCGGATGACGGAGAAAAGGAGGAGAAGGAGCACCATAATTTGCAGACGCTGCGTAAGCCGAGGATGTCAATTGGGTTTAAGGTTAAGCATTCAGCAATGACGGTTAAGAGTTCCGGAGGGAGGTCCGACCATGGCGGGATTCGACCCATTTAGCAGGCACCCTGTTTCTCTGTTTTCGTAGGTTTGGAGTTTAGGAAACGGAAATAACGTTTCATTTGTTACGAAAATTTAATATTTTAAAAATTTACATTAATATACATTTAGTAAGATTTAATTTAAATATATTATTTTTTATAACATAATGAATTTATGATAAAAAAATTTATACTTGATTTTGTAAATAAAAATAGAACAATAAAAGACATAGAGGGAATATGTAATGGTTGTTTGAGATGTGGGGTTTATTTGCTTTATCTAACATTAATCTCTAAACATTTTAATTTCTACCTATCGTCTATATTTATACATATTTTATACGTTATTTGACTACATTGTTCTTTGAATTGTTTGAAAATATAAAAAATTGTCTAAAATAAGTAATTCTTCCATGAAGAAATAGTATTTTTTATATCCGAAATGGAGGATTAGTATATGGAATACTGTTGTATTTTATGTCAAAATAATTAGTAATTACTAATATTTAGTATTTTGGTAGAATAATTAGTATATGATTAATAATAATTCTAATTTGAGCTAAAAATGTTAAATGGTATTTATTAACTTAAGCATTGGAGTGGCCTAGTGGGTTTCTTCCGACACCACCCCCGAGGCCAATTCATTCACTAATCTGATCGCCTATTTTGAAGCATCATGACAAATCTGAGGCATATCTAAATGACATGATCGCCTATTCTGAAGCCTGCTCAGGCTTCTTCTCACAGTGCAGTGTTGCAGTCCATTTACTGATAGTTCCAACTCAACAGAACCGAAGTAATCTTGTAATCCGTTTTCAAACAATTCTTTCGACCTTTATGTTTTTACAACAGATCTATCTATGAACATGAATCGCTCCCATATGAGGCAAAAACTGCAATCTGAACCAAAAGCTTCTCTAACTATGATGTGGTCTGACACACTGAGGACTACACTTTATACATGTTCTAGACTTCTATTAGCTACTTAAATAATTGAATGATTACATGCACCAACATTTTAGTGACGTTTTTGCCATACATGGTGGGACGACCAATATTTATTAAACAACTCTAGCAAAACCCATTGACATAAATTAGGTAGAAGCTGACTCTGCATAAGGCCAAGTTACTGATATATTGCAAGATCCTAACCTAAGTGCTTATCAGGTGGAATGGTGAATGGTCATTGTTCTCGCATTTTTTTTTTAATTATATTTTTCGTAATTTAGTCCCTTATTGGCTACATATACTTGTAACCTTTTGACATAATGGAATGAGCAAAAGATTACTGTAAGTAGTCATTAGCAGGAAGAAGTGAGGAATATAATGGATAAATGGAAACTCATTCTTCTGTTAGTAGTCTTCGGCATTTTAATCAATGCAAAAGCAATGAAACTAAAAGAAGATTTCTATCGATCCAGTTGCCCAACTGTGGAAAGTATCGTTACCAAGGCTGTCTCAGAGAAGTTCCAGCAGACATTTGTAACGGCTCAGGCTACTCTTCGCTTGTTTTTTCACGATTGCTTTGTCGATGTAAGAGCAGTGCTCAAGCCTTTTAGTTAAGCAGTGTCACAATTGCATACATAAACATATATTTCGTATGATGCTACAAATGAATTTCCACTTCTCACTGTAGGGTTGTGACGCATACATCATGATTTTCTCACCAAACGGAGATGCGGAGAGAGATTATCCAGATAATATCTCACTAGCTGGCGATGGATTTGACACAGTTACGAAGGCTAAGCAAGCTGTAGAGTCTGTCCAGGAGTGGTCTCTTGTGCTGATATCCTTGCTCTCGCTGCCAGAGATGTGACTTTTCTCATAAGATTAGATACTTAATTCTCTACATTAAACAACACTTCCTACTTTTAAAATATGTTTCAGGAATACGAGGCTCCTTGTTGTCTTTTTATTCGTAGCTTTTGAGATACTAGAAATATGATTTTGGAAACCTTTAATTCTGTCAGACAGGAGGGCCTTTCTTCACTGTAGAACTAGGAAGGCGTGATGGATTAATCTCCAAGAGTACTCGTGTTAAGGACATTTACCCGACGCTGATTTTGATTTGAAGAAACTAAAGAGATTGTTCGCAAAACACAAGCTCGACGAACTTGATCTGATCGCGCTATCTGGAGCTCACACCATAGGAGCTTCCCACTGCAGCCACTTGGCCAAACGTCTTTATAATTTCTCGCTCTCTAACCCAGTTGATCCTACACTTAACCCCATGTATGCAGAGCAGCTCAAGCAAATCTGCCCACTAAATGTGGACCCTGATTCAAGGAAAAGGATTGTTTACTTCTGATGAGGTACTCTTCACCAATCCTAAAACTCGACCTATAGTTGAGGCATTTGCAGGCAACATAGGAGAGTTCAACTCAGCATTCATTGCAGCAATGAAGAAGCTCGGAAGGGTAGGTGTTAAGACCAGTAAACGTCGAGGAGAAATTCGGAGGGATTGCACTATGTTTAATGTGTGAAGCTAAATAAGTTCATAAAATATGCACTAAAATGAAGAACCCCATTCTAGGAATTGTGTCATTTGTTCATATGTTTCGTTCATTGGTTAGTTGCATAGAAAGCATTGCCCTGAAACTGATGTTTTAGTATTCAGATACCCATTCAAAGGTTAGAAGCAAACCTGAAGTCAACTACCTCAGAATGTTGTTCAGAGTTTTCTGAAATGAATGGCTACTCGACTTCATAATTTGTTTACTTCATGGTGCATTTTACTGTATTGCAGCATGGTTGATTCTGTATTCCAAGATTGTCCATACTACCTGTTCCTAAATTTCATTTCAGTATGGAAAGCCATCTAATACCATTTTGGCAAATATTTCTTTCACTGTACCTGTAAAATCTGCAACTTTCCCTCTGTTCTGCCTTTACAGATTGCCAGCCTCTATAAACACCAAAAATGAGTACCTGTTGCAACAATATTCTTCAGTATGGCTCCATGTCTTGAGAAAACTTAAATTTATAAAATTCATTCCCTACATCGGCAACCAATTACTCAGCTGTAGGAAGCAGACTTGCTGGTTTTGGTAATCACAGGTCACCAATACCATCAGAAGAAGCAAAACCTGATATCCTGTCAGCAGTACCATATTACCATATTTGGAACCAACAAAGAAATCCAAGTACTCAACGCAAATTAGTCACTTAGACTTAACAAAGTCGGACAAGCTTTGACTTGCTATTAATGAATGTGCAATTGCAGTCAGCAATAGAATTCCCTTCTTTCGCGTTTTCAACAAACTTATAGATTTCATCCAGCTTCTACACAACAGTAGATTTCTGTCTACATTATCAAATTCAGCATGACTATTTTTCTTTCATTGAAATTCATGCCGTAGCCGTAACGAAGTGGAACAATCATCAGGAGCCACCAAGCCAGGACGCAGGAAAGACTTTTTAATTCCAAGCCCAGGATGATCAAAGCATGCAGCAGGAGCAAATAAAACAAACAAGAGAGACAATAGATTTGTGAAGGCAAGCATTTGGCTTGATCCTATAATTGCAGTTTGTTTTTTGGGCCAGTACTACTAAACTTATCAATCCATTTCAGTCAATTTCTTTAAGGACCAAAATTTCTTGATTACTACAGATGGTCTAATCTCATTGAACTCAGTTTGTCTATAATCCCTCGACAAAGAAACAGAAATGAAAACAAGAACATTTCAGTATCAAACTTCTACTCCATGATTTATATACAGCACATAAAAAAACTTAGGTATGATGTATACACTGTACAAAAAAAAGTAAAAAAGGGAGGTGAGGTTCAATTTGGAATACCATTTTCCATTCTATTGCTCAACCCTCAAAGTTAAGGTGGTTCGGAAAAACTGTTTCATATTATATTAAAAATGTATGGCCTAACTAAAACATTACATGATAATTGCATTATGCATTACCAGAGTCACAGCAAGTTGATCCTCGGGGTTAGGAGAACTGTCTGACACTGAAACTGATGTAAAGCCCTTGCCTATACTAAAATCACACTGAACAATAAATCATCCTATCATCAACGTTGATCGAAATTTGTCCAAAATGAAGAGAAAATAAATGAAGAAAACGAAACAGAATATAATATAAACCTCACAGAGTGTATAACAGAATGAAGGACATACTATATTACAACATTTAGAAACAAAATACTCGCTTACAATCAATCTCAAGAAATCATTGACATCCAAAACAATTAAGGTATACACTTACCTCAGCCTAGAGCTAGAGAAGGTTGGGGGCAGGACTGTCATCTCAGTGTATAAGTTTGAGAAGAAGAGAATATCATTTCCCATAATATGAGAAATCTAGGACAGGATTCAGGAAAAAAATCATCAAATGAAAACCATGATCAATGGCCCCATCCCCAAGACTAGGTACGTGATTTTCCATAGAGGCTTGCATAAACAGGTTTGGTCCGATATACAAGAGTCAAGGTCAATATAATTGCAATAATGCATAATCCAGACATGATCATGGAAGTAAGGAAAAAGCATATAGCACCTTCACACTTCGGTGGTTCTTCCAAAGTAAGCATACCAGTCAAGAAAGAACCAAGATGAGGATGGCGCTGCTCTTCTTGTTTCTCTGCTTCTCGATCATATATGCTGCTAGCTAAAAGGCCAGAGAACACAAGTGAACCACCGGGATTCGCCAAGGTAAGGAAATTATACAAAGCTCCAAAACTCTTCAAGCCAAAGAGCTCAGAGGCAGTCGCAGGACCAACAGACCAGTGGGCTCCATAGCCAAGCCCAATCAAAAGGGTTCCGACATACATTGCTCCTGGCCATCCCATTCCAATGAAGAAGTGACCCAATGCCAAAAAGATTTGGGCCACAGCCATTGCCACTGGCCTTGGATAAGCATAATCCCTGATCAAAAGCATTGAAAATAGGCTTATGAAGGTGCTCCAAAAGTGACAGTAGGCCATGCCTACGTTACTTGGAGGCTTTATTTCAACTTCACTCTGGACAATGAGTTTAAACATTTCAAACTTCTATGGGGTGAGAGGGGTTAGAAATTAATTTTATACATGATACTGTTTGAAGCCTAGAAAAACTGAAACTAAGGCTTAAAATATATGATTGGCCAATTAGTCATAGGTCTGAAGTAGCCATCTGCAATTAATAAAACTGATGGTGGAGGGATAACAAAGCTTCAAATCACGATTCACATACATTGAATAAGAAAATATGAACTGGAGTCATACCTGACAACAATTTCGGACAAGTAACCTCCTCCAACACGACCAAGGAAATTCCAGATGCTAATCATGGATACAAATATATGAGTATTGTCATAGCCTAAAGAGTCGCTCATCTGACCAAGATTGTCAATCACAGTCAAACCAGATCCAGAAGCAAGCACGAAAGGAAACCAAAGAAGCCAGAAGTCTGCCTTAACTAAAGCTTGTGTTAATGTGAAGTCTTCTCCTCTATGAGGACCTCTTCTTCTTTTAACCCTGACTGCTCCCTCAGCTGCTGCCTGGGCTACCTTTGCTTGCAGATGGGCAATTCGTTTTTTCCTCTCTGATCTCGGAAGCAAGTCTACTTCCTTTGTCTTCTCATCTTCAATCTCACTGAAAACAACCTCAATGTCAGAATCAGATGCTTTAGCAGAGTCCTCTTTCTGGGGATCCAGAAGAAGAGCTTCTTCAATCGAAGGTCTTGGTTCTTCTCTAAAAATCATTGAGACTGGAATCGAAAAAGGGGACAAAAGAACTACAAATAAGATAGATGTGAAAATTATGATAACAGTATGACTGACATCAACCAGATCTTGCACTAGCATCACCCCCATCAGATAAGCAGCCAACACAAGGCAAGTACTATAGACTAAAGTGAAACTTCTTTCATCAGAGGGCCGAACTTGTCTGTGACCTTTGACAGGTCTTATAATGAACATGAGAGAAATAACTACCATAGTTGGTCCCACTGCAATCATAAAAACAAGTGAGGCTTGGTCAGGACTGTGGATGAGAGCATAAATTTGGGTCAATATTGCTCCACTCAACCCAGCAAAGCCTTTCAAAATTCCGACAATTGGACCTCGACTTTTTGGAAAGTTTTGCACGCAAGAGACAAGAGCAGCTGTATTGAAGTATGTTTCACCATTCGTTCCAAGAAATATAAGAAAGCACATCTGCATGACAAAGTACCTATAGTTAATACACATCCAGAGGATAACAGTGTCTAATGGAGAAAAATGATTGGATATTAGAAAATTAGCCTTGGTCTAAGTAGGTTCAAGTGTTCCACGGGTCATTACATGTTCTCAAAAACACTTTATATTATGATCTTAAGTACCAAGCGCATTCCACACTTAAAGGTCGTACCCAGTGCATAAGGCTCCCACTACAGCAGGGTGTGGGGAAGGTTCAATTGTACGTAGTCTTACCCTTATTCCCATAAATTTCCAAAACTTCTAAGCATCTAATTTTCTAAACAAATTTTGAATAAAATTCATGCCTCATCAAAATGAGCCTACCTCACTGAAAGAGCAGCGAAGCATCACATTGAACGAGTTAAAGAGGCACATTAAAATCTTTATAGATAAAAAGTTAGTATCACTCACATTGCAGATTTGCACGAAGGGATGCATAATTACTGCTAAGTTTTCTGTTCAATTTTCTTGTACAATTAGAATATGGATCATTAGCATCGACTTACAATCAAGTATTCACCTTCATGTCATGTCAGTTCAAGTTTGTGAGAATCTCTGTACATTTAAACAAGAAAATGCTCTAGGATCAACTAAAAATCACCAATTGAATTTGTTTTGTCCAATTTTTTATGAGGGTGCTTCTTTTTTTATGAGGGACGTGACCTGTAAAGTTCAGCTATAGGCTTACGAATATCTCAGCTACAGGAAAGCCACCAAATCAATAAACTCTCAGCCTGTCAGCCATATGAAAACATATTGAAAAACAGCCTTTTCTCTTACAACATTCGATATTTCTAACCCACTTGAGCGCTCTATCAATAAACCTTAACAGAACCTACCCATTTTGCCCCACAAACACCACTCATTTATAGTTTCTAAAAAACCAAGTTTGAGCATACATGTTGTGTGGGCTAATAGGCCTTCCTTGTAAAGAGTCTATCCAAGGCGACATGCCCATTAGAGGTAAGCCAAATTTGATGAACCCTCTGAACCTCAACTGCATGGGTTGGGACTAATATATCAAGCTACAGTAATAGGCATAAACCAACGAAGCCACAATCTTCACATCTACAAATAAGAACTGATGATCTAGAGACACAGGTATGAACTCTTCTCATACTAAACATACACAACATTCCTTGAATGAAAAACAGGTCGGCAGGCTCAAGATCTTAGAAAAAAGTATCTTAGAGGCTAGTCGTTTGTTCTTGTGCAAGTTACTCACCATACAACATTTGATGGTCAATTCAGTCGTTCGTCACTTTGGCCTATCAGCATTCAACAACCCTAGGCTAAGAAATCGTTTCGGTCCCTGTACAAAAACAATTTGGCGTTAGGAGGGTTTTTCGAAAATTAAGCTGCAAATTCCACCATGGTGAATATTGAGCACTCCCAAACACTGAATCCTCCTTAGGATCACCAATAAATGTTTTTGGCAGCCCAATGCACGTTGGCTTACCCAAAAGCAACTCCTTCATATATAAACCCCACCCCACACCGAGAAGGGGAACCGTCCAATATGGAAGACCAGCCAAGGAAAATAGAAGGGAACCGAGGCCGTTCTCCTTGACAAAAGGAAAAAGATCTGATCCCAACCAAAGCAGAAGAGGTAGAGTTAACTCCAAAAGGCATAAATGCGATCATATAATCCTTGTTGAAGGCAAGGGAGCTACTAAAAGCAGCCCAAAATATCTAAAAATCAAATTATGCCGAGTCTGCCATCACGGACCAAACAGACCCTCAGGAGGGCATCATCAAGAGGTCCCGAAGAAAACTCCACCTACATTCATAAGGGTCTGAAAGAGATGCGAGTCATTAAGAGAAAAATCCATGTGGAATACCAGCTCACAAAAGAAAAAGCGCCCTCGGTATTTTCACAAAGTCACCAGCACCATTGGGCAACAACGAAACCTACTACCAAAGTAGAGAGCCCTACAAACCAAATCCCAAAAGAGATCGGAATATAAGAAAACAAGAGACCATCACCAAATGCCTAGAAAGTCATGTGGAGCCATCTTACTACAAGTGTGGGAGAGACTGGCTGCTGAAAACAAACCTCGAAAAGGGGTGCTCTGGAGACTAAGCTCCCAATCGGCTAACACGCTGACGCCTAACCCCTCTCATGCTATTAGGCTTCCAACAAAATCTCCTTTATCAGAAGAGATTTTGAGGGAACCCACAGCTAAGGATAAAGTCCCCTGACACATCAGATACGATGGGACGGTTGATCCCTAAGATCATGTCATAGCTTTTGAAGAAAAACTCTTCTTGGGAAGGTACACAGACGCAATGCGGTACAAGTACTTCGCAAGTACATTGGCCGACACCATGTGGTGCAAGTGATTCCCAAATTCACTGGCAGCAGCTCAAGACCGGTTCAAACGCCTGCCGCAAAGCTCCATTTATGACTTCACGTAGTTGGCTAACCGATTCATTTGCACGAATTCAAACATATAAATCAGGGGGCATACAAACATAGCACCACCGAGCCAAGACAATAAGGGAATGAAAGACCATTTTTTCTTAAAAAGCCATGCAAGAAATAGAGAAAGAATGAATACAAGAAAGCTATGAAAAGCAAACAAGCAGTTGCAAAAACCCTACATTAGCATAAAAGTAAGTTACAAGTCCTAACAACTAATGGGAATACGACTGTTTACCAAATAATCAACTAGGCCTCCACAGTACCACCTAGGATAAAGTAGCAAAATTCCTAAACACTACAAAAGTGTATAGAAGGCTAAGGCTAAAAAATCAATAGAAAACAAGTGCAAATTCGAAGGTGCACCCACTCAAAAAAAATGTACACTATGTACATGGAAAATGTACATAGTACAAATGTTAGTTATGTGGAATGTAAAATGTACATTCCACATAACTGACATGTGTACTATGTACATTTTCTATGTACGTAATGTACATTTTTTTAGAGCGGGTGCACCATGCTCATGGTGCACCCGGGTGCACTGTCCACCCATTGGAAAACAAGACCTAAGCAGACTTTATTAAAGATCTAGGTGAAGAAAGGAAGGATGGAGATTGCTGCCAAAATCCCTATTTATTTTGATCTGGATTTGACGGGAGACAATCTCGTCATTTCCCACCATCCATCGGTAAGGAGACCAAGAGACAATAACACGGCTGAAGCTGAAGTTGGAAGAGGTCAAAGCCAGAGCCTGGTTTTTTATGATGGCTTGCACAAGCGACCAATAAAAGTCCGGATAAGCATGCAACGGGTAATGCTTAGCTACATTTGAACACTCATTCCAATACCGGACTTTGAGGTGATTGAGGAGGGTCTTAGTTAGCCTCGTGAATATTCCTTTTGAAATTTCTGTAAGGCCTATGCATGAGAAGCTTGCACCTCCGACCTCAACCGGGTAATAGTGTCATCATTCGCATTCGTCACCTTAGCTTTCTCAACCTCAAAAACCTTAATAGCCTTTTCCCTCTCGAGGATTCCAGACTCGAACTAGACTCCGCGTGAGGCTGTTAACCCCTATTCCTCACCAAGGAAACTTCTTCATCTTATTCCTCCACCTCAGGAGGAGTCGAAACCAGTATGGCGGCATTCTAGAAGACGTATGCCTGAGGCCTCACTCGCTAGAAGACTCGTAGAAGATCTTCTGGTTTTACGGCTCATCCTCTCCAAGCCACCCAAAATATGGGGCTGGAGCTCCACTAAAGCCCGACACCCGGACATAGAAGCCCCCTCAGATCGAATAAGGGGCGAAAGGGACTAAGTAGGCTCTGGGTGTGAGCTGAATTAAGTTGACCTGTAAGGTACCACCACTTCTTGCAAAACCAATGGTAGGGGAAGTAATATGAGCAGTGAAATAATATAGTCAATGGGAGGAGAACGCAGTCTGGCATTACCCTTAGGAGGATTTATTCCAGTTAGTACGCAAACATAGCCATTTGTTTGAAATTCCTATGAATCTTCTCATCAAACTTCATGTCCCAAACATTGTCGTTCTTGGTGGGATTGTACTGAAAAAACCCAACTAATCTCACGATCCGTAGGCCTACCACGCCGAGGAGTGTCAACGTTCTTAGGGAACATCAAATATCCCATAATGTCAAGCTACTGGAATTACCTCCTTGCCCTTTTTGGGGTTGGGAGACATTTCTTCTTTCCCTCTGTCACAAGTTGCACGTTGAACCCCACGTTGAACCCCCGCGGGTTCTCCTCTAATAATTCTTTCAAAATCGGCCTCAAGAACGAGTGATCTAAACATAGTCATTGGAGAATCAAATTGACCAATAAAAGGAAGAATATGGTAAAATAATATACCTCTTAGAGGGAGGAAGGTGAGGAATAACCCCTCCACGACCATGCCTGAGAAACCCAATTCCATCGAAGCCCGTCGAAGCGAAGCAAACGACGGCGTAGTGACGGTTGTCCATACATTATTGAAAAAACAAAGAAAGGAAAAAAGTTACCTAAAAACGGAGAAAATAAGGTAACTAAGAGTCCAATAGGAAAACCCTAACTGTCAAACTCTCACAAAAGCCCAACAAATGAACGTCAAATATGTAACAAAAGTTAAAGGGTGCAATACAATGGCAAGAGAATTTCGCATAAATACATAGACTTGGGAAGTTCTATCGAGAGTTCAATTTATAGCACGAGCAAGTGAAGGTTCAAATTCTGGATACATGAAGGCAAACCTGCAACATAAAAGGCGGGCATGTGGGCATGTGGGTACAAGGTATTTTGAAATTCGCAAAAAAAAGATTTGTTTAGCCGTTCCGGTCCACAAAGCTCAACAATATTTCAATCCCGAAAACTTTTTGAGGAAGAGTCCAAGTTCAATCCAACATCATGGGTTGGCCTAAGTCAACTAGGACACCCAAAGTCACAAAAGGTTAAACCCGATTCTACCACCTTCAATGTATGCCTCTAGAGGCATGAATAAGATCTCTCCACTAATGTCATACCTATCCATCTTGCACTAAGATGAACAAGCTTGGGGCAAATTATGTGGGCCAACCGGCCTTCCCTTTAAAGAGTCCATCCAAGGCTTGGGACCAGCCCATTAGAGGTAGGTCAAATTTGATTAACCCTCTGATCCTCAACTGTTTAGGTTGGGCCTAATATATCACAAGCTACAGTAACAACCATAAACCAACGAAGCCACAGTCTTCGGATCTATAAATATGAACTCGTGAGCTAGAGACAAAGGTATGAACTATTTTCATACTAAACACACATTGCATTATTGGATTGGCTTAAGATCCTAGAACAAAATATCTTATTTAGGCAACGGAGTGGATTTCCTCACAAAACCACCCCCAAGGCCAGTCGTTTGTTCTCATACAGGTTACTCATCATATAACATTCGATGATCAATTCATTCGATTGGCCCATCGGCATTCAACAAATTCAACAACCCTAGGTATTACTTTGTTCCTAAGAAATCATTTCAGTCCCTAGACAGAAACACAAGGTACCGTGTTGGAGAATATCTTCGAAAATCAATGATCGATTCACAGTGAAAACCAACGCCAAATTAAGTACAATAACTTCCTTTTAAATCCTACTCATATCACAAGTAATCATAAGATCATAAAGATACTCTTTTTATAAAACTTTTCCGATTCTTTCACCTGTACTACTTTTGACGATCTTGTACAATGAGCAACAACAGTATGCTTGTCTAATTAATTATCATCATCATTATTATTATCATTATCATTCTTTTTTTAATTTATCTAAATCCACACTAAGTTCTGGCTTGTTGACTTCACTAATCCAACATCACACAAAAGAAGGAATGAGTCAAAAGTACATGATCAAACACCAAAGCAACATACCAAACAAACTTCACTTATCAGATCAAACACTAGTTTCACTACATCCAGGGAAAACAAAGTTACACAAAAACCTATAGACGTCACTAAATAGTCAAACAAGGATAACTACTTACTAACAAAAACCCAATTCAAACAACTCAATCATTCAATACTAGTCTAACAAACATTGTAATAACTTCAAAATATATAGCAACTTTGTAACACCCAACTCAAGTGTTATCAAATAGTGAACAATCTAAGGTTGAACAAATCATTATAAAGAGAGAGAGAGAGAGAGAGAGAGAGAACTCACAGCCCACAAAGGTAAAGGGGTGGCTCTACCAGTGATGATGAGCCATACCCAACCATAACCAATCAAATTCTGAAGAGCACCAACAAGAAGAGCAGCCCAAAGAGGTAAAACCTCACAAATATAGCCAGTTAAAAACCCAACACTATCTCCCAAGTCTTTGGCAATACCCAATCTTGCAACTTGCCTTTGATTGTAGTTCAAGTTGCTCTTGATTACAGGTGATATACTCCCAAACATATACCCAATCCCTGCACATGCTTGTATCCATATTGCTGCTACAAATACCAACCATCTGTTGTTGATAAACCCCTTCATTCTCTCAACAAATTCACCCATTTTTTCAACAAAATAGAAAGAAAAATGGTTTTTAAATAAGAAATTAGTAAAAAGATGCCAACTCTGTTAGATTGTATGTGAATTGTGAAGTGGGTAATTGGGTATGCGATGATCAATGAATCTTTAATGGGTATGGGTTGATTTCGGTTGAATGCTCCTAATTGGGGATGATTAAGGTGTGAAATGTGAGGGACATGAAGAGCGGACAAAATAGGATGGAGAGATCAGACTAGTGTAGTGGTGCACGACTACTGCTAGCTGTTTGTGAATGACAAAGAAGTTTGTGGATTTTTCAAGTAGTAATTTTCAAGTAATCATAGTCTAGGCCTACCTGGGATGGATGGTGCTTAGACATTGCCTGGTTTTAACCATGCGTTCCCCTTTTGTGTGTAATAATTTTTCAGTTATTTTGATATGGTTATTTACTAAAATTATCTGTAGAGAGGCATATAAATATAACACCATAAGGTAGTATTTCAGTTGCATTTTAATTCTATATGGCTTATATACATGTGTAATATAATAATAATATATATTTATTATATTTTAAACATATGCATAACTTTTAAAATATTATCTATCGTTTATCACGATATAAGTCTTTAAAGAGACCAAAATCTATCACAAACTCTCCACCTCATGGAGCTTTTTATTGGTTGCTTTCATCATTTTTAATTTCAAGCATTTATTCAAAACGATGCAATGTAATACACACTTCATCCATGTTTATATTACTTGCAAATACTTAAATTTCTGCACTATTTATTATTTTGGCTTTGATTTTTTTTTTTGTTGAATATCCTTAAGAAAATATAGTCATATGAGATCTTATTAAATTCGTCTCACTATATAATTTTAAATTTTTACGTATCTATAATTAGTAATATTAATTATTATAAATTTACATTGACAAACATGATTTGAAAATTATTGACATTAGAAAAAGAAAAATAGAGGAAGTATGATATATAGTAAAATAGTTCAATGGAGTAAAAAATCTTCTAGCTGATTTGCTATGAGAATAATGATATAATCCATGTACAAGACACTCATATTTATGTTATAATAAATTCTTTGATAGATAGTAAAAAAAAAAAAAAAAAGTACTTGTAAATTTTATATATTATTATATATATACCATGTTTACACTCGTTTGGTCTTCCCCCATTTAAATCTATGGTCCTACGGATATTCATTCCTAGCTTCACAATAAAATGTTAGCCTTCTCTAAGTAATTAACGTGTTTTAATATCCCCTACGTTATCATATTAGTGCCTCCCTTTTGTTATGTTAAATGACATCTTGAAGAAAAGAATGTCACAAAAAAAAAACTTATGCTGACT
The DNA here is from genome assembly GCA_026401315.1 of Dysphania ambrosioides. Taxonomy (NCBI): domain Eukaryota; kingdom Viridiplantae; phylum Streptophyta; class Magnoliopsida; order Caryophyllales; family Amaranthaceae; genus Dysphania; species Dysphania ambrosioides. The sequence continues at coordinate 7,819,755 of CM048658.1, read as the reverse complement.
ACTATAAAATCCTCGTAAAATGATCACGTTCCAGAATAATTAACATCACTATCAACATTTATTATAGTATAATTAACACGAGTCCATGGCATTAGCAAGCTAATTCTAATTTCTAAAAGCAAGAGAGCATAGACTCCTGTCTCACTAAAGGGGAGAAAAAAGAAAAAGAAAAAAGGCGGCCAAGTGCTACGTTGTATAAAAATCATTGAGTAATCTTTACTTCCTTCGTAAATACTAGCTACACGATTACACCTTATATTTTTTGATCTTTTATTAATACATGTTCATACACTCTTGACTATTAGGGTTTTTAACAATTGAGTAGTAGAGTGTATTATATAGTTGATTAAATATTGGGTCAAGTAGCACAAGCTTTATCTAAAAAGTACGCATTTTAGGCTTAATCTTTAAGATGAGACAATCTTAAATTTTATTCTAAAATTTTAAGTTTTAGTTGCCTAAAATCTATTTTATTTTTAAAAATTCAAGTCAAGTTGGACGGAACCTAAATTTTGCCCAAAATCTTCTTATATTTTTCATGATGAGTTAGCATGCATGCTTATTCACTTTAATCAACTATATTATAATAAAGTATGTGGTTAAATGCATACTCAACGTTCTTAATTTTCTCATTTGCTCACTTAAAACTCTCTCTATGAACTAAAACACAAAAGGGAAGCTTTTATTGCATGACTTGTATCATTAAATTGATTGCATGTCAATAGAAATTGTATAACCTTACCAAATACCTTGACATATAATTAAAAAAATACTCGGAAAAAGATAGAATTTTAAATTCTAACAAAATCAACATAGTGATGAGACCACTCATGACTAATATCGAGGGTGGTTAATTTCCTTAATAAAAAATTCAATTCGGCTGCTAAAATTTAGCAAAAATAAAATAGATTATACTAAAATAAAATAAGTTTGACAAAAGATATATAAATTAAGATAACGAATAAAGCCAAGTTCGGTTCACCTTAAAATAATATATAGTAATATTCATTAAAAATATTTTAAATTTTATAAACATAAGTTCAATTTCATAAAATAGTTGGAGTTCAATAAAAAAATAATTAAGTTTAGTTGAATAAATTTGTTTTAGTAAAAATAATAATTTAAGTCCAAAGACATTAATATAAAGTGAACAAAGCCTAAGTTTAGCAAAAATTAGTCAAGTTTAACAAAAATAAATTATTTTACCCAACTAAGTTGAGGAGATTATCCTAACTGTTGAAACACCTATCTGTAAAATAGATGAAAAACACATTAGAAATTGATACAAACAGAAAAGAATATCAAAATAGTCGATATGTCCGAGTGGTTAAGGAGACAGACTTGAAATCTGTTGGGCTTCGCCCGCGCAGGTTCGAACCCTGCTGTCGACGTTTTTCTTTGTCTCAACTCCTGACACCATCAAAACGACATCGTACATTTGTACCACCCCCTACTCACCCAACTTCTGAACTCCGCCCAATCCTCCTCATTAGAACGCAAACCTCCGCCGCAAAACCACCCAAAACAAGAGAGACAAAGAAGGAGAAGCAGCAACAAGAATGTAGCAGCAAGGTGACCAAGTAGCAAGAGCATTCGTAGAACACTACTACACAACCTTTGACACAAATCGTGCAGGTTTATTATCTTATACAATGAAAACTCAATGCTAACATTTGAAGGACTCAAGTTTTTAGGTGCACAAAACATAGTTAGTAACCTAACTGGTTCACTCTTTGAGCAGTTGAAGCATAACAGTATTACAAGTTTACAACTGATTGCCAGCCTTCTGGCCCAAATGGTGCCATTCTTTTCTTTCTTAGTGGCAATCTTCAGCTTCCTGGTGAGCAACACCCTCTTAAGTTCAGTCAGGTACTTTCTTGAAACTTTTTTGTTCTGTTGATGTGATTATATATTTGTTGATATAGAACCATCCTAAGGTAAATAGGTAATAATATGGCCGGACTTCGTCGATCCACAGGTTAAGACTTAGTTACTTTCATAGCGAGGTGTACGTATAATGCATGGTATCCACTAAGTTGCTAATGTGACAGTTTTTGTATTGTTTGTTTGATTGGATTTGTACTAAAGATCCTAATATAATGTCTGTTATCAGATGAGTTTATACTTTGTCAATATCTTGTTCGTTGTTTGGGTCATTTGTGAGGGAATCCAATCTTGGTTGATTTTAGCTCAAGTTTGCAACTTTCTCTTGATTTATTTTTTCTAATAATTCAGCCTTTTTAAGTTTGAGTGAAGAATTAATGCTCATGCTACTCATTTTATAGAATTTTTAGCCTTTTTTTTTTTTTTTTTTTTGTTGCTAGTATGACGGGAATCAGGTCGGGACTTGTCCAAATATCTAATTTTATTCTTTACTGGGGTTGTGGATTTATGCGGACAATTGTGAGAAAGATGGCTATGAAAGTGGTTGTTGACTGATGGTGTCTGTTTGGTGCTTGTAGATGGAATGGGGAGGATTATCATGTTGACAATGGCAAGACATAGTGACCAATTAAAGTGAATGTATGACTCAGCTCAGTACAAGTTGTAGAGCTGTATAGATTATCTACAATGTTTCAGTAGAGTACAACCTCACTACTAACAACATTCTTGCATTCATTTCATCTTTTATTTCAATAACTTGGTAATTATAAAGCGAAATAGACAGTTTATAGCATGGTGGGTTGTCGAGTTAATGTTCATGCCTTTGCTAATTCCTAGGAGTAGTATATGCCTTTGATATGCTTGAATCTGGCCGTATAATTTATGCTTGTCTGTGAGATCCCTTCTTTTTATGGTGCTAGCTTTGGAGTAGTAAATTAGGCTGCAAGATGTGTTTTAAAATCCGTAACAATGAATCAAGCAAGCAAGCTTTTGGAGTATACTATCTCAAAATGTGTGGACTTTCGTAGTTTAAGATATAGGCCAGCTTGCAGCTTTCCTTCAGCTAAATAAAGAAAAAGATATCAAGTTTCTAGTCATAAAAGCTTTATCTCAGTATATTATTATACACCAAGTAGAATCATTGTGATTTGGTAGCCAATGTGTTATGTATTTCAAATAATGTCTTGCTTCACAAGTCACAAGTCATGTTATAGAATGCAGCAGAACAACTGATTGAGGCCTCTCACATAGATCATGGTAAACTAGCTACAAATGAGCAAAATGCCACAGGTCACAGTCACCTGAAATGGCCCGATAGATCTACACTCGCAGTCTTATATGACACTACTTTGGGTATCACACCATACTAGCGGAGACCCTACTTATATTTGGGTGATTGAGTCCCACTTTTGTGTGTATAGTATCATATTTACTCGAAAATTAAGGAAAATAACAATAACGTTCGAACAATTATGTCATAAAGTTTCAAACTAACTCCATTTTCTAAATCTGTTAAATCCTTATTGTTTGCCCTCAGGGCTTCATATATCTTAATCATTAACCATTAACATCCACTAGATAGATAGTCTACAATGATTAATGAAATTACTCATAACAGTATTGGGAAAACATTTTACACCACGTACTAGTCCAATATGATAATAGTCGATTAAAATCCAGTTCAAATTCACATAAATTAGTCTAATTCGGTAGAGCATTTTTCTTTTTTTTTTAGGTTAAAGTTCAAAAATGAAGAAGCCTGACGGTGATTAATTTCACAAGTATTACTATATGCGTTAACTCTTCGTACACATTAACATAGTATTGGCTTATATACTGTAGACTCTGCATACAAATAAAAAATAATCATATATTGTAGGCTCTGCAGCAAATTATGAGTTCAGTAACTCTCACTGTTCTCATGAGCTTTAAGTTCGCTTCAGGCATTCATGGAAACTAGATTACTGAGCAAGCAGTGGCAATAAGCTAAGATGTAAACAGCACAACATACTTGACAGTTAAAATGATACTACATTCTGACAGTTTCAGAACAGGGATTTCCTCAAAGCAGATGAAATTCGAAGAATTGTATGGAAACAGTTTGTGAGAGGAAAACAAGGTCTCAAGAGCCTGAATTAATAAAAACTACGCAGAATAGTACAGCGACAATTTGTTCTCTTACTTATGTGTAGAAGTAAAGCTGAAACAAAGAACATTGTCTAAATTGAAACCTAAGCAGCTTTTATTTTATCAAAAAGTCTGCTTCCTTCTTAGACATAGAGACGGATGTCAAGAATAACAAGGAATAACATAAGAAGCAAACCATAGATAACCGTATGGAAGAGAATGGATCCCACACTAGTCTTCATGCTCATGAAGCCAACTGGTTGTTGCTTTCCGGGTACTTGAATTATCAAACCTGGTTGGAGGAATGCAAACAGGGCTGAAGCTATAAGAGGTGAAGCCCAATTGTGCATGTTCCCAGTATGTTTAGCGAAAATTCCACAGTATTTTGTAGTGAGTACTTTGAATGTGCACTGATGAATACTTTGTGGGGCAAGAGAAAAAGGGAAAGAAAAGCAAGGAAAGGGCAGAGAAAGAAAGGCAAACAAGAAGATGAGGATGCAAAGCAGGGGGTAAGAACCAAACTATTATGCAAGACCCAAAGAGAATAAGATACCCACAAATTTATATAAAAAAGGAGAATCAATTACCCAACTTTTCCCAAAAACATTATCTCATGACATTGCCAAGATAAGGTAGCATATTAGGAGTCATGTTCACACATGCAGCTTTGATGGGTGTATTTGATTATGCTTGTAGCTGATAGCTAAAATACTCTTAACAACCTACCAATTTCAAGCCTAAAATTTAGTTGCTAATATAGATTAGTGGCTAGGAGGAACAGGGGACCCTACCGCTAATAAAGTTAATATACTTGGTTAAAATATAGTGGCATGCCCATTCCACTTAGCAACAAGAGTCATATAGAGATCTTTCCAGTGACTAGAGAAGTAGCAAATAGGATTTTCAGGAATTGTCTATTGATAATTAAGGACTAAGAAAACTAGCTTTAAGCTTGCGCATTATAATCAACTACTCAGCGGAAAGCTGGACATATTATATCCTCTTTTTGTTTGAATTGGAGAAGTGCATCATCGATGTTTCAGTGCATGGCTCCCAGGGCACAATATTTGCTGTCAAATTGAAATGGTGGGGATTTGAGAAGAATTGATCAGTGGGACCCACGCATCATGAAAGGGAGGGAAAATACTGCTATAACATGAGATTTTTTTTTTCAGATCAATTGATTGATGAATGATAGAGCAGTTTTTAACAATAAGAACTCTCATTAGTAAAAGCTTTTTACAGAACAAAGGACAAGAAACTCATGGGCAGCGTTTAGTCTTCAATAAAACAATTTGAGGAACTATACCTCATTCGTATTCATGTATTTGGACCTATTTGCATCCAGGCGGGTATTATTCCCCCTGACTACTACAACTCAGTATCTTAGTCACAAACCCCAATTCAGTAGTTGACAAATGTCATTCATTCTGGAAGTACTCTATATGCTTTGTACAGTGTATTTCAAGAAGCTTAAATTCTATTAGCTGCAAGCGATATCAAATTCTATATGATAACTGAAAAAAAATGGAAATAATATAAGTTTACCGCTCTTTTATGATTCTCCAAACCTGACTATCTCTTCCATGATGGCATTGAATAGCTCCTATGATCCATGCTTGCAGGCTGCAGCCATCAAAAGTTTGTGCCTGTGCACTGCTTTTTTACCTAAATCAACACCTTTAAGAAGCTTCAATTCTATTGGCTGCAAGCTTGCAGCTTGAACTCGTTTGGAAATTCTCAGCACGATCATTGAAACAGAAAACTCACAATCCAATGGGCCAATGAAACACTAGCTACTCTAAATACAAATGCACCCTAGCTAGCATAAAGGCTTTCCTCAAACATTTCAGTCAGTCTCCTGTACAAAAGCTTTGACCTCCGTCTAATCTGTTCTCAGCATTAGCCATTAGCCATTAGCCATTAGCCATTAGCCTTTGGACGACTCCACAGCTGAAAGATGCAAACATAATGCTCTAATATAGGCAAAATACCACACTCTTCAATCATGAATTCAAAGTACCTTAAACCTTCATCCACGCTATCTGTTTGAACACAGGCACTCAATACTGCAACAAATGTGATCGCATCAGGCATTAATTTTTCCACCATCTCCTCAAAAACTGCCCACGCCTACTCCCCACACTTGTGGACACCCAAGCTCGAAATCATCGAATTCCACGTAGCTAAGCTCCTTCTTTCCATCACAGTGAACACTTTTCTCACCTCTTCTAAGCTACCACACTTACTATACACGTCAAGGAGAGCAGTCCCAAGATAGACACCCAACTTAAACCCATTCTTCAAAGCATAATCATGAACCCACGCCCCTAATTTAAGACTCCCCAATTCTGTACACACTCTCAGCAAGCTAACAAGAGTAAACTCATTCGGTCTCACTCCTACCGCCAACATTTGCAATAACAACTCGAACGCCTCTTGAGGCCTCTCATTACCCTCTTACCCATCAATCATAGCAGTCCAAGAAACCACACATCTCTCAAGGAATTTGATCAAACAGTCCCCTAGTCCAATCCAACTCCCCAAACCCAACCAAGCCCGCAATCATTGTATTCTAAGACACAACATTTCTCACAGGAATTTCGTCGAACACCTTGCATGCATACGCCAAAACCCCACATTTGAATATCCAAAAGAGTATTCTTAACGAACATATATTTACCAAAATATCCAGTTTTGATAGCCAAAGCGTGAACCTCCTTCCCCCTTTCAACAGCAGAAGAAGCGGCGCACGCTTATATGACAAATGGAAAGGTGAATTTATCATGTATAATGCCATCACAGTTCATGAGATTGTAGAGGATGAGAGACTAGGAAGGAGAGCCGTTGATTGAGTGAGCTCTGATGATGAGATCCCAGGCGAAAGAGGAGGGGGATTGGATTTGTTGGAAAATTGAAATGGCGTAAGAGAGGTTGCCAAAGGAGGAGTAGAGGCGAAGTAAGTAGTTGGTGAGAGAGATTAGAGCGGACAGGTTTGGCATGGATTTGAGTGAGATGGTTTTTGTTTATGCAGTGTTGGAGGAGACGATGGAAATCGGGAGGAGAGGAGAAGCTCAAGGCCATGAAAGACACGATGTAAATACAATAAATAATTTAACCTAAAAATTCTAGTCCAAATCCGTTTAAAAAATTGTAACTCCTAATCCGATTAAAAAAACTTCGACTCTGAAAAGGAGATGGGTCAGATTCTGATATTGTATTACATGACCCGATTGTGATTTGAGTCTGATAGTCCGATCCGAAAGAGTAGTATCAAGGCGGTATTAAAAAAAACCCAAATATAATAACCCAAAATAAAAGAAATTATATAAATAAACCATGGTATTTTCTTGTGTTGTATTATTTTTTTAATTTACTTTATATATTATAAATGAATTAGAGTATTAGTAATGATAAATTTTGGATCAAATTCTAAGGTCCGACGGATCGGATCGGATTCGGAGTTTGCGGATTCAGAGTCGGATTCTGATCCAGAATTAAGGTCCGCGAACTTGTTGGATGGGATTCAAATGTTGTTAAATCCGCTCCGACTCCAATCCATTTCCATTCCTAGATGTAGAACAATCAAAAGGTGGCTAAGTGGTGTGGCTGTTGGTGGGTTAGTCTAGCAACCTTAGCTCACCTCTGTTTACTAGTCTATTTATCGACTCTGAGGCCCTTTGACCATGAATCCTTGACTTGAGATGTCAATTTAAGTTACTGATCGGACCTTATCAAATAACGGTTAGTTGCAATACCCGTGCCTAGAGGTGGCCATGGGGCCGGTCTAGGTGGGCTGGGAAATTGAGGACCGAGACCGGACTGGTCCTTGGGGCGGGCTGGTCCAGGTTGGGGTTGGGGTTGAGATTTTGGATTCGTACCGAATTACGAATCGAATCGAATCGAGTTGAAGTCACAAATCGAATCGAATCGAATTTCACATAATGACATTTATAAATTAGAAGAAATGAATTGTTTTGAAAGTATTAAACGTTTATATTCACGAATCATATCTTGGCATTCGTTATAAACTTTTATATTAGCCTAATCACATTCATTTTTCATTTCTTTTGTCGATATTTTTCATTTTTCATTTTTCATTACAAATTTATATAAATTACATATATCACAAAAGAGCATAATCATATTCGATTCATATAAACTAAATTATATTAGACTAAACTCATTTATTGATTCATATAAACTAAACTATATTCCACTAAACTTACATTATTCATATAATCTAAACTATATTCAACTAAACTAACATTTATTCATTCATATAATGAATAAACTAAATTATATTCAACTAAACTAATATTTATATAAATTAAACTAACATTTAACTAAACTAAGATTCATCTATTCATCTAAATTAACTTATATTCAAGTATTCAACTAAACTAACATTCATTGATTCATATAAACTAAATTATATATACAATTCAACTAAACTAACGTTCATTGATTTATATAAACTAATACTCATAAAAACTAAACTATACTCAATTAAACTAACATTCATATAACTAAACTAATATTCATTGAGCCATATAAACTAAACTAAATTTAACTATACTAACATTCATTAACTCATATAAACTAAACTAACATTCATTAATTCATATAAACTAAACTAACATTCATATAAACTAAACTATATTCAACTTAGCTAACATTCATTAATTCATATGAACTAAAATAAAGTATATTCAATTAAAATAACATTCATATAAATTAAACTATACGCAAATCAACTAACATTCGTATAAACTAATTTATATTCAACTAAACTAACATTATATAAACTAAAATACATTTAAAATAAACTAAGTTTTACAAAATTAAAAGATTTAGGTGGGCTTAATAGGGCAGGACCGGTTTAGTGGGACGGGCCGGGCCGAACCGAAGACGGGGCGAATCCAATTTTTTTGTTGTCTGAATCGAATAGGGTCAGGGTTTGAAAAACGTGATTCGGATTCAACCCATTTCTTTAGCGGGCCGAACAGGCTCGGCCTAGTTCGTTAGTGGGTCAAGCTGAGCGGGTCATGTTGCGGGCTAGGTTGGTGCTAGGTCGGGCTGAACCGGCCTGTGGGCATCTCTACCTATGTTTGTATGGATCGAATGGGCTGATAAATTTTGGAAATTAGTCGCACATAATATTTTACCGTGTCCATCGTGTGTACTAGGTCACTTTTCTACAAATGACTTTGCTTCCGTTTTTAACACAAAGCTACTAACTTGATTGATAATGATGTGTACTGGGAACATTTGACTTAACAGCCTGAAAAAGTGAAACTTCTTCCCCAATAGGCCTGAAGTTAAATTGAAAAACGCCTTGAAGACCAGCACTAGACCCAATGATACCCCATTCCAAAATTAATCTGACCAGAATTTGAGCTGACTTGTAAATAACTAAAAACCAATTCAACCCTACAACTAACCGACGAGACCAAATCGATAACGACTCCTAATCTGATTTAAACTGACATGTTTAAGACCACCATATATTATATAAATATGACATTATAATAAAGTGATACAGAAATACTATACATCACATAATTTTTCAATGTAGTTATACTACTCATTAACCATCATCTAATCACTTTGCCAAAAGAAAATCACCTAATCAATTTTTGTTTCAGTTAATTATTGTTGTAACATCATACATCATCACTGTCAAAGACTTGACAATGGTATAATAGCGTCTAGAGAAATAAAGTCACCACTTAATATGATATGATGATATGAACACAACAAAGTACAAGTCAAAATAGAATCATAAACTAATAATAACTTGATATCAAGCTATACAAGATTTATAACATAATTTCAACCAAGAACTCGACCCAAATTTCACTCGGAACTAGGATGACACATAATAGGCTGTTGTTGAGCCTATCAAATTTTTTTAAAAAATATCTAAATTGGTCTTCCTAGCTTGATAGAAAGGGTAAGTAAGGGTCGACTCTCAATGACCAAAGAGAGTACAGAAAAATATTGAATTATGATAAATGAGGTCAAGTTTTTTTTTTTGTTAAGGACTAATGGTAGAAATAAATTAAAAACAAACAATAACAAACAAACCTTACAAAGAGGTATTGTTTAAGAGTAAGTTGTAAAATGAGTACCGAGATTGTCGAACTTTTTTTTTAACCTTTTTTTAAAAAAAATCGAAATATAACCTCCATATCAAACTATTTCGAAAAATGACCCTGACTATAGGTTAAGTATAAAGTTGTTGCCCAAGACATCGACTCTTAGGTGAAAGAAAGACAACGACTTTCCTTATTATTATTTTGTTAAATAAAAATAATTTTTTTACAAAAAATAAAAATAAAAATAAAATTTAAAAAATTTCCTGAAAGTTTCCAAAAAATATTTTTGAAAATTTTTGTCTTAAAAAAATATTTTTTCATTAAATATTTTTTTTTAAAGAAGCAATTTTTTTTTAAAGTCGTCCTTTCAGGAAACCTTTTTTAAAAGTAAAAAAACTCAAGAACAAAGTCGCTGTCTAATTTATAACAAACCTAATTCCAGGATAATATCTCAAAATATTTTGACGCAGAGGTTATATTTCAAATTTTATTTAAAAAAAAATTCTTCCGACATTGTCCCTATTGTGCTTTGTGCTTGTATAAAATCCACGCCCAAGAGTTACCTTACAAAGCGATTGTTGCTGATTCCTCTGTTTATAATCAATTTTCTTACACAAATAAAAGTACTAGACACTCCCCAACTCACCTCTTCATCATTTTTACCGACTATTCTAGATACCACCATAATTCCAAACCCCCCCGCAATTTCCACCAAACTCCCACTGTTCAAGTGTTCCACGAAAGAGTGAGTCCTAGAAACCGGCAACCGGAAATAAAAGAAGAGATAGAATGGCGGATTGGGCCCCAGTACTTGTAGGGGTAATACTGTTCGTGTTATTATCACCGGGACTACTGGTTCAGATGCCGGGTTACAACCGATCTGTTGAGTTCGGAGGTATGAAGACAAACGGCAAAGCCATCTTCATTCACACTCTTATTTTCTTTGCTCTCTATGCTATTCTCATCCTCGCCGTCCATATTCACATCTACACCGGCTGATCCAACGCCCCTTATTCCTCCCTTCGCTTTTAATTATCAGTAGTCCAAATAATTTTGTGGTTTGTACTTTGATCTTACTGCTTTGTTAGACTCATAATTGCACCTTTTCAATGTGTATTCCGCTTTTGTTGTCAAATGAGTGGTGTTACTAAATTCTATCAAATGGCTAAAGATTGGGTTCTTTTTATTACCTTTATTCTTCCTTTTCCTAATTCATTACTTTGGCATTTATTTATGTTAATATATTGGTATGTTGTTCCTTAGTGTAGACGGTGATATATTAATGGTAATGAATTTATATGCAATATGGTTAAAAATACCGTGTGAATGTCTATGGTAATGGAACACTTTCCCGAACTTGTAACTTTCATTCTTGTCATTCATTTTTACCTGGGTTTTGAGCTCTTATATTGGATTCAATCTCGTACGAAATGCGTTCCATATAAGAGATGCATGTGCAAAGTGCTAGCTTTTATGTGTATTTGGATGTGAATGTTGCACTGTTGATGCTAGAATCTTGGGACATAGGGCTGCAGGAGTGGCGTATGTACTAATAAGAGATGAGTAAATACAGAGTAATAGAGTACAGACTTGGTTTACTGCTACTGCATAACTTACTAACAGCAAAGAACAATCAGGCGAGATTTTGTCTCTAACGTGGGTGGTTTATTTCAGGGAGGAGATCCATCTGCATAGAATCCTGCTCATAGAACTCTCAAGTTCCTGTATTACCATTTAACCAATATGAGGGATTGAGGGTACAGGGGAACATCCTGGTCTATTTTTTCAGTTGTCTGCTTGTCCAGTTGAATATGGTTTTACTTCTTCAATCCTTCCAATTACACAGCCACTTGCTTGCCCAATTGATTATGGTTTCTCGCTCGATGTCTCTAGGCATTTCCTTACTAGTTTATCCATTGTAGCTAGCTGCTACAATCATCACTATAACTATGTGCGGCGGCTTTTAGTTCTTGAGCAGAAATTATTTTTGACGAATCTATAACTCTCACGGTTTGAAAAAGTTGTTTGAACAATATTCCTCCATTTTGCTTAAGAATTTCTTCCTCATTCTGATCAACTTCTCTCTTCTGATGGTAAAATATATTCAGCTCACTAACATGAGCAATAATAAGAATCCGAAGCTCATACCTGCATTAGCAATTCCAGGCAAAATTTGCTTCACAAACATATATCGTTTTGACTTCAGAATGTTAGGTAGCAGTACAGAACTACTGGAGCAACAATACTCAGGAGTTACTTAGGAGTTACCTAAACCGAACCTGGTATAAAATAGTGTTGAATGAATGCTAATACAAGTGGTGCCCTGGTTTGAACCATCACAAACTTATCCTTTAGGAAATGAGCACATGTGACCCTCGGGTGTTAGTACATATATGAGACCACAGGTTGGATGGCCTTGCACAATCATCAATATCTGAACGGACTTTATGCTGGCTTTCAAAAGCATTAACAAATACTCCGTACTTCTAACAAATGGCCTATTTTGCCGTAGATTTGTTAAAACGGGAGAGGTCCATTAAAGGTCTTTGATCGGCTCGTTTGTAAAAGGGTCTAATTAATAATAGACTCAATTGAATCGATTTTTTAAAGAATCATGCTTTATTGGGTCTTTAATGGGTCAAGTTTGATCAATAATTGTCTAATAATTTGTAGGCTTTTAAACACTATTAGGTAATGAATTATATCCATTTACTTGCCGGATAGTCCATTGTTTAAGATAGGAGGTAATACAAGCAAACTACTACCCTTTATAGATAAAAATTATATTCTCTTTGGACAGTTTGACCCGACTCGATCCGTTTTATATCTTCTTTGGCCCTCTATGGATAAAACAAATCAAGTTTCTTATTCTGTATTTTTTTATATCAATATGTAAGTGGATAAATTTGTTTCTTATTCTCTCTTCCATCTTCCTTTCTACGCAGAGACTTTTCTCTTTGGTTAAGAAGAGCTCAGCAAGGACTACTCCGAAGCTATAAACATCGCTTTTTTTCTGTGAGCTGACTTGTATGGAAGTATTCTGGATCTAGATATCCCAATGTACCTTGAACTAATGTTGTCACCCGAGTTTGGTCGATTGGAACTAATCTTGAGGCACCAAAATCAGATATCTTTGCAGTAAAACTTTCGTCTAATAGTATGTTGGTGGATTTAACATCCCGATGAAAAATAGGTATTGAGGTAGCTGAATGAAGATATGCAAGTGCATCAGCAGCCTCTGAGGCAATCCTAATGCAATTTGCCCAAGTAAGCCAAGATGCGACGCCTTTATATTTATGGATGTATTCTAAAAGAGTACCGCTGGAGATGAATTCGTATACGAGCAAAGGTACCTCGGTCTCAAGACAGCATCCTAAGAGTTTCAAAATAACCACTTCATTAATGAATTGCTCAACCTGGGTTTGATCAGCTACTCTTGATTTTTTAATTGCTACCTCACGACCATATTTTAGAATACCCTTGTAAACTGTACCATACCCTCCTATGCCTAAAATACTATCTTCTTTATAATGATTGGTTGCTGCTTTTAGTTGATCAGCAGAAAATTATTTGGATGACTCCATATTTCCTCCATTCGGAGAAAGCTGTTGAGTTAATAGCATTCCTCCATTCTGCTCGAAGAATTTCTCCCCTTTTTTAATGATAAGATATATCCAACTTATCACAATCAGCAATAACAAAAATCCAAGGCTCATTCCTACATACATAACCAATGTTACTATTTATGTTAGGAAAGTATAATAAACTTGTATGATCGTCAAAAAACTTATGTTTTCGAGCCAGATAACACTACGTAGAAATCCAATTTGAATAAATGAACATGACGATCATGCATTATTCCTAGTTCAGTTTGTTTCTAAGTATCCTTTGTTTCCAACACTACACTAGTAGAAGTCAAATTATATAGTAAGAAATGTAGAAAATAGCAAAAAGTAGCTACACAAAGATATACAACTGAAATGGTGAAAATTCATACTTTATTTTTAAAATTACTACTTCATTTTCGAACAGTGCAATTTCAATTCTAATTAATAACAATGGGATTATTTGTGTATATAGTTTATTGTGTTTCACCGATTTAGTAAATTGTGGGCTACATACCAGTATTTGAGAACTGTAAATTGTTCCTGTTTATATCAACGATACAAAAATATCTACTAATATATGACTATACGAGTAATTCAGGGGATAATTACCTAAGCTTAACCTCGTAACAAACTGCGAACTAATACAGCCGGTGCCGTTCTTAAAACCATCACCGTGATGTCCTGTAGGGCAAGAGTAATTGTAGCGTCCAGGGGTGTTACGATATTTATGAGAACAAGGATTGTTTGGACCAGCGCAGTCATAAATTAATATCTGCAAGATGAAATATCTGAGAGATGGACTCAATAGTTTTAATGCCAAAGCATGATTTTTCAATAGCCACAATGAAACTATAACCAAGATAAGTCATCCAATCTAAACCGTCTTATCTCTTATAAACAATCTCAACTGTTTGGAGAGTTGACTTTAGTAATTGTCGATAGATGTACTAGTCTCATCATACATAGACATATTCTATAACAAATACGGAAAAGATAAAAGATGTTCTGACCTGTGCATCCAGGACTCAGATAAGGATTGCCCTGGTAACCGGGGAGACACCTACATTGGTATCCTGATTCGGGTCCATTAAAATCGGTGCAGTTGGTATTCCCTTGGCAAGCGTAACGTGACCCGGACAATATTTGTTGAGCTAGATGGCACGTCTTATTAGCACCAACATACTAATCAAGCACCACAGGAACACCGTCAACAGATCAATTAATAAACGCCCCTTGGTCAGATAGGTCAGCAACATCGAAGGTGAACTTGACATCCTCAGCTAAGAAAGCCGCACCACATGGATTAAAGTCTGAGACGTTGGTGTGCTTGTATAAGCTTTCTAGTGCAGTCCAAAATACTTTCATTCCCTTTGGGATGGCTGTTTGGCAACAACCAATCCCAGAACACGAAGACCCATTATACTTAATCACATCTTCTAGGGAGGTACACTAAGCAATACAGCTAATAGCATGGCTGTCACTATCAATGATCACGGCCAGATCATCACAACCAATGACAGTAAACTTGTTTGCAGTGTCTGAAAACACAAGTGGCAAGGTTCCAAGATTTATCGGAGGTGTCTCCTTGGTAGCATCATATAGTTCGCCATGCGCATCTCACCGCTGACGGATATGTCTGATCTCGAGATTAGTTTCGCCCAGCAAGAAGGGTTTTGGAGGAGTAAAGGAAGTGTTGCAATATATGTTGTATGACTCGCTTAGGGAATATGCTCCATTTAGGTCGATGCCAAATGGGTAGGGAATGGTTACATTTCCGCAGGTGGTTGGGCAACCGGGTTTGGCAATGGAGTTGGCCTCAAAAGTGGCGACTAATAGCCTGGCAAAAAATGTCAACCAGAGCCATGAGAGCAACTTTATTTTGTGTATATCTAGAGGCCAACAAACACCAACTTATTAACCGTCAAATATTTATTCAACAGATAGGATGGACTAATCAGTTAGTCGAGATTTATTTAACTAGTTGATCAAGTTGATGCTTAAGCTTTCATATCGAGTTGAGACTAATGACTTTTTGGCACGCACTATGTGAGCGGCATTATCGATCATGCAAGCAGCCTTGTTAGTCATCTCAATTACGTATTAATTTTTGTTTAATTAACATTAAGGCCTAATTTGTTTAGTTGTACAAATGACCCACCACCATTAGTTAGCCATAATAAAAAGTCAAGGGCACCTTCCATTACAAAACTAAGAGCGAATAAATCATAACGATATAATATTCCTAAAAACTTGAGTAAAGATAGACACATAAACGACAAATGTGTTAAAACTTTGTTCTTATATGTGAATTTTAACTTGTCCCACATTGGTGGATGATGATGCTTGAGGCACTTTATATATAAATATGCTGACTTACTTAGGTGTGACTCAAGAGTTATCCACTTTTGTGAAAGGAGGAAAACTCTATGAACCCAACCAACACATACGTTGCGCTAAGTCGGGCTGGGCTAGGATGGGTTGGATTAAGACTTGTGGGTAATGTATTATCTTTTTGGACTGTTGCAGACTCTATTTTTCAGAAGCTATATTTTGGCCTGCTTGACAAAAGGTCTCGGTCTGCTTAGCAAACACTTGGTATTGGTGTGCCATGGTTATAGTTTTAATGTCATTTTAACTTAATTACTAAATTATATTTTAATATTAACGGTTATATTAAGCGTGATTTATTGCTTCTTAATAGGTAACATTTTGATTAAAATGGTTACATTTTCTCTTTATAAACTGTGTATTTGCCAAGAGTTTTTTTTAACTAATCAGAAAAATTTTCTTGCATCTCTTCTCAAAACAATGACCACTTTTCTTGTTTGGGTGTTTGGTTGTTTAGTGGATTTGTGCAGGATCACTGGTATAGATTGAGAGGTTGTTTTATCCTAGGAACATCCGGTTTGTACGATCTGCTTGCACATTGATAAGGCAATACTGTGAATGTTCTTAAAAGAGCGACATAGTCCGCAACTCAGCCTTTTCGATGACATTGTTCTAGTCATTTTGCAATATGGTTTACAACAAAATTCTTACAAAATCACTTTTGTTAAGTTGAGGGGTGACTTTAATTGTATAAAGGGATGATTTTTGTTTTATTAAGGATAACTTTTGTACAATAACCTTGATATTTTTTTGTTATACGGGTAACTTTTGTTGTATTGATAAATAACTTTTATTCTAATGAAAAGTATTTTTTGTTGGTCACATAATAATTTTATTGTATCCCCTGTGCACCCAAATCTTCTCTAAAAATTTTCTACGCTTTTTTACACGAAACTACAAAGCTTAACATTAAAATCAAACAGTTTAATTAGAAGCTGGCTGGAAGGTCTTTAGCATATTCTTAGCACTATCAAGGTTGCTTCACTTTGCTAGTCATATCCATTGCCATCATATATTTTCGAGTTATGGATTTCCCATTCTGGACTGGGGTGTAATATGTTGGCTACTTCTCCCCGAATTTAGTTGTCATCAGCGTTGTGAAATGTGACAAATCCGAGCATCTCCATTTGGTAAACTTCCAGTCCTCGAACGACTCAGACACATGACTAAATTGAAATATGTGCAGAGAGAAACTTTCCGAAAATAATCTGCCAAGAACCTTCTCTAGCATCTCCATCATTCTTTCAGCCCCTGGAAGAACTAACCCTCCACAATTTCTACAATCTGAAACGATGGTGAGAAGATGAAATGATGTAATTTCTGAAGAAGAAATTCCATCTTTCCCTCGTTTCTCTAAATTAAGGCCATGGAACTGCCCTAAATCTGCTATCTATGCCTTTGTCCACACAAGTTTCAGACCTTCACCTGCGCAACATCAATCAGACGCTGCTAAAAGAATGTGCAAAGAAGGCAGAGAAAGCTTATGTTTCCCCTAATTCTTCCATCACACGCCTGCAGATCAAGGGCTGCCCTGACCTGAGGAGTTTCACAACTGTCAGAGAAGGGCTGGGGGGACTTCCTAGTCTACAACAGCTTGTCAATGCAAAGTGCCATGCAGAGTTCACTGACCTCGGAGTTGTCTTACCTCACCTCCCTAGAGAGGTGGAAAATTTTTCCAGCTGCAAAGACCTCAATCTCTATGAAGATGGAAGCGAGAGTATGAGAGAAAACAATTCCTTATCAACTCCAAGAAATCAATGGACCACTTTAGAGTGTCTAAGCCATTTGACACTCAGTGAAATCCCAAAGAAATACCTTCTGGACGGGCTGCAGCATGTTCGAACTCTCAAATTGTTGTGGATTTCAGCACGTGCTGCAATGATAGTGTTGCCCTAGTGGACAGCTAGCATGACAGAGCTCCAGCACCTTCGGAATGAGAGCTGTGAGGCTGTAGCAAGGCTGCCAGATGAACTAGCGGAATTCAGATCCCTAATGAAAGTTGAGATCACTGAGTGTTCAGAGTAGGGGCGTTGCACAGAGCACACAGGGGAAGACTTGCACAAAACCAAACATGCTCGGTTTTTACTCCATAAGTCTTAGTGTCATGGACTCATGTCAGAGCTAGGGGCCTCACAGAACAAATCTAATATCCGTGCAACTACAGATGTTGAGTACATCATCATTCCTGTGGTAGCTGAAGTTAATAATGTTTGAATAATTTCAAAATTCAATTCATGAACTGTTTCCTTAAGTTTATTTTTTTCAATGTACTATGAATTTTCTAATGTTTGAGGCATATTAGGACATAGGAGACAGAATATTATTGTGCCATCCTTGCGGCTTCAGTGAGTTTCTGTTATTCAATAATTTGACAACTTTTCTAGACCATATTTTACTTGTTCTGTATGGCCTTGATTGTTTTCTGTTAAAAGAGATTACCATCTATCTCTCGCCTTATGTCATATTTTCTTATTCCCCTCTATCAAAGCCTACTATAAATATGACCAATAAGACCTGAGTGGTCCTAGCCTTCATTGAGCTGCTCTTTTCCACACACCATGACCATCTTTGGTAAACAGTGACTAATTATGTTGTAACAAAAAGCATGAGTAATTATCAAGCTAGCTGAGTTATAGCGGCTCTCATAATTAGCATATGACAGTTTTTTGGATGTCTGGAACTAATGTGCAAATTTAAGGTACAACTGTACAAGACTAGCATATTGAATCCATTGTGGTAACTGAACATATAAAAAAAAAAGTAGGCTTGCTTAAGCCTCTCAAATAAGTTACGAAGCATTTCTGAAGTAAGTGATAACAAGTAGCATAAGACTGATCGGACATAATCTTCTCTTGCATATGAGAATGAAGGAGCCATGGTTTACTAACATGATAAGGCGCAGAAAAATTTACAACTCTGTATTTACTGGCAGAAGAAAGAAGAATGAAATTACAGTTGGACAATAGAGAGAAAAGTGAAGGAGTAGAAACCCAAAGTTGTTGATGGTCAGACTTCCAGTACCTTTAATGATTACCTCTTTTTAAGTACTATACACCAGCACGTATATGGATGCCAATGGCAATAGTCAAGATAGTAAGTATACAAAAATAAACAGCAGCATGGATCATAATAGAGATCCCACTGGTGTTCATGTTTCCAAACTCCACGATCCTTGTCCTCGCGGGCAGTTGAAACAAGAGCCCTGGCGACAACAGTATGAACAAAGCCACTGCCACCACTACCGGCCCCCAATCTACCATCATCTTTATCTTCTGCTCTGGCTCTCTAGAGTGGCTACTTCTTTTTGTGTTACTCTAACAAACCCTTGTCTCTCTCTCGACCACGAGCTCTTAGAAAGTGTAAGGAGAAGGAAAGAAGTACGCTGGAATAAGTAGAGAAAGTGAGGGGGAATTCCTTGGTGAAAAAGGATAAGAGTGAAGGGATGGAAGACAAGCTTGCGAAGGAAAAGGGAGGCAAAGAAGGGGAGTGGGGTAATCAGAAAGTGAGGAAGGAAGGGATCAGGAAAGGTATCGATGACATTATACACTTAGTGGGTTTGCTTTACTGAGATCAAACAACTGCTTTCCCATTTTACGCTTCACTATATACTTAAGAAATTATTGTGTATGTGCTCTCGACTTCTCATTTCTTTGTGTGCTTTGCTTTAGTTATAGACTGTCGGAAAAAGCAGCACGCAATGTGTAAAGTTGTGAACTCCAGACTTGGAAGATGTGGGAGAGATTTTTTTTTTTTTTTCCCTTTTGTTTTTTGGTTTAGCCGGCTACTTAGACCGTTCGGAAACACAAAGAATTGTATACACATATTTCATACTTCGTATACTTGCATCCATAGATACACCAAAGATCCCTTCACATTTTTATAAGCCACTCATGATTCATGAGAATGAAAATACACACACTTTGTCAAAGGTGAAATATAAATCTCTCGAGGCCAACAACACGCGATTACCTGAAAATAGCACTTGACAATTGACAATGACGATAAAAGGTTCTTCCATGCGTATTTCATAGTTGCTTACCCTACGAAGGAATTAAAGATTCTTGATCTTTGATATAGTTACGGATAATTTACAAGAAACCAATCAAAATGTAACACATAAGTCACACATAATAATAACAATAATAAAAAAAAAAGTGGAACATGAGGTTTTGTTAATTTCCCTGACACCTAAAACTAAAGAAATAGAAGAATATACTTGCATCCATCCTTCGTACCACCATTAAGGTATTTACTTCCATGTGAGCTTGATAAAGTTACCGCTTATGAATAATCATCCTTCATTTCAATAACAAGTGGATATCATCTTTATTTGCACAAATGAGAATATTGATCGCATTGAGGTCATCAAGTTTTTATAATCATTATTATCTTCTAAAAGGGAGTTGTATCTAAAGTCATAAATATTGACATATGTTGTGTTAGGGATAATCGACGGATCACTTTATTTTGTTTTGTGTGCATACAATACTTTTTTGAAAATAAAAAATACACCTAGCCTATTGGTTTTCTCTTCTTTTGTAGTTGATATATCCTTTAGGGCTCTGCACCGGCAAGAAATGGCCCTTTACGCAGCCTATTGGTATTCTCTTCAGTTAACCTTCGTATATCCTTTAAACTTCTGGACTAATAAAATACACGCAACTTACGAAGCACTTATCGACTAAGCAGACCCATGAATCTCACTATTGGGTACCAGGTGTACTACTACTACTACTACCCTGGTCGACATCCATTGAGTTAAAATTTTCACATACTCCCGTCAATGTGACCAGCTAATTCCAGAGAGGAGTAATATAATTATGGGAATAAAATTAGAAAAGAGAATGGACCAACTGTTAGTTAATACACATAACTATGTCCTACCCATTTTAGAAATAGAAGCATGAAGATCCTCTTGATGAGAAGAGGACCTAACTGAGTTTCTAACCAAGTCTAACTTGAGACAAAAGGCAAAAGCTGGACGGTAACCCTCCACAGGATGTCATCTGCCATGAAGAATAGAATCAATCCTAAATCCCAATCAAGCTCCATGATTTTGATCTAGTGATATTTCCTTCCATATAGGGTCACCTCCTCTTTTGTCTGGACGTTAAGTTATACCTGTCTGTCCCTCTCTAACCCAGAATTTCTCCTGTATATAAATGAGGCCTTGTTTCACTCCAAGATATCCCAGTACTCACCATCAAAACATCATCCAAGAAGAAGCCATCTGAGAAAGACAGGGTCAGCAGCGAGATAGAGGAAGGAAAATGGCGGATTGGGGACCCGTAGTGATGGCGTTGGTTCTGTTCATTCTGTTGACACCAGGACTGCTGTTTCAGCTGCCTGGGAAGACCAGAGTGGTGGAGTTCGGAAGCATGCAGACCAGCGGGATGTCGATACTAATTCACACTGTGATCTACTTCTGCCTCATCACCATCTTCCTTATTGCCGTTGGTGTCCATATATACACCAACTAATCTTTGCTCCTCTGTTGAGACTATTATTTTTCTTTTAATTTTTGGTTTGACATGAGACTTTCCTTTGTCTCATATCTACTGTTTTGATTTGTTTTTTACTGGCTCTGTTTGTCTATTCAAATCCCATCATTTAAGGGGAGTTTGACACTCCTAATCCTAAAATGTAATGTTTCAATAAATTGAATATTAAGAAAATTTCTGTACTACTACAGAGGAATAGATCAGTAACATTCTTGATAGCTGCTAATCACTACTTTATAAATTCTCATACTAGCTTAACATTACAAAATAAAGTTGAAAAAAAATGACAATCAATCATTTATAGATAATTTAATTATATAAAGTCATATATATATATATATATATATATATATATATATTTATATTTTAAAGTACAAATTGACTATGTGGATGATTTGATTTTTTTGATATATTCCTTTACATAATAACACTTCACCCATTAGTTGCAAAGAAATTGATGCAACTCTTATTTATTCCTTTTCTAATTTTGGAGCATAGAGGATAAATGTGAAAGAATGTATTAAATGTTTTTGTACTTCTTATTTGATAATGGTATCTCTAAATTTTTAATCATCATTAGAAGAATATGTTTAATTTATTGTTCTCAACACTAATAACATTAACAAACTGTAAACTTCCATCAATCACAAAATTTTTAATAAGGAATTGAAGTTTGACAACCCATAATAAATTAAAATCTTTCCCAAATAGTGTAAGAAACTTCAATGTAAGAATTTCCCAAAACCCCAAAAATAAGTGAATAAACCTCAAAATTTCAATTAGTGAGCCAAATGGTCCCTCTATAAAGTCAAGTAGTGAAAAAGTTATATCCCTAAACTATAATCGAGAAAATTCTCACACATATTTCTCTAATCCTAACAAAATATATTCATCTTTCTCTCTTGAACTTGTCTATTATTTAACATCTTTTCTTTCGGCGATCCTCACTCTAAATTTCAAATGACTTTACTAATAACATGTCCAAATTGGATAAATTTGGCTATCATTGCTAAACTTTTCAACCCATAGTTAAAAAGAAAAGTAGTTACACTATTGTTGTAAGTCACACACTTACACCTTGCATGTTTTACTAAAAATAAATAATACATCCATTTATTATGATGGATTGTAAAATTTACGATGGTTAATTTAACTCATCCCTTCAAAATTGAAGTTCCACGATCATAAAATTTAGGAAATTCCTCCAAACAATCACTCGCACGCTCTCCCATCTCCTCCCCTGATTCTCTCATCGCAATCCACATCGCTGGTGTCCTCTCACTCAACATCGCCGCCGAGCTCCCACCTTCTACGGGTCAGTTCTCCTCAATTTCCTTGTATTATTTTTAATATTTTTTTGAATTAATTTTTGAGAGGAATGATAATAATTGTGATGATAAAAACAGTGGGGTAGATAGACAATCTTAATAGTGGAAGACAATTAAAGGGAATCAAATCTACTCTATTTTTTATTTCTTCTAACCGAACCTAAGATTAATTAAATACACAAAGCAACATTTTATATATATTTTAATTTTTCACCTAAAACAACGACAAACCTTTATTTGATTTTTAGAGGCCTCACATTAATTGTCTCTGAAATAATAAGATAAGATAGTTAAATTATTTTAAATAGGTTTACCATAACTCATCAAGTACATAATTGGATAATGGCGTTGCTAGTAGCCATGTAACTCAACACTCAACAGGCAAGAGTGTGTTCATCCATGTCCAATTGTCACAAAAAAAAAAAGAACTTGTCATTAAAGTAACTTCCAATTATAAATATGTATACTATGTTATTCACTTATTCTCACTCCTTACTTCCTACTTCGTAACTCTTGTTTCACTCAACTTCTTCACATTTTATATAAAAAATTGTGCTTATATTGACTGTGGTTGAATTTTTTTGTTTATCTCTTTTGTGTTTTTTTATATAGCTTTTGTCAAAACCCCTGAATTCTCTGAAGTCAATTATGAATGATTATCCTCTTATCTGTTTTTCATGTTTATCTCTTTTGTTTTTTTTGGCTTAAACCGAAGCAAGTTTTTTTTAACTTTTGTTTAATCCGAACCTAAGATAAAGTAGTTAGCCGAAGCTAATATTTTGGGTTTTTTTAATTTTTTTTTCACCCGAAGCAACGAAAATGCTCCATTTACGTTTTGGAAGCTCCACGTTCATTCATACTCGTAAATAATATATAAAGATACCCAACATCAATAAATTAGAATAAGTAAATTACAATCATGCATAACGACGAAAATAATTATGCACACTCTATAGGTTGATGCAAATTCAAGATCCAAACTATGTCATGCCCTTGACCTAAAGTTTGGGTTTACAAAAAACACCCTTAGACCTTAGTAAAAGGCTAATGTAAATGGCGTATGTAAACCTGTAAAACCTGACACCGCAAATTGTTTACAAGGCAGGCGAAGTAGACCTGTTATATAAATAAGTAAAGCATTTTCATGCTTTATAAATCCCATGAAGGATAATAGGATTCAACATTGGACTCCGATAGCCACAGACCTTTTATCAAATACGTGACACCACATTGCACAGCAGTCCCTAAACTCCAAGGAACGACCTGAGAAACTTTTTGGTAAAACCCCAATTTGTCGATAATTACCTACCAAATAAAGATAACTTACTACCAAAGAATATTAATAAAAAAAATAAGTAATTATCAACGGTACCACTATAGTTTCGACTTATATCGGTGGTATCATTAATGAAATTTTGTTATCAATAATACCACTATGTTTTAGACTAAAAACGTCAATAAATGTTTAGGGTTCGTTTATCCAGGTTAATTTAGCAATTAAAATGCATAATTAATCTCGTTGACGGTTTTTAATTCCAAAATTTCCCAACAAAAGGAATCCCCTCCACATTATTCATCTACCCCCTTTCATTTGTTCTTCTTGTATTTATTCTTCCTTTCTCAACAATGGGTTCATTTGTTGCTGGTTCATCTTAAAACTTTAGATATTGAAAAGGATAAGGCAACCGATCAATGCCACCATTGTTCCCACTCTAAATAAAATCTTTTATATCTTATTCCTCTAACTCAAATCTCAATGAACAACCAATATACTTCCAAATATTCAATCAAGTCTAACAATTGAACTACGTAGTATAACATATTGCTACTGATATAAGATACCCATCAAATTAAATAGAAGAACCCAAATCCCCATAATGCACACCCATCACAGTATTCTAAAAAAATCAAAACCCCATGTCAAATTATCATCAACTTCAACAAATCGTCAAACAAATCCATATATATTAAACCCAATTCGCTCAAATTTATGTACTTTCAAAAATCAGATGAAAATATTATACACAAGTGCTGAAGGAGACGAGGAGCAGAAGCTTGAAGAATAGGGTATGGGTTGAATAAGAATCAGCAAAGATGAACTCAACAAAAGACGCACATCACAGATCGAGTGAAAGAGTATTTGAAGTTGAAGGTGATACAAAATAATGACATCCGTAATCTAATCCCACTGATGTAATGATGTTGACAACAATTTGTGGCTCCGCCTTGATGCAATCGCGCTCCGGTGGTTCTATAGCACAATCACCACCAATCTTTTACTCTCTTATTGATGAAAAGGCAACAATCACCACTGATTAGGGATGACAATTCAATTCGAATACGAACCGAGTCCGATCCGTTGGAAAAATTCCGATCCAAACCCGTTTAAAAAAACTTCGACTCCAAATCCGATAAAAAAACTCCGCATCCGAATAGGAAATGGATCGGATTCGGATATTGTATTACATCCGACCCGATTGTGATCCGAGTTCGATAGTCCGATCCAAATGAGTAGTATTAAGGCTAGTATTAAAAAGAAACCAAATATAATAGCCCAAAATAAAAAAATTAAATAAAAAAGTAAATAAACCATGATATTTGCTTGTGCTGTATAAAAAATTTTAATTTACTTTATATGTTATAAAGGAATTATAGTATTAGTAATGAAATTAACAAAAAAAAATAGGTACGAAAATATTAATTTTTGGATCGAATTCGAAGGTCCGTCGAATCGGATTCGGAGGTCCGTCGAATCGGATCAGATCGGATTCGGAGGTCCGTCGAATCGGATCAGATCGGATTCGGAGGTCCGTCGAATCAGATCAGATCGGATTCGGAGGTCCGACGGATTCAGATTCGGATTCGAATTCGGATTCGGAGGTCCATTTAAAAAACTTGTATGATCAGATTCGGATTTTGTTGAATCTGCTCCGACTCCGATCCATTGTCATTCCTACCACCGATCATAATATATACACTGTAACGGACACAATTAATTAGGTAGGTAATCAATTATTATTTTGTTTGTTTTATTTTAATTGCTAAACTGATTTAAATTTACTAACCCTAAACGTTTAGGTTTTTAGTCACAACAAGTGTCAAAAATACAGTGGTATCATTAATAATAAAGTGTTTACTTATAGTACCCCTGATAAAAGTCAAAATTACAATGGTATCATTGATAATCTACAATTCTAACAGTTTTATTAAAAATCTTAAATGAAAATGGAAAAAAAAAACAATTTAAAATATTTTCTTAAAATAGCTATTTGATTAAAAAAGAATACATGTCTTATTAAAAATATATAAATACCCAGAAAGTTTCAAAAACATATGGCAGATCGAAAAATCAAATATGTAAACAATGAAAAAGAGTATAGAACTATTCACAGGCAAAAAAACTTATCTGCAAGTCTGCAACCCACATAAGTTGAAAAGGACAAAAAGAAACAAAGACATACACACAAGCAATCACGTCAAACCATTGGGAGAAAGGGGCCGCTCATTCGCTCAAGATATGCCAAACTTTCATACAATACAAATAATTATACTGTGTATATAATGAGAAAGGTGTTGAAAACCCGTATAGTTGGTTCCACGACCATTTCTTCCCGAATTTGTCATTTCTTCTCTATAGCCCTTAGACCCAGTTCACGGAAATTCAAAGTCACCAATAAAAATGGCACTTTTAAAGGTGTTGCTGGTGGTTGTATCATTTGTATTGATCGTATTACTATCGCCTGGAATGGAGTTCCAGCTACCAGGTAACAGCGATCACTGGAATTATTTCGGAAGAACTGATTTCTCTGGGTTTTTAGTTCCACTCTGTCTTTCTCATAGGATGAACAGTTTTCTCTGGGTTTTTTTAGTTTAAATTGTCTTTCTAGTCCTACTATCATGTTATCACTGCAGCACATGATGGAGGTTCAGGACACATTGCATCCAATATAATTTACACATTCTTTCAGTCTTATAGAGCTACTTTTCTGTCCCTATGCAGAACCCTTCCCAATCTGCCTGCTAATATGCTGCTGATTTCAGTCGAAAGTATCAAACTTCGTTTCATCTCCAAGGTTAGGCCATTGATCAAGGAAACACAGAAAGATAAGCATTTGTGTGAATTTTACTATGAAGACTATGAACAACCAGATCAGTGACCTAGTTGCCTAAAATAAGGATAAAAAGAAACTATTCACCATGGTGATAAATAGATTTTGTTATTCTGCATATTGTTGAAAACCTATCCTATCTCAGTCATTTAAGGGCACATACTCTTTGACTCTACCCAATCGTTTCAAACAGAAACATGTGCACTAATCTAATTGTATGTTCATATGGCAAGAAATCCCTCACCCTTGAGAGAGAAATAGCAAATGGAATTTCTCAAGAGAGTAACACTACTTTCATGAAGTCTCTACTGTGTCTTGGAAATTGAGCTTTTCAACAGTATCATTTAGATACATGCTGCTACTTGTGGAAAAACCATTTTACACTATGCAACTACAATATGTCAAGGCTGTAGTGTTGTGCTTCCTTAGGCTATGTCATTATTTTTTGGAAATAATTGCAAAGAAAATGATGTACACGTCAGAACTACTCCGTAGCAGGTCTCCTGGAGTAGCTAAAGCCGGAAGGTACTTTTGCCAAAAATTAAAATAGAGCTGTAGGTACCAGTTTCACTTTTAAGTAACTCCTCTGAGCAAATCAGAATTTATGGTTCTCACCTGAGGCTCAAACAAAACAGGCTGAAATAAGCCAAAAAGTCTAACCCGAAGAAATAGAAGGGAAAGTAGAAGAATAAATAATTTTTGACCTAAAATCAACGGTAGAGATTTTTAGCTGAAGGAAAGAAACAGTAAAAAATTCCTCATCTCAGTGCAGAGACACATACATAGTCATCTGCTAATGTCTCCCAGACTCCATACTCCTAAAAAAGCTACAGAAACCTGTAACTGCAAACAGAAAGCTTCCTGCAAGGTTATGTTCCTAAGCAGCCTAAGCTCAGCCTATAAGTGTAATAAGTCTAATTGCTTATGGGAAAGTCATACATTTCCCTGCTAAAAAGACAAAGGAAGAAGTCACAGTTAATTTTCCTCAATGAAGTTTAGTTTCACACTTTCACCTTGAATAATCAATTCAGTCATTTCATTAAATGGTTTTCAAAGATTTAAACCAGGCTTCCCCAACTGGAAAATATGAATCTTTCAAGGTCTCCCAACTACTACACATTGACCAAACCGAGACCATTAGGTCTTTGGTTCATGGATATATTCGTGAATACGGCTGTCAAATTATAAAATTTCAACCCAATCTCAAACCCACAAGTATATAGCTTAGAAAACTTAGGGGAGGTGGGTTTGGCTACCTTACCTCGAGGTATCCGATTGAGAGGATTATTTTTATTCTATAATTAAATCAAAACACATAGTATTAAGTATCAAATTGCAATCCCGATTTTCTATCCTGACAAACCAACCTATGCCATGCTGCAAACCAACAACACCCTGAGAGGATACAGGTCAACATTTTAACCCATTTAAATAAGTGGATTTCCCTAAAACGAACCATTTATCATATGATTTGTGATAAATTTGAATTTTCAAACTTAAACCCAACATGATAATCCATTAGCCTAAAGGGGTCATATTTTGTATGACATAATTCTAACTTCTGATCTAAGGCAAATTCAGTACTAAATTATCAAGAATCCACCACTTATCCCAAATCAAAATCACATGAACAGAAATGTTTAAATAATATCCAAGAAGTCGCTTTCAGCATTGCATAACAATAAAATTACTATTGCACAGTTGCTTTAGCCAACCATAATAACAGATAGGAACAATCATTACACATCAATATAACAATAATATGAGAATTCAGAAACCAATAAGCATACATTAAGGATAAAATCTTACACTAGTTTGCGGACAAGATACAGCAATCGTAATTCAGCAACAGAAAAGTTCTCTCTACATTTGACAAGCAACGCCAGCTTTAAAGAACGAGAAAGTTCTAACAGAAACCAAGAGATCACTACTAGAGTGCCGGCATTACAAAGAACGGAAAACTTTCACTTGCACAGCTGCTTTCGACGCACTTCCTATAATGGACAATCATCACAAACGCATATGTTTAGTAAAAACTGAAGCATAAAAAACCAGAGAATCCGCATTGATTAAAGAGAAAAACAATCTTACAACACAAATACTCCGGACATGGACAAGTAATACAGCAGCCATAATTCAGCAAGACGGAAGTTCTCTCAACAACAAGGGACAAGCCGTGTCCATCCTCATAAGCGTTTCCAAGCTGAAAAAAGAGCAACCAAAATAGCATCAACACACACGCGCTCTAGTTATCGAAACATCAACCGAACTCATTAAAAAAAAAAAAAAATGGAACTTTGACAAGCTCAATTATCAACCCCAATACCCGTAAAATACATTCATAACCCGAAAACTCAATTCTCTTTTTCTCACAAACTTATACTTGTCAGCAATTCCAGTAGAACAATACTAAAGCTCATCCTTCTAAACTGATACAATTGATTTCCAATAAGCTTACACCAATCAATCGAATTGAATGTTCATCAACGCGTTCTCCGTTGAATATTACTTAAAATCAGTAGTAACTAAGATGAACATGTGAACAATTGAAAAATAAACCAGCAAATAAAGATTAGAATTGAGGAGAGAGAAAATCCTAACCCGGAACAGGTTGAGGAGATAAAATCCAAAACAGAAAAGATCGTCCAAATTCCGACAAATTGGTGAGAATTCCGGCAAAATAGAAGACCAAAACCAGCCCAATAATCCAAGGCATCAATATAAAACCGATTATGAAAGCCAGTGATCCAAGCATCATCAAAGTCAGCGAAATCCCCAAGAATAAGCACGCAAACGACGCCGGAGATATGTTTACAAGGTAATACGGCGCCGTGTTGCGGCGGATTAGGGAAGAGGAGGAGGGGTTTCCCGGCGAGCGTGTGGCCAGAAAAGGGAGAGTGATTGGAGTGGGGGATTGGAGTATGTGGAATATCATTGAACAAAGGTCGTATAGAACCCGGATTTGTGGATCTTCTTCGTCCATTGATTTTTTTTTTTTTTTCTATTTTAGAACAATTTGGATTTTAGGGTTTGATGATTTGGATTGGAGTCCGGTGTTTAGAGTTAAAGAGTGATGGCGGCAAAACAGGATAAGGATTTTGTAGTTGTTATTCTGGGATTATGGAGACATTCGAAAGAGACAGTTGAGTGATTCACTCGTACTCTCAAATCTCAATCTCAATCCTCAATCTCAAAGAGAGTATGGGCACCGAACACTAGGCCATAGTGCCATACCGTCAAATAATGAACACTAATATAACGTATTTGTTTCAAAAAAAAAAATTTATCTATAACTATTACTAAAATAAAACTTTTTTTACGTCATCTTATTACATGTTAACTTATTATAAAAAAAATTTCCGCCTTTTCTATAAATGATGTGATCTATTTTTTTCTAATTTACATTAATATTAGATTGAAAATTATTATACATAAAAAATTATGTGACTATATAAATTCCTTAATCATTTACTATAATAATAATGGAAAATATTCTTCTAATTGTGTGACTATATAATAAAATTTTATCAAACCGTAAAGAAATCATGTTCTATCAATCATATTATTTTTGAAAAAGTTGGAATAATGACGAAATCATATCATATTAATTCGTTTAACTTCATTTTGAGAGCATTTGGTTTTACGATGCATATCATCACATTTAAGCAATTATGAGAATATTTCAATTAAATTTTCTACTTTACTTTAAAAGATATGGAGTATTATTGATAATTCTATAAAAATATAAGTTTTTATCAATTAATGAATATATTCTTATAATTGAATATTTAATAAAATAATTTATTACTAAACGGACTTACCTAGTATATATATAATGTATAAATTTAATATATTTTTATTAATTAATTTAGGAAAAAAGTTGATAATTGAAATTAAAATTAAAATCATATTATTGATGCAAGATTACTTTTGACTAAGAAATCAATTATTGAAAAATTTTGATTTTTGTTTATTATCTTTTATTTAAACTTTTAATTTGTCAAACTTCTGAAATATTTACCAAACCACCCTTAACGTGTAAGTTGAACCCAAATTCAAAAATTGGTACACATAATGAGTTGATTTCTCGAACCGAGAAAAAATTTCATAAAGCTTGGAATCACTGCCACTCATACTATCATGTACCGTGTAGCAACAACTATCAATTTTATATAGATGGTACAATCCTTTGCAATTTTGACAGTCGTAGTATAAGTCTGATCTTTTTATATAGCATAGTTTATATGGTTGCCCACACTGTTACTTTTTGACTTTGAATTCTCACTTCTATTGGAACAAATATTTGCTTACACAAAGAAATAAAAAAAAAATATATAGTTACACAATCTAGAAAACTTTGTTAGCCAGGGTTTCTGCTAATCATGAGGAGAGTTGGAAAGTCATTGTCGGTCCAACACTCCGAGAACCACGTAAAACCTCCATCACTTCACCAAATCTTTCTCCTCGATTGTCATACTAATCCTCCATTAATTTATTTTTGTAAGCCTCCATTATATAAATTTTATCAGCCATCTTATATTGTTAGCCATCCTATGTTGTCTGTGGATGACTATGAGGATGATAGGTGGTTGGTTTATTGCCCGGTACCGCCAACGAATTTTATGATGGTTGTCGGATTGAAGGGGTGATTGAGTGACAGTGATAATGTTGAGTGGGTTATGGGGAAGGGTGAAAATCAGAATGCTCAATCATGGGATATGGTGGCTTATGAGGTTGTGTTTGACGGGGAGGATATCGTTGTTGTATTTGGTCTTTGATGATACAGTTTTCCAATATGTAGCATTTTTTTTATTTTTTCACTTGGTTTGTAATTAAACCGAAGCTAATTTTTGTATTTTTTTCACACGAAACTATTTTATGGATTTTTTTTAGTTTTTTCCACCCAAAATAACGAAAAGCCTCATATTGGAGTTTGAAAGCCTCACATTCATTCTTACTCCTAAATAATATAATAGGAGAGTTATCCAATATGTACCATTTTTTTTTTCTTTTTTTTCACTTGGTTTGTAATTCACCCGAATCTAATTTTTGTATCTATTTTTTCACCTAAAGCTATTTTTTTAGTTTTATCCACTCGAAGCAACGAAAAGCCTCAGGTTGGAGTTTCGAGGCCTCATATTCATTCTTACTGCTAATTAATATAAATAACTAGCATGGAAAAGTTGAGGTTTGCTTTGGGTCATATTTTGCCGGATTTTATTTTTACGCGTAGTGCATGAATGATGGAAAATAATTTTGCCACGTAAAAAATTGTTATTTACACACTTTTTTAAAAAGGAAAGCAATAAATTAATTTTGTGCTCTCGTGCAAGGATGTGACAGTAACTGTTTTATTGAAGTTGTAGTCTCCCTATATCTCCAAAAGTTGTGTATCTTTTTTAAGATGCAATGAAAACTCTTTGGGGATAATCGAAAGTGGAAAAATCTTTAAGGAAATGAAGCAATAGTTGAAGGACAATTCAAAATGAAAAATGGGGTAATTTTTAGGGGACGGAAGAAATAGATAATCAAAGCCAATTATTGCCTATATTTCTTTAAGTTCATTCATTTCCCTTCTTCCCCTTTTATTTCGCCTCATTCACTTTTTGATGTGTAGATTAATAACTAATAATTCACAAAGAAATAAAATGACAAACGAAGAAAGAATAATTCTACTTGTTCATCTTTGATTTCAACATGCATGTCTTGAAAAAGTGAAAAAGTATTCTCTCAAGTTATTATTCTTTGTCTAAGAAAGATATTTGTTCAATTTCCTGAGATCCATTAAATTCAGGTTAAATATTAATTTAAATGTCCTTGAGTTAGGTCTAAATTTAAAATTTTTAAACTCAAATCCAACTTATAAACTTGCAAATTTTAAAATTTAAAAAACTTTAATTTAATATCTAATTTAAAAATAAAAGACTTAAAAAAACCACCGCATGCTTCTTCTCCTCTTTCTCTCCAATCTCCATCCTTCCATCCTCCATCCTCCATCCTCCATCTCCAATATGCAGCAACTGCAAGCCAAGTGCCAGCTGATATTTATGTGCTTGACTTGCTGTCCGTGAACTCCAATCTTGAAGCCCAGCTGTTCCCCAAGACCTTCTCACTGTTTTAATTAATCAGTCAGTGTAAACATTAGTGTGCATAGGTAGTTTGTATTATAGGTATGAAGCTCCCTCATGCTTCCCACTTAGCAAAGAAGTTAGCTTTTTGTAATCACGTTAGATATTGTTTTTGACAATGATACTATTAGCTACTGCTATATCTTTCTCTTCCTGTTATAGATTAAGAGACACCAATTTAAGAGATAGTACGTGCACTCTTGATATAATGTTGTAGAGTTTTAATCATATTGTGAATTGTTTATTAACGCAATTAATCTGAGACTCACTATGTCCCATAGTGACTTTAACGTTAATTACAACCCAAATTAGTTCCCAGGAACATAGATATTGAGGCATGTTATGAGATTTCCCTTCTTCTTCAGGAATATAATGTGGTCTGAGTTTCTTTGGTGATACCCAAGTTTCTTCATGACCATAGTGAATCTTCCAAATCATGCCATAGGAGATTGTTTAGAACCATATATGGTGCCCTTCTTAATTAGTTTGTAAACCTCTCCATTAGAGAGCTCTGAAGAGAATCCACAAGGACTTCCATAAAAACTTCTTTTTGAAGTTCCCCATGTAGAAATGCATTTTTTTTACATCAAATTCATGTAGGGGCTAGTCTTCATCTGCTGCTACTGAGAATAATACCCTAATAGTATCGATTTTTGTCATTGGAGAAAAAGTCTCTTAGTAGTCGATACCATAAGTCTGAGTATACCCATTTGTAACTAGGCCTTTCTACAAATCCGTATGTTTTATATTTAATTGTAAATACCCATTTTCACCCAACTGGTCTTTTTCTTGATGGAAGTATGCATGGTTCCCAAGTGTTATTTTTCTTCAAGGCATTGATCTCATCCTCCATAGCCTTCTTTCGGGTTTTATTCTGCAAGGCCTCAATTGCATTCCTTGGAATTCTTTCTGAATAAAGTGTAGTATTGTATGCCTTTGTTGATTTGGATAAATTCCCAAGGTTACTAGGTTAACCACTAGAAACTGTGACCTTCCAGGTTCATATTCAGGCTCATATCGTTTAGGTGGTACTCCCCGATTGATCTGAGGTGGTAGCTTAAATGTTGTTTGCTGCTCCTATTCCTGTACCTATATCACATATTCTTGCTCCTCCACTACAGGTTTAGTGTTTCCATTTTCACTATTGCTTAGTATAGGGGAGGAAGGAGATGAAGGAGTACTTACTTCATTGTGCTCAAAACGAGAAGATGATGAGGGTGGTATTAGTAGGTGGTTCTACTATGCTTTCTGGAGTACATTCGTTGATTCCGCATACTAGTTCTTATAGAACCTCGTTACACAAACTTGGGCTAATTAACTAGCTTAGTAGGTCATTTGACTTCTCCCCCTTATTACTAAGATGGTCATAGTAGTACTTGTCTTCAAGAAATTCACATTGTGGTGTAAACATGATTATTCTTGGGATTATAACACTTATACCCCTTTTGGTTGACACCATACCCAATAAAACACACTCGACAGCACAAGGATCTAATTTTGTACGCTGATGTTTTGGGATATGGACATAAATTGTACACCCAAATATACGAGGGGGGTAGGGATAACATAGAGGGTATAGAGCAATGTGTGGTTAGTTAATCAAGAGGATTTTTATAGGTAAGTACCTTAGTAGGGAGACAGTTGGAAAGATAAGTAGCAGTGGCAACAACTTCCGGTGAGAATTTTTTTGGAACTTTTGATTCTATCATGATAGCCCGGGTGATGTTGAGAAGTGTCCTATTTTTTCGTTCCGCTACTCCATTCTATTGTGGGGTATATGGACAGGTAGTTTAATGTATTATCCCATTATCTGAACTAAACTTTTTCATATTATAGTTGACACACTCCCCCCATTATCAGTATGAAGAACTTCTATTTTTTTCCCATACTGAGTTTAATCAAGGTGTGAAACATGAAAAATTTTGTGACGGCTTCAGCTTTGTTCTTAAGGAAATAAACCTAATTAAAGCGAGAGCAGTCATCAATAAATAGTAAGAAATATATAAAGCCATGATCTCTAGAGTTTGGGGCAGGACCCCATAAGTCTGAGTGAATAAAAAAAAGGAACACCAGTTTTATTTTTGCTAGGTTTAAACTTTTGTCTATGACTTTTTGCTTGAATACAAGTGTCACATGCAAAGTCTTTATTATTTTTGGATAAAAAGGGAAAAGGTGATCCAAATACCCGGGAGATGGGTGACCTATGCGTCAGTGCCATAGACAAATTTGTTGATCTGTAGCCCCGCGAACCGTAATTGCTTTATCTTGGTGAACCATTTCATCAACATAGTAGAGACCTCCTTGCTCAGTGGCACACCCAATCCTCCGTCAGTATGAATGTCTTGCACCAAGCAACAGTTGGGGTACGTAAGTACATTACAATTCAATCTTTGGTTATATGACTGATTGAGAGCAATTTATGAGACAGTTGGGGAACATATAGACAATTATTTAAGATAATATCCAAGGATATTTTATGTTGCTAATCCCAGTGACTACACATAATTCCCCCATTTGTTGTTTGTATATGTGTTCTAATCGTCTTGTCAGATGTTCAAAAATATAGATATCATAAGTCATTGTATCAATGGCCACACTGTCGAGAATCCAAAGTTTACTTTTTATGTCAGATTTTTGGGTTACGGAATTTTGTTTCTCGGTTTTTGGGTTTATGAATTGGTTTGGGTTTTGTGGGTCTTTTAGTACTGGCTCAGTTTTGTGGGTGATGCATAGTGGGACTCGTGACACAATGGGCTAAAAAAAGGAGTAAAGCAATGAGTTGATGGAATTTTAGGTTTAGGTTTAGGTTGGGGGAAATTAGGGATTGAGACCCTAATTCCCTCTTTACCTCCATGTGTGCCGGCAGCAGCAACTCCTCCCATCTTCATCCCCTCTTTGATTCTTGCTTTGTCTCCTTTTCCCTTCTTTTGTGCCATAGCTCCACCTGAGCTAGCTTTTCCCCGTTTTCGTGAATCTAGCCATCATTCGGGGTAGCCCGCAAGCTTAAAGCATCACTCTTTTGTGTGCCTCGATCCCCCACAATGAGTACACCGGAGCTTGGCCTTGTCATCGTCGCGCCGGAGTGATGGACCTCCTAACCGGTGCTTGGTAAGTAGACTACTTCCTATACTCGAGCAATTCGGGTATTAAGGTAAGCTTTCACCTTGCTTGAATTATCCTTCTTCTGGCAATTTCTCTTCGGATTAAGGCATATGCCTTATCCACGGTGGTAGTGGCTCTTGTTGAAGGATGTCCCGTCGGTCCTTGTCCAATGAATTATCAATTCCGACAAGGAATTGGTAGAGCCGGGTTCTTTGGAATATTTCATTGTGTGTTATCCTTTGGGCATGTCATTGGGTTTGGTTACCTTTTATCGATTTCTGCCCAAATTGTCGTGATTTTGCTATAAAATGTTTCAATTGATTTTGAGCCTTGCTTGATGTTGGCATCTTTGAGCATTAAATCGTAAATCTGTAAGGCATCATAGCCACTACAGAACATTACCTCGATGCCTTTCCACAAATTGTAAGTGGTTTACGTTGAATATTCTAAATATTGATTCACTTAATCTTAATCAATGTTTTCGATGATCCAAGTGAATGGTGATCACCAAGAAGTCCCGTTGTACCCAAATTATGTATTCTGGATCAGAGATCAGATGCATTTAGGGCCTTGGCAGTGTTTTGCGAAAGCTTTCCTCTCCTGTCCATTGTAAAATGCATCAGTTTAC
This sequence comes from Dysphania ambrosioides, assembly GCA_026401315.1. NCBI lineage: Eukaryota > Viridiplantae > Streptophyta > Magnoliopsida > Caryophyllales > Amaranthaceae > Dysphania > Dysphania ambrosioides. The sequence goes on along the minus strand of CM048658.1, from coordinate 7,782,851 downwards.
TCCATTTTGAGTAATTATGATAATTGAGTTTCTCTGATAAATTCACCATCGAATTGGCCGGTTCGGTGGATTGAGATTTGTTTATGTTTAACTCTTTTAAGAGTTGCAATAATCTCTCCGTTCTTTCTGGTTGTTTGGTTTGATTGGTGTTTGCAGAGCTAGTGTCATCCTCTATTACAGGTAATGTTTTGGTAGATGATGAAGCCTAAGTCTGCAGGATTTCTGCGTGTAGCTCCTGGTACCCTATAAGACAATCGTGTTTAATGTATTTCTTGTATTTAATAGAAGAGTTTATAAAGGTACAAAGCTTCCTAATTTGTTACCTCTAACTATGTACATAATTTCCTTGACTGATTTTGTGCTGTATTGACTTGCTCTTGTTTCCATAATTCAGGGATTCTGATTGCGCTGCTCTTGATTGTTTCCATTTGCTAAGATTAAGGAAGCTAATATCAAGGACTTTCCTTGGCTTGAGGACTCAACCGCTGACTTTTCCTTTGGTTTACAGTTTATGCTACATATATTGAACTTGTGCAAAGAACAAAAAAAAAGTCCTAATCTTTTGATTGATTATCCTTAATTTGACTTTCACGCTCTTCAATATACGGCTTTAAACTTTTTTATCTCCAATTTCGTAAGACAAAAAATTATAAAAACTTAATATTCTAAAAATTTATATTGAGATGTATCCAACAAGATTTCATTTGAATATATTATTTCTTATAACATGATGAGAATTCGTGATCAAAGTTTTCGAACTTTGACTCTAAACAGTGGATTATGGTAATTTTTTAGGGATTAAGGGAGTTATACCTTATAGAATTACTATTCGGAGTGCGTTTTTCCAATATGACAACCTTCAATCTCAATTACAAAAAATAAAACGTCCTTCATCCGTTAGGGATTCATCTAACCTGATAAACTTGTATGGTTGTACTCAGATTGCAGCATCAGGCTCCTTAATCCCTGAAAACACAAGCTTTCTCAAACAAAACATATTTTAAAGACTAACTAAGAATACTTTATGTATTTGTTTACTTATTTTATACTCAAATACACTTTCTCCCTTGGCTGTGAGGGTAATCATGCCCTCGTTCTTCTGGGAAGCCAGGAAGGCATTCATCAGCTGTGTTGGTTTTTATTACATATTCAACCCTGGACTCTGATGCTGTTAGGCAACTTTGATGTCTAATCTGTACTTCGTATTACATAGTCCGAGGACGATGAAAGTTTTTAAAGTTGAGGATTCTCTTAAATTGCATGTATATTCTTCTCCCCTGTAAGGTTAGTCATACTCCCACGAAGTACAAACTATTTGTTCTTTGCAGCATCTGGTTCTGCACTTCAATTATTGCTAGTCCCCCAAGAGTTGAGCTGTATGTAACCTGAGATAGAAGTCCAAAAGTTCGAGCAAGCCATCAATTCTTTTCTCTAAGCATATGTCGCCTTAGATAGTTAGATGTAATACATCTACGATGAATCACGCATACTATTGTCCAGAAATACGTCCTGCACAAATTCTCTATATTCATATCTTGTGCATTATTTTGAATATCTTCCCCATTCAGCTTTCTGCAATTACTCTGCAGCCTTAATAACTAAGGGGGCATGTCATGATTCTGTCGATTAGACTCCTATCCAATGAAACTTACTTAGACATCCTTTTGCACACTAAGGCTCTCTTTTGGTACAAAGGTCATGTCACATATGTGCATAAACATTCTTTCTCATCTTCACTTTTAATCCATATCTGAATTGATCTTGTTTCCTTGGGTTGACAGAAGATTTCTTATGACCTAGTTTTGATCCAGGAAATGCTAAAGTATTGGAACTTATCACCAATAACTAAGTTTTTTTTTTTTTAAATTGCATCCTATTGTGGTGAATGGAGCATGAACTAAGGAATATGAGAATTTCTTATCCTCAAAAAGTCCATAATTATATGCAGAAACATCATCTTTCACTGCCTAGTTGCTGCAAGAGTATATCTGAAGTCAAACCATTTGTTAGAATATCATGGTTATCCTTAAACAACAGTCTCCCCTCCAAATCTTCTCCTCACCTGCCTTCCAACCCGTCAAAAGCTTATTGGTCCACTGCAAGTATACCACTTTTTACCAAATCTTACGAATCAAAAATTCTATTCCTTCCTTCATTAGATCATTCCATGAGCGCCAAAAGCCAAGGGTGTGCCACTATCTTGAGGATATGACTACTATGCATGCCGATATAAAATATTCCACTTTACATATTCTAGTCGCTTTAGTATAAATACAGACTTGATCTGTCATAAGATTATCTTACATGTTAATAATCTTTTGTCACTCAATAGATTTTTAATTTGGTTTCATCAAAAGGAACAGTTTGTCTGTAGTTCTGCACTGGAACCTGTAAAAATTGGACAACCCTGAGATTTTATGTAACCTTTTGAGTCCCTTGGCATGCCTGCAGGTCTGTAACAACCAACGTTAGTGACAAGTGTACAATAATGTTACCAAGAATCATCCAATATTAAAAAGATGCTTAAAGATATGAATTAAACAATGTGGTATGAAAAAGGGACTTAATTTTGGAGAAATTGAACTAGGTTTACCCCAATATCAACCTGACGCCGAAAAGAAGTTATTGTTCAGGTATATTCACTTTTCATCAGCTAGCAATAGATTAGCACGTACACTCGGACTACTTATCATTTAGAAATAATTGTTAAGCAACAAAACTGATTCGGTTAAATCTTTCTCTTCCACCTTTGTGTGATTTGTATAATTGATTCTCAAAATTGTTCAATCAATAAAGTTTCTGAAAACAGTTTAGCTTAAACAGTCTTTTACACCCAGTAGTCGTTTTCATACATATGAAGAACTATATTTCATTTCTATCTTAAAGGAACTTCATTGACCACTAGAAGATGCCCACTATATATAGACCCTCCTATAACTGAAGAACTACACACCACAGATTTAAACACATCAGTACACACCTTGCTTACATTACAAAGATATTGGAGATGGAAAAGGTTAGGACATCCTTCTTCAGAGCAATAGATCCTTCATCAACTGTTCAGTACGTGCGTCCGAATCAAAGCTTTCCCACTGCAGCTCTGATCGATTATGTTGTCAACCGGGATGCCAAACCTCAGGTGGCTCGAAAAGTTTCGTTCATCTCAGGAGAAAGTTATAAGCCTGATCCTGTTGAGGAGTCCGGTAATTACTTGGGTGCGCCTGCTGATGACTGTGTTGATTTCAATGCTGCTAACTACATCCTTCAAAGGAGACTTAGCTTTCAGTATGATTCTGATTAGCAGGAGTGACATACCAGCTCTTAACATGAATGTAGCTCGAAAGTTATCTTATTTTTCTGCTTTCTGGCTTGTTTTTAGGATCGAGTTGGAGTCACTGTGTAGTTCTGCTTTCTGACATCCCAGCTCTTAACATGAATCTTCTGTTCTTGTACTCCTTCGTTTTCAAATAGTTACAATTTCAATTCTAAATGATACAACTTAACAAAAAATGAAATATAAACACCTAGTTTACCCCCGGATATATGAATACCAGTATATATTAGATAAAAATTCGAATAACATCGTTATCGGTTTTTGCCAAATCAGTAATGGCCGGTTTTCAGGTTTTGTATGCAAAATTAAAGATGCGCAGGTTATAAAGATAGGGAAAAAGTTTTGGATTATTTGACATTGAAATATGTATACAAGGAAAAGCACTAATTAATCGAACAGGTTAGTAGTTGTTTGTTTCATTTGTGTCCGTAGGTAGTTGCATAGGCATTGTATGTTGTAAAAGATTATTTCCAACCCATACAGACCTTACTAGTTGAGTTTGCTAGTAGACAAAACTCAATCAGTGAGTTCATGAGGCGAACTTGGATTTAGGACTGACTTGTATCAAAAAGGTATTCTTTAGTCACTAATCCAGAAAAAAGTTCTACCTAAAGGATGTTGGAGTTAGTCGTCCATGCTCTATGAGAAACAATGGAGGAACGAATCCAAGGTGCTATAAAAATTCCCATGTCAATAAAGAGAAATGACAATCTATATTGACGTTTGTTATTCAGTCCAAGCCCAACACGAAACAAGCAAATTAATTAAGCAACAAGCGCTTGCAAATCTTTGATGAAGCTTTGAATGTAGCCATCTACAAACCCGGGGCTGGTCAATATATCTCTGTATTTTGAGCGATTCTTCCTCACTTCATGACCTATATCACTGTCTTCATTCATCACACTCTTAATGGCTTCACAGAAACCTCGCTTGGACACCCACCCATCATCTCCTCGCTCAACCTTCACACCAACCTTGAGCTCACTCGCCATCAGCTTCGCATTCAGAGCCTGGTCTGGTATCTGTGGGAATAGCACCAGCTGACTATTACTCACTAACGCCTCCCACATTGAAGAAGATCCACAATGTGTCACAAAGCACCCAATTGATTGGTTCTCTAGTATTTGTCGCTGCTGCACCCACCCATCATAAACCACTCCTCTCTCACCATTCCGTTGTACAAAACCTTCTGGCAGTATTTCTTCTATGGTGGCGCAGCCCACTGGTGGCTTTACGGCCATCAAGAAGGGACGTCCTGTCATTTCCAGGCCTAAGGCGAGTTCCTGCAGTTGAGCCACGTCTAAGACATGCTGGCTACCGAGACAGCAAAATACTACAGACCCAGGTCCGAACCTGCCCAGCCATTCGGCCCATCGAGTCTCCAGCAGGGAGTCTTTTACATCAGGCAAGACATGGCCAGTCACCAGGACGGGCTTGTTGAATTCAGCTGCTATGCGGTTGTAATATGCCCCATCAATCTCTCTGCACGAGCGGATGGCTATTGCATCCGTAGATTTGAGGGAGATGACAGACCGTTGAAGTATGGATATCCCCTCCCCAAAGTACGTTGTACAGCTGTCCTTCATCGACCACTGAGGTACGTCATTTACAGATATTTCCTCTTCCGGTTCGGCTTGTGCTCTTGGAAGGTAGCTGAGCTTGACAAAAGACAATGAAATAGCACATATAATGTTGTATGATACTGACTTGATCCCGAGCCTGCTGGCAATCTCGGGTATCCAATGAGCCATATCATAGAGAACGATGTCAGGCTTGGGCTTGAGACTAGACAAAATAAACTCAATCTCAGGCCGAGCTCGGTCCATGGCTATAGAGAGATCACCGTGTTGGTCGAGGGCGATATTAGCGGTAGTTTCAGTGCCTGGAGGAAGGGACTCGACCTGAGGGACAGTGATTGGATGGAAAGTGATGAGAGAAGGGTGGAGGTTGAGCGGCTCCAACTGAAGCTTGGCCTTGTTGGGAAGCAAGTAGATGATACTGTGACCGTGTTCTGCAAGTTTGTTGGCAAGATCAAGGTATGGGATGAAGTGCCCAAAGGCAAGCCATGGGAACATCACAATGCGGAGCTCTTTGTTGATGGACATGATTAATTTTTGAATAGTGTAGTGTTTCTTCCACTTATGACTTACCAAATCAAAGTTTCTACTTTAAAGGAGTGCATGCTTGGAAGAGTTGAGTTACTACCTGCATACTTTGGATCTAAATTTGGAGTGCACTCGTGGTTCTCGAGGCAAACTCCCACCACGAGTACCACGAGGGCAATCTATACTCTAAGTTACTGTAAATGTCAACTCTTTTCACTGTAACTGGTCAATGCCACAGTTATAAACACTAGATAATAAATATGTTAGAGATGTTTTAGTAAAAAAAAAACTAGTTTTAGTAAAAAATTGCTATATGAAAAAATGAAAAAAAATAAGTTCAACAAAAATAAGTTAACGTTTATTTTTTTTTAAATAAGATAAATAGAGAAAAAAAAAAAGTTTAGGAAATTTTTCTATTCAAGCTCGTTAAGAATTTTTTGCATTTGAGCATCCCAAGCATGAATGGACTTTCGAATTTCCTCCTTATCTATTTGTCCTGCAATCTTCTTTGAGTTGTCCATATTTTTTTTCATTTTTTCATATAGCAATTTTTTTAGCCATAAAAGTGTCCAATTGTTTTTGCTCCATATATCTTAAAGTTGATCATAATCGTTTGATTGAGTACTTTTGTAAAGTGGTATGTCATTTGAAATATTATTTGTTTTTTCTCTTTTATACACTATTCTATATAGAGGTCTTTCAAAAAGAAATTTACATAGAGGTTATTATTAGTTAGGCCAAACTGAGCTTAATTTGGTCCGAAAATTTGTTCATTTCAGGCTTAGACATCGGGTTATCCAAACTTGTACTTTAAGCTTAAAAAGTATGCTCTTTGGTACATTTTTGGATTTGGTCAACATTTAACTAAAATTGCTAGTTTTGAGTTGTCCAAAATTTAAACTTTTTTACGTAAATTTTTGGGTTACATCAAGTTGGATTTGAAAAAATTTCTATCAAAATCCATACTTTTTTTGGATCGAACCACCTTTTATCACATTTGATTTTATATAATACTTTATATTAACATCCATAACAATATATGATATGAACCCCTTGTCAATAATTACTTCTTAATGATATTAATTCCATTTACAAAAATAAAATAAATTTCCACCTACCAAAATTCTGAAGGCCAAAACCCCTCCCGTCAAATTAAAATCGCTCTAAACCCCAACTTTAAAAAGTAAAAAAAAAAAAAAAAAGAAGAAAAACCCACTTTATTCAATTTCACCTAAGAATTTTTATAAAGTGGTGGTGTGCATCCGAATTCCCACCTCTCTGTAAGCTTCTCTTCCTTGACCATGAAATTCAAGGCATTTCCAACAGAAAATGGAGTGACCCTTTTAGAGAGAAGATTCACCCCAGTCTTAGAAAAATGGGCAAAGTTTGCCATGGTTATTTGACCAAAGTTCACGCCTTCTTCCTTCACAAGTAAGTGGCCAATTGTCATATGGGTTTCTCGCTGTAAATAGCTCGTTGTAGTATTAATATATGATATTGCTACTTTGTACAAGATACAGGCCCCGTTTAGTAGGGTTATAAAACATTTTCAATTGAAAATTGTTTTTCATGAAAAACTTTTTACGGTGGAAAACTTATTTTCATAGAACTTTTCTGTTGTTTAGTTGCATGGAAAATGATTTTGCATTTAAACATTTTATGCTGTTTGGTTGAATTGAAAATCAATTACTCCTATTAACTTTTCTAATTGTATTCTTTTGTCATTTTTTAACTCTTTTTTCTGTTGTATTTTCTAGATATTTGTCATTAGCTAAATTTGTTATGCTACAACAAAAAAAATTATATAAAATCTATAATATATTTCTCTGATCTATTAATAACATATTATATAATATAAAATATCGCCATAAAATTAGAGATTTCTAAAAAATCTGGTTCAACATTATAAAAAAACCTTAACCTAACTATAAAGAAGTATTCACAATCGAATAAGCAAACCAAACAAACAGTTAAATGTATTCGCAATCAAACAGGTAAACCAATCAACTGTTTGTAATGTAATAGTTTATACTTTTACATTTTAAATTCTAACAGAAAGAAAATTTCTACTCTAATTTCAAATAAACTGTTAATTGCCCATAGATAATCACGAGCTGGAACGGTCTATGACGGGCACCACACAACTCGTACCCACCTCTATGCATGAGTTGGTAATGCGTGAGTTGTTTATTAGTTAATATTTTTTTTTGGAGTAAATGGATGTAAAATTATTTTACTCCCAAATTTGCAAGGAAATGTTTTCAATAGGGTGTAAAATGAATTAACATTCAAAGTTTTACATCCTACATTTTACTACAACAAACAATATAAAATGGGAAAATAGCTTTCAGGGAAAATATTTTACACCCTACTAAACGGAGTCATAATGTAGGTTTGCCCTCAAATTAATGCGAAGTAGTTAGCTCGTTGTAGTCATCTTTCAGGCTTGTTGTCTCAGGCCGAAAACGCTTCTTGGGTGCAACGAGATGAGAGTTATTATTGGTTATGGGTTTGATCATCGAGGAGGCAGCCTCAGCGTGTTGCTTCTCATATTTAAGACATCAGATCTTCAGATGGTGAGGCAGGTTTGGATAGGAGTAATTTTGAGGTGACCAGTAGGGCTTCTCTTGGCAAAAATAAGTTTGTTGGACACTTCTTTTTGGCCATATGCGTAGGAGTTGGATATGTCTCTAGCTGGGCAAAAGCCATTGCAAAAGATTGTTTCTTCTAATCATTATCATGATTGAGCATTTGAGCATCATGTTAGTCAGTTGATGAATTTCCGGATTTACGATTGTTTAAGAGTCATTGAAGATAGCACAAGATAAAGGGCGTGCCGCTTCTAGTACAATTACAGAATATGCCAATACGCCACTACTATAGTTCAAATAGTTCGAGGAAGACGAAAAGACGGTAGGATCTTTAACCCAAGGGGAATAGTTGTATTAGGGCTGGCACGGAGGATGATCGTATTTGTATACCTAAAAGTTGTAAGAAGGAGTAAATTTGATGTCCAAGTTCATGAATTCGGAGCTTACTAAATCATGTTATGATCTCAACATCTAGTAGCTTTAAGAAAGTAAAAGGCTCCTACAGCTCAACTCCTTCATCAAAACATTACTTGATGCACACGCAAGCTAATGAAATTAGTTACAAATGTTTCCTTATTGCTAATTTTGATTTCGTAGTTAATAGTAATTAAGGAAAACTTTTCAATTGGGGTTTTCATGTGTTATGATATTTCTTGGTAGGAGTTGTATTCTATTAAAGCTAAGGAATTATAAAATCGAGCTCTCTGTTCACACTAATTGGATACGATTCTTAGATACGATTTTTCTTTAGATAAGAAAAGTACATTTTCCAGATTTCCATGTTAGTAACGTATGTGATTATATTTTGATAAATTCCTTTAACATACTCTTATATTTCTCTTATTTAACATTGAAGTTTCATTTAGATCAATAATGGTACTATATATTATATAATACATCATTTAACAAATTAATTACTGGATCTGAGTAATAACTGATAGGCAAACAAATAAACAATTCCATATAATTAACTTTAAAAAGTAGAATATAATCTTACACATAGCAAGTAGAAGAAGTGGAACACTATGTTATCAAAGGACGTATTCTTCCCAAACCTAGCTATTTATCAAAGTAATTAAACCTAGCTAACTCCATTGCCATACCCCCATATCCTTCCCAAACATTTTAATGGTGACCATCCTACGCTTAAGAATTACGAAACGGAGACTTTTATTGGATCGAAACGTCACGAGTCGAATGATGTCCCCTACTTGCAGACCATTATCCTTCTTCAGTTGGGTCCACTGGCCTGACCCGTTTTTCAATACATACCTCCATCCAGCCTTCTCGCCCTTGTAATTCCATCGACTCAGTGGCATATTATACTTGGAAGACCCAATGATGACCTTCACCAGCATATCGGCTTTGCCTTTCTTATTACCAGCAACATTCTCTTGCGGAAGCGGGGCTTTAAGAAATTCTTCCTCTGCATGTGTCAGAAACGGTATCGTATTCTTTGCTGGGATGGACAACCGCCCTTGATTATTGTCCATATCAGATTTCTCAATCTCCTTCTCCAGGATTGTTTTAAGTTCAGTGATATCGTCATAGCCCATATTTCTCTTAAGGTGAGCTTCCAATGAATCTATGGAAGCATAATCCTCAACAAGTGGTGCCTGAGGTTTCTTCAGATTCTTCTTCTTAATCATCTTCTTCTCTTGATGTTTATGGTCGTCCTTCAGGCTCTTTGACTGAGGGCGGAAAGTCTTCTTGGATGGGACGACAAGAGAGGAGTTGCTGACAATGGGTTTGATCATCGAGGCAGCCTCAGTGGGTAGTTTCTTATATTGGGTATCGTCATGAGAAGGTAGGCATAAGCGTAACGCTAAGGGGTGAGAAGGGCTAATGATGGTGAAAGCAAGTGTGTTGGGCACTAGTTTCTCATCTTGCATTAGAGTAGGATGTGTTTGTGATGGGGCAAAAGCCTCGGCGGGTTGTTTCTTATCTTGGGCATCATCATGAGAAGGTAGGGATAAGCGTAACTTTAAGTGGTCAGAAGAAAGTGTGTTGGGCACTTGTTCCTCATCTTGCATTGGAGTTGGATGTGTTTGTGATGGGGCAAAAGCCTCGGAAAAAGATCGCTTCTTTTGACCATCATTCTTGTTCATCATCTTGATGAAACCTTTCAGGAAGCCAAGTGTTGGAGGGTTTTCTGTGAGAAGAAATAGTTTGCGGAGAAGAAATAGTTTGTGGGGAAGAGTAGTGAGAATGGGAAGAGGTAGGGTGTATATATAGGAGTGGCTGCGAGATATGATGATCGTATCAAGTGTTCTAGTTGATTCAGGGGATATGATGATCATATCAAGTGTTCTATTTAATTTAGGAAATATGATGATCGTATCAAGTGTTCGAGTTCATTTAGGAGCCTAGGGTTTCCTTAATTAAACCAAATGCTTTCCTATTCCTAGATAAGTGGGATATTAACACCGCCAAATTCTCTCTCCTATCCTTCGGAGTTCGGACCAAACCATCAAACCTTAACGGGAAAAACCGGCCGAAACCCCGGTTCGGGTCACTATTCGACCCGATTCACACCGCCAGCGTCGGAGAATCCACCCGCATTCGCATTTCCAATATTCTTCGATCAGCATTTTCTCATGATCAAGGCCCCTCCTTTACTTATCTATTTTGTTCAACTCCATGAATTAATGTTAATTACATGCTAATTTGCTTAATTTAGCTGATTATATTGATGAATGATTAAATTTTAATTTCAGTTAAGTAGCTTAATTAATTCTAGGGTTGGAAGCTGGTTATTGAAATTAGGGTTGGTGTCGAAATGCAGTGGAGTAGGAGAAGAGGAGAATAACTCACTTGCATTCTTTTAATTAATCCGTTTGATCCATTCATTTTCAGTTTTGATGCTTGAATTTGGCCATTTACTGTGCTTGGGTTTTTATTTTTGGGGGTTATGAAAATCAAAAGCGTATGAGTGGATCGGAATTTGATGTTCAGAATTGGACCTCGAGGGAATAAAATATGAGGGGTTACTGGAATACTGTGCTATGGTGGCTTTATATTTATACGGAATGTGTAAGAAAGGTCGTCTGTTTTTTATCCCTTTTCCTGGGACCAATTTATGAATTCAGAAGAATACTTGGTTGGAATTAAGGTGTTAGAGGAAGTGGTGATGGTAGATGCAAGGAGGATCTGAGGAGGGAGTGATGATGCAGTGGTGACGGTATTCAGAAGAATATTTGGATGGAATAAGTTTTGGATCATCTAAGAAGCATGACTACCATGGATACCACCTATCAGTTGGCTGTATGATTCTGATATACTCTGACCAATGTGTGTTCTTTTTTGCCGGAAAATAATGGGTATGATTACAAAAAGTTCTGGGTGAATTTCTTGTTGGTGTTGCTAGTATGCTACTGGCTGCCGATTGTCTCTTGGTGTCAGCCTTGATTCACTAGTCAGGAATGGTTTTGTTTAGTGGGGAATCTGTGATTTTGAAAGTAGTTTGAATGTCATAAATTCCTATGTTTAGAGGGAAAAGGTAAAAGTTTCGACTTGTCACCCCATTAGTTTTATGTCTGTATAAGAATTCCTTTGTTCTAGTAATAGCAATGATGAGGGCTTTTGTTCTGCCATTAGGAAATGTGATTTAACTTGTTTCTTGATTAGGTGTTTGAAAGCTATAAAATGACGCCGAGTCTCTATCTGTTTCAGTAGTTGTTCATTGCTGTTTTTGGTCATGGTGTTATACTTCAAATAGTACTAGTAAAAAATTGGAAATTACCAATATGCATGTTACAGATATAAAATATGCATGTCAAAGATAATCATTATGGCTCAGTGATGTCTGATAAACTGGACGTTGATGCGTTTGTATCAGAGCTCTGTGGCGGGTTTAGGCTGCTAGCAGACCCTGAGAAAAGGATGATCCACGTCTGAGAGCTTGAGGAACAACTCGGCTCTACTTGGAATGGGAGAGATGAGTAGAAAGGAATTGAATGAAGCAGAGGCCATGGTAAGCGAAGGCGATATTGACAGAGATGGGATACTCAACGAGAAAGAATTTTGCATTCTGATGGTAAGGCTCAGCCCTGGGATGATGGAAGAATAACAAACAAAGAGTTTAGTCGAACACTCTGAAGTATTTTTTTTTTATTATGTTGTAGTATTATTCTTCGACTGCTAATTATATAATGGCAAATTTTTCTCAAATGCCAATTAATAAAAACGAGAAAGTATTACGAATTAAATGGGAGAGTGGTTGCCAATTAGTTGTGTTAATCTTTGGTTCTCTCCTGAAATCAAATCTAGTGTGTGTTACTACCCTTAATGTCAATTGAAAGGAGATAATCTTTTTCCCCCGTTATGTAATTGATCTGGGAGGTCAACTATGTGAGCCTATTTTGTTCAAATTGCACTATGTTATAACTTATAACAATGCCCTCATGAATACAACTGCCGTGGGTCATACATAATCTTAGGGCTATGCATTGATAGGCAGTTGACAATATGAGCATGAGGAGCAGGTATGAAATCTTAAACACCTTAGAGTACTCCCTCCCTCTAACTTGTAACAAATATAAGAGTAGGGATGAAATCATATATTTCTAAATAAGATCACCGACTAGCTATGTCGACATTGTTTTCCTGAATAAATTGGAGGATATATTTGGAAAAGCAGTACTTGGCTGTTGAACTTTAGCCAGAGAGGATAAATTAGAGGATATATTTGGAAAATCACATTAAAACCGTTGTTAGTGAGATAAAATTAAATTTTTAACATATGATAAATTTACTTAAAAACCACTGGTAGGGATTATATTTTTGGTAAATGGTTAAATTGAAATTCTAAAGGTAACAATAAAGTTATATTTTTTTTATTGTCGCAATATTATGTGTCCGATTAAATGGAGTTTAGGTGGCCCGTGGCGGGTAGAGGAATGAGAATGATTACATTACAATCACAACTTTTTAAAATTTTAAAATTAGAGATTTTAGAATATATGAGAGAATAATTTTATATAAAAAATAAGTATGATATTATTATGATATAATTGAGGAAAATAATGTATTAAATTAAAGATATAACTAATTAATGCATCACTTTTTGGATTAATTACCTGAGATACCTTGGATCCATTCCAGCTGGGACAACAACCCAAGGTCGGAATTGGTGTTACCTACTCCGTATTTCACTTTGTAGCTCTACTATCTAATATAATACCCCATATTTTAGAAATTATAGTAAAAAAATTTATATGTAAAGTTATATTTAAAATTAAATATATATTATATATTAGCATTTTAAATAAAATTATTTTAAGAATATTTTAGTATAATTAAATAATTTAATAAGTATTTTGACCCAATTATAATTATATACCGCCATTTATATATTTATTTTATAATTTTATTAAGAAAATTATTTAATTTCATAAATAAATATTTAATTCCTCAATTATTCCATTAAATTTCCAAAATATCCAGAGTATCCACTTTTATACTAGAATATTCTAGAAGATTTTTCGATATTATTCTTAGCAAAAAATTTAATTTAAGATATTTATAAAGATTGTTTTTAATTTAAAATCAATTAAGTTAAGAATCAGATATATTTACCAAAAAAAAAATTCAACCATATCTAATCATGGCCAGCGGGCCATGATTAATATTAAAAAAAATTAAAAAAAAAAAATTATTATTATATTTATTTTATCCTAATTTAAAGAATAATTTTAGTTGAAAAGATATATATAGTTTTAATTTAAAAATAATTGATTTTCAAAAAAATAATAAAAATAAATTCTAACCTTATCATATCCTTTTTCTATGATTGATATTTCAAAAAAAATATTATTATTATTATAAAATTTAATCTTTTTTAACTAATTATAATTGGTTTGTTTTGAATTAAATATTTTTAATTGGTTAAACAATTTAATAACTTAATTATTTTAAAAATAAAAGTTTTTTTTTTGAAAATTTAGAGGATAATTATCATTTTAAATTCATATTTTTCTTTTATTGTTTTTAAATCCTAAAATTTATCCTAATTACTATAATAAATAGACCTTTAAATCTCACCTAATTATTCACATGAAAATCATTAAACTCTTTTTACTTCTCTCAAACTTTCTCCGTCTCTCTCAAGCCACTCTCTGCATCTCTTCGTTCACCTTATGCCACCAACAACCATTAGCCTCCGAACATCATCTTGAAATTTAGTAGGAACTAGAAAGTACTAGAATTTAAGGTATATATATGTGTTAAATCTTTTTATGCGCAATTGAATGTTTGGTTGAATTATATTGTGTTAAAATATTTTTATTATTATGTATTTTTCTAAATAAATTACAATTGAAATTTTAGCCACGCGCCATTTTTTTAATATATGGTTATTTATTTGAAATTTCGATTTAAAAAAAAGGATGATATATATTTACCTTATTTTATTTAATATGTATCATGTTTCAAAATGGCCAAATGGTATTTGAGATTTAATAATTTTCAATGAGATTTAATAATTAAAACAAGGTTTTTGTATTTAAAGGAGTTATAAAATGAGAGTTATTATTATATACATTACCGCTTGATTTCATAATCAAGAAGGGTTCATGCATCAAAGTACACTTATTGGAAAATAAAAAAAAACTCAAATGATAGATCCGTGTTGGGATAACTAATTTGGGGGTGTGCATACTTAGGATTAAAAATGGGATATAAGAAGAGGAAGTTATTTTCATTAAGTGCTTTAATAATTTTATTTATATTGGATTATTATAAAGGAAGGTTTAAAGTTTATTAATTTATAAGATGACAAGTTTGAAATAAAGGAATTTAAAAGTCAAAGTATTTCTTTTAGCATGTATACGTTAACAGTGTTTTTACACTAATACGTATTTTCCTATTTGTTTTTGGTTCGCCCTACTTATCATTTATGGTGAATATGTTTGTAGAAATAAATATGCATAGGTATTAATGGACACATACTAGTTAAGAATTTTTATAATTTTTCTTAATCAACTTTTGTATCTTTGGATAATCAAAATTATTTTTTAATAAATAAATCAAGTTTTTCTTCCGCTGCAATGTAGTAATTAGTTAGCAAAGCCGAAGCGTGATAACACGTGGCGGTAATACTCCTAAGTTACTAAAATTATTATTATTATTATTATTATTATTATTATTATTATATTAATAATTTGGGGGTGTGTTACACCTTCTTTATGTTAGTTAGCACTTGTGGTGCTAATCTAGGAGGATCTTCTTTGCTATGATATATGATGATAAAAAATAACGTATGTTGAAATATGTATGATACAATATGTTTTTTGGACTACAATCATCTCATGTTTCTTATTCAACTAATGCAAATTAAATGCAAGTGAAAATAATTGGTTAATATCATCAAAACCTATCGCAGTTAAAAGTTTCCCGATATATATGTTTCTCCTGTAAATGTATTCCATTGACTATGATGAGGGGTGGTGTAATACACCGCATTTTAGATATTATATTAAAAACTTTTATATGCTAAGTTATATTTAAATTAAATGTATATTATATATTAGCATTTTAAATAAAATTATTTTAAAAATGTTTTAGTATAATTAAATAATTGAAAAATTATTTTGTCCCAATTATAATTATAGAACACTATTTATATATTTATTTTATAATTTTATTAAGAAAATTATTTAATTTCAAAAATAAATATTTAATTCCTCAATTATTCCATAAAATTCCGAAAAAGCCCTCCAAAATATCTCGAGTATCCACTTTTATTATATAATATTTTATAATCATTTAAGATATTATTCTTATCAAAAAATAAGTTTAAGATATTTATAAATATTTTTTTAATTTAAAACTAATTATGTTAAGAATCGGATATATTTACCAAAAAATAATAAAATAAAAATAAATTTGACCATATATAATCATTTCTAGCTGCCATGATTAGTATTTAAAAAAAATTATTATTATATTTATTTTATCTTAATTTAAAAGATATTTTTAGTTGAAAAGATAATTTTAATTTAAAAATAATAGATTTTCAAAAAAATAATAATAAATTATAACCATATCATATCCTTTTTCTATGATCTTTATTTCATAAAAAATATTTATATTATTATTATTATAAAATTTTATCTTTTTTTAACTAA
This sequence comes from Dysphania ambrosioides, assembly GCA_026401315.1. NCBI lineage: Eukaryota > Viridiplantae > Streptophyta > Magnoliopsida > Caryophyllales > Amaranthaceae > Dysphania > Dysphania ambrosioides. The sequence goes on along the minus strand of CM048658.1, from coordinate 7,766,695 downwards.
TTTTAATTGGTTTGTTTTTAATTTAATAATTTTAATTGGTTAAACTATTTAATAATTTAATTATTTTAAAAAAATATTTTTCTAAAAATTTAGTGGATAATTATCATTTGAAATTCATATTTATCTTTTAGTGTTTTTTAATCCTAAAATTTATCCTAATTTCTTCTATAAATAGACCATTAAACCTCATCTAATTCTTCACACAAAAATCATTAAACCCTTTCTACTTCTCTCAAACTTTCTTCCTCTCTCTCAAGACACTCTTTGCATCTCTTCGACCACCTTGTGTCACCAACAACCACTAGCCTCCGTAAGCATCCTCTTTTCCTAACTGTTTAATTGCTTTTTAAACTTTTTAATTCTTAAAACTATTTCTAAATTTAATTAAAGTTTTAATATTTTATACATATTATTGTTTTGCATTAATTAGTTCATGTTAATTTTGATAGGAATATCATCTTGAAGTTTAGTAGAAAGATGCTAGAAAATACTAGAATTTAATGTACGTATATGTGTAAAATCTTTTTATTTGCAATTAAATATTTTATTGAATTATATTATATTAAGATATTTTTATTATGTATTTTTCTAAATAAATTATAATTGAAATTTTAGCTATACGCCATTTTTTAAATATATGTTTGTATATAGTTATTTATTTGAAATTCCGATTACAAAAAAAGATGATATACATTTACCTTATTTTATTTGATATGTATTATGTTTCAAAAGGGCCAATGGCATTTGAGATTGAATAATTTTCAATGATTTTTAATAATTAAAGCAAGGTTTTTGTATTTAAATGAGTTATAAAAGGAGAGTTATTTTTATTATACATTACCACTTGATTTCATAATCAAGAAGGATTCATGCTTTAAAGTCCACTTGTTGGAAAATAAAAGAAAACTCCAAGAATAGATCCGTGATGGGATAACTAACTTGGGGAGTGTGTACACTTAGGATCAAGGAGGGGATATAAGAAGAGAAAATTATTTTTATTAAGTGTTTTAATAATTTTATTTGTATTGGATTATTATAAAGAAATGTTTAAAGTTTATTAATTTATAAGAATAACAGTTCGAAATAAAGGAATTTAAAAGTCAAAGTATTTCTTTTAGCTTGTATATGTACCTAGTGTTTTTATACTGACACGTATTTTTATATTTATTTTTGGTTCGCCCTACTTATCATTTATGGTGAGTAGGTTTGCAGGAATAAATGTATATGAGAGCATTTCATTAAGGGGCACATACTAATTAGGAGTTTTCATAATTTTTCTTATTCAACTTTTGTACCTTTGGATAATCAAAATTATTTTTTTAATAAATAAATCAAGTTTTTTAATAATCAAGTTTCATAATTTCATAATTTTGTTCAAGATACACTATTGGCTTCCCAAAAATGAAAAATGCAAATGGGGGCTGGGCTAGTAGTATTTTTGAAATTGGCCTTCTTAATTTTTTAGCCATTTGAATATGTTAGTTGAAACTTATGTTTAACAACTTTATTTCAATCAATCTCTATAGAAGAGGCCCTCTATAGAACATGCTAAACTAATTAAATTGAGTGCTTTTCTCGAACATTTTCAAATTTATGTATGTCGGAACTGATCAATCAGCAAAATTCCAATTCTCGATCAAAAGAATATAAACAATAAACTATCGTATGTATACCTAAAAGTTGTAAGAATGAGTAAATTTGGTGGCCAAGTTCATGAATTATGAGCTTCATAAATCATGTTATGATCTGATCAGCATCTAGTAGCTTTAGGAAAGTAAAAGGCTCCTACAGCTCAACTCCTTCATCAAAACATTACTTGATGCACACGCAAGCTAATGAAATCAGTTACAAATGTTTCCTTATTGCTAATTTTGATTTCGTAGTTAATAGTAATTAAGGAAAACTTTTCAATTGGGGTTTTCATGTGTTATGATATTTCTTGGTAGGAGTTGTATTCTAGTAAAATTGAGGAACTATAAAATCGAGACTAATTGGATACGATTCTTATATACGATTCTTGTTTAGGAAAGAAAAATACATTTTTCAGTCCAAGAATCTAATCCAATAATACTTGGATTTCCATGTTAGTAATGTATGGGATTATACTTTGATATATAAATTCCTTTAATATACTCTTATATTTCTCTTATTTAGCATTGAAGTTTCATTTAGATCAATATAATGGTATTATATATTATATAATACATCATTTAACAAATTAATTACTGGATCTGAGTAATAACTGATAGGCAAACAAATAAACAATTCCATATAATTAACTTTAAAAAGTAGAATATAATTTTACACATAGCAAGTAGAAGAAGTGGAACACTATGTTATCAAAGCACGTATTCTTCCCAAACCTAGCTATTTATCAAAGTAATTAAACCTAGCTAACTCCATTGCCATACCCCCGTATCCTTCCCAAACATTTTAACGGTGACCATCCTACGCTTAAGAATTACGAAACGGAGACTTTTATTGGATCGAAACGTCACGAGTCGAATGATGTCCCCTACTTGCAGACCATTATCCTTCTTCAGTTGGGTCCACTGGCGTGACCCGTTTTTCAATACATACCTCCATCCAGCCTTCTCGCCCTTGTAATCCCATCGACTCAGTGGCATATTATACTTGGAAGACCCAATGATGACCTTCACCAGCATATCGGCTTTGCCTTTCTTATTACCAGCAACGTTCTCTTGCGGAAGCGGGGCTTTAAGAAATTCTTCCTCTGCATGTGTCAGAAACGGTATCGTATTCTTTGCTGGGATGGACAACCGCCCTTGATTATTGTCCATATCATATTTCTCAATCTCCTTCTCCAGGATTGTTTTAAGTTCAGTGATATCGTCATAGCCCATATTTCTCTTAAGGTGAGCTTCCAATGAATCTATGGAAGCATAATCCTCAATAAATGGTGGTGCCTGAGGTTTCTTCAGATTCTTCTTCTTAATCATCTTCTTCTCTTGATGTTTATGGTCGTCCTTCAAGCTCTTTGACTGAGGGCGGAAAGTCTTCTTGGATGGGACGACAAGAGAGGAGTTGCTGACAATGGGTTTGATCATCGAGGCAGCCTCAGTGGGTTGTTTCTTATATTGGGTATCGTCATGAGAAGGTAGGCATAAGCGTAACGCTAAGGGGTGAGAAGGGCTAGTGATGGTGAAAGCAAGTGTGTTGGGCACTAGTTTCTCATCTTGCATTGGGGTAGGATGTGTTTGTGATGGGGCAAAAGCCTTTGCGGGTTGTTTCTTATCTTGGGCATCATCATGAGAAGGTAGGGATAAGCGTAACTTTAAGTGGTCAGAAGCAAGTGTGTTGGGCACTTGTTCCTCATCTTGCATTGGAGTTGGATGTGTTTGTGATGGGGCAAAAGCCTCGGAAAAAGATCGCTTCTTCTGACCATCATTCTTGTTCATCATCTTGATGAAACCTTTCAGGAACCTAAGTGTTGGAGGGTTTTCTGTGAGAAGAAATAGTTTGTGGTGAAGAGTAGTGAGAATGGGAAGAGGTAGGGTGTATATATAGGAATGGCTGCGAGATATGATGATCGTATCAAGTGTTCTAGTTGATTCAGGGGATATGATGATCATATCAAGTGTTCTATTTAATTTAGGAAATATGATGATCGTATCAAGTGTTCGAGTTCATTTAGGAACCTAGGGTTTCCTTAATTAATCCAAATGGTTTCCTTTTCCTAAATAAGTGGGATATTAACACCGCCAAATTCTCTCTCCTATCCTTCGGAGTTCGGACCAAACCATCAAACCTTTACGGGAAAAACCGGCCGAAACCCCGGTCCGGGTCACTATTGGACCCGATTCACACCGCCAGCGTCGGAGAATCCACCCTCGTTTGCATTTTCAATATTCTTCGATCAGCAGTTTCTCATGATCAAGGCCCCCCCTTTTCCTCTCCTTTACTTATCTTTTTTGCAACTCCATGAATTAATGTTGATTACATGCTAATTTGCTTAATTTAGATGATTATATTGATGAATGATTAAATTTTAAGTTCAGCTAAGTAGCTTAATTAATTCTAGGGCTGGAAGCTGGTTTTTGAAATTAGGGTTGTTGTCGAAATGCAGTGAAGTAGGAGAAGAGGAGAATGAGAAGTATAACTCACTTGCATTCTTTTAATTAATCCGTTTGATCCAATCATTTTCAGTTTTGATGCTTGAATTTGGCCATTGACTTGGCTTGGGTTTTTATTTTTTGGGGGTTATGAAAATTAATGGCGTATGAGAGGATCGGAATTTGATGTTCAGAATTGGACCTCGAGGGAATAAAATATGAGGGGTTACTGGAATACTGTGCTATGGTGGCTTTATTTTTTAACTCTGAGCTCAACTAGCTTGAGGATAATACTGTTTGGGGACTGTCTGAATATGCATGTCACATCATTATCTTTGGCCATTCCACTATCTGTAAAATTGGCTAGAACTGAAGCTAATGATTAGCTTCATCCTATATTTACTTTTGCTATTTCTTGGCTGAACTTTTATGAAAGGTAATGATATTTGGTTTGTGAATAGTTGGTGCAGAAAGTTAGACGTCAATATACAGACGTAAGTTTTGCATGCAGTATAGAAAAGGAATAGGAATAAGAAATAGAAAAGGTGATGAAAATGTATATTGGATTAGGTTTTTTGCCTGGAATTCAAGGCAAGGTCTATTCTTAATCGTAATATATAAGAGAATTTATAAAACTTTATAGGCAAATTTTGCCATCAGAATATAAAAAAAAAAAAAAAAAAAAAAAAAAATCCTCTCTTCTTGATCTATAGATTTCGGATAGAAATCTATCCTATCTGCAGTTATTTGGGTTTTATTTGTAATATATTTGCACGTGCACTCAATCTTATGCTATCCCCTGATATTTTCTTCATTCAATACCTAAGAAGACCTCGAATTACTATTGCTATGACTATCCTTACCAAGAAACGTTATATTTATGAGTATATCGATGGTGAGAAATGAGAATGATGTGCTTTGAACATAATGTTTTTCCTTAAGCGTTCACATAATTGCTGAGTAAGTAGTTGATTTTCAATTCTCTGGGGGATGAATATGTTTTTTTTTTGTCCCCTAATGTCACTTGTGAATGTGTTTTTGCGTCTATAAACGAAACAAATTAAAAGCTGACATATACGTATCTGGTGACTGGTATCTTTTAGACTGCATGGGGGCTGTGGGTGAGGCTTGTAAAATTATTTGTACACAAACCACGTCATTCCGTTTGGCCCTTATATAGGGGGTTTATGTCTCTTGCGTTTGCACAAAGTTTTATAAGAGACAAGATTAGATTATTAGAAGCACACCCAATGCGTGAACATTTTAGAAGATGAAATGCCATTAAAATTTTATAGGGTGCCATTCAATATCTCACATTTATTATATACATGAATTACTTCATACGGAGTAGTAAATTAAATTAGCAAGTTGCAACTAATTTTCTCCTCAATGATTTCACTTATTGCATTGTCGGCTCTTTCTAAGAAAATGTTACGTTTCAAAATGAAAAATGCCAAAAAAAAAAAATACTAAAAAGTTTTCACCAATATTTACTCCTAAAATAATTCACTTATAAATACTCATGAATATTTAATGCATGTCCCACTTATAACTTTTTTTTAAGGGAATTTGATTTTCTTTTCATATTATTTTGAATTTATTTTAAGAAATATTACCCATATTTACTCATGTCTTGATTTCTTTCCTAATTCTAAATTGAAAAAACAAAAAAAATTGGAGAGTAGTCCACATGGTTTAAATCCAGTAAATGAGAAGGTAAGACCTTCTAACATAATCTCGAACATAGGAAAAAAGAAGTAAAATATTTACATCTACAACAAGCTAAGCAGTCACTACTTCCTACACATCAATACATCATTAAGCCAAAATAATGTATTGCATGTCATGCAATGAAATTAAATATGATTTTTTTTTTACATCCCGAAAATTAACGAGTAAGAAAATTAACAAAGAAAAACTTAAAACAAAAAGAAGGTCAAGACAGAGGTTGCCTTTATACGTGCTTTGCCAACTTTATAACGTTTTCACTTGATAAATGAGGCAAATTAACTAGTAGAAAATTAAATATGGTTTTACTCATGTTGTATGGCACTTAAAGAAAACCCTATCCAAACATATGAAAAATAAGAAGATACAACAAACAAAATTGGGGAAAGTGGCTTGATAAAAAAAGGAAGATATTGTAAGCTTGATCGATCATAGCCGTACTACCCTTAGCTTGTCACTACAATATCAACGGCCTAATATAAGAAGTCAGTTTTAGATTATTTTATTTAGGGGATGTGGGTTTTATATGTGATGAAGCAATTAATTTTTGCTTATGTAAAGTTTTTTTAAAAGAACAAATCTTTTGTTTTTCTTTTGCTTTCTTCATCAAATGACCTTAGAAAGCAGTTTTGAGGTGGAGAATAATGGGAATGTGGGATAATAACGTTAATTAGAGAGAACAAAATGGGGGTAGTTTAATGTTTCCCCTTTAATTTTAACGTTGATAAGATTAACTCAAGTCTCCAATGGTGAGCAGCATTTCTTCTAACTAATTTATTTTGTCAAATCACTTTTTCCAACTACTTAAAACTACTTAGTTCTCTTGCAGCATTCAACTCTTTTAATTTTTTTAATTACTCATATTTTAATATTTCCATATAAATTATATTTAGAAAATAATGTATTTCCATATGTTGTACTCGACAATCCAATCTAATAAGGAAGTACTTTAAAACAAGATCTACTTATAATATATTTTTCAAAAAATAAAAATAGTAACCCTACTAGGAATAATTGTATATATATTATGAAAATAGTTAAGATCACTAGTGGAAAAACATCTATTTGTGTCGCCTATTTAGGCCAGATTTGCGTTGCATATTTAGGCCTTATTTGCATATTTACAAAATTGTGACGCAAATAGGTTTGGTCCCTCAGATAAATTTTATACGTTTGCGTCGAATATAGTTTAAAGTGTGACGCAATTAGACTTTGCTTAAGCATATGAATTTCTTAATTGCGTCTCCTCTTTTAAAATCTGACACAAATAGTTGTTTTTTGTAGCGTACTTTTACATTGCTTATAATCTAATATGTAATAACCCAAATATTATACCCTAAACTCAAATAAAAAAATCAACATAGTTTCATTTACAATTTGATCAACCATCCAAATCCATAATATATGTATAATAGCAACTTGTTCGATTACAACCCTATAGTAAGGGTAAATCCATAATCAAAAACCCAATATAGGGTAAATTTCATCATGACACAATTCCATTAAGGACAAAATCCACATACCATTGATTACAAGTTAATACAAACCATAAACAATTTCATACACTAGAGCTAATTAAGTTTAACAAAAGGCTATATGTCGATATTGCTTACGAAAAAGTACGCCCACATATCTCGAACCTCACTTATTTCGTCATTAGAATACTGACTTGGTCTTGAAAATTCCTAGCATATAAAAAATAAGAGAAAGTGTAAATACTAATGAAAACCACTGTCTGTAAATTTAACAAAAAAAAATCATCAAAAATTGCAAAAACAAACCTTAAGTCTTCACTGTCTGGTGATTTAGAATTATTTCCAACATATATCGCATTACATAATAACCACATTCAGTACCTTCGAGATGTTGGGCACACTACATTTGAAGTAAGAGAAAATCATTACATTTAACTATTAAAAAGTCATCATTTGGAACTAAATTTTGCAATAAAAATGAATTATACCTCTCCGTGTTTCCACATTAACCTATAGCTAGTAGAACATCCTATAAGTGTCTTGTAATTTCAAAAAGCACTATGTATTATTGTAAACAAGAAAAAACAACCTTAGATTATATTGTTCTAGTAAAGACTAAAGTAATAGTCATAAAAATGATATCAACTTACTTTTTGAGAGATATCTTTACTGTTAAATTTCGTTTTTTTACCAAGGGGTCAAAGATGTAAACAATGCACTTAGTCGGGGATAGCACCAAAAGAATCCAATGATTGCTACAATAATCAAATGTTATTAGGCTATACATGTCATTTTATACAAAACAAATCATAATATAACACGAACAGTCAAAAATATCTTTGGTGATAAGGGCATAAGATGAATCGTTTAGAACTATGTTTTCTTATTGTCTTTGTCATATATATCAAACAAGCATTTGCATCCATACATAACATAGTAGAAGAGATCCATTAAAGACACATAAATGCGACTGATTTTTCATCACATTCTTCATCAATTATATCTTGCAAAGCCCTATTGTATATACTCATATTAGATAGTCAAAATTCATAAGAAAAATGGAAATAATATAAGAGTTAAAGTATCTCACAGCATAAATTCTTGGAGGATACAAAAGTTGAGACATGCTCCCATGAGAAGTTCATTCACATCTTCATGCCTAATATGAATATCACCATCCTTGTCATAATTGAAAATTCTCTTATTAGCTCTCATCTTGATATTCTCGGTAAGAGGTACTTTAGCCACTTGAATTTGCATGAGGTTGCATGTCTCAGACAAATTGCTCAAAGCATAGTCACATGATCGGGATGCATTTCCTGATGATGATCAAGGACTAACTGAGGGTGTATTGTGCCTTCTGTAACGATGACTGTTTCAGATTGATCCATCAATAGTGCTAAATGGCATGATGTAGGTTCCTATAATCATATTCTCATCATAGAGTAAAGTGTTATTAAAGAGGTGATCATCTTCCTCTACTTGATTTTGTTGATCATTAATCCTTGGGGAGCCATCATGGTTACACATAACTTCATCCTCCATCATGGGCTCTCAAGAGATAGATTATTTGCACTAGCTGTTGTGCCTGTAAGATGTAAGCAAAAGTCAGAACATATACCTTGAGACTATCAGAAGCATCTCTAGACAGTCCATTGGCAGCATCTGGTTTAGGAGCTGGTGCTACTTAAAAGAAATCACTAATCTTAAAACCTCAGACTGATTAAAAAATATTGGAGCCAGTTCAGGCTACAGAATCGCTACAGCAAACATTTTAAGCATGGGATTCCAATATATTCTTAGTAGTTAAGGTAATAGTTCTTTTAAGTGTCATATTTTGTAGAAACAGTACAACCAAAACATTTTTTTCTAACCTTTTAAAGCTAAAGAAATTTTATACACGTGATTGCAACATGTATTATATTCTAGATTCCCATTTCTGATTTATATTGCTTTTTTTTTTTTTGCTAGCTATAATTCAAACTGTTGCAACAAGTTGAACAAACTTACAAACCTACACAAACCCATTCCCCATATCCACGGAACAAGAAAGGCAAAGCACTCCATGATCTGCACCACGCAAGAACAAAACAGGGACAAAGCTTATGTCAAAACATCAACATGAGTATTACAAAACAGCAGCCGCACTATACAATATTAAGATAAATTCCTGGTTATCCAACTCTCATGCAGTCATGCTAGAACCAAAATGAAACAGGAATTCAAGCATATTAGCGTGTCTGCTACTGTTTCTTAATTACAGATTTCCCAGCTAAGGTTTCCAATAGGAACCTCAATTGTCCATAACCCAGTCCCTCCACCCGATGATTCCCCCTCACCCCCTTCTCCCAAACAAAAGAAAAAGAAACAAAAAGTGTGATTTTGGTTTACATCCTCTTATAGTATCCTTGTTAGTACTTTGACGGATGACAAAGATTCTCAGTCACTCAGTAACCAAACACACCCAGAAGAAAATAAACTAAAGCCCTATATAAGAAAAATAAATTTTTATTTGTGAAACTGCTATATTGTTCGCAGGGTGACAAAATGCAGGATTAGTAGAATAGTAGCTTGTCATCTAAAGTTCTTGCCAAAAACAACTCCTTAAGAGAACCATCAAATCTGAATTCGCAAGTTCAATGGGTAATTTCAACAGATATGAAACTTAAACTTAAAGGAATTGATCCTTTGTACAAAAAAAATGAGAACTATCCCCTAATTTTACTTTTTCCACAAAATGATGAGCTGGTATCACAAAGTAATACTTAAAAGTTTTACAATCGAGATAATATCATAGTAAAAAAAATCTATCAAGATCTTATAGAGAACCGGCCTTGAAGATATTAATCAAATTTTTTAAAATCATAACCAAAATAATTTTTCATAAGAGTTGACAAAATCCAAGTCTTGAGATTTGACGAAAATTATAAGACATTGTTCGAATTGCATGCATAAATAAATTTTTGTAACTAAGCAACTAGTCTTCAAGGTAAATGACAAACAAGGGAAACAAACATGCCCTTATTGACAATAGTTTGATTTTCCCTATATCCTTCCATTTGAAAAAAAATAAAAAAAATTCAACCGTTTGTAACTTGGCACAAGATATATTATTTTGGCCTCATTTTTAACCTATAACTTAGCACTATACAATATAAACTTGACATCCATATCTTTAGAGCTTTAGATTCTCAAAAATGGTCCGCAATTTCTTCTTACCTAGCAAAGCCAACAACTTTCTCCATTGCCCCCCACAAAATAAAGGCAGCTCAAGGAAAACACACACACAAAAAGGATAAATAACATGGGTTGTGAGTTGATTTCATTAAAATCAATCATACACCCAAAAAAAATTCTCCTCGTGACATTGCATATTCACAGTGGGTTAAGGGGAAGTTCTTTTTCAAGCAAATGATAAGGCTGTGGACATTATACCAATTTTATAAGGCTTGAAGGAATTAAAATTATGCAGCAAATGATAAAGGCTTGAAGGAATTAAAATTATTTACAAAAAAAACATACCTCAATTGAAGCCCGAATGAGTACGTGAGTGAGTGAATAGAACCGAATGAGTGAGTGGGGAAGACCGAATGAGTGAACAGATGAAGAAGAAGGAATGAATTGGGGAATGAATGAGTGGGGAAGAATGAGTGAGTGAAGTAGACCGAATGAATTGGGGGATGAATGAGTGAGTGAATTGGAGACGGCGGGGGTGAAAATATTTTGGGGGGAAACCTAAAGTAATTGGCCGGGAATGGAAATTGATATATTTATCCCATTTGCTTCCCATTTTAAGTTACATATGACGCACTTAGCAAATCAGCACTACTTGCGTCAATTTTTTTAGAAGTGTCGTCATTTATAAAAACATGCGACGCAACTCTATTTACTTAAGAGATTTTATTATATTTGTGTCATTTGTTACTACATTTGACGCAAATATAAACACAAATAAATGTTTTTCTACTAGTGGATCAAACCAATTAAGTGTTAGTAGTACAGTGAGCTTTGTATAGTCCTTAGCTAAATGAGTGTAAGAAATTTGAATTCTACTTAGCCTAGTAAATATATTTCATATATAAATCTAATAAAATTTGAATTATTATAATTCTCTTAATCTAAACCCGTCATTCAACTTAGGCTAGCAAACAAGCCAATTACTTCATAATCTTACTAAGATGAGAAATCGTGTTTATTAGTAAGCCTTCTATTGTATCACAATTTCATTTCCAAATCATAAATCTTGATATTTCAACATCCCAAAATATAAATTTCATTTTATTGGTAATGAAGAATATAATTGTGTTTATAATATCTTACACATTTAGAATTCTAACAAAATATCAATACTCTAAAGTGCTTGAAGAGTGGGTATCAAACATTGGGTACTTTAAAAATGAAAACGCCTGGGTTGATCACAACCATCTAAATTTCTGGTAATTAATACGAAGATATATATATATATATATATATATATATATATATATATATATATATATGGAAAAGTCAAAATAAGAAAGGTTCTTAAAATGAGAAGGATGAAAATACATCTTCATTTCCTAAATCCAACGGATGATATTTTACATACATATAGTGACCCTTTTTAACTCATAGTGATCAATTAATTTTTTTCACTTATAATAACTCTCTTTATTATTATAGTGAGTCTATTTATTATTATGATAACTATTTTTTATTGTTATAGTAATTATTTTTTTACGTGAAAATTCTGGTGTTGAATCTTACCATTTATGGTAACTCTCTTTTTTTTATTCTCTTTTTATTCTTTATATATATATATATATATATATATATATATATATATATATATATATATATATATATATATATATATGAGCGGGATCATGTGAGAACCCCCTTATATGAGAACTCTTTGCTAAATAAGAATCAATCTTACACCATATATACAATCTCCAAATCCAACGGATAAGATTGAGTGAAAAGAATGGCATAAGCGTAAATAATGACAAAACTGACACATTTCTTTAATTTAAAAAAAATTGACACATGTTTTCCCATTTTCAGAAATATAATGAGACAAAAACTACTTTTTGCAAAACCCAAAAAAAATTGTACTTTCTGACATCATTACAGCTATACTTTTCTCGAAAACATTTGTTTTAAACATCTGTTTTGTTGTTCTAAATGTATTTTTTTTTGTTCTACACTTTTGTTCTAATGTTTTAAATTTATGTTTATTGTTCTAAAGATCTATTTCGTTGTTCTAAACTTCTATTCTATTTTTCTAATGTTCTAAACTATAGTGTAATTGTTCTAATATTCTAAGCTTCTGTTTTATTATTCTAACTATTATTCTAACCTATTGTTCTAAACTTGTATTTTATTGTTCTAAACTTGTATTTTATTGTTCTAAACTTCTATTCTATTGTTCTAAAGATTGACACGTAAGTTTAGAACATTGGGACACTAGTTTATAACATTAGAACAGAAGTTTAGAAAATTAGAACAAAAGTTTAGAACATTATAATAGAAGTTTAGAATAATAGGCAGAAGTTTAGAACATTAGAGCAATAATTTAGAACAATATAACAAAAGTTTAGAACAATAGAACAAACTGTCAAATTTTTACAACTACATGTCAAATTACAAAATTTATAACTTTTGTTCTAAGTATGCCTCATTGTTCTAAACTTTTGTGTTATTGTTCTAAATGAATGTTCGCATTGTTCTAAATTGGTCTCTTATTGTTCTAACGTCTTTTTCTAACGTTCTATATTTTTTCAAATGTACTAAGCTAGTGTTTCATAAATTTCAAAATTTCAAACATTTCGAAATAAGAACATATTCAAACATCACCAAATTTGTCAAATATAACTTCTGTTCAAATGTTTATAATATGTCTAATTGTTCTAAAATTTTGTGTTATTGTTCAAGACTATTATTCTCATTGTTCTAAAATAATCTTCTATTGTCCTAACTTCTTCTAATGTTTTATATTTTTTTCAAATGTATATAAAGTGAGGGTTCTTTAGAGATGGCCACTGGGCCGGTTCAGCCCGGCCCAACCCCAACCCGTCCCGTCTCTGGCCCGGACCATACCGGCCCGCCAACGAACCGGGCCAAGCCCAGTTTGGCCCGCTAAAAAAGTGGGTTGAATCCGAATCCAATTTTCCCAACCCTGACCCTATTCGATTCGGTTCGAGAAAAAATTCAATTCGACCCACGATTCGGTTCGGCCCAGCCCACTTATTCGGTTCGACTCGACCCGCTTATTCGGCCCGACCCTATTCGGCCTCCTAAATCTTTTAGTTTTGTAAAATTTAGTTTATTTAAATGTATTTTAGTTTATATAAATGTTAGTTTAGTTGAACATAAACTAATTTATACTTATATTAGTTGATTTGCATATAGTTTAATTTATATGAATGTTAGTTTATTTGAATATACTTTAGTTTAATTCCTATGAATCAATGAATGTTAGTTTAATCGAATATAGTTAAGTTTATAAGAATGTTAGTTTAGTTTATATGAATCAATAAATGTTAGTATAGTTAAATTTATTTTAGTTTATATGACTCATTAAATATTAGTTTAGTTATATGAATATTAGTTTAATTGAGTATAGTTTATTTTATATAAATGTTAGTTTAGTTGAATATAGTTTAGTTTATATGAATCAATGAATGTCATTTTAGTTGAATTATATATAATTTAGTTTATATTAATTAATTAATTAATGTTAGTTTAGTTGAATATAGTTTAGTTTATATGAATTAATAAATGTTAATTTAGTTAAATATAGTTTAGTTTACATGAATGTTAATATAGTTGAATATAATTTAATTTATATGAATAAATAAATGTTATTTAGTTGAATTGTATATAGTTTAGTTTATATGAATCAATGAATGTTAGTTTCATTAAATATAGTTTAGTGTTTATATGAATTAGTGAATGTTATTTAGTTTAATATAGTTAGTTGAACATAATTTAGTTTATATGAATGTTAGTTTAGTTGAATATAGTTTAATTTAGATGAATAACTGAATTTTAGTTTAGTTGAATCCTAGTTTAGTTTATATGAGTGTTAGTTTAGTTGAACATAATTTGGTTTATAAAAACCAATGAATATTAGTTTAGTTGAATATAATTTAGTTTATTCATATATAAATCAATAAATGTTAATTTATTTAGATTATATGAATAATATAAGTTTAGTTGAATATAATTTAGTTTATATGAATCAATGAATGTTAGTTTAGCTGAATATAATTTAGTTTATATGAATCAAATATGATTATGTCTTTTTGTGATTCTATGTAATTTATGTAAATATGTAATGAAAAATGAAAAATATTGACAAAAGAAATGAATGTGATTAGTCGAATATAAAAATTTACAACGAATGTCATTATGTGATTCGTGAATAAAAACATTTAATTACTTTCGAAACAATTCATTTCTTCTGATTTCTAATGGCATTATGTGAAATTCGGTTTGATTCGATTCGATTCAGTTTGATTCGGTTATGATTCAGTTTGATTCGGTTTGTAAATTCGGTTAGATTCTGTTTGTGAATTCGGTTCGATTTGATTCAATTCGTTAATTCAGTTCGATTCAGTTTGTGATTCGGTTCGGTTCATGATTCGATTCGGTTCGTGATTCGTTTTCGATTCGATTCGATTCGGTACCGAATCCCAAAACCCCAACCCCAGCCCGGTTCGGACCGGCCCGCCTCCTAGACCGGTCCGAATCCGATCCCCTCCCCCCAGCCAGGCCCGGCCCAACCCGCCCAGCCCAGCCCCATGGCCATCTCTAGGGTTCTTACATGATCCATCTCCTATATATATATATAGACACACACACACGTACAATATATGAGGTTAACAATGTGATTGTAGTGAGTAATGGTGATGAGAGTGTTGGTACGTATGAAACATTTTCTGATGTGACTGCAGTGTCATTTGGCAAAAAGCCTAATAATTCTCTCAGCTTCCGATGTAGGCATCTCTCTATCTGGTTGTTGGGCATCAATTTCAAGTTTGGGTATTTCTGATTGTTTGAGAATTACCGTGGAGAGAGATTCTCCCACCAAATTATACTAGAGCGTTGGATATAACAGAGCTATACATTTTTTCAGGAACCATTGAGAAGTTACAACCTAAGCTTCAAGCCTTCAATTATATGAACATGAAAAAAAATACAATGAACTAATTTAGAGGCCACAGGATTCACGCTTTTGGAGGGAGCAACTCATATCCCAAACCTCTTTGTACCACATTCTGAGCAAAACTTGGAAGTTACCCTCAAGTACGGAGACCCACATTCATCACAGAACTTTGCAGGACTAGATGGCTGTAAAACAACAGACGACACAAAGAAACACAGTTGCTCAGGAAATCACTTAATTATCCAAATATGAGATCAGGCAGAATTGCATGAATTCAAAAAAGATGATGCAGTTGGACAACACCACAATAACTTTTTGACAAAGGAAAAATCAAAGAGAAACAAAAATCAACTAAAGCACAGACATTTTACTTGTTCAATAGTCTTTCAAAGGGTTCCTTAAGGATTTGAGCAAGTCTCAATAGAAAGCACAGGTCCTCGGGAACCAACAAAACACCCCCTTCCACAAATAGGTTGGGCAAACACTAAAATGGTTCTCTTAGAAAAATGATGAAGAAAGTTCTTAAAATTGGCACATTCCTCCTGCAGCTTATTCATAGGTAAAGAAAAGATCAATTCCACCTGCTGACACTTTATCAAACAAGGCATGATACACCCCCGTAACTCCATAAGACAGCCAGCAGTGAACAAATTGACGAGGAAAATTGCATCAGAGTGACAAGAAAACAATGACATCTAGAAACAAGTATATGAAAAGCAAAATAGGCATAAGAAAACTCACTATCATATGCAAACGACCAACTACATGACTTCCTCCAAGGGGCTCTAATGATGCCATGTTTTGAGAAAGAGTATGGGATTCATGACCATGAGCAGTGCCGGGTAAATGGGAAGATTGCCCACTTTCATGAGTGCAACCTGTAAGAGTTGCCTGTTGACTTTTGCCAAGAGACAGATGATGGTTCAGGATAATGGTGTCATAATGTGGCTGTTGAGCCAACGTCAAAATAGGATGTTTAGATGGTGTCTCCTGCTCCCTTGGATTCTGCCATATGCACTCCAGAGGCATTAATAACAGAGGACACACCATCATGACTTACCATGTCATTAATGATCTCACACACACTCAAGTTTCAACAAAGCTTAAATTCTAACACTTCCAAGTATATTAGATTAGAAAACTGCAAATAACAAGGTCAGTCTCTAAGCAGCCAAGCCACAATATAGTTGAAGCAACAAATTTTCATCCAAAAAAAATACAAACCCACCACCATTCCATCCCGAGCCAAAACAAATCACTTTTCACTAGGACCAGATATTTGGGAAAATAACTTAATTATATAAAAAATATATTTTAGATACAGATAAAGGAGTGGACGAACATCATAATTCTAGTAACAAGATACCTTGTGCTCTTTAACACTTTCCTGAATCAATAAAACCAAAGAAAACAGCCTCTTCATCTTATGAAAAGTAGGGTAAGGCTACATAGAACCTTATGATTTATGAATAGGACCTAAGAGAAGAGTAGCTACAGAAGCATTTAAAAAAAAAAAATTAAGTACCTGTGGCTGGTCTAAATATTGTGTTTAAAGGTACTAAAACTTACATAAAGGATGACCAGCAGACCAGAGGATTTCCAAACCATTCTTCTCTATCAAAGAGCTGGTATAGGTGGTTATGTGTATGTTCAGTATCAAGGACTTGAACCATGAACCCATATTTACTTATTTTTACTAGGCAACCTATATTTACTTTGTACATTTTTCAAAAGAACATTATTTGCAATTTATCTTCTATATAATAAACAGAAGATCAAGCTTGCTGCCGGTAATAAACTTCTTCCTTCAATGAGAATGAGTGAAAATGGATGGAGAGTTGCTGAAAGAAAACAATTACAAACAGATAGCCATCAGAAAGAGATGGATGGACTCGCCCTCATATCCTCCTGACTTTTGAGTTTGAGACCAGATACTTAGGTTTAGGAGATTGGAAGACTATTCGGAGATGTATTTGGCTGTTCAGTAGGTTCACCAGCTTAGAATGATAGAATGAAGAAAAATTTCAGGTACATAACACAAACATACAAGAAAAGATAGTATCCTCAACTTCAAAACAATAGTCATGCCTCCCAATCCTTTTTCTATTCTGTCTTCATTCAATTTTGCATGACTAACACACTATACTGTTCTACTAACAAAGTGTTACCAATGACTTTAGTTATTTTATGTTGTCTGTTTAATAAATAGAAATCTTTCCAAATATCAAAGCAAGTTACTTGATAAAATAAATAAATAAGCCGGCACTGCCCTCCCTCCAGAAAAGAAGGGTGCCAAAGATGCAGACAGCAGAAGGGAATCCAGAAAGTCAAAATGATCCAATAAGATTGTAGACTGATAGCATACCTCAGTTGCAGACTGGAACTCAAGGTCACTGTTGTTGTGGTATGACTGAGAAAAGAGACATCAGGCTTTCTCAACATGTGTCAATATTGCAGAGATAATCATGAAACAGAGAGAAATTAGCTTACGAGTAAACCAGGGACGGTTGGAGAAGTGTTTGACAAGGCACGCCTAACTTTATGCCTTGGATTGTAGAACTTGTAGTCCCTGGAAGTAACTGCTATTTCAGTCCGGCCAGTCAAACGCTGGAACCTGTAGCAGCAAAAAAAGTTAGTGTCAACAAAGACTATCAACCACTTGTACCTTACATAGATCACATCTCTCTTCAGAACTTATACTGCCATTAATATTCACATATAATTGCACAATACTAGCCGAAGAAGGACTTCAAACATCTTAAGAAATATGAAAGACTACTTAAACACATACTGCAAACAAAAGATGTTCCAAGAGTATAAATTGCATGGAAAATGCCTCCAACAGATTAAATTTGAAGTATATGACATATTCTGATCAAACCACCATAACCTAAACAATATTTGATTATAATTTCCATGTAATATCTTATCTAATCTATAGAATATAAAGTTTCAAAAGAACTATCAGAGAAACATAAAAGCAGTAGTAATAACATAGGCAAGGAGAAAAATAATTTATACTTTCAAACTGTCACTGTGTAAGTTCAAAGGGCTGCGGCAAACATTATAAATGGCAGAAACTAACCACTCTGCATCATCAGCAGGAACACTGTTTGGTCTCTCAACAATATTTAATCCATTGGCCACCACAAAACGAACCCGCTTCTCTTCTTGGACTACTAATTCTGGAAACCTATTCCTTGTTTCAACAGAAGTAGCCAGTTCCCGTCTTTTAAAAGAATAGGAACCTATGTTTCACAGAATGCAATAAGTGTTAGACAAGAAATTAATCAAGATAAAAGAACACTCAGGAATATGTGCATTATTATGGGCATAAATTAAAATCTACTTCCTCAAGTTGCAAGCGATTCTAACACTCAACAGCTTCTTATCTTTGTAGTTGACGATTTCTCTCCTAACAGATATGCTTGAAAACTTATCTTAAAATTTCAACTTTTGCAGAAATGATTTCATAGACTTCCCCACCTCAGTCTATGATATAATTATGCAGGCTGTGTTAATCCTGGAATATTGATGAGCAAAGATCATTTAGTTGGTGAAACTTTTTGGATAGTGTCTAAATCTTATTAAACTAATGAACGTTCGAGCTCTAAAAACTGTCTCCAACCCGTTTGATAAAACTTATCTATTTTCTTACCTTACATTAATTCCCTCAAATTCTTTGCTACCCCTCACTAAAAACCATGGAAATGCAATGATTGAAGGCAACAATGAAGCTAAATCATGCTACCTGTTTTAGGAAATTTCTGAGTCAGCTTTCTGTAGAGCCCACCAGATGCTTCAAGAGCTACTCCAATGGTCTTTTCACGCAAACCATTCAATAAAGAAATTCTGATGTTTGCTTCGCTAACCAGAGTTTCATACAGGTTAGCCACATACATCAGAGGCAAAACAAAACTAGGATCTCCCTCGTATTGAACTTCTGCATATTTTCTCTTGTTTGATTTATCATCACCAGGTTCAACAACATCAACAGAAGCACCACCCCTCTTCTCAATAATATGCTCACTAATAAAATTATCCACAACAATCTGCACGAATCTCGCCCTTGCAGTTTCAATCGGCAAAACATCTAACAAAAATGCAAGTCAGTAGATTGAGCAGGCGAGGGGATAAAACTACAAAAGAGATGCAAATGCTGAGGCAAACTACAGCATATATGTTGACAATTACCCTGTGCTGACAAGGCACGGCAAGAATTTCTTAGAGACCCACTACTTTCCAGGCTAGACCGATCATCTTCGACACCAACATTAGGAATCTGTACAAGGCTCTTGTATGCCGCATCAAAGCACCCCTGGATAAACACAAAACACATCAAACCTTTATGACAATTAATCAAAACTCAAAATGGAACATCTCATAGATGTACATATAACAAAAAATTGACCGGAATACAAAATCGATCACCTAGTGGCATGATTGATGCCCCATCCACAATTCCAAAAGGGTCAGTTCAAAAAGAAAACCCACCTACATGTTTATCATTACACTCACCAGCATCTTATTCATTTTGGACCAAATAAACATTACCTGAACAGACATCAATCAAGATAATCAAAATTATATATCTCTCTCCTTTCACACCAATACAATGGCAGTAAAGTCAAAATTATGAAGCTCGTTGCACCAATGTTTACTTCAAAAATATCATCTCTTTTCAAACATGTTATAGGAAAAACCATAAATTTAGTCAAACAAACACAAATAACACATAATAATAAAACAAATTTATTAGCAGTTTATAACAGTATAATTAGTAATTAAAAATTACAATAACCAAACTCAATAATTAACCCCCAAAAAATTTTTGAAACTCACAACAGTATTAGAGCCCTCATCGTGATGTAAACTATCTTCAGTACCCGCATCACGATTACCATTGCTAATCCTATCGATTTCTCCGGCTTTGTTCGGTTCAGCCAAATTACTCTCATCAATGTACGAATCAGCTGACCTCACATCAATATGATTACAATTATTGGTGTTATTTTCACCATTGTCAGTGCTGGTAAAATCGTGAATCGAAACCCTAGCTTCCATTTTTCATTCAAAAATTCACAAACCATCAGTTATTTCACCTCAATCAACAAAACCCATTATTTCGATTTGGATTTTGGGGAAGAAATGAAGTGAAAAATCGGATTTTGTAGTCCATTTTCCCGCTAGACAAGGTATGAAAAGGAGGATATTTTTAAAAATTTCAACGGATATACAAACTGAGGGAGGTGAGGAGGACTCGTGGAGAGTTTGAAGGTTGTGATAGGAGAGGGGTTGACCGGAGCTAAGACCGTACCAGTAGTCGGGGAAACGAAGGAAATAGAAAGGTGTTGCCAAACCTAATGCCGATTAACCGCACCTAATCAACAACCCGCTTTATACTGGGATCCGACCCGAGACATCGTATGGCCCAGAACGGTAAAAATTTATAACTATTACTAAAGTAAAACCTCCGATGACATCGTACTTAACACGTAAAATGCTATTATTAAAAAAAATTCGGCCTTTTTTAAATATGATGTCATCTATATTTTTTTTACTTTACATTAATATTATATTATCATGTACCTAGCACGGTATTAAATTTGGTAAACCAAACTGAATAAGTTGAATTATTAACATACAATGTAGAGTGATTTATAAATAAAACAAATATTTAAATTGATGATTTACAGTTGATTATATCTTGCTTAAGATAAAAAAAAATTCGGGTTCAAAAAAACAAAAAGGTATTCTTGGATTTTTTTTTTTAAAAACCATCTGATAAATATTATTAAGCATTAACTACCTACTAATAACCTCTAATATCTTTCTAAAAATAATTATTTGGGGAAAAATATTAAGGTAAAAACATAGTGCAATTTGTCGTTGTCCCTTTAAAGTTAATGAATTGAAGTTTTAAGGCATAATATATGCCGAAAAATGTGGGGGCAATATCACAATATCCACTACCCACTAATGCAAGTCTAACCCCAAATACCAGGCCTCAGCTTGCTAACGATCCCCCCCACGTTTCTCTTCATGGACTGCAACATTACAAATTGTGATCATCATCATTATCATGGTAATGACGACGACAATGGCAATACACAAATATTTAACATACTTCTAGTTTATACCAATAATTAATAAGATAGAAATGACTATAAATGAAATCTTATATTATTATGTAATCTAATTATATACTCTGTAATTTGTTTACAATTTATTTACAATTAATGAATAGCATAGCAAAACCCACCAAACATATATAATTCCCACTTCAAAGTAATAGAAACTTCCAAAAAAAAAAAAGCAATCGAAAAATTAAACATAAAACAAAACAATATGAATACTAATTAAATATTATAACTTTATCAAAGTCCAACATTTAATCAATTTACAACTACTCGTAGTTTACATTAATTACTTAAAAGATGCTAACTTGAAAATCATAAAACTGAAATTTACCATAAATCAGTGGCTTTACGTTCCTTTTACATTAACTTTGGAAGACACTACTTGACTCTAATAGCTATTAAATGTCATTAATGTGCTAAAATTTGCAAGCAACCAATAAATTATCGCTAATCACCCCCAAACGAAACCACAAGTTACAATGCAACTTCTGCCTCAACCATCATTAACACATTTATATATAAGGTATAATCCAAAGTTTTGAAGGCCACGTTGTTGAAAGGTTGCACATAGTCTCGAGCCAACTTGAGTGTTGGATCGTAATTATATGGCATGTATTTTAGTTTTTAGTTGAAAAGGCATCATAAGGTATAGCCCGACAGGCCAAGCATGGAAATGGTAGCAAATGGAGTATGTAATGCATAAGGCATAGTGCAATAAATTGTTGCATGAAGCACAACTGCACAAGTAGTAAGTTATTTTATCACAATAATGTAGGGGCGGATCTTAGTTGGACCAGTAGGAGTTTGGCCTCCCTTAAATTTTGTTGGGCCATTACATAAAATGAATATATTCTCCATAGTTTATATAAAAAGGTTGTTACATAGTGCTTAAGTGTTATGTTTTTTAACAAAATGATGGGTATGAAATATATATCCCTCTAAACCCAAGATCCGCCATTGTCATAACGAATAGTATATATCTAATGAGTTTAGTTTTTAACTTTCTATAAACATTTGAACATTATTTTTAGCCTTTTTTACTTTTGCAAGTTGTTGCATACTTTTGATGGGTCATTGGAACCCAAAGAACTAAACAAAATCTTTGATAATCTATACTTTTAGAGCGACCATCGATGTGTCCTTAAAAACTCAAAATTCTACTACATTTGTGCCATTTACTATCGACAAAGTCGAATTAAACAAATTAAATAATTAATGTAGCCCTTTTCGCACAAAATCTTTCTTAATTATTTGTCGATAGTAACAATAATCATTGGGGGAAATTTTGTCTAAAATTTTTTACTCTACCCTAACTGTAACCTTTGTCACATTATATATAGGTTGTGTCCTGGGTACAAGTAGGTATAGTCAGCTTCAATATCCTTCTTTGGATGTTAGTAAGTAAATCAATTGCTAGTTAAAGAGAACCTCATAAATACTACCATCAAAACAATGTTAATGAGCCCTTAAATGGGATTTTCTCCTTTGCTATTTGAAACCGACATATGAACCTTCTCTCAGGAAAAAAAACCACCCTTTATTTCCTCCCTTTTATCACAAATTAATTGGCTCCCTTATAAGAGCACTCTTACTAACGAGGAAAAATTTCCTTACCCATGATTGCTCTCATGAACCCTATCAAAAAGGAAAAATTTCCTTATTTATAAGAACAAATTAGATTTTCTTTTTTCCTCATACTTAGTTAGATTGATGTAGGCCCTATTATTTGCTTTATTAAGTTTTTCTGGGTTTGATGTGTATTTTGTGGCCCTCACGATTTGTCACGTGGTATGGTTAGTGGGTGGAGAGAAGTTGATAATGTGTTTTTTTTTACTCATTGATGGGGTGGGTTGGAAAAAAAATCTTATACTTGAGAAAAAAAATGATGTATAGGAGAGAGAAAGTAGGTATAAAAAGGGAATGAGAGTGGTCTAAATGATTTTATTTCTAAGACAAAAAACAATCAGACCCTTCATCCCTTATATGAATTCTACCCAACTCTGTGATGGTCAGCTTTGATGCTTCCTTCAAGTTCATATACTATTGGAAGGGAGAAGGCCAAATGGAGTGGTAGATCAACTTGCTAAAATTGCAAGATATAGCACAAAATAACCTTTTGATACATGCAATATGGTAGAATCACCATTGAAATTTATTTTGGTGACTAAAATTAAAATATCTATTAATGTACACTTATATTTTCTCTCTTATATTCCTACTCATTGTAATTTCCAAGTGTAACTTTTATTAATCATGTTTCATGTATACGCAAAAAAAAAAACCAATCATATGGAATACCATCAAAGATACCATTCATTATTTTTTCTAACAAAAAAGGTTGGTGTTCATTATGGCAAACACCTAAGGAACCTAACTAGGGGTGTCAATCGGTTATACAGTTCGGTTTTGGGTTTGTTTATCGATTTTCGGTTATTAACGGATCGATTTTTAACGATTTGTCTTTATCGGTTCGATTCGGTTCGGTTCGGGTCGGTTTTAAAAATTATTGGGTAGGCTTGGTTTGGTTTTTATTATTGTGGTTTGGGTCCTGATCGGTTTGGGCCATTATCAGTTCGGGTTGTAATCGATCAGTTTGAAAACGGGTTGTGCCGGTTTAAAGCTATTTTCGGGTCAAAACAATTCGGGTACTAGACGGTTCGGGCTGTAATCAGTTCGGGTCATAATCGGTTCGGTGATAATGGATTCGGGTCATGATAGGTTTGGGTATTATTCGGGTGGGGTTGTAATCGGTTCGGGTTGATATCACTCGGATTGAAAATGAGTTTTGGTTCAAAAAAAATTGGTAAAATTAGTTCAAGTCATAATCAATTTAGGTTGAATTAGGCCGGTTTGAAAATAAACCTGGTGTAAATGTGTTTCCAAAGTATATAAGAGTAGCAAGTAAGACTTATGTGCCAAGATACACCCCAGGTGAAACTCTTTATGAATTACAAAATTAGTAAATTATACATTACTCATATAGTCGTATGACTCATATAAGTCATATCATATAAGAGTTAAGACTAATAAGAGTGTAAGATCATGTTACAATGTTATATTAGAAATACTTTTTGAATGATTTTAACAGTTGAACTTGATAGTTGAGAGATTGAGAACTCTCCCTTTATATGAGAACCTTTTAGAATATGAGAACTCATCTCTCACCGTTGATAAAAAAAATCTGATGGTCCAAAAATATTTCAGCTTTTTTATGACAAAAGTATAATTTATCAGAACTTTTTTGTACTCTCATGTCAATGTACAAACACATTTCCCCTAACTTTTCAAAAGTCTTGATATATGTACAATACCTCATTTTTTGTGATATTAAAAACTTTAAATCTTCTAATTATTACTTCTATTGTTCTAAAAATTAGTACAGATTGTTCCAAACATTTATTCTATTGTTATAAAATTTAGTAATGATGTTCTAAAACTTCTGTTCTATTATTTTAAACGATTGTTCTAATATTCTAAACTTCTGCCTATTATTCTAAACTTATATTCTAATGTTCTAAACTTTTGTTCTAATATTCTAAACTTCTATTCTATTGTTATATACATTTGTTATAATGTTCTAAACTTTTGTTCTATTATAAACTATTGTCCCAATGTTCTAAACAAGTTTAGAAGAATATAATAAAAGTTTAGAATATTAGAACAATGGAACAGACAAAGCTTAGAACATTAGAACAATAGTTTAGAACAATAGAATAATAGTTTAGAACAATATAACAGAAGTTTAGAACATTAGAACAATAGTTTAGAATAATAGAACAAAAGCTTAGAATATTAGAACAATATTTTAGAACAATAGAACAGAAGTTTAGAATATTATAAAAATAGAACAATAAAAAAGAAGTTTAAAACATTAGAACACAATTGTAGAGCATTATAACAGAAATTTAGAACAATTGAACATACATTTAGAACAATAGAGATGTTTTAGAGAAAAGTACAGCTGAAATGATGTCAAAAAGTACAACTTTTTTCTTTGCGTTTTGCAAAAGTGGTTTTTGTCTCAATATATGTATGAAAATGGGGAAACGTATGTCAGTTTTGTCATTATTTACGCTTTTTCCATTCTTTTTCACTCAACTTCATTCGTTGAATTTAGGGATTATATGGTGTAAGATTGATTTTTATTTGACAAAGGGCTATCATATAAGAGGAGTTCTCACCTGAACCCGCCCCTATATATATGAACCCCTCTTATATAAGAACCATGCATATATACGAACTCATTTATAATCGTTAATTAAGTATACTTTGATGGTTGTGGTTAATTCTTCATTAATGACAAAGTTGTGAATATAGAAAAGTTTGAAATTATTTGGCAGTTGAGAAAAATTTGCACGCATAATTATTGGGTAGTTTCCAAAAACGTCTCTTTATATTCTCAATGAATCAGACTTCCAATGTCAACTTGCACAATTCTTTGATAGTTTCCAAATTATTTCTATAACTTTATATTTGATTTTTATTATTTTTTTAGTAGTAATTTGAACACCAATATTAAACTTTGGAATAACAATATTAGACCTAATAAAATAAACATTTAAAACACATGTGTTAAGATTTAGAATATCACTTCTCAACTTAGAACATCAGTATTACATATTATAACAATAGATAAAAGTTTTAAACATATGTGTTAACCTTTGGGACATAAATATTAAACTATAGAACATTAGTATTAGACCTTAGAATAATAGAATAAACCTATAGAATATATGTGTTAATATTTAGAATATCAATACTTAACTTTAATTAGAACATCAATATCATACCTTAGAATAATAGAATAAACATTTAAAACATATGTGTTAAACTTTAGAACACCAATACTCAAATTTAGAACAAGAGTATTACACATTAGAACAATAAAATAAAGTTCTAAAACATATGTGTTATAGTATTGCATTTTAGAACATTAGTAAACAATGAAATGAATGTGTTCTAAAAAGTTAGACTATTATTCTAAATATTAAATCTATTATTTTAAAATTTAATTCTATTGTTTTGAAATATAATTTTATTTTTCTAAACTTTTGCAATGTTGTTATGAATATTAAATTTATTGTTCTAATTAGTAATTCTCTTATTTTAAGGTTAAATTTTAATGTTTAACTCTATTATCCTAAAACTATTATCTCTTGATCTAAAATGACACTATTGTTCTAAATAATAGGGATATTGCTCCAAGGTTGTTATCACTTGTTCTAAAATTTTATTTTAATATTCTAAACTTTTGCTACGTAGTTCTAAATATTAATTGTATTGTTCTAAGTAGTGATTATATATTTCAAGGTTTGATTCTATAGTTTAACTCTATTGTTTGTATGTTTAGTTCTACTATTCTACCTAAAGATTTGCATTATTGTTCTAAAAATGTATTCTATTGTTCTGAAATTCAATTATATTGTTCCAAACTTTTGTAATATTGTTTTGAATATTAACTATATTGTTCTAATTAGTGATTATCTTATTCTAAGGTTCAATTCTATAGTTTAACTCTATTATTCGTGAGTTTACTTCTCTTGTTCTAAATATTAACTCTAATGTTTTAAAAACTAACACTATTGCTTTAAATAATAAGTCTATTATTCTACGTTATTATCTATTGTTCTAAACTTTATTTATTTTGTTATAAACTCTTATTACGTTGTTCTAAATATTAAATGTATTGTTCTAAGTAGTAATTATATATTCTAAGGTTTGATTCTGTAGTTTAACTCTGTTATTTGTATGTTTAGTTCTTTTGTTCTAAATATTAACACTAGTATTCTAAAAATTTACACTATTGTTTTAAATATTAATTCTATTGCTCTAAGAATGTAATATATTATTCTAAAATTTTATTTTATTGCTCTTAACTTTTGCAATGTTTAATTCTTTTATTTTAAATATTAACACTAGTGTTCTAATAAACATATATTTTATTATATTATATTTATCCAATACACTAACATTAATTCTAAATACATTGTACTACAAGTTAATACAAGTTAATATTTGGTAGTTACACACGAGAAGAAAAAAAAACTAATCACGCCATTTTTCCTTCTTTTTATAGTTGATTTCCTAGTGTCAAACTCAGCCTCAATTGCATATGCCTTATAAAATAAAATGCCTTCATCAACATTTGAGAAATTTATACCCACATATGATTTTAAGTTTTAACTCACTAGAATAACATGGTATCCATGATTTTTTTTCCTGTACAGTCCTCATTCATGTTCATGCCTATAAACAATAGAACGATACTTTAGAATATTAGAATTACAATTTAGAATAATAGATCAATATGTTAGAACAATTAGTATAATAACATAGAATAATATAATACAATTTTAGAAAAATAGGTATAATATGTTAGAACAATAGTATAAAGTTTCAGAATAATCACAATTAACTTTAGAACAATTTAAATAACTTCATAACATAAATTCGAATTCAAAACAATAAACCCCCTAAATTTAGAATAATATATCATAAATTTAGAACATACAATATGTATATATTACACATATTGTTCTAACATAATATACCTATTTTTCTAAAACTTCTTCCATTGTTCTAGGTATTATACCTATTGTTCTAACATGTTTACCTATTGTTTTAAATTATAATTCTAATGTTCTTAAATGCCATCCTATTGTTCTAAGTGTTAAACTAAAGTTTCAAATATTATAGCATATTATACCTATTGTTCTAAATTATAATTCTAATGTTCTAAAAATCTATTATAATGTTCTAATAAAATCAACTAATGTTTAATGCCGTAATTCTAACATACAAGATTCGTATTAAGACTTAAATTTGTAAACTAATTTAATGTACAACATTCTAGTGTTCTAAAATTTTTACTAATACATCAAACATAATAAGACCAATTTTTCCACAGCATAATACGACCAATTTTTTCAAGAAATAAAACATGCATATTTCGAAAAATGTTTATCAAATCGATATAAGTAAAAAAATACAACAACCATTAAAGTTATCATCATCATATTATAACTACATCCTTCGGTAATTCAATGGCGGAAAAAAATTGAAACATTACCTTTTTTTGAACCCCAAATCAACGAAAATAGCATTCGAATAACTTCTAAAAAAAATATTGCAATTTGAATAGAGAGTAACATGAGCAATATAAAAAGACATTTAGGAAACTGCCTAATAATCATTGGACCGAATCTTTCTCAACTATCAATTAATTTCTGACTTTTTGATAATTACAACTTTACCATTAATGTAGATTTAATCGCAGTCATCTAAATACACTAAATTAATGTTATTAGATGAGTTATTGTATAAGAAGGGTTCTTATATAACTAAGGGGTTCTCACATGATATTATATATATATATATATATATATATATATATATATATATATATATATATATATATATATATATATATATATATATATATATATATATATATATATGAGGTATCCAATGAGAAGAGTGTTTAAAATAAGAAGAATAAGAAGAGATCTTAGCCATTTAAATGATAAGATCTAACGCTAGAAATTTCACTTAAAAAAATGGTTACTATAATAATAAAAAAGGTCACTATAATAATAAAAAAATTCACTATAACAATAAAAAGAGTCATTATAAGTGAAAAAAAAATATTTGGTTACTATGAGTTAAAAAAGTGTCACTATATATGCGTAAAATATCATATGTTGGATTTAGTAGATGAAGAGCCAATATGTCTTCTCACCCTTCTCATTTTAGGTATCCTCTTTATTTTAACTTATATATATATATATATATATATATATATATATATATATATATATATATATATATATATATATATATATATATATATATATATGTAAAAGTTAAAATAAGTAGAATACTTAAAATGAGAAGGATAAGAAGACATCTTGGCTCTTCATCTCTTAAATCCAAAGGAAAACATTTTATGTACACATAGTGACCCTTTTTTAACTCATAGTGACCAAATAATTTTTTTCACTTATTATGACACTTTTTATTGTTATAGTGACTCTTTTTATTATTATAGTAACCATTTTTTTTATTGTTATAGTAACTATATTTTTTTACGTGAAATCTCATCCTTTTTATTTTAAGCACCCTTCTCATTGGATCCCTCCCTTATATATATATATATATATATATATATATATATATATATATATATATATATATATATATATATATATATATATATATATATATATATATATATATATATATATATATATATATATATTAGATTCGTTGTACTGATTTTTGTGACTATCACTATTTGTTCAAATCCTACCATTTTACTAACTTTGTAATAGTTCAACGCTATTACATAATTATAGTATCTAATAAAAGACTCTCAAAGTCAGGTTATAATGCTTATAGTGGAAGAACAACATATATATTAGTGTATGTCATGATTAGATTAGAACTATGTGGAAAGACCATTTTAAAGGAATATAGATAATATAACAAATATTCAAATGTGTTAAACAATACAAAATGTAGAGTAGAGGTAACAATTTTTAAATGATTAAGTCATAATGGATAATAAAATGTTCAGTTATAACAGTTTACGTGTTGTAAATGGTTTGGGTTTATCGGGTTTTTTTTCCAGGTTTTAACAATTTCGATTTACATCGGTTCGGGTTAGTATCGGGTTCGAACGTAATCAGGTCGGTTTGTTCTTGGTTCTGCTTGATAACAGTTACAAGTCATTAATGGTTTTTCAAAATACGATTCAGTTCAGTTACAAATTTCATCTAATTGGATCAACAAACGGATTTTCAACGGTTCAATCCTTTTATGATAAGTTTGAACCGTTTGATTTCACCAATTCGATTCGGGTTTTTTGTCTATTCCTAACTGATTAAGCCCTCTCATACAATCATACTGTCACACACCCAAAAAATGGGAAAATAAGAAAATTAAAATAAAAAAGCGATCATATTCGGCGGGAAGAAGCCCCAAGAAAATGCCACGTCATAAAAATAAAAATGTAAAAATAAATTCTCGGGCCACCTCCAGCCCTTGCTTGCTTTTCACAGTTTTATACACAGTGTTGAACCCATTCCACCTTCTCTCTCTCTCCTCCGCTCTGAAAATTAGGGTTTCTGAGCTTCCGAAAACTACCCACTCTATCTTCTCCTTCACTCTTTCGCTCCTCCACAATGACCACCACCAACAACGTCGACTTGTCCACCCTTGCCGCTGGTTCGTCCTCCCTTAAACCCTGATCCCCAATTTTTCCGTCTTTTTTTTTTTCAATTTTTAATGAGTCTGAATGTGTTGTTTAATGTCAGCTCTTAATTTAGCGGACAAATCTACAATTCTCAACGCTTTGAAGGTCAGTCCCATACTCTTTGCTTTTACTAATTTATCGATTTTTTATCCAATTATTTTGGTTTAGGGTTTAAGCTTTTTATTTTTATTTTCATTTATATGTATCAGGCTGCGAAGGCTGGGAATGATTCGATTCTCGAGAAACTTCCGCTCAAGGTTCAAAAGCGTGTTGAGGTTTTGAGGGAGATTCAGGTATATGATACCATATTTTATTGATTATATAATATTTTTCTCTTTTATTGTGCTGTTTTAGGTTTTTGATATATTATTTTGTCTGTGTATTGAGCTTTACCGGGTTTAGTAGTGCTGGAACCATGTGGTTTAATCGGTCTGGCCGACTGTGGTTGGAAAGGTTAGCTGGTTTAGTGGTTCTATATGATTGACCTTTCTATCGATTTCATAGCGCAGTTATTTCAAATGTTTGTGTATTGAAGTATGCTTGATTATAACCATGTAGCTGGGTATTTCACTTTCGATTTGCATATTGTTGACAAATGCTGGTTTGAGAAAATAGTGCTCTCTTTTCCTACGTTTTGTTTGGTTTTTTGTTCGGAAGCTTGTTAGTTTAGAATATTATTAAGACTGTAATTAGGACACTGAACTTATTAATCGGTGATTTGGTTTTATATGGAAAGTAGTACTTTGTAGGAAGGTGATTTTGACTAGTCGGACATTGTACGTGAAACTTTCCATTTGATGTTTGGCTTACGCTAGGATATACTAGATTACTACGTTTTATGACTTCCTCTATTTTTTTTTTGGGTGGGGTGGGGCGGTGTTTACTAATTTTCAACAAAACACCACATTTATCAACTTCCGACAAATTTTCACTGCCAATGCTTGTTTTTATGTCAACCAAACATCTACAATTGATCAGATGTATCTGGTCACTACGAGGCTTGGGTTTGTAGTTTATTGCCTTGTGCTGTTTGTAGCCCTCCAATATTGACCTTGCCTTTCGATGTTCAGTGTGAGCATGATGAACTCGAGGCTAATTTACCAGGATGTTTACAACTTTATGCGTCTTAGTCGTTAGTTGTCATCAAAACACTATATTTATCAACTTCCGACAAATTTTCACTGCCAATGCTTGTTTTTATGTCAACCAAACATCTACAATTGATCAGATGTATCTGGTCTCTACGGGGCTTGGGTTTGTAGTTTATTGCCTTGTGCTGTTTGTAGCCCTCCAATATTGACCTTGCCTTTCGATGTACAGAGTGAGCATGATGAACTCGAGGCTAAGTTTTTTGAGGAGAGAAGAGCACTTGAAGACAAGTACCAGAAACAGTATCAACCACTTTACACCAAGGTATTTAGTTTACAATAGCTCTTGCTCTTTATCTGCATATAGCTTGATTTCTGACATGGTCCTCATTGGATGGTACTCTTAATTTTGTTTATTTTGTTACAAGATTATATATTCAGAACAATAGCTGCCTTGTCTTCTTGGATTTATTCAAAGAAATATATCTTACAAAATGCTAGGAAATCTTGCTTAGCTTCCTGGTGAGAATTATTTTTCTTTATTGGTGTATTGTTAACAGAGATATGAAATCGTTAATGGTGTTGTTGAAGTTGATGGAGTTGCTGATGAATCAGCAAATGACCAAGGAACAGGTAATGCTGCTGAAGGTAATTTACTGAATTGCACTGTGATGTATATATCTTTTAACTTCTGTGGTTTTGGGTGCTTCATGTTTTTCCACTTGTTTAACTTAGAGAATGGAGTGCCTGATTTCTGGCTTACTGCAATGAAGACTAATGACGTGCTGGCTGAATCGGTTAGTATAATTTTCTGTTTGATATAATGTAATGGTCAGCTTCATTTACTTCACCTTTCTTGTTGTTGCCCTTTTATGTGTTATTTTTATCTATTGATTACAGATTCAGGAGCGTGATGAAGAAGCTCTCAAATACCTCAAAGATATAAAGTGGTCTAGGGTTGATGTGCCTAAGGATGATGTCCAGAAGGGTGAAGCTTCCAAGGGTTTCAAGCTTGAATTTTTCTTTGATCCGAATCCCTTTTTCACCAATACAGTGTTGACAAAGACATATTACATGATTGACGAAGAAGAACCTATTTTGGAGAAAGCAACAGGGTAATGCAGTTTCCTTATTATTTCTGCTGATTTCAAATCTTAGCTATTTCAACTTTAGTATAACTGACGGCTATTGGTCTTTTCTAGGACGGTAATAGAGTGGTGTCCAGGGAAATGCCTGACCCAGAAGCTTTTGAAAAAGAAACCAAAGAAGGGGTCTAAGAATGCCAAGCCAATTACAAAAACAGAATCTGTTGAGAGCTTTTTCAATTTCTTTAGCCCACCTGAAGTCCCAGATGACGAGGAGGAAATTGACGAGGATGCTGTGAGCTTTGCATCATTGTGTTTTGTACTTTTGACTTGATGAAGCCTTTTTATCTTCCGTCAATCTAATTTTGCTTTTGTTTGATTAGGCGGAAGAGCTACAAGCTCTTATGGAGCAAGACTTTGATGTTGGGTAAGTTCATAGTCTCACTAGTCCTGCTATTTAGTTCAAATATATCACATATTCACATGTCTGTAACTATGCTCTGTAAGATGTGGAATTTGACCTGACTCCTAGCACTACATCCTTGAGGTGTTTGTTTCCAGTTCCTTGCTTTTTGACTAACAAGTTTTACTGACACGGATTGCAACTTCTCTTGTCTATAGGTCAACAATTCGTGACAAAATTATACCCCATGCTGTGTCGTGGTTTACTGGGGAAGCTGCTCAGGATGATGATTTTGAAGATGAAATTGATGATGATGACATTGATGAGGATGAAGACGATGAGGATGAAGACGATGAGGATGACGAAGACGATGATGATGAGGAAGATGACAAGCCCCACCAAAAGAAGGTGAGGAAGCTAAAGGAGCTCTCTCTCTCTCTATCTCTCTCTCTGTCTGTCTTTTCGTGGTTTTCTTGTCAAAGATAGTGTAAACAGGACTCTTTTTAGCTCTCTTCATTCTTGTCATGTATAGTTTCTCCAGTTATCTTCTGTCTCGCCAAATCATTCCTTCCCCTCGCAAAAATAGGGATCCGAACAGTAGATGAATTAAGGGATCAGTAAAGTTGCTGTGTTTTCTAAGTTTTGGTTTGTATTTGCAGAGAGGTGCCAAGGCACAGGGAGGTGATGCTCAGCAGGCAGGTGAAAGGCCGCCAGAATGCAAGCAGCAGTGATTTCATAATTGGGTGTTGTGGTTGATTGGTGATGTCTATTGAGGAAGAGCAGCAAAATTTTGGATCTATCTTTATTTTCCTTCATTTGTTTTTAAAAATATTGAAGGATGCCTATACAGTAGTAGTTTCTAGTCGTATTCACTTCTATTTGGCAGGATGAGACAATTGGTTTAGATCACAAATGGTGTTAAATAGCCTAATAGGGAACTTGTCAAAACAAATATCTGTATATCTTATATGTTGAGGCATTTCTCTACCGAGATTTCAATTTTCAAAATGTATCCTGTGCAACTTTGATTCTATGTGCAGTGTCAGGAGATTACTTAGGTTGTGTTGTAGGTTATACATCGTCCAATTTATGTATTTCTTGTTATAATGATCTTAACTATTAAGATATGAAAATGGAAAATAGCACGGCTAACGAACCATAATTACAAGTAGTCATGACTCATGAGTTTGGAGAAAGATATCGAGAGATTCAAGTGTTGGTAGTATTGTCACCCATTTGAAAGGTTAGTTGTTTGATTTTTGTTTGGCCTACTAGGACATTGCATATTATCTTTCATTCAAGTATGAAGCTATTTCCATGCTGTAATGACTAGAATAATACATCATGTATCTTACCAAAATTATCTTTAAAAAACCATTGATACATCTTGAAAAATTCTCTCCCCAACTAAAACCATATAACCTACACTTTTGAGTTTTGAACATACTCTTACCCTGGCAAGTCTAGCCTAATAGTATGTTTGGAAACTTTGAATAAAAAAATGTTTGGAAACCCATTTAAGGTGAAAATATAAAGAAAAGTAAATCTATGAAATTCTATAAAAATGAAAGTTCAAACTTATAGTATTGTGATATGGAAGATTTAGTAAAAAGAGTTTATAAATTTTTAGTATTTTCGGTGTCACCTTTATTCATCAATATGCAGGCTTTTATAGAGCACAAGAGCCTGCAATTGTTTCCACATAAATGTACATTGCATGGCATGCAGTGTTCAGTCATATCAACCAAACACCGCTATATCAATATCTTGTTCACTATAATACAACAGTATTATAACACTCCCCTTTGAATGGATTTTGATAACCTACTACTATCTTCCTCGTTAAGACCTTGCCAAGAAAAACCCAGTGGGACAAAAACTTGGATGAAGGAAAAAGAGTACATACTATGTAGGTCTCTTGATCTCCCCTTGATTTAGGGTAGGTCTTGAAGACGACGCATGCCGATTAATTTTACATGATTTGATTTGTGCAACATTGATTTTCCCTTCTTTCTCCAATTCATGTGTGAAGAAGAACTTAGGATCAATGTGCTTTGTTCTATCTCCTTTGATGTATCCCTCTTTGATTTGTGAAATACAAGTAGTATTATCTTCATAAATTTTGGTTGGTCCTTCTTTAGCTGATCTTATGCCCCTTTCTTTCTGTATATGGTGGATTAAGAACCACAACCATACACATTCCCTACCTGCTTCATATAGTGCAATCATTTCTGCTTGATTTGATGAAGTGGCTGTTAATGTTTACTTCGTTGATTTCCATAGTTGAAGAGGTAGCCTGTTTGAAACTTGGCTTTGACTGGATCTGACAAATAACCCACATCAGCATATCCAACGAGATTGGGGCTTCCATGTCTTGGGTAGAATAAACCTAAGTCGGCTGACCCACGCATGTAACAGAGTAAGTGTTTTACTCCATTCCAATGCTTTTTGTGGGTTCAGTGCTATATCTTGCAAGCAGGTTGACAAAGAATACAATATCTGGTCTAATATTGATGGCTAGATACATCAAGGCTCTGATAGCACTTAGATATGGTACCTCTTGACCAAGCACATTTTTGCCTTCTTCTCGAGGACGGAAAGGGTCTTCGTTAACCTTTAAGGAACGAACAACCATAGGAGAACCCAATGTGTGTGCTTTGTCCATGTAGAATCTTTTTAATACCTTTTCAGCGTAATTTGACTGGTGAACAAATATTCCATCTTTTAGATGTTCAATTCAAGACAAAATTTGGTCCTTCCGAGATTTTTCATCTTAAATTCCTTCATCATACAATTTGTGGTCTCTTCTATCTCATCAGGTGTCCCGGTGGTATTTAAATCATCAACATAAACCGCTATTATGACAAACCCTCTTTTGGTTTGTTTGATGAAGATGCATGGACAAATCTGGTCGTTCTTATACCCTATGTTGAGAAGGTATTTACTTAAATGGTTATACCACATCCTTTCAGACTGTTTTAGTCCATAGAATGATTTTCTCAATTTAATGGAATAAAGATTACGTGGTTTTGTCCTTATTTCTTCAGGTAGTTTAAGTCCCTCTGAGACTTTCATGTAGATGTCTGTTTCAAGTGACCCATAAAGGTATGCAGTCACAACATCCATGAGGCGCATTTACAATTCTTTGCATGCTAATAAGCTGATGAGGAATCTTAATGTTGTGGCATCCACTTTTTGGTGAATATGTTTCCTCATAGTCTATTCCTAGCCTTTGAGAAAAACCTTAAGCTACAAGTCTAGCCTTGTATCTTGTAACCTCTTTTTTCTCATTTCGCTTTCTTACAAAATCTCACTTATATCCAACGGGTTTTACCCCTTTGGGAGTTGGAGTTGTGGGACTAAAGACTTCTCGGTTTATAAGGGACGTTAATTCTACCTGGATTACTTCTTTCCATTTTTTCCAACCACTCCTTCGTTGACATTCATCAACCGATATTGGTTATGTGTCATCAATATCATCGGTGATCTCTGTGGCAATTAAATATGCAAATATGTCATCAATTTGGGTGTTTACCCTGTTCCACTGTTTTCTAGTGTTGACATAATTTATCAGAATTTTATGATTGTCAACGTTTCCATTATATTCCCCCTCAGATGTAGTATCTGATCTTTCTGTGTTATTTGGGGAATTGACGACATTTTCGGCAATTTGTATTTGCTCCATCTTGTCGTCCAAAAAATTCTCATTCTTTTCAGTCTTTCTAGATTTTCTTGGTCTCAAATCCTTTGCACCAAGAGGCCTACCATGTCTTTTGTGTGTGTTGGATTCATTTATTTTTGGATTGCTCAATTTTCTTATTGGGATTTCCACCCTTGCAGGAGCATTCACATCTGGTACATGTGATTTTATTATACCCTTTGTATCAGTGAATGCGTCTGGCAATTGGTTAGAAATATTTTGCAAATATAATATTTTCTATACTTCTTGCTCACACATCTTTGTTCTTTGATCAATGTAAGATAAAGTTTTAGCGTTCCATGATATATCTTTCTAACATGGGTCTGCTTTATCTCTCCCTAAGGTTGGGAAGACTAACTCATTAAATTGACAATCATCAAACCTGACTGTGAATAAATCACCAGTCAAAGGTTATAAGTACCTTATAATGGACTGTGATTTATAACCAACATAAATTCCCAACCTTCTTTGTGGGCCTATCTTCGTACATTTAGGTGGTGCTATAGGAACGTAGACTGTGCATCCAAATGTTCTTAGATATTCAATACTTGGTTCTCTTCAAACTACTAGTTGTAATGGGGATAATTCAGGATTTGCACTTGGCCTTAAACGTATGAAGGTTGCAG
Source organism: Dysphania ambrosioides (assembly GCA_026401315.1). Lineage (NCBI taxonomy): Eukaryota > Viridiplantae > Streptophyta > Magnoliopsida > Caryophyllales > Amaranthaceae > Dysphania > Dysphania ambrosioides. The sequence continues at coordinate 7,728,972 of CM048658.1, read as the reverse complement.
CATGAAGTATAGCATGTTCCTAGGTTGAAGATGGGAGTTTGGATTTCATCATTAATGGCCTAGTGATTAATTGTAATCGCCTTATAAATTCTTATGCGAGGCCATTTTGTGTGTGAACATGAGCTATAGGATGCTCAACATATATCCCGATATACATACAATAATCATTAAATGTTTGGGATGTGAATTCTCCGTCATTATCAAGTCGGATTTTCTTACTAGGGTAATCCGGGAATCGAGCCCTTAGGCTTGTGATCTGTGCAATGAGTTTTGCGAAAGAAACATTCCTTTTGATAGGAGACTAACATGAGACCATTGTGCTGAAGCATCAATTAACATGAGAAAATATCTAAATGGTGGTGGGTGAATTGGCCCGCAAATATTACTTTGAATTCTTTCCAAAAAATGTAAGATTCTCACTCTCAATTTTATTTTTGGAAGGTATGATGATCAGTTTGCCCAGTGAACAAGCTTGACAATGATGTTCATTAGTTTGCGGAACCCGTGTATTTTTTAACGGATGTCCATTTGAGTTTCGAATAATATTTGACATCATACTTGTCCCTAGATGAGCCAAACGGTCATGCCTCAAAATGAAGATTTCATTGTTGTTAACCTTTTGGTGAGACAATGAGTGAGTTTCGATTGGACTAATATATGTGGAATATAGTCCTGAGGAGTATGATGACATCTTTTCAGGAATTAGTTTTGTTCCGGAATTATATTTAGTGAGATATATATACTCCTCGTCATTCTCATTTGTGGTTTCCACACGGTAACCATTTTTACGCAAATCTTTAAAACTCTACAGATTCCTTTAAGTTTTACTAGAGAATAATGCGTCATTAAGTATAACATGTGTTCCTTTTGGTAAGGTTACACAAGCTTTTCCTGAGCCCTCAACCACATTGGCAGTGCTAGCAATAGTGTGGAGGTTTTCCTTCATTGGCTTGAAGTTAGTGAAAAATGACTTACTGCTTAGAATGTTGTGTGTAGTTGCGCTATCGATCAAACACTTTTGAGCGCCTTTGTTTTTATTTTCCATTGTCTTCAACAGTGTAACATTGATTATCATAAGAAAATAATGCATAAATTTATTGTTATAAACATTATTACATGATAAGGAAATAGAAACAAAAAAAAAACATGTAAATACTTTAAGAAAATTTTAAACTTAAGACATAAATTACTTGTGATTTTTAGGCATTCATTATGTCATCAATTAGGTAATCAACCACATCAAGTTCTAGCAATGGGGATGTCTCCTTGACATAATTTGTTTGACACTTTCCTTTCCCCTTTTGGGATGCCATATAAAGGTCAACAAGATGTTTAGCAGTACGACATTTCTTGGCCTAATGACCTTTTTTGCCATACTTAAAACATGTTTCTTCTGGCCTAACACGAGATTGTTGGCGTCCTTTTCCCCTATATGGGATCCTGGAATTTTGGAGCCCTCTACCTCCGTTATTATGTCCTCCTCGATAGCTATGTCGTCCTCTATCGCGGTTATAGAAACTGTCTCTCCTTTGAGAACTGCCTTTGCCATTCTAGTGGCATTTAATTCTGCAAGAAGTGCGCTAGATTCTGTTGGCCTTTAATTATGGTTGGCTAACATAATATGATTGTTTTTTCTGCTACCAAGAGTATAGCAATTGAGTCACAAAATTTCCCACATCGCCTTTCGCGATATTGTTCTTGTTGCACCACATTATTTGGGTGCATTGTTGTGAGTATTCTCTATCATAGCCTTTTCAGTTACAGGTTCCCTACATAACTTTAGCTGGGAGGTTATGCAAAGTACTGCTGAATTTTACTCATGCACTAAGGTAAAATCTTGGATCCTCATATTTGACCATTCATGTTGTGCTATTGGAGCAATTATTCTTTGTAAATTCTCAAATCTATCTCAAAGATTTTCCCATAGTTATTTGGGATCTTCATTAAGATCTTCATGAATGTGGTGCTTTAAGTATACCAAGGCTTTTGCTTGGTCAGTAAAGGTAGGGTTTCCGTCTTTTATGATTGCATGTTCAAGGCTTTGCACCTTAAGATAGGCTTTTGCATCAACTCTCCATTCCAGAGATCTTTGACGTGATGTGTCGGGGATTTTAAAATCCCTATTTGCAATCTTTGCCATTTTCTTTTCTGAATACATAGTAATGCCATATAAATTAGCCAAAAATTAAATGTAATTATTGATAAATGATTCATTCATAGTTTATATGACAAATAATATGAAAAATATTACATTGGAATGCAAGCCATAGTGGTCCGATCATTATAATTTGTACATAAGGTTATGGGTTTGAATAAAAAATAAAACAATTATAAGTTGATAATAAACAAAATAGTTAAGGCTGTAATTCTTTTGTAAAAGAAATTGGTGATTTAAGATGTGATCGATCTTCCTTAAGTATAAATATCTATACAGTACTTTTCCTTAAGACTCATTTTTATAGTTATAAGAGCAACAAATGATACTTAGCTCAAGAGGTAAGGTCTCTAGTTAATGACTATAAAGTCTAGGGTTTAAGGTTTATTAGCAGTAAATTTCTTCCCTCTCCCCTCTTTTTTTTTCCCTTTTTTAATTAATTAAATAATAAAAAACAGAAATTCTGAATTTGTTATCAAAAGCTCTGTCAACATGCATTGAGCTACTTTCATTTTTTTTTTCTTTCACTCTCTTTTCATTCATCCTTTTCCCAATTTTATTTCCAAAAAAAATTCAAAAAAGGAACAACTTCTCATGGGGATTTTATGTACATATATTTGAAGAAGATAAGTTGAAGGTTCGTGTCTATTGAGTGTATCAAGTAAGGAAGGAGAAAGAAAACAACTTCCCACAATAGTGTTAATCAGTTTCAGCAGTAGCAGAAAATAAAACAACAATATCTCCTAGCTCAGAACTCTGATTTCAGTAAAATTTGAGTCTAAATTCATTAGCTCAAAAAGATATATTACTTTGAAGAAGCAATAATATGCAAAACGTTATCAGAGAAGTGCGAAAAATTGAAAATATGAGACAGGTGCATAAATTTTTTTTCTCCCACCTTAAATGGTGGATGATTTGATTGTCTATTTTGTTACTTTATTTGAGTGAAGTAGTCCGTTTATATATAGGGATTTATTTGTAATAGTCCTTACCCTCCATGAAGGTGGCGTGACTAGCAAAATTTAATTGTAAAGATTTGCGTAGTCCTTGCCCTCTATAATGGTGACGTTATTAGCAAAAATTTACTTTGGTGGTGTTATACCACTAGTACTTTCCTCATCATCTCTTTTTCTCTTATTACGGGGTGATCTTTGAATTTCAATTGGCGGTTCTGGCGGATTATTTAGATTGGGGATGGAGGTTTGTGGGTTTTTGCTAGTTGGAGCAACAACCGGTGGGTTGTTGCGTAGGTGGTGACTTAGAATTCCCCTTGTAGGATTCGAATTATATGGTACGTTACTATGTTCAATTATGAAATAAATATTTGAAAGGGAAACATTACTTAGTATGGTGTTAATACCATTGTTTTGATAATCCATATGTTTGAGAAGAAAAAGTTCTACCTTTCTGGGTTTTTGAGCTAATTGGTGCTGATAACGTATTATGATATGGAAGATTTAGTAAAAAGAGTTTAGAAATTTTTAGAGTATTTTCGGTGTCACCTTTATTCATCAATATGCAGATTTTTATAGAGCACAAGAGCATGTAATTGTTTCCACGTAAATGTACATTGCATGGCATGCGGTGTTTAGTCATATCAATCGAACACTACTATATCAATATCCTGTTTACTATAATACAACATTATTATAACAATAGGGAAATATTTATTATTGGTTTGTTTGATTTTTTTATTATGGAAATGTGTGGGAATTAAGTTATAATCTTACTAAAAATATTGATTTTCACACTTTTTTTCCAGGAAAACTATAGAAATCAAAACATGCAAATTAACTAAAAGATTTGCTCATGTTTTCTTATTTCTTTTACATCATTTTCCTTTTAAACAACCAAATATTTCAAAAAATTCTCATATTTACATATATTTTCTCATTAAATTATGGTTCCCCAATCTCGTTGTAAAAGTTAGCTCATGAGATATACAAATACACACAAAAGCCGGAGAGAGTACATATACCCTCATATGTAACCAAGTGCACACCACACAACAACTTGAAGAGCATGCATATACTATTATGGGTAACTTTCAAAGGCATTTAATTACGTGTCTAAAGATTGAGGTGACAAAGTATTGACATCGCTCACCATCTTCAATCAAACAGGCGAGTAGTTACGAAATTTGAAAATTTTCTAACGAGTACTTTATAGACTAAAATAAAAATTATTGTCTAAAACTAAAATTAAAACTTAAAATAATACTCTTAGTAAGGAACTTTTAAATGTGAAAAATAAGAAATTTAAATTTTCTAAAATTTGAACATGTGAAATCCAAGTAAAAAATGCACACTGTAATATTCTAGCCTATATGTGATATCTAGCGAGTGACAATATATTTTTTTATTATAATATGCTAAGTGATATCAAGTATCTCCACTTAATATATAACATATACACCACTATACATACTAAGTTCAACCCACTAAAAAATAATAAATTATTACCAAAATCTTCATATAATTTAAAACATAACTATTCATTAAAATAAATATTAATTAATCAAAATAAGTATTAATGAATGAAATAGTATTAAGTAGTAAAAATTAGTAATCTTATGTAGGAAAACCTTGTAAATCACTACAAATTAGTTTTATCTTTTAAAATGTGTTTGATTAGTAACATTCAGATTTAATATCAGGGGATAAAAAAAAAATTAGTAAAAAACAGATTTTCAAGACCCGAAAAGAATGAGAGATAAGTGAAACAAAAAACCAAAAGTATGTGTTTGAGCAGCCTAAACCCTGCAAATCAAAGCTCAAACATTAGCGCAAGTCTCATAAACCCTAACTTAGGAACTCCAGCCCATTTTTCAAGCTGCTCAGCTCCTTCATCATTACTCTTTCATTTTCACCTCCAATCAACAAAAAAATTCAAGATATTTCAGACCCGAAAATGTCATGCTATGACGATGGAGGTCACTGAATTTCATCAACCCACCAATTATCGAAGCAATGTTATTGTTTCTGCGCAGTTTCTTCGGTGTTGCAGGCCGCAGAAACCCCCTTTCCAATCGCGGTGCGTCCTTTGTTTCCCCCTTTTCTCCCAATAACATGCCAGTCTCTCTCCTCCCTCAGTCTCACTTCATCATCTGCCCATTTCAGTGCAATTTTATGATCTGGGTCACTGGATTTTTGTGCATTTTTAGATACCCTTGTAGCAGTAATGTAGATTCTGAAAGTTTCAATAAGTTTTTTGATTGTGATTTCATGAAAAGACTGGTTCTTGAAGAGAAATGGAATGATGATGTTAGGTTTGAGAAATTGTTTGATTCTGGTTTAGCTCCTGTTTTAGTTTCAAGGATGTTGGTTTTATTGAAGGATGAACCTAAGGTAGTGTTGAAGTTCTTTCGGTGGGCGAAAGCGCGTGTTGGGTTTAGGCATTCTACTGAGTCTTATTGTATAGTGATTCATATCTTGTTCTATAGTAGGATGTACTATGATGCTCACCAAATGTTTAAAGAAATGATTTTGTCAGCTACTCCGTGCCCGGGGTTGGATTTCTTTGACACTTTGTGGTTGACAAGGAACGTTTGTGTTACGGGTTATGGAGTTTTTGATGCGTTTTTTAGTGTGTTGGTTGAGTTGGGGATGCTTGATGAGGCAAGCCAGTGTTTTGAGAGGATGAAGAGATGTAGGGTCCTTCCTAAGGTGCGTTCGTGTAATAATCTTCTAAGAAGGCTATGTGAGTCAGGCGGAGGTGAAATGCCGAGGAAGATTTTTAGGGCTATGCTTGAAGTTGGGATGTCCCCGTCAGTGTTTACCTATAACATTATGATATTTGATAGATGCAAGGAAAATGATATGGTTGGGGCAATGACATTGTTTAACCAGATGAAGGAGAGTGGATTAATGCCAGATATTGTTACATATAATACACTGATTGATGGGCATGGAAAGCACGGCTTGTTAAATGAAACAATAAAGTTATACGCAGAGATGAGGGAAGGAGGCTATAGTCCTGATGCTATAACATATAATACTCTGATTAATTGTTTTTGTAAATATGAAAAGTTGCCTCAAGCTTTTGAATTTCTTCGTCAGATGAAATTTGATGGTTTGAAGCCTAATGTTGTAACATATAGCACATTAATAGATTCTTTTTGCAAGGAAGGGATGATGAGAGAAGCTATGAAATTTTTTGTTGACATGAGACGTCTTGGTTTGTCTCCAAACGAATATACTTATACTTCTTTGATAGATGCAAATTGTAAAATTGGAAACCTTGGTGAAGCGTCAAAAATGGTGAAAGAGATGTTGGAGGTTGGGTTTGACCTAAATGTTGTCACCTGTACGGCTCTTATACATGGCCTTTGTGAGAAAGATAGGATAGAAGAAGCAGAGGAGTTGTTTAGTAATATGCAGAAAGCTGGCATAATCCCAAACCAGAAAACCTACACTGCTCTTATTCACGGCTGCATCAAAGCAGGTAAGTTGGAGAGAGCAAAAAATGTCTTAGAAGCTATGAAAAAGAAAGAGATAAATACAGATGAGACTCTATATGGAACCCTTATCTGGGGACTTTGCAATGATGGAAAAATTGAAGAAGCTAGAGTTTTAGTAACTGAAATGAAGCGAATTGGTCTTAAGGTAAATGCCATTCTGTTCACAACTCTAATAGATGCTTCTTTGAAAGCAAGAAATTCCGTAGAAGCTCTTGAACTCTTCCAGGAAATGCAAGACTTTGATATCATGCCTACACTTGTAACATTCATCGTGTTAATAGATGGTCTCTGCAAATTGGGGCTTATCCAGGATGCGGTTGACCATTTTCACAAAATGGAAGCTATGGGTTTACCACCTCATATTTCTATCTATACATCTCTAATTGATGCTCATTGCAAAAGTAATTGCATTGAAATGGCCAAAAAGCTTTTTGATGAAATGCAAGCTAAAGGGATAGTTCCTGATGGACCTGTTTTCACGGCTTTGATTGATGGAAACTCAAAGCATGGAAATGTTGAGGAAGTCTTTAACTTGATCAACAAAATGAATGGTGCTGGTTTGCCACGGGATTTGTATGCTTATACTTCTTTGTTACAGGCTTATTTTAGGGCAGGGGATGTCAAAGGAGCCCTCAGCTTGTTTCATGAAATGTATAACTTGGGAATCACTCCAACACTAGTGACTTACACTGTGTTGATTGACGGTATGTGTAAATCAGGATTGGTTCAGGATGCACTGGACCAATTTCGTCGGATGGATGGCGCTGGTGTGCTCCCAAATGTTGTCATATATACAGCTTTAATTGATGGTCTTTGTAAAAACAACTGCATGGAAATCGCTAGAGAGCTTTTTGATGAAATGCTAGCTAAGGGTTTGATTCCAGATGTTGTTGTTTTTACAGCTTTAATTTCTGGCAATTTGAAGCTTGGTAGCATTGAGGAAGCATTCAAGTTAAAGAATGAGATGATTAATATGGGTTTGGAGCTCGATTTACAGGCTTACACTTGTCTGGTTCAGGTGCTTGCTGACTTTGGTCAGCTTGACGAAGCAAGAGTGTTATTCAATGAAATGATCAGGAGGGGCATTCGCCCTGACAAAGTTATTTATGGTATACTATTGAGAAAATATTTTGACCATGGAAGGGCTGATGAGGCTGTAAAGCTGCAAAATGATATGATTAGGAGTGGTCTGTTGACTGGAGATAATAATCTTGCTGCTTATGGTGCCCAATCACATTAGTCACGTTTCTGGTGATGCTATTATTGCTTCAGCACCTTTTGTGGGGGTTTTTTCTTGTTTGTGAATTTCAAGAATCCCTATAATTGCAGTGAACAAGTCAGCTCGAGAAGTTTTTTCGTTCATGGTGCTTCGAATGAACCCTGGACGCCAACCGGAATGCCCATCTCTGGTTAATCAAAGAAAAAATTTCATCATAGAGGTTAGTCATGCTATTTCCTCATAGAGAAAATTTCATCGATAGCTTTTAAAGATATATTAAAGGCCTAAATACTAGTTTGCATGTAAACAGAAATAGATACAGATAGGATGAGGTTAGGATAGAATAATGGTGATTTGATAAATTATATAATCCAAAATATACGATCATGGACTTGTTTGGTACTTCTAATCAACTGTTCGTTGTTTTTGTTGGTTTACATAAATTGTTTGATTAGCTGGTTGTCTTAGTCATTTGTGATGTTTGTTTGAGTCAGCTTTTTGCATCAGCTGTTTGAATCAGCTTAGCATTAGGTGTTCACAAGGAAATTTGGTAAAATCAGTTGCTGGCTAATAGGGGTTCATATGAAAAATAGACAATTTTTGGGCAAATACCGGAATGTCAATGAGAAAAGGCTACTCCAGGCACCTTTTATATGATGATTATAAGGCAGGTGAAAAGGTCCCTCGATATTTTTGTCTGATGGTCTGACCACATGAAAAGCCGCCTGTGGTTATACCATAGAATCTGAAGTAGGTATCTGAGTCCCAGCCTGCACCTTACCAAATCTTAGAGCTGGTGTACTGGGTCTTATCATATGTACTATGGAGTTGTATGTATCCTTACCTGAACTGCTGTTTATCCTTGTAAACTTCCTGAGATTTGATTTTTTCTTGTTTCTTTTTTTGTTATTAAGGTATCAGAGTCCCAGCCTGCACCTTACCAAATCTTAGAGCAGGTGTGCTGGGTCTTATCATATGTACTATGGAGTTGTATGTATCCTTACCTGAACTGCCATTTATCCTTGTAAACATCCTGAGATTTGATTTTTTCTTGTTTCTTTTTCTGTTATTAAGGTATCAGAGTCCCAACCTGCACTTTACCAAATCTTAGAGCAGGTGTATTGGGTCTTATCATATGTACTATGGAGTAGTTTGTATCCTTACCTGAACTGCCATTTATCCTTGTAAACTTCCTGAGATTTGATTATTTCTTGTTTCTTTTTTTGTTATTAAGATGAAGTTTAATCTTCCGATCATGCTGCCGTGATATACTCAAAAGTTACTAAGCACATGATTGTTTGTTGCATTGCACATTTTTATTCCAGAGACGACATTAGTATAGACACTGAATATTTTTTTTCCAAGTTCATGACAATGATGGTATGATTTGTCCAGTACCCATGTTACCTAGGAATTGTGAGAGGAAAAAAAAAAACACTGACTGCTTTTTAAAGTATGCATTTTTAGTTTTTTTCTTTCATGCTCCTAATAGTTTTCTTGTACTCTTTGCTTTTTTCCATATTTCTTCTACTTGAATTTGTTGACTTGGTGCCAATGTGCCATAGTGCTGATAGTGGTGATCATCTAAAAGGGATAACCTGGCAGTTTTTACTTTCATAATCCATTACAAAGCCTAGGAACTCCGTGAATTACTTTGATTGCTTATAAAGTATGTTTTCCATCCCAATAAGTATTTAATATTTCATCGTCCTTGTTTTCCCTTCTTGCTTTTCTGTTGTTACAGGAAAATGTCGGCAGAACCTTTCAACTTTCAAGATAGCTCCCAGATGAGCTTTTGGTATTAAATTCTATGCACTTGGATATGGTGTCAATGTCAAAATTCGCATGTGAGCTTCAAGACATAAGATGAGATCATCACAAATTACCAAGAACAGGTAGTTACAAACTGCAGATAATAATGCAATAATTAAGTTTATCTTTTGAGTATGTTACTGAAACTGATACCTTCTGATTTGCAAACAAATTTACACTTGTTTCAGAGAATAATACTGCTGACAGGAGACGGTTATTTATTTCGTGTTGGCATCTCTTATGCGGCTTTGTCTTGCCTCTTACATATGCTTCCCCAGTGATAACCCTCTAAATCACCTAGCAGATAATATGGTAAATCCCTTCTCTGTTGATACCATCTGATTATCTGGCTTATAGTTTGGTTTTTCAAGTCCTGGCGAATTTATGACAAATGGAAATCAGTGTTTCAACAAAACATAAATGACAGTGAGATCTGCCTAGGTGACTTGGGACCATCAATTCCTCCATTTTCAGTGGAATGCTTTTTGAGGTTGTAACTTTCCACTTGACAACCTGTTTGGTTAGAAGGGAAATTTTTGGACTGAATTTTATTTTCATTGGAAATCAGTTTTTCGAACTTCATTTTCTTTTGTTTGGCTACTTGAGAGAAAGTCGGAGAATAAAAAATTGAAATGGAGGAAATGATGAGGGAAGGGAGGAGGAGAAGAGCTCAAGAGGGTGAGAGGTAATTACAGGGACACAAATTCGACTGTTTTTCCTACAAAGGGTAAATGATTTCCACCCTTCCGAAAACTAGTTTCAACCTATGATAAATATTTTACCCCTTCAACACAAGTGGAGTACGAAGAACATTCCTGAAAAATGATCCGAACCAAACACAGATTTAATCTTTTGTTCTAGATTAGATTAATTTTTTGAAACATCCTAGCTTAGGAACTTCATTGGCGTTGATTTTTACTTCACATATACTTGCAGCTTACCAGTCAAAGATTGTAAGATCGGTTGGATGGCGGCAGCATGCCTGCATGGCTCACCTCTAGAGACAGCAAAAATTATTCAGAAAGTTGAAAGCTTGATGCTTCAGCAAATCATTCCCATGGTTATGGCTCCAGTATTGGCGAGATATAAGGATATCCTGATGTACATAGCCTTAATTCTTACCTAGACATGACCAATCAAAAAGTGGCAGAAAAACTGTTCTATGGCCAGAGAATGCCAGATGTTGGCGGTTGACCTTAAGTCTTAAGACTCGGCTCCAAAGCATCACACTGTTAATCTGTCATACTGCCAAAAGTTGAGATGACTTATTCATTATCTCTTCCATCTTAACGAACATGTATACATCTTTTTTTATTTGCAATATAAATTTGTCAGTATTAAGTGTCCAAACACCTTAGTCGATGCTTTACCTCCATGAAAACTTCTAGTTGTCAGTCTTGTCACGACATAATTTTCTAAAATTCCCAAGATATATTTCAATTCTTGGCTACTATTTCTTCTACATGTTTTGCATTTTAATTTTGTACTGAACCAAAAGAGTGAAATTCTTGGCATTGCTACACTGAAACTTGTATATTCCATAAAGGGTACATTACCAGGGTGAGATTTCTGCAAATTCACTTTTTTCTGAAGACATGGGTTACAACAACATTTTCTCCGATAGATATTTGTTAAAATTTTAATTTATTTTTATTGAACTTATTTTATTTTAGTTGAGTTTAATTTTTTTATTAAATTTATTGTTTCTAGATTTATGATTGTGTTCCATAAAAGTTACCACATACTGTATTCCATTTGATATTTAGTACCGCAGATTATTCACATGGCATGATAAAATCGTAAAATCAGTACATTATTGATTATATTAATAGAGTTGAATAAGTATTTTTATTTTTCTTTTTAACAATATATATTAATATCAATGATAAATATCCGATCAAGATCAAGGATGTTGTATAATTTGAAATGGATGGGGGTAATTACTAAGTAGTTTGGACGCATAAATAACCATATAGTCTCAAGTCTAAGATAATTGCTGTCGTAATAGATGAATAGTATAATTTTAACCAAGTAGTAGTAAGCTAACAATAAAATTATAACAGGGTCGCCCTAATCTCCTTCAATTTCTCTAAAAGAAATAGGCTTTGGGGTTGATAATAATACGAAAAATTACTCCATAAAAGTTGGTGACAACATAATTTTACCATCATCATTATATAAATCATGGTCAGAAACACCTATTCAACCAGAAGGATGTTCAGAAACTTCAGTATTTCTGTTTCACCTATGAGTTTTTTCTGTTTTCTTTATTTTTTCTGGAAGTTGAACACACTATTCAAAACGAAAAAAAAAACAAATTAAGTGTCGTTGCTCTGAGAGGACGTACGGGATTTTAGACTTTCAGGAGAAACATATCAGTATATTCAGAAGTTCCATACTTCCACTGCCAAAATCTATGGTGGTTTTCCTATATTCCTCCAAAGTTCATTTCATGATTAAGGATACTATTCCGGTATGGGAATAGAACATGTAATTTGGTGGACGAGTAACTTTGAAGAAAATGTTGTATTGAGGGTTGCTAGAAGTGTTTATGATAGAGCATGACACGTTAACTAGCCCTCGAGGGTGTGTTCTAAGAAAACTTATTCTGACGTCTAAGTCAATTCGTTGGTCTAGAATCGTGTGCTTCAGTAAATACGAGCAAGAGAATATCTTTATATTGAGATTCTTATTTGGGAAAATGTCTTAAACAACCAATAATTTCGAATGTGGAAAGATCAGCCATGGGGTACAAAGTACAATAGTAACACACTAACACCGCAAGGAAACAGCTTACCGAGAATCTTATTGTAAAATGGAATCAAGCCACTAAAAATTTCCTTCATAGCTCTAATGTTACAATGGTGTGGTCTACGGAAAAAAAAAAAAAAAAAGGGGAACTACTGAAGGCTCCGAACAAATAAATATTTTCCCTTTGGAACAGTATAATACAATTAGAAGTAAAATACAAGTAAAGAAAAAAAGATGATATCTGAGTAAACTTAACTAGAAACAGCTTCGGTATCAAGGCCGGAGTTTATTTCAGAAAGAAACACCAAGTTTTTTAGCAAAATCATCGCCATCATCATCATCCATAAATTCTTCCTCAGGGTCACCAATTTCACCATCATTCAAATCGGTTTCACCATAATTCAAATCGGTTTCACCATCATTCAAATCATACCCTTCCCCCTCGTCTTGTTCATATTCATATTCCCCATCCCCCTGATCATACTCTTCATCAAACTCCTGCTCTTCACCATCAGCAATAACCAAAGCCTCTTCTGCTTCAGGGTGTTTATTATCATCGGGCAAGGAAGATTCACTGTCACAATTCAACTTTATCTTCTTATTCAAAATTTCACCCTCTTCTTCATCTGCCTTAACTGCCAGAAGCTTATTCTCTTCTTTACCAGCCTTAGGTTGCTCAGCAGCAGAGTTCAAGGTAACTAGTTTTCCTGTATCCACAGCAGAGTTTGAAACACTACTTAAGTTCACATCACTTTCATTATGCTTGATCTCTTCTTTAGAGGTGGAATTCGCATCACCAGAGGAAGCTGTTCTTTTCCGCTTCAATATCTCACTCAGTGGCTTGGGCCCTGCAAATGAAATATCTCCCTCGGTTCGAATAGAACTAGCCAAGACAGTATCTCTCAGCTTACCCCCTGAAAGTGGCTGTTGGCTCTTCAACTGCTGCTCGCTATCAGTATGTTTGGTGCCTTTAAGTTCAGATAATCTTTTTGGACCAGCAAAGTTGACACCATTATCCAGAACAGGGTCTGTTCTCATCTCTGAACCTTTTATCAATCTACCCTCACGGCTTTCATCCACATTTCCTCCACTCAATCTGTCTCGAAGACGACCGTGTTGACCAGAGACTTGCTGCCTGCTTGGAGACAATCTTCCCCAGTTCCTTCCCCATTCATATTTCCTCTCTGGGTACATATCATTACCACTAATTGGAGGAGATCCTTTTGGAAGCTTTATTCTACCCTGAAGGCGATGGCCACGGGAACTTTCATGTATTGGTGACCGGCGTAAGTCCCTCCGGGTACTCCTATAGCCTCGGTCCTCAGAATGATCATCATGGCTGTAACCAGAATTAACAACTGATTTCAAGCCATTTATCCTCCTTTGCTTAGACAGACGGTGACGCAAATCAGAGTTTTGATCATGATCAGGACAATCGGACTTATAAGGACCTCTCCTGTCCATATGAGCTGCTTCACCAAGTGTTCTTTCTGATGAAGTTCTACGATGGTCCCTAGAATACTTCTCAGGCAAACGATCAAAGGAATCGTAGCCACGACGATTGTAATAAATTTCAGAGTCAACATCAGCAACTGAGCTATAATCATCCTGACGACCCAAGCCAATCTCGTCCAGATTTCTTCCCTCATGACCTCTCATCTTCACAAACTGATCTTCATTGCGATAAAATTCATCCTCGTCAAGCTTATCATCTACAAGTACATCAAATCCAGGAGAGGATTCCCTCAACAAGTCATCAGCATCTCTACCATTCTGAAGAGTCTGGTCATCATATGAGCGTCCAAGATGTGAACGTACAGTTCTGTTCCTGGAATTCCCATTGTCAAGCGGAGGATTTTGTTCCTCATACTTAGGAGCCCCTCTGATCAGACCACTTGGAGGCTGATAACCTTTCCCGACTGGAACGGACTGAATTGTTGGAATTGCACTAGCTTGAGGTGGTGTTTCAACAACCTTAGAATTTTTTGCAGGAAAGTTTGATATCGGCTGTCTACCCTTTTCAAGGCTTCCAAAAGCTTTCTTGAAAGCAGGAGCTTCAGGAGCAGCAATGCTAGCTGGAACCTGTTGAATCTTATTATTAAGAGGATTTGGGCCATGAATGAAAGGGCATCTTTCAGCTTTTAAGCAATATCCCTTTTGAAAGAAAATGCAGGGAACTCCTTGCTTAGTAGGATTTTGGGTAGCTAAGGGAACAGGTGGGCCAGACGGTACAAGACCAGAAGGCGCATCAAAACTCCCAACTTGAGGCGCCACTAAACCCTCCAAAGGCTGGATAAAAGGGAAAGATTATTAGTACTGTCGTACTAATAAAGCAATAGGACAAGAGTTAGGGAAAATTAACATTGGCGGATTATAAGAACTTACAGGATGCCTAAATGAGCACTTTGGATTCAAGCAATTTCCATTCATCCAATACCAACAATCTCTCGGATTCATCCGAGCATATACACTATGTCGATAGTCACATTCACTTCCCTAAACACAAGCAGAACAATAACACAATCATGTCAGATAGAGAAGAGTAAAACATCCACCAACTTCGACCAATCAACATTTCCATAAATTGAGCTGAAACTTTATTGAAACGCATCCATAAAGAACATAAAACCAAATCAAATAAAGCTACTAGAGGAGAGCATAGGCCATAGCTTGTGCCTAGCCTTTTGTCGTGTTATGTTGTGCCTAATCGTAGTTGTGGTCGTGTCGTGCCTAATCGTGGTCGTGTTGTGCCGAGCTACCTGTCCCTAAAACTCAGCCAATTGCTGGTTGGCATGCCATATTTCGTGTTGGTCCATTTTTAACAAAAAATAAAAATAGTACGTAAAAATAAATTAGATAATTATTATGTTATAAGAATATAATAATATTAAAAATAATAGTGATATTAATTATAATAGTACTAATACTACTAGTATTATATAATACTAGGTGATAGCATGCTTTGCTTCATACCGTGCCTAGAAATTTTTTTTGCTGTCCGCAACCTAGCGCGCGGCCCGCTCCACAGACAGCTTGTCGGGCCATGTTAGCTAAGCAGGCCCAGGCCATGCAGGGCTCTAAGTGCTACCGATTACCAGAAAGAGATACGGATAACTGACTAGTGCATCAACCGAAATCCAACGTAGTCGGTAAAACAAAAAGGCAATAATCTTTCCCTACTGTTGCTCCCTAATTAACACCATCTATCCATCCAATCACACAATACTATTACACTACAATTAAAATCAAACTAAAAGAACACAACCCTAAATATCCTCACCGCCACCAATAATCTACTCAGATATTCACAGAATTCCAAAGATCACAACTCTAACATCAAACCAAATCCAATTGAGAAACACAACGGATCCGAATTGAACCCGATTACAAACGCAAACCCAAACAATTAATATCATCAAATACCTAAACTTCAATCAAACACAAACCAAATCAAGAAATTCACATAAAACAGGCAAATTAAACAGTACGTATACCTTTTTACAGGTCAAGGGAGAAGCGAGAAAATAGACGCAATCAGTGTTCCGCTTCAACGATTCATCTTCCGCCGAAGACGAAGAGGGAAGGCCTTGCTGCTGCGGTTGCAGCGCCTCCTTGGTAGCGGTGGTAGCCATGAATTGTCGGCGAAATTTAAACTACTACGGCGGAGATTCGAGGTGTAGATCCAGAAATCGGAGGCGGAGAAGGTGGCGCGTAAACCCTAGGACCGCATCAATTAGGGTTTGATTAGTTTATATTTTGAGTTGCGTGAGATTAGAAGAGAGAAGGGGGAGGAAGTGAATTTGAGATGCACAGAGATGAGTAAAAGCTCTTAGCGAGTTTATGGAGGTTCAAAGCTCTGAATCGGCTTTGGCATACACTCTTTTCTCTCTCTAAAAAGCCCAATCGGAAGTGGCTTTGCGTTTCCTTTTCTGCCCACAACTTACAGTTTCTGTTTTTTTGTATTTATATCACCACTAGTTTACTTACTACCTTACTGGTTAAGTAGTTTGAGGTTTCGGCAATGGTCTGATTGTTAAGTGTTGTCTTATTGTTTTATATCGGGAAGCCTACGTGGTCATGTTCAAGTTTTGCCGAATAATGCTTTTATGAACAAATGTTTTCTAGGTTGCCTTATGTCTAGATTTCACACTTTTCTACATGCAAACTCAATATGGACTATGGAGTACTATGAATATCAACAATGCCTTATATTGATTTATTGACAACTTTGTGTAGTGGTGGCCAACGAACCGGGCTTGGCCACGAGCTGGCTCGGGGAGTTTGCAGGCCGGGCTCATATTCTAGTGGGCTTGGTCGATCTACTTTTTAAGTGGATCATGTTAACCCGCCCATACAGTGGATCGAGCTACCGTGGGGCCGGACCAGCACGACCCACTAGCCACCTCTAATCATAATGCCTAAATTAAAGTTAAATATTTGATCAAAAATTGTTGATTAAGCAATTGAAGCATAGTATCGAGGGAAGCCGAGGAATGAATACATATGTGATGAAAACATTAACAAAAAAATTGTGTATCTAACCATTGTTAGTCAAATTCTCAAAAAAAAAAAAAAAATGTTAAGATCTACCATATGATTATATTGTTTTGGCATGAATTTTACGTTTGAGGAAACACAAATTTTGAAATTTTGAAAATATAATTTGGGAATGACTTCCAAGTCATTACCATCATTTTGCTCACACATTTTATAATGATCAAGGGAAAAGAAAGAATATAAAATATAGATGTTTGCTCACACATGACAAAAGTAATAAAGGAAGGTATGGTTTTGATGGATTGATTTGTTTCTTTCAGCTAATTATCATTTTATGGATATCATGAATGATCTCGATTTGCTACTGGCTCTACTTATCAAATAAGTTGGGCGACTACAATGCAAACACGAATGATCAAAGATTAAGAGGATGGAAAAAATATAACTATCTGGAAAAACTTATGCACATTAGTATTAGGGGAGTCAATAATGTAGATAAATTGGTTTGGTGCTTAACGAACCAATCTACTAGGGTTTGGCTCGGGCTCTGCTCAGTAAAATAGAGCTCAACTCGAATTCGGACTTGGCTGGAGACTTAAACAAATCAAGCCGAGCAAGGTCTGACTCGGCTTGAAAGTTAACAAGCTCGATAAAATTTAATTTATAAATATTTTTTAATTTTTAAAATATAAATTTTGTAAATTTAACATATATTTGTATATATATTGAATTTTTTATATTTTATTTACAAAAATCAAATTTTTAATTAAAAATTTATTGTCGAGCTGAGCTTCGAACCTAGTTTCGAGCTGAACCCGATTTCAAAAGCTTGTCGAGCTTTGAGCCCAAGCTGAGCATATCCTTATAGAGCCCATTACTATTCGGGCTCAGCTCGTTGATTAAGCAGCCCTAGTTCCACGTAACATAACTATATTTTGTTTATCAAGACAACTCTCATATTCCTATACATCCATATTCGAAAGTTAATAATTTATCAATTTCTATTCTCTTAATCAACTGTGCACTTTTAGTTGCCAAATTATCTCTTTGTATGTCAAAAAAGCCATTTTCAATCAAGACTAGCAAGAAATGTATTTGTGATCAACAAAGTAAAAATACAGTCTAATTAAATTGTTTGGAATTGAATATGAAAATCACTTACTTTATGAAGTAATGTTTCTATTTAATCACGAGTGGTTTCACCATCAACTGACAACTTGATTCCATATTGTGGATTACTACAAAGTAGTCACTGCTCCATTTTAGATTTGGAAAGTGCCAAAGTGTTATAAGGTTGAAATTAGTTTATCAATTAACCCACATACAACCAAGAATGACCACTTTCACCACCTACGATTTCAAATTTCTACTATTTGTTTCATCTTTTATAGAGAGAAAGAGAACCTCAGAGGAGAGAGATAAGCGACTTAGAAATTTTAGTACAAGTCTCGTTCAGGTAATCCTTCTCCCTGATGCGTATCAATTGCTAGATTTCGTCTTCTCTGTTATTATGTGATTTGAAATTTCTAGATTTCTTCTCTGTTCTTTTGTGATTTGAAATATCTTGTTTTTGTCGCTTTTAAATATGGGTTTTGTTTTAGATCTATGTTTATTTTGGATGAATTTGTTACATAAACTGGAAAAATTGGAATTTTGTTGGCTTATTCAAACAGTTATTGTGGTCAAGTAGTCTCAATTTGTGTTGGATTTGAAAATTAGGGAGATGTTAGTTTTTGATTTCTATGATATTGGAAGAAACTAGGTGTTGTTTGAACCAATATCATTTTCGTTTGTGTAATTCATATTGGTTTGAATGTAATGGATATGTTCCATATTAGGGTTTTAATAGGAACAAGAATAGGTTTAGGAAATTAATTTGAACCATTGTCAAAAGCTTTGTTGATTGAAATTAGGGTTTGGATGGTAATCCAAATGTAACACCCCCAAATTACTAACATAATAATAATAATGATAGTAATTTTAGTAACTTAGGGATATTACCGCCACATGTCATCATGCTTCGGTTGTAACTAATTACTATATTGCAGCGGAAGAAAAACTCGATTTATTTATTAAAAAGAATTATAATTTTGATTATCCAAAGGTACAAAAGTTGATTAAGAAAAATTATAAAAACTCCTAACTAGTATGTGCCCCTTGATGTAATGCTCTCATGCACATTTATTCCTGCAAACCTACTCACCATAAATAATAAGTAGGGCGAACCAAAACAAATAGAAAAATACGTTTCAGTGTAAAAACACTATGTACGTATACATGCTAAAAGAAATACTTTGACTTTTAAATTTCTTTATTTCAAACTTGCCTTCTTATATATTAATAAACTTCAAACCTTCCTTTATAATAATTCAATACAAATGGAATTATTAAAACACTAAATAAAAACAATTCCCTCTTCTTATATCCCCTCCTAGATCCTAAGTGTGCACACCTCCCAAGTTAGTTATCCCCTCACGAATCTATCCTTGGAGTTTCATTTTATTTGCCAACAAGTGGACTTTGAAGCATGAACCCTTCTTGATTATAAAATCAATCGGTAATGTATAATAATAATAACTCTCCTTTTATAACTCCTTTAAATACAAATACCTTGCTTTAATTATTAAAGATAATTAAAAATTATTAAATCTCAAATGTCATTCGGCCCTTTTGAAATATGATACATATTAAATAAAATAAAGTAAATGTATATCACCCTTTTTTTGTGAACGGAATTTCAAATAAATAACCATATATAAACATATATTTAAAAAAAATATCTTAGCACAATATAATTCACAAAATATAATATTCAATTGCACATAAAAATATTTAACACATATACGTACCTTAAATTCTAGTACTTTCTAGCAACTCTTTACTAAACTTAAAGTTGATCCTCCTATCAATTTAAAATGAACTAATCAACACAATGCAACACAATAATTATGAATATAATATTAAAACTTTAATTAAGTTTAGAAAAAGTTTTAAGAATTAAACAGTTTGAAAAATAATTAAAACAATTAAATAGTTAGGGAAAGAGGATGCTCACGGAGGCTGGTGGTTGTTGTGGCACAAGATAGCCGAAGAGATGCAAAGAGTAGCTAGAGAGAGAGAGAGAGAATGTTTGAGAAAAGTAGAAAGGGTTTAATGATTTTTGTGTGAAAAATTAGGTGAGATTTAAGGGTCTATTTATAGTAGAAATTATGATAAATTTTAGGATTTTAAAAAACTAAAAGATAAATATGAATTTAAATTGATAATTATCCTCCAAATTTTTAGAAAAATCCTTTAATTATTAAATAATTTAACCAATTAAAATTATTTAATTCAAAACAAACCAATTAGAATTAGTTAAAAAAGATAAAATTTTATAATAATAAATTTTTTTAGAAATATAAATCATAGAAAAAGGATAGGATAAGGATAGAATTTATTATTATTTTTTTAAAATCTATTATTTTTAAATTAAAACTATCTTTTCAACTAAAATTATCCTTTAAATTAGGATTAAATATATATAATAATATTTTTTATTTTAAATTCTAATCATGGTAGCTTTCCATGATTAGATATGGTTGAAATTTTTATTTTTAATATATATATTTTTTATGTCTTTGGCAAATATATCCAATTTTCAACATTATCCATTTAAATTAAAAATAATATTTATAAATATATTAAACTATATTTTTTATTAATAATAATATTTTAAAAGCTTCTAAAATATTCTAGAATAAAAGTGGATACTTTGGATATTTTTGGGATATTTTAGAGGGCTTTTTGGGAATTTTAATGAAATAATTGAAGAATTAAATATAAAATTAAATAATTTTCTTAATAAAATTATAAAATAAATATATAAATGACGGTCCATAATTATTATTAGTGCCAAAATAATTTTTAAATTATTTATTTTATACTAAAATATTATTAATATAATGTCTAAAATATGGGGTATTACACCAAAGTAGGGTTTAACAAGGATTAGGTGAAATAGGATTATATATATAAATACACGAATATAATTGACAAGTTGAAGTTGTGAATTGTGATCCCTGCAGATGGCTCGTACCAAGCCAATTGCAAGAGTACCGAAGGAAAGGCTCTTAGGAGGCAGCTAACTACAAAGGTATCTTATGATCTCCCAATGTTTATTCAGTGTTCTCTTGCTTTCGTTAATCTGATTAGTGGACTTGGTGATGTTGTTTACGACAGGTTACTCATAAGTATGCCCCAACCATTGGAAGAGTGAAGAAGCCCCACCGTTACCAATGGTTGGACTATCACTGTGCACATGGTGCAAAACGCAAGAATTGTACACACAAAACGCTAGAATTGTACTCATAAACGCAAGAAATGAACATTACATGATGCAAGTTCTATACGTATCTTATTCCCAATGAAAAAATAATAGAAATTAATGATGCAAGTTACGAAGCATTAATGATAACTTCTAGTGGAAAATAATGAATAGAACTGATCCCAATATTCATTGCTTGTATACATAAAGTTCATTACATGTCCAGTACATCTATTGTTCATTCCAATGATATATAATATTCATTTTCATAATACATAATGTTCATTTTATGAATACATAATGTTAATTGTAAAAATCTTACTGCACGAATGTTCTATGTTCATTTTAATAATAACTCATGTTTATTTTAATTATACATAATGTTCATTTTAATAATATATAATATTAATTTCTATAATACATAATGTTCATTTAATAACTAATATACATTATATGATTTTCTAATGAACATTTTCTTTGTAAATAATGCACATTTACATATTTTCCAATGAACATTTATGTGTGCATGTATAAAAAAAATCCTAAAATGAAAAATCATTTAGATTTAAAAAGAATATAAAAATTTTGTACGTATCTTATTCCCAATGCAAAAATAATAGAATCTCAAAAGCATTAATGACACAAATTATGAAGCATTAATGATGACTTTTGCTGAGAAATAATGAATAGAACTGATCCCAATGTTCATTGCATGTACATATAAGGTTCATTAAGTTACCCCAAATGCTTTTGACCAGCATTTTATGTGTATAATTCTTGCGTTTTGCACCAGGTACACAATGAGTACTATACACCCGAGTGCATAGTCCCATTTGCGCACCGTTTAGAAGAGTACCGAGTTGTTGATCAGGAAGCTGCCATTCCAGAGGCTTGTTCGTGAGATTGCTCAGGACTTCAAGACTGACCTATGTTTCCAGAGCCACGCTGTGTTAGCTCTCCAAGAGGCTGATGAAGCCTAACTTGTTGGTCTTTTTGAGGACACCAACCTTTGTGCCATTCATGCCAAGTGTGTGACCATTATACCTAAGGACATTCAGCTTGCCCGTAGGATCAGGGGTGAACGTGCTTAAGCTATGAAGTTGTTTGTTATCGTGTTATTACAGCTATATGTTATTAGTTTGATGTTATTGTTAGGATTAATGCAAAACTAAAATAGGCTTGTTTTATTTTATTTTATTTTGTTGGGGAAGACGACAATGAGGGGTTGGGGGTTCACGGTCATGATTGTAGTTAAGAAGTTGGTGGTGTTTTGAGAAGCAAGGAACTCAAATCTGTTGGGTAAATTTTGGTGGTGTTGGATGCTACACCAATTTTGTGTGGTAACTTTCATCAAATGTAGCTTATAATTTTATATATATTCAGACTAATCGCGTGCCTTTAATGTTTATGTGTGTTTATTCATGATTGAGTTGATACTTGAGCTACAATGCCTTTAACAATACCGAGTGTTGGTGTTGTCTGGTGTTTCATTATCTGGGTTATGAACTCGGGACCCTCTGGTGTTAACGAAGGAAGGGGAACCTTTATTTACTCTTCTTTGTTTTCAGTTCCGTGCATCATTTTCTAAGTTCCCAACACCATGAAGCCCAAGGACTATGGAGATTCTTTGTCATATGTCTTGATGCAACTAAAGTTGAACACCGAACTACTAAATGAAATAGAAATTAGGAAATCTTTGCCTTTTGGCTTCTCATTACACCTTGTGTGCACCTCACACGATTGATTCTCTTCTTAGCCTCTTGACCCTCTGCATCCTGCATGCAAGCATTTCTTGGCCTGCCGTACATAATTCTCTTCTTAGCTGATCCTCTGCAAGCATTTCTTGGCCTTCCTAGTTCCTTCTTACCAAGGAAATCACATCTTGGACAAAACGAAGCAGCACCATTGTCTCTGGAACTATAATCGCTTCTTTTTTCACATATACAACGATACATACTACACAATGAATTAAATAGAGAGAAAGTGGGAGGGTTCCTTGAATTTGACTTCCACATATCACATATTCACATATGGCGATTTTCTTGGTTGTCTCTGCTAACAATCTTTGCTCAATTAATCATGTCCACGAATACTATTTTCATGAATTGGTGTTGCACACAATCTAGCTTTTCATTTTGGTTTGAGCAAGTGTTAGAAAACCATAATCTATGTGAATTTTGTATAATGATGGATAAGTTTTCAATTTCGATACTCCCTCTGTCCCATTTTTTTGTTGCATTTGACTTTTTACGATTTCCAATAAACAAGTTAAGATGTTTTTTTAATCTAAATTCGCGAGACAAAAAATTATGAATACATGATATTCTAAAAATTTATATCGAGATATACACAATAAGATTTCACTTGAATATATTATTTATTATGATATAATTAGAATTTATAGTCAAAATTTTAAACTTTAACTCCAAAAATAGAAATAGAGCAATTAAAACGGAACAAAGAAAGTATAAGGCACTCAAGCTTTTTCCCAATAAGAAAAAACAAGTAGTATGATCGAATACAACTCAAAGCGTTATACTTCCTTTATCCCTAATTATTTTACCTATTTGACTTTTTGCGATCGTAAAGACATGACTTAAAATGTTTTTATCTTTAAATCTGTAGGACAAAAAATTATGAAAACTTGATATTATAAATATTTACATTGATATACATCTAACAAGATTATATTTGAATATAATTTCTTCGATAAGAATTTGTGGTTAAATTTTTTAAATATTAAATTTATAGATAAAAATAGGATAAAAATCAAGAAACGAGTGTACAAAGGATAAATTTACAAATTTCAAAACCGCTTGGGTTTGGTACACCATTGTGCGTAGAAACTATAAAGCATAAAACGTAAATTCGAAGGTGCACCCGGGTGCATGGGACGCATCGTGCACCTGTCCTACGTGACAAGGTGTCACATGCAACCGAGGGAAATGACATGGGAAGTGGAAATGTTTGAGGCGACCAAAGGAGGAAAAAGTGAGCAGATATGACAGTCGGATCAGAAAAGTGGGAAGATATGTCAGTAGGATTAGATTTTGCTGGGATTTTATTTTCATAGGCAACCTGAGTAATGATTACAAATATTTTTGAATTTGAATAAATTTTTTTTATATATTTGAACATATTTCACTTATGTAAATGCCATTTATTTCTTTGTCAAAATTTGTATGAAAGACTTGTCTGGTTAGTAAAACAAGGTAATTGGTGCGGAAACTATATGTGTACATTTTAAAATTCATATATGTACATTTTTTTACTTCATATATGTACATTTCATAACTGATAAATGTACATTTCATGACTCATAGATTTACCTTTCTTGACTGAGACATGTACATTTCGTAATTGATACTTGTATATTTCATGACTGATACATGTACATTTCATAAATAGGAAACAAGGTCATTGGTCTAGAAATTGAATGTGTGCCTTTTTTGATTTATATATGTACTTTTTAATTCATACATGTACATTTTCTGATTCATACATGTACATTTCGTAACTAGTACATGTACATTACATTTCATAACTAGTACATGTACATTTTATGACTCATAGATTTACATTTCATGAATGATACATGTACATTTCACTATTGAGATATGTACATTTTATGACTTGTACATGTACATTTAACGATTGATACATGTACATTTAACGATTGATACATGTACATTTTACTATTGAGATATGTATATTTTATGACTTGTACATGTACATTTCATATGTGGAATACATTATTATAGTTATATGTATATTCATATGTATAATGGTAATGGCAAAATTCCAAATAAAAAATTAAAAATTTAGAAATACGTACTTCTTCTTAGACTAGTCCATAATTGTTATAGAGTAATTGAAGAAGTAAAATCAAATTTGGAGAAAAATGGATGACTTCAATGGAGTTTGGGTGGAATGCTTTGACTGTGGTTCTTTTTTGTTTTTTTTTTTTTCCGGTTTGAAGTTTGAGTTATAGGAGGAGGGAAAAGATTCAGTGTTTCGAAAATGAGAAATGGGAAATGGGAAAGTCTATTAGTAGGATTATTTTAACTTCCCTTCCTGTAAAAATAAGGTGACAGAGTTTCATAAGTATAGACTGACAGATGATGGGTTGAGTCTCTAATGACCCCATTTGTATCCGACTTTATGTTACAAATTAACATTTACCATGTACATTTTCAATGCACTTCATGTACATTTAACATTTTATTTATTTATTGTGATTCGGTGGATAAATCCGTAGTATCATCACTCTTCTCATATTCTGAACACAAGTTTCAAAACAACAACCTCGTTTCCGTATCACACTCATCAGTCGTCACCCCTTTCCTTCAAATTCCAACCTTCAATAGTCGAATAAACTCGAAATCAATGGAATCCATTCTCTCTCCTTCTGACCAGCAGGCCATGGTCTCATCCTTCCTCGAGATCGCCGTCGGCCAGAACGCACAAACTGCCCGCCAATTCTTGCAGGTATTAATCCCCAATCCCTCCCAGTTCTTCACTCTCTTTTTTTAGCGTTTATTTCATTGATCAAGGCTTAATTTAGGGTTTTATCGCATAAATTGATTGATACGCACTTGCTTTGTATCTTTGTTCTGGATTGATTGTTTAGTGGGATGGGAGGATGAGGCCTATGCTTTTGTTTAGATAATTGAAGTTTGTTTTAGCTGACGGTGTGATTTCAATTGGTTTTGCAATTTCAATTACAAAGTTGCGATTTAGATGTAGTTTGGGGATCTAGAGCGTGTTATGCAAGAAAAAGGTCCGGACTTTTTGACTTGACGTGTCACTTACTCCCTTGGTGTCCATTATATCCAATTAGATGTGTTCAAATGGAAGGGGTCTTTAACCGGCCTATTTATAAAATAGTCTAATCAATCATGGGTTTTTTTGGGTCGTTTTTTTTAAAGAGTCACGTTTTATTGGATCTTTAAAGTTCCGTCGATAGTGGTCAATAGTTTCCAAGTCTTTTAAACACTATCACGAATGTTTTTCGCTTGTTTGCTAATGGTCTACTTCCAAAAGTTGGGGGTGATACATGGTGACTATCACACTCCATAGATAGAACTAAACTCTCTTTGCACTAGTCCAACCATTTCGCATCTTCTTTGGCTCGGCCTTCTGTGACCGACTTAGTTTGAACACTTATTCCTCATGGTTGATATTTTTATGTTGTTTTTGATACATACACTAGCTGAATTTTGTTTGTTTTGGATGCTCTGGAACGTTTCACATTCAAGTTTTTTTTGTTTTGGATTCCCTTGAAATGTTGTTTGTGATGAAATTGTGTCCACGAGTACATGCTAGTCTGCTTGGTGTCATCTTTGTTGTAAAACAATGTGAAAGAATTACAAAATTAAACGACACACTTTCTAGTTTATATGGAGTACACGAATAAGCAGTTTGATGGGAATGTATACTGTTTTTTTGTTGATTAGTAAGGGGAAATGGAATTGACTTTAGCATTTGGTGTCAAAGAGGTGCTCTGGAGTTTAATCTCCATTTTATTTTATTTTTTAAAATCATGTTGACTGGAGGCAATGTCTAGATGCATAGGTGTGAAAGACTGGCAGTAAGAAATTGCTGCAGTTTGTCTGAAATCCCTTAATATTCTTGTTCTTTTGTTAAATTGTACAGCCTTTTATTATTGGGAGTATGTAAAATCTTCAATGTTCCTCATTAAAATCTGATTGAACTTGCTGTGAATCTTCAAAGCCTCCATCTTTTTGAGTGGTGCTGGTACTTTTACCTTACCTTTTGACACTGCATTGGGAAGTAATCCAGCTTCTAAGTTTTCTATGCTGTACTTGTGAGAGATACTTACACATGTAAAGATTGGCAATTATATCCTTTTCTTTTTTTTAATGTTTCAATTGATATTATAAAGCTTGGCGCTTAATTAACTGTTTTGTTTTCTGGTGGATTCCCTGCATTTCAACAAAGCTTATTTCTCTTTTTTTTTCAATTTTATGTTATAATTATCATTTGTTGACTCAGGCAACCAGCTGGAAGCTTGAAGAAGCCATTCAACTATTCTATGTGGGAAATGAAGGCGGGGGATTGGCATCTTCCTCATATGTCCCTTCAGTAGAAAATGCAATTCCTTTAGTCGATAAGAGCTCTAGGTATAATGGAAGAGTCGGTATGCATTTTATTAATTGATTATAGGATGAAACCCCTTGGGCCCTTACTATCCTCTTTCGTGTGCTTTGGCTTAGTGGATCTGAGGGAGAAGCAAAGGAAATAAGCAGACTAAATGGTGGTGATGATGTACGTCCACCTTTACCTGTGATAAGAGAGGCTCTATATGATGATGCTGACTTGTACGGGTATTTCTCATTTCAGTGTGCCTTGTCGTTTAACAGAATTTCCTCAGTACTTCCCCCTTAATTATTTTTTAAGAGAGATATGTCCATAGAACGTTTGTAGTTGTTTTTTGTGCTGATGGTAATATTTAGTGAGGTAGTGAACCCTAGCATTTTTTTGGCATTCATATCTGCACTTTTCCAGTTCTCAGCAGAAGGTGTTACAAAAAAAAGTTTTAATTTGTTGTTCTTTCTTTGCATCCTTTGCAAAGAATGGCGGTGCAACTATCTTTTCAAGATTTCTTCTATCAGTCGTGAATGATAGGATGTGATTCAAACTGGCTTTAAGCTGATTGTACTCAACAAAGTGTCTGACACTTGATGAGTTGCACCTTAGCACACTTTGGGCGAGCATTTTTCTAATTTTATATGATCAGAATAAAGACTTCTGTTTGGTCTGCAATATAATGATTATATTATTTCTTGTTCAAGCATACTTTAAAGCTCAAACATGATGGTGATGATGAATTATTCACAAGAAAGTTTGACAAAAGGACAATGTAGTGGTGTTTCTCTTTCCAGTGCTTCAAAACTCCTTTGGTCCTTTCACAGATTGAGAGTTTATGACTCTTGCCTGTTTTCTGCATTGATGAATGAATTGATAGTGCATTTTCTTGAAGAAATATGATGAGGATTAATTATTGAACAATGATGATGGGGATAAAATGATATTCTCTCTTTATGATGGATTGCTGGCTTGTGAGGAATTAGCTGGATTCCATTTCATGACTTTAGTAGTGCTTGAATTTGAGAAGCGCAAAAGTTATAAGTGATGAATAACTGTGTTAACACCTATTTATGAATGACAAGTTTGAGAGAAAGCCTGATTTGGTTGGTGGATCACACTCAACTCAGAAATTCAAGCTGCTTGATTTTTTACCACATTGAAAGCACAGAGGTAAATGGGGTTTTATAATGGACTATATAGATGCAGATAGTGATTTGTGAGATGGAGGGGGATGCATGCAGTGTGGCCTAGGAACTTATATTAATATCTTTTCATGGAAAGTGACTCTGAGAGTTATCCATTGTTCCATTGCCTGCTTGGAAGGGGAAATGTTAAATGGGTTTTACTGTTTTAGCAAGTACATTTGTGATGCTATTGTCCTTGAAATTAAAAGTTGAAATTCATGAGTATGAATATCTCTTAATAGGCCTTGTGAGTTATTATTAGCAGATATTGGTCTATGAACTTTGTAGTTGAGTACAAGAGGTATATAATCCAGACCACTACCTTCTTTTCAGTATGTTCACATGCTGTCAATTTGGTGAGTTTTTCAAAAGGACCATGTGATCATGTACCCTTCTGAGATAGTCAAGAGTAGTTCATTGTTTGTTTTTGATTTTATAGTTAGGAAGAATTGTTGTTTTCCTTTGATTCGGCCAACTTAAATTTTCTTTAGCCATGAAATGTGATCCTGGTTTTCTCACGTTAGTTGTGCATATATTTTGCTCTTATTGTTTTATGGTGGGAGTAGTTTTTTACAAAAGCCTAAAACTTACCATCTCCTAGATCATTTCTTTATCTTGATGTTTGAATTTTGGAGCGTTGTTGTGATTGAAGGTAAATTAAAGTTAAGGAGTAGTTGCCTTAAGTGAGTATTTGCGGTCAAGAGTAAAGCACCAATGTTTATGTGAGATTAAAATACATAGATTTTCATCGTGGTTGCAAAGACTTGCTGGTCTCATTTGCAATTTAATTCATGCCAAGGATATTATAGATTTCAAAACAGATTTTTGGAAGTGGAAATTTTGGGAACTTTTAAGAGATTCAGCACCAGTTCTCGATGGCTTGAGCATTGATCATGAGCATTCTTGTTGAGAGGTTGTTATGAATGATATTTTAGATTTCTGTAATGAGTTTATTAGGAAAGGGGCTTTTGAAAGATGATTGTATGACAATTTAGCAGTATGACTCCTAAAGTAACCGGAATCAAATAAATAATATGAAGAGCTTCAAATTCATAGGCTTCATAAGAAGTGTGTGAAGTCAGTTAGCGAGCTCACTCAGCTTGATCTTGGATACAGTGTCTATGAAGTCATATCAATGAGGCTTGCTTAGTAAGTTGGTTCTCGAGAAAGCATAGGCCCATGAGGCTATGCCTCTTAGAGTTATATCATGCTTTTTTCTTCAGAAGATAAGTCTTGTTAAACTAATGATGAAGGGGATTTTTGTCTACAGTGTTCTTTTTACGGTGTTATAATGGACCTGTAAGTTTTTTTGGTAGCTCGGAGCCTTACTTACTGTCTTGTAATCTTTTCTTTTGATGGAGTCCTTTAGCACCTTGTTTAACTAGGCTAGTAATTTGGTATATTATTGATTATTGTTTTTTTTTTTTACTTTGGATAATTCTCATTGCAACAGCCAATGGCATGTGCCTGGATCTTTTGTAAGCCTGTTGAATGTCATCTGGGTATTTTTGGGTTCAATTTTGAGAACAGTTGAGATTATTTGGCTAATATAGGAACAATAATGTTCTGATTATTGCTGGGATTTCCAATGTCTTTGATCATGCTTGCATTAGCAGGTTTCTTTGGGAAACGGATTGTATCTCAATAATTAACCCACCACATATTTAGGTTGCTATTTGGTGCGATGTTCAAGTGCAATTCTCCATGTTTGCCTTTTGTCTGGATTCACCATCCTTAATAGTGTTGCTCCTCTGTTTGTGATGACAGATACTAGGGTTTCCATTGGGTTCAATGGATGAGGAGGCTGAGTGTCTTAATTAGAAACCGATTTGTGTTATTTGATGTTCTCATGATGAATTGGCTTTGGAGTTTTGCCAATAATGAGGAAATCTGGTATAGCATAGCTCTCCTTGTGACATTTGAATATGGCTTTCTTTGGGGTCTCTTTCCATTCAACTTGGTTGCAAGTTTAAAAAAAAGGAAGTGCTGTGATGTACAGTATATTAATGAATTGATAGTTTTTAAGACTTGAAGGGAGCAAGTATCTTTTATGTGCTTAATAGGAGTCATTTCTTGTGAGATTTATGGTGGTTCAAGAGTCATGAGATGAGTTTTATCAGCTGAGAATATTCCAGATTACACAAATCATGGGTTGGTCTCATCTGCATCTGATACCAATTTGTTGCATGCACACTTACTTTTGTTCTTGTTGCTTTGTCAAAAATGATGCATGTTTTCTTTGCCTTGGTGGTTGCCTAAAGGTTTGTCATATGGCTTGATTCAGAGCCTCAAGAGTTGGGCATCCATCACATCCACCGAGTCATATGATCGCCTTCCGCAACTTTGAGGAAGAAATGAAGCACCCTGCTGTATGGGAACCTGAACAAGGTGGTAGTTCTAACACAGAGAGCTCTAGAGATAATCTTGCTGCTATGTTTCGGCCTCCTTTTGCCTTAATGGTCCAGGGTGTTTTTGAGAAGGTTGGTTTCTTATATTATAGTATTATATTGAAGTACTTGATTTTTTTTTTTTGAGGGAAAGAGTATAGTTCTTCACGAGGTCATGCTGTTCCATTGGACTAACCTCCAAAATTTTTTCCTAGCCTCACAGTAGTCTGCTGCTTATTTTAGTTGTACTCTGGAATCTTTCAGGGACTCTATACTCCCTACATTGTTTTTTCAAGCATGTGCCCTTCTTTTGCTATGCATGAAAGAAGCTGGTTTTGGTTTATAAATGGCATTGGGACGTTAGAGACTTAAAGCTTTATAATTCTTCTGGTGACCCTATATGCTACCCATATTCTTTGGGTTGAGTTGGATGGTTGTGTGTACTGTGTAGTAAAAGAGAAAATGTGGCTTTTTTGGTAGGTTCTTTGATAAATTCTTAAATGGGGTTTTGAACTTTATGCTGTACAGTCATTTAATTTTAGGTAGTTAAACTCTGTCTTCTTTTTGAGTTCCTTACAGTTTTTAGATTCTTATTTATATGGGCATCTTTTTTCTTGTTTGTGGGGGTGAGGAGCGAATTTAGAATTAAGGTGGTGATGAACTGCAGAAAACTTCTCATCTGGTGCTGTGTTTTGCAAAATTGAGACTGCCATTCCTCAAGGTTCTGTATCTGTGACCTTCATTTTCGCACTTATCTCACAGTTGTGAAAATAGCTAATTTGAGAGGCTGCTCAACCTTAAATTTGAAAACAGAAGTTTTTCATCAATTGCTGATCTTTGAACTGCTGGAGTCTATGGTGATTGAATATTGTTAGTGTTAATGTAGGCTGGCAACCTACTCTCCTATTCTATGTTTAATGTTCTAATGGTCAAGCTGATGTAAAAAATTCAGTGATTGGTAGGTTGTAATGGAGGTTAAACTGTGAAGTTTTGTAATATTATATTTGTTGATAAACTTGACATGTACTAATTTAAATGTTTAGTCAATTGTGGATGCTTTAAATAGAGTACTGCTTTCATCCCTTGACTTTCCTATACATTTGGGGCTGACAAGGAGATTTAAGCATGGTATTAGAAAAAAATGGATGTAGAGACTGAGAGATAAAGGTCAGAGGAAGTATTGGATTGAAGAGAGAAATTAAGTTGATGTAATGGAGAGAATAGTTGTCTTCAACAGCTATAGAAGAGTGAAGAAGATTTGGGGACTGCAGAAAGGGCAGTGTGAAGAAAATTATGGACTGAACAAATATTAAGTTTTATTTTTTTATTGTTCAAGTTTGATCTTTGATTTTAAAGTTGTTTGTTATGGAATACCTTAATCATCAAGTGTTTTTTTTGAATGATTCATCTCTGTTATATATGCTGTGTTATAAGTTGAATTTATTGGTAAATTGCAGGCTAAACTTACTGCTTGTGCCGCGGGCAAGTGGCTCTTGGTGAATATACAATCTCCTACCGAATTTACCTCACATATGGTTGGTGTCACTCTCCATCTCATTCTTCTCCTCCCTTTTTCTCCCTATCCCTCCTTTCATTGCCTTGTGCATGGTCATTCTTGTTTAGTTTGTATGTTCAACTCAAACATAAACTTATCTAATTTTTTCCCTTATGCTATCTAATTAGTTGTGCATGTTATAGCTCAACAGAGACACCTGGGCAAATGAAGCTGTGGCCCAAACTATCAAAACCAATTTTATCTTTTGGCAGGTGACTGTCCTGTATATTTCCTCTTTGTCTTTTCTCTCCTCATATGCTCCTCTTGTATTCACTATCCATATATGTGGTATTATTGCTATCTTGTACCTGAATTTTGTTAATATTATGTCGGCACTAAGGTTTTGTTCTGTTTCTGATATGTTTTAGAAATTAATTGTTTCTATTTTACTGTAGTGCTATGATGATACAAGTGAGGGTAAGAAGGTTTGCACTTACTACAAAATTGAATCTGCTCCGGCCATTCTTCTTGTTGACCCCGTTACAGGACAAAAAATGCGTTCATGGTCGGGCATGGTACATCCCGACCGATTACTGGAGGTATGTGCTAATTATTTGACAATTTATATCTTACAGCCCTTGGAATCACTTGCTGGATTTTAAATTCTGGGTGGCAAATATTATCAATTTCAGGACCTACTGCCTTTCATGGATTGCGGGCCACATAATCAGAGTAGCTCACTCTCTCATAAACGGCCAAGAGAAAGTACTAATGTCACTGCTCAGAATGTCCATGGTATATTATATTCTCTGCAATTTTTTTATTCTGATTTTCTCCGTACTTTCTGTAATTTGAAAAAAGGATCATTGACATTTGGAGAATTGAATTCTAGGGATTTTAGTTCATGTATGTGCTATGAGCCAACACTTGTTTGATTCTTTTTAGGTTGGAGTTCTGAACAAGTCTCCAGGATTCTGTTTTGCAGAGGATACTTACTGTTTTGTCAATGATAGGATGTGTCTTACATTGTATCTTTCATTAGGGAACTTGTCATCAAGTATGTTATTTTCTTAGAATTTCTTTTGTTAAGATGGTACATGGTAGAGCAGCTCTCTTTCAATCTGCGTATTTGTGCATTTCTTTTTGTCGAGACCTCTATTGAGTTGTTTGAAGGCCGTGTTATGCTTGAACTTCCTTGATTTGGTAGACTTAAGTGCGTTACACACAGGTTTCACATGTTGCAATGTTTTTGGTGAGAACCATACGGAAGTTTGTTGTTTTACATCCCATCTGGTTATGGGGTTTATGCAGACAATCTTTGAATTCCTGTTATTTGGTTTTATAACTTTCACCTACTCCACTATCTATGATTCGCTTCTATGACTAAATAAATAGTTTTTTATTTTTTATTTTTTATAGAGCTATGAAAATTAAGTGATTTTATTTATATCCTTCAGTTGATACCAATGAAGAGGATGAGGAACTGCAAAAAGCTCTTGCTGCATCAATGGAGAGCATGAATCCAGAAGAAGTAGCTTCTGAAAGCAAAGATGCAGTCACTGCCAACAAGGAGGATGAAACATGCCCTTCAAAAAGGCCTGTTTATCCCCCTCTTCCTGAAGAACCAAAAGGAGATAGAAACCTACTTTGTCGTGTTGGATTTCGTCTCCCTGATGGACGAAGGGTTCAGCGAACTTTTCTGCGTTCTGATCCTATACAGGTTAGGTTTTATCTATTTCTCTTTCTCCTTCCCTCCCTCCCTCTCCTCTGTTTTCCCCCTTCCTGACAGATTTGCTCACTATCTCTATCCTGCAGTTGTTGTGGTCATTCTGCAGCTTCCAGCTTAAAGAGGCAGAGACACGGCCATTACGGTTGACACATGGTATTCCTGGAGCTGCACAATCTCTGGAATATGAAAGCAGTTTAACGTTTGAAGAGTCAGGGCTCTCAAACTCTATGATATCTGTTACTTGGGAGTAAAGATGGATATGTTGCTCTTTTGGTTTATTTATAAAAGTATATGGCTGAGAGCTCAAAATCAGTTCCCTAGTTGTTTGCTCCACCTTTTGTTGGTTTTAATTTGTTTTGTAGAACAAATATGATAGGAAAGAGCTAGCTTATTATGACAAAATAGCTTATTATTGTTATTTAGTCCATTATGTATATACTCAACTACTCAAGGCCAGCAGATCAAAGTATGGAATCTGTGAATTTGCGGACAGCTCATTTTCTTTCTTTAGCTCTTATCCAACACTCCTTTATATTCGGGTGTACTCCTCATTCGCCAATGAAAAGCTTGATCAGTTAATCTTGAATGCTTTTTGAAATTCCCTTTCTTTTTTCATCCGACTAGATTTGTGACAGTGGATTTATGAATAAAATTGTTACATTAACAAAGCCTAAAATAGTGCATTTGTTTTTGATCGGTGTTACGATGTACAATGTGTGTACTCGTGTCTTTACGTTACCTCATATAGACCACATGTTTGTTTACTTAATTATTCTTCTTGTACAAAAACGTTCCTCACTTTCATAATGGCGGTGAAGAATTTCTTTTTGATCATATTTGAGCTATTCATCCTACAATTATCATTTTGTAAGTTTGTAAGTTTTGAACTGCTCCCTCCATCCCGAGTTATTTGCTATATTTGTCTTTTACAGTCTCTAAGACACAAGTTAAAATAATTTTTCTCAAAATTCGTAAGACAAAAAATTATGAAAATTTAATATTTTAAAAATTTACATCGAGATGCATTCAACAAAATTCTGTTAAAATATATTATTTTTTAAAATATAATTAAAATTTTTAAATTATAACTCCCAATGTAGCAACTAACTCAAGATTGATGAAATGACGTGATCTGCAGGGGATCTTCACACGGGTAAAACGGGCCCAAAGCATAAGAAGGAGAGTTCTGTGACCTCCCAGACTCCTACAAATCCCTTCACTACAGACTACAGCCCCGCACCCAAATATTCCGCCCTCCCAATTTGGCGCTTCTTCTGCTTCTGCTTCTCCCACTTCGTCCTCTTCCTCTCCTCTCCTCCAAATTTCCGACACTTCCCCTCAATTAGAAACCATTAGAATGAAGCGTGTTTTTGACGAAATCTCCGACGACGAATGGGAGCCCCACAACCACTCCTTCAAACCCTCGAAAGTCCTCAATTCCTCCTCTTCAAAACCTCCTCCAATCGATTCCTTCTCCTACACTTCTCGCTCTACTCCGATCGACCTCACCAACGACGGCGATGAAGACTATGTACCTCCGCCGGAGGATGACAACGATTTGGAGGACGACGACTTGGAGGACGCCGACGCCGACACCGGCCGAAATACTGGCCGCGCCTTCAGCCGTGGACGGAGGTTTGTGGTTGACGACGATGAAGATGAAGACGGAGATGGAGACGGAGACGGAGACAGCTTTGTTAACGATGATGATGATGATTTGCAGGAAGTGGTGGAAGTGAAATCTGATGACGGGGAAGAGGAGGAAATGGCTTCGTTGTCGGATACCGAAGACGAGGAGGAGGATTGGGAGAAGGAAGAGGAGGATGTGGTTGGGAAAGCGTTACAGAAGTGTTCGAAGATTTCTGCTGAGTTGAGGAAGGATTTATATGGTAATTCCAAAGTTGAGTGTGAACGTTACGCTGAGGTTGATGTTTCTCGTGCCACCGTTCCCGGGATGGTCACCCAGGTCTGTTGTTTTGCACATCTTCGTGTATTTTTTCGGCTTTATCGGTATAATTAAGCCCTTCGTAGTTCGAAATTTAAAGGCGAATGCCACATTGACAGTATACCATGAGCAATAGATTGCTAAATTACTACTTTTATTTTGAGTCGAATGCTAATTTGTGTCTCTTACAGCTTAATTTCCTTGCATCGGACATTGCTTCGTTGTGAAATTAAGTAGTGTACTGGACATTAGGCTGAAATGGTGTTTGCATAGTCTTGATTTTGATTAATTTTAGTTAACTAGAGGAACTGATATCATTGCATATTTGCATTTCAAAGTGATGTTGATGCGAAAAGGAGCGAATTACTGTAGTATTTTATGATCTAAGGGAAGTAAGGTGTGATGTTATCCTTGAGATTTTTGTTCTTAGGAGTTCTTGGCAGTCTAATGCTTTTTTTTTTTTTTTTTTTTCTAGGTGTATATTTCAAACGGCTTACTATTTTTTAATGGTTAACTGATAGAAAAACAATCTGCTGCAATCATTCCTTATGAAACTAAGTATTCAGGAAACATTGATAAGTACAAGAGTGAATTGCTAATATATGCAAGCCTAATTTGATACCTCCATAAAATAAAAAGAGCTGAAAATCGAGGGTAACACATTAGAATTATCCATATCTCTGGACGTTACTTGAAAATATACCCTCTTTCTTTCCATTTATAGGGTAAAAACCTTAGGAAATAGGAAACAAGAAGTGAAGTTCAACTTGACTCAAGATTTCCTTATCACAACAGTAAATCAAGTCTTAATCTAACATAGATGGGGTTGGCTACATGATCCAAAACTATGTCTCACATGATCATCCACAAAAATGTTTTTCCTTCATTCTCTCCTATTTAGTGCCATATTATCTTCCAAATTCATTTTCCCCATATCTTTCCTAAACCCTTCCATTTGAGTCATCATTGGTCTTTCTTGATCACGTTTGAAGTCTTCATTACCCCAACCCTCCACCTTTCTCATTAGAGCATCTATTGTTCAGCGTTTAACATGCCCAAACTAACGCAATTGATTCTCCATTAACTTATCCTCAATATTCGCAACTCCAACTCTCTTTTAGATATTATCACTTCTAATTTTATCCCTCGAGGTATTTCCACACCGCTACATTGACATATGCGTTTCTATTACACTCATTTTCTTAACATGCTCATTTTTAAAAGCCAACACTCTGATCCTTACAATAATTTTGGCCTATTTGTTGTCTTATAGAATTTCCCTTTTAACTTTAAGGATACTTTGCGATCACATCATAATTTTGTAGCCGCTTAATTTGAGCCATCCATATTTTATTCTATGGGTGATATCTTAATCAATGTCTCTATTCCTTTAGAGAAGCAATCCCATATTTGAAACATTCTCTTACACTTGTCAACCAAAGTTACACTATTTTCACTTGACCTCTTCCTTCTCGTATTGAACCTAACACCTATATATTCCAACCATTGTCTCTATTGTTCTAACTTAACATGCATCCCTTGTTAATCTCATCTACTGAAGTAATGTCATGTGCAAAAAATAAACACCTCAATATCTCATCTTGTATTGACTTTGTTGTTTTGTTTAGGACAATTGCGTAAAGGAAGCAACCCAAATGTAATAGGGAAGTCCTTTGTCACTCCCGTACAATTTTTTTTGATACATGTCCTTAAGTAGGTCAATATAATTACGTGGTGTACTTTCTTACTCAGTGTCCACCAAAGTTATTCCCTCATATGCTTTCTAAGTCAGCGAGCACTATGTGTAAAATTTTCTTCTTTGCATGATAATGCTCAATCATTTACCTAATAAGATGGATAGTTTCTATAGTAGATCGACTTAATATAAACCAAACTGATTTTTTTTTTTGAAATTTTAGCACATTTCCTCATTCACTCTCTTCCATAATTTCATGGTGTGACTCATAAGTTTTATTCCTCGATAATTTAAAAACTCGTTAGCCTCTCCTTTGTTCTTATTGATATACACTTTTCCTCGAATTTTGTTGCATCTTACTCGTCCTCCTAATGTTGTCGAATAAGAATATTTTCTAGCTCTACTACTTCCTAAATTTCATTCTCTTTAAAACCTCCTCAATTTCCATTTTTTGTATCCTTTTAATATATTCCCAATTAATTTCATTATTGTCAATAGTGGTGTTCTCTATACACCTCACTTGACTTCCATTGAACAACTCATCAAAATACCCCCTCCATTTGCATTTGATCTCGTCATTCTGGATAAGGATCCTTTGGCTTTTATCTTTCATACACTTAACCATACAAAGATTTCCTTATCAGTGTTTGAAAATAATTCCTTTAGAGTAAGTTTCTTAAAGAAAAAATCCCACAGTCCAAAGATAGATAGAGGGACTAATTCCTACCAAGAAGATAAAAGTTAGGAGTTATCACTTTATCTTGTAAAAAACTACCTTACTTCTGAAATGCTTTTCAAGCTGAACTTAGAATTCTTTGGCAGTATTTATTTTAAAGTACTTATGCTGTACCACTTGGCCCAAACAAGTATACTAGACTTCCTAGATGCCCTGTTTCTCTGCAGCTACTCAAGTCATTGTGCCTGGGCTGTGCCTAGTACTGCCAGGTTTTCAGTATAGCAGCAATATCCGTTCAGTGCAGTTACATGTATTGTGGCTTTGCATATGCTCCATCAGTTGGGGTAATTTCCAGCATCACTTTACTAAAATGTGCAAATGAAATGTGTGGATTGTGGGTTTAGAGAGGAAAAATGGAAAGATGCTTTGTTTTACAACTTTATATAAATGGGCTTCTTTATCACTTAAATACCCAATGAGTTTGAGAAACTAAGGCTGCATTTTTCAACTTCTGTTTGTAACACAAACAAGTGTATGTGTGGATCTTGAACTGTGATTATTGCTATGTGTTGGCAGCACTTATATCGGTATTATTTTCTCTTTTTTTCATCCCTTTTTGCTTGTGGTGGAATTATACCTTCTCCTTTTCCAAAGTTTTTATTATACATTTTATCTTTTCTGCTGCTTGCTATGTCAGAAAATTATCAATGAAGCATGTGGAGCCGATGATTCAGATTTTCAGCCACTTCTCAAGCCATACCAGCTTGTTGGAGTCAACTTTCTTTTGTTGCTGAACAGAAAGAAGATAGGGGGAGGTGAGAACTATTTCTTATGTATTATGAAGAAGATAGGCAAGAGAAAGTGGGGTCTATAGTAGTGACATACACCATCTTTTCCTGATCATATGGTCTTTTTTTTGGTCCTTTTATGGGCACTCAAAAGTCCAGTGACTTTTCTGGTCATCCTGCGCTCATTTTATTGGTATTTTTCTATTGATTCTTATCGCATATCATTAGTCTTTCCAAACTTATTTTGATAATACAAGGTTGTGTAATACTTATGTTAGTGTTTATTGGGCTTTGGGTTGATTCAAGAATAATAGCTCTATTTGAGGTTTAAGACTGGCCGCTGAGTATAAACCTACATTTAATTATGTTACGCTGCATGTGCTTGTGTTCACTCACTAACACAAACAGATTACTAGAATTTAATAATATCTTATTTTATGAATGTTGAGTCCCAGTATCCGTGTCCAATTTTAGGACTTAATACATAGTCCCTACATCTTGTTATATTGACTTTTGTTGAGTTAGACACTTCAACATATACCTATTTAATTGCTTGTTTTGTTATGCAGCGATATTGGCGGATGAGATGGGTTTGGGTAAGACGGTTCAGGTATATTCATCATTAATATTCAAATGTCCTATTGAATGCCTTAGTATCCTGATTTTGTATGTAAATTTTGTTCCTCTTTCTTTCAGGCTATAACATATTTGATGCTCTTGAACCACTTGCAAAATGATCCCGGCCCACATTTAGTTGTATGTCCAGCTTCTGTCCTGGAGAATTGGGAAAGAGAGCTTACGAAATGGTGTCCAACATTTTCTGTATTACTATATCACGGAGCTGCTAGAGCAGCATATGCTAAAGAGCTTAGCTCTTTGGCCAAGGCTGGAGGGCGGCCTTCATTTAATGTTATTCTTGTCTGTTACTCGCTTTTTGAACGGCACAGGTTTTGTGAATGATCTTTTGTACAATGTTTTAGCTTTACACTGTATCTATGTATACTGATTATGATGCTGTTCATGGCACTAGCGCACAACAGAAAGATGACCGCAAAATTCTGAAGCAGTGGAGATGGAGCTGTGTGTTGATGGATGAGGCTCATGCCCTAAAAGATAAAAATAGCTACAGATGGAAGAATTTGATGTCAGTTGCTAAAAATGCAAAGCAGCGTTTGATGCTCACTGGAACTCCTCTACAGAACGACTTACATGTATGCTACTGGTGATCACTTTTGTTTATCTTTAGGCATTTCTTGACATAATTGCATTGCTAGCATTATGTGAGGATTGAGTTGAAGTAATATATAGCTGCTGCTCCACAATCCTTCTTGCTAATTTTGCTTGCCTTCTAAAGAGTACGTTGGTTTACAGAGCCTCAGGAAAAATAT
Organism: Dysphania ambrosioides; assembly: GCA_026401315.1. Taxonomy (NCBI): domain Eukaryota; kingdom Viridiplantae; phylum Streptophyta; class Magnoliopsida; order Caryophyllales; family Amaranthaceae; genus Dysphania; species Dysphania ambrosioides. The sequence continues at coordinate 7,688,374 of CM048658.1, read as the reverse complement.
GTCTGGAACTTTTGATGTTGGGCTTCCGTAGATTTCCTTAGGTAGTGGTTTTTCGCATTAATGATGTCTTCAGGGTATGGATGTAATGAATAAGGGGAGTGATTACTGTGATCATCCAGGGTGGTTAGAAAGCTTTTATTAGTGTATAGTTTCCTGATCAGAGTCCATCAACCATTATCATTTTACCACGCCTAATCTGGATCAATAATGAATGAAAACATCCTATTGTTTGTGAACCACCTCGATAATCCTAAGAATAATCATCTTGAAAAACCTACCCTCAGGATAATCAATACGACACTACAAAAATAACAAAGCCAAGTCTTTCTCACGTGATCTTCCACAAAAATCCTCCTCCTTCATTCCCTTCTACTTAAAGCCACATCTTCTTACAAACTCATTTTCTCTATATCTTTGTTAACTCCTACTTAAGTTATCTTTGATCTGCCTCGATCGCATTTGAGGTCTCTATTACCCCACTCTCCCCCTTTTTCACCGATATATCTACTCTTTAGTGTCTCACATGCCAAACAATTTTAACCAATTTTCCCTTATCTTATCCTCAATATTCTCTACCCCAACCTTCTTTCTGATAGCCACATTTCTAAATTTGCCCCTCGAGATGTTTGCGCACATCCACCTTAACATACGCAAATTTGCCACACCCATCTTCTTAACATGCTCTTTCTTGATAGCACTTTTGACCTTATAATCAGTTCCCTTGTGCCTTTTTGAATGGTCCATGATGCTCATATATCTTGCTTCTTTATAAGAATGGAGTATCTTTATCTTTGTCTAACTTTCATCAGATTTCCATTTGAAGTCATGATAGTGAGCCTAAAGAGCTTTTGATATGTGTTGCTCTTGGTCCTTAGCTTCTCAATTCTGTTTTCAACTTTATTTGAAAGAGGTTTTCTAAAAATATAATAATTGTTTTTAATTGAATGCATCATTCCAAACAAGTCCTGGTCCTTGGATGTTTCGGCACCATATTTTTAAAATAATGAGACAAGTAGACAGTTGTTTTCTCCTCTGTTTTGTTGCTCAGTAACATTGGAAGTTTTTTTGATGCAGTGGTTACTGATTAGCCTTATACGAGGATTTATTTCTGATGTGGATAAACTGCTCAAGAAACCTTGTAGATTTTATTGTAGAAATAGAGCAGACAATTTGATATTTTTTCTGTAATTTGCCAGATCTCCCTAAACTAATCTTAAGCCTAACACATTTACAAAATCCTATTAGAGTGTATGCCTGAACCTCATACACAATGCACATATGCTTAAGGAAACATTGAATCTTCTCTGCAGCTCTTCCCAATTATAATTTATTCTGTTTCTACAACTGCTGTGAAGAAATTCTTCAAACTTTATATATGGTAATCAGTACTCCCTCTGTTCCATAACGCATATCTCAATTTTTAAGGATGAACCTTGACTGAGCATGTTTCTCACAAGATATTGACAATAGATACTACATAACAACTACAAAGTACTTTTTGTTGAAGAAATTTTTTGTGATATATCCTTATTGAAAGCATCTCTGAAAAATCTTATTCGGTGTGGCTGACAATAGCTTCTTTTGTGGCTTCTGTAGGAGTTGTGGTCGTTATTGGAGTTCATGCTGCCTGATCTGTTTGGTACAGAAAATGTGGATTTGAAAAAGCTACTAAATGCTGATGATTATGATCTGATTGCTCGTATGAAGTCCATTTTAGGTCCATTTATTTTGAGGCGTTTGAAGTCTGATGTTATGCAGCAGCTTGTACCTAAAGAACAACGCGTAAGTTATGATCTAATTTTCTTCACTACGTAATGATGACATTGAGGTTTTTAGTTGTGAATTTTCTCAAAAAAAAAAATACATTTCTTCATGAGGCACCCACGTCTTTTGTTGTCAAGCTTTGACTTTTAATTTTTCTCTATACATATTGATTTATATGATACAAAAGTTATGGAAGTACTAGAATTTAAAACAGTTAGTATATGTCAATTTATTTGAGAGAAATGAACAATCCAAATTCAATTTTAGAAAGGGATGACTTGTACAAATTCCTTGAAATGAAGGGTTTGTATTTACTAACTCTGGTTACTTCTTATAACTTTTCATTGTTATTATTTGGGAATTTTATATTAATGCTATTGCAGGTCGAGTTTGTTTGCATGGATGAAGAACATGCTCATGCTTATAAAGAAGCCATTCAAGAGTATCGTGCAGTATCTCAAGCTCGCATGTCGAAAAGCTCTGACCATAATTCTATCAATCTTGTGCAAGTTCTTCCTCGCCGACTGATTTCAAATTATTTTGTGCAGTTTCGCAAGGTGGATTCTGCAGCTAAGATTGTCTTTATTACTACTTTGGTTATTGTTTGTGCATGCTGCAACTGGTTTTGCATATTTTATTCCTTGTGGCTTTTTGATCCAGGTGTATTGAGATGGGTGGAAACAACGGGGCTAATCCCTATTAAGCCCATGTTTGGTGCAAGGGAAAGTTAATGGACTCGGGAATCAATAGGCTTTTACTTTCATTTATATTTCAAAGATAGAGGGGGTTGGGTTTTAGCATGTAGGAGTAGGATTGAGGAAATACTTTTCATTTAAAAAAATTAGCTACTGCGTATTTTATGTAGTTGCATACTTGCATTCATTTTGTTTCCACTTACATTACATGGATTCTAAGCATGTGCAAGAAAGTGACAAATTCCATTCTCTTCCCCTGAAATCTCTTGCTACTCTCTCATTCCCACTTTTACAAGATGATTCATATGTACCAAATGAGACGTTAGTTTTAGTTATTTTTCATTATTTATTATTATTTTTTATTTGATTTCCAGATTGCCAATCATCCATTGTTGGTGAGGCGTATCTACAATGATGAGGATATTGTTCGTTTTGCCAAGAAGCTGTATCCAACGGGCGTGTTTGGTCATGAATGTACACTGGACAGAGTAATAGATGAAATGAAGAGTTATAGTGACTTCTCTATTCATCGGGTAATACATCTCTCGACTTTTTCGGTGTGTGTGTGTTGGGGGGGGGGGGTCGAGGGGTCTTGTAGGCAAAGGAGTTTCTCGTGTCATTGTGTTCAATAAAAAGATAAGATGAGGCAAAGGTTTGGAAAAATAGAACAGTTTATATTTGGAATGATGCAGAAAAGTTGTATTTTAATGGATTTTGTTTGGTTATTTGTCATAGGAGAATATTTCTGGATAGTTATCACAGTAATTTAACATTATAATTATTGAGATACTTTTGCTTGTCTACCAATTGCTTGTAGCTGGATTCTTTTTTCTGTATAATGTTTAATGCTTATTTGGATAGCTGCAGTTGCACCTGGTGTTGTGACTACTTAACTAATTTTATGAAACTTTAGCAGTTATGTTTGGTTTATGTTTTGCTACATGTACAATGGACATAATATGGGCTAGTTATACTCGTGAACTGGTGCATTTTGGTGCTTGATTAATGGAATTGTAATTCTGAGAAAATTATTTCTTATCTTCTGTCAATGAAATGCATCAACTTTTGTGTTGCAGCTTCTATATAACTATGATATTGAGGATGTGAAGGGAGTCCTTCCAGAGGAACAGGTCATAAAATCTGCGAAATGCCAGGTATTCTCAGAACTATCCTCTGGTATATTATGTAGTTGTCATGGATGATGAGTTTTGAGAAGCACAAGTTGAATGATATTAAATGTCTAGAGTTGGTGTGCTAGTTAATGAGAGACCAAGTAATCAATAACCATCATGAGTGCCATCATTCACACTTAAATACTTGTAAATGAGAACTTCATGACAAAATTTTTAATTTAGTTTGGTAATTGAAAATGATCTCTTGTTTACTAATTGACGAAATTTTTTTTTTTTTTTTGTTTATCAGGCATTGGCTAGACTCCTTCCTTCTTTAAAGCGAAATGGTCATCGTGTTCTCATATTTAGCCAATGGACGTCAATGCTTGATATCTTGGAGTGGGCATTGGATGTGATTGGGGTATCATATAGACGTCTTGATGGAAGGTAAATGGCCATTCTCTCTGCTCTTTGTGTTAAATGTGTGAGTTTTTCTTAGTTTTTATGTTACCCTCTTTGCCAACATATTGAAATTGTTTTAAGTAGCATAATTCGTATGTTGTACTAAAAAAATGCTTGTACTTGCAGTACGCAGGTGGCAGAGAGACAGACCATAGTGGACACTTTTAACAATGATACTTCTATATTTGCGTGCTTGCTCTCCACCAGAGCTGGAGGTCAGGGTTTGAACCTCACCGGAGCAGATACTGTCATCATACACGATATGGATTTCAACCCTCAAATCGACCGACAGGCTGAGGATCGCTGTCATCGCATTGGCCAGACAAAGCCCGTTACTATATTCAGGTTGACATTATTTTGTTTGTCGAGTAGTGGATACTATCAACTGTCTCGTTGAAGCTAAATTAGATCCTTTTTCCACCTCTGCAGATTGGTGACAAAAGGTACTGTAGATGAGGATGTTTATGAGATTGCAAAACGGAAGTTAGTTTTGGATGCTGCTGTTTTGGAATCTGGGACAATGGTGGTCGATAATGGTATGCCTGAGAAGACTATGGGTGAGATATTGTCAGCATTATTGCTAGGTTAAGGTATTTTTTTGTTCCTTACCTTTTGCAGGCTGGCTCTAGGAGGTATATGTATGGGTATGGCATTAGGTAGAATCAGAAGTTAATCTATTCTTATTTGTGTTTCTTGAATTTGTAAATGTACTATTGTTGTAAAAAATAACTCAACTATTGAAGCTAAATTTATATTGCTTGTAAAAGCATTAGTCAAAATGTTTATCTGTGGGAAGAGTATTCGAAATTTTGTTTGCCTCGGCTTATTTCAGAAGTGTACGTTACCCTTACTTAAATAGTTGTAGTAAGAAGTAGAAGGAACTTATGTCCTGTGATTGGGGCAGTTAATTTGTGCTTCTATCTAGCAGTCTCTTGTGAAGGAATTCTTTGAAAGTGTAATACGGAGTAACAATAACTCCGTCCTTAAGTGAAGATATGTCGGAAACTACTTGTTAAAAAATAAGCCAACTAAAATTTCACCTTTAATATAAGAACCTCATTCTTTGGCCTTGGCCACATCTAGACTCAGCTACAGATAATTTTGATCCCACTGTAGTATCTAGGTTGGTGTACGTCTTGATAGTTTTCGGAGTTCATAGAAGTGATGATGTAATGTATTCAGGTAGACGACGTGTTTTAAAGGTAATTCTGTGTGAAACCAGCCCCCTCCTCTTTATGTCCCTAACTTGTCTGACCAGATGATCTGAGAAGCTATATAAAAATGTGTGTTTCGTGGAACTTTGTCGAAATTATTGTCATCTCAATATACTCCGATCTGTATCAAGTATCCAAGTATGATCAACCTTTTATGGGACTATAATACAAATTCTTGCATACAAGGTATAGTTGATTATGCAAATGGTACGAGCTTTTTAATCTAAAAGAACATACAAGTGAACTAAAAGACTAATGAAGGTAAAGTAAAAGAACATGAAGAAAAATATTTTTTTGAGGGTTTTTAGAGAGTAAAGATGAATTATGAAAACAACATTACTAAATCACAAGAATAACAGTGTAAGGAGTAAGAACATTCAAAGGAACAATAAAAACTTTAATTTTTTTTTTTTTGCAAATAAGAATATTATTCAGTAGAACAAATAAGCCATATAAAAATCAATTCATATGAAAACAAAAGAATAATAACATTTCTAGAAGAATAATAAGAACAAATAATAAAAGCAATATAAACTTTCAAAAGAACCTTTAAAAAAATCAAAAGAAAAACAAGATTAATACAAATCAAAAGAACAATAAAATCTTCATAAATTATTAACCATGAAGCAAATGAGCAAAAAGAATAAATAAGAAGAACAATACAAATTTCTAATGAAATTTCAGTAAAAATCAAGAACAATAATAGCAAAAAAAATTATAAAATGAACTAATTACCAAATTAAACAATAAAACCTTCCATATAAGAACAATTCAACAAAAATAAAAATAATAATAAGAACAAATTAAAAGAACAATAAAAACTTTCAAAAGAATAATCTATACAAAAATAAAGAATAAAATGAATATATCTAAGAAAAACTAAGAACAAGTCAGAAGAATAATAAAAAATTTCGAAAGAACATTGTACCAAAACTAAAAGAACATTAAGATTAAAACAATTCAAAAGAATCAATAAAGCTTTAAAAAATCAAAAGAGCAATAATAATAAAATAATTTAGGAAAAATATAAATAATTTCAAAACAAAGATTCACCAAAAATCAAAAGAAAAAAGGAGCAAATAAGAAGAATAACAAAAAAAAAACTTTGAAAAAATTCACCAAAAAAAAGCAGGACAAATAAAAACATTAAAAAATAGTTCGCAAAAAAATCAAAAGAACAATTAATAAGTACAAATTAGAAGAACAAGAAGAATATTTTTTTAAACAAAGCAAACTAACAATAAGATCAAATTAGAGGAACAACAAAAATGTTTAAAAGTATAATTCACCAAAAACCAAAAGTGTTATTCATTGAAAATCAAAAGAAGAATAAAAACAAAGTAGAAGAATAATAGGAATTTTTAAAAGTATAATTCGCCAAAAAATCAAAAGTATTATTCAATGAAAATCCAAAGAAATAAAAAGAAGTTTAAGATTGAAGTACATTCAGAATATAGAAGTACATCATCAAAATAGACTCTATGAAAAACAAATTTCTTTCAACTAAAAAAATGATTGCAATACATTCAATGAAAATTATTTAAAAAAAATTATAAATTACCTCGTCGTTTCACCAAGACAAATTTCATTCTTTGGGGTAAGATAATATCTCAAAATAAGGGTTTATAAATTTTTTCTCTAAAATTTACAAATCTCAAAATTTCACTCTCATTGAAGAGGAAGAAGAAATATTTTTCTCTTACCAAAATTTAGAGTATTCTCTTTTGAAAAATTGGAAAATGAAACATAGGGATGTAGTACCATATTTAATGTTGGTTCTAGTAGAGAGACAAATCAAGCGAAAAAATTAAAATAAAAGAAGCACTAAAATCCAACATAAAATAAAATAAGTTTGAAAATTCAGAAAAAAAAACAAAGAATATTTTTTTTTGTCCTAAAATATTTGCCTCATTTGACTTTTTACTCTCCAAGGTAATGCATAACTTCAAATATTTTTTCCTCTAAATTTGTAAAATAAAATAAATGAAAACTTGATATTCTAAAAATTTACATTAAGATGTATCCAACAAGATTATACTTGAAAATGTATTATTTCTCATAACATAACGAGAATTTATGGTCAAACTTTTTAAACTTTGACTTTATAAATAAAAATGAGGCAAAAAAAGAAATAGATCGAGAAAGTATCATTAGCTAATTAACCAAAAAACCCTAATCCTTCTCCTAATTGGTCGTCCTTCCCATTAGATAAATAGGCTTAGAGAAAACCGATCCATTTACATTTATTATGTGACTTTATAGGACCCAATTAAATTAGTTGTAGTCTTAATCACTTTAAACCCACATATCACAGTTAGTTTCTAGCAAAACGTTACGATACTAAAATAACTGAATTAATTATTTTCATAACAATTCTAATATATGTTTAGTAATTACATAACGAATCGCGAACTCTTCCTTTGACAAGTTGAACGAAATTGGGGTTAAACGTATTAATGAATTTCTAAACAACCTTAATAAATCGGAAGTGGGCATTAAACGTATTAATGAATATCTTAACACTACTAGCTCATATATGAATGTTCTTCACTTGTCGTCCTCATTCCTATGGCATTATGAATAGGTAGATTAAAATGTTAACCAGAATATATTTTTTATATACATCCTCATATTTTGGATTCTCTATGAACCAAAAATAAAACCAGTTTAGGGAAGTGAAAAAATAATGTTAAATATCCCAAAAAAAAAAAGAAATAGAAAAATAATGTTAGTGAAAAAAGTCACAACCTGTTTCGTGCTTATGGGTATGACTATCGTCACTATGTATGATCAATAGATGAAAATACGCATGTCTAATCCATACTGATAAAAAATATTATCAACTGATGTAAATTTGTAGGTCTAATCCTCATTAATCACGTACTAATTTTTATTGTTAGCCGGTCATTTTCATAATTATTATCTGTGCTTATTTAAACGGTGAGCTTAAACTTTCGTATTGTTGCATATTGAGTTTGTTGTTATTTCATAGTTCAATAAATTATATTGTCAGTTTTTCTTGCCCATTTTGAACGTAAATTAGGGAGTACTTTACAAGAGGTTGGAAGAAGATGCGAAGCTTAATGGGAAACTTATTAAAAAATGAAAAATAAAAAATGAAAATTTTATAACTATTTTATACAAAAATTACAAGAAATTACCTTATAAAAATATCATAAAAAATTAAACTAAAATTTAAATATTGTTATAATCTTATAAAATTAAAAATATTACAAGACATTATATTTTACTGGAATTTTAAGTTTGACTAAAAATAGTATGTACAACACTACTATGTATGTGACTTTTAGTTCGTGTAAATTTATTAGGTTTTCCACTAAATTTTCTTCTTTCCTTTACTTTTCTATTTTTGGTTAAAATTGAGATATTACTGAGGTAAAAAGATAAAATAAAGGGAAGAAATGGAAAATTTTTTGTGGGAAATCTAAAAATTATCTTGGTTAAAACCATGTGCATGTCACGTGTTAGCCGACGTCAAAATTTAATACCCAAATTCAAGATTTTGGCAACATCGTGTCCCGTGATATTTTAATTGTATATGGTAATTTTACACAATATTTTTTATAAGATAGCCTTTTTTAAAAAAAATATAAAGTAATTTCTTAAAAATTTCCTCCAATAATGTACCACAGATAAATATGTGTCGTTTAGAAAGAGACAGTTTATGTCATCAATTTTTTTTTGAAAGACATAAATTAATCAACCTTCTCTAGAGTATGGATACCATGTTGGAAGTTTGTGAATAACACAATATCATCTCCTTCATGCATGACTAACCGAGCTATGAAATGGGCTACAGTATTCCCTTCCCTTCTTACATGGCTGCACTTAAAAGACTATAACTACTTATCTAGATCTCTAATCTTATCCAAGAACAACAACAAGGGGGAAAAACCAGCAAACTTCCCAATGATCCTATTTATCAATCCCAACACATCACTTTCCCATATGATCTTCATTAGACCCATTTGACGTGCCAAGTTCCCCACAATGCGGCTACTGCTTCTACTAGAGCAACCGGCCACTTCATCGACACTCTCCTACTTGCCACTACTAAGATACCCCCTGAATGTCCTTGATCACTACTCCTAACCCTATTTCATACCCCTCAAAGACTGCTACATCAATGTTAACTTTGGCCAAACCTGTAGGGGGAGGTCTCCACAATCTAACAGAGACACTCACTTCCCTGCTGCTACTAGGAGACTGAACTTTAGACGCATACTTCCTATATTCCTGTACCAGCTAGCTGAATCCTCTTACAAGCTCAGCTCCATCATCTGTACGATTTGCATACACTCTCTTATTCCTGTTAGTCCACGTAGCCCAAGCAATGGTGAGTAGAGCACGAGTATCATCACCATTCAGGTCACTTATCATCTCCTTCAGTACCTGCATGATCGAACAAAACTGCTTGGTCGATATTGAGGATGTTAGTAAATTTCGAATTATCCCATAGGTGTTGGGAATGAGGGCAATGAACTAATGCATGTACAATGCTCTCTGCAACACCAACACACCTAGGAAAACTACTGTTATCAATAACCTGTTTTATGTGAAGATTTTCTTTAACTGCCAGTGCACTGGTGCTTGCTCTCTAAGCAAAATGGCAAAGTTTTGGATGCCCCCCAAACCGCATATCGTCTTTCAAAAATTCTAAGCCTCATTCCCATTCCTTAGACTCTAGTTCTGATTCCTTCCCAATCTACCCAACCAATACGCAGATTTTACAGTGAAAATTTCATCCTCACTAAAACACCGGTACCTTTTGTCCTCAGAAAACGTATAAAGAAGGGGAATATTCATGACCTGTCTCTCATCTTCCTTAGTCATAAGAGATTCAATTCTTTCCTCATCCCAGCAAACTCTTTCAAAATCTATCAGCTCCACCACTCTAAGATCCTCATTACCAGAAACTCGTTGGAAAGGCACATATCTTTGTCACACTCCGTAGGCATCCATGCCTCATCCCAAACTCTAACTTTTTTCCCATTACCAATTCTCCACCTCAACCCTTCCAATAAATGGCTTTTAGCCCCCAAGATACTCCTCCAAGGAAAGCTAGGATTATGACCCTCCTTGCTTCTACAAAACATGAGTTCTTATAATACTTAGGCTTAAAAATTTGAGCTAACATAGACCCTGGATTTTAAATTAACCTCCACCCTTGTTTATCTAGGAGAGCCAAATTGAAAACCTTAAAATCTCTAAATCCCATTCCCCCATGGCCTTCAGCATACATAGCTTTTCCCAAGAAATCCAATGCATCTTTATAGTCTCACTAGAGTTTCCCCACCAACACTTTGCAATCATTGAATGAATCTCATCAATCAGCCCATCTGGCAACCTAAACACGCTCATCACATAAGTTGGGATCGCACTGTGCCACGACTTTGATCAAAATCTCCTTCCCTAACCTAGACAGGAGTTTTTCTTTCCACCTCTTCAATTTTCTCCAGATGTTCTCCTTAATACTCCCGAACACCACCTTTTTTATCTACCTATCACCATGGGGAACCCTAGATACTTATCATGCTTGTCCATTTCTAAGATGCCTAAAATTCTACAAACCTCTTCTCTTCTTGATGATTGAACTTGTCTACTAAACATAACCTCGAATTTATCATAATTTATTTCCTGACCAGATGCTCCTACATACACCCTGATAATATCAGCAATCTTAGAGCATTCCTGAGAGGTTGCCCTTGTGAACAAAATACTATCATAAGTAAAAAAAACAGATGAGAAATCCTTGGAGCGCCCCTACATACTCAAGCCCGATGAATCGCACTCTCCCTAGAAGCCCTTGTAATCAATCCTGAGAAAGCCTCAGCACAAAGAATAAATAAAGTACAGGGAAATTAGGTCCCCCTGTTGAAGTCCCCTTAGTGGCTCAATCTCCCCCTTTATCACCCCGTTAATTTTAACCAAAAAGTGAAAACTCCTTAAGCACTCCATAATTCTACAATTCCATCCCAATGAAAACCCCATTATTCCCATAACTATATCTAAAAATATCCATTCAACCCTATCATAGGTCTTGCTCATGTTAAGCTTAAACGCCATCAACCCCTTTCTTCCTTCTCCCCCCCAAACTTCATACTATGAAAGATTTCATATGCAATAAGAACATTATCATTAATAAGCCTCCCTGGAACAAAAGCACTCTGATTACTCGACACGATAGATGGCAGTAGGGATTTCAATCTATTCGCAAATAGCTTGGAGACCACCTTATACAACACATTACATAGACTAATAGGTTTGAACTCCCCCATCCCCCTAGGCTCCTTACACTTCGGAATAAGGACTATGCACATTTTATTCACCTCCTTCAAATCAACCTCACCACGCCACCAATTTAACACAAAGTTTATCACATCTCCTCCCACTACGTGCCAAAATTTTTGAAAAAATAACGCATTTAACCCATCAGGCCCCGATGCCTTATTTGGATGCATTTGGAACATAGGCTCCTTCACTTCCTCACCAGTTGGCTCTTGATCTAAAAATTCATTCATCTACTAAGTAATCAAACTGTCAATTCCTCTAAGGGCATTGTCAGTATCTATAAACTCTTAAAAAAAGTCGCAAATAATCTCCTCCATTCTATTGGGTTTAGTGCACCATTCGCCCCCCTCATCTTCAATACCCAAAATGGAGTTCCTCCTTTGTCTCTGATTCGCCTTTTGGTGAAAACGTCGTGTTATTGTCCCCGTCTTTTTAACTCTTGTATTCTATCCCTTGCAAACCAATAAGACTCCTCAAGCCTATACAACTCGTCCAACTCTGCAGATAACACTCTACACTGTTGCATCGCGTTCCCATCCATCACTCCCTCTTGATATCTCTTTAGCTCTTGTTCCTTGCCCTTAATCTTCCTCTTAACATCCCAAAAGTATTCTTATCCCATCTAGATAAGGACATAGAACAATTCTCCAGCTTATTCCTTAACGGTTCATCCCTCCCCACATTCTAGGCACTCCTAACCACCTTCATACAGTATCAGACAGCCACATTGCCTCAAACCAAAATATTCTTTGCTTACCCGAATACATATCTTTATCACCTGCCAGATTTATACCTAGGTAAATAATATACCCTAACCTATTGGAATAACCCTAACCAACTCTGACACACAAGAAACCTGTCTAGTCTTTCTCGAATCAACGTTTGAGGATTTCTTTCTCTCTACCACGTAAATCGGCTTCCATGGTACCCTCGATCACTTAAACGGAAAAAATCTATTGCATCCCAAAAAAAATCCATACACCTTTTCTCCTAGGGAACACCCCCTTCCTTTTAACTAGCGCTTATTATTTCATTGAAATCACCAAAGGATAATATAGGCACATCGCATTCATCACTCAACTTCTTCATTAACTGGAACATGTGGACCTTGTTTACTGCTTTTGGCCAACCTTAGATTCCCACTCCTCTCCAACCTACGGTCCCTTCATGCTTCCTGATCGCAATATGATGCTCCGAATATGAAACCATGTCCACCTGAGCATTATTCTACCCCAAACCCATACCCCCCGCTATTCCCCAACTACCCAAGCACAAACCCTCCAAAAATTTGCATTTCTTATGCACCCCTTCTAACTCTTTTCCCTCAATTTTAGTTTCCATAAAAAAAAAACAAATTTGGTCGCTCTCTCTAGCACTTATCCTTGAGAGCTCTAACTGTCCAAGGGTTGCCAATCCCCTAATTGTTCCAACTTAATATTTTCATTATTTTTCGTGGGGTGAATCAAAATTCACCTATGCTACTTCATATGAACCCCATCTCAACCTTATTAATACACTCCTCCCCCCATCCAACCTCTTCTTCTTTAGTCAATTCACACCCCCACTCAACCCTAATTCCTGTCCTCTCCTCTTTTCTCTAGTAAACCTAACACTCATATATTCCCCTCCTTTCCCCTTCCCTCCATTATCACATAGGTTCCACTATACCTCCCTTAACTTTCTGCCCTCTCTACTATTCCCCCCCATCCATACCCTCTCCCTATTTAACTTGGGTTACTCCTCCCTCTGCCACCCTGACCAACTCACCCCTAACCTCCTCCACCATCTCATTCCCTCCTTTCGTCATTTTCCCTAACAGCTCCTCATTCTGCATGGCCATAACATGCCCCTCTTGCTCTCCCCCCTTTCTCCTTCAATGTACTCTCCCCCACTTTCCCCATCTTCCCCCCACTAAGCATATCAATCCCAACACCTTCCTCCCTGCAGCTACTGCCCAAACCCGCTATTGCTGAAGCTACACCATGCACTGCCACAGCCGTAAACACATTGACAAAGTCCCTATGCACATATCTCTCTCCTATCCCCCCCCCCCCCCCCCCCCCCCCCCCCCCCCCCCTCTCCCCCTTTAAAGATAAAGAAACTTCATTAAACTTTCTTGCCACTTCCTCCATTCCCCCTTCTCTCCTTGCAGTGTAATCAACATTTCTTTGACACAAATAAAGGCTTCTTTTGCATGCCTCCCACCGACTCCCTGCTCCCCTCAACCCTACCCCCTGCCTGCCATGGGGACGCTCTCAGTTCATCACGAAACTTCCTCCTTGCATGTGTTTCACAATAATCCTTCTTCCCACGACCAAGCAATCCACACAGGTAACAAAACATAGGCAACCTTTTTGTATTTTATTGCACCACCATCTCCTTACCCTTCACTCAAATTTGCAAGGAGTTCATCAATGGCTTACGCACATCAATAAGGACCTGTAGCCTCATTGACCAGTTAATTCCGCCAAATTCTACATTATCCCATCCTACAAATTCTCCCACCTTATTCCTAATCATCTTGGCATTAGTTTCATTCCCTCTACCTTTAAACGATAGATCATAAACACATATCCAAAAAAGTACCGAGTACAATTGAATATCAGATGGTTTAATAACTCCTGAAATTTCTTTAAGAACTAACACATACCTGCCAAAATTCCATGGTTGTATCTCTAGCACTCTCTCCGCCTTATCCCTCCAATGGAAGAATTGGAAAACAAAAATATTTTGCTCAATACAACAGGCGTCCATCCCATGTTGAGGATTCCATACCTTTTTCATGGTATTGATCAGCGCTTTTACGTTTATACCTCGATTCGTCCAAACCCTTTCTATAATGCTTAAGTCGACCCTAGCTCGCATCCTCCTCCTCATGTCCTTCCACGACCCATTCGTCCTCCACAATTAGGATAGCCTCCATCGACGATGTTGGACATCCCGCAGGCGATGAGGGCGTTGATGGCTCATTATCCATCAATATTGTACCCTGACTTGAAAAGCCCGAGAAGACCCTTCAACGTGGAAGAAAAAACCTAGTGACATGCACTAATCCTAACTCTCCCAAGGAAACCCTAGAAAACCCTAGAGAGAAGACGTTCCTAGAGGGAGTATGCACTTTATGTCATCAATTTTAAACATTTAATAAATAGGATTGACTTCTTCTTTGAATTGGGAATTAATAAATTTACACATTCTGACTTTAACTTTAATTATAGTTGGATGGGAACTTAAAATTTGTTGACACTTAAGCAATACTACTCGTCTAATCTCTAATGTCGTCTACTATTGCACAGTAAGTTAGTAACTGCCTTAAAGGTTGCATCACCTTGTACGCATTCATTCAATAATTATTAGTGTATATTTCGTATTGTATTAAAATTGAATGTTGAACGATAATGCATTTTTATTCTAATCCATTGAATTTTTTTAGCATTTAGTACTTTGTTTATGAAACATATTTTATATTACTGCATACCTTCCACGGATTATGTTTTGTTTAATCGTTTAGGGTTCACTTCACTAATTTTGTTTAACTTTGCAGTGTACCATGGTATGACATTATATATATTAAGTTTAATAAAATCTCACTAGATAAAAGAAACAGTGAGTTTAAGATATGATTTTTATTCAAAATATGTACCTAATTAATTTTTCAGTATTAAACAACCTAAAAAAGAATGTAAACTTTATTCTTTTTGCCTCATTTTCATTTACATTATATTGTAAAAAAATCCAAATTTAAGCAGGTATTTAATTTAAGTTCTAAAGATAAATAGTTTGGGTTTAAAATGACATAAACTCATACCTTATATTTGTTTGAGAAAAATTAATCTTTTGTAAATTCATAAATCAAACCCTCAAGGTATAGGGTTTAGAAATCTTAAGGAAAGGTGAGTATTGGCTATACTATCCTCTATATTTCAAAAACAAAACTATATATTTCAAAAGAAAAAAAAAAAGCATTATACCAACACACAACCAAATGCAAGGCATCAATAATCGAGCTTTAATCACTTTGGTTTTAATTTTCATTTTGAACCCATATTAGATTTCGAAGCAAACACCATAAGTTTAATATACAACTTTTATACGTTTTCAAAAGGTTAAATAAGGATTAAGGACCAAGAAGTCTATTTTAGTAAAATTAACATGAAATAGTGCGGATTACACTATATGGAATATTAGATATAGACATATAGTAATGATATTGACACGCTCCTTTTTCATAAAGTACAAAAATTTTAATTTCACTAGTAATAATTAGAAATGCGCCAATATCAATTTTGTTTTTTTTTTTTTTTTACTTTTAAGTACTCTTGTAGTCGCACTATTTTTGCTGCCTACTTTTCTACTTCTCGTTCAATAGAGCAACTGCCTCGATAATTATGATAAGTTTAGTCCGTTTGAAAAGTTTGCCTAGATTTCAGTGTGGTTTTAGCTGGAGCCTGGAGGCAAGGGGCCGGATTATTGGGAACTTATTCGATCCACTTTAGTGCTTCATTTCGTTTTTTTATTCCAAAAAAAAAAATATCTTGTTTACTATATTAGTTGTGCCAGGAAATCTTAAACATATTCTCGATTTAAGGATTCTTTAATTTAAGCATTGTGTTTAAGAAAAAACGGACCCATTATCTTTAACATTTGAACAACATTTTTTTGAGATGAAAGTTGGGAGAAATAAAAAAAAATAGTTGATCATTCGAGAGTGATTTGTACTCCTCTATCTTGTAAAAACCTTCTCATTTGTTGGGTATAGAGTTTTAGGAGAGTTTTTCTAACGGGATTGTGTTGAATATAAGATAGCAAGCATATTTTATTATTTATAAATTAAAGTTTGAGAAAAAATTAAATGTAATAAAAAAAAATTATGGAACAAATAAAATATAGGAAATGGAAAGTTTTTAAAGAGAGGGGAGCATATAATTCAAGTGATTGGCCGGTTGGATTAGGTCTATGGTGGGTCCTATTGATTGCACCTTTTTGTGATTATAAGGATATTTATAAGGGCAATGACATGGACATAAATTATTCCAACACTCGACAAACTTAAGAAGGAATTGATCGATTGAGATCTACAAGCGAAGAAAATTCGCACCAGCGAGGTCAGAGGTGGTGTCTTTGCATGCAAAAGTTGATGCACTTCTTCGTACGTACACGACTATCAGGATTCACGGTCTCTCTTGAGTTGAAATGTATATCCATTACTTTATCAAATCTATTTTATTCATTTCGAAAGAATTGTAGCATGTAATAAAGTCTTTTCTAAATCATACTTGATATAAATTATATCAAAATATTGAAATCTTATATATAGACATTGTAATATCAAATATATGTATTATTATATTAGATATAGATATTGTTATATCAAATATAAAAATACCGAATATAGAAAAATACAAATCAGATATAGACTTTATGTTATCAGATATAGAAATAAAATTATTAAAATATCCCTTAATATATTTATATCAAGTATAAATTAGGAATTTATCCGTACAAATAATCAAATATACTACACATATTATATAACATTGTTCAATAATTTGTCACATATCCTAAAATATACATCGACAACAATTGAATATTCTATTATATTTACTATCTATAATCAAATTAAGTGATAGAAAATAAAACAATACAATTATTATTTGAGAAGGAAGAGTTACTGACCAATGATGTCGTTTTCTTGACAGTAGAGTTAAGTTTTTTTTTTTTTTTTGGCAAGGTTAGTAGAGTTGAGATTATGACCAAAGAGATAGCTAGCTAGTAGCTAGTTCACTTCTAGGAGGGAGGTCGGGGAGCATACTGTAACTAAATATCTTTCATTTCATACTTTTTTCAACTCTTAATTTTGTTTGTTACCATTTGCGATTATTATGATAAACTTTTAATTCGATTATGTTTGGAAATGTGAACTTTGAAACGAGCTTTAGGAAGCATTAAGCATGTGTTATATTACTAGACCTGTTCAAATGGGAGGAGCCTCGTTAAGGGTCTGTAACCGGTCCGTTTGTAAAATGGTCTAATCAATAATGTGCCTAATGGGTCAGTCTCTTAAAGGATTATGTTTTATTGTATCTTTAATGGGTCAATAATGGGCCAATAATTTCCAAAACAACACTATCAGGTAATGAATTATTTCCACTTACTTGTCGATGATCCACTACCAAAGATTGAATATTATACATGTAAACTATCACCCTTATAGAGAAAAACAATACTCTCTTTGGACTGTCCGACCCAACTCGGCCCATTATGTATGTCCTTAGGTCCGACCCGCTTCACATTTTTTTTGACCCGACCTGTTTTACATGTGATCCATTTCGACCCTAATTCAACCCAATACACAAGATTATATGTTACAGATCACGCTAGCTAATTACAACGTTAAAGGTTGGAACCCTAGCGTTTGCGGTTAGCCTTTTGGACGGCGTCAGAGAGTCAACCTAAGTATGAAATTGAACCAAAATATATTTATATGGGCTGCTATCTTCATCTAATATTGTGTCTTATTATTATATGTCAATGTTGGATGAGTTTAGTGTAATTTGGAAAACGTACTCTACGAAAACATGACTTCGCTTGCTTTTGATTTCCTTAATACGAGGATGAGTTCAATGCAAGCTTTGATTTCTCTACTAGGAGGCTAAGAGAACTAGCTCCAGAATAAGTTCGCTCTAAAATAGTAACATTTCAGTCATTCAAATAACCGCTTACACAATAATTAATCAAAAACTCTAGCACATAGCTAGAAAAATTATACTCCCTAAGCTCCAATATGCTATTTGAGTGCATCCAAAAATATATCTAATATAAGTTATTATTCATATATCGAAGATATGATGGTTATTTTCATAAGACGTAATATTGAGTTGAGAAGGTACAGTAGTCCACCTTCATTTTCAAATAGTCCAACTTCATTTCATATAATCCAACTTCCTTTTCAAATAATCAAGTTATAAAGTTTGTTAACGTCTCATCAGCTACTTATTTGTTTTAAATATATTTTTCAAAATTTGATATAAGTGAGCAACTTATGTCAGGTATATTTTGGAATTTTCCTTTGTACCTTTTAATTTCTTCTTCCTAAAATGATTATTGTGGTCAAAGTTAGAAAACTTATCATTAACGATAATATTTCATTTACAGATTAGGAAAACATTTTATGTAATCTTTTTGAATCATTCCATAACTATTTTCAAAATATTCCTAAAAAAGTAATTTATTTAAAAACCCAAATAAATTAAGTAAAAGGGAATTGGATTTTGAAGGTGTCATTGTGTATGTCATAGTATCATCAACATATGGAAAAACTATGCTTAGAAAATAGAAATCCAATGAAAATACATCATGCCAATTTAATTAGCTGTGTCGATGATTTAGGTCCTCTCTAGCTGAAATGGTTCTCAAGAATCTTATAGACTCTGTTTGGATTGTAGGAATGAAATATAATGGAATCAAGAATGATACCTGGGAGGAATGAAATCAATTTCAGAAAGTTATTTGGTTAAGTACAAGAATAAGTTTTAAACCCTTTCTAGTTTTTTTTTATTTTAACATAGAAATGAGATTCAGTTATTTACTTGTTGTTTGATTCAGACATGAATAACTATAATCTTGATATTAACAATAAAAATATTTTTATTTTTATATATTTAGGATATTGAAATTAGGGATCAGGTGTCAATTCGGGTCCACAAGATAGTTTTGGGTTGATACATCGCGTGTTAGTGCTTATCGATTTGGGTGAAAATCGAGTCAGTATGGCCTATTAGATCGGGTCAGATAGGGTCAGGTCAAATCAGTCATTTGCTTGCTCAGGTTTGGGTTAGGTCGAATTCGATTCGGGACAATGTCAGTTCAGATCAATCCTGATCGGTTCCTAAAGGGGTTATAGCGGGTTCCGGGTTAAGTCCACCATGAGATATTTGTCGAGTTCAATTGATTTTGATTTTCTTCGGATCGGGTCTGTAACAAGTCGAATACATATCGAGTTTGATTCTTCAAATGTCGAGTCAAATCGGCTTCAGGTTGATTTTTAGTCTGATAGGGTCGGTTTATCTCACTTTTCAGGTCACAATCAGGCATGTCCAAGTCGGTTTCAGGTAGTTTATTGGGTCGGGTTAGATTTTGACAACTTTAAATAAAATAACTATAACAATAAATATTATAAAAAGTACTAATGATAACAATAATAATAATAAAAATTTATAAATATATTAATAATAATGATAATAATAATCAATTTAATAAATAGAATAAAAATGATGATACCATTTAGAATAATAGTACTTACTATTATTATTATTATTATTATTATTATTATTATTATTTTAAGTATTATAATAACGCGACATCCAAAAGTTGGAGCAGGACGGCGGGATTTGAACGAACACAGGGTGAACAATGACTAAAATCAAAGGAATCAAAAAGTTAATTTTGGGAGTGTTTGAAACTCCAAATGGTTTGAAACCGATTCTTTTTTTTCAAATCAAACAACTTTAATTTAGTTGAAAATGAATTTTAATCCTAATTTCAGTTTCTCATACCAAACGGACTCATAGTTTAATCAGCCTAGACCTAATTTTCACCATCTATACTTTGCCTATGCATACAATAATTAACCACTAATACAATCCTTCGTGAAACACCGATTTTAAACTGACTGACATAGAAGGAAAATAGTCATTATATATATATATATATATATATATATATATATATATATATATATATATATATATATATATATATATATATATATATAATTGTTAAAATTATTGATATTTTGACTCAATAAATATACATGCCTCACATTGTGTATTAAAGGAACTTAACTTATTAATGATCAACCATCGATTCATCACACTTATTCTGCACTGAAAGAATGATTATTTTAAATACAAAGATCGACAATATGTCAACTTACATGGACTGCCCTAGAAGTTGTTTTACACAAACACCGTAATTAGTACTCTTTTAATATAAATACAACTCCTAACATTCTACCAGTTCTCAGTTTTCATGTACTTTTGTAGTCTTGCTGTTGCCACATTAGCACGAGTATTTGTTAATGATTTTTCTGGGTCTGGTCGCATATAGAGTATCTTTGCTAGTAGGGCTGTTATTCCTTGGGCCACGTATAATACCATAATATATACTCCTTTCATCGTTTTTGTTCTTCTCATTTAGAATTGGAGAAGAAACCAAGACATGAGTAAATATGAGTAAGATTTATTAAAATAAATTTATAAAGAAAATAAGATTTCCTTAAAAAGAAGTTGTAAGTAGGGCATGAATTAAATACTCATGAGAATATATAATTGAGTTATTTAGGAATAAATATTGGTGGAAACTTTTAGGGTTAGTGGGGATATTTTTGGTAGTTCAGGTGGACACTAAGTTTATTTCGTCAATAATTTTATTTAATTGAGGTTATTTTAGTCATAGTAAATTAGACTAAAATATAATGATTTTATATGGAAAGATCTTTTTAAAATTTTCGGATGGAAAATATTGGAAGAATAAAAAAAACGGAGGGAGTACTTCCCATGTCTCATTTGAGTTTTTTTTATGGTTTTTAAGATACGGCTTAAAACACATTTATCTTTAAATTCCTAAGATAAAAAATTATAAAAATTTGATATTTTAAAAATTTTAATTAAATGCGGAATAAATAATTTTTATTTATTTGAATGGATCAAATTTGTATTTATTGTATTTTAATAAGAAAAATATTTAAAATTAAAAGGATGAGAAGGTTTCATTAGATTGAATGCATGATATTTTACTTTAAAAAAATGGTCACTATAACAATAAAAATGACCACTATATGTGAGAAAATAGTTGGGTCACTATATGGTAGAAAATGGTTATTATGTGTAACTGAAATGTCATGCGTTGGATCATAAAGATGAAGGGTCAAGATTCCTTTCTCATCACTATTCTCAATTTAACTTTTACCGATATATGATCATCCCCATTTTTTTTCCCATATTACATATATGAAGGCTAGGTGCAGTTTTACTCCCTCATTCTTGCACCTCGTGTACTTGTATGCATAATAAAGAGTACATTTAAGGGAAGAAAAATATTAAAATGTGCAATATACACCTAAAGTAAAGGTCGCACTACGTGTTTTTAAAAAATGAAAAAAGTTAAAGGTTATACATCACACCTAGAGATGGTAATGGGTTGAGTTTGGATTGACAATTTTTCGGATTGAGATTTGTCAATCCAAACCCAACCTATTTATTAAATGGGTTAAAAATTTAACTCAATCCAACCTATTAGTTAATCAATCAAACCTAAAAAAACAATTTTTTTGTTTAAAAAAAAAAAGGGAAAAGACACGCAATCGCTGAATCACTGCAGGACAGAATAAAAGTATGATGTAAATAAGTTATGGTACATAATTAAAAGACAAAAAATTTAGGATGTTACTAGAAAAATAAGGTAAAAGTGAAAGAGTATTTAGAAAGTGGTAAAAAATATAAGCACCCTGGCAGCAAAGCAAAGGGAGAGGAGACGGGGAGTAGTAGGACTGATGTAAGGCTTCGTTGTCTTCAAGTGTTTGGGAGTGTCTGATGGCGCTGCCCTTTCATCCCCCTGTGGACCCCACCCCAACCTCCCCCCTTACCCCCGCCGGCCCCGCGTTGCGACACTCTATGATGCATGAACAAGGAGAGCATCCTACACCTCTCATCATCTCTTGTACCCATCTCTCTCTCTCTCCTATTTTTATTTTTATTTTTTTTAGTCTTAGACTCTTTAGTTATTTAATGCAAGTGATCAACTATTTGCCTCGCATATTAGGAATTAAATCACACACTTTAGTATATGTTGTTGTGCTTTGCAGCAGAGGCAGTGCAACTGATCAACCATTTGTATCGAATATTAGGAACTGAATTGTCTCGTATTTTAGGAAATAAATGTCAATAGTTCAACAGAGATAATGGGAAATTTCCTTCTATGTAATATGGTTTTCACCGTTACTACTAATACAACTTATTTCATTGCTGTAGTTTTTTACTTTACCTACTTATAATAAGTCAATATAAGAAACCTCCTCCCCAGAGTATTGTTACCATTTCCGTCGCTCATGTTATAGCTCGCTTAGTACCTCCGAATGGGAATGACATTGTATTATTTTCGGACTTTCCGCAGAATATTCTCTCTCTTGCGGAGGTTGATCTTCTTTAATGAATGCGAAATTTCGTTTTTTCAAAAAAAAAAAAAAAAACCTCCTCCCCATAAAAAACTTTCAAGATTTTTACTAACTATATACGAAGTATTAAATTAAATATATTATTGATATATAATAAAAAAATATTCATACATCAACGATAAAAATCGAATAACCACACATGCATAAAGATTATAAATTTTGGATTTAGATATTGTACAATATTTTATAGAAATATGAAGAAAAATAGTGTCTTAACTTATTTTATTGTATACAACGAGCTTTATCCTATAGTGTCGTGATACGACTTAAATTCATGTACAATCAATACTTTATGTATACATTGGCCACATACATTTTGGGAATACGTAGAACTCTATTACATCAAACTTTTTTCTTATAGACTCAAAACATATACAAGCCGGCCATCCTCTAGAGTGGGAAAATAGGAGAAGTCTTATGGATCTCCATGAGCGGTAAAGTTCGTAATTGGCCGGATTCGAACCTACTAGCTACACCAAGCAATCTCGATATACGATAAGGATGTATTAGGTAATACACACCAAGTAATCTCGATATGCAATAAGGATATATTAGGTATTTTGGCATAATGCTCGAATATAGATTAACCACATTAAGTACTTGATATATTTCATTTTAGATGGTTTCCTTACCGCACCCGCACATTTGGTGTGCAAAGTAGTAATTGGACAACATAACTCTCCAATCCAATAAAATTGCTTATTCTAAAATTTGAGACAAGTTCATAATTTTAGTTAAATCAAAGGAGATATATGTAATTAACTAATAACAGTGACATTTTATGTTCAATCCATAAATAATAAAACAAAAAAAACCCAACATATTTATTTTGACAGGAAATTTCCAGCAATTCATAAGCAAGTGGATTGGTTAGCTAGAGAAAAAGGTGAGCAAGTAATCAAATAAAAAGTAGCAAAAACATTTATTATAAAATAGTTATTATATAATTAAAAAAAAAATTATACCTTTGATTATTTATCCATCCCTTATAGCTTCCTCTCTGCATCTAACTCCCTTTTTTTCATAAAAATTTCAAACACTCTTATCTCTCTACTGTCCTTTCTGTCTCCTTATTACTTCACAATAGAAAAAATCTCAATCTTAATTAGCTATCCCTTTTCTCCTTTCTCCCATACTACTCTCTTACTCTACTCACCCATTTTCTGTTTGAGGGTTCTCTCCTCATTAATTAAGCTCCATTTTAAGCTCAAATCGCGGATTTTTCAAGTGCTATTTAGTTGGATTGTTCATAATCCATAAAAAGTGTGAATTCTGCATGTGGGGCTCCAAGATTTAACTCTAAGCCCCTCTACTTTTTCAAGATTATATATTAGATTCTCCTTCGCCATCAAGAAGTACCACCTTATTACTCATACAACCACAAAAAGGATAAAATTTATAGGGAGAGTAACATAATAAAAAAATAAAAAAATGGAAGCATCGTCCTCTTCATCGGCGTTCTTTGGTAGTAGAGAAGGCGGCGATGCGATGAAGCACGCACATCTTCAGCCGCTACAACAGCAACCACAACCCCAAGTTCTGCAATCATCGCAACAACACCCACAACAACAGACTTCATTATTAGCGGTGCCGCCACCGCCACCTTCTTCTTCATCGAATCCTCAACAAAAGAAGAAGAGAAGCCTTCCCGGAACACCAAGCAAGTGTTAGCTCCTGAAACCCCAATTATTTTTTCTTTATTTATCCCCCTTTTTTTCCTCTCTTGGAACTAGTATGTGAGTATGTCTTCAAGTGGTTTTTGTCTATTCCTTTTTTAAAAAAAAAAAAATTTTGGAAAAAGTATATTTTTTGAAAAGAAACCTATTTTGTGGAAGCTTCATGACAAAGAAGATGATAGCTAGCAAAAAAAAAAAAAATATATATATATATATATATATATATATATATATATATATATATATATATATATATATATATATATATATATATATATATATATATATATATATATATATATATATTGTACATGGATTTTTCTTCCTTTCTTTTGTTCATTTCTGTAAGGACTTATATATATAATTTACACGTATACATACAATTTAATGATTGATCTTATTGTAGTTATGTGTTGACAACGGAAAGAAATCACATTGAATTAATTAGATGATGTGTATAAACTTGGATCTTCTCTCTATTTCATCTAAGTTATTGTTATATGAAAACACCCCAAATTTTTTTATAAGAAAAATGTTATGATATTGTTTATTCTTGTGACACTGAATTAAAGTTTTGATTTTTTGTTGATTTAATGAAAGAAAATATTTACCACATGATAATGGATAGATCCGGATGCCGAGGTGATAGCTTTATCACCTAAGACGTTGATGGCAACGAACCGTTTCATTTGTGAAGTGTGTAACAAAGGATTCCAAAGAGAGCAGAATCTTCAGCTTCATAGGAGAGGACACAACTTGCCTTGGAAGCTGAGACAAAAGACTAACAAAGATCAGGTGAGGAAGAAAGTTTACTTGTGCCCTGAGCCTAGTTGTGTGCACCATGACCCTGCCCGTGCCCTCGGCGACCTTACCGGTATCAAGAAGCACTACTCCCGCAAGCACGGCGAGAAGAAATTCAAGTGTGAGAAATGTAGCAAGCGTTACGCTGTTCAGTCTGATTGGAAGGCTCATTCCAAAACTTGTGGCACTCGCGAGTATAGGTGTGATTGTGGCACCCTCTTCTCTCGGTAAGTCTCCCTCCGTCTTAGTCTCTAAATAACAGGCTACATTTGACTCCGATAATGATCAAAGTTGACAAAGTTTTGACTTCGGAAGTGAAATGTGGGCTGTACAATAATACAAAAATTTTGATTTGGTTTGGTTTTTTAGACCACATATATGAGTTACGTTAAGGTTTATAAATTTTGATAGTTTCTTGTTTTTGTATTTGAGTGCGTGCGATTTTTGTATGCAAGAGTTGTGGAATTCAGAGCTAGCTCTAGCTTTGTTTGGCGGTGTGCATTTTTTGTTTTTGGGTTGATATTTGAAAAATACTCCGGATTAAGTCAAGAAAGTAAGAAAAAAAAAATAAATAAAGGTACTCATTTGACAATATATGAGTTACGTTAGTTGTATTTTTCTTGAGAAAATAAAAATGGCTGCTGTTACTATATGCAGTTGTTTTTATTTTCTGTCCTCTTTTTCTTGTCACTGAAAGTCTGGGGTCAGGCTGTTTGAAAGTAAAATAACTTGTAGCCAGTACTAACATCTAGAACGTAAACAGAAGAAGAGAGGAAAAACATGAGTGAAGAAGAAAGAAGAAAACGCCACCATGTGAATCCATCATCTTTCTGATACTGCCGTGCCATATAACTGCTACTCATCATGGCTAGCTTTTTGTATTGTTTTCCATACATGTTTTTATAACAAAATAAATAATTAACTAAAGTCAGTAGAATTAGTAATAAAAATAATTTAGATTATAACATATCTGGGAATGAATTGCATCATATCAAGTCAGCATATTATCATTAGGAAATAATACCAAAATTCTTCTGTAATTAATTAAATTTTAAGATATGAAAAGACATCACAATGCATGTGTGATAATAGGTGTTTCTAATTCTCGGTCTTTTGTACGCTCTTGGTCCTTGAAAAGTATACATTTTTTTTTTTATTTCAAACGGGCATCATATTTTAGGAAATAAATCACGCCATTTAAAAAAAAAAATTGTAGCTTAATTAGATTTGTGTGGAAAAGGTTAAAACTTAAAACCATTGCACTTAGTTAAGTGAGAACTGAGAAGTGGTGTAACATAATACAAGTAAAACAGTGACGACACCTGGAGAAGTACACCACTGCCCTAGTCGTCCTTGGGGTTTAAAAATACTCCGTATGATCCGATTCACGTGTTGCAAAGGTCATGTAAGAAAGAGAGAGAAAGGGGGAGTGGTTACCTAGTTTGTTGCGTTATGGCTTGGCTAGATGTGATCAGGGCTGGGTGTTTTGCAGGTATCCTTTTTCATGATAACGTTAGCAACTTAGCATCTTCCCCCCTCTCTCTCCTTAAAATGCTGCTGCTGGGATAAGAGAGATTTTTAGGAAATTTGGGGTAACGTAGCCTCTGAAGACTGTGAAGAGTAACAATGACGCTGACTGTAGTAAAATAGACAGTAACATTCACTATATATATTCAGTCTCGTTACTCGCTAGCTAGGTACCACGGACATTTTTAGAACCTAGCATATCGTGTACTCTGTATATGATATAGACACGTTTTATACTTATGAACATGTATTATATATTCACGTGGAATGTATTACTCACTCTGTCCCTTAAAGAAAGTTCTAAGTACGATTTCTGCTTTTCTAAGGCTAAAAGAAAGAATTGAGACTTTCTTTAAGGGACAGAGACAACATTATACAATTTGGCCTAAAATTCTTACCTAAAATAAAATTAGGGCAATCTTTTAGGGACGCACTAAAAAGGAAAATGAAGTTTGCTTTAAGGGATGGAGAGAGTACTCCATAGCAGTATATGAAAGATGAACGTAATGAGACTATATTCTAGTTTTCAATTTATGCTCTTAGGAAGGAAGGAAGGACTTCTCTTTGATTGATTTCCTTTCACCATATTGAAAATATTCTCTACTTGCATTTATTAGAGGGTCAGTCCATACAATTTGGTAATATTTTGTTGTTTGATTATAAACTCTGTTGCTACTTCCTCTTGAATTTATTGCGCTGATTTTCCCCTCTAGTCTTGATCCCCCAAAGTACTCTGAGCCAAAGTTGTATTGTCACTTGTGACTGTTGTGAGGCCATGGTATGTCCTCCGTTGTGTACTTGATGTTTTTAACATCAAATTTTTTCCTTTTACACTCTATTACCATTAATTTTTCTTATAAATTTTTGGGGTGTCAAAGTAAAATAATTTCTTTCGACTTTTCTATCAAAAATTCTTTCCTTTTTATGGTTATGTAGAGGAATTTTGTGTGTTACATTTTTCTTGAGTAGTCATTTTATAAATGTGTCCCTTAATCCCAATTTTCCTCCTTTTCTGAAGATGGCAAAGAAGGCACTTCTGAAAATTATATGATACAGTTTCAAGATATTAGACATTTAATGTTAAGCACTTTTTGTAACTGATAATCATCACAGATATTTTTGAAAAAAAAATTAATTGCTTTCATGTTTATACCGCATTAAGTTTAAGATAATGTAGCATGCATGAGAGTACATTCAAATACTAAATTTTATAAATAAACTTAAAAAAAGGTGTTTATAAACTGTATCAAATGTCAAACTTTGCATAAAATGATAAATATATTGATTGGTGAGTACTGCTGATAAGATGTAGCACTAGTAATTTAACTATATACACATAAGAATTATCAGAATCAATAATGTATGATCTCTTATTGAGAATCTTCGAACAAATAACAACGTTCCATTAATTATAATATAAACATGGGTTTTAGAGCATAAATGTTGGACATTTTCATTATCTCTTAAGGTTAAGCATGAATTTCTTAAAGAAATTCCAAATTAATGTGTTGCCTTTTATTGACAAGTACATCTGTTTAATTAAACAGATATGTTAAATTAAAAAAAGAAAAGAAAAAGTATGATATACTCCTTCATTCCAAATAACTAACACAATAATAATGGAGTAATTTTGTAAATAAATAATGTATAATTAAATTAAAGCAGGAGAAATGTGATCTTTTAGCATACCTAGCATTTACACATGGGGCTATTTAGTTCAGGTTATTTAAGTGTAAGTATGACTAGCCATAGTCGTTACACTTGGATTCTGGACCCAAAAGCTGAGGTTTGGAATCTGAAAATAAGCTAGCGGTCATAAAACTAGTCAATCTAAAGGGAACCTAGCTAGGTACGTACTCTCATACGATGACACATTCATGCATGACAAACATGTACCAAGTAGTGAAGTACTATGTATAGTCACATGTTATGATCGATAAGTCATACTTTACAAACTTGGCTAGCTACAGTACTACTACTGCCAGTATGTTACTTGTACAGCCATGCATATATGTCTGATGCTTTACACATTAAGTTACCACTTACAATAGGATAAAGCTGCAATTACATTTAATTTGTACTCTTGTATTATGTTTGATCAGGCAATTTGAACTATCAATATTATGTGACAACTTAAAACAAGTAGAAATCAAACGGTCCAGGTATAGTATGCGTATATAATTAACTTTATTGTATTTGTTATTCATCACTACTTGGCCTGGCCTTTTTTTTTTTTTTTTTTCTTGTAACAGGAGGGACAGCTTCATAACTCACAGAGCATTTTGTGATGCACTGATTCAAGAGAGTGCAAGACATCCAGCTAGCATATCTACCTTAGGAAGCCACTTATTTGGACCTCCTCGTACTGTTGGTGGTGGTAATGTTGGTAACAATAACATGGGATCAGGAGTTGGACTTTCTCATCAAGTGGCCAACCATCTCCCAGCCTCCCTTTCTGACCAAATGACTTCAGACATCCTTCGCCTCGGCGGTGGGGCCCGAGGTGTCGGGTCCGGGCAGTTTGATCATCTCCTCGGCCCTTGCTCCTTCCGGCAACAGCACAACATGCAGCAAGCTCAGGCCAACTTTTACCTGTCTGACCAAAATGGTGGGCCCAACCATTTTGCTAATAGTAATAATAATAACAATAATGAACAAGATAATCAGTCCCAAGACGCTGGTGGTGGAATCTTCTCCAACAAGCTATTCCCGGGGCAGTTGCCCTTGCCCGTGCCCGACCTAGGGTTTTACTCTAATAATAACAACAGTGAAAATACCAACACCACTGACAGTGGGGACAACAGTGGCATGTTTTCTCCTACGGGCAGCAGTGCCCTCTTCGGTGGCCCCACTTCTGGCGGCCTCTCCTCCCTATACACCACAGGGCCCGCCCTCCAGGGTAGTAGCCCTCACATGTCAGCAACCGCCCTACTCCAAAAGGCAGCTCAAATGGGGTCCACAACCTCTACCAGCAAAGCTAGCGCAACCGCGCTACTGAAAGGGCTAGAAGCAAAACCGACACCTCAACAACAAGCAGGACCGCCCCAGCCCCCAACAAGCGCTGGAGGCGGGTATGGACGACTGTTTGGAGAAAATGACCAGAATAACCTCCATGACCTACTCATGAGGGATAACCTAATGAGCAACCCCTTCTTTGGAGGGGATCATCAAACTGGAGGAGGTACGGGTGATCACAATAATAACTACGGCGGGTTCAACCCTAATAAAACCGGGCTTGGTGTCAGATCATCGGATGGGCTGACTAGGGATTTTCTGGGCGTAGGGGAGATTGTAAGAAGCATGAGTGGTGGAGGAGGGTTTCCTACAAATTCACAAGGAATGGCAACCTTTGATGTAAGTGCTGATCATCAAAGAAATAACAGTGCAGCTGCAAGTAATAGTAATGTCACTAGTACTGCTCCTTCTAGTAGCCAAGCTTACGGTGGTGGGAATAATTTTTAGTGAGTTTGAGAAATCAGAGGAAAAAACTTTTTCTTACAACAGAAATCAACTACAGGTAAATTAATTCTCCATTTTAAAAAATAAATCAAATGCCTATGTGTTTAATTAAATGTTTAATTTGCATGTGAATAAAGAATAATTGAAATAAGAAAAGATATCAATATTTAAGCTAGATTAAGTTATCATATTTCTTCTCTGTATGTACTATGTAGTGCAATATATTTATCGCCTAACTTGCATGTCAAATTCCTAAAGATTTCTTTTTTCCCGAAACAAAATTTTATTCTAACTTTGAACCAAATTACTACTTTCAATTTTCAATGTTTATGTGACAACTAATTCAAAAATAAAATCAGGATATAACAAAAAAAATTGATTTTCAGAGTATATACTGAGGTTTGACAATCAATAATAAATATATGATCATGACAAGAGAGTACGTGGTCACAGCCTTTTGGTGGGGGGGAGTGTGGGCTATATATTTGTTTGTTTTTTCTCTTGTGTTTTTGTCCCTTGGTTTTGTTGTTTGTTTGATTTCCTTTATTTTTATTCTCTTTGTTTTTTTATTTCTAATATTCTCTGGTGTGGATTTTGGGTAGAGTCACGGGTGATATAATATTTGATCATGTAACAAGATTTTTTGTGGTACTGAATTTTTCTTTTTTATTTCCAAGGTGGGGGCTACGCATGTGATAGAATGAATATTTTTGCTCCATAATTAGAAATTTCCCTCCTTTTTCTCTCTATTGAATAAGACGAAAAAAAATTTACAAATAATTTCATACTTGCATGATTCATTATAAATCAAGATTAAGCACTTGAGCCAAAAGAGTAACCCCTACTTTTCATTTAATCCTAAGGGTTATGGCTTACATGCATCTTCCCAACACTGATATGCGCTCTTTCTTATGAATGTATAAATAAGGAACAAAAATTCTAATTTCAACATATACAATCAAGAAAATGACCTATTATTTTGATAGGATCTAAACTAGAATTAAAGTTAGTGAGAACTGTTGTCTAAAGAAAGTGACCTATTATTTTGATATGATCTGAAATAGAAAGTTAGCCAGTGAGAATCATTGTCTAAAGTTGAAGGAAATATTTGGTTATTTTATATACTATATGTATTGATCTTGTCTTTGTTCTCCTACGTATGAAAGCTTAGAAGATGAGAGTCTAGTTTGAAATCTTAATTAATGAAAGAGGAGTTCCTCAAGATTGATTTTGAATTTTCTAAGGGCTCCTCAAAATACGTTTCCTAAGGGCTTGTTTAATTTGAGAATTTGAGTTTATAGTTTATTTTCTTGTTAATGTTAAAAATTAAAAACTCTAAGGGTTCAGTCAGGAGCACCCAAATAAGGGGGAGCATAAAAGAGGCCCTTAATAAAAGTTGGTTTTCTAAATTTCAAGTTTACCTTATGTAAAATTATAAGTTTAATTA
Source organism: Dysphania ambrosioides (assembly GCA_026401315.1). NCBI lineage: Eukaryota > Viridiplantae > Streptophyta > Magnoliopsida > Caryophyllales > Amaranthaceae > Dysphania > Dysphania ambrosioides. The sequence goes on along the minus strand of CM048658.1, from coordinate 7,656,672 downwards.
CCGTATAATGCTTATCAAACAATGAATGAAACCTCTATGTCAAATGAAAATTGATTATATTATTCACTTTTACTATTTTTCATAATTCATTAGGGTGGTATGATATTAACGAGACTGTTATATACTTATATATTCGATTTATTTGTGTCCTCCTAAATATTATCAAATCAATTCTGAGCATAAACGTTTCCACTCTTTTTCAAAAACATTTCCCCTCAATATGCACTATATTTACTTTAAAATTGGGGTCCGTACATTACTTACATACAGGGACAAATTCTCAATTAACATCGTCTTACACAAGATATATAACTTCAATTTTTGTATTGTATGACACGAAATTTTAATAACTTTTTTTAGAGATTTTAGTAATTTTCTGTGTTTTAATCCTAAGGGTTATAACTTCATTTTTAAATAACACCTTACACATAACATAGTCGCTCTTTCATTTTTGTACCGCAGGAAATAGGTTTTGTTGAAAAAGACATCTCTGTCTCCCATCATTAGGAACTCAAGGCTTTTATCTTTCATGAAAGTAAGTTAATTGAGATGATTGCTTTTGCTTGCTGACAACCAGAAATTCAGAATTTTCATCAGTAACGTAGATAGGCCACCAAAGTTGATCGATGCTGAGGCAGCAATGTAGTGAAAGAGCTAGAGAGATCGACGTTCATCAATCCATTTTCAAATGGTATAGTTGATAGATTTTTAGTTTTGATCGAGTTATATAGAATTTTTAATGTTACCTTGCCTCATGTTTATGGCAATTATTGTGAATGAAAAATCTCAAAGCTTAGTAACATATATAAGTAGATCGAACGAAGAGTTTAATTTCCTCCTAGTTCATTCCAGATTTTGCTCTGAAAACAATTATTTTGAATCTAATTGTATTTTTTTTTTTTTTTTTTGCATATCTTTATTTTATGAGACAAAAAACAAGGAGTTTGTATATAGTTAGACCATTTTTCACTATGGACTTAAGAAACTCAAAAAGCCTATTTCCAAACATTTGAGCTTAAGTTGACTCTATGGATAGTTTTGTAAATTGATAAAAAAAAATTACATAAATAAATTAAGTATACTTCTTGTAGTATTTTAGCTTATCAAAACTTTAAGGAACTTATTATAATTCTGAATTGAACTTGTAAAAACTAAAAAGTTATTTTTACTGGTCATCTAATTAGTTTAATTTTATTTATTTTACCTTATATGAAATATTATATAAAATAATTCAAAATGAATTGAATTAATATAATCATTCATTTCTCCTAAAAAAAATCAATCAATCACGTATGTATCCTACCACACATAAATGATGCTCAAATCCTATAGTTTAAGGTACATTTTACATGAAACGTATCTTCTTGTAACCTATATTCAATACTAAAAATTTAAAATGTTTCCAAGTGTATGAAGCGAAAAGGAATGAAGTATTTAGGGCTTTTCTCAATTCTACCTTTTTCTGAATTTATATTGCATGAACTAATATAATCAAACTCATTTTTTCTAAATTTATTTGAAATAAATTGGTTTGTTTGCTATTCATTGTAAGATTTGTAACATAACTTATATTGACCGCAAAACTTATTTCTTTACTAAAGAATAACTTATTTTGTATGAATCTTAACATGCATTCAAGTTCATCTAACCTAAATTAGTTAAAATAGATCAAACATTAAAGATCATAAACTCAAAAATTTCAAAATTACTCCGTATTCGAGTTTATATGAATTTTTTTTAATTTTTTATATATGCTTAAGGTTTTGCATTGGATAATATTTGATATCTACAGTACACTCTCTTCCTAGGTCAAATGAAAGCAGATAAACCAGCTAGGACTCCGCACTTGTTTCTGGTAGTAAATGTCGTGATTCAATCAAGTTTCAAATCTTAGCCAAAAGATCACTTATAATTGCTTCATGATGAGTTTGACTAGTCATGAAACCATGACATGTCATGAGTTCTACTGCTATCCACATGGGACCAATGTTTTTGACACACATACATCCCAAAGCAGTTTATGTACGTTGTATGATATTGTCTGTACTACTTTTAACCAACCGGCCATTATAGATATCGTTGCAGATGTTACTCCAAAAGTGGATCAGAGGTGATACTTGACGATCTAAATCATGTTTTCCAAGATCCAAAAAGTTGTTGGAAACTTATAAAGTATGCTTTCTTCTCTGAATTATTTTATTGAATGAGAAGCATACTTGGTAAGTCTGGCCAGCTTCTTGGTCAGTCTCTATCTTTTGATCCCCCTTTTAAGTGTTTCTGATCATAGGGTTTATCTAAAGAACTATGATATTATGATGCATGGGCGTAGTCAAGTGAAGGGTGATAGTGAAAGAATTAGATACAGCTTGTTCTTATCTTTGGAGTTTGAAATGTTTGCTAGCCAAATCACAACATGAGGAGAAGAGAGAAAAGTAATCCTTTCAAGGGAGATGATAGTGATAGCTTCACTCTACATTCTTTTCATTCTCCACTTAAAGGGGGACATAGAAATTTGGCCCATTTTTTCCTAAAGAAGAAAATATAAGAAAAGTGTATGAAACACCATGAACAAAAGAATACAACCAATGCTTAATAATGAAATTATAATTCGTAATCTTCGGTATTAAATTTATTAATATCATATATTTAAATTTATGACAATTCTAAGAATAAATCAAGTAAACGGTTTCATTAATAATAAGTCAATAGTTGGCCTCAATTTCTAATTTCTTGAAAGGGGCAACCCTGCCCCTTTGGGATATGTTATTCATTATTAGAGTGGTGAGCCGTGTGCGTATTGTATGTGGGCATTGAAGGCTTAGGGAGATCCCACCGATGTCTATAGCAATTAAAAAACTTGATCTAAACACAAGAAGACGGATCGGATCAAATACATTCCTAACACATCCCAAACAACAGTCAACAGACCCCACCAATCAGATTCTAAATTTCATTATCCAGCTTTCCTAAAGTCATTACAGAGATTAATCAAACTCATAAACCTACGTTTCTCATGAAACTCTTAACACTTTGAGTCAGATTCAATCTCCTTTCTTCCCGTCTTTGACTCCAATCCCACAATGACCTTCACTCCCTCTCTCTCCTCCAATACATTTGCCCATTCTCCCCTCCACCTCTCGCCGCCGCCGATCCTGCCTCTCCTACTCCGCCGACATGCTGCGATCTCTCTTCCCTTCCGCCGCTAACATCTTCTCCGATTTCTCTGCCCCCGCCGCCGACGATACTATGCCGTCGGAACACGCCGTCTTTATCCGGCGATATCTCGCCGCTTTATTCTTCTTTTCCTCTATTTTCTTCTTCGTTTACAATTCTTTTTATTCCTTCCGTTTCTTCGCCGACAGTTCTTTCGACTTCTCCGTTACTCGTTCCGTCAGTTTTCTCCCGCTTCCCGACGATGTTTCGTCTCAGGTGAATGCTTTTTCGTTGATGTGATTGGTTTTTCCTATTTTCTCTGAAATTGTAATTGCTTTTTTGTTGATCAGTACGAGAATCGGACTGGATATGTGGTTCGTAGTTCTCAGATTACTGTATTTTGTGTGTGCTTTTATTTTTAGGTTTTTAGGGTTTCTGATTATTGCAATTGATGTGGAATTGGAATGTGCCAAGTGCTTGAAGTTTTGATAATTTCAGTGTTATTGAACTGATGGTGTTTTTGTGGCACTTAGATGATTGTTTGGGGTGAATGTGGTGGTATGAGTTAGTGGATTGAGAATTTGAGAAAATCCACGGTTGGTTTTGTTGATTGTGTGTGATGTGATACATCATGAGAGTTCAGAGACTTGCTATTTGTTGCAAGAATAGTTACTTGTACCTGTTTAATGATCACAATATGAGAAAAAAAATGTAATTTTTTACTCTGTGTGTATTGCTCATTGTATACTTGAGATTACGGTTTGGTCTGAGTGCAATTATTCAGTTGTGCTCATAGTATGATCCGAATTCAGTACTTTGTTATATCTATGCTGAATGAATCGGTTATTGTTGCTGTTGGATCCTCGTGATTTTAATGTCCATATACTTTTGGATTAATTGACCGCATTAATCTAACCTTTGACCAATTTGCGGATATTAATCCAACCTTTTGTTTATTTCTGATTGCACCTACCTTTAACTGATTTTTGCTTTCACTTAACCTTTTTACGGGTGACCGGAACAACAAGTGGAAATTATCTGACGTGGCATAAACAGTTCCATTGGAATTATGCCTGAATATTATTACAATGATTGTGATCTTGTTCTTTTGGCCCGTGGTCTTGTCCTTCACCGATACATTGAGAATACCATTGGCATCAATATCAAAGCAGACATTGATTTGAGGCACACCCCTTGGCACAGGAGGAATACCAGTTAGCTCAAACTTGCCCAACAGATTGTTGTCCCAAGTTCGGGTCCTCTATCCTTCATAGACCTGAATCAACACACCCGGTTGGTTGTTTGAGTATGTTGAGAACACCTGCTCCTTCTTGGTGGGAATGGTGGTGTTTAGTGGGATAAGCACCGTCATAACACCCCCAGCAGTCTCCAACCCAATAGACAGAGGAGTCTCCTTGGTAGCAGCATGACGTTGGGAGTCGTTGAAGTAAGCAATGCGGAAGAGTAACAGGGGACAAGACTAAGGCATGGCAAGATGAAGGAAGCCTAACACTGAGCAACAATATTTAACACCAAAAATTATTTAAAAAGGGAATCACCTGTTCATGACCGTCAATTGCAGGTCACAATTGGGGGAGGCTTAGCGTTTGCAAACAGTGGCTAAAAGTTGGTTTATTCAAAAATAAACAAAAGGTTGGATTAATATCTGCAAATCGGGCAAAGGTTAAATTAATGCGGTCAATTAACCCATTTGTATATGATTGTGTGGTAAAGGTCACTTCTTTTGGGTTTACGTGCTTTTTGCTTGTGTAAGTAGTTTCAATACAGAGTTCGTTCAAGGTAACTGCTCTGCTGATGTTGTCATATTGTTGTTTCAATTATGCTTAGTCATTGTATTTTTAGGTTTCCAGTTCAGAACATCCATGTGACCGTATGAATCTTGCTATTTTTTGGAACTAAACAGTCCTTCAGATTTGTTCTAATGTAGTTTCTTTGAAAACCTATAGGTTGGGGAGGAGTACAGGCTTGAAAGAGTCTTGAAGGATGCTGCTACTGTAGATAAAACTGTTATATTGACGACTTTGAATGATGCTTGGGCAATGCCTAATTCTATTATTGATCTCTTTCTTGAGAGCTTTAGGATTGGGCATCATACCCGAGGACTTCTAGACCATCTAGTAATTGTTGCGTTGGATGACAAAGCATTTAGGCGGTGCTTAAGTATACATCACCACTGCTATGCTCTTTTGACGGAAGGCATTGACTTTTCTAAGGAGGCATACTTTATGACACCTGATTACCTCAAAATGATGTGGAGAAGGATCGATTTCCTGCGAATTGTCCTTGAATTGGGGTACAATTTTATATTTACAGTAAGTACTCCTCTCTGATTCACTTTTGTAATACCTGTGTACTCTATTTTATTGCTTGAATCATTTGACTTGAGAACTGAAAGCTTTACAATCATTGAGTTGACTTCATGGTTATCATAACAACTACTCGGTTCATAGGTGCTTTTTGTTGCCATTTTTACAAGTTTTTGTTGATGCATGATGATTCCTATTTCTTTTCTTGTTCTGCATTTTGCTTGTATTTTCACTGTTCTAGTGCTGGTTGAGCAACTCTATTTTAAAAGTAGGTTCTATTGTAATTCTTGTACATGTTGCCTTTTGGGATGCTTGATGCTGGCAATAATTTCTAAAACTTTCTTCCTTTTCTATGTTACCTATGTAACTAGTACTACCTACTACAAATTTCCCACGATGCTGAAAACCATTCTATTCAAAAGAGTAAGCATCAGAAACTTCTTTAGAACAAAATGTGACCCGTTGAGTTGAAGTCAAGGGTACATCAAAGAAATTAAGATTTGGTCTGAAAGAAAAATAGCGTACTATTAGAGTCCCTTTCTTCCCCAATACTCAACTTAAATGATGAGATCTTGGAAGATTCAACCTCAATTTCCATTTCTTTTTAAGGGTCACCTAAGTCTGCTGTGGGCTCTATCAATCAGTACAGTTGTTTAGTATAGCACCAGGTTCTATTGTATCTTTTTAGATTTTTCTACAAAATTAAGATTGGGACTTTATAAACCCTGCTACCAGTTGTTGCAGTAGAGTCAAATTCTGTTCACCCCAAATAAAATACTTGTCTTCCTTTTTTTTAATGTAAACAATACTTGTCAGTTTGAGGACATTTATTGCACAAAGGCACTTGCATAACATGTGTAGTCTTTTTTTCGTCTCATTAACAACTGCTGACCACCTGTCTTCTAATGCACCTTCAAAGATAAAGTAGTAAATCTTTTTCCCAGTCTTCTCCCATTCATCCTCATTCTATTGCAAACAACCTAGAGCTCACTGAATTTCATATGTCCTTCATGTTTGGTCCATATGAGTATACCTAACACCTCTTACAATGAGCTAAATCAATTAAGTTTTCCTTGTAATCAGTCCATTTTGTGAAATAGTCACAATCCTTTTCATATACTATCAATTCAACTGCAATCAACTTTGGAAGAGTTCAATTTTTTTTTTGTACTATCGGCTTTTGAAGCTCGCTTGTGTCCTTCTAATCTGCTGCAAATTCTGTCAAACTCTTAGGTATTTTAAGTCCTGTTACTACTATGTTTTTGCAAAGTTGCACAGTGAGACTAATGCTGTGGGCGTGACCCTGATTGTGCTTCAATGTGATATTAGGCTTTTTTTAGCTAATACTCATGTCACTTGGTTTCTGGAGTTAAAAATATTTTACCTTTCTCCGTTTGGAACTTCAGTTTCTATTTTTTGTTACCAATTCATCTTTCCTTCTGTATTGCTTTTTTATGAAGCCCAAAATTGCCCAAGTAGTTGACTGGCTTGAATCTCAGATTAAGGAGTTTTTAATTGTCCTTTTCCACTCTTTGCTGCTCTTTACGCTGATGACTTTATCATTGAAATCCACTTCTTGAATTTTAGTTCATTCAACAAAGAGATTTGCAAAGGCATCCACATTAACATCACCCCTCACATTTTCTATCTTATAAAACAAATTATTAAAAATCAATTAGCCAAAACAATTTCTTGAAAAATTTAAAATTTGAAAATTTACCTACATCCCGATATCAAGAACCATTTTTATACTCTTCCTTCTTCCGACATGACAACCACAATTATTGTGAACATACAAAAGATCCTCACTTCTTGATGATGTCACCTTGTTCCTTTTGATGCTTTGAATTTTAAAAAATGAACTATAGTTTATTTTACTTTGTGGACAAATCTTGGAATATGGGTGTTGATGTGCCAAGCCTACTAGCTTAGTTGTTTCTCGTGTGTCCTTGCCTCCATAACATGTGTTTAACTTAATAAAAAAACCTAACGCTTCAATTAATAATTCATATCTAGTGTGAATTTGTTAGAGATCTTCAGGGTTCGGTTACAATTTCTTAAAGCACTTATCTGTATATAAAGACACAGCATTATCCTTGTGTGGTGCAACCTTAGGAACAATTTTCTTTTCACCTTCCAACTAATAGTAATTGCGATATTTTGGAATCAAAGCCTATGCTATACTATGGTGAGGACTGTTGCTTTTGTTTCATCTAACTTCGAGAATACGTCAAACAACATCAATAAAATTAGACTCACATGAAATGTGATCCACCCCCTCATGTTCAATTTATTTGTCTCTTACTTTTTCTATCTTCAAATGTCACTTGTCTTAAAGAAGATGCATAGAAGGAGAATTAGAATCATTGCTCCTGATAATGTTACTTATAGGGGTTACTGAAGTAAAAGTATTCTTTGCATCTTATTTTTGACATGTGAGACTCAATGATAGAAGAAGTTGGAGTGTAAGTAATTGGATTGGTTTCTCGCTAGTTTTTTTTAAATGTTGTTCAACGTATTCTTGAAAGATAGATGAAACATAAGCAACCTTCTCTCCATTGCATGTCTTAATCGTTAGTTTCAAAATAGTACACTAGCAGTTGGTTAGAAAGTGTAAGGGAACTTGCTCTAAGAGTCACACCAAATGACGATAATGGTATTTCTTTAAATAGGGATAAGTGCTTCAGAAAATATGGAATGTTTTCTGGCCCTTTTTTTTGTGCGTGTGTGTAGTGAAGCTCATGTCATGGAGACTAGGTACACAAGAAAAGACTAAGCTGGTGGGTAACTGGCTTTTTAAGTTCATACTCCAAGCTTTAGCCTTTAAGTTTCTTCGATAGCCATCATTTTTTTCATGTAGCGAAAGAATCTAGAATTCATTCGCTCTAATTCAAAGCATGAAAAGGGTATCAGCATCATCAAGAACTTTTTTTATCTTGTGTAAGTTAATCTTTTTTTATGGTTGTGATCTTAGAAGAGTACAAAAAAAGGTCCATGTAGACCTATAGGAATATTGGTAATTTCTCTAATATTCATATTCTTTTCTAGAAATTGATTTACATTATTTTAAATGGTAGAGGTGCCCTTGTTGTGGATGATGGTTATTTTGATGCCTTTGTAAATGAGTTAAATCTCTCTGTTGATGATCAGAAATTTTGAGGAATAATTTTCAGTGATAAAGATGGAGAGATCTCTGAGTTGGTGCATTGGCAAAAGTTGTGACATTGTTTGTGATGCTACTGTTCAGTTACAAATGCTTTATTTTTTAAAACAGTTTGATTGTTTATTTATGGATGCAGGATGCTTGGCACCTTAGGATATTAAACTTTTTATTCACAGATTGATCCTTCAGCTTTACTTGGGCTTTTTTGCTGCTGGTTGATCCCCCCGTTTATGTAATGGATTGGATTGTTTGCTCCATTTATGAAATGTGATATTTTCTACCCTATTGTACTAAGTATAAATTTGGTTTTCTCAAGTATGCAAAATGTCTTTTTTAAAGGGACAAGTATAAGATAAGTGCCTAGGAGAAGAAAACATTTCCCAGGTTCTTTAGTATTTAGTTATCAACGTCTGACAATTGGATCCATAACTGAGTCCGAGCGTCATAGGATAAGGGTATTAGAGTTCTGAAGATTGTGTAATTGTCCTGGACAAAATGCTAAAGGATCTATGTAGGCCTTCTTGCTCATGCCACCTACTAAAGATTACCTCTTTTCTTTCTTTTCCATGCGTGTGTGATTTACTGGTTGTTGCTTTTCTGCAAAGTCCTCATACTTTAGTTATACTCTGAAAATCCAACTTCCCTTCTTGCAATAAGTTCTATCTTTTTTCCCAGGATGCTGATATCATGTGGTTCAGAGATCCATTTCCACGCTTCTTTCCAGACGCTGATTTTCAGATTGCATGTGACCATTTTTCGGGTAACTCGTTTACCGTACACAATAGACCTAATGGTGGCTTTAATTATGTCAAATCAAACAACCGGTCCATTGAGTTCTACAAGTTTTGGTACTCATCACAAGAAAATTATCCTGGCTACCATGATCAGGATGTCCTAAACTTTATCAAACATGATCCATTTATCTCTGAGATCGGGCTGGAGATGAGATTCTTGGATACTGCTTACTTTGGTGGACTATGTGAACCTAGCAAAGATTTGAATCAAGTATGTACGATGCATGCCAATTGTTGTTTTGGTATCAATAGCAAGCTACATGATCTCAAGATTATGCTTCAAGACTGGAGGGTTTTTATGTCCTTGCCCCCAAGTTTGAAGCACTCACAAGTGTATGCCTGGAGGGTCCCAAGTTATTGCAGGTATATCACACCGTACACTCGTTTCACTACTTCACTATTATTGATAACTTTTTTTAGCTTATTGGTGTTTGAATCATACATAAGACCATAATCGTGTCTTTGTGATTCTACCTTGCAGCCTAAGTGCATTCCGCCCTTCCAATAGTCCGGTGGAGAGCAATGAAAATGAAAATGAAAATGAAAACGAAAATGAAAACGAAAATGAAAATGTAAGTTGATTTATATTCAACATTCTGGTATTAATTGAGATTACTATTTGTGGTTGGCGAAATTGTCCTTAGGTTTCGAAGTAATTTTTGTCAATCACTAACGGCTGTACTCCCACTGTTGTGCTTAGTGGTTTTCTTGATTTGTTGAACTTCGACAATAAATAGAGGGGTAGCATTAGCTAGAAACATAGCTTTGGTATACAAAAATTGTACAGTGTAATTTTATTGCTATGTAGAAAAATATCGCGATTTGTAAGATGCAGATTGAGTAATTAGATTACTTCCTTTTGCACTTAAGACTAAACTCTCAATTACGCAAGAATATGCGGTTGCACCATTTGCATTAATTACACCAGTTTTTCTGTGATTGTCCTATAAGTTCAGACGATAACTTCTGGTAAGTCCTTGCGCATGCTTGCCAAACAATTTGCTGAAACTTAGCTAGTTTTTCTGCTGTTCCACCTCCAAGATCCAATTCCTAGGCTTCATTTGGAGAGTTGGGTGAGATTAGGCAAGCAGGACAGGAGGCCATCTTACCCTATTTTCAGTGTTCGATTACCTGATTGCATGATAAGGTCCTTTCGAAGTTTATAACCTTTATTGTAATTATTTTTCTGTGTATAGGCACTTAGGCAGTCACAAAGGCAATTACATTGCTCTAGTATTTGAACATTACTAGTCATGCTTAAGTAACCCTCTCTATGCTCTTGAAAGGTTATTTAATTCTAGTTTACAAAGTAGTTTTTTTTTTTTTTTTTTAAAAAAAAAAATCTATTCATTAATAAAGTTCATGAAATATTTACTACATAGTTAACACTAAGTAGATGTAATCTAAAAGACATTGTGAGTTATAAGAGCCTGATTTTTTTAATTTTTTTTCAATACCCTGCTTGTATTGCCTTCGTTATCCTTGTCTCTGTACATTCCTTACATTGCTAAAAGAAAAGTCAGGAATCTGCTTGTTTTGCCTCCGTTACCCTGTTCTCCGTACGTTCCTTACATTTGTAAAATTCATGAAAGCTATAAGCTGAATTTCAATATTAGTTAATCTTATCTTACCTATCTAAATAGTAAATACGAAGTACGTAAAATGTGAATTTTTTGAGATTATAGGGAGCCCCAATTTTAAAAAATTAATTAATTGTAATTTTTCTTTTTTGTAATTATTAAATGGAAAATTAAACAAACATGTCATATTTAACTTAAAAACAAATTAACATGTCATATTTCATATATTAAAAACTATGAAATATATAGAACAAAAAGTATTGTATATACACAAGACACTAGTAAAAGTGACATCTCAATATAACAAAATTACCCCTTAACACCCCTTAACACATATGTGAAGTTTTATTAACTTTGAGAAGATAACTTTTGTTATATTAAGAGGTCATTTTACTGAGGACATAATACTTTTGTTATATTGAAGGGTCTCGTGTGTATACAATATTTTGTATATATATAATTGTAATATCATTCACAATTAATATTACACATTTTCATTTTTTTATATCGTTACATTCCTGTTGAAAAGTATTTCAAAACAGATTCATTTATGATATGTTTCAATCAACTTTCAAAAATTCCTTTGTGTCAAAAAAATTCAAAATTTCTACTATATTGTGAAAAACTGTGTAATATGAAGTTTAATTAAGACTTACGGAAATGTTCATTATATTGTGAGTTTTGTATCTTTCTAAATTAAATTGAGATCTAGGTAGTAGCTAAAGTTGTTAAAATTGAGTTCCTAATTTAAATTGATGTGCGAGGACTCGAGGAGCAAAAACCAATTGGTAGAATCAAGTTGTAGGATCTTAAGATTATGTAATTTAAGAAACTGGTGAAAACACATGTGTAGTGCGTACTTCATTCTACTTAAACAAGATCGATTTTTTTGAAAAAAAAATTGTTTAGTTCTACAAGTATTCTAAGCTTATGTAATCCATACAATACATAAAAAATATGTATTTAAGTATTTTCCATTTTTTTTGCAATAATACTTCTTTCGTCTTTTTATAATCACACTATTTAGATTTTGACTTTATTAATCTTTCCTCCTTTAACCATTTTTGTAATATATACAATGTAAAAATATAGTAAAGTGATACCTTGATAGATTCATCACAATACCAAGATATTCCCTACGAAGTCAACTGTCTAAAATTGTTCAAAATGACTAAATTTTAAAGATTAGTATATTATATTTTTGAAGTATAATCACAAAATTTTCAAACTTAAAATAATGATTCTAGATGCCTCTTAGGGTTATAAGAGAAGGCTTATAACCATTAAATGAAACATAATAATCTCCAAAGAGATTAAAAATGAGTTTTATGATACAAATTGATCAAAGTAGATGAATTATACAAATCGACCAAATTTTTAAGGTAATATACACTTTTTTTGAAATATATCAAAAATTAAAATAAAGATACTTGATACTTCGTGTAACCATATGAGACAGTCAAGAACCATTCAATAACTTATTTTCAGTCTCTTATGGGACCAAAATCGAGTATATGACCTAATTATATAAGTTTTGAAAATCAATTGAAAAGGGTGTTTATAGTTAAAGTAGATAATTTCAAACAATCTTAAGGCTTGATATGACCCTATAAAAATAATGGTTCGTGTTTAAGACAATTTCAATACAAAGTTTCCAGATCGCCTAGAAAAAAGTGTTAACGATATAAAAAATGACGAGCTAAATGGTAATAGAGAAAGAAAATGGTGTTTGAATTATGCATTCTCAGTGTTTCGAATATTTCATGTGCTATAAATGAACTTAAGGCCCTTTATTGCACACGTTACAGATCTATTTAATTACCGAGTTAGGATTAAGGCACAAAACCAATTGCATTTTCCCCTGTTTTACGCCCTTACAATGACAAGTTATGAAAAAGTTTGCATTTCGACCTTAATTCACCTTGGTTACTGTTGTAATTATATCTCCTTGATTACTACCTTTGACTAGAAAAGACTTGCTCTAGTCAACTATTGATTGTTCAAGCCCAAGCAAGCTAAACATAGATGGCACAGCCCAATCTGATGAACATAATTTTGGGCCATAATAGTAAATTGTAAACATAGCAATTAACAAGGTGTTTTCTCACTAGGTCAGAATTGTCTCATGTGACTAAATTTTAATATACACACTACTTTTAAGATATCGAAATATTTTAAAAATTGAAATTAAGATATCTAATATTTTCTATGGTCATATAAAGAAGTTAGGAGTCATTTAATATCTTATATTCAAACTTTAAAGTAATTTTTAAAAGTTTATGGCTCAATTGTTAAAATTTTGAAATTTAGTGGAAATATGTGTTTAAAGTCAAAGTAAATGGCTCCATTCATAGGTCTTAATATGTCCCTACATAACCATGGTGAACATATCAAGGTATTCTATCATCAAGGTGTAAAATTGTTCAAATACTTGTGAAATAATTTAAAACCGAAATAAAGGTGCTTGATGCTTCTAGAGTTATATGAAGAGGTCAAGAACAAATTAAGTACCCTATAAATGACCTTATAAATGAGCTTAAGGACAATTACAGGATTTTTTGCAACTTGTTGAAATAGTTACATAGAGTTAAAGTAGATGGTTTCAACCTTATTATTAAGATTAATGATAAACGTATCAATGTGTTTTTTCACTGGATCCAAAATGACTGAAATTCAGAGTTTATTATACACTTTTTGAGATATTTTTGAAAATGTTCCAAAGTTGAAATAAAAGAACTTGATGCTTTTGAAGAAGGGTGGGAACCATATTCAATATCTTATATTCGAAAATGCCTTTAAAAGGAGCTTATGTCTCAATTTTTAAAATTTTGAGAATTGATTGAAATCGGTGTCTAAAATCAAAGAAGATGATTCCATCATTGGTCCTTATATATCCATATAAGAGCCATGATAAACATATCAAAGTATTAATTTTGAAATAGTTTCAAAATTCTAAAATAGATACTTGATCCTTCATACAATTATATGAGGAGATTTGTAACCATTTATCATTCTATATTCGATCTTCAAAAGTCTAAAAAAATTAGTGTTAGGCCCAGCCGCCATAAGTGACCCGCATTAATATGATATTGTTTGCTTTGGGCCAAGCCCTCACGAATTTGTTTTTGGGCTTCTTTCTCAAAAGGCCCCATACTAATGTGAAATTGGATCACTTATAATCTTGACAATTCTTCTTTTCTTAGTCGATGTGGGACTTGGGATATATACTCTTCAATCCCTCCCTCAAACCAGGGCTCATAACACCATGTGACCTCTTTCTCCACGATTATTTGTCTACCTTGTATGCTCGATAACCCACTGGACCTTGCTTCTCTGACCACCCATCAAGAAGATTGTCGATACAAGTCACCCGACCAAATTTTCCCATCGCGAGGACCGATTGAGAACTCGCCACCACACCACTTAGGATCCAGGTCGAACCATCGACTCTGATACCAATTGTTGGGCCCAGCCGCCATAAGTGACCCGCATTAATATAATATTATCCGCTTTGGGCCAAGCCCTCACGGATTTGTTTTTGGGCATCTCTCAAAAAGCCTCATACTAATGCGGAATTGGATCACTTATAAGCTTGACAATTCTTCCTTTTTAAGTCGATGTGGGACTTGGGATGTATACTCTTCAATCCCTCCCTCAGACCAAGGCTCACAACACCATGTGACCTCTTCCTCCACGATTATCTGTCTACCTTGTATGCCCGATAACCCACGGGACCTTGCTTCTCTGACCACCCGTCAAGAAGATTGTCGATACAAATCACCCGGCCAAATTTTCCCATCGCGAGGACCAACTGAGAACTCGCCACCACACCACTAAGGATCCAGGTCGAACCATCGACTCTGATACCAATTGTTGGGCCCGACCGCCATAAGTAACCCGCATTAGTATGATATTGTCCGCTTTGGGCCAAGCCTCACGGATTGTCCACTTGCCAATTTTCACTTTCTTAGTCGACGTGGGACTTAAAATGTATACTCTTCAATTAGTTTATTAATTATAGATCCTAATAAAACCCATAAAAACAAAGGTATTCTATCACTGGATGATTTTAGTCACATATTCACATTTGGGGCCAGAGTAAGAAACAAAAGAATTTAGGTTCATGGTCTTTCCTTGTTCAAATGGACATCGACGCCCTATTGAAAATTAAGATGTAAACGGATTTGATTATAGGGTTGTCTAACCATGGTCCAACGAACACCTATGTGTCTATGACCCTAAACACATCCACCTAGCCGCTAGCCCGCTTGAGTAAAAGTGTAAAACCACAGCAGTCTGACTCAAACAAAATCGTGATTGTGAAGTAACGAAGCGGCACCTGCAGAATAATGGCGGAAGCAGAAGACCTGAAGCAAGTGGTAGGGATAGAACAACAGCAGCAGCAAGAAGGAGAAGATGGTGGAGCAGTCAAAGAGGAGATGAAGCCATGGGAGCAACACTCTGCTATCATAAGCATTCCTCGCTATGATTACAACGCCCCTTCTTCTCTCCTCCAACATTCCCATACTGGGTTTCTCATCACTTGCCCTATCAGTGAGTATTAGATTGCTCTTTCTCTCTTCTCTAGCCCACTCTGGTTGGTGATAAAATTTGATGCTTGATTGGGTTTTTTCGATTTTGTTGATTTTGAGTGTTATATTGAGGATTTAAAGCTACTATTATCCATGTTTGAGTTTGGATGTTCGAGTTGTAATGGGTTTATGATGCATAATATATGATTAAAGGAACCGAAATTGAGCCTAAAAACTTAGTTTATGCTTCACCTAGTTGTGTAATAACCAGTTTATAATTTCTGCAATTTTAGCCTATGTCAACAAAAAAAATTGAAATTGGTTGCTAGGGTTGAATATTTTGTTGGGTAATGGTAGACTGCTCAATGATGTAAAGTTTGAATCTTTGATGGAAGAGTGTTTAACATTACGGAGGTTTTCTCAGGTTTCATTATAATGTTATTGAAAATCATGCATCAAAACTCGAAAGATAAAGTCTTTTAAGGTGAAGATCTTTCTTGATTATCAAAGTGTATAATTTTATTGATAAGAAATAATTTCAAAAATTATCGCATCCTTTATTGCAGTTGTAGATTTTATGCAACTCTTCTTGCCCTAGTACTTGGCCTACTTGCTCAATTAAGTTATTTTGAGGTCTTGAGGATATCAACTATTCGGGCTATATGAGGATAGCCTTAAACTTAAGTTATGTTGATGATATCCATTTTTCAAGCTACCATGTGTGGGGACAGTCGCATACATTTGGTTGGACTGCCGAGTTAATTTTGTAAAATGAGAATCGAAACATAATTGGTGCCTTAAAAAGCTCTGTTATACGTGGATGTCTCATATTGATTCTTCAACTACTCTGTTGGTTGAAGAAACTTCCGTCGAAAATGCCAATCAAAAAAATTTCCCCATTTTGAGATGAATTTTTCTCTGAAAGATCTTGTTTTACAGAGAGGGAGAAGAGTGCAACAAAAGAAGCAATTTCCATTCTTGAAAAGGTATTTGCTTGAGAACTTCACATATGTTAACAACTTCCTTTTTGTTTACTCTATATTTTGTCTACATAATGTTGCCCTTCAAATTAAGGGTGTATGGAAAAGAACTTTAGATTGTATTTGCAATTTGGAAACTTGGTTGGAGGCATTGTGGTATTGGTATGGCATGTCATTCAGGGTATTTCTTCCCTTTATCATGCTGGAGAAGTTTCAAGACACTGGACATGTTCTTTAACGTGAAAAACTGTAATGTAACTTGTGAGAATTTTGAGATATGTTAATGTAATAATTGAGATTACAGTACTTTTGTCCTAAGAAAATTTCCTGATTTGCTATTTGTAACAAAATTATCCTCATTTTGGTAACACTTTCAACTTTGGTTGTCAAATTTGGTTTTTACTCTATTCTTGTCATTCAAATCCACCCATTGTTTAGTGAGTCTAAAATCCCCATGGTTCTGTAATTATGCTGTAGTTTGAAACTTCTGGCAGGCGCTTCGGTGGCCTAGAAATATTATTTGATTTACTGTAGAAAGTTTGAGGGATTTGAGGTCTGAATTTCTTGGAATTCCTGAAAAGCACTACCTAAATTATTCACAATTGTTTACCAATTCACAAATTCTAAGCTGAAAAATGATAGTGTTGTTTTATCTCCTTCAAAGAACAATAATCTGCTCTTAATTTGTAACTAGTAAATTTCTCGGTATATATGCTCAAAGCCTTTTCTGAGTGTTATAGAATCATGTTTGTTGGATCATGAATAGGCCAAGTTCCTATGGGTGCTGGATGATGATAACAGTTTACTAATTTGATGCAGATGAAAACTTAATTCGTTAGTTGTATTAATGGAGATCATTTTCTATCTGCATATGTTAATTTAGTACTACTTAACTGTTAATTTCATCGTAATAATCACGTTAATGTTCGTTGAAATGATTGTGCAGTATATTGAATCCAGTGGTCGTGACTGCTTGGAAGGGTCTGATTCTAGTGGAAATATTAAAAGAAGAAAATCAGGCCAGGTGAAGGGCAGCTCTGCTATATCAGTTGAAAGTAAGATACTAAGAAATGGCTTCTCGTTTTCTGGATCAATTACAAATTTCAGTTGGGCGTCAGTTTAATATTTGGAGATACAAATTTCATTATCTTTGTGCAGGTGAGGTATCAAAAGATGGCTCTCAATCTCTTGCAGTAACAGATGATGCTGTCAAACAAACTCCTAACCTTTTACTGGTAAAGGTGACGAGAAGTGGCTTGGTTCTCTTTACTTTTCTGAAAGGCAGTTCTTTTGATCCAGTCAGCATAGTCTCACATGTATATAAATCCTTAGAATTGGGAACGTTAAAACGACCACTGTAAGTACTCACTATTGTCATCTACTCACTTCTTTTTTCCCAGAAGCTTGAGGCTTTTTAATAGTTTCTTGCAATGATCATTAGTGTCATCCTTCAATAAGCAATACCATTACTGAGGGATTCCTAACACATGGCTTTGGCCTACCTTTGAAGGTCCTGTTATTCCTATGCCACCATGCATTTACAATTGAACATATATGTGCCAGAAACGACTAGCGTGTGCTGAATTGCTGACCTAATGAGGCCTCAGTCTCCAAGGATACATGGCTTAGGTTTAAGCAATGCAGCAGACGTGCAGTGAGGGATACCTTGAAGCTTAAATCCATTAAGTTAAATCTTAGTTTTATTCCATCCTTGACCAAGGGCAAGGCAAGGAACTCATGGATGATATTCAATGAAGCTAGGCTAGGGCCATTGTGGATACTGTTGGAAAGTATTTGTTACTAACAGGAAATTTCATAAGGCTTTATTACCAACTAGTCTTTTTATGATCTTAATCCAATGGTCGATCGTTATAAAATGGCCATCAAGGCAAAGAATCATTCTGGACTCTTGTGGAAACTGTTGATAGAAACTAGAAGGAGGTCTCTTGTGGTTTTTGTAGCCTTTAAAAATAGTCCGGCAGGACCTATTGTAGTAGAGTCATGTTTTTGTGGGACACTTTGAGGTGCTTGTTGGAAAATGTCTACAGTAATTGGTTTGAGTTTCACTGTATGGCATTATAGCTATAAATAAAGCATGAAAGCTGTAAATGCTGATGGTCAGTGTTGACAAATATTGGAGGGAAGGATTCCTATTACCAGGCAACTTCCAGGAATGTACAAGCCCATATTGGTTATGTTAGGGCTGCACATTGAATTGAAGCTGAAAATCTCCCAAACGCCAGCACTCTCTATTTGATATCATACAACAAGATTGGCTACCTTAATGGTACAGAAAGTACCATTAAGATTGAGGGGGCTCTAAGCAGATTCTAGACCAGGGTTCATATGGACACAAAATTTCCCCATAAGACCTAAGTCATGCCTGTGAAGCATTTTTGAAGTTTGGCAACAAAGGCTGGGTAAATTTAAGTGATAACTGAGGGCAAGTCTCTTTGGATCTTTTCTACAAAAAAAAAAGGGTCCCATTGGATCTTCTAATCGCTTTGGCCCAGGGTTTGTATATTGAGGCTAAATTGAAGGTTGATCGCACAAAGTAGAGACCAGAGATAGTGTGTGCATGAATGATGTCAATTGCAAAAAGTTATTTTTCTTTCCTCTAGTCGGGTGAACCTTGGACCAAACTACTCCACTTTTCACTCTGTGTATGGCTAAATGTTGACATCAAATAAAATACTGCTTTAATAACTATCTTGTTCATCTCTTTAACTCATAGGTTGTCCCTTTCTGCATGCAGCTGGTGCCATCGAATTCTCCCTATTCAAGCTACTTGTAGGTTGAATGAGAAGGAAGTCAGTACCACTGTATCAAATCTTGTTCTGAAGTATGTTGATGACAAAAGTAACAGAACTTATAGACCTCTGAAAGTGAGCATAATGATCTAGTATTAATTTGAGGCATCTTTGAATATGTCAATCTTTGGAACCTGACCAATATTTTTTCCTGTTTGTTGTCCTCTTTTTTTGTTTGATCATGTTGCACCGCGCTCTAAATTAGTCTGTCTTTAGTATGCAGTTGGCTATAATAGAAGAGGAATCGAGGAGACAGAGATGAAAACTATGAAAGCTAAAACTAGTGATCCTAATCTGTTTACGATGCTAGATAGGAATAAGTGCTTCTCCATAGTAGCTGCTGCTGTAAAAGAGGTTGTATCAGACTCAACCGTGGACCTTGAATCCCCAGAGGTAATAAACCCACTTGTTTTCTAATTTTATGTTTCATGCCTCATTATCTTGCCATGAAATTCCAGATGTTGTGTCATTTTTTAATGCTGGTGGTGGGGTGTATTTCGCAGCTTTGTATTCTCATTGAGCTTCTTCCGCTGTCTGGGGTGCCAAATGGTTCACTAATAACTGCTGTTTCAGTCCTTTCTCGAGACCTAGTAAGCACCAAGCCACGACTTTGTGTTAAGGCTTTGGTCTTTGATCCCAAAACTAAAAAAGAAGCATCTTGAGCTAGTAGCCTGAACATCCTCATCATTTACTCCGTCGAAGAAGGGTTCGTCAGAACTCAGATGCAGAAGATTTTGTTAGTCAAAGTGTAAAACATGTTTGTGATCTGAGTGCAAGCTTAAGTCTTTTGTTGTCATCTTCATCTTTCTTTCGGCTTGTTCCTCAGCATAGGAATTTTCTTGAATTAATGAAATTTACAATAGAGAATCCTTAGGGTGAGAACCCTGTACTCTTACCTCCAGAAACCTCATGCTCTGGCTGGCGCATGTAGGTGATATAGCTAACACCCGCAGTCACAAGTGTCAGCTGGCGTACCTACATCCAAGAACATATGAACTTGCCGATACCTAACTGTTAGGTATGTGTGTTTATCCAATGAGGATGATGAATCATGAATATATGAAGCTTCTTGTATGTTCATTAATCATAATAGATGAAGTTTTCACCTAATCTTCTTGTCTTTTGGAGAAAAATGAATTCCTATGGGTGTTGCTTGCGTGAAAACACAGGTGTGAAAAGACTTGAAAAGCTTAAAATATATAATAACTGGGAGGACTTTCAAAAACCAACCTAAAGACTAGAAGAAAGAACGCCTACAAAGTTATCTGATGGGCCTTCACAATTTATACAAGTCTCTGAATCTGAAACACGCCTTCTAAAACAGGAATGTGACTCACCTCCAATAATAATCGTAGGATAAACAACCCATACAGCCATTGAGCCATACTTAGGTCTTACAATTAGCAAGCTAGCTATCTGGGCATGACTCATTCATGAGATTACGTAGCTTACCTCCCACAATCAATTGTTGTCAAGTTGACATGTTTTTGCTGGATAGTTGGAATTACCCAGAAAAAAGCAACCTATTTTGATATTACTTCCTGCTATGTCTGTGTTTTCAAGTAACAGGACATGAGAGGATATTTATTTCGGATATTGCAACTTTATATTATATCCTTTCATTTATTTTAATACTGTAGTAAAAGCATGACAATAGCTAGGCAGGAGTGCAGGACTAGTATCCACCCTCTCAACTCCTCAAGGCAAATCCCGACCTATGCACAGATAAATATGATCCGAAGCTCCGTCTTCTCTCATCCTAAAATCTAATGGCCCCATAGAGTGGAGTGATTCTCAACTTGGCTATCTACTGTTGTGGTTTTCAAGAGGAAATTTCATCCACCCCCAGAAGCTCCTCATAGGAATGAATAGTGTAAGGATTGTGATTTCATTCTACAGATGGTCTATGATTCGGAAGACATAGTAGAGCCTTGGATGGTTCATTAATTGATTCAGTGACCCTTCCTAAATCAAAACCTTTTGTCTTACTTTTGTGTACGGCATGTATAAAACTTATTTATCTATGGTCCATAAAGTATTTATCTTAAGTATGAATAGTAGAAAAGTGGCACATTGAACTTGGGTATGAAACAGTCGTCCTCACCTCAACTATTTCGACTGTCTGAAACTCTGAATTGTAATTGCCTTTTCATACAGTTACACTTCTTTTATGGCACTGAGATAACTAGACAAGGTAACTTAGACCTGCTCATCTAAGCCAATGGTACATTCATCTAAAACCTTGGCCATTATCGTTTGGTGGGGTCTGCCTAACGCAATTATTAATGTTATCATGCATGATTAAAGGTACATTTCTACGTGATTACTCCAGTCACCTTATCTAGTTATCTCAGTGCCATATAATAAGGTGATTACTCCACACAAACGAAGTAGCTTGAACCCTTTAAACATTACGTAAACATATAAATAAGGTGATTACTCCACACAAACGAAGTAGCTAGAACACCTTAAACATTAAGTAAACATATAATAAGGTGATTACTCCAGTTGGTTAGATGTTATATTAATCAGCTAAAATTCATAATTCTTTTTTACAAATACATAATACTCCTTACTATTATTAATAGAAAGCCCAACTGCTTTGGAAAAATGGAATCAATCCAATAAGCTACCTCAAAGAGAAATAGACAAATCAAGATTAAGATTAAGATTAAGATTAAGATTAAGAGGATGGTGGAGATCATCCCAGGCAGTGGAAGAAGAGGAGTATGAACTAACTGCTTGATCACTAATCTCACTAACATTAGTCGACGAAACGTTACTGCTCCGTCGGGTTAACAATGGCGAGGCCGCCTGTTGTTGCAAGGATAGAGACAATGACAGTCCATACCCGCCATCTCTTCTTCCAGCTGCTCTCTCTTTGTTTCCGTCTTTGCTCTGCTTCTCAGAACCGATGAATGCCTCCAAGTTGTGTAAGTGGTGCGGTTTATTTTGGTCAGATAACTGATCATATGCCATGGCTTCCTGTAAAATGCAAACATGGAACGATCATTCATATAAGAATCACATAAAAGTACTATAATACATGCTTTCATGCATATAAATTCAATGCCCCAAATTGAAAACAACTTTTTTTTTTTTACAGGAATACTACTGTGCAGTAATTTAGAATTTCGGAAACATCATAAATCACAACTACTCTAAACAGGAAATGTTTTACCACGATGTTCTAGGAATTTTCAGGCAGTAAACTCCCAGTAAACAAAGAAAAAATAAAAGCATTAAACTGTCTAACTACCATTTTGAGTAAATTGCTATCCTTTACTCTCGAGCCTAGAACAAAATAATAGTGCACTATTACTTTCAAACGCATTTAAAGTGTGGACGACCAATTTCTGCATAGTTTATAAATATAATGGACCCCAAGTGGAAGTGATGGAAATTATTCTGCCTCAGAAAATCTGTACCAAAAAACTAGAATATGTTGATTTATTTTTTTTATGACTAATGGCTGAAACATCTGTCACCAATAAATGCCTTTTGCTTCCAAATTCGTTTCAAAAACCTGGTCAATTTATGTACCCTCCTCTATGCCTCCAGATTGGACACAGAGGAAGCAATCATGTTCCGTATTCCATATACATGCATTACAACAAAGAAGGGAATTACTACATATATATATATATATATATATATATATATATATATATATATATATATATATATATATATATATATATGCTATTACCAGTACCATTATGATAGAGTACATAAATTAACATTCATCTATGGTCAGAAATTGAATTTTATGATCAAATTTGTACGAAATTTAACTTAAACAATAATATGTGGTAGCATAGTAACATGGCATGAGTGACATTTTGGGCAGAACTAAGGGTTGAATTAACCTTTTAGTAACAACAAATGTCGTGTAACGAAGAAAAAAACAATACTTCCATCTGAATCTAGTTATAACATAACTTCAAGCCAAAACATTGATGTGACAACTAATTAAGGGGGAAGATTAATATAATGGGAATAATAATAATAATAATAATGATAATGAAAACCTGCAACTTGAGGAAGTGAGATTGATCAGCTTGGACTGCAAGAAGATGATGGAATTTGAAAACATGATCCTGAGGAGGCATTGTTGCTGGCTGGAAGGGGAAACCAGGGTGTTGGGCCTGTTGCTGCTGCTGCAGTTGTTGCTGCCATCTGATAATATTCAGACCACTCTCTTCCAATAATTCACCACTTTGTAGCTCTTCTTCTTGCAGCTTATTATAATTCTGAACAACTTTTAGTATCATTCCTACCTCTCCTACTCTTCTTTTTGTCTCACCCTTTGAATTATTACAAATTGACTCCTGCTGACTTTTGTAATCATCAACAAAGCAGTACAATTTTGGATTTTTTCTCACTTCTCCCTCCTCTTCACTCATTACTCTCATCCTCTGCCTTTGGCTGCATTCCAAATTCTCTTTCTTCATCATCATACTGCTACTAGTACTACTACACCTTTCTTCCAACCTTGCCCTTTTGCATTTTTCAAAACTTTTATCATCCAAACAATGAAACAAAAGTCATTAATACTTGTATAAAAACACCAGAAAATTGATTGAGTTTTCAAAATACAAATATGAGGAATTGAAATTGATTAAACTTTCCAATGACATTCATCAGTCATATTTTGTATACGAATACATGCGCACTCCATAAATTATACGAACACCCCATCATCCCATTTGTCAAATACTATGTGAAACTATAGAATATAAAGGGGTGCTAAAATTTATTCATACATGGTCGAAGACAAATTCAAGAATTCATTTTGGCACTCCCCTTGCAAAGTAAATATCAAAATTCTAAGTGGTCTCATAAAGTAAAGGAATGCTCATATCAATTCCTATGGACTATTATGATTCCATGCATGAGTTATGTTGTATTACTACAAAAAAAAAAGGGAGTAGAAAAGGCTTAATTATGAATAACAACTACCTTTTAGAAGGGGGAAAAGCAGCAGAAATTGTTGGTTGATGATCTTGAAGAGCATGATTAGCAATATTTGCAGAAGAAATATGCAACCCCACATCTTCCTTTTGTTCTTCAATATAATTACTAGTACTTGCATTGTTATTATGATGATTCTCAAAAGCTTGTTTCCTTTGCTGGGTGAAGCTCCTGTCTGCTAAAAGCAATAGATACATCAAAAAGATGTTAGACAAAAAGCAAAATATAAATAAAACCTACACTAAAAAGTTACTGTATAAATTTGGTAATTATTATTTCAAAGCCTTGCTCTCCTATCTTTTCATCTTTCTTGTATTTCCAATGTTTTTGATTCAGAAAGCATTATAATGGTTTGTACTGTTCTACCCCAAAGTTAATATTTTTTTTTTTTTTACTGTTACAAGTCTAGCTAAGCAGCTAGACCAGTACTTTGTGAAGTAGGGGAAAATTGGGTAATTTGTTTATGTACCTATTTTTCACAAAAAATGCTTAAATCAGAAGATTTTGGAATTAATGTGAATATTGTGAGGGAAAATGCTGTCAATTTAACATTAAATGAAGTGAGACATCAAAACTCACTAAAAAGATATGATATGGTAACCCATAATTTGTTATCCAGCTGAGTGAAACACCCCATTTAGAGGAACCAACCTAGAATAAATCTACTATTGCTTTTATTACTATCACAACATATCCTAATCCTTGCTTCATCAATATTATCAAGAAAACAAAAAAAGTCATATCATATAATAGCAACTAGCAAGCGAAAAATGTTATAAAAGATAAATCTTCTCTAATAAAGTTAATTGTAATTACCTTTTAATTAAACCCGTTATTTGGGGATAATCGATTAATTACTAGTTAAAATCACACTACCGACGCATTTATTTAAGTCTGGACGAAGAGATCGAGTAATAAGAAGAAGACGCATATATGGTATGGTGGTGGAGCATAATCATGATAGTGGAGCAAAATCTAAATTTAAGATTAAAAAAAATAAAAAAAATAAAACATACCATGTCTAGCGTGATCAATCTTCATGCTTCTATACATCTGATGACATTCAGAAAAACATAATACCAAAAAACTCAGACATTAGTGCATATAGTAATAAGATTATATTGATAATAATATACTAATAATAATTGAGTGTTTAGTGTGAAACCTACACAAGTCAATAAAAAGATTAAAAAAAAACACAAATTAGGAATAATATGATTGACTAAAAAGGTGGTACTCCGTATTCCAGAAGCTAGAAAGAAAATGGAGAGAAAGACAAACCTGGAGATGACTTTTCACATGAGAAATGGTAAGCCCTCTTACATCCATCAACTGAAGTACAAGCTTTGGTGTAGCCTCTGTATGAACATAGTTTAGTTTAGAAATAATGTATAGTACGCAGTAAGCTCTAGGATGGAGGTTCGTTCAGATGTACGAAACCTTAGCTTATTATATATAGCTGACAAATTAAGAAAAGAAGAAATGGACATGGACATGGACATGGATGGACTTACTGTCTTGGCCACCAAGGCGTTGAATGGCATGAACAAAGCAACGATGAAGCTCAGGAGTCCATCTTAAGCGAGGAACTTTGGATCTAACATACTGTCTTACTCCACTATTACTACTAGTATTTTTACCAAGTTCCATTTTTTTGAGTGAGGAAGGATGTGATTTGCTGAGATATTCAACCTTATATTATACGAACAAAGTAAATGATATATGATACTTTGAGAGGGGTACAAAAAGAGGGAATGATGGTAAAAGGGTTGACTGATGAGTTGAATATTATATAAGAGCGAGGAGTGGGGGATAGATGGGATGGAGGTGAAAGGAAGATGAAGATCACGAGAAATAGAGGAGACTGGAGAGGGATGTGTGTGAGGGGAGAGAGAGAGAGAGAGAGAGAGAGAGTTGAGGAATTCGTTTGGTTGGGCTGATCTGCCGCTGTTACAAACCTGCAATCAGGGATAATTCTCATCACGAGCTTCTGATCCTCTTCATATCATTACACATTATTCTCTCACCCCCATCACTTTTTTACTTCCATTTTTTATATTTTTTTTTTAATATTTCTATTAGTCAAAGTAATTGCTCTTTATTAATTAGGGAAAACATATTATTATTTAGCTTATGCTCTCCCCTAAAATTATTTTGCTAAATTTATTTTATTTTACTAAATTTAACTTAAATTTTTTATATAAATTTAATTATTTTGTCTTATTTTATTTTTTTTCTACAACTTATTTCTATGACAATGGATTTTATATGTGCGTGGGATACAATAAGATTATTATGTAACTAACAAAAGTTACCCTTCACTATAATAAAATTATCTGATACAATAAAATTCGCCCCTACAAGAAAAGATATCACAATTTTAATTGATAAAGATTAAGATATGTTTGTAAGGAAAAAAATAGTGGGTATATTGTACGAAAGTTATCTCTTAATAAAACAAACGTCACTTTTTATAATAAAAGTCATTCCCTCTGTTCCTTTTTTTTTTATTTTGCCTATTTTCCATTTTTTTTATTCTCCGAAAATTGTCCCATTTGATTAAAAAATTTCCATTTTAGGTTGTTCCATTAAAAAATTTCCATTATATCTTTAAATAAGTAAATTTATGTACTTGGGACAAAAAATAAGGGGTTAGATGGAGTAGTTTATAGGTCTTCTTTACTAAAGTTTTAGTGTTTCTATAAAGGTGTTTTTCATAATTTGTATTGTCTAAACTTATTTTATTTTAAAATAAGACAAAATAAGTTAAAGAGAGCAAGCCAATATTTTTATCGAATTAACTTAATTTTTCAGAAATTTATTTGATGAACTAAGGAAAACAAAACCTTAATTAAAACCGAGTTATAGGGTATACAATTTATAGCTTAGATGCTTATGCAGTACATTTTAGTTGTTTATGTCGAATATTTGTTATATATAAGAAATGATATATTTAGATGGAACTACTTTCTTGAGACAAATAGACAGTAATCAACTGCCTAACCAAAGTAATTTAATCAACTACTCCGTATTTTGTAGAGTAGGAAAATAAAACGTAGTCCGTAGTCCGTAGTCCGTATTCCGTAATGTTATTTTTCTTGCGGAATTGTCAATGTTTTAATGAACAGCCAAGTAAAAATATAAACAAAAATGGGAAAATACTTGTGTCAAAGACAGAAAGATACTGCTGCTGCTGGTAGCTGTAGCACAGCGTAAGACCCCTATAAGTCATAACTATGAGTCTATGACCTCTATTAAAATCATTCTAAATAATACTAAATACTACGCTTTATTATTTATGGAATTTCTCCCCTCTTTCGCTGTCTGTCACTCTGATACAATACGCCAACTTCGTCATGATCATAAAAAAGACCCCCCATATTACTTTCATAATTCTCCTTTGCTTTTATTATTATTATTTTTTTGGCTTGAGTATGTATGTTTATGGTATCCCAAAATTAACTGTGTTTTATTTTGATTAGTGTTCTACTGTTTTTTCTTTCCATTTATTTGTGGACATACACATGCTTGGTAGGTAGGTATTGTAGGGTGGTGATGGTACGACATAAAGAATTTAGTATATTATCATCACTGAATTATAATATATTGATTTGTAATTGTTAAATTAAAGGTAAATTATTATAACAATTTAATTATTAGTTACTCAATATTGTTTGGTCTGCACCGTGTAATTATATGATGATATATATATAGATAGATAGATTATTTTAACAATTTAAAAACTAACAAATGCTTCATTTTTATGAAGTGGTACGAAAGTTTTTCTTTTAAAATATGAAGGTAGAGGTTTTTTTAGTTTAATTATTTGGTGACTAATGATTGAACAACCCTCGTTATTAATTTCATAGTTTATACTCCGTATTGTGTATATTATTCTTCTTAAAAAGAGTTAAAGTTCAATGACCCAAATACGTTGAGCATGCACTAGGCCTATTAGCGGACGTGAGAAACTCGAAAATCAATTTGAAGAAAGCCTACATTATTGCTTAGATTATATCATCGATTTTTGTTGATACGAAGTTAAAAATGATACTACCTTCCTCTCTAATTTTTTGCTTTATTTGACTTTTCACAATCTTTAAGAAAATAACTAAAAACGTTTTTATCTTTAAATATGAAAGACAAAAAATCACGAAAACTTGATATTTTACAAATTTACATTGATATGCATCTAATAATAACTCAATAATTTTTTATAAAATAATGAGAATTTATGATCAAACTTTTTGAATTTTAACTCCATAAATAGAAATGAAGCAAATATACATTAAGAGACCGAAAGAGTGTACGTTTCCATGATATACATAGTACTCCGGTATTGACTATCTAATGGTTATTGTCTCCTACCTGCAATCCAGAAGGAATTAATCTGGTATAGCTTCATTTATATAGACAATCTACATAGAGGATTGAGCTGATTTTGCCTGTTAAGATAATTCATATCAAATTAAAGTTAGCATATATTTCGTTCTTTGTACATGCTAAATGCAGAAGCCAGAATGCTAACTTAAAGTACGTACATTCCGCCTTTGAGTGTACATGCTAAATGCAGAAGCCAGAATAAACAGATGCTCTTATCCCACCAAGACGCTGCTCTGCACTGTACTACGTATAAAATAACTAGCTTCCTAGCTGCCTGCTGGTAAGATTTTTGTAAGCGTAGCTGGCGCCTGGCAATATCAAAATACTACCACTATCAGTATTTACTCTTTCCTGCATGCATGGTTGCTTTTTTCTTCCCCTTGTAGCGCTGTCTGCCACCCTACAAAAAAATTACCCACTTAGTAATTTAGTTATATACTTTAATACTCTTACAATTTGTGTTGATTTACTGTCCATAATTACAACTGATATTGGTATAATGTTAGTTTTGGATATTTTATATAAGAATATGAAATTTATTTGGGTCTTATTGTAAATTTTCTCCTTCCTATTACTTAGTCTGATATTTTGTATTATTATTCTCTATAATTCCAAATTAATTCAACATTACATGCAAATCCAACCTTTACATGTACGGAATACCAGTTATTATTTTGAAATGGAGCATCATTAATTTTATACTCCGTATTATATATATATAATACAATCTGAATATAATCGAAATAACATAGAAATGTATATTCAATTTAGGCGTTAGTCTAATTGACTGGTGTCCGTACCGTAGCTGTAGGGAGGAGGGGCGGTGGAGAGGTGGCGAGCAAAAACAGGAGTGATCAACAAAGCAGTAAATGTGTGGGCGGGAGGCTAACCATTTGTTGACAATATCTTGCCATTTTATTTATACTTGGCATCACGTGATCATGGTACTTAATTGTGACCTAATTTTTGGTGGAATGTTGAAACATTATCATACAAAAATACTATCTTATTCCCCTTATTTTATCTGTTACTCCATCTTATGGGAACACGTTTTCATGGATGATCTACGTACCTACTTGACTACTTCGTATATATTAATTCCACTCAGCTCTCTCATCCAAAGTGATATTGCAGCCTTGCAGGAAGGCAGATCAGAGGCATTTTTTTAAAAAAAAAAATGTTTTACGGTAAGGAGACGATTCCTAGTCAAACTTCAAACCTCTTGATTTTTTGGTCTAGAATTTGCAAGCCGGGCTATCTAGATTAGACTTGTACATTGGACCGGATAAGGACTAGAATGAGCCACATGTAAAATAGGCCGAATCGAGCCAAGCCAAAGAGGATACAAAATGAGAGAAGTCAGGTCTGATTGGTCCATATAGAGTATAGTTTTATCTATGAACGGTAATAGTATGCATATATCACCTCCAATATTTGACAGTGAACCATTGGCAAACAAGCGGGAAACATTCATTACCTGATAGTGTTTAAAAGTCCTATAAACTATTAACTCATTATTGACCCGACTTGACTCTTGAAGGACTCAATAAAACACGACCCTATAAAAGACTGATCCATTTAAGTCCGTAATTGGTTAAATCTCTTTATAAATGGGCTCTTAATGAGACATCTTCTATTTAAACACGCCTAATTTAGAACAAATCTTATCACTAGGGTGCTCTATCCTAATAAACTATCCAAACCCTTGAAGAGCAATAGTGATATAAGGAGATCCCTTACTCTCACAAGAGGGTTGAGTGTATCCGAAGGGACTCAAGTTTTCAGTTTTCTCCACTAATTCCATCAAACATGCTTGGTTAGACAAATTAGAGGGATGTGAGGAATAGAATAGTAATTAGATCATCTACCTTGTACAGTTCATAAATCCAGAATGTTCGAACTGCATGTTTCCCCAACCAAGAGTCCTAATTGTATAGGATGCAAATAAAAGTAAGAATATAGTGACAAGATCACAGCCAAAAATCAATTTCCTCTCATAGTTGGGTAAAGGAATGGTAACTCAAAACAGTAACAGTGGACTTGAAATTAAACAAACGGGTTTGCATGCATGTAGCTGCTTGGTCATGGGTCCCCCTTCCCTTGCCAAAAAGACGAATTAATAGGCGTAATAATGAGGTAAAAAGCAGGAGTGTAGAATACGCAATACGGGCGACGCGTGAGGGAATAGGCGTGGGCGTACGTTGTGCTGAAAAACTCGTGTAATCGTAAGCTACAAAAGTAGTGGAGTATCAAAATTACCAGTTTTGTCATCTACTTAGTATTTTGATTTTTGACCTGAGTCTACACCTGCAAGTGCAAAGTAGGATGTAGGAAGGGGGGGCATGCAGCATTTCACATTTTTTTTTAATTATGTCAAGTTATTATCAGCAATAATTCCTTATTCTTTTTGTACCTTCTTTCTCTCTCCTTCGTACCCAGATATACTCGAAAATTTATCCTAAATCCTAGGTGCTTTTCTATATTTTTATTTTTTATTATAAGAAAATACATGGAGTGGAGTACTCCTTTCACGTCTTTTCTGTATATTTTGGAAATTAAACGAAAGTCAACTATGGAGGCAAAGTTAAGTGAGACAAACAATTTCCTTAGATTTTCATTTCCTAATTTCAGCCTATTTTACTTACCGTTGGACGTCAGGGATACGGAGGAGGTCGGAGATAAATGCTTGTGTGGAGTATTTTTGGTATTATAATGCGAAATATGAATTTTTGTTTTAGCTAACTAGTGGAATA
Organism: Dysphania ambrosioides; assembly: GCA_026401315.1. Classification (NCBI taxonomy): domain Eukaryota; kingdom Viridiplantae; phylum Streptophyta; class Magnoliopsida; order Caryophyllales; family Amaranthaceae; genus Dysphania; species Dysphania ambrosioides. The sequence continues at coordinate 7,625,223 of CM048658.1, read as the reverse complement.
GTGGATTATACTTCCTATGACTTTTGTTTATTTCTAAATTTTCCCTCTTTCCAATCTATTTTGATTTGTTTCGCGGGAATTTAGTTTTCACTAGTTATAAAATAAGTTCCCAGAAATTTAGTTTACGACTATAATACATTTTTAATGTGGATGTCAACTAATATAAATCTCGTCTACATTAGTTGTTATATTTTCGGTTGCAACTCTCTTTATATAAAAAATTACAATTTTAATAAGTTCGAATAAGTTCAAATTAAAGTAGTTGATACTAGTTGAATAAAAGTCGTAGACAATGAATATTATTTTGTCCACCCTTCATTATAACATATTTTGGTTTTTGTTCGTTTGTATTATAGATTTTACCTTGTGCTTTTTAATTGCTTTATTATTGGAGTCAAACTTAAAAAAAATTGACCATAATTTCTAAACATTTAACTACTAATATATTCAAGTGAAATATTGTTGGATGCATAGAGTAACTCTTTTTTTTTTTTTAGGAAAAATATAAAGTAACTCTCAAGAAACTAAATTTATAAACTTCTCCAGAGATGGGTCAATAGACTCAATACACTCAATCATACCTCTATGGCAGATTGGCAGTCGTAGTAATAAGTAGAGCTCACAATTCCACACCAACGCCAATGGTTAATTGATTATCTTGATGTGGGAACAGGGGGGCAGTTACTTTGGGTAAAAGGGAAAGGACTTCATTTTTGAGTTCTGTGAACTCCTACCCCCCACCCCCACCATACACACACACACGTACACACACACACATTTTTTTTAGCCTTTAAGTAACCGATTATCGCATGCTCTTGGCTGGTACATGATAAGTTGATGATTATTGTCTTCGTTTTAATTTACTTGTTATATTTCTATTTTTTAATTTAAATTTTAAAATTTTTGACCAAATCAAGTAATATTATTAATGGACTGGTCATATAGTACAATGCATAAACAGTAAATAGATCGGTGAGATTTTACCCTTTCAGTGATACTACGTGTATTTTTATTGTATATACCGAGAAAATATTTATAATAAATCTACAAGAGTATATTTTTATAATAAATCTACAAGAGTAAAAGATATCTCTCCAAAAATATAAAATCTATGATGACTAGAATTTGTAGGTTATAGTCAATAAATCAAACATCATTTCCCCAAACAGCTCCCCTAAAAAAAATAAGGTGACCAAACATACAATGGTTCGTTATATGCATGTGGGAAGGTACTGAACATTCCTAAAGTACCATAAATAATAATAGTATGGAGAAATTTCTCAAGTACGTCAATCAAAGATTTAGAGCAAAATATAAACTATAGTATTGCAAAAATGTCAATAAAAAGGGAGAAAATAAACAAATAAATTAAAGATAGGGGAAAACGAGAGTAAGCAGCCAAACTGCATGGGGATCCTAAGCAATTCTCCTAAAAATTTATGGACAAGTCAAAGATTTCAGCACTAAGTTTATAATATATTCCAATTATCAACTCCTTTTGGTCACATGGTAAAAAAAAAATAATATATAGTTTTGTCTTTACAACGTTAATTAAGCTGTAGGACTAGATAGTTGTATCCAAAAGCTAAGGTCCACTTTCCAAATAACTATTGACAATTTCTTATGAATATATATTACGACAAAAATTTTTTAATTAAACAATAATGTTATTACTTTTGCTTATGAAAAATAAAATTTTAAAACGTATAACATTTATAAATTATAAGGATACGATGAACGGCAACATTTAAATTGTTTCCTCTTTAAATGCAATAACCTAATTTATCAAAAAATATTTTCTTTAAATAAGGAAATGTGACTTTTTTGATTGCCGAATGACTTGAATTCATTATTGCTTAACCGAGTTAGGAGTAATTAGCAAACCTACATGTTCATGCAAATTATGAAATATACAATACACAGAAGTAATAACAGTTTTTATTTTTTGATAATCTATGAGACGAACTCCCTCCGTCTCTATACGAAAGCATCATTTTATTTATTTGGTCAAAGATTGAAAAAATTGATCATAAATTTTCATTATGTTATAAAAAATAATATATTTAAGTGAAATCTAAATGTAAATTTTTAAAATATCAATTTTAAATAATTATATAATTAGAGATAAGGCTTTTTGAGGGGGAGGGAGCTATAACCTTGTCAAATAGGCAGTCTATGTCTATCCCACTTGGACATGCAGTCTCTTATCTTTATTTGCGGGACGAACATGTGCAAATGTAGAGTAAAATGGAGCGACTATAAAAGGTAGTAGGGCCAATAATATTGACTACGAACCAAAAAGTTAGAATTTGGTGAGGACAAGGACGATGTATGTTTGCATTTGCATGGGTCTTGGAATATTGGAATGATGACAGGGGCCAATTACCCTCTAATATACAATAATACTTGTACATTTTCCCATTTATTGATCATTGGTCTGTATGTCAAATTTATTTGGGACCTATCCCCCACAAAATTCAACTCCATATCGTTTATATTGCTAGTATGAATTTATCAACTATGTCAATGATCGTTCACAATTTACGTCTTTATAATTAATATTTAGCAAGAAGTACATATAATATGAAGTATTTAATGTAATTATCAATATTTCAGCTCAGAAGAAGTATAAATTTTCTTGAATTGTTGAAAGCTTTTAAGCACAATATATAGAGCACATAGTCCACCAAGTATCTAACGACTATAATCAATTTAGAATTATGTAATTTTTGATGAATATTAGAATATGTAATTCATATGTAAATTTTGTAAAAAATAAGTGAGATCAGATTTTTGAATTCCGTATTCAACAATGGTGTGTTAACATAATAAATAAGTCAATCTTGTTGGTATTTACAATCTAAGTCGACTTGTTGGTATTTATCAATCCAACTATCTCGTTATATAAAATATGACATTTTAAAAGACTTACCCAGCAAACCTGTAATTGATTAGACTCTTTTACAAATGGATCGATTAAGGGATCTTTTCGATTTGGATATGTTTATATATTTAGTTAAGTTTGTTCAAGGAATAGACTTTTTGAGGTGCCGCCGAAAAGTTTGCTAAAAAATATAGTGGTACTATAGAAAGAAGACACGTTCAATTAGAGTATGTCCAATGAAAATAAGCGGCTTAGTTGATCAATCCAATAATTTTGAACTATAACTTTGATGTACTGACGTGAGTAAAAATCAGCATCGACGAAGAAATGAGTATGAACATGGAAAAATAATCAAATTGTATATTACCTTCAACACAAATATTCCTACCAACCAGAGAGTATTTATTAGGATGAGACCAACTAATAAATAGGTGAACTGCATACCCAAATTACATGCATTAACTATTAAGGTAACTCGCACATTGTCATGCAACTAATCAGATTATCTATTTGTTGCACGTTATCTGATCAAATTGCTGTGTACTTACCTGTGGACTATGGTAACCTTATTACGTAGTAGCATTTTCCATAGATTAAACGAGTAAAATTATACTGATGATGAGATTTTTAATTATTCTATAGTATTTATTTTACAGGTTTGTGATGGTTTAGTTTATATGCACACATATAATACGACGTAGCCAATTGGTAAACGAGTTTACATTCTCTCCATCAATAAATAGCGTAGCAAAGTATGTGCCACTAGCCAATGGTCTATATTTTAATTAACGGATATTTTATATTAGCAGTGTTATACAAAATACTTCCTCTATCTCTCAAAGATTCTCATTTTAACTAAAAAGCTCTAAAAAAATTGTCAAATAAATAGAACAAACTTTAGGAGACGGGAAAAGAAGAAAACCATTCGGTCCATATATGAGTAATATGACATCACTCGTAATCACAACTCTAGAAAACCCCCAAATCATTACACTATTCCAATCAATGAACAAAGTGTACTTCTAGAAGAATTGCAAAAAGTTTTTCAAAGCGTTAGGTAACGCCATTCTTATGTCGTCACATTGCGATTGTGCTAAGCTCCCAAGTCCACAAATCTTATATTGTAGCACAAGTCTAACATACAAATCTAATTTAGTAGCTACACGTCTCCGATAACGAGAAGAAAAACTGTTATAACTTGATAATAATTAGTCTTGCCGAATATATTCTTAAACGTACATGTAACACAAAGTATGAACGATAAACAAACACTAATTATGTGAGCTAATGTCTGTTGAAATGATAATAATTATATTGTCTAAAGAAACTAATGCTGTATCAAATGATTAAGTCTAATATCTATTGAAATGATATTGCCATTTTACTGTGCTATATTTCCGTCTATAAAATGATTGTACAGTAACTTAATTTTTTTTGACAAAAACAATAAATGGTAGTTTGGAGAGAAAAAAATTGTTATTTGAGACCCTTTTTTTTTTATTTAAAAATAGCTTTCAGTTGTATACTTTTGAGTAAAACTTTAAAAAACTTCGATTCAACGCAAACAAATTATCCAAAGCAGTAAGCACGCAATAATGCAAGTAGTATACATACTATAATTGGTAGACAAAAATTCCAGAAAAGGATAATAATGAGTGAAAGTGACAAGCCTATGACAATTTATACAAAATTCTTCCAGTAGTTATGATTTCTGAAAGTCATGGATTTTGAAATCTCTTGCAGTGCAGGTAAATTTGGACCCACCAAGCTTTTATATAGTACATGTATGGGTAAAAATCAAGACAAATTTTAAAATAATTATATAGCACATGTATCTAGGTTTTTTTTTTTTAATCTTATAAATCCAACGCATAATATTTTAGTATGATAGGAAAACATCAAACATCATGACACCTACTACAAATTATTTGGTCTTATAAAGGTCAAGACAAATTTATTACAATGCACAAGAAACCGGACATCGCTTAGAGTGTGTTTTTTACACACTCAAAACAGAGGAGCTAAAATCTGTTTCATATGATCAATTACTAAAAGCAGAGAAGCAATAAAGCTCAAAAACACTTCAAAATAATAATGTTACACATGAACATGGATTGAAAGAGAACAAAAGTACTTCCATGACGATAATCAAATCCAGCATGAGATTAGTTTAAAGCACAACAGCAAACCCATTACAATTGCACCACCATCAAAATGAAACCAGCAACCTACAAAGAAGACCAAGTAATCCATGAAGACAGGGTAATGTAAGTAACCAAATATAAGTGATTGAATTCTGTTTCAATTGCCAACATACGGAACGCATCCATCAAGAAAAACAGGGCCGGGGTTGGGGATTTCGGGTAACGAGAATATAACAAACTATGAAGTTGGAACATCACAATCTCATAGGAAATGTCCCAGATGTGACGACACAAACATCTGATTCTGTGACTCAATTTTAATTATAAACAAGATAAATTCTGCGACTCAAATAATCTTCTCACAGAAAATCCCAATTTTGTAACTACCCAATTCTGCTTTATCCTAAAGAGAACCACCTGCTCTCATGAAATGGATCAAATTTCCCAGTAAGAAAAACTGACATGTAACCAACCCATACTCTTCTGAATTCTGAATCATCCCAAATTTCACAGAAAGCCTCAGATCCCCAAGAAAATGAGACCGCACCAACCATTTATTCACGGCTTCAGGCTAAATACAGCTCTATCATATGTCAAGGAAACTGATGGAAGGTCACACTGATTGATAGACAAACATGCACAAATATTAATTATCTAATCCTCCAAAACACAAAGCCTCAGATACCCAAGAAAATCCATCTGAAACATTTTACTGTACCCTTTGATGCCAAACTTTAGCCTAATCAAGACACAACAAATAAGTTAGACTTGATATTCAAACAATTTCACCGCACCCGTTAATGCCAAACTTAAGCCTAATAAATCTTGACTCAAAGGCTAGATACCAAGACGTGATAGTTAATCTATTCTAATAAATTTTTACTATGAGTAGAAGAAGTGTAAAATAAGAGCTCGCTTCAGGAGGTTTCTAGAACATAATTGAGCAGTAGTGCAAGTAAAACAAAATAAATGAGTCAATTAAAAAAAATGTAGTTTCTAATTTAATATATTTGTCCACTACTCTTTAGTCTGTTTAAGGCACCACGGATTAATCATAGACATTCAAGATTTACCCAGAAGTTCAGTACTAAAGACCCATTTTAGCAACTACGAATACAACATCTCTAAATGCTTGCTGTATTTTAATTGTCTTTGACAGCCTTGAGCAAAGAACTACAAAAGCTAAAGAGGTCCTTAGGCAAGGCATACATCATTAAAGCTAAAGAGGTCCTTAGGCAAGGCATACGTCATTAAAGTTTGTACTCCACAAAAGTCATCAAGCTGATAGCGGGTAGCATCCAACAGATCTATTCTAATACTTGAAACCATCCCTCTCCCTCTGCATCAAAATGGACACACTGAACTCCTTGATCACTTCCTTTCCCTCTCCCTCCAGAACTACTCACTGGCCACTGGAAGAATGCGCTAGTAGAGTTTCCTACTAGGCTGCTTGCTTCTGAGTGAACAAAGGTCCCCAGCATGTATGTTTCCTCATGATCAATTGATACTTCAAATTTCAGATCCTTGACAAACCTGTCAATTACTTTACACAGGAACGACTGGCCACATTTTCACAGGTAGCGTACCCCTTTTTGATGTTACCCCTTCCCCAGTGGATACACCCATTTTGCACCAAGTAGAACTGCGATAAACTCTTTCGGCTAGGTTGAAACTCTTGGAAGAGAACTTTCATATAATTTTCCAAAATCAACACAAAGCGGCAGATGGAAACACACATCAGGGAAAATTTTAACAAGTCTAAGTCATAGAATCCCCCATACACTTTAGGCCTTCAAGACTCGAGGATTCAAAACTAAACTACACAGAAGGGGATTATGGATAAGGACATAACTTTTAAGTCAGTTAATCCACTAAAAATTTAGGTTTTCTAATTTATTTCAAAAGAGCTAAGAAAATCTGCATCTATCAGGAATTAAGATCCTTGATAATATATAAGCAAAAAACAGAGATTGGTATCCATGCAATCCATATGCTTCAATCATATTGTACCACATGAAAAATCAAAATAGGAATTGCTAAACAGAACATTAATGTAATTCAACTAGCTACCTGAAAACAACAGCACTACCATTCAAAAGAGAAGAGGTCGTATGTTTAGACATTTTACAGTAAATGTAAAGTGTACACCATAAGATTTCTTCGAGGACAAACTTTATAGTTCCATAGATCTTAATAGTCCTTATAGTTACCCTTCAATCACGATTCCACCAAACACATACAACGAAAGAATCAAATTTCTCATGGATGTCAACTAGCTTAGTTAGTTAAAGTCTTGGAGGTGTTATCCAAGATTTGGGATCAAATCCCGTCCACGTTGCCTTGCCGCTTGCGGCTCCCTTTACGTAAAAAAAAAGAATCAAATTTCTTCATACATTTCCTATGGGAATCAATCTTCCACGGCTAGGAAATCTTAATCTACAGGATATGAAGCAGATTCATTCAATAAGACAACCCAAGTAATTGGCACACTAACGAATCAATTCGTAATAAATCAACCTAAACCCAACCCTGATCCCTCACAGAAGAGTATACAAAACCAATCAGGAATTTCCACCAGAAACATAAATTGCACTCCTGGTTTACCTACCATGGCTGCAAATGAGGGTCCTCAAACAAAGTTACCCCCTTCATTTAGCCTGGATTTATCATAAATACAACCACATTACGTAAGCATATCACCCCCCAAAAAACTCAAAAAATATCAGCAAACTATGCTAAAAGCACAAGAAAACCCTAAAATTAACATAATAAAAAACAAAAAAATAAGCATAATCAACAAACCTAAAAAATTGAAAGCCCTAATCATCGAAAAAGCCCAAAACTTTAACTGATCTAATTAACAAGAAAACCCTAGAATCAACAAGAACTATAAAATAAGAGAGCCCCATAACTCAAAACACAATTAGAAGCTTACGCATTAAAGAATCGAAGAGTCCAGGCTAAGCATTAGCAGTTTTGGGGATAAGAGGGATGAATGATTGATTCTGCTGATTTTTATTCTTCCCTCCTTCGCGAAGCTTCTGCATCTGAAGCATACGTTCCATGACGAGTTCATACTCACACTTCTCGTAAGAATGACGCTCATTCTCGCACTTCCATGGGAGGTAAAACTCAGATTGCCTGCATTTGTTGAGCGGGATCAGAAGGTGTGCGCATTGATCTCTGTAAGGGAGTGGCACCTTGTTTTCCACCATTTCTGCTTGTGTTGCTATCATCTTCTTTGATGAACCTGGCACCTCCATTTTCGGATTTTCTCTCCTCTCTTGCTGCTTCTTTGTGTGGTTTTCCACAGGTGTAATTCTATTTTAAGGTACTTGACTGTTTTTTAGCTCTTAAATAAAAAAAAACATATTTTACAGAAAATTTAATAAACGTACATTTACACTATCACTATGCTTAAGTATGCTCTACAATTAATTTAATAAATGATAATTCAATGTAAAATTTTAAAGAAAGAATTTGTCGTGGGCTTATGGTGATTTGATTTAATCCCAAAAATGACTTTGAAATTTTTTTAGTACAAAAACTATTTAAAGGAAAAAAATTGTACAAAAAAATTTAGTCTAAAAGGGGACTTTACACATTAAACATTATAATCTTAGAATGGGAATCCTCAAATCTGTTGTTTTCTTAACCAGTTTACTTTGTGTCACATTAATCACAATTTTAAGGATACTTCTTTGTAGTTATGTACTCCGTAATCTACTTGTCAAAGCCTAAGAGACTAAGGGAACCATTCAGAGCGACAACTAAGCAAATTCAACAGTAAATTTTAAGATTTCTAACAAGAGCAAAGGCAAATAAGCAAATTCAACAGTAAATTGCTTCCAGAATATTGAAACATACATTAGCAGAACAATAGAACTAATAAGTAGATTTTTTTTTCCGCCCCTAAAAAGGAAGATCTGACAATCGAGTAATGAGTTATAGTATCAAGTGAAACACAATGGATCTTCAAATCTCGTTTGAAATGAAGAGTTTTATCAGCAAAAGGAGAGAACTAACATTAAAGTACAAAGCTGAATTGGTGATGGACTGCCAGGATTTGGGAACACATGCTAGTTGTAGCCTGTAGGCCTTGTATCATCTTAGCGATGCATGCCATGAAAGCAATTAAGCTACACATGCTATTGAGTATTGAGAGAGAATGAAAGTTAACTGATAGGTGCTAGAGTCGAGACTTCTTTCTGCAACACAATATTTATTACCAACGTGCACTGGCCGAAAGTAACGAAATTATTACAGCAAAGATTATTTCTACCATTAATGAGCAAATCCACTGCAGCATCTTAGACGACTAGGTAAGTAAACTAACAGCAACTTACATGGCCTAGTTAATAGTCTATAACAATTACAGCTGATATATTGCAAAAATAAATAAAAAAAAAAGGTTTAATTTTCAGGAATGAATTAATGATCTTGCTTTCTACATCAGAAAGCAAAGAAAGAACAGACCCTTCAAACAGACACGACTGTATATCTTATGCAACTCAGAGGATGTATTACGCTGGCATAAAAATGGGAAGATGTCAAACCTGAAGCAATTATGCAAAGAGGTAAGAGCAACAGAAATAATACTCAAGGCCTTCAGTGTGCTCCAGTTTTCAACTGCCTCAATAGCTTGCCTGTAGATTACTATCTTCTCGAACTAGCAATCTGCACTTCCCTAATTATGCAACTACAACTTGGCATGGCATTCTTGTTCACAGGGCTTCCTCCGGATCTTTGAAGCCTACACTGAAATATCCCACAAAAGAACTTACTGTAGCGAATGGCATGACTTATGCAGGACCCCAAAGCATACCATGGTCCATCCCATCTTTTCTGGTATTCAAACAATAAAAATTACTCATGATTTAAAACTTGATACAAGGAAACCAATGCAAATAGAGAAATACAAGGGAGAGATGATCCCTTCTTTACCCTCTAACGAGGGTCAGTGTCATTAGACTGATTAGCACCAAAAGATTCAACACAAGGCTTATCGTCCCAGATAAGTATCAAATATTGTTGTCGAGTAGCAGAAGAACAAACAGGATCCAGCAGGCCACCAAATCAAATAGTGCGCATTGACATAAGAAAACAATGGATATTGAGGGTAAAAAACCACCTATACAATTTAGTTGCGAAAGTGCCAAATGCTTAATTAGTTGAAAGTGAAGATGAAGGATATTCATAGATGGCATCTGCAACCGTAGTCTCCAAATGCAAGGGAGCTGAGGGAAGCACAAAATGAGCAAGAGGCACGACAGTGGGAAGAGAAGGTTCAGAAAACTTACAATGAGGTAAATGGTTAAAATAAAGCAATGGTCATATATTCATGTCTTCCACAATATGCATACACTAAGACAGCTCCCAGAAGGTGGTGTGCAAGGTAATATGATAACATCTCTACAAGCAGAGACTTTCCTCTGCTGCAATTCAGTGATTAGGTAGCTGACAAAAGTTTTACGCGATACCGAAACAGCCAAACAGGCAAGACATCCTTAGCACTCAGTGCCTTCCCATAGAATGAAGTGGTCAAAGACTACAGAGTTACCAACAAGCACATAAGCAATGATACATTCATGTAACCAAGCATAGTGATGATGTACCAATGATGCATTGCCGGGAATAGTATGTAAGGGAAACGGATCCATTCAAAATTAAATATGCATTCTCTTATCAAAACAAGATAAATGGATACCAATATACCATCCAACACTTTAGTGTCCTCACCATTACATGAATCTCAACTGATAAAAATCAAGAGCATCCTGATCGAAGATTAAAGTCTATCTATCCAACACGACCATACATGATAACATATAATTTTTTATTCATAAAATAGATTGCTGTTAGGTGACTCATCAAGGTTGTTTAGTGATCTTCCAAAGCCAGAATATGCATTTACTTTTTCTTTCCATTAGAACTGCGCTTAGGTGGTTAACACCTTTTATCATTGATGCAATTCTGTTAGGACATTCTCGTATTTAGATCCTATTTTTCTCACAAAAAATACCATTTGGCTCACACATTATTTATGTTGTCTAATCAAAATTATAGGTTTAGAAAGGAGGTGCCACGTCACTAAACACGCATTTTCACTCTTCCATCAGAAAATGTGCCAGTTCGTGCGTACTCCCAAATCCCAACAATCATTTGGCTTAATCACAGTAATTAACAAACCACAAAATTTGTTGTAAAGCTAAGAATGCTATTCAATATTCACAACATCTTTGGACTCATTTTGATTTCCCAAGTTTCAGAACCGCGATTAATCGGAAACTTAAACGTAGCTGATGAATGATAACGGTGAAAACATGTTGCTAAAAAACAGAGTAAAAATAACAAAAAACAGAATGTGAATCCTACTAAATCAAACTTCAACTAGTATTATTCATCAGTCATCGTCATAGATTTCTTTAACTGGAAATCCAGTACATCTATTTTACACTCATTCATCACTGTACCTAAAACAAAGATACGTAGTAGACCTAATAGTAGTAATGCTATATTTGAAGCTAATTAAGGAATAAACAACTGATATCAGTAGTAGCAGTAAAAAAAAAAAAAACATCAGACCTAAATCAAGAGGATCATATCAAGTAGGAGTTGATCAGATCAGAGGCCTTGATGAACATCATCAATCTCAACCATTGATTTCATCGCAGGAGGGGGAGTAGAAGGCGGAGAAGTTTTGCCCACATTACCAGAGTTGGATTCTGTCTCACCAGATCTATACTCGCCAGTAGTGATAGGATAGAATCCTGACCGTCCAACGTTGATTGGAATTGGAAGACGGAGGTGAGGGAAGGGAGAGGAGAGTCCGTGCACTACAAGCTTCAGGTTGTGGATAAGGTCGGGATACTTGATCTTCACGTAGTTGATTCTCAACGGAGACAACACGCCTCCACCTCCTGGTGTTGTGATGGTGAGAGACTCGCCGATTTCCAGCGTCGGAAGGACGGTTGAAGGAGAAAGAGCCTCGAGGTCGGCAAGCTTCAGGACTTGGTTTGGAATGATGTGGAATCTAACGCTGTGGACGTATCCGTGGCCGCCATGGAAGATAGAGTAGTCGTCGACAGCGAAGATAGTCATGTTGCTGAGCGACACCAGCTCGGCGTACTTAACACGAATTGCGAGAGCAAGCACGCTGTACCCGCTCGTCCTGAGCCGGATCATTGCGTCAGCAAGCATCATCCGGTTCAGCGCCACGGCAGGGGAAGGATGAGGCAAAGAGAGTGACGTCAGTTTGTCGATGGCGCAGGAGTACGGTGAGACGTGAGAGATGAAGCCTTGGAGGCCGTGGATGATGACGTTTTCGCTGACATAGAGGTCAGGGCGAGTTATCTGTGCGCCGCCGATGAAGATCGCGGTGGCGTTAGGGGAGGAGGTCACGGTGAGGCAGCGACCTGGAAGCACCGTCTCGACTTTCGTGCCGAAGATGAGGTGGCCTAGGTAATCCTTTGAATACAAGCCTGAGACCGTGTGCTCCTGGAGGAGAAGAGTGAGCGAGCAGGACGGGCAAGTTCGCACAGAAGAATCGACCGGAGCGAAGATAGTGACAGGTCCGTACCACGGAAGATGCGCGGCGCCAGAGAGAGAGAGTGAGTGCGCCGCCATCGCAAGCTCGTGGAAACCGAGCTCGCCAAGGACTTTAGTGATGGTGGAGAGAGGAGAGATATACTGAGGGTGATTCAGAGCTTCGGAGGAGGAGTATGGAAACGGCGGCGTATGAATGGTGGAAGCGGTGGAGGAAGGTGAAGGTCTAGGAGAGGAAGGAGGTGGTGAGAATATGAAGGCGGAGGTGCTGGTGTCAATGGCGGTGGTGAGAGAAACAGAGGCAATGATTACGAAGAGAACGATGGCGGACTGAAGCAGAGACGACATTGTTGAAGAGCTTGGAAATGGAGGAGGGAGCGCGCTTTAAAAAGAGAGACTGAGGTCTGAGTGGGAAGTATGGAATGAGAGGAGCTTAGATTTAGGGGACGGTTAAGGGGATATTTATATGCGCGAATTGGGTTTGTTTTGCTCCAATCCACAAAGGTGAATACAAAATATTCTTCCTCTTTTAAGAAACTTCTACAACCTTTTTTCCCGCCCTCAAGTCTTTCTGATTATATGAATTTTCACCTTTTTTTTTAATAGAAGAATGTCATTTTTAAATTTTTTTTCTTACATTGTATTAATAGTAGATTAGAAATGTAAAATGAAAAAATATATAATTATATAATTATATAAATTCGTAAATAATTAAAATTATCATTATATATCTCATTTTATTTTATGAAGTATTATATATTATTCCATAAAAAACCTATAAATTTTCACCAATAAATAAAAATATTTAAAAAATTGATTTATTATCAAATCGTGACTTATCAACGTGAAATATTGACGTTTAGCTAGTTTTTTTATTGGAGTATTGGTAATGGAAAATTAGAAATCCACAATGAAGTTGTGTTAAAATATGAGAAGTAATAGGATATTTGAACAAAATCCTAATGATTTTATACAGAATATTTTAAGTTGATCTAATACTTATTTGTAATCATGTAGACAATATATTTGAGTACTAAGTGGACATTTATCATTTACGAAGTAGATAACTTCTATGATTGAAAAGTGACCTACTAAACAAACACAAATATATGCATTTTTTCATAAATTAAGGCAAGTAAAAATGATTTTTTTTTTAAATTTTCTTTTACAAAAGTAAAGGTGTTATTTTTTTTGGTGCTAAAAGTAAATGTGTTATTCAATATGCTTTATGTGCCTACACTTTGTTAAAGTTTTTGTATAAGAAAACTAGAAAAATATGAGAGGTGCACCTATTCTAATACTTATTAGATGCCCTATTTTATACACCTTAAAGCTTAGTTTCCATTCATTAAGAATTTTTTCTAATGTTAAACTTTAGAGCCTAGCTTACAATGGTTGTACCCAGAACCACTAACACACTCACACACCTACCATCAAAACAAAGAAGAAGTACGTTACTTTTAAAACCCAAATAAACTAGAGAAATATATTGCAGCTAGAAGAAAAAGTAAAAAGAAAATGATGAAAAATCTTAAAGTCATCTCAATAAATAAAGTATACGTTGGTACTCCCTCTGTCCCTTATAGTTTGCCCCATTTTCCCTTTCGAGTTGTCCCTCAAAGATTACCTCGTTCCATTTTTAGTAAAGTTTGACTGTGATTAATTACACCTAATGTGTGTTGAATTGTGTGCAGTTGAGGTTAACTAATCTCTTAATGGCCTAAAGCCATTTGGCCCACTCCTTAATGACTCCCTCCACACCTACCTAACCCTAGCTCTCCTCTAAGCCATCACTATATCTCTCTCGGTTTCTCTAGAAGATACTCCATCTTCCTTTGCACCTCCTTCGTGAAAACCCTAGATCTACTTGCATACACACACGATACTTCAATTCTTTAGCCTCCATTAAATCCCTTATGTCTCCGTGAATCCCTCGTGTTGTTGGTGGTCATCTCCCTGTGTACATCTGGGGTTCTTGTCACCCACACATTCTTCGACGACACTTGTGTTAATACCCCATGGGTGAGTCTGAATTCTTTGATTTTTGCCCATGGTCAGAGTTTGTACCTGAGACTCTCTATACTCCGCCTTCTTCACCCTCCAAATCTCCTCCTCCTCCGCCTTGTTTACTATTGTCCCCTCCTCCTCTTAACCTATGCACTCCCCCTCCTTCACCTCTTCTACCACCCAAGATGGGGACACCTTCACCCCACCTTCCTCCACCAGTTCTGGTGGTTCCTGAAACCTTGGAAGAGGTTTGGTCGACACCGGAGTACTAGAGGCGGTTGGGTAGGCGTGCAGAGAGGAAGTTGCAGTGGGAGTCATTTCTAGGCCAAAATAACCTGAACCTCAACAACTCTAAGTCAGATCTTGAGCTCGACGGCTCTAAGTCACATCTTGAGCCCGAATGGCTCCCTCCAAATTACGTCCCTGGTCCAAGTCACGAGATGTTGAAGTTGTTGATTGCTAACTATTTCATGAAACCCTAGATAAGATTCTCTATCCTTTTAATTTTATTGATCTATTTTTTCTATTGTTTTTTATTGATCTATATAAATGCATGTTCTTATGTTTTCCTTGATCTATTTTTTCAGTTATGTTTATGTTGATATGTCATTTCCTAGTCGATTCTTGTTGATCTAGTTTACGTTGTGCCTGATCTGCTTTATGTTGTGCCTGATCTGGTGGTACCATGATGTTCGTTTAACTTGTCCATTTTTTTCCTAGACTTCGATGATTATATGTTTATGTTCGTTTATGGAGGTCTTCTTGTGTCTTATTCCTCTTGGTGTTGTTGTGGCTTTGGTTGTGTTTGTTTATGGTGGTCTTCTTTTGTCTCTTGGGTTATTTGTGTATCCCTCGTTTTGTTTAGGTGTCCCTTGGTGGTTGTTGGTTTATCCTTGGTCCCCTACGGTTGTCCCCTGTTGGTTTTGTTGTGTTGTTAACCCCTGGTGGTTGTCTTCTTGTGTCTTGTTCCCCTTGCTGTTATTGTGGCTTGGGTTATGTTTGTTTATGGTGATCTTGTTGTGTCTCTTAGGTTGAGTGGTTGTCGCGGATGTTGTTTAGGTGTCCCTTAGTGATTTTCCTGTGTCCCTAGTGTAGTTTAGGTATTCCCTGGTGGTTGTTGGTGTGTCCTTGTTCCCTTACTACTGCCCCCTAGTTGTTTTGATGTGTCTAGGGTGTTGTTTTATCCCCTAGTCATTTTGCTATGTCTTGTTGTTGTTTAGGTGTCCCTAGTGTTGTTTATGTGTCTCTAGTGTTGTTTATGTGTCTCTAGTGTTGTTTAGGTGTCTCTTGGTGTTTTTTAGGTGTCCTTGGTGTTGTTTAGGTGTCCTTGGTATTGTTTACATGTCCCAAGTGTTGTTTAGGTGTCCCTTGGTGTTGTTTAGGTGTCCCTTGGTGTTGTTTAGCGTCCTTAGTGTTGTTTATGTGTCTTTGGTGTTGTTTATGTGTCCTTGGTGGTTGTTTAAATGTCCCCTTGTGGTTATTTAAATGTCCTCTTGTGGTTGTTTAGGTGTCCCAAGTGTTGTATTAGGTGCCCTTGGTGTTGTTCAGATGTCCCCTAATGACTGTTGTGTGTTCCTGGTCCCTACTGCTGTCCCATGGTGGTTTTATTGTGTCTCAAGTATTTTGTGTTGTCCTTGGTGGCTTAGATGTGCCCATGGTTGTCTTTAGTTGGGTCTGGTGGTGTAGGCCTGTCCCATATGGTACTCTTTTCTTGTCCCTAGGGTTGTTTTTGGGTCCCTGGTAGCTTGTAATTGAGTCTCTCCTTGGGTTGGTGTGTCCCTGCTATTGTGATGTCCCCTGGTGGTTTTCTTCTATCCCTGCTATTGTTGGTGTGTTCCTGGTGGTTGGTGGTGTTTCCCTGGTGCTCTTTTCCTGTCCAATTGGTTATTTCTGGATCCCTAGTAGCTTACATTTGTTGCCCTGGTGGTTTTCTTGTGTTTCTACTTGGGTTGGTGTGTCCTTGGTTCTATTGTGTTGTCCCTGGTGGTTTTCTTGTGTCCCTGTGTTGTTGTGTTGTCCCTGGTGTTGTTGTGTCCATCTTGGTGTTGGTCTGTCTCAGCTGCTCTTTGTCCCTGGTAGTGTGGTTGTGTCCCTTTTAGGTGTTGTTGTGTGGTGACCCGATCTGCTTCATGATTCCCCCAAGTATGGTACATGGTTTAGTATAATGTCCTTTAGTATGAAATATGTGGTTTCTTAGCATTAGGACCTCCTCGATGATGCAATGGGCACTGATTACTTGAACATCATCGGCCATTGATCCTTCACTAATCATGCATGTAGTACAATGTAGAGACATGTAGGTAGGCATATGTTTAAGGTATCAAGTATTTTCAATTATAATATGAATGTGTTACCTGAGAGATTATATCTCTATGATGAATGAGCTGTCTTTGACTTAATTTGGACTACTAATGCCCTAAAATACATATGATGCCACAAGCTACCATTTACTACTTGTCATATAAGTGTTGTTTGCATTGATGGCATACTCTGATTTGTTTTACTAATTTGATGAAACAACTTATATGCTGAGAAGACAGTAGACATTCCCATAAAAAGCATCATTAAATTCATACACATACCCAAAATACATTTATTAGATATTCATTACATATTTATTCCCAAAATAAGCATCCATATACATTCATTACAACTTGTTTCCATACACATTCCCAAAATACATTCATTCCCAAAATAAGCATCCATATACATTCATTACAACTTCTTTTCTAAATCATTTCTCCAACATCATCCCCTGCAATGTGTACTTCAATTAAATTTTGCAAATCTATGTGATCTTTAGATTGTGTAGTTAGCCTTAAATGTTGATGTAGCAATGAATTGGAACTCTCTTCTAGTAAGGTTGTTGGGACTCCAATTAATGTAGGAAGGGTTCCCTCCCTTTCCATTTTGTTTTTACCATGATGTGGTAGCTTGTAGTTGTTGAATCCCATGTGTTTCATGATTTCTAACATAACATACTGTAATGACAGAAATACATGGTTGATTAATTTAGGATCAAAAGTTGTAAATACATAGTTGACAACCTCTATTAATTCCCTCACACACTTTGGTGCTTGCTCGTGTTGTATTGACTGTATAGCTAAAAAACCAAGATCTATAACATTTAGATCTGGAGAATTAGGAGGTTGTGACACTAGTTCAATATTGAATCCATCTGAATTGACAGCTCTTCTGCAATCTTCATCTGTGTTGAGAATGTGTGGAGTTGTATTGTCTTGCTGGATTTTTACTTGACCACTAGAACCTATAAGCCATTTGCTCTTTATTGCTGGAATCAATTTTGTAATAATGTACTCTTTAATCACAACATTTGTTATGTTCTTCAATGGCTTCATTTCTAAAGTCCCTGCTTGTCTGTGAATTGATGTTCTCCTTGCTACTTCCTCTGTTTCAAAGGGCCAATACCCAATCTTACCATCAAATATGCATGTCGTTTCTCCATCAAATTGGGGTCTAACTATGGTAATGAGAAACATGACCTTCATGTATCTTTTGGACTTTGCATGTCTATATGGCTCTATTTCAGTTGGGGCTAAGTAGTAATTCTGGCTGGGTTTAGACATAAAGAACCACTTCTCATCTATGTGTATTGTGTCTAGGAATGGCAACGGACCGGATCCTTATAGATCCAGATTCAGATCCGTTTTTCAAGGATGGATCCAGATCCAGATCCAGATCCGCTGTGTATGAAAAGTAAGGATCCAGATCCAAATCCAACTGATCCGGGTTTAAAACGGGTCCAAAACGGATCTTGCATATTTAGGTGTATTTACCACCATAAGGGATAGTTTGGGCGGGAAGACATTTTTTGTGCTATTATATTATTGTCTATAATACTCCGTAACTAGAAAAATGAATTTGTAATTGAAATTATGGACTTTATTATACACATTAGAACATTTGCCTAGACATTAATGAGAAAAGAACTTTATTTTTCATATTGAATTATAAAGCAAATTACAATATTTCAAATTAGACAAATTAAAAAAATATTATCAAAATCAATTTTTCATTCTTGTTTAATAGATACCCAAATCAACCTAATTTGAATACTTCTTACTAATGGTCGAACTTTACCTCACTATCATTTTCTCCTTTCTTTGTTGGTTACTGGTTTGTAAATATATTAGTATCACGAAAAATATTTCAAGACGGGTCCAAAACGGGTATTATGGTTGGACCCGTACTCAGATCCGTTTTTCAGTCATAGGACCCAGATCCGACCCGGATCCGTCGAGTCTAAATTTTGAAGACCCATGGATCCATGGATCCGGGTCGGGTCTAATACCCATTGGCATCCCTAATTGTGTCATACATGTTCCTAAATTGTGGTGTGACATTTATGTTCTCTACATGTGATATGCACCAATGCAGCGTTTGTACCATGTTTCTTGTTGTCAATGTGGGTTTCATGGCATTTGAGTGCTTTCTGATTTGACCATTTTTGATAAATATGTGGACAGTGGACTTGTTCATGTCTAGTGCCTTTGCTAAAGATCTTATGTTTGTTATGTTTATTATGTTTTTGAAAGGAATTGACATTAGATCATCCTCAACAAGTTGTAGTGGCTTAATTCCAACTTTTCCTTTGTAGTCCTTGGTCACTTTCATGTCTTTTTTCCTTAGCTACATGATCCTTGACAACTCTCCAAAATCTTTGTATTGTCCACCTTGAATATTTATACTTGTATGCAATTTGTTCTATGTAGCCATGTGACAATTTCAAATTATTGTATTCCTTAAGGAGTTCTTTGATGCATCTTAGTCTTTCTTCTTCATTTATATCCTTCCTTTTGCCCCCTACACCCTCTACTGATTCATATGCTGACACTTGATAAGAACATGGTACATTACCTTTGATTTTGCTGATGTTGGCTTCCAGATTCTAGGTTTGCTCTGTCCCTCTGCTGTGGGTTGCCGTATGTTGTGCCTTGGTCCACCATTGTTTGCGTGTGCCGCTGCCCAGACCCTGGTTCTATTGTCTCCGTGTCCTACTGCCTAGACCCTGGTTTTGTTGGAATGGATGGTCAATTGAAACCAATTGAAAGCTCTATGTCTATGGTGGTGTACTCAATGATGATTTGATTCTAAGAGTAGGAATATTCGGTTTTGGTGGGGTATTAAATGTAAAGGATGATTTTGTCTCTCTCCCATTAATGTGTAAATGGGGTTTTAAATAGGCCCCCAATGTCTGTTTTTGCTGTAAAGGTGGGGAACCTCTATTTTGGTGGGAAATTTAAATGTTTTGCTCTATTCAAAAAGTCTGAAAATGTGAAAAGAAAACCCTCCAAAAAAATTGGAGGGAGACAACTCCAAAAGTAAACCAGATTTTAATGATTTGACCATAAAATAATCCATGTGCCCACCACCCACTCATTTTTCTTTGGGCTTAAAAAAGTGAGAAATTTTACTTGGGCAAACTACGAGGGAAAGAGGGAGTATATAATTAGAGAAAGGTGCAAGTTTAACAGACTATTTACACGTGATGAAAGCTAGATTTCAAAATTCGATTTACAAATTCAACACGAAGCACATCTTTGCAACATAAGTGAATATTTACTGTTTCACCATATTCTGATATTCTTCAGGATCATTACGAAGCCTTCTTCTGTTTGTACTTCATAGCACATATGAAGTAGACAAACAAGTTCAACATGCTGAGACCAGCCCATAGAAAGAAATAATTATAGAGTTTACCCTTGTCTAGATCATCAGGTATCCACCCAGGTCGTCCCCCAGCAGTTGTAATGGCTGTCACAATTGTTAGGACTAGCGAATTCAGGTAACTTCCCAATGAAGACGTTAATAGCGAGAATGCAGTACACAAACTTCTCATGGCATCGGGGGATTGATCGTAGAAGAACTCCATCTTCCCTATGTAGAAAAATATCTCTGCAGCCCCCATCAAGAAGTACTGAGGGATTTGCCAGAAGATGCTTACAGGGGCTGCCAATCGTCTGAGTTCAACCATGCCGGCAGCAAGCATGCAGAAAATGGAGAGGACTTGACCGATACCCATTCTTTGCAGCTCAGAGAAGCCCTTTGGTTTGCCTGTAAACTTCCTCACTACAGGAACAAGAATCTTATCATAGAAAGGAACCCAACAGATAATGCTAATGATACTGAAAGTTGATAAGGAGGCTGCTGGGATTTTAAAGAATCCTATTGTTCTGTCCATGATCACTCCTTGCTCAATAAAAGTAGTCGACATTTGATCATAAACAGCCGAAAAGACAATAGAAGCTGCCCAAATAGGGACCATACGGATCAACACCTTTAGTTCTTCAACCTGTGTTACTGTACACAACCTCCATCTGTTGGAGAAATCCTCAGTTATCAATTCAGCAGCTGAAAAAACAGCTGCTTTATCTAGAAACCTGCTGGGATTCATGGTAAGCTTAGTCATATACAGGCATACAACAGAAATTTAGCTAGTCAATAATTTTTGAATTTAGGCAGTAATGTGTCCCAACCCTTCTAAAAGTTATTTAGACTCCCTGAAACTTTTTAAGAACCATACCCAAGTACTTGATACATTTAAGGGGTTTAGACATTTCAAATGCGGGTACGACTTGGTAAGTTAGACAGAATAAGCCTCTGCAGTGGTGGTAGAGTATTTATAGAGAAGCAATCACTTCTCCTTCCCCATGGAAGAGTAAAAGATCATAAGTGGAAATTGGTGAAAAAAGTATAAAAAAATCTAAAAGATGCAAGTGACAAGAACATTACTTCATATCTTCAGTGTGCTCCAGCTTTCGACTTCCTTCAATTGCTGAATGTGTGTCTGAAGTCTCGTACAGAAGACTACTATCTTGTGGAACCTCCAATTTCAACTTAGAAATGGATGCAACTACAACCTGACATATCCTTGTTAAAGGACTCCCTCCAGGTTTTTGAAACCGGTAGAGAGGAGTTCCGCAAAAGAAAAAAACTATAGAAACAACCATGAATAAGGCAGGGATTCCAAACCCTATTCCCCATCCAACATTTTCTTGTATCCAAACAATAAGAGTGCTTGCCATAAGGCAGCCAATACTGATAGAAAAATAAAACCAATTGAAAAATGATGCCTTCGTTGCCCTCTCATTAGGATTAGTATCATCAAACTGATCAGCACCAAATGAAGATATACATGGCTTAATGCCTCCCATTCCTAATGAAACTAAATAAAGCCCCGTAAATAATATTGCATACTGTGATGGGGTAGCTGAGGGGCAAGTGGAACCCTCACATTCAACTGGCTTGAACATCGGAACAGTTGCAGACAGGGTTAATGTTGACATCCCCTGCAATATATAAAAACAGTGTGTCATGAGAATTGAGGAAGAGGACTTAAAAATGAGAAAGAGGGACTTAAAATCCCCCGCCATTCCTAAAGCGAGGTATCTTCCAATTCGTAATGTCCCATGGAGAAGTTAGCATTCTCTTTTTTGTAAGGTTTTCCTCTCTATTTTTCCTTTCAACTTGAGCCTTACTCCCACCCACTCACTGCTATCTCTCTTTCTTTACTCCATAATTTCTGTGCAAAAAATCAATAACGTAATAATCTATCATTGAAATGTTGTACTACCACTATCATGCATGTTAACAGCGGCACCTAGTAGTCAACAAAACAAAGCTGCTGGTAAAGGATATTCATCATTCAATGGTCTCATCTGTTACAGTATAGTAGTCCAACACCACAGAAGGCAGAGTGGGATAAGAAATTACGAGAAAATGAATCATGGAGAACACAGCAATCGTCCAATATTTTCCCCAATATGCATCAGCCAAGAAAGCTCCGATAAGAGGTGTTATGTAACACGTGCCTGACCAGGTGGAGACTATTCGTGCAGCAGAAACATTTCCTTCATGCAATTTTCCGGTCAGGTAACTAACCAGATTTGTATTGACACCATAGAAAGCAAGTCGTTCGCAAACCTCATTACCTGTACATAGAATGGGAAAAGGATGCAGGGAAGGAGTAAAGGATTAAACCCAAAATTAGAGCATTCTGGTAAAATATTAATGTAGCAACAAAACTAGCAATCCAACAGACCAAGAATGAAAAGACAGGCTCTCCAATTTCCAGTTTTGCTCTTGCAGACAGGCTTCCCTGGAAATTCTTGTGTGCCATCTCCAGCGGATAATTTACAACTCTCCTCCTACGGAAATGAAAATACATATCAGGAGCAGACAAGTAATCCTTCATAATCTGCTAAGAATAACAAAGGGTCTAAACAGTGGATATTTTACAGTTGATACTGGAATTAACTCGAGCAAAGTAGAATTCAAAAACATTCTCAGCTAAAATTGACGGCGGCTAACAGGTATAAGCAGCATACCAATCATGAATAACTCTTGATTAAGCAACACTTGTTCAGTAGTTTGTCAGTCCAAATTTTCTGCAAGACTCAAACTATTCAAAGGACTTAAATTATACTATGGATCGAGATTCTTATAGTATTTGATTTTACTAAAGCGTTCATCTTTAGCTATAATGACCTCCATCTCCTTTAGACTTCATAGGCTCAAGACTGTTGCCGAAACTACTTAACTCACGACTGTTGCCGAAACTACTTAACTCTCGTATTTCTACAAACCAAATATCTCTCTAACTCGCCGTGATGAACTAGGACAGCAGGATTTGCAGAATACAGGAAAAGTACGATTGAGGTGACTTTTTCGACGATTTCAGGTAACTTGTAAGATTAGGATGCACATGGCCTGTCTCATACAAGAATTTGCAGGGTATGGAACATGAGGTGGGCTGTGGGCAGAACTCTATAGTCAAACGGAAACTACACCAATCTTTTTTCTTCTAGTGATCATTACGAAATGGTTTTATGCTTATACTAGAAAAGCCAAAAAAATTCCATCTTTCTTCAAACTGAATCAATCATCTCTTAACAAAACTAATTTCAAGTAATGAACGTAATCCTCCTAATACAGCAAATGATGTTAAGTCCGAATTCCATCCGATCGAGCAGAATAATTTAGAGATGATCAGATGATAGAACAACAATCCAAGCATTGGAACACAAAAGGGGGAAGGGGGTGCAGAAAGAATTGAAGTCAAAGAAGCAAGGCAGATCAAAGAGTGACAAAAGCATTAGATGTTGAGAGAGACACCTTTAGAAGTGCTTCCTCCAAAGCCAATAGTTGATTATCGAGAGTGGCCATCTCTTCAATCTGCTGATGTCTTCTTTTCTCTCCAAATTGTTGCTTCCTTTGAACCACTTGACCCCTCAAAGGATTATCAACCATTGCTTGAGTTTAAATTACTTTACTACATTTGACGATCTCAACTAAGTAGTGTAATAAAATATTAATTATCTTGAAAACAATAGTAGCTTGTTTCATTTATTAAAAAAAAAATTCAGGAATATGTGGGTCTTGACATCCCTTCCACTTACACACCTAATTTTATTAAAATCCAAATAATGATGTGACGTGCAGAATGCTCCATGACATTGACTTGCATGATATTTAACACAAAAAATGACATGACACTATGAAATAACCCCAAAGATGAAAAGGACATGTTGAATACAGCATGCTAATTGCTTCATCTGTTGCGTTCAGCTTTGGTTAGCTTTCATTAAATACAAAAGTAATACTCTTCTTTCCCTCGAAAACTTCGTCTTTTCACGATTTTTAAAATATGACTTTAAATATTTTTATCTCCAAATTATCAAGGTAAAAAATTATAAAAACTTAATATTATAAAAATTTATATTAAAATATATCCAACAAGATTCTACTTAAATATATTATTTCTTATAATACGATGAAAGCTTGTAGCCAAAATTTTTAAATTTGACTCTATAAATAGAAATGAAGTAATCATAAAGGGACATAAGGAATAAGTAATTAACTTTCTTACCAAAAGGGAGAGAAAGAGATGAGGGAGGAAAGCAAATATTATCCTTCCGTGTTGGATCAGTAAGCTACCATATTGATTCGGTTTACCACATCAGTGAGAAATAACGTAACAACTCCCACCCCTAAGAAGGATAGGGATAAAAATTTCGTTCAACGTAACAAATGCAGAAGAGTGAAAAGATGACACTATTTATATATCAATAACTTGAGAACTGGGGTTCTGTTAAGAAAGCATGTTTATATTCACAAGTATCTTTCTCCAAGTTTTCTTTCACAAAACAAACGACCAACATTGTGAGCCAACCACATTGCACGGAGAAACATATACATTTGACAAGCTAAATTAACAGGTTAAAACCATTTGATAAGCTATAAAGCGTTTTCAATTGAAAATGATTTTTCATGGAATATCTTTTACAAGGAAAAAACTCATTTTCATATAACTTTTTCGTTATTTGGTTGTAAAGAAAATGCTTTTACATATAAACATTTTCCATTGTTTGATCGAAATGAAAATCAATTACTCCAATTAACTTTTCTAATTGTATTCTCTTGTCATTTTTTAACTTTTTTTTCGATTGTATTTTCTAGTTGTTTGTCATTAGCTAAATTTGTAATACTACATCAAATATTATTTTTATACAATCTACAATATATTTCTTTGATCTATTAATAATACTTCCTATGTTCTTTTTTGTTCTTCCCATTTTCTCCATCCGAAAATTTCAAAATGTTGTTCTCATTTGAAATATTTCTGTTTTAATTTAATATTGTAATTGAGTGAAAAAATTGGTTGGGATCACTATCCATGTGATAGGTAGCACATTAGTTGATTTTTTAATTGTTTAATGTCATAGACTTTAAAAATTTCACTACTTATTTAATGTTCAACCCACTTGCATAATTTTTGCATAATTTTTGCATAATTTTTAAATAGAATTTATTCTTATTTTTATATTAATTTAAATTATTTTATAGAATCTTGATAATATTTAATATTGTCTTGGTTTCTTTCCAGATTCCAAATAAGAAGGAAAAAAAAGAACGGAGAGAGTATATTACATTATATATACAAAATATCGCTATAAAACCAGAGAAACAAAAAAAAAAAAAAAAAAACCCTAGTTCAACATTATAAAAAGATGCTTAAGCTATAAAGGGTATTTGTAATCGAATAAGTAAACCAATCAAAAAGGTATATGTGTTCGCAATCATATAGGTAAACTAATCAACTTGTTGTAATGTAATATTTTGTACTAATAAAAAGAAATTTTCTACACTAATTTCAAATAAATTGTTAACTGGCCACATTTATCGAGAAGCTTTCAACGTTCAATCAAATCAATGGAAAATCTAAGGTTTTTTTTTTATATTTTCGACTATAATGGATAAATTTGTTCGAATTCATGATATAGTACGATAATTTAATAATCAAGACATGAGATTCGAAGAAAACATAAATAATTGATGAGATTCGAAGGAGATGAAAAGAAATTGTGGATTTTTTTCCCAATTTTTAAGAGAGAGAAAGTGTGGAGTAGAGAGAAACTAACGAGAATATGAGAAATGAAATATTCGTGAGTTGTTTGTTAGTTATTTTTTTTTACATTCTACCAAACGAAGCCTAAGTGGTGAACAAAACAGGATTTCACCCGGCTATTTTACATACCATTTTCCATCAGGTTATACCATAATAATATGAAGTAACGATGGCAGCAACACTTGGAAGGTTGAAATGATATCATTGTTGACAAGACCTTATGAGTCCTATAGTCCTATGAAGTGTTCTTTTGTTTATAATTCCAGGCACATAATATATACACCAACAGGTTCAAGGAGCCGAGACCACCAGCCCAGAGCCAGAAATAGTTATAAAGATGACCCTAGTTTGGATTACCAGGTATCCATCCAGGCTTTCCGCCTACTGTTTTGGAGGCTGTCACGATCATTATTATAAGGGAGCTCATCTAATTTCCCGATGTAGTAGTTAGAAGAGAGAGCGCACAACATAAATTCCTCGTCGCGTCAGGTGATTGGTCATTGAAGAACTCAAGCTGTCCTATAAAAGTAAATACCTCTGCAGCCCCCACCAAGAAAAACTGCGGAATCGGCCAGAAGATGCTAACTGGGACAGGGCCACATCCATTAACCAACTACAGCTCTTCTGCAACTTACAAACGCCTAATCTCTACCATGGCAAGGACGGAGATAAAGAGGCTGATATCCATCCTCTGTAGAACCCACTGTTCCTCTGTAGAACCCACTGTCATTGCCAGTAAACTTCCTAACTCTAGGGATGACAACGACTGGCACCCAAAAGACGCTGCTGAGATAATCAAGTTTCCAACTCTTTTGCCCATTACCATTCCCTGTTCAATCTGTTGCCATCTGGGAATAGACAGCAGAAAGTACAATTCCTGTTGCTCATATAGGGCACATACGGATCAAGAGCTTCAGTTCTTCTATTCTTGTCACAGTACACAGTCTCCATTGGTTGCAAAAATCCCCTCTTTGTACATGATTCTCTGATAAAACAGCTGCTTTTTCAAAGAACCAGCAGTAAAAGCATTATAAGCATCATGGATATGGGCTACCAACACATAAGATGGTTTTGATCTTCCAAATGTATGAAGAGCAAACATCAAGTAAAAAATCAAAATGTGAATGCTTTTTCTTTTTGCTCGTATTGGTCAGACAAGGATTATAATATGAAAAAGACACGAAAAATACTTTATATCTTCAGTGTGCTATAGCTTTCGACTTCCTCCAATTGTTGAAAGGTTGTTTGGAGATTCATACAAGTTTTCTATCTTGCGTAACCTCCAACTTACGCTTCAACTACAACCTGGCACATTCTTGACACTGGGCCTCCCCCAGAAAAGAAACTTGCAATAGCAATTCCCATAAATAATGCAGGAATTCCGAAGCCTATGTCCCATCTAATATTCTCTTGTATCCAAACAATATGAGTAATTCATATGTATCAGGATTTTTACGTTGAAATCTACCAAATCAAGTAATTTGTAAAATAGTCAAAAGTGGTTCGTTTTCTTTGATTAAAATTTCCTTTTTTAGATTGGAGGTTTATTTTCATGGATTGAAGTTTCATTTTCATGGATTGGAGGTTTATTTTGGGGTGATTAAGGGATATTTGGGGAAGATCAAGTAAATTAATATTTTAAAATGACAAAATTCAAATCATAATTAACAAATTTACATAATTCCCAATTCATAAATGCACACAATTCTCAATTCAAATCATACTTCTCAATTCATAAATTCACATAATTCTCAAATCAAGAACAATTATTAAAGTAGTGAAGTTGGAAGTAGTACAAGTGAGACAGAGAGTGAGGCTTCCTCGGAGTGGGTGAAGTGAGGAGCAGTGGAGAACGTATTCGGTACTTCAGCAGTTCAGCAGCAGATCGAGCCATAGTTCGCAGTTGAGGAGACAAGGAGTCCAAAGAGCTAAGAGAGTGTACGAGACAGCGGGAGTGGTGCGGTGGGCGGTGTCGGGTAGTCGGTAGTCCCGCAGTTGGTGTTGGGGTCAAGACTCAAGAATTGAACCTGAGTCTCTTATGGGGTATTAGCTATGCCTTTAGCTTTGAGCTAAGAGTTGTACATATCGTAGAAAATGTATATCAGGTTTTTCAACCGTTCAATGAGCTCTTCTTCACCCGCAAACGAGGGTCAATGTCATTGAACTGATCAGTACCAAAAGATGAAACACTTGGCTTATTCCCTCCTGTTCCAAGGGCAATCAGATAAAGTCCAACAAAAAAAAAAAAAACTGCAATTTGTGCTTGAAAGGCTGAAAGAGTGAAGGACAGATTAAACCCAAAGAATCAATAGGCTTAAATGCAGGAACTGATGCAGAAAGGGCCAGTGTACACATTCCTCACGATTTAAACATTACACCTCTTGTGAAATACTGAAAGAGGAGCAAGGTAACAGGTGCCTACCCATTGTGTTAACAGTTGTTGCAGCAGTGACCATTTCCTTGATGCAATTCAGCAGCCACATAGTTGACAAGATTTTTCGCATTACCATAAGCAAGACGTTCACAGCATTCAGTAGCTGCAAAGAATATCACAGTGAAAATAATATCATTTAAACATCTACACTAAGTTCCTAAGTTCACTGTTTCCCCTCTAAGCATGTCCAATAAAAATCAGAAATAGCCGAGACATCATTCAAAATCTGTAAAAGAGAAACTACAGTGAAGCTGAATGAGGGCATTACACATTGAAAACTATTTGCAAACTAATTGCCATTGTTTTTGGTTATGTAAATTGCTTTTCCTAATCCTTTTTTGCCGGGTGAATAAACTGCCGGTCTATACAATCCTTCTTTCTTCTTCTTTTATCCCATTTTTCATTTTGATCCGTTCTCAAAATTGTCACATTTACTAAAAACTTTCCATTTTGGGTTTTCTTGGAAAAGATTTTCAATTTTATATTAAAAAAGTAAATTTTATACTTAAAAAAAAAAGTAGAGTATATGCCAAAACCTGTAGTGTTTCCGAAGATATGTACTGGCAACAACCAAAGGCATCAGACTAAGAAGTACTAAACAGCAAGAGATCCTGCAAATCTGGCATCAGACATGAGCAAGATTTGGAGCAGTCAAATCCGATTAAAATATAAATTCAAGGGATCTATGCTTTAAGCACAGTCATGTTTAGCAATATACATACTACGTGTCCATATAATAGGCCACATCAGACTCTCTTTACTAACCCTTGTAAAATTTGTCCATTATTTTCCAGCATTATATAATCGGAAAAGCTACATAAACATAATCCCATTAGTTGTGCAATTATATCTTTCACTATACATCCAAATTCTTGCTATTAAGAGCGAAAGTTGGCGAATTTTGACATTTAGAGACAAAAAATGTTTAACTTGCTGACAGATATGAAATTCAAAGAAAAACAGATATTTCGCCTTTCTTCTCACCTTTATTCAACCTTATTTTTTTGGAAACTAATAATTAGTCTTTATTTGATTATTTTAAAACTCATGAGACTGGGATGACAATTCAATCTGAATCCGAACCGAGTCTGATCCGATCTGAAGGAAAAAGTCCGATTCAAAACCATTTAAAAAAACTCCGACTCGAATCCGATAAAAAAACTCCAATTCCGAATACGAAATCCGAATGAGTATAGGATTCGGATATTGTATTACATCCGACTCGATTGTGATCCGAGTCCGATAGTCCGATCCGAATGAGTAGTATCAAGGCTAGTATAAAAAAAGGTCCAAATATAATATCCCAAAATAAAAATAAATAAATAAACCATGGTATTTGCTTGTGCTTTATAATTTTTTTTTAATTTACTTTATTTATTATAAATAAATTATAGTGTAAGTAATGAAATTAACAAAAAAATATAGGTAAAAAAATATTAAATTTTGGATCGAATTCGAAGGTCCGAAGGATCAGATTCGGAGGTCTGACGGATCAGAGTCGGATTTGGATCCAAAATTAAGGTTCGCCAACTTGTCGGGTCGGATTTGGATTTTGTTGGATTCGCTCTAACTTCGATCCATTGCCATTCCTACACGAGACTAACGGGTTTGTTTTGTCATTGATTAATTTTGGGGTTGATAATCAAATCATCAACATATAGACCTTTGATATAAAACGTAAACTTCCTCTATCCCACTACTTTGCTACATTTGCCATTTTAAGTTGTCCCGTTAAGTTTTCTACATTTCCTTTTATGTCTCACGAAAGTTTTGGTATTCCCCTAATTTTCCCAACTTCACCAAGTTTTGGTATTCACCTAATTTTCCCAACTTTTCTCTTACCTTTTAAAAAAAATATTTTGTGAAATATAGTAAACTTAGTAGGATAGGAGTATTGTATTTTCCCCCCCTGTATATTCAATACATGAGAATATCTAACAAGTCCCACGTGTGTAAAATGATTGTTGGCTTGATCGAAAAACTTAATGTTCGTAATACAAAAATTACAACATTATGAAATACATCCAGAAAGGTATTAAATTGGCAACTCAAGATAATATTACATGAAATTCAATAGGGTAGACAATAGAATTGAAAACACATCTGACAAGATCGCCACCTCACTTTCCTCTTTCCAACATAGTGGTATTGTCCACTATGTCAATCTTAGTTATGTCAACTTCTGATTCACTTTAAGAATGTATGGGTGAAGTTCTGAATAGAGTGAATACAATAGGAAATCTAATGCTTAAATTGGAAAAAATGAACTGATAGACTAATAAAAGTCAAATCAATAAAAAACAAGGTTACTAAAAATGATTTATAAGGAAAATATAACGTTGATAGTGTGATAAAAGGGGAATTAATACTCTCATTTTAGAGGTAATTAGTACTCTCCACACCACTTGGGTACTCCATAATGAGAATCATAATCAATCTTCTTCTTCTTCATACCACCACTATAATTTCATCTTTTCTACCTCATTCTTTTGTCACCACCTCTATTTACCTTCATTTTTTATTAGCTTGACTTCTATCATCTTCTTAATCCATCTTTCTCAATCCAAGCATGGCCTACAAAAAATATTGCAGACAGGTTGCTGTCAACTAGAATTAGATTTTGCGGTAATGTCCGTCACAGAAACTGTGGTTCATTAATTATTCCAGTAAATTTGACAACACTAAGAAACCTACTTGAACTTTGATTTAATTTGATTTGAAGTGGTATAAGGAAAAGAAAATACAGGAGCCTAAGAATAATACAGCACTTCAATTTCAGTGCATCAGTAATTCATGTTGTACACTTGCACCATCAGTAGAGGCAACAGCTTCACTAAGAAGCCTTCTTCTGTTTGTACTTCAGTGAACAGAATATATAAACCACCATGTTCAAGAAACTCAGAGCAGCCAAAAGCCAGAAGAAATTGTCAAGGTGACCCTTGTTTAGATTATCCGGTATCCAGCCCGGTTTCCCTCCAGCAGTTGTAATAGCTGTTACAATTGTCAGAATCAAAGAGCTCAAGTAATTCCCAAGTGATGTAGTGAGGAGAGAGAGTGCACTGCACAAACTTCGCATGGCATCAGGTGACTGATCATAGAAGAACTCCAATTGCCCGACAAAGGTAAACACCTCTGCAGCCCCTACCAAGAAGTACTGTGGTACTTGCCAGAAGATGTTCATTGGGACTGCAGCACTTTCATCGACTAAACCAAGTTCATTAGCAATTTGCAAACGTCTGATCTCCACTACAGCAGCAGCTACCATGGAGAGGATAGAGATGAAGAGGCCAATACCCATTCTTTGGAGTTCGGAAAACCCTCTCTCTTGGCCTGTAAACCTCCTAGCTATAGGAACAAGAATGCTGTCATAAACCGGAACCCAGAAAATAACACTAATGACATCAAAAGTGGACAAGGAGGCTGCTGGGATGGTGAAGGATCCGATTCTTCGGTCCATAACCGTTCCCTGCTCAACAAACATTGTTGACATCTGGGCATAAACAGCAGCAAAAACAATTCCTGTTGCCCATATAGGGAACATGCGGATTAGGATCTTCAATTCTTCCACCTGTGTTATCGTGCACAGTCTCCATGTGTTGGAGAAATCCCCACTTTTCATGTCAGCATCCGATACCACAGCTGCTTTATCCAGGAACCTGCAAAACAAGCACAAAAACCACGATTGAAATCACCACGGAAATTCTTCTCTCTTTTCATATTAGTTAGATTATACAGGGAAACGGGGTACTTAACTTTAAAATTATAGTAATCCAAAAGATAAATGGACAAGAAAATTACTCTAGTTCGTCAGTATGCTCCAGCTTTCGACTTCCTTCGATAGCTGAATGTTTGTCTTGAGTTTCATATAGGAGACTGCTATCTGGTGGCACCTCTAAATTGCACTTACGGAAAGACGCAACAATAACCTGACACATTCTTGTCAAAGGGCTTCCCCCAGGTCTCTGAAACCTATAGATGGGAGTTCCAGAAAAGAAACTTGCAATAGAAATTCCCATAAATATTGCCGGAATGCCAAAGCCAAGGCCCCATCCAGCATTTTCTTGCATCCAAACAATAAGTGTACTTGATACAAAGGCACCAATGTTGATAGAGAAATAAAACCAATTAAAAAAGGATCCCTTCTTCACCCTCTCATTAGGGTCAGTATCATCAAATTGATCAGCACCAAAAGATGATACACATGGCTTAATCCCTCCGGTTCCCAATGCTATTAGATAGAGGCCCAAAAAGAACACGCCATACTGTGAAGGAGAAGCTGAAGGGCAGATTGAATCTACGCATTCTGGAGGCATAAATGCAGGAACAGATGCAGATAAAGTCAAGGTACACATTCCCTACAGAAGATTCCAAAACATATCATGATAAGTGAAAGATCCCTGGGGAGAGAGGGCAGGCGGGGGGAGATCAAATTCAAATTAGAAAGAAAAGAACAGAAGAGTCCAGAAGCTACAATGAAGTAAATTGTGGAGAACACAGCAATCGTCCAATATCTTCCCCAATACGCATCTGCTAAGACAGCTCCAATAAGTGGGGTCAGGTAACATGTTCCTGACCAGGTAGTAACATTCCTTGCAGCAGAGACATTTCCTTGATGCAGTTTGGTAGTCAGGTAACTGACAAGGTTTGTGGCAATACCATAGTAAGCAAGACGCTCACAGCATTCTGTGCCTGTAAAAATAATAAGGTTAAAATGTTGTCACTGCACCAATATGATACAAAGCATAAGCCAACCCCCTCACCGCCTACTTTTATAAAAAAAATCTCATATACCAAGAATAAAGGGGCAGGCTCTCCAATTTCCGGTATTGCTTTTCAGGACAGGATTCCCTTTGAGATCGACTGAGCCATCTCCAGTGTATAGTTTATTATTTTCCTGCAGAAGCACAAAATATAAGTAAGAAGTAGAAAGGATTTCAACAGCCCAGCAACCAAAGCGAGAACAACAGCAAATAAGGAAAATCAAAGGACCAGGAGAGGTATGTATGTTTTCAACAATAGAGATACCCCAAATTCAGTAATGATGCATCAGCAGCATCAAGATATGCAATTGCCAGAAACAGAGTCTACTTCAGGTTACAGTGAGACTGAGGTATGACAAACAAAGCATTGTATCATGGATCTAAATATAACGTTCACCAAAGCATAAATATAACAGTTCTATCTTCAAAAATCTAGTTCAATGTAGGGAATATTGTCATAACATTGTAATCAAGCAATTCACAACTAATCAATGATAATCATACACTGCGAATTACCTCCATCATTCCACCACATTTGTAATAACCCGATTCATACAGAAGCTTGTTACTTAAACAACTCATTGAGAAGTTCAAAACAGGGCAAACAAATCACAAAACTTGTTGCAATACATAAACAAATATTAGAGACTTATTTAGAACCCAAATTCCATAATACAAAAATTCTAAACAAAATCCCAACTTCATCATATTTGTCATTTGAAGTTAAACCTATAGTACATGAAGAAATAACGATCCCCCTTCTGAAAACTCATCACCACAAATTTCCCAATAACAAGAGATTCAATTTCCAATTAAAACCCCAAAATCCTAATCATGATTCATAAAAACACCATCTTTACCAGATCTTAATAGCTCAAGTAAACTGCACTACAAAAGTACACATCACGCAATTGTCAACCAACTATCCAAATCAAAATCTCAAACTTCAATCCCATATTCATAAAATCACAAACCTTTTTTAATCAAATTATAAAAGGGTAATCAAGCAATTAATCAAATAATCAAAAAAATTCAATTGAATAAAAATCCATGAATTGGGGCTTCTTAAAAATGAAGAAAGATTAAAAATTACGGAAAATTAAGAAAGACCTGTAAAAGGCCATGTTCGAGTAATTGCTCATCTTCTAGAGTACCCATCTTCTCAATTTTTGTGATCTTGCCTTCTCTTTCGATTGTTCTGATAGTTCTGCAAATTTTGTCTCTCCTTTCTCTTTATAGTTTTGAGTACTTTTCTATTTTCATTCGGTTAAGTTAATTATCTAAAATGACAAGAGTTGTCAACTTGCAAATAAGTCTATGGTGACGGTGCGCATTGAGCATGGAACAACGTGCACCCGGGTCAAAACGCATGCTTCATAAACATAAAACACAAGTCATTTTACACAAATTGAACAGTTTTTACAAGACAATGAACATTGAGATATTTAATTTTCATTATTTTTCATATAAAGTGACTTTGTAATTTGCGCATTGGGAAAAGTTTTGTACAGACCTTAACTCTATTCTTTTAAAATTTAAACTTCTTTGCATTGAGAGTAGTACACGTAGCACTATTCTTTAAAAATATGAAATTTCTTGCATTGAAAATAGTACACGTATTATACACAAACAATTAAAATAAACATTATGTCTATCTAAAATGAACATTATATATTATGACAATTAACATTACGTATTATAACAATAAACATAATATATCAAGATATATATGAACTTTTTGCATAGAGAGTAGTAGACGTTTTGTTCACATATTGAAAAATGAACATTAGTATTTATGTAATGAACATTCAATATCAATCTAGTGAATATTAAGTATTATAACAATAAACATTAGTTATTATGAAAATGTGCACAACTATTAAAATAAACATTATGTACTTCTGTAAAGAACATTATATATTATGCGAATGAACATTAAGTATTATAACAATGAACATTAGTCATTATCAAAATGAACATGAAACATTCGTGAAGAAGGTATCGCAAAATGAACATTATATATAACTTGAATGAACATTCTGTACAAAGGCAATGAACATTAACATATTTCACACGAATTGAACATAATGAACATTCATTACAAGGCAATGAATATTACACAACATTGGGATGTGTAATATTCATTATTTCCCATGAGAAATCATCATCAATACTTCGTAATTTGCGCATTTGAAAAAGATACGCACATAAAACTTTGTAATAATATTTTTAAATCTAAATTTTTGCATTTGGAATATACAGGCACTGTACACATATTTATTAAAATGAATTGATCATTATGTTCAAAGACAATAAACATTACATTCAAAGGCAATGAACATAAAATGAACATCACGTTCAAAGGTAATAGACATTACGTTTACAGGCAATAAACATCATGTTAAAAGGCACTAGACATACACTTCAAAGGCACTAGACATACACTTCAAAGACACTGAATATTACGTTCAAAAACACTGAAAATTATATAATAAAGTTCACATATAATGAACATTACATATAAACAGAATGAACAATATACTCAATTGTAATGGACATTTAACTTATCTCTAATGAATATTAGTAATGAATATACATAAAATAGCAACTTCCATGAATTACAAGCAAAAAAAATAAGTACTGGGGAACGTGTTGCGTAGGAAATCGAAATAGTCATATTGCGTGGAAAATTTAACAGTAATCATTGCGTTTAATGAGGGAAAATTTTGAAACTGACAATGTTCATTGTATTGAACATAATGTTCATCGGGGTGCATAATGAGCATTGTGCACCCGGGTGTAAGGTCCAATTACTAACTTCAAGGAGTCTTTATAAATTCTTCACGACTCAAGGAATCTTGGGAAAAAATGTGATTCTTTTTTCTTTGGATATTTACTTGAATACATTGTGTAAAATTTTTTAATTTCAAAAGAACTGTCATTTTACAAATCCAAATAGAACATATTTCTTTCTCTCTCCGTATCTTATAGTGATTTTTTAATTTTTTCACTTATTTCAAATTGTTGACATATGATATTAAGATCAAATGTTTTACATGTACAATAAATTCGATTGTTATAAACATTAGAAATATGAATTAAGTCAACACATACACTAACATTCTTATTCCTTCAAAGCATTTTTACAGTCCTAATAACCCTAACTTTTCAGCTGCTTCTCTTATTTGTTTAAAAAATTCGACATTTTCCACTACCTTATTCATGCTACTACAAAGTAGAGACCTCTTTATTTGAAAACTGTGTTGAAACTTATTTACATTATGCACTAGAGAATCTACGAAGTATTCAATGTTGGTTTTGCCCTTACGCATGATTTCTATTATAATATACATCAATGTCGTCAATGACATTCCATTGATAAAAGAAACAATAAGTTAAATCTATCTTTTCAATTATACAACTACATAAATATGACAACTATCTGACTAAAACAACTTATAAACAATAATCCAAAAGATTCAATTATTATTGACCAACACGCAAGACAACATAATACAGAGATATAACATTATATTGAAACATAAAGAAAAAAAGATTGGACATTACATTGGAACATACATGATAATTAAACAAAGTCTAAAAACTAACACAAGTATGAAATAAAACTTATATGATTAATTAAACTTAGAATAATACAAACACTCATTAAAGATGGATTGGATAATTACTAATATAATTTCGTGAGTAATTTTTTCCTTAAACATGTCCTCACTTGGGGTCAGGAATGTCTTAGATAACAACACTTACAACATATCAAATTTTTGCTTTTGCATCTCTGCTTGCACTTATTGTTATTGAATTTTAAGATTTCTCTCTTTTAATTTCAATTAGCCTTTCAATCACCAATTTCTCCTACTTCATAGTCAAATTTAATTATTGGAAGGTGCGGACGCCTTTAAGTAGGTGTAGGTGTAGGTGTCTTGTAACGGTATCCCCAAAGGCCCTAACCAATAAAAAGTGCAGAACTTTACCATGACTTGTATGAGGGATTTTTTGCAGTACCAATTACGGAGTTCAAAGTTTTTGTTAATATGGTAGCAGCAAACTGTATAAGCAGTGAAAAATAACTAAATCAGAATACCAACAGTTTCGAGTTTCAAACATACCCCTTAGCTTGTATGAACAGTTCAGAAGGTTCATTCAGATTATACATTCATAAGTGGGAACACAAAAAATAGGAGATTTTTATATTTAGGCTATAGATTCATCACTGCTTTCTATTACTCATCTCGCCACCACATTTGGTTGCGAATTGCAATTCTATCAAATATATAGATGATACAGACCACTATGAGCTGAATCATCAGAAATTCAATGTTGCACACAAACACTACCGCACTCCACCAGTAGCAGTTGCTTTCCTAGGAAGCCTTCTTCTGTTTGTACTTGAGAGAACAGAACACATACACCAAGAGGTTCAGGAAACTCAGTCCGGCCAAGAGTAAGAAATAATTATCAAGATGACCCTTGTTTAGGTTATCCGGTATCCATCCTGGATTCCCTCCAGCACTGGTAATAGCTGTCACAATTGTCAAAATCACTGAGCTCAAGTACATCCCGAGTGAAATCGTTAAGAGCGAGAGTGCACTGCACAAACTTCGCATGGCATCGGGTGACTGATCGTAGAAGAACTCTGATTGCCCAACAAAGGTGAACACCTCTGCAGCCCCCATCAATAAGTATTGTGGTACTTGCCAAAGAATGCTAATTGGGACTGCAACATTTTCATCGACCAGACCCTGCTCCTCAGCTATTTGCAAACGTTTGTACTCCACCGCAGCAGCAGCAACCAAGCCAAGGATGGATATGAAGAGGCCAATCCCCATTCTTTGTAGTTCCGAAAACCCTCTTTCAAGGCCTGTAAAGTTCCTAGCTACAGGAACCAGAATGCGGTCATATACTGGGACCCAGAATATAATGCTAATGACATCAAAAGTGGACAACGAGGCTGCAGGGATGGTGAAGAATCCAATTCTTCGATTCATCACCATTCCCTGCTCAACAAACAATGTTGCCTGGGCAAAAACACAAGCAAAAATAATTCCAGTTGCCCATATTGGGAACATGCGGATCAAGATCTTCAGTTCTTCCACCTGTGTAACAGTGCACAATCTCCATGGGTTGGAGAAATCCCCATGTTTCATGTCTGCATCAGACACCACAGCTGCTTTATCCAGGCACCTGCAAAATAAGCACAGCAATTACAATAGAATTAAGAGTAAAATACTTCTTTTTTTCATATCAATCAGATCATCCAGGGACAAGAAAATTACTTCAATTCGTTAGTATGTTCGAGTTTTCGACTTCCCTCAATAGCTGAATGTTTTTCTTGAGTTTCGTATAGCCTGCTATCTAGTGGGACCTCCAATTTGCACTTACGCAACGATGCAACGACAACTTGACACATTCTTGTCAAAGGGCTTCCCCCAGGTCTTTGAAACCTATAGAGGGGAGTTCCAGAAAAGAAACTTGCAATTGCAATTCCCATGATTATTGCTGGAATGCCAAAGCCTAAGCCCCATCCAGCATTTTCTTGGATCCAAACAATCAGTGTACATGACACAAAGGCACCAATGTTGATCGAGAAATAAAACCAATTAAAAAAGGATCCCTTCTTCACCCTCTCGTTAGGGTCAGTATCATCAAACTGATCTGCACCGAAAGATGATACACATGGCTTAATCCCTCCAGTTCCCAATGCAATTAGATAGAGGCCCAAAAAGAACACGCCATACTGTGCAGGAGAAGCTGAAGGACAGATTGAATCTATGCATTCAGGAGGCATAAATGCAGGAACTGATGCAGATAAAGTCAAGGTACACATTCCCTACAGACGATAACAGAAGTGTAACAAGATGAGCAATATGTAATTTACATTCAAAATGGTAAGACTAAGCAATTACAGCTATTAATGTCTAGCTGAAAGTAGATCAGAGTAATCATTTTTTTAAAAGAAAAATACGAAAATGTTCAACAAAATAGTCACGTGGTACAAATGCAATGACCCAAATCACAGCAAACTACTTTGATAATACGGCACAAACTTACGACAAATGAAACCAAAACATTGTAAAGCAAATGAAACCAAAAAATTGTAAAGCAAATGAAACCAAAAAATTGTAAAGCAAATGAAACCAAAACATTGTAAAGCAGATTGAAACCAAACATAAGATTTATTGTGCCAGCCCATTTTCAAACGCTGTCAATTATCCACGCTCAACAAGTCAATAATGTAATGTTTAGGTCCCAAGTTTGAGCAGATTAGAAGTTTCATGAACTCAATTCATTTAAGCACATAATTTGCTGGCAGAACAGATGCTGCTGAATAATTTCATTTCAAAGGCAACTAGATTTACTGCATAAAAGTATAATTGGAGAAGTAACATAAGAATTTGTTAAAAAAATACTAAACAGAAGCAATTGCAGAAGCATTGCAGCACAAACCAGTAACATACTGCAGAATGTTCCAGATGAAAAGCTAGGATATTTAGTAAGGAAATATATATATTTTTAAAAAAGGGAAAAATCGAACATATTCAATCAAAGGTTATTGAACACAGACTGAAATTTAAGAGCGTCATCTATAAAAAGGACGGAGTGGAATGAAAAGAGCATAAGAACAGAAAATCCAAAACTTACAACGAAGTAGATTGTGGAGAAAACAGCAATTGTCCGATATCTTCCCAAGTATGCATCAGCAATGACAGCTCCAATTAGTGGTGTTAGGAAACAAGTTCCTGTCCAGGTATTAACATTCCTGGCAGCAGAGACATTTCCTTGATGAAGTTTTTTGGTCAGGTAACTGACAAGGTTTGAGGCAATGCCATAGTATGCAAGACGCTCACAGCATTCTGTACCTGTTTAGAAAGAATATAAAGGTTAGAGAATACACCATAACACTGCATAATCAATTGTAAGAAATATAAACCCCCCACCCCTTAGCATGCCCCCGAAGAAATGAAACCACCATTCTCATTACCAAGAATAAAGGAGCAGGCTTTCCAATTTCCAGTTTTTCTTTTCAAGACAGGATTTCCTTTGAGATCAACTGATCCATCTCCAGTATACTGTTCACCATCCTCCTGGAATGGACAAAGTAAACGTCAGAAGTAGCAGAATGATTTCTATAGCACAGAAATCAATAGGGGTGGTAAAGTGAAAATAAGGGAAATCAAAGGACCAGGATAATTAGTCATGCTCAGAAGTCTTCCAAAACTATGCATCATATTCGCGGTTGTTTTCTCCACGAAAAATAATTTTCCGTGCAGCCAAGCAGAGACCGTATATTATATACTCTCCATCTTTTCAAATAACAACAAAAATAAAAAAATATCCTCATGAACTCCAAATAGTCAAATCATACTACTTCACTTAGTACAAAAGAAGCAATCCTCAGCTGATTTACTCATCCTAGTTCTAATTTCAAGTGTCAGAACTTTCATAAAAATTATTATCAAACAACCAACCAAATATGCAACTAATAAAAAAATGAAGAAAGTCAACCTGTAGTAGACCATATTCGAAGAGCAATGGTTTATCTTCTTGAGTACCCATCTTAGCTTCTGATCTTGAATTCCCACTCTCTCACCTCTCTTTTAAGTCTTTCAACTATTCTTTTACTTTCAAGCGCAATACAATATTATTAGCTCCCAATCATTTACTTTTCCTAGCTAAAGCCATCACCCACCTACCCCACGGCCCCACCAATGGCGCCGCCTCTACCCTCACCAATGATGCCGTCCCAATCACCTTCATCTCGGCGGCACCACCAGTCTAGACTACCACCCACACCAACTTGCTACCAGGCATCCAAATTCCAAAGTAGTGCTTGTTGATTAAACTTTCATGATGCTATATTTCTATGTTTGCGTAATGGGTACAAAGAGGGTGGGAAAGGAAGTGAAAGCGAGAAAAGGTTGGACCTTGGGCTACACGGAGTATTGGGTCTAATAATCTGATCACGCAAAACTGACTGAAATTTTGCGATCTGAAATAACTGGCTAAATTTTTTTTAACCTTTTTTTTTTTAAAATCGAAAACTAACCCTCCCCCGAAAGTATTTCAATTTCGTTTGTAAATCGTTGTCGCTGACAACGGTTTTAAGAGTTAATATATTGACTTTATGGGATTTGAATTTACCTAGTTTAAAATCGTTGCCAAGGACATCCAATAAAGTTAATATACTGACTCTTTTAAAACCGTTGATTGACATCGGTTTACAAACGAAGGTCATATTTCGAAATACTTTCGGATGAGGGTTAGTTTTCGAATTTTTTTAAAATAAAAGGTCCAAAAAAAATTAGTCCTAATAACTTGATCCAATCGAATTTGAAACGACATCCAATAGAAGTATTTTAAGTGTTAAGTACACGGGATTATGGTTAGAATTTTACTTTAAAATTTATAAATTCCAAACAAGAAAGAATAAAAAACAGAGGAATACTTCATAGGCAATAGATTAGGATTAGATATAGAATTTTTTTTTTATTTATAAGCTTTTTTTAAAAAAAAATTTGAAAAATAAGGCACATTTGAAATTAATTTAAAAAATAAGCTAATTTTGGTTCGGAGTGAAGACGTTGCCTTTCGGTTAACAAAATCGTTGCTCCAGACAACGTTTTGCATGGAGCTGGAACGGGGTGGGTGAAATTGGGGCAGAAGAAAACGCTGCATCGAGTAACGTTTTTAGTTAGACCCAAAATGAGGCAACGTTTTCCACTGACCTGATTCCCTGGCAAACTTCCCTGCAATATTCTTACTTGACCAAAAACGTTGCCTCAGGCGACGTTTTCTTCTACCCCAATTGCACCCATCTCATTTCAGCTCTATGCAAAATGTTGTCCGAGGCAACGTTTTCATTCTGAACCAAAATTAACTTATTTTCGAAATTACTTTCAAACATATTTTTTTTTTTAAAAAAAGCTTATAAATAAAAAAGTCTTAGATATAACCCGACTCAACTTAATTTTGAGCGATTAATTTGAATGATTTTTCACTCGAATTTACACGATCATTATTCAAAATACCTTATTGTTATAATATCAAATCCCAAAGGTCGAATTTAAGCATTTAAAATCTTGGAATTCTCTCTCACCCATACAATTATGAGAAATTTGACTTTTTTGTAAACGTAATATTGTTAGATTTGATCATTTTTGTTGGTAACTACTTCATATATAGTGTTTCCCTGATTTATATTTTTATGTCCTAGTTTATTAGTAAGAATAACTATAGAAAGTTGATTCTTATAAGGTAAATATAAACTAAAATTAATCTAACAATATTATGTGAAATAAGTTAATTTACTTTATGATAGTATTGCATATTGAGCTTGCATAGAGCTTCACTTGTGTCAATCAACAAGAGGTAGATGAATCATTGATTGGGTTAACTTCCAACCTTTGCAAAAAAGTTCCTCAATTAATTTGAAAATAATCTTGATACTCCAACAAAACACAACATATTCCTTACTTCTGAACTATAATAATCATGGATAGTTAATATGATTATACCTTTAGAAAATTCTTGCGACACCAAGACATTGTACGAAGTAGTAGTTTTTCATTGCAAGGAACACCTAAGAAGCATCAAGTAAGAGAAATGCAACAAGCTGAAGGAAAGTAAACGAATGGGATTCCCATAGTCTCTATGATTGTTGTACGTGTATAAATTCATTCATTCCATAATAACTGTTGAAACCAAAACTAATCATATACTGTTCTTGCTCGAATTTAGTAAAACTGGTTTACAGAAAATGGTTTTGTCAGTCGTCAAAACCCCAGCGGAAACAGAAGAACATGCTGTTAGCTCGGTGTTTGCTTCAAGATATGCCCATGAACCTCTTCCCAAGTAAGTACACTACAATCAGTCGATTTACCTTTGTTACTTGTACTTATTTTTCCATGTTAGATCCCATTGTACAGAAATAATAGTCACATACAAGAATTTGATGGTTACTTATTATTTGCATTTAACTATACTTTAAAGAGTTAGATTTGGTTGTTATGTTGTATTAAGTCGTGTGACTGGCTGATTGAAGGTATAAGATGCCAAAGAAGACGATACCAAAAGAGGTGGCCTACCAAATCATACACGATGAGCTGATGCTGGACGGAAACCCAAGGCTGAATCTGGCATCCTTTGTAACCACTTGGATGGAACCTGAGTGTGATAAACTCATGTCTGAAGCCATCAACAAGAACTACGTTGACATGGACGAGTACCCTGTCTCCACTGAGCTTCAGGTTCACAGAATATACTCAAATTTTTACGAGCATTTCACAAGTTACCAATATGTCTTTAATAAACCGAACGAAACTCACTTTTGGTCAAGTGCGGCTGCACGGGGCATGATAGAGTTTCCCCTCAATTCCTGAACTGTTGTTTAAAATGTCAACTCTTTTCTCTCTTGTACAACCAATAGAACCATAATCTGACTCTCCTCAACTTTAAGCCAACTTTATCTCTTGTTGTGCAAGGTATACTTCATTTTTCATGATAAAAACCTTCGCTTGTTGCCTATATCTAATAGGATGATAACATTGTACTTCCCCAAATCTCCAGAATAGGTGTGTTAATATGATCGCACGATTATTCCATGCACCATTAGCAAAAGAGGACCACGGTGTGGCAGTAGGAGTAGCGACAGTGGGATCATCAGAAGCAATAATGTTGGCTGGACTAGCATTCAAGAAGAAATGGCAGAACAAGAGAAAGGCTGAAGGACAGCCCTATGACAGACCTAACATTGTAACTGGTGCCAATGTTCAGGTACATTTTCTTCCCTTCTTTTTTACCCTTTTGTACCATCGTTCTACTTCTGAAAGAAACGTGACTAACTTCCTGGGTTTCTCCCTTGCTACCTTACAGGTTTGCTGGGAAAAGTTTGCAAGGTACTTTGATGTGGAGCTGAAAGAGGTGAAGCTAACAGAACGGTGCTATGTGATGGACCCAGTGAAAGCAGTAGAATTGGTGGATGAGAACACAATATGTGTGGCTGCTATTCTAGGATCCACCCTCAATGGAGAGTTCGAAGACGTTAAACTCTTGAACGACCTTCTTGCAAAAAAAAACAAGAAAACTGGGTGAGTTTTTATGTACATATATGAATGAGTACACAAGTCCTTGGTCAAATCATTCCACGGTTCCACCCCTACTGTATAACTGTAACTAGGGCTGAGATCAAGTATTCAGCCATTCGGGCAGCTGTTGCTGACCTAAATGTGGCCAATCAAATGCGGCTCCGCCCAAAAAACTCATATACTGGACCTAGATGCACTTAGACTGAAATGTGGCACAACCAGACACTTCGGGCAAGAACAAGCCAACTTTTTTGGCCATGGCCCAGCCCTAGACTTTTTTAAAGAAAAAAATTAAAAAATAACCTCCAGCACAAACTATTTCGAAAAATAACCTCACTTTTAGGTTCGAGCATAAGTCACTATCCTAATAGATTGTGATTTTTCATGAGAAAATGAGTGCTCACATGAAGCAAGGTTTTTTTTAGCATACCAATGGTGAATGTCCACCATACCATCTCATATATCGCGATTTCCCATAACAAAAACAGTGAGCCACTTATACCCGACAAAAGGTTGAAGGGTATGAGATGGACACATTTGTGCTGGGCCATGGCAAAAAAAAAAAAAGCGACATAACATATTTGTCATGTTAAAACTTCAACGAGTCTATTTTCGATTTTATAGGATCATGATAACATTTTGCTTTTGTCATGTCAGCGACTTATACCCA
Source organism: Dysphania ambrosioides (assembly GCA_026401315.1). Taxonomy (NCBI): domain Eukaryota; kingdom Viridiplantae; phylum Streptophyta; class Magnoliopsida; order Caryophyllales; family Amaranthaceae; genus Dysphania; species Dysphania ambrosioides. The sequence goes on along the minus strand of CM048658.1, from coordinate 7,580,249 downwards.
AACCTAAAAACAAGGTCATTTTTTAAAATAGTTTGTGCTTGAGGTTATTTTTCAAGTATTTTTTACAAAAAGGTTGGTACACCTCTGTACCACTCTCCCCTTCTCTTCTCCGCTAATTATCTCATGAAAATGCAGGTGGGACACTCCGATTCATGTAGATGCAGCAAGTGGAGGATTTGTGGCTCCATTTGTATACCCAGATCTCAAATGGGATTTCAGGCTACCATTGGTGAAGAGTATAAATGTGAGTGGCCATAAGTATGGCCTGGTTTACGCTGGAGTTGGGTGGGTTATCTGGAGGAGCAAAGCAGACCTCCCGGATGAGCTAGTCTTCCATATTAACTACCTCGGCACTGATCAGCCCACATTCACCCTCAACTTTTCCAAAGGTAATGCACGAAACTTACAACTCCATTTACTTTGGGGGAGGTGAGAAAGATCTGTGCTAATCTCCACATGACTTGCTGACATGCAGGAGCAAGTCAAATAGTTGCTCAATATTATCAGTTCCTAAGGCTGGGATTTGAGGTTTGTTTCTTCAACTTTTCTATCCTCTTCTAGCCTGAGAATAGAAGAATCTGCATCAGATCTACTAGAAAGGGCTAAATTTTTACCACAATTAACAGAAGGATTTTCACAACTCGCACAGCATAGAACTAGACACACACACACACACCCAAAATGACTCGGACAAAAAAAACCATCCATAAAATTTCATTTTGAACATGACTTTATGACAACAGAAGTAAAATCAAGACAGTTTTATTTGCATAGTACATAGAGTCAGACCCGTAATTAAATATGATGTTCACAAGTTTAAACAGCAACCTGATTAATCTTCCCTACGACAGGGGTACAAGCATGTCATTGAGAATTGCATAGAGAATGCAAGAACACTTCGAAAAGGATTGGAGAAAATGGGGCGGTTTGAGATCGTCTCAAAAGAGCAAGGGATACCTCTAGTGGCCTTTGCTTTCAAAGATGAGAATAAAAGCCTGGCCTTTGACTTATCAAAAGCCTTGAGGCACCACGGATGGATTGTCCCAGCATACACAATGCCTGCTGACATTGAGCACGTAACGATTCTCCGAGTTGTGGTCAGAGAGGATTTCGGAAGGCAAATGGTGGACAAGCTACTCTTACACATTAAGTTGGCACTACCAGAACTTACAGACACTGTTCCAAAGATTTCTTTCACAGTAGAAGTCAAAACAAGTGAAGATGCTCAAGATGCTGAAGCGGGTTCTTTGCACATACCACAAACCTCTGTACATTGGAAGAAAGACAAGCATAAAGTGGTTCACAAGGAAGTTAAAGTGACGGGAGGGAAGACTAAGGGTGTCTGTTAAATTCCAAGTTCCAAGTCAAACAATATGAGTAGTAAATTTATGACATAAAAAATGTAATTAAGTATTTCCTTAAAATGGCTTGTCCATTAATAGAGAAAAGTTATATTGAACAGAAAAGAAGCAATACAGCAATTCTGCTATCCGTCCAATGTAGGAAGATCTAATATAGAAGGAAAACATGAAAAAGGCATCATTGCTTTTTCTTCACATTCTTGTCTTTCTTGTGACTGTTTAATAGTTGAGATGAGTTAACTGTAGTATCAGAATCGCTAACATTTTCAATTGACGAAGATTCAACAGATATATTTTTGCAGTACGTTCTGATTCTGAAAGAGATAAGAATGCTGGACATTATCCCAATAAGTGGGAAAATGTATGACCAAATCTGAGATTTCTGAGAACCAGTGGCTGAAGCAACGGCAGCACCAGCAAGACTCCCAATGGAGGTATTTTGTAAAATCATTGGCAAACAGCCAATAATAGTAGGAAGCAGAAAATCCACAAGAAATCTGACCTTAGTAGCAGCCAGAGCATAATTGATGACATAAGAGGGGACAGGAGAAAACCGGGCAAGAAGAACAAACTTCCAACCATCTTGTTCCACGCCTTTGGATAGCACATGAAAATGCTTATTGCTCTGCACCCACTCCCTAGCCGAACTTGAACTCTTGAAGATAAACCTGTAAATAACGAACGAAAATCAACATTTATGGAGACATATAATAATAATTTAAGACACATACAGCAAAATACTAAAAGAAATCATGTCAAAATTAGAGAAGTTCGAGAGCAAGTGTGTCCAGTAATTCAAACCATGAGCTCCCTAGAGAACCCTACCTTACACCACCCTTCATTTTCCTTAGGTACAACCATCAAGACATATCAGGGATGATGGATCTAATATCAGTTCTACCTTATGCCCATATTATGCATCTCTTATGGACGTTAGGCTAAAAATGGTATGTACATTGGCCTGTCAAGTAAGGGACAACTTGCCAATTATTAATCCTAGCCAATAAAACTTCCATAGTCCTTTGTAAATTTGTAATTGATCCCTTTTATTATAATCTTCCAATAGAATTTTGATACTACGTATATAAATGCACCCAAACAAGCAAACACATACTAAATTGCTTTAATTTCTACACAAACCCAATAGTAGAAATACCAACATATGTAGAACACAACACAATACCACACTCATCAAACAACCAACAACAAATTCCAACAGTAGACTGGTACCAATGCAACACATAATCAATCCCAAATTTCATCAAGCAAACAACAAACAACAACAAATATTTAACACAAACTCCAAGAAGAAAATAAAAAGAGAGAGAAGTACAAAAAGGGTACCTGCCAATCCAGAAGGACAGAGAAGCAGCAAGAATCTTAGCAGAAAAAACACAAAGAACAGCAGGAAGAAACCCAAAAAGGAGAGAAGCCCCAGCTTCAAAGAAAACAGCAGAAGGCAAGCAAAGAGCCAAAGTGAGAGTATGAACAGCGACATAAGCAGGGATTGCCCATATTCCTAACTGATCTGACAATCTCTTGAAAATCTCAAATAATGCATCTTTATCCCACCCATATTGCTTGTTCAATTCTCTTCCTGCTATTACTGCTCCTACTGCTACTATTCCCATTCCCCATTTTTTCAACCCCATCTTTGGATCTTCGATTCAGTCAAATTTGCGTGGAGTATAATTGAAGAACTAGAATGTAATCGGAAAGGTGGGTTTTTCGGGAGTTCCTAGAAAAGAGTGTGTGAGATGTGCTCCGTATGGAGGAGTGTGGCATTGATGAGTTGAGAAGAGACGGGGTCGTTCACGTTAACAAGACAGGCAGACTTCCAAGTTTTATTGTTGTTGGGCTTCTAGCTTGCTTTTATGCTATTTTATGACCATTGTCAATTAAGCTTACGATTGGTGTGGTGTTTGCTCACTATCAGACTTTATGCTATACATCACTACACAACTCAATCTCAATCTCAAAATTTTTCAGGCCAAAGTTAACTTGCAAAATTCTGGTGGGTTGATTTTTGGTGTCCAAACCCGAAGTTTTTCGGGCCAGGCCGAATCAAGCTGTGGACCGGATCATGGTTGATCAGGCCTATATTTTGGCAACATTGGCTTCTTCAGCTCTTCAACAAATTTACAACATGATGGGTTTTGTGGGTACACAAGATGAAAATATCTAGTTTCAAGTAAAGCTAAAACTATTTTTTTTTTCAAATTTAACATTATTTTTATTAATTTTAACTTAGTTTATTAATTTTATTACTTTCTTAGACTAATATTTTGGTTAACTTGACTTACTGAAATTATTTTCTTTTTGTTAAATTTGACTTATTTTTGCAGAAAGATATTGAACTAAGCTGAGGATAACAAAACATAAACCAACTATAGAAGAGCATACAATGTGTCTACATGATTGATAACATCATTGTTTTTTTGTTGCTATATGATCTCTACATCAAGATATTATTCCCTCAATCCTAATTCAAACTTTGACGAACACAGTATTTAAGATCGGTTAAAAATAATTCTAAGATCTAAAGAGATTGTGATAAGAGATAACAAATGGACTTAATAATTTGTTGACATCCGGAAAAGATAGAACAAGAAAGAAAAACAAAATTACAACAAATACAGTAGGCGTTAACTTAGCACGAGAATGTGCTCTTTAAACCTGGATCATTTCTACCTTATACTCAACGCAAATGTGGAACTGGACGGCTAAAAGCATAATTCGTTAAATCGAATTTGTAATAGCAATAGCATCATAACCTTGATTCCCAGAGAGTTGAAATCTAATTCGTCGAATATGTTAAAATCCTTACCGAAAGCATACGAAAATGACAGAGCCCCCGCATGTAAAGCCGATGAAGCAAATCCATAAGAACATCTCCGGCTCCGACATTTTTCTCCACTTCAGTGTAGTCTTCCCAGAGTCCCAAATGAACGACTTCATGCCGCATCTAATTCAATTATAGCCGAAGCAAGCGCTTGACAATCTCGGCCAATCAAAATCAACCAGGGGGAGGCAAACTAGCAACGTAACAGGTGATGAATGTTCACAGTATCTCAAAGTAAAACAGTTACACGACTTACCCCTAACGACACTGATGCAATCAACTTAAAATTCAGATTTACCAACGTATGATTACCAATTTACAGAGGTGTTAGTTGTATTGTTATACAAATATGAATGTTTCACACACATATAAAACAAAACATTTGATATTTAGATATTGGATTGTAGAGACAACGATTATTTTAATATAAATTTGATAATAATCTTATTCTAGTTCCAGAATACGATTACAAAATGTTTCAAAGAAATTTAAATAACCGTATATTAATAGAATTTTTCTTTATTATGTTTTAGTATGTGCATTTAATTGATTTGAGAGCTGTACTGAAAAATAAAGGGGAGTTTAATACAATTTTAGATGAAAAAACATAAAAATAAAAAAAAAATACGATTTTGATGGAGATTTACATTACTTTCCTTGCTCTTTACCCTTGAATTGCTAAATATCACCCATAAATACTTGAGATTGCCTTTATTTTTTATGAAATGACCATTTTTCCCTTTGTCTTAAATTTTTTATTTTTTCTTTTGTAATTTTTTTAATTTCTAAAGTTTTTTATAAAAAAAAATTTATTTTGTAAATTCTTTTTTTATCGTCATGCTATATTGCAAGCGCTTAAAACAAAAGCAAAATGTCTTTCTTATGCTAGAATGAGTCAACACTACTCTCCTTTCCTTTTCATGAGATGAGGCCAAGGGGCATTGGCGGACCTGACTTTGTGTCTGGTGAGTCACGTGACTCATCAGAGCCCAAAATATATATATATATATATATATATATATATATATATATATATATATATATATATATATATATATATATATATATATATATATATATATATATATATATATATATATAAATTTTTTAAAGTATTTTATAATATTATTTAAATATTTGGTTGTATTTTATATTCTTTGATTGTATTTTGTACTATTTGAACATATTTGATTATCGACTGTGACTCACCATAGAAAAAAATTTGGGTCCGCCACAAGGGCAATATTTTGTACTATGAAGGTTTGCATATAGATGCTAGAAAGCTAGCTAAAGCCAGTAGCTAGGAGACTATTGCCCGAGGCAGTTGCCATCTTCTTTCGCACAACGAATGACCTAATGCAGAAGACTACTCATCATAAGAGGTCACGTAGCGTTTGAATTTCTTCACTACTCTTCATATTATAAATAAGTATTGTTACATTAAGTATTTGCATACATCTTTGCTATGTCGTCTAACTATATATAATTGAACGAGTCTGCTTGTGTTCCTTTTGATGAGACAAAGCTGTAGTGGGGTTGAAGATTTTCTCATTAGTACAGTATGTGTACTGATCATGCCATATCATGGTTTAAAAAGATACAACAGATTTGTCGAATTGTCTTATTCGACTGCATAGCTTTGTAAGAGTAGAATGAATCTGGTGAAGGTAAGGAGATCGAGCAACACAGCCCCGTATGAATTGCAGCATTGCATGTCTCATATTTCAAAAGGCCTAGATTTACCCCGATATACTTTGGAGTTTGGAGTACTCGAATACATTGCACCCTATTTTCGCAACATATCGCATGTTATAAACTTGAAACTTTAGTTAGTTAAGATGGTTTTTACTGGCTCTCCTATGGCATAACTTGCAAAAACAGTTGAAATTACTGTACGCATGAATTGATCCAAGGAAATGTCAAAACTGTTTGTTCACATATCTAGATGATATGTTTTATCAAGAACTATTTTGAAAAGCTAAATCAGTACAAATATTCAACAATATTATGGAGAGAATACAGCTCGTTTTATTCGCCAAATCATGCCAAAATGCAGATTTCTCTCTGACATAGTATATTACATTGCAGTCACATTCCACCCCGCATTTACTTATTTGACTGCTGCTTTCCTCTCTGTAAAACTTTAACTATGAGTTATTCCTAATTTATAAGAAAAAACATATGAATTAGTTGTCTAACATACATTTTAGTAGTTTCGCGTCAATATATATATTTTAAATATCAACTTTTTATAATGTTTGCAAAAACTCATTTAGGATACCTAAATTTTAAATTTGATTTAAAATATGCAAAAATAAATAAAAAGAAACATAGAGAATTTCCTGACAAGCAAAATATATAACTTGAAAATCAATATAACAGTAAATTAATGCCATAGGAAAATAACTAGAAAATAACAGAAAATAATTGTCGTATATGTCCAAAAGATGAGGAGTAATGCATCATTTGACAATTGTCAAACCATTGAAATGGAATTGAATTGACATGAAAATTTGAACCATCAATTGACCAAGCAAAAAGATTGAGTCAAACGTGGACTAAAACCAGGTTGATTATTTAATGGTTTACTCCTAATTAAGTATTAAGTAATCTGCTATTAGTTAGTAATTTGTTCGGTTAAAGTAAGCACTATTAGAAAATCATTTAATTGCTTCGTTACAAATGCTTTGATTATATACAATTCGAAGCATTTAATGATTTGAAATATACCATAATACCAAGTGTTGCGGTTTTTTAAATAACCGAAGTACTTGAAACCACAATTGCTGCATATATTTGAAAAACCACAACATTAGTATCAAATGCTGCGATTTTTTAAATAACCGCAGCATTTGTGGTTTCAAGTGCTGCGATTTTTTAAAAAACTGCAACACTTGTGACTCATTATATATACTCTTTTTCCAGCGCTTTCAGTATCATTTCAAACGCGAAAAAAACGCATTTTCCTCTTCTCTAACCTTCAACTTTCCTAAATACACAAAACACTTAGATCTCCCACTCTTAATCCCTCGTATTTCCTACTTATGACCCTAACTTCTTTCTAAAGCCCACATTCATTCTTCCTCACGCAATTTAAAGCCTACTCCTCTCTCCCACTCGTGCCTCCATGGATATGGCATAGTGAAGCGTATTGAAACTTACTCATCTCTCCCATTTTGACGAAGTCTACATACTCTAAAGTTAAAAATCTAAAGGTTTGTATGCCTTGAACCCTAATATATATTTTTTTAAAAATTTTTTTTTCGTAATTTGTTAAAATATTCATGTAAAGATGAAAAACTTTTGTGTGTTCAGATTTGCATGTTATATGTTGTGTTTATGAAGGAATAACCCTAAAAAATCGAATTTCATAGATTATATGGTGTTAGAGGCATTTTTTGGGAAAAATAAGTGGACAAATCCTCCTTCGGAACATTTAGGGTCTGTAAATATCGAAAAATACCCAGTTTAGACCTATTATAAGCCTCATTCAGAGTCCCGTAGCCAATGTTATGGCTTTTCAAATGTTTTTTTCAATATCTCAAATAAGACGTCACCGAGGCCACTAAAGGGCAACATAGTTGTGTAGTGCCTCTAAAAATAAAAGGTTTCAAAAAAAAATTACGCCGTTTGGACTACCAAGCAAAGAGATATGCCTCCCTGAAATTTTCGAAACCTCGGAATATACCCGAAATCTATGAAGAAAGAATTGGTTGTTTGTTTTGAGTGTAAAATCTTGTAGATCGCGATTTTGTATGCAAAAACGAGTGGTCATAATAGAATTTTGGATTTATATGCTTCACGATTGATCATTTCTTAACTTTTTTTATCTTTTACGACATATTATGTCTAACACATTATGCATGATATTCTTAGCTTAGATTATATTATGTTCTTGATTGAATGTATTGTAATAGTATATAACAGTTAGATTTGAAAATATAACAATTTTGAGAGATATTAATTATTAATAATATAATTTTATATTTAATTAGCACCTAAAATGATCTATTAAATTTTTTTTTTGATCTGAAAACCATCAATTGCTGCGGTTTTATAATATAACCACAACATTTAATTTATAAATGTTGCGATTATACTAGAAAACCGCAGCACATAAAAATTTAGAATTAAAAAAAAACTCATTATATGCTGCTGTTTTTTGAAAAACGCAGAATATATAGCTAATAATTGCTACGAGTTTTCAAAAAGATGCAGCATATAACGATAAAAAATTATTTTTTTTAATTTTTAAAAATATAGTTGACGCGGTTTTTTGGAAAAACCGCATCATTTATTAGCTATATATGCTGCGGTTTTTCAAAAAACCACAGCATTTGTTGTTTTATTGCTGCGTCTAAAAAAACCGCAGCATTTGCTGTTTTTCCATGTGCTTCGCCTATATGTGCTTCGCATCAATAACCGTAGCATTTAAAGCTAGAAAATCGCAGCATATAGTCATTTCTCTACTAGTGAAGTTAGTGGTCTATTATCAACAAGTGGTCAAAGATAGACTTGTTCAAATGGGTGGGGGCCTGTTAAGGGCCCATGATCGACCTGTTTATAAAAGAGCCTCATTAATATTGGACTTAATGAGTCGGTCTTTTAAAGGGTCATGTTTTATTGAGTTTTAATGGGTCAAGTCGGGTCAATAATAGGCCTATAGTTTACAAGACTTTTAAGCACTATCAGGTAACGAATTATTTCTATTTACTTACTGATGATCCACTACCAAAGATTGGAGGTGATACACGTAAACTATCCCCCTCTATAGTTAAAAACTATACTCTCTTTGAAGGGTCCAGCCCAACTCAACCCGTTATATATTTCCTACGGCCCGGCCCGTTTGTATCTTTTTTTATCCGACCCGGCCAGACTCGTTCTGCATGTGACCCATTCCATCCTGTCCCGAACCCGGCCCAATGCATAGGTCTAGTCAAAGATCAAATTTCCAAAAAAAAATCTAATCTTAAAAGGTCTAGTCGGAACAAAATTTTCCTACAGTACTAATTAAGTAATTAGTAATAGCATAAACTATATGCACTATTACCTAATCCTCCCATATGTTAAAGGGATATAACAATTGTTATATATGGTATAACAATATCTATAAATGAGATGTCAAAATTGTGATATAATTTTAATAAGGTATAAATTAGAAAACTCGTTAATTGAATATAATGTTAAAGAGCAACAATTTTCCGGTGTGCTACCAGAAAGCGCAACCAGGTTTCTTGGTTTTGATAGGGCTGTACGCGTCCGTCATTGGCCATGCATATGTTCTGACGCACTTGGCTATATTCCTCATATCCTTGTCTTGCACTGTATTATTTTTCTGCTTCAAAAGAATAAATGCAGAATTCCTGCAGAGTGTTCATACCCTTTTAATTTGCACTGAACATATCCTTAAGACCGGAATGTATTGGACTTAAAACATTTACAGTTGAATCAGATTCCAAAATAACCCCTGAAACGACCATATCCATAGGTTGAAGTTGTTGAAGCATCTGGTCCTATGAGAGTGGCATTTGTTTTATCTCACAATCAATCGTTCTATGCCTTTTGATTGGATCCACTTAATTACCAGTTTGATCCGTAATATGGAGTTGCTGGATTTAAACTGTAAAGATCTGAAAATAATACAAATGACAAATGACATATTATTCTGCATAAAAGGAATTCAAATTATTATGCATAATAATATGGTCTTGAACAAAAAGAAAGATTCTTGGACTTATTCTGGTACGGTAGTAATAATGTTGCAGAGAATAGTAAAATCCTAGACGCGGACATTTGTTCCGTTGACCCCCCAACATTCATATAAATACCCCAAACCCCCCTCTCTCATTTTTCTCAAAGGAAACCTTCAACCCCCAAAAAACAATATTATTTTCACGTAATCAACCATGGTGCTTTCACATACGGTCTCGGATACGGAAGCCTACATTCAGTCCACTTTTGCTTCGCGCCATCTCCAAAACCCACTTCCTAGGTTCGTATAAACTTACTACCATGTTTCATCATAACTTAGACGAGGATACTATATGAATACGTGACATAGGTATATGATATGATTAATGACTTATGTGGTGCTGATTTATGTTCATACTCTTGCAGGTTCAAGATGCCAGAGAGCTCCATACCAAAGGACGCGGCATACCAGATAATAAATGATGAGCTAATGCTGGATGGGAATCCACGGCTTAATTTGGCGTCATTTGTGACGACATGGATGGAGCCGGAGTGTGATAAGCTAGTGATGGCAGCCATTAACAAGAACTATGTCGACATGGATGAGTATCCTGTCACCACTGAGCTTCAGGTTATCCCCTGTTATTTTGAGACTTGAATCTTCATGGTTTGGCTCTGTTTAGCTTAGTCCGACTTTCTTGCTCAACTTTAAGGGCGTGAAATCTAGAAAACATTTTTCTTTTGCAAAAATAACGCGGGGAATAGAGAAATACTGGCTTCACTAAATCAATGGCCACATAACTCGACAAAATTATGTAGATTTACAAGTATCAGGTCACAAAAGTAACAAAAAACTTTTTACATGCAAGCAGAATAGGTGTGTGAACATGATAGCAAGGCTGTTCAACGCTCCGCTTGATAAGTCAGAGGCGGCTATTGGAGTTGGAACAGTCGGCTCATCTGAGGCCATAATGCTAGCTGGGCTTGCCTTCAAGAGAAGATGGCAGAACAAGCGCAAGGCTCAAAGATTGCCTTATGACAAGCCAAACATTGTCACCGGCGCCAATGTTCAGGTATACTATACCAAATCTTATCACAGAGAGGTTACTCATTCAACTGTATGAATATGTTGGGGACATTTATGAACACAACTACAAGCTTTTTCTGAACCTGATGACTTATTGTCTTTACTTTCTGTAGGTGTGTTGGGAAAAGTTTGCGAGGTACTTTGAAGTGGAGCTGAAAGAAGTAAAGCTAACAGAAGGTTATTATGTGATGGACCCTGTCAAGGCTGCGGAAATGGTGGATGAAAACACCATATGTGTAGCCGCCATTCTTGGCTCCACCCTCAATGGAGAGTTTGAAGATGTTAAACTCTTAAATGATCTCTTGCTAGAAAAGAACAAGAAAACTGGGTACACTCCTTTGATTTCTAGCTAAGGCTATTTTTCCATGCCTGCATGATACACTACTGCTCCCTCTCTTCCAATTTCCCAACTCAATTTTAAATACGTGACTGGCGGATGTCAAAAACTCAAAATGGTCTAACAAAAAAAAAGAGGAGCTAGCATAACATACAACGAAGTATATGGACTTACTATTGAGTTTGCGGGTGGGATACTCCAATACATGTGGATGCAGCGAGTGGAGGATTCATTGCACCCTTCCTATACCCAGAGCTAGAATGGGACTTCAGGCTTCCCCTGGTGAAGAGCATAAATGTGAGTGGTCATAAATATGGCCTTGTTTACGCTGGCATTGGGTGGGCCATCTGGAGGACCAAGGAAGACTTGCCAGAGGAGCTCATCTTTCATATCAACTACCTAGGAACGGACCAGCCTACTTTCACTCTCAACTTTTCCAAAGGTAAATATTTGTCAGTCATCATCGCCCAAACGTGTTATTCTTCTTCCTTTAGTCCTACTTCAGATAATCTTTAGGTGTCTCATTAAATGGTATGGTATTATTCAGGATCAAGTCAAATCATTGCTCAGTATTATCAGCTAATCCGCCTAGGCTTTGAAGGATATAAGAGTGTGATGGAGAACTGCCAAGAAAATGCTATGGTGTTGAAGGCTGGCTTAGAAAAGACAGGGCGATTTACCATTGCATCTAAAGACAATGGTATCCCTCTAGTGGCCTTCTCTCTTAAGGACAATACCCTCCACAATGAGTTTGAGGTTTCAGAGATGTTAAGGAGATTTGGGTGGATTGTTCCAGCCTACACCATGCCAGCTGACGCACAGCATGTGACAGTGCTCCGTGTTGTGATTCGGGAAGACTTCTCCCGGACCCTTGCTGAGCGGCTCGTGCTCGACATCACCAAAGTTCTCAATGAACTTGATCACCTCCCCTCCAAGAATAGTATCGATCAAAGTTATCACGCAAATAAGAATGAAAATGTCTACGTGCCAAAGAAAAGTGAGCTTGAGACACAAAGGGAGATTACTGATGTGTGGAAGAAGTTTGTTAATAATAGGAAAATTCGCAAAGTCTGCTAGCTGATTTCCATTTCCAGGGAATAGTATTGTGCACATTTCTAGAATTATTAATGAATTTCATGGGTTCCAAAATTTTGCTTTCGTATTACCCAAAAAGATTTATGTTTTTTACAACAATATTTTTGTTTAGCACAATGTAACTGTTCATTGGAAGAATAATAGGTTGACTCAATTTCATGTTTTTCTCTGCATATTACTGTCCCTTACCGAATAAGTTTACAACCCAATGAAGTGAATATAGATGCAGGAACAAAAAGATAAGAACTGGACAATATAGCCAGCAAAAGAAACAACTCAAATGGTTGACAATCTTGGCACCAAAATAAAATATAAATTCACATTAGCAGCCATTTTATTATGTACAAGAAACTATGAATGCTAAACATAATATTCACAAGTTACAATTAGATGATAGAAATTTCACATGCCGGGAACAAAAATAATTTGGCAACTTCTACCATAAAATGGGCCGGAAAAAAAAAAAAAGAATGGAGGGGAAGTTCACAGTAAGATGGTGGAGACAACACAGAAAAGAAATACCTTTGCAGATGATGACATTTACAAGATAGTGTTGGACATGGCATAAGAAAGCTGTAAAGGCTCATAGCACCTTCAACATTAGAAGCCTCTGATCATTGGAGAAGGCAGGTGACGCAGCCTCTACAATCTAGCAGGACAAAATAAACATATAAAGTCAAGGAGTAAAGGCGCACAACAAAAATTTTATATAGATTATAATGAAGTTTCATAAAGTTTAGCAGGGTATGACAAGGAAATTTGCTGTAAGTAAAAATTTGACATGCGGGTAGATGTGCTAAAGAGATTTAGTAAATCTAACGAGGGGCAAAGTATCGGAGCCAAACCTTAAAACCTGCTTTAGTATATAATTTTTGAGCAGCTTTGTTGTCTAAATTTACATGAACAAATAATTGCTTCATACCTAGAAGTACGCAGACAAAATTACTATGGAAAACAAGAAACAATATTTCAGTGAAGTAGAGAACAAGCACAAGCACAAGTTTAGATAGGAACTGGAGAGCAGTACCAGATGTGATAGCAAAATCAGCTGCCAAATAGAGCAAATTTGAAGCAATTTTCTGGCGTCGAGCAAATTTAGATACACAAACATTAGCAATATATGCATACTTATGTGCATCAAAAGGCTCCTGACTCGCCAAGATCCCAGAAGACCTCTTTGTCTCCTGATTAATAAGACAGATAAGAGTCACAAGCTAAAAGAACTGTAAGGTTCAGATCATAACACCTGAAAAGACATACCCCTGGATATGTTTCTCCAGGAGAAAATTGACGTATGCTTAGATCTAGAGTTCCAACAACACTGTTTAGCACAGTTCTCCTGACTTTTTTCTCCTCCCTTTTCACCTGAATTACACAAAACAAATGCTAACATAAAATTGCAGAGCAAAGAGACACAATGAGAGGCAGAATTTTGAATCAAACCCCATCGAAGATCCATCAGAGTCAACAGAATCAAACACCCCCAAGGCACAAGAGAGAGAAGCACATACATAAGCAGACCTAGCATAAGTTCACACTTCAAAGAACCAATCAGAAAAATACTAACGAAGTTTGTTTATAGTGAGCCACAAAATCTTAAACCCAGAAATGTTATCTCAGTAGCATTAGGACTACATAAACAAAGATCAAAATGGAGTTTGCAAGTAAGCCTAATGAAAAAGTGAGGTGGGCGTTTAAAAGAGGTAAAGGTTGGACTTGGTTTAATCCAGGGTAACTAGGCTTCCTAATCATAGATCAATCAACTAAGCGTCACATAAAAATAGTACACTGTATGAGATATATCTTTGAAGAACCAACAATAAAGGAGACAAGCTACTTAAAATTATATAGACTAGACAAGGAGATAAACACAAACTGTAACTAGGCAAAAGCACTTGAGGGAATTTCCATCTAGTCCAGAGCATCTCCTTTTCACTGCATAAAATTCCTGTAATATGAAATAAAACAGTTCTGAGTCATTGGCATTCATGAAAAAAGAACAACAGATAAGCTTGATACAGGATTATTAATTTTGCAAAGATATGAAATATAGTAGAGGTAAGATTAAGTACTAAGCCAGTAATCAAATGATCCAATTACTATTTTACAATCACCTCTTTTTTTCCACCAAAACAACAACTCCTGTGCCCCAATGGCTCAAAACCAACACCTCCCTCTCGGGAACATCTAATACTTAAACTAACCGATTCCACACAGCAGGCACATGCACCACCAGTAATCCAATAACCAATCTACTGGTAAAATGCCCTAAGAACATAAAACAAAAGGACTTGTTGAACCATTTGTTAAGCTCAATAAATGTGTAGAATTCAAATCTTTCACTGTTCAACACTTATAAAATGCTTCCAGAATGTTCTATACATTAGTTTGAATAGATGCAAGCCATGCAAGCATCAAAAGTTTGTGACTTAAGTGCCTAGTCTACCCTTTGAAGATCCTTTTGAAAAATTTAAATAAGGCGGTAAAATAAAAATGGTTTACTGTTTCACACTTTAAAAAATGCTTTAAACTATAATGGTTAATGATGATGCTACCACAGTACCATCAAAAAGTTTACGCCTTTAAACTCCAGTGAAACCTCTAAAACACAATTTACAAAATTAGACCACAATCTCAAAACATGAGCAAGTACAGAAGACTATTCAAGAACAAAGCTCTACCCTAAGATGGAACTAGGGGTTCAAATATAAATGAAAATTATCCACCACTACATGCAAGAAAGATGTTACACACAAATCCTTTGGACGTAGCAGCTAGAAACTCAATTATCCACAACGGTCATATACAAATGAATGTCTGCACTTTAAAAATCCACTTTCAACCCTCTACACTGATCTTTGTACACTAGCCCACTCAAACTGAGTTACCTAACTCAAAGTCAAACCCCCTTTGGCTCCTCAGGCATAAGCAGACTATTAAAAAAATTGCAAATTATTTTATTGATGAAAAGAGAGCCGCAAGCAGCGAGGCAACGATTGTTGATTATTTTAACCAACTTAACTAGTTGGCATCCACACAGAATTCCCAATTATAGTTCCTTATTCACAATTGACAAGATTTTCCCCTAAAACTCACCTGTTCCGCATACCTCCTTTTAAGTGCATCAACATGCCTGAAATAATAAGAATAAAACAAAATATGTTACCAAAGAACAAAAGCCACAAAGAGCATTGGCGCAATTTGGCAACGGAAAAGATGAGAGGAGTCACAATGAAGATATTAAACCAAAATAATACAAAGTACTATCTATGTGCCAAAAAGAAACCAAAAGAACAGTATATAAGATTCAGATTTCAGAGTGGAAATAGAAAGTGACCGCATGTATGATACAGATTCCCAATGGGCTTCTGACCGCAACCAAGCTGCTGCCTGCCATGGATAGAGGGAAAAAATGCATGTTTACGACACTGTACCCTGTTCATAGTATTTTAGGAAGGGAAAATGAAAAAAAAACGAACCCAATATTCTTCATCAAGCACAGCTTCACGAGCAACAAAACGACCAAAATGACGACTTTGTAAACCATCACACTCCTTGTCACTCCGTTGCAACCTGTTGAAAGAAAGTTCTGGTAGCCTCTGACTGTCACTAGTCGAGACAGCAGGTTGCTGTGTACTCTGACTATTGTTACAATGTACTTCTAGAGATTTCCATCTTGAACAAGAATTAGGAAAGCTTTCTCTGAAGGGAAACAAATGAAATAATATCAGTTACATATCTGAAATCCACGATAGAGATCATCACAAAATGAAGAGATCAAATAAAAGCCCATTTCAAACTGTTTCAGTAACTCCAGTAACCTATTTTCAGGGTTAAAGAAACTTAAAAAATACCACCAACACTATCCAAGCGGGTCATCAGGATATAGAATGTTTACAACCTGTTTGGTAAGTGGTGATAGATAGTGGTAAAGAACATGATTTTATGAGTAATTTTGCAAGGATAGTCTCATACCCCAAATGTCATAAATTTCAATAACCAATTTCAAGGTGAAATTGAGTGGTATTGGAGATTTAAAAAGACTGGGATGGAGTTCTGTTACCCTGGACATTAGAATTTCCTCACATGAATACACATAAAATCAATCCTAATGCCAATATTTTTTACCACCTACCATACAAGTCAATCGGGTATTGATATGTATTATCCACACTGTAACCACGATCTGCTTAATTCCAATGTCTTCAAGTTATAATCAAAATCTTTCTCTTTGCAATACATTAAATTTTAATTCCAGAAGTCTTCACTCACCACAAATATGGTTTAGAAACTACTTGTGAGCATTATAATCGAATCAAACGAGTTGCTAATATTCCAATGAATTGCCAATGCCGGTGCATACAAAACACAGTACTGACATACACAAACATGGTCTTCCCCTCCATTTATCAAACACTAAGTTTCCTAATCACATCACTCAAATAGGTGAAATCAGCAAAGGTTCAAGAATTACTCTTTCAATTAAGCAATTTAATTCTTCTTTGATCCAATTTTTACATTTATCACATCTAAGAGTACAACTTCAATTCTATTAACTTAATTTAGGTACATTCATCAAGCAATAGTCACTCATATAAGTTATATCATCCAAATTAAGCAAAAATAAATAAATAGATCAATTATTGCTGAACCAACCAAAAATTGAATAAACAACATAATACATTTCTGAGAAAATTCAATCATTATCACATAAACATCATAAAATTATCAAAACATATAGTAAAAACTTATTATATATGAAAAATAAATAAAGCAAACTTGATACGATTTAAGGTACTTAAGCCTATGAATTAATCAAATCCCAGAAATATTATATCAATAAAAAGTATACACATACAATATTATAAATAAATAAAAATTTACCCAAAAGATGAGGGAACTCTGAGGATGCCAATATGGGTATTGCTGGGTTTAAGAGGAGGGATTTCCGCCCGAAATTGCGGCGAAATTGCACCTTGAATTTCAACTTCCATCTAATTTTCTCCCCCTAACTCAGCACGCTTAAGAACTCAAGAATCCAAAAAAAAATGATAGATAAGTTTGACCGGTTATATAAAAATGAGGTGGGATGGGTAAATGGATTAGTAGTTACTGGATAATGGAGAATGGATGGGTGGGCAAATTGGATAAATTGGAAAGCAAGAAACTTGGAATTTAGGATGTGAAGATGAAGATTTACTCGCTTATTATATTTCATATTTTTGCAATTGGATAAAGGGGAGGATGGTCATAAATTATGGGAAACTAATAGTGAAAAAGCGTTTTTTATGGGTTTTGATTTTAGTGCATAATAAAGAAATTATTTTTCATATTTTTGTAATTGGATAAAGCCATAAAGGGAAGGTGAGGATGGTCATAAATTATGGGAAGTTAATATTGAAATAGCATTTTTTATGGATTTTGATTTTGGTTGGATAGAGAAATTGATCTGAGTTGAAAAAGATGGAGGTCATACATAATCTGGTCTACTATTTTAATATAGAAATTTGGGTAGTAATTTTGGACCCAATTTTCAGGCTTCGTGTAGCCCAAAGTTTTTTTTTAAATTAAATAAGCATCAAAACTCAAGTGCAATTTCAAATTACGGATGTAGTCAAATTAAATTTGGCTAAATCCTTAAGTCGAAATAGGCATATATTTTTTTTTATCAAGTCTGGCTTGGCCTAATATTTTATCACCTTTAGGCTTTGCAATTTGTATCAATAAATTAGTAAAATTGTGTGTATTCCAATGATTGAAATCAAAGTTATCAGGATACTACCTTATATCACTTTATCCTCATAAGATTGTCCTATTTTGATTTAGAAAAAAAAAAAAAACTCTCATAAAAATGGTCAAATAGGATAATCAGGTCATACCAAATAACTACTATGTATAAAGGTATCATTAATGCTACAAACTACTCTTTATAAATCATGCATATCAATTAAGGATTGGGTTGGTAGATCAAAAATTATTTGGATAGGATCGTAAAATCTTACAAACATCATGATGGAATTGTATACATTTGTTGTGTGTTTTTGGATCATATCATTGAATCGCACTTTACTGATCTTGCGAAACAAGTTTTGATGCTGCTGGACAGGCCATATACTAGACTACTAGAGTTTTAAGTGGTCAAATCAATCATTATTGTTGCGAGTGTGAAGACTTTCCGGATAGGGTGGCAAACGGATTCGGAACTTGAACCATATAAGTTTTCGAGTTGAAAATCCCAATCCGAACCTAACCCATTTAATTTCGGGTCGGGTTCGTGTCAACCCATTTAAATTTTTGTGTCAAAAAAAACAACTCTACCCCCTATTTTCAGGCTATTTTATTTTAACGTACAATATTAAACGTTAAACAACAATGTAACTAGATATCAATCTCTGTGTCGAGGCATTACTTTAATCATTGGAATCTTTATTGGTTGTTTAAATTGAATCAAAAAATTCTGATATGTAAAAGTCAATGCATTGAAGTTATAATCAAAGAGTTGGTACTCCCTCTAATTTTTTTTTTCTTTTCTCATTTGGAATCTATAAATTTAGAGTCAAAGGTTTACCATGCATTTTTCATAATTTATAAGAAAAAAATATAATCATATGGCGTCTTAAAAAATTCGTTTCAATATATATTTTTCAAATATAAACTTTTTATAATTTCGCAAACACACAATTGAAAATATTTAAAATTAAAGTTTATTACGAGATCCACGCAAAAACAAAGGGGAAGAAAACAAAATAGAGGGAGTATTATTTAGAAATTTCAGTATTGAGTTATCGTAATTTAAAATATTTATAATAATTTGAATGAGAAAGTGAAGAAGAGGTAAAAGCATGTTATCGGTCATGACTCATTTGAGCATGGCATGCATTGAAATATGATGAGCATATCGGTCAACAATTCAAACTGATGTGTTTGCTTCATTATCACACTTTTAGTCACCTTTATCATTCATTGCGTTCTATATATCACTTATATATATGTGTTCATTACTATATTACCGTATATATTCTTTGCACTGATCTTCGTATGACCGTATCTTAGACTCTTAGTAGTTTACATTCTAACGTCAACCACAGGACAATTTAGTAACAACCTTTGCAGTCTGCAGTACTTTGTTACCGTGTTGACCATCTATATGTCATACATTAATTTTACCTAAATCTACTGTTCCTTCTCTTAACGAACGGTCCTTGTTTGAAGTTTGACAAATTGTAATTTACTTCAAGAGTATTATTTCATGTGAGTACTATGTTCCCATTTTACATGAACATTAACTTTTGTATTTTTTCGTAAAAAATAAGACAGAAGTTTTTTAATATACAGGTTTTTCCTTATTATCATGGTTTTATGGATTAACATAAAAGAAAATTATTTCAGAGAGAGAAAAGAACATTAAAAAAAAGAAAAAGTGATTAGGTAGATATAAATAAAATAATAATTTAAGAAGATAAAATTATCACAAAAATTTGTCTAAAATAGAAAAGACTCAAAGGGAGAAAATTTATAAAATTTACCAAGGAGGAAAAAAAAATAACAAAGTCATTAAATCCGTTAGTATTATTATTATTGGTAATAATATCTAATAATTCTTATGGCCATTTAATTATTTAAGTCATGGATCATGCATGGTATGGGAATTCATTTGATTGGAACTAAGATCACTTGGCAATTAATAAACTATTCTCGCCAAATTCAATAAAAATGACGGAGTAATATTTTTCATCAACCAACTATCCTATTCTTCAACATTTAACAACCCTGTTGAAATATATGTAGAAAACTTATAAAGTCAAAATAATGGTATCGATTTGTGCAAATTCAAACTATTATTTAATTTTTAATAAAAAACATAACAAGTTAAGAAAAAGTATTCATGATAGGTGGCCACCACCCTCGGCTTGGGGAGTCAAAATAGAATATGGTCCACACACAGTATGCAATAATGATAAGTAATTTGATCACTTCTCCAAACCATTCCCCTATCCAAATGTCGTCCAGCCGATGTTGTCCTTCAGCATATGCATATGGTTCCAGTGTCAACAAAATCCACTCTCTAAGGTCTAAGCTCAAGTTTTTCACACTCAACTCTATCCCTTATCCATATCTAATAGTAATTTCTCCTTTTCTATACACTTCTTCCAATCTTTTTTTATTGTAATGTTTTGAATTTGACACTTTTTATTATGGATTTATTAAAATCAATTTCAATTTCTAATAAACTGTTTTAAATAGTACATTAATTATAGTTCTATTTTAATTAAAAATTAACGGATAAAGTACTACTTGTATATAAGTCACAATTTTACTTGAACTTCTGATTTGTTATACATTTACAAACTTTCTCATACATAGTAATACCATATGTTCTTTTTCATTCTTCCCATTTGAAATATTGTAAATTTTAGAGCCAAACTTTGACTATGAATTCTCTCCAATCTAGATAAAAAAATATATTCATTTAGAATCTTGATATATATTTCTCTCAATGTATATTTTTCAAATATGAGTTTTTAATAATTTTTTACAAGTGCACAATTACAAGTGCAAAAAACAAATGATAAGAACACGAAAGAACAGAAGAAGTAGTAGTATCTATGATAATTTCTCTAGCAAAAATTTTCATAGAAAAACTATAATCACTGAACTGATGTTTCAAAGATATAATGTAAGAGATTTAATGGAAAATATCACACCGTCAAATTCAACTAAATATTTAGGTGAACCCTTAATAAAAATTCATATATAGTATACTATTTAAGGGTAATGTGCCACGGACAACCCTTTTTCTCGTGTTTTATTTTCCACTGCTAGCTTAGAGAGCAACAAGCTAAGCTAGTTTCTTGTAAGACAATAATTAGTGATTCCTATTTCATACACTACTAGTCTACTGTAAATACTTACTGATGATTAGCAGTTTTGCACATATGCGGGCTTGATCATGGACTAAGCTTAGTAAGGATTCAAACGACGCACGGGCCATCTGCACTCATAATGTAGGCATATAGTGCATGCACACTAGTCATTGTGCATGGCATATGTGCAGTGAGTCAATCGATAACATTGAGGCTAGCTCATGAATCATGACAGTAAAAATTCTTTTAAGCATATAGTCAAAAGAGGTCGCAAGTTGAATGGGGGGGTATACATCTAGAGACGTCCCCAGTCCCCCACTTCATCATGCCAATACAATGGTGTCAACTTTTTTGTACACATAAAAACAGTAAGAGTGAAGAAACAAAGAAACAAAGAAAAAGGTTCCTGAATTACCTAAGCATATAATAAAAGTAAATTTCGGTTGGTGACCAAATTATCTATCTCAGCAACAACAAAATAAAAAAAAAAAAAAAAAAAGGTACTCATTCTATGGAAAGCAAAAGCTGAAATTTGAATTGTGTCTCACTATCTTACTGTCTAGTCTAAGCTAAAGCATGTTCTCTTGTCCTTGATGCATAAATCTTTTACCTTTTGCCTAGGCTAACCAAAACATGATATTATTAGCCCCTTCATTCTCAATTATTTTAGTCCCCCCACTTCGCACATATCATTTTCACGTTGCTATCTACGCCCATAAACTAAATAAAATCTTCCCAAATCCCTAGCCATTACAACAAGAAAACAATATATAGTACTACTTTATGGTTTGTTTAATTTAGCCAGTAGGCCATGTAATCATTCCAAATAATTTTTTTTTTTTTTGAAATGTTTATTTATTTAATCAGCAACGTTACTATGGATTTCAATTAATTATAAAGCATATATTCAAATTGAAAAGGCAATCAAGTACTTGATAATTTAATTTGGATAAATATTGCTTAATTAAAGCGGATAGACCATGTGAAATGTATATTTTAATGGTAGAGTATAAATCTTAATACTTCTTGATAAGTTTATCATACACACAAGCTAAGTATATCTTAATTACTTTACATTTATTATTTGCTCTTGTTTTACCCTTGCTTGCTATTAGAAATTGCATAAGTTTATGAGAAGTTTTATTGAAATTTAAATACTTGTACAGACTTTGTATATATTTCCATTGTTAGTAAATATAAAATATAGTTTGGGGAATAGAGATAGATTAAATATAATTTGAATGGAGAGAGTTAATAAAGATATGAAAATTAGGTTTGCAAGAAGTCATGGCTCTAATGTAGATAATGATGAAGGATTTATTTGGATGATTATATGAAATAGACTCTTAATTTATAACTTTTATTAAGGAAAATGAATGTATGACATGTTTAATAAGAATTATTTAAAATTTTAAACTCTAGAACACTATGAATAGGTCTTTCATTTGCGTATTACATTCTAATTAAGTTGAGCATCATCAATTTAAAAATTATAATCACCGCTAAAAAATTAAAAATATATCATTCTTGTAACAAAATTTACCAATTAATTAACAACAAAGAGATTAAAAAAAAAAAAAAAAAACATGCTAAAAGACACACACAAACGAATCCCAATAAAAACATGCCATGCTTTTATCTTTTTCTTATTTCATTCTTTGTTTAAATTTCTTCCATTTCTCCTTTACTTATTCTTATGGTTGACTGACCATTTATTAGCCTTCTGAAAATCATCCATTATTCCTCCCACTTTTTCACTATCTATAAATTCCCATAGTATTTAAATGGACCGTTGTCTCATTTAATTTCAAGTAAAAAAACTTTCGAAAAGAAATGGCATCATATATTACTAACAGCCTCCATAGCAGCTGCCCTTCCCTAGGTTGCTGGGATCTACACAACCTTGGAGTTTACAACGCAGACATCTCATCATCTTCTTGTACATTTCTCAACTTTTTCATTCTTTTCAAATTACTCATTTTTCCCACTATATATAAATACTGTAAAAAACTTACCATTTAATTGAAGTTTGTTATATATATTTTTTTTTATCTTATGATTAAGCAGATGATGATATGGAGAACAACCATGCAGCATCATTGATGATGTTACCTGCTTCAGAGTATGATAGTTACTCTAATAATGATTATTTCCTCTCGACGGGATACCTTGAAGATGCTTTGATCGAGTTTAGTGTTCAATTTAAACGAAGGCGGGTTATGGGATCTTGCAGTAATAATTATAGTGATAATTATGATTACCATGATCATGATAATCAGTTTGCAACTCATCGTCACTGTGATGATCTTGTAAGTATCACTGCCCATTATAAATATATGCACTATGGTACATACTGTATATGAAGAGTGTTTCCTAAAAATTGTTGTTGCTGTTGGGTAGAATTATCATTGGAGTAACTGGGTGGCAAACTACAGCATGCTATCAGAAGATCAGGAGCTGAGCCATGCAAGTTTACTTACTCAAGATCACATGCATTACTCATTAGGTAACTGATACCTTCGTTATAGTTTGTTACACTAGAAAATGTACAGCAGTAGTACAGTACAAGTAGAAAATGACATTATTGGTTGTCAAGTTGACCAAAAAAAAAAAAAGAAGAAGAGAG
Organism: Dysphania ambrosioides; assembly: GCA_026401315.1. Lineage (NCBI taxonomy): Eukaryota > Viridiplantae > Streptophyta > Magnoliopsida > Caryophyllales > Amaranthaceae > Dysphania > Dysphania ambrosioides. Next base: position 7,556,346 of record CM048658.1, on the reverse strand, counting down.
TTTTGGGTAGTACTATTCACGATATTTAATTTCATACTCAACCACGTAGATCAATTATGGATCATGCAAATTAACAAATAAAAAAAGTGAGCTGCAATCATAGGTTATATATTTAATAATATGATGAAATATCGATGCAATATAATATAATGATGGTGCAGGGGAAATAGTGGAGAAACCAGCCAATGAAATGTACGAGGAAGTAGTTAAAATTGAAGAGACAAACACATTACTACTACTAGAGGAAGCAATTACATCTTCTCCAAAGCCGATGGATTTGTCTTCTAACACCCAACACAATAATTCTTTCAACTCAAAGTCTACAAGTTTTGCTTACAACAGCGACACAAATTCTACTGATTCCTCTTCTATTTCAGGTATTATATCTAATTAATAACTTTTCCACACACATAAGCTTAATTAATTTCATGCCTTGCTTTGATAAATGCATAATAATGTAGCACTTTCCGTTATCGTCTACGGTGTACTTTTATATTCCGGGCGTAAAGAAGAGGTATATGGGTCCTCAGGAGTAGTAGTACTAGGTAGTTGCTCAAGTTTGTAGTAAGATCTAATTTTAGTGGTATATATTTTTACATCAAGGGTGGTACGATAAAGGGAGGGGGTGCCCCTCAAATAATGGCCTCGATTTTTATGGCCTACTAATTGCTATATCATCTATATGCATAAGTGCATGCTATTGTTGTAATACTAGCAATCATGCGAACATTTTCTCAGGAAATTATTAGTCAATATTTTTAATTTTGACCACAAATGTAAGCTGGAATAGAAGGCCAAGCAATAAGTACTTTTATTGTCATGTGAGTAATTTTTTTTCTTAAATAAATTATCAATTGCGTATGCATGATGTCAGCTTAGGTAATTAAAAATACCAAATTAAATATAAATTAAACGAAATTATATATATAAAAAAAATTAGATATAGATAGTGAACCGAAATTTTTCTTTACCCCGTACTGAACTTATACTAATTAAATTAAATGTAGGTAAATAATAATTGAGAAGTCACAAATTAAAATTTCGATTGTTAAATTTAGGGATATTCTTTGCCTGATTTCTCATCATTACTATAGATTACAATGCGTAGTATGGAACTATATGATGTTGGTCTGTAGGTGGTTCATCAAGGGAAGGAGGCAACTTTACTTGAGCATTATTATGGGATAAAGATTAAGAAGTGATATTCTATGCAATATGCATATGCGTGCGCCACTAAGTTACTAACCCTAATAAAAGTAATAATTGAAAAAAATATATATATTTTAAGAGAGTTGAGATTTAGGTGTCATATATTACTAAATCAAATTTCATTATTATCATCAGCATGATAACTTTGGAGCAAAGAAGAGCAAGGCAACACGAGTAGATTTAATTTGAAATCAAAATAACTAGGTGGACTACCATCCAAGTCTAGCTTATATACAGATTTAATGGCTAGCATCGAGCTGGTTCATCCCCTATGCAGTTTTGCCGACAAAGAAATTAGTATAAACATGACATGTAAAGGCCAAGCCAGGTCCCATTTAAATAAATGTATAGTGCATCACCTCCAAAGTAAATAGTAGCTTAATTAGTTGATTATTTGCTATAAATGTCACTTAATCTATTCAACTACACAGATTTATAAGTGGAAAATTATGCTAACATGTCAAATCTGTAGCCTAATTTTAAGTATACTTCATAATTCCACCTTCATGCATTAGGTAAAACGTTGCCCTATTTTAATCCGAACCTAAATTAGCTTATTGTCTAAGATAGCTTATTTTTCAAAAAAATTTTTTAAAAAAACTTATAAATAAAAAAAAATTCTTATGTTGTGATATGATCGATATGTTGCTTTATCAGGTGCTGATTGATCTTTTTACGTTATGCTAGTTGTTACAACAGATGAAAGGGAAAAGAGAAAGATGAAGAACTCAACGACGAAGATGGTATACCCATTTGGGCTAGTAAAGCCAGGAGGAGAAGAAGGAGATATAACCCTCAAAGACATAAACAAAAGGATATTGATGCCTCCTACTAGACCCCTGAAACATCCGGTGGGGGACTTTGCTTGCCGCCCCGCTGTGTCGCCCCACGGCCCTGGTTTATCCGGCAAGGCCGTGGTTGCCCTAACCAAAATTCACACTCGAGGGAGGGGCACCATTACCATCATTAGAACTAAGGGTTGACAAATACTGCGTATTATAAACCATTGTGGCTATGTGTATCGTGTACACTTGTACGTAGTACGTAGTATATTAGAGTATTATTATTATCATTACTTGCCAAGAATGTCAATCTCTATTTGACTTAGATACCTTAGTTAACTTTTCCCACTTAGACTGTATATTTAAATTGGCAATTTTAGCATAATGAGGTACATTTATCTTAACATTTATTTACTATGGACTACAATAGTATTTGTTTTTTATAATGATCATATGGAACTTGTCTAACTCTACTAAGTAAATAATTTTAGCTAGGCAGTGAGGTTAGAGGTCTAATATCCCTGCATAGTAAAAAAAAATGTATATATATTATATGTGTGTGCGCGAGCACATGCCCCCAACTTAACCAACTGTAGCTTCTCTGAGCTGATGCGAAGTATACACAACATTAAATAACTTTGATAGTCAAGCATATTGAAGCCTAAAACCCCTACATCGTATTCCTTCAAACATCTACTCTGTAAAGAATGATTAAGAATTTGAGATAATAAATTAAATTTCTTAAAAATAGAAGATTTTCAAATATAGTTTGGTGAGAGATGTATGAAACGCCATGATGTACAGTGAATTCTATTGATCAATATATTCAGGTTTACAATAATACTAATCTAATTATTTTAGGAGTTATTAAAGCCATCAATTTTAACACTAAACATGCATTATACAATTTTTAAAACTCCTACAATTTTTCTTAAATTTATTTCAAGGAATTTTAAAATCAAATTATAAGATATTGAACGATTTCAAACCTCCTTATATGATTTTTGAAAGCATATAATACCTTTATTTTAATTTTAAATATTTTCAATAATAAAGTGGGCATTTTTTGTGCAACATATTCATAACTTTGAAGTTTTTTAAATACGATTATATAACAAAAGGCAGTAGAATAATATTATTGATTATATCTATATTATTTTTAATTGTGATAACATGTCTATAAGTTCCACTTTCATAAGGAGTAAATTCAAAAGTAAAAGATTAAAAATATAAAGAGCATTCAAGAGATGTGGTCCGTTCATTGTGGGAGACAGTGATTAAATGGGCTTTGTCTCTTTAAGACAATGATTAGTTTGTGAGTGAAGAAAAAATCTTTATCGGCCTTTTCTAGGGCATGTCCATTAGCTGTACGTCAGGTGCCCACCAAATCTTAGTAGGTCAAGAGTGGATGCCACTTGCCACTTAATCTAAGTGGGTACTATATCATTGGCTGCCTCACCTTTCTCAATAACTTATGGTATTTTGGCCATAAATTATCAATAATCTTTTGGATTAATTCCAATTTTTAAATTTGCAAGTAATAATACAAATATGGATATAGAATGAAGATCAAGCTATAGGAAACCGCAAAAAGACAAGATATAGAATGACGATCAAGCCATAGGGAAATACAAAAAGACATTGCATCAATACTTGGAAGAATGGTATATAGTAATTTAATCACTAATATTTCATCTGTTTCTTAATATTTGCCCCATTTGACTATTTCTTATGAGAGCTTTTTAATCAAAATAGGACAAACATTAAAGGATCGAGAGAATTATCTTGACGAGTAAGTATGTCAGTTTGGTTGAGAATTATCTTAAGATGGATGGTCTTTTGAAAAGTTACCAAGGATGCCAATGAGTGAGACCAATCACATAACATAAAGTGGAAAAGTTCAATTTGAAGAGCATGGTATTAAATAACCAATAATGTTGATGACTACCTTGTCAATTAAAACAAGCTAGGGCTTGATAGAAATGATGGCGAATTCCTAATAGGCCATTGACTTTTCTCATCTCTATTGAACAAACATACTCACTTAGACGAACACCTCGATACATTAAAAAACTTGAATAGAACTACTTTTAATAACATTTTGTTTAAGGTTTTAAATTATGTTCAAGCTTATCATTTGAAGAATGGATTAGACTATTTGGCAAGTACAGAAAATAAAGTTGTTATTAACTGCAATGTTTAAGAGAATCCAAGTTCTTTAAAAAAGAAAGAAAAATAAAATGTTGAAAATGTCACGAAGAAACTATATAGAGGTAGGAATGATAGATACCAGATAGTATGACAAATAAGGCATCACGTAAACTTTAGTAAAATGGGAATAGATAAATTATTTTAAATAGCAAATCCGTATAAAAGGTTGACTTTTGTTTTATTGGAGGGTAACTTTTGTACAATATACTCACCGTTTTTTTTTCCAAACATATTTCAATTATTATCAATTGAAATCGTAATATCCTTTGTTGTTTCATTGTATTAACTTTAATAACCATACAATAATATTACACAAAATTTGTTAATAATGCAAATATTAGGGAGGCCATAAATTTCCTAGATATACTTCTACCAAAAAAATATTACTATAAGGATATTTTTGGATATGACTCCACTATGATAAACTGTTTCTCTTTTCCAGCTTTATTTTATTTATTACATATTCCTTGAAAAAGTTCTTCAGTATTTGGTTATCAAGGGACTGTATAACCTGCAAAAGTTCTTCACATATTATATAGCAGATATGTAGTATTCCGATCTTTTTTCTGGCATTCCTGTGGAGTACATCTTATTATAGCCTAGGAACGTTCCTGCTGGTAAGGTTTGTCTTAGATTTTCAGTATCTCAATGTCATGGGATCAACCGATCAACCTCAGTAGGCCAGTAATATCAGCCTTATTCATTATACGGATTAATTAGAAAAAAATAAAGGGTGAGGAGATTATTCAATATAAAGGGATACCAAATTGTGGGGTATGTGTTGATAAAATATTATTAAATATAAAGGGTACTAAAATAGTGAGGTATTAGTTGATAAAAACAAACATAAATTTATTAAAATGGAATAAAGTGAAAGTAAGTATAACTCAAAAAAGCACTCCCAAAAGCAAAGTGAGTAGAACTCATAAAAACGGAGGAATTAATTTTCGAGTAATATTTGGATTACTTACATATATAAACTTTTAGATTATATCAATATATTTATCAATCATATTTGAGTAAAATGAAGTACTCTGTATCCTACGATTAAATTGAAACTTTAAAATAGGATCGATTTTACCACCCTAATCAGTTCAAAGTAGGATTTTAATCCTTAGTTTAGAATACTACAAAACTCACAATACAATCAACTTTTAAGTAACAAATATTAATTTAACTCATAAACAAAGGAATTTTCGAATTTATAGAGACATATCATAAATGAATCTATTTTGAAACATTTTTCAACACGAATCTAACAATATAGATGTAAAATTTAAAATTTGTAATATTACTTGTCAAAGTTATAATAATGTATTTAATAGATTTTTGTTATATATGACATAGGATACTATGTTGTTTTAAAGTATATACGACAAGGTACATGGTAGTTTCGTTTTCCTTATCAATAAATTCAACAAATAAAAACGGCAGTTTCTTTTTCTACATGTCATTCCCTAAACTTTTAAAAAGTTTCTCTTTTTATATTTAGTTAGATTGTGGGACACTATGTCATATACCAATAATGTCATATACCAATACGTGGACAGTGCACCCGAGTGCACCATACTCATGGTACACCCGCTCCAAAAATATACATTACGTACGTGAAAAATGTATATTGTACACACGTCAATTATGTGGAATATAAAATGTACATTCCACATAATTGACATGTGTACTATATACATTTTTCATATACGTAATGTACACTTTTTATGTACATAATGTACATTTTTTTGGAGCAGGTAGCATGGTACGTCTGGGTGCACCTTTTAATTTGCGGTCATATACTCCTTTATAAGAAGTGTTTGACCTCCTTATATCATCATTAATAAAATGTAAATGACCAAACCATTTGAAAATCAAGGCATTCTTTCCTTCGTTTAGATTTGAGTTAAGGTGAAACTTTAAAGAAACACAAAATATTGTATACACACAGGACACAATAAATTTATTGTATTATTAGTAAAAGTGACCCCCTCAATATTACAAAATTTAAACCATTGACTTTTCAATCTTTTAATACTTGTTGGTGAGGAACAACTGAAAGTCGAAATTAAGGACCTCAGGTAAGCATATAGATTCAAGCAATAAACCTCTAAAACCTATCATGCCGTGTCATTCTTGTCTATCTTTTCAAAGTGGAGCAATCGATCAATTACTGACATCCTACTTCACTTTAATATTGTTCAACATAATACTTCCCTTGGACCAAATATTAATCAGCACGTATGAACCCCATCCTGCCCACTATGTGTGCCTTAGGAACTTAATGGCTATGTTCTTTTCACCTTCAAATAATTTCACGAAAATATGCTCTGACAAGTTCCAATAAGTTCAGGTAAATTATAAGCGCTACCCAACTTCAGATCACGAATTCACGACTAAAATAAATTCATATAATTGTCTTGAAATTCAGATAATAGCTACTCAGATGAAATGAATGAAGCCTTTGTCTGAACCCACAAGGAAGTTACCATAACTATAAGTTGTTAAATGTGATTGAGTACTTGCAAAGTGTATCAACAAATGTATCAGAATTAAACTCTGCAGAAGCAAGGCTATAAAATGACTAACTTACATTTGGTTACTTTAGAGAATGGAGCCCTTATGCCTTCATTTGCAGACAACACTTGGAGGAAAAAGATAATCAATTCAGATCAGTCCAAAAAAAATAGAGGTAAGAAATGAATAAACCAGTATCGCAGCAGTGGAACATAGATGATTTTGGCTATAAGTGAAAACTGAGATTGCTGGAGTTAGCATCTGAAACATTACAGCTGCTCTATCTGGACAATCACTCATATCTGAAACAGCTATGCATGTCAAGCCATAAAAAAATAGGCCCTAAGGAACTGGATTATATATTGTTGCTATTCACCACACGTGCACTCATATTGGCACTGAAAATACTCTTCATAAGAGATACTCATAATGTACAAAACCTTCAACAACCTAAATATATAGCTATAGATAAAAAATTTATTGAATCATAGAGGTTTGCTATTACCTTCCTCTTGATCATTAGCTTTGAGTGCGATGCTTGCATACTTGACAAACCCAATGAGATTAGAAGTCCAAACTTAATACAACACTGTAATAGATTCCCAAGTTGGCCTCTTCTGTTTCAAAGGCATTGAAGGATACACATTAAGTGTGGATGTCAGTAGTCCTCCAAAAACAACTCCCAGTGTCTTGTATGCAAGGACTAGTATATGCCATTGGCTTGCCTGATAGTTAAAAACTACATCAATATTAGTCGCCACTATCAAACTAATGTTTTTTATACCTGAAATTCTGATTGAAATTCCATATCAGATTAAAATTAAAAACAAAATAACAGAAGAAGAGCTTCACAGTGGAAAAAGTAAGCATCAAAAGATAAAATTTTATTCAAACGGTGGAAAAGTAAAAGTATGAATATCACATTCCAAAATCATGGTTCCAAATAAGTGGTAATCAAAATGAGTTTCGAAAAAATGGTTGCTTTAAGGAACTATTGCATTCCACGCTAAAATCATTTAAGATATTTCACAGCAAGATACTCTTCCGTACCATCTCCACTAGTTTATCTTCCTAACAAAGAGTAAGAGGAGCTCACTTCTACGAGTTAACTTTGGATATTCAGTTAGAGGATGCAGAGAATCAAGAATGCAGATGAGAGATTCTTCATGGTTTTTGTTCGTGTAATCCGTCCTTTTTTCTTTGACTCATCCTTCCTAAATATCCTGCTTCTCCGTCAGTGAACTTTGGACGTCAAAGGTCCTCTTTAAGGTTGGACTTTAGCTTTGGGAAGGCTCAATACAAACGATGCGTTGGGTATGGCTTCACACACCAGGGTGAACTAGACTTCATATTGTACTTAATCCTCAAGAAACTGAAAACTATACATTACCAATCTTTCCCCAGATTTGCAAATGAATTTCAGACCTTCAAAACCATGTTCTGCTTTCCTCCCTATTAAGACACAACTTGTAATACTGTTTGGCTGGCTAGGATGTTACATTTGCACAACTAAGGTCATTTTCCGTCTAATTTTATGGTTTCAAATACTTTCTCCTCATTTTATTGCAATAGTCCCAAACTATCAGTATACAAATGGTACTTGTCAGATTTAGTAAGCAGGGTGAGCAAGGGACTCTATAGCTTACTCAAGTCTAAGCAATTGTAATACTCATTGAGAATTCACCTCATTACACGGGATCACATTTTATTTTTTTTCTCCCTCTCCTCACCTGCAATCTTGTGCACTCCTCCCATTTTGCAATATCTTTGGAATGGAGGAAGTACATCCTATAAATATCAAAAACAATATCTTATATTACTAAGGAACCTACTCCCGCTTCATCCCTCTCTAGAGCAGAAATGTGCACAACCTTCTTTGTCTAAAGCCTTAAAGGGACTGTAAGCATTTTTTAACACAATAAAGCCTTAAACTCGGACAACAGATAGAGCTTAACCATTTGGATCTTCACCAACAGTCATCAGCTTGAACCTTCAGTATAAACTTCCCAAACGCATTGCACTTCAAAAAAAACAAAACCATGTTATTTCACTACAGTTGAATGTAACTTTATCTAGAAGTATAATATGTTAACAACAATGCCACTGACTAATTTTAAAACTTATTACTGCTCCTGTCACTTAAGAGGAGCATAGAACTTTTCACAAACTAGAGCCTAGCTGTCAATTGGGAGCACTATTTTGAGACAACAAAATGGTTGCATGAAGTCTAGGTCCTGCCTTAGTCCTCAGAAATTTAGCACACAGGAGAGTAAAGAGACAATTTCAGTTCTACCTCACTAGAGGCAGGAAAAAATGGTATAAAGATCACTTGAAACCGTGTTTAGACACATACACACTTCAAACAAAGATAAAGAAGGATTACTTTAGATTTTACTTTATCTTATACCTAATTCGAATATAGCGATTGTAGCAAACTACAAATTTTGATGGCTTGATGGTTCCTTGATCCAAGTGAAAAATACAACTCTCCTCCATAATGTACATACAAGAATTTTACATATGAGCGCAAAGTTTATGGGATAATTAAGTGGAAAATGATAGTAATACAAAAAGAGGGAGTGGGAGAAATATGTGAAAAAATTCTCAATGAACCATCAAATGGCTTGGTGGAAAGAAAACTTACTTGGAGAATCAATTTTCACAACAAAGTTATCTTCACCTTCTGATTCAAAAGTCTGGATTGTCTCTTACATAACTAGGCTGACTAGGCTTTAAGTCTCATCCCTACTGTAGACGATCCTTCTGAATCTAGTGAGGTAAGACAAGCTCGTTCATGACCAAGAAGAGCCTAAGGATAAGATTATTATGGGTTCCCAATGCTATCCCCTTCAACACTTCGTGTCCACAACGGATCATCTTTTACCTAGAAATTGGAAAAAAAGAACAGTCAAACATCACAAAAATAAATGCACCTAAACCTACTAATTTTTATGTACTTTTTTGAGGGAAAACGAAATTGCCAAATAATGGCTCAACAAGAGTTACATACCTCAAAAAATAAAAAGGCATGCATAAAAACACCTCGGTAGAAGAAGCAAACATCTCTAGAAATAAAGGAAATAGGGGCATAATGGAAACTCTAAGGCAGCAGATAAGCTAGTGAGACCAATGGCCTTTTCTGACTGACACAGAATCCGCAATTCTAAACCCATTCTCTATAGGGCTGCGAGAAATAAGGGGAGGGAGGCTATCCAATAATTATACAGACTGTTAAAAGAAGAAAATCAGTACACATATCTAAGATAACAGGTTTTACAAGAAAACAGATATAAGCAAATCAATCATCTGAGTAAGTAGTATTTAAGTCGATTCAGTGAGAATATTTGAAAGATACTACTAGATCAGTGTCAAAATTTCTCAACTCTAGATCTTAGATAGAGCATCTCGTTAGGATAAAGAAAAAAGCTTACAGGGTTGCCATAGATTTTCAGCTGCACTGCTTCAGCTGGCAAGTTCTTTTCATCATCATCTATTTCTTGGTTGACTGGTAAATGTTGATGTGATTTGTAGTGATGCTCAAGCCAACTAAGATGACTATGATGTTCTCTAGTCAGAAATTTGGGTACTGATCAGGGAGTGATACAGAGGATTCCTTCTTCTGGAGAGTATTATCAGGTAGAAAAGCAGTCATATCAATCAAAATGACTAGCTTTTGTTTCAACAATGTATGAATTTCCTTTATGAGAAAAGCTGGTTGATTCATATCCTAAATAAAGCCAAAAGTTAACATATTCCTCCAGAAAGGACAACAAAAAGGAAAAGAAGAGCAAATAGGAAAAGAAATCACTGACCAGATTCATTTTGGCCAAGGAAGCTTAATTCCCTCATCTGGCCACAAAGCTGCAGGTGATGTAATCAGTTCTTTAACAAGAGAATGGGTTTTTATAAAGCCTGCTAACAGAAACCCAATAAAATCTGGTGCGACTTCTATAGTTTCACCCCTCAAGTAAAGTATTCAGCACTGATCTCTCAGCGATGAGCATACTCATATCTTGCAATGATACCCAAAAGTGGAAGAATACTCATTCCTCGAGACAATTTTAAGGCCCCTGTCCCTTCCAAACCACCTAAATTCAACAGAGATGCCCGCCCTCCTTGCACTGAAGGCAGAAAAATGCTAGAACTGATGATTCATCACCCACATTTCTTACACATGTTATACATTCAGCAATTTATCTTTGCTAGGTCTAACAATGTATTGCTATACAAGTTACAACCTATTGGCCATGCCGCCATGAGACTTGCCTTTTGTACCCTGGCAGCGTGGATCCCTCTCATGTAGTGGTTACTGTCACCCCGTGGTGTCCCTTTGAATCTAGTTTTTGTACCAACACAAAGGGTTTAGCTTTTGTCTGATTCCTGTAAATCATGAATCATGGTTTCTAAATAAAGTACTGAAACCCTTTTTATTTTTATGCAATCTCCATAAAGCTGGATGTAAAAAGCTCACAAGGGTAAATTCCAAAAGGGTTTCTCCAAATCCTTAAAGCTGGTCACTACGAATTCACTGCAATGTCTGACTCACCCTCTTGTCTCAATGAGCACAATTTTTTATTTTCTCTCTCGTCCATCACATCTTGTTGGACTGTTATTTGATAACAGAAGCTAATGACGGAAGATGTTATTAAAGATGGATAATTAGCTGGAAATTGTAAATATTTCCATGAAAAAATGTGATTGAGAAGAAGAGAAAGGATAACTGATTGTTCTAGCGTTGCAATTAAATCATACACTATATGGCATGAAATCCCAGACCTTCTATGGCTGGATACTCTCTAAACTAAATGCTAAAACAAATCTCTAATCATCATTCATCATAACCTCCTCCCTAATGACACATCTATACATAACTAGTCAACATGTTACCGAGTACGAAGTACTCCGTACATGATTAATTTCAAAATTGTACTCTAATTCTCCTAGTCCTACTGCTGGAGCTGGACCAAATTTGGAGATGGACTGACAGCAGCAGCAGGTAGTACTGAAAGTCTGAAAGACAAGATATTACAGATATTTTAAAACAAATAGTCTTACTCTTCAACATTGGCTAATTAGATTTCAAGATTAATTAGTGCTGAGCGAAGTACTTGTTTCTAAATAAATGACGAAGACTGGCAGGCAGCAATTGATTCTGGACAAAAGAGTTGAGATCACATACGAGTATACGACTGCTTCTGAGACTGCGAAGACCCTTTATAAGCCCATTGATAGCCTTCATAGTAGGATTAAATTTAGGTGACAGGGAGATCCGGAGATGTTAGCTATTACAAAGTATGAAAAAAATACAATGTATCATTTTCTTAAGTATGAGGAGTTGACACAATACTAGATCCGCATAAACGGAGTAAGACATATAGTCAAATCGAGAGGCACTATAGAGATACAGAGTTATAGAAAGGAGCCAGTATCATGGCCAAAATGCATATACGCAAGAATGAAAAGACGTTCAAAATCTCGGATGAAAAAGCAGTTCATATTGCATTATAAAACAATTGTCGTGACCTAGAGCTTCAATCCCTCTAGCCGGCCTCAATAATCAACTTGATTTTGTATCTTTGAAAGAAAAAAAAAGAAAGAAAGAAAAATTTTCATGGACAAATCCTACAAGAAAAAGAATGATGTTCACACAAGCAAACAGACACCTACAGCTTCTAGCTTAACTAAGGAATCGATTTAAAGTAACACACCTGCTTCTTTCTACAGACAACCCTCAATATGCACACAGAATTTCTCAAGCCTCTAAGATTCAAAACATGTGAATACCCAAAGTAGATTAAAGCGAACCATGTGGATGGTAACAAACGAGACCTATAAGTGTCCCAACAGCTCACATAAAATCATAGTCGTCGAGAGCATTGTAGGGATTGAGGACCACATCTTCATCAGGTTTATCGATAAGAAGCTGTTTCTTCTTTGTGCCTGCCATTTTTCAAAACAGAAAGCATTTAGGAGATATGACATAAGCATATATCCAATTCACTAAAAAAGAACCAAATCAAAAGAATTTTGGAGCCCCGTGTAGGAAAACTAAGGGAATATTTAGAAACTGTACCAAATTACCAATACAAAGGCATGTCAGAGCATGATCAAGACGTTATCTACTTATTTCTATGACAAAGCAAATCAGTGATTCCAATCACACTAGAGCCACACCATTGTAACTATAGAAATTGGCAGGATGCTCACCCAGAACTTTAACACAGATACCAAATGCTGAGAGAAAAATGAATAGTATACACAAAAGTTAGGGATGATGACCAACAACTACTTCTATATTCAAAAAATTTACTGGCTGATTCCTAAAACAGTTTCCAATTTCATTCAGGCAGTTTGCACACCTGATCACAATTCATGAAATGATCCTCACTTGAACAATCGCAAGAGACAAACAAGCTGGACATAGAAATATAGAGTATGGGAGGGGATAAGCTGCTTAATAATTTAAAAGCTACAACATCCATTCAAAACAATGCTGACACTTGATATAACTGAATTTCCTTGGAATATTGCATCTAGTGATGCCCACGATGCTTGACTGTGCTTCTTCACTCAAACTGCTATGACATCAAGCCCCAACATCCATGGACAATGGTCGCTACAACAGTTTTTAATGTCGGTTGGAAGATCACATTCGCGACATTTCAGGCAGATCAATTTCTACAGTGATTAGCATGAAACCGATAAATGCATCATATTCCATACATTTAAAAATTGAATAGCTGAAGTACTAGTCTTATTTAGAGTGGGGTATCTATTTAACATACTACATAGCTCACAATATTCACCGGAAATAAACCCTTCTAGATACACATCACTGTAAACACACTATCATGTGCATTGTTAATTCAGCCCTATAATTGGGAATGGCACAAAAAGAAGGTGAAATACCAAATAAGGGGATCCCCTAATCATGTGATAAAGAGGGTGAAGCATACTGTTTGTTCCTCTCTCTTCGGATGCTTTTTCCTGAGAAGCGAAACATTACTTCCCTTACAATGGTATAAGACAAAGATTCCCTGTCCTCAAATCTCCTCTGGTCTTCCCTTTCATCATTAAGTACATCATTCGCAGAACTCTAATCTATGTATTACATAGATAGTAAATCTAGAAAAGACCACTGTACACTATTAAGTGTTAACTATCCTTTGAGAAATCAAACAAAGTTGTTCTTGCAAATAGGAAGAAAAAAGATGTCAAAAAATAAGAGAAAAGATGAGTACATTCATCATCTTTATCTCTCGTATACTTATTAACTAAAACACTAACCTAATCAACAAAGGCAATATTGAAGCTGGCCCAAAAACACCATCAAAATTCTTTGATGAACAACATCAATCCCAGCATTATGCCCCTGTTCAACCATCTAACATCCCCAACTATCAGTAGTGTTTCTGTGTTTTACACTGTTACACGTAATTAGATTCAAGTATACAACACCTTCTCCAACATATTAAATTCAGGCATGTCAAAAAAATAGATTCCACTTGCATCAACTAAGCATTTGAAAAGAAGTAGACACAAAATACAAAACCAGACTCAACTGCTAGCAGAATCTAACAGTTAAAAGAAGCATTAATAAAACCTGAAACATGACAGACTAGAGGGTATTTGGAATAGCACTCCTAGAAGGCCATCAAGTTCACTCAAAGAAAAGTTGAGATATCAAGACAGGGAAATGAAGGAAACAGATTCAAGAGTAAATAAATTGTTTAATTGGCTACTAGTACAGTAGTACAAAAGGGGGACAGCTGCAAAATCTACCCCCTTCTGAACATTTAGTTCCCAAGTATGTAACAGAAGGAAACTCTTACTCAACCTATCCTTCTACCTCTATTATACATACTCTTCTTCCAACCACTATCCTCCACCACCACTATCGCCTTTCTCCCCCAACCAATCATCCCTGCAATTAGTTGTCTCAGAAATAATCGGCCAATATCACTAAAGCATTTGCAGACTACAGTAGACAGACACAATTTAAAGAATGTATTACTTCAACTTTAATTGTGAGATTCCAGATGCTGGAGTCAAATCTAGCAGGAAGCATGTGGTATTACACATGACAAGCACGATGACTTCCTCTTGGGGGGGGGGGGGGGTAAGGAATAAGAAGTCAACCACAGACTGTTACCAGTTTTCTTTTTCCCAGCATTAGCCTCCTTCTCTGCTTTTAACTTTTCATTAGCAATTGTAGTAATCGAAGAGGCAATTTCTTTAGCATCTGCCGCTTCTAAAGAAGCCACTGACAGCCTCATTACAGCTTTCATTAATCCAATATAATGATAACTTTTCTGCATTGGAAAGCATGTCAAAAGTATCGTAAGATTTCCTAGTCTGCAAGAACCAACAATGAAGAAGAAATTGGATAAAATAGGTCACGGCATGCACCTCATATGGGCGAAGCTTATGTGAGATGAGCTCAGCATATTCTAAGAAATCACTCTCAGATTTAGGGATGAAATTGTCGAGGGTCTTTTCATCAATGCTCTTAGCAAATAATTCTGTTGTGGACCTATAATCAGCCTCCTCTACCAGCCTGCAGTCACGACTACTGTCAGTATCAAAACAACAATGCACATTATGAATTCATAAGAATCTCTTCCCTAGCTGCAAAGCAACCTGTGAGATTTAACACCAAATAAAGTTTGAATGGCATCTTTTCTTTTACTTTTTTGTTTATGAGGAACTTTTCAGTAATACAAATATATTTCAAAGAAAGAGCAACAGAGACTCATAGATCAACCAAAATTGAAGGAAAGAAAATTCCAACTTCCAAAGTCTTACAATCAACAATAAAATCTGAAGAAATCTTGAGACTTATACTAAGTACAAACTATTGTAACTGGAACCGTCTATCAAAACATTACGAACTAAAAACTGAGAAAGATCTCCTTCCCTCAAAACATCACTTGACATGAAACCAAACTAAATGATACATCACCTAACCCATTTGACCGCTCTTGTCTACATACTATGTCACTGTATATAATGGCCATAACATGTCAACAACAACATAAATCAGAAATCCAATCAACAATCTAAGACCCAAATTATATAATGCCAGAACCACATTCTATATACTTTGATTTCAAAGTTCATAATGCCTGTTGGTTGGCTACTTGGTTTGTTACCTTTGCAGTCGAAGCTTCTCTTCAGCAGGATCTAATGGTCTTTCTTTTCTAGATTCCCCAGATTTTCCATACTTGTCAGTTGTTTCCGAGTCAGCTTTCTTTGAAGGCTTCGCTGGAGGAGGTACCAGCACAGGCACCTATGAGACATCAACGGTGATAACTATCCAAGTCAGGTGCACGAACAATTTTGGCACAACAGTCACACGCACATTATTAAAACTTGAAAGACTTTGCAAGAGGCGCTTGAATTTTGGACAAAAATAAAAATAAAAAATACACTACCAGATAAAGTTCACAAACAAACAAATCCTGGAGAGAAATGCAAGCAAGTTGAAACAGCCAATCCAGTTGCACGTGAATGATCCAGTACAAGATTATGAGAAGTATACAGCCATATAGGTCACACAATCATAAAAAGTGAAAGAACAAGACCATAAAGATTGATCACTACATTCAAGTAATCAAAGCCGTGCTTCGTTCCAAAAAAATAGAAATCCATAACAATAAAAGAAAGTGCAAGTTCGTAAGCTTACAGGTCCAGGAGCCGATTCATCATCATCTTCATCTTCCCAGGATTCCTTCACATCATCTTCATCCACATCTTCATCATCCCATTTACTTCCAAGAAGCTCATTCTTGAGAAGCACTGGTGCTGCTTCATCCTCTGGATATCATAGATATCAAAATATCAGCAAATATTCCACCATACTAACCGGCTAGACTAAAAATAGAAGACCCCCGTGGCTAAAAAAAACATTGTAACATATTAGTATATTACCCCAGTCATCCATGCTTCAGTGCGCCGCTATGCACGAATTTCAAGAGAGATGATTCTGAGAAAGAAGGACAAGAGAAGACGACGAAGAGTCAAAGGCGGGGGTTTAAAAGGGGGGTTGCCGGTTGACTTGTGTGGACTCTGGAGGCTATGTTTGAATGTTTCTAGTAGATTCCCAAATCCTTCCTTTCTTTTTCCGCTGTCTCTTAGTCTTCCCTGTTTTTGACTCTTCACATAACCGCCTTACCGGTCACTTTTATACTTTTATTACTTGAAAATTGAAATACTCTTGGGTATCCCGTGATGTTACCCGTTTTAATTTATTCGATTTTTTTTTTTTTTTTTAAATCTAACTATTGACTGAAACAAAATTTTATTCATGTAAACTTTCCAATTCTTTTTATTTTTATTTTTTTCTGCTGCTTATATCTAAAATTGGTTGCTTCTAGTCAAGGATTAGTTTATAAAATCGCAATTTGAAAAAGAAATAAAGTCATTTCAATGTGATAATGGATTGTGAGTATGATCAATTGATGATGGCCTATGTGAACAAAACGGAAAAGTATCCACAAAGAAAAAATAAAACCATCTACATGCGATTTGCACTCTATTAGCTCATTCATCCTTATCCCTCTTTTTGACATTATGTTCTACAATTGGCTACTTATTTCTAAATTTCCTTCTAACAAAGGTGCTAGACTACAAATCTCTCATTTAAATCTTTTATCAAAAGGATCTTTCCTATTCCTATCTGCTTTTTGGGTGCCTATGCTATCTATTATTCCCTTATACATCAATTCACAAACTTTAAATGTGTTTTCTAAAGTTATCTTTTCCAATCATAAGGAAATATAAGGGTAATGATTTATCGGCTTGAAAATTTATTATTTGTGGTCATGTACTCTTTGATGAAACCATTTTCCCCTTAAGAAAAAGTCATATTATAAGGACTATCACATATGATTTTTTTGGAAGAGGGCTTATATCCCTTAGGCGTACACTGCCTACATCAAACTAGGGTAAGGCCGGATATGAGCCCGAGCTAGCTCGCGAGCTACTCGGGATCGGATCGCCTAACGAGTCGAGCCCGGGCTTTTACAAAAGTGAGACCGAGCTCGAGCTCAAACAATTCAGGCTTGAGGGCTCGACGAGCCTAAACGAGTCGAGCTTAATTAAGAGCATTATTGAAACCAATCTTTAAATAGAATCGAGCTTAGTTACTCGAATAATCATTCGACAAATCTGAGTTAAGTGACGAGCTTATATCGAGCCGAGCCGAGCCACGAGCTTTTATCGAGCCGAGCCCGAGCTCAAATTTTTAAACTCGGCGAGTCACAAGCCCGAGCCCGAGCCCGAGTTTTATTAGTCTCAGGCAAACCGAGCAACGAACTTTTCAAGCTCGGGCTCGACTCGCCTCATTTCCAGCCCTACATCCCTTTGTATTTAAAAAAATAATAATATTAAAATCCTAGAGTCCTTCATCCCCTTAACCACTAGTCCAGCAACCCACTATCCCACCAGGCAGTCCAATCCCAACCTTACCTGCTCCATTTTTCCGGCCCAGGCCCCAAATACTTCTGCATCCCCAAATCTGTCCGTAAGCAAACCCAAGCTAGAGCGCTATACCTCACCTACAGTATGAGCCTTCCTCTCCTAGCCCATCACAACCCAGCCTCCAACACCAATCTTTCCCACCGTATGTCACACGTTGTCAACTTGGCATCTCTAAGCCCAACCCCAAATACTACCATTGCCTTAGCTTCGAAACTGACTTTTTTTTTTAAGCCTTTTCAAAAAAAATATTTTTAAAAATAGGTTTCAAACCAAAATATTTTCAAAAATAAATCTATCCAAATTCAAATAGAATCGTTGTCTCGCCTTAAGTGAAATTGTTGTCTTTGGGTCAACTTCAATTAGGTTGGCCCAAAATTAGGTTGGCCCAAAAGCAATATGTAAGTTTTAAAAAATTCAAACCTATTTTTTTTTTACTAAAGGAAACTAAAGTCGTTGCCTTCGACAATGATTTTCATCCGAACATAAAGAATCTTATTTTTGAAAATATTTTGATTCGGAGCCTATTTTTCAAATTATTGTTTAAAAATAAATTCTTCAAAACTTCACAAATATCACCTATCCCTCAAAACCTAGTGAGTACGCTTAATCACCCAAATTGAAAATTTGCTATGCTTGATGATAAAATACTCTCAATAAAAATAAGACATGGGTCTAGCTCGAATATAATTTAGTCAGTGTGGATTGTCCATCATAAAAAAAACTTGATGGTTGGTCGTAACGTGATGGAATTGATTGTGATTTGTGAAGAGACATTCATCGACAACTCTTCGGACAGTTCTTAGCATTGCATTGTCCAAGTCTTGGCCCATTCATCAACTGGATGTCAAGAACATCTTTATGCATGGGAACTTGGATGAGATTATATACATGCACCAACCTATGGGGTTTAAAGACCCCACTTGTCCTGATCACATCTATTTATTAAGAAAATCTCGCTTGTTAAGAAAATCTCTTTATGGCCTTAAACAAGTTCCTCGTTGATAGATAATAGATTAATATTATCTTTTGTAATGATATATTTATGAGAAGTCTCCACCCAGGAGAATAACATTATTCTACACTCAGGCCTGGTGTCAATGCTTTGCTGAACTTTGTTCACAACAAATCAAATCACTCCCTGTCATATATTGTCGTGATGTTGACATTGGATACATTTTGTTATAAGTTGACGACATTATACTCAAGGCCTCTTCTAATATTCTTCGGCACTCTTATGATCTTATCATATCTCTTCTCATTGCAGATTTAGCTATGAAAAATCTGGTTCTGGGTTACTTGAGCTATTTTCTAGGAATTGCTGTCACACACACCGACAATGACATTTATTTTATTTTATGTTATTTATCTCAACAGACCTAGGCCGAGGAGATGCTTGAGAGGGCAGGAATGACTGCTAGCAAATCTTGCCCCACTCCCGTTGACACTAAGGGGAAGCTCAGTGCAACATTCGGCGATCTATGTAATGATCCAAATGAATTATCGCCCACTGGCTGGGGCTTTGCAATACCTTATGTTTACATGCCCAAACGTCTCCTACGCAATCCAGCTAGTCAGCCGCCTCTTTATGCTAGCTCCTACCATTGCACGCATGGAAGCTCTGAAACGTATTCTTCGTTATATACAAGGTACCATAGACTTTGGTATGCACTTGTACAAGTCCTCAATGTCTTCCATCTTAGCATGTACAAATGCAGATTAGGGTGGATATTCCGTCCCTATAGTATTTTTTAGGGAAAATATTATTTCTTGGTCTTCCAATTAGCTACAACCTATATTTTCCAAGTCTAGTGCTGAAGGCTAAAAATAGGGTATCACAAACGTTGTCTTTGAGTCGTGCTGAAATTAGAACCTTCTTTTAAGCTACATTGTCCACTCCAAAAGGCAACATTCGTCTACCGTAATGATATTAGTGCAAATATATTTATCAGGGAATCCTATTCAACAGTAACGTACTAAATACATAGAAATAGACATCCACTTTGTAAGCGAAAAGGTCCAGAAAAGAGATGTTCGTGTCCTTTATGTTCCCTCACGATATATATCAGAATGATGATATTTTTACGATAGAGCTTATGTGTATTTTATTTGATGATTTTTAAAATAGTCTCAACATCTGACAACCTTTAATATCACGGGGTGTGTGATAGAATATTAGATTATTCTATGTAGTCATCTCCTTGGCTTTTGTATATAGTTGACTAACAATTATTTTGTAGTGATTGATATCATGCAAATATCTAAGCCTAGAAGCAAGCCCATGACTATTGTAAATAAGGCACACTCGTAAATCAGAATGCTCAAGGAAACATACCATCTTTCAAAATTGATAATTACGGGAAGCCCTGAAATAAAGACGATGCCTTTTTATTTATTGCTGACAGGAGGATTTGTCCAAGACTCGGCTTGGCTATGCTTCATCTGGGGTATTATGTAGCCAATTTATTTGTAACCTTGAGTGGAAAGCTGTGTATGGGGTTGAGGTGTATTTGTATGAGAAGCAAGAATTTTCTACTGTAATAAATTGAAGCATCCACTCCATGTCCATATTTCTCTATGCACAAGTAAATAAAATAAGCAGCCCGTACGTATATTATATGATCGTAGTTGCTCTACCTCTACCTCTACCTATATATGTTTATACTGGCAATTCGCATTTTCGTACCGTTGTAACATTTAAATTTGCATATTTGCTTCGTTCTGTTCACATGTATTGCACGGTCATAAGAGTTGTTTTAATGTTTTTCACAATTATGCAATTTTTGTATTACTTTCACCAAAAAACAAACCAATTTGGCATTAATACGAGGTTGACCTGTGGCAAGTCAATTAACGGAACCATGAATTATGTAAAACAGTCTAGTGTTCTAATTTAAGAAATATTCTGCTGTCCTAACTTCAGAAAATATTTCGTAAATACAGAGTAAAAGATAACTTTACAATGAGGAAGAATGTGAATAAAAATACTCTATTGACTTTCTCAGTTTAAAAAAAAAAAAAAAAATAGCTAAGGACTTGGGCCAATAATTAGGCCAGGTAAAAAGAATACCTTGGTGAAGATGTTAAGCTGTCAATCAAAATGATAAAACTAGGGCGACGCCCCCACATAATGATTTTCATATCAGCTTTTCACCCTTTAAAGATTCAATTTGACCCTTTGGCTCTCCACGCCTTGAATGACTATGTTCACTATGCTCTCTCTAATCTCTTCAAAATCAAAGTTTGATGTAAAATAATGATTGATTTTGAGGCATCATAATTCCAAATATAGTATATACTTGTACTCTCCATACATTTCATGTTCGATTTAAAAACTTGGTCATAAATTTTAATTATATTATAACAGATAATAAATTCAAATGGGTTTTTATTAGATTCATTTCAATGTAAATTTTTAAATATCAAAATTCTTATACTTTTTTGTCTTACGAATTTGGAGATAAAAGCGTTTTAAATCGTGTTTCAAGATCGTAAAAAGCCAAATGGGACAAACAATTAGGAATAGAGGGAGTATGTTATTATCAATCCTTTTTATTATCCATCCACAACTTGTTAGAGATTGGCTTAGTTATAAGCATAATATACTGTCCAAGAACTTATTCAACTGAAACATTGAAAGAGTTCCATTATAATGTTTGTGAATGCCAGTGTATAGGACCTAAAAAAAAAAACATGTACACCACTTACCAACTTCTATTGTTGGAGCCAAAAACTCAATTAATCAAGCAATAACATTCTATATATGACATCATATCTTGATTTTACATGATATTTACATTGTCAGATTTCGCACATCCAAATTAATTTACAGACTGATATCATCAGAATCTGGGACATTTCTCATCAAATACAAAGGCATTTGACTTGATGTTTACAAATAAGGCAGCAGGTGCTAAAATCTTGGATAGAAAATTTTCGAGATTTATGAATACAAAAAACACTCTGAAGAATCTTTATGCTGATATAAATGATTTATTAGCTACTGTGGCTGGAGCTAGATGAGCCGGGCACCAGCTCCCTCAACATGGCAACAACCTGCAACATATTAGGCCTCTTGGAAGGGAAATCATCGACACATCGCAAGGTGATGTCGAGGTAGCTTGCCATCTCTTTCACTTCCTCCGCTTCTGCCTCGTCTGTTTTTTTGTTAACTGACAGCAACTCTGAGTCAATGACTTCCATTCCCTTTCCTTCTCTGACTTTCATCTTCACCCATCCAACCAAGTTGGTATCCCCAAAATCATCCTTATCGGTTGGCCTCTTCCCTGTAAGAAGCTCTAGCAAGACAACCCCAAACGAGTAGACATCACCCTTGGCTGTGCACCGGAAGCTCTGATAGTACTCAGGTGGAACATATCCTGGAGTACCGGCCAAGGAGCTCACGCTCAAGTGAGTATCAAGGGCACTGATGAGCCTCGCCATCCCAAAATCGGACACTCTAGACTCCATTTCATGATCTAGCAAGACATTGCTAGATTTCATATCACGGTGTATTATATGAGGAATGCAGTTATGGTGAAGGAAGCAAAGACCCTTAGCTGCTCCTCGTGCAATCTTCTTTCTTTCTTCCCATGTCAGGATTCTCCGATCTTTCCCCTTTTCTCTCCCATGGAGCATATCCTCCAAACTACCATACTCCATGAACTCATATACAAGAAGTCTCTCCTCCCCTACCTTACAGTAGCCTAAGAGTGGGACGAGATTCTTATGCTTGATCTTCCCTAGGGTTTCCATCTCAGCCATAAATTCCCTATCACCTTGATGGCTAAGCCTTATTAACTTCTTGATTGCTACGCTTGATCCATCCTTCAACGTAGCCTTGAAGACCTCCCCAAATCCTCCATGCCCAATCATACTCGCTGCTGAAAATCCATTAGTAGCCTCAATAAGCTGAGAGAACTTGAGCTTCCTTAGCTGCCTCTGAAAAGTAGCCACATTGATGCTCAATGGTTCCCTTTCTTTGTCTATCTTCCATGTTGTTGCAGCATGGGAAGCTTGTAGTCTGTGCAGCATCTTCGCATCCTCTTTTTCTTTCCTCTTAGCACGCACTGCAATAACTGAAACTATCAAAATGCACACAGCTGCAATCGAAATCAACAATCCAAGCACAATACTGTTGGTCAACGACGATCTAGAAGATCTTCCACTTCCTCTTCCTGTACCGTCTCCCTCTGGATTACTCCCTGCACTTTCATCCTTGCATTCAGGTAAAGGTACCCCACAAAGTCCTGGATTATTTGCATACTGGGTGGCTGGAAGTGTACTAAGCTGCCCTCTTTGTGGAATTTGGCCTGTTAGTTGATTGTTTGACAAATCAATTTGCACCAAAAATGAAAGATTGGAAAATGAATCAGGGATGGTCCCTTGCAGCCTATTATAGGAAGCATCAAAAACACCCAAATTCTTTAGATTCCCAAGAGTTGAAGGAATTTCCCCAGATAACTGATTGTGGGAAATTTCAAGCACTTGCAACGCCATCATATCACCAAACTCATCAGGGATTTTCCCATGGAGTTGATTGTAAGAAAGATCTAGATACTCCAAAGTTTGATACTGAGTAAACAAACTTAAAATCGGACCTGAGTACATTCTGGTAAAATCACAGTTCTTCAGGGAAGGTACTTGAAGCAACCTCTCAGGTCGAATCCCCGCAAACTCGAGCAATCCACCAACACCTTTACATGAATTACCAACATTTCTCACAAACACCAGAGTGTTTCCAGATAAAATCCCAAACAACTTGGGATTCCCCGGCTGCCTTCCAAGCCTAGGTGGTATTTCACCAGTGAGATTATTACTATTCAAATCAAGCCAAACTAAAGTTCTACAACTTGCCAGTTCTGTGGGTATTTCTCCAGTGAACATGTTGTTCCCGAGCTGCAAAACAGCAAGCCTCTGCAACTGCCCAAACTCTTTTGGGATTTGTCCAGTGAGCTGATTAAAAGTCAAAGAAATCCACTCCAAGTTACTAATATTAAACAACTCCTTTGGAATCTCTCCACTTAAACGGTTGTTGTTTAGTATAAGATCCTTCAACTTACTACATTGCCCGATTTCTGGTGGGATTTCGCCTTCCAACCCATTATACCACGCAAAAAACTGCTCAAGATTCCCCATCTTACTAATCTCGCCAGGAATAGTCCCATTCAGATAATTCAAGCTAAAATCCACCGTCCTCAAGCTCGAGCACTTGGACAACTCCGGCGGTATTCTGCCTGATAAGAGGTTATCCGGAAGCCGAAGCTCCTCCAGAGAAGTACCTCCTGAACACAAGTCCGGCGGGATCGATCCCGACAGTCTGTTAGAACTGAAGTCCACCTTCGTCAGCTTTGTGCAAGACGATATAGTCCCTGGAAAAGAGCCAGTAATGACGTTGTTGCTCATCACTAGTGTTTCCAGAGACTGCAGACCCAACAAGGCCTGTCCAGGGAACGACCCTGACAGGTTGTTGTTGGACAGGTCCAGAATCTGAAGCCACTTGCAAGATGACAAAGATTCAGCAGGAATTGCACCTGATAAGTTGTTGTTAGACAAATGAACCTCAGTAAGTGACCCACAAGCCTGCCATACCTCTGAAGGGATTGGACCGGCAAGAGAGTTATGAGACAGGTCGAGTATCTGTATACTTGGTAGGGTACCCAAGTAGGGAGGAATCTTTCCACTAAACTGATTAGCGGAAAGATTCAAGGTCTGAAGACTAGTACAATTAACAGCTATGACTTCAAAAAATGAGAGAGGCCCAGATAACTTGTTAGCAGACAGGTCAAGAACCTGCAGCTTACTAATGCTGGATGAACTCAGGAAATCTTTTGACAGCAATCCAGTCAAGTTATTACTAGAAAGATCAACAACGTTTAGATTTGGGTATAGAGTGAGTAGATTGGGAGGAAGAACTCCCTGAAGGCCAGACGACGAGAGTAGGAGCTGGTCGAGTGAATGCGGAAGCTGAAGAAGGGAAGTGGAGTTGATTTCAAAAGAATTCCCCGACAAGTCCAAGTAAACCAACATGTCTAAAGAAGTGAAGGCTTCAAAGGATATGTTTCCAGTAAGCCAACGCCAACTAAGGTCGAGTTGCGTAACACGACCATCAGACGAGCAGTTTACACCCTGCCACGTACAAAGCGGAGTCTTTTGGCTCATTTGCCAGTTTTCCATGACTTTGGTTGGATCGCTGTCTATGGCTTTCTTAAAGGCCAACAGCGACTCGGCGTCGGTTAACGGACTAGCTGCAAGGGAAGGGGTTGTGAATGAATATGCCATGCAAAGAAGAGAGATTTTGAAAAGGATTATTTTCATGGTGAAGAAGAACAGGGCTCTTAGTTTAGGGGTCGTTTCAGGGGGTAGGGAGAGGAAGAGTGAAGGAGAAGCGGGAGGTATTGAGTAGAAAAATGGCAAGTGAGAATGAGAGAATATTAGTGGTAGCGTGATAGAAAGAGGGGCCTTGGGCGTGGAGTAGGGGGGGTAGACAGAGAAAAGAGGGGCAGAGTGCTCAGTATGATGACAATTCCATATGATATTATGCCAAAGCTAAAGGAGGCAAAAGGGCATATTGGTGGTGAAATGAAAGGAGAAACAAAAGGCTTTTTGATAAAGCTGGGTTCTTTTCTCTGCAACATTCTTTATACAATTTTTAGGATTTTTAAGTACTCCGTAAATATTATTCACCAAAACAGAAAACTGCACAGGAAGTTTTATATCACAGGTCACCAGTAGTTAGCTTGCTTACCTGATGTCCTGATTCTATCATACTACCGAGTATGATTTTCTTGTCATCCAACAACTACCTAAGTCATCCTAACATTGTACAATGTCACCAAAAACAACTACCTAAGTCATCCTAACA